>CM038677.1:560650887-562137116 GCA_021605205.1 Aegilops longissima
CCGGTTTAGTACGTTTCGAATGAGCTGTCACCGAGAAGTAACAAGGATCAATGCATATTAACAAAGTATTAAGGACCCAAAAGCGGTGAGTAGAGATTTACCGCGGCGGTTTGTTGGCAACACGTAATGGAGCCAACCGGTTAGGCTGCGAGACGGAGATCGGTTCATCAAGCATCTTCTTTACAATCTCTGTGACCTCAAGTTCGATTATGGGCAGCTCGTGACGTCTTTGAGGGTCTTTGAGGCTGCCGTACTCATGCATCAATCCGGGCCAGCGGCTTAGTGGCAAGACGCCCCAAGAAACCCAACACCGCACAAGGTCTCGCCAGCTTAAGCCATTGGCCATTAGAGCCCGGAGCTTGATTATTTGAGGCGCGAAGTTCTTCCATTCCGCAGCAGTTAAGCGTGAAGGCAGCGGATGCTGGTTGCTGAGCCGGTGAGGACGATAACCCGGCAAGGGGTTCTCGTTAGCGTGAGCAGTGTTCGGCGGAGAACCAGGTTTGGTTCCAATCCTTTGGATGGCTGTGGTGTTTGGCGTGAGGAAAATCCACTTCCTTCCTCTTCTGGATTGAAACGCCGCCTAGCTCTGTGTTGGGACCATCAGAAAATTCGGTACGGCGGTTCAAGTGGAAAAAATCCCGGAACAGCTCCACAGATGGTTCTTCCTGAAGATAGACTTCGCAGAAGACTTGAAAGTTGCATATGTTTGACACAGAGTTCGGGCCGATATCCTGCGGATGGAGTTTCAAACTTGCAAGGACGTCCCGGAAAATTTTTGAACCGGGCGGGCAGAATCCCCGGTCTAAGTGCTGCATAAACACAATTACTTCTCCCTCTAGTGGCTCGGGAGGAAACTCGCCATCCGGAACACGCCAGTGGAGGACATTTTTTGGAGCCAAACCGCCAGTGGTGACATAGCCGTTGAGTTGCGTTTCAGTGATTTTGGACCGGACCCAATTGCAAGCTGAGAATTGAGGAGCCATTCTGGAAGACTAAGCTGCGAAAGAAAGGAAGAAACGGTTCACCATTAAATGGTTCAGGCATATCATACATGGTTAAACCGGCGATTCAGCAGCCGGCTTCCAATTCCGGTTTAACTGAGGACTAATGGAGTGACGGATTAGCTATCAAAAGTTGAACCACCGAATAAGGCAGAGCTGAAAAATCTACTAAGTGTGGACAGAAACAGTTTTCACATGCGAACGGAAGTAATCGAGATCTACCGAAGCTCTAGTAAGAAAAACTTTACGACCTATGCAAACCTCATAAAGAGCAGGAGGGTTCGGGTATTCTACACTCGAGGATCTGAACAAAAGGAAAGGTGCATAACGAGTTAATTGACGGCGGGCAGCCACCGCACGGATGTACGGTACGGCTGAGTCATACGGCCATGGCGGAGCAGGTATGAAGAACTGATATGAGCACCTATGAACTATGAGATGAACAGGGGTTTCAGATGGGATCTAGGGCTTGAGAGGAACCTTACCGACGAAAGCGAAATCATGGAGGAGCGCCGAAAACTCGATACGATCAGGTCGATGCAGCGCCCGGCGTTGAGGCGTCGTTCGAAGGTCGGGGGCGACGGCGGAGCTTCAGGGCTGGAGCGTCGCGAGGAAGGAGAAGAGCGAAGAAGAAGAAGAGAAAGGGGCGACCGGTCTATTTATAAGGGACCGGAGCAATCAACGGGCACGAGAATCGAGGAGTCAAAAGCGGCGGACGGTGCAAATGCCGCCTCGATTTCGGGATAGCATTAAATGAAGGGAATCTTCTGTTTGGATTTCTTTATTAAAGATGACGCTGTGGTGCCCCGACACGGAGATCGGAAGATGACGCCACGGCGGTTCAAGCGGATGGCGGTTTACAAAATATGAAAGGAGATCAAGAGTTTCGAAGATGTTGAAGATTAACTGAACCAGTTCAAGTCAACTGGGGCCTAATGTTGGGGATACAACTATCGAGTGTGAACCGCCTCGAGGGGCCGGTTTACCTCGCCCATGATCCAGCCCACGGAGGAGGCCCGGAGCCCGTGAGGCGGCTTAAGGTCCATTTATGTGAACCGCCTTAGTGTTGTAACTTGTGTTGTAAGACAAGAGAGAAGAGACCGAGCGGACACTTGTATGAGCCGGATCGGGACTCAGAGACCGGCCAAGGCCAACCCGTGTATATAAGGGGACGACCCGGCGGCGGTTTAAAGACAGAGAATTCGAGGCTGAGGCGAAGCTATCGCTCCCTAGTCGCCGAAATCACATCAATCCCATCACAAACTAGACGTAGGCTTTTACCTTCATCGAAGGGGCCGAACTAGTATAACTCACGTGTCTTGTGTCCGCTTTAACCCCTCTAGGTTAACCCGTGCGATGGCCCTACGACTAAGTCCTTTCACAAGGACATCTGCCGTGACAATTCCACGACAGTTCCCCTCATTAAAGAAGCACTTAGTCTCGGATTTGGGTTCAACCTTGGGTTTCTTCACTAGAGCAGCAACTGATTTGTCATTTCATGAAGTATCCCTTCTTTCCCTTGCCCTTCTTGACTAGTGGTTTTACTAACCATCAACAATTGATGCTCCTACTTGATTTCTACTTTCGCAGTGTCAAACATCGCGAATTGCTCAAGGATCATCATGTCTATCCCTGATATGTTATAGTTCATCATGAAGCTCTAATAGCTTGGTGGCAGTGACTATGGAGAACCATCACTATCTCATCTATAAGATTAACTCCCACTCGATTCAAGTGATTGTAGTACTCAGACAATCTGAGCACATGCTCAACGATTGAGCTTTTCTCCCTTAGTTTGCAGGCTTAAGAAACTTGTCAGAGGTCTCATACCTCTTGACGTGGGCACTAGTCTGAAATCCCAATTTCAGACTTTGGAACATCTCATATGTTCTGCGACGTTTCAAAAATGTCTTTGGTGCCACAATTCTAAACCGTTAGCATTACGCACTGAACTATCATGTAATCATCAAAACGTGTATGTCAAATGTTTCACAACATCCACAAACGACGCTCGAGGTTCAGCACACCGAGCGGTGCATTAAGGACATAAGCCTTCTCCGTAGCAATGAGGATAATCCTCAGTTTACGGACCCAGTCCGCATAATTTCTACTATCAACTTTCAACTAAATTTTCTCTAGGAACATATCTTAAACAGTAGAACTAAAGCGTAAGCTACGGCATAATTTGCAAAGACCTTTTGACTATGTTCATGATAATTAAGTTCATCCGATTATTTAATGAACTCCCACTTAGATAGACATCCCTCTAGTCATCTAAGTGATACATGATACGGTTCAACTAGGCCGTGTTCGATCATCACGTGAGACGGACTAGTCATCATCGGTGAACATCTTCATGTTGATCGTATCTACTATACGACTCATGTTCGACCTTTCGGTCTCTTGTGTTCCGAGGCCATGTCTGTACATGCTAGGCTCGTCAAGTCAACCTAAGTGTTTCGCATGTGTAAATCTGGCTTAGACCCGTTGTATGCGAACGTTAGAATCTATCACACCCGATCATCACGTGGTGCTTCGAAACAACGAACCTTCGCAAGGTGCACAGTTAGGGGGAACACATCTCTTGAAATTTTAGTGAGGGATCATCTTATTTATGCTACCGTCGTTCTAAGCAAATAAGATGCAAACATGATAAACATCACATGCAAATCATAAAGTGACATGATATGGCCAATATCATCTTGCGCCTTTGATCTCCATCTACGAGGCGCGACATGATCACCTTCGTCACCGGCATGACACCATGATCTCCATCATCGTGTCTTCATGAAGTTGTCTCACCAACTATTACTTCTACTACTATGGCTAACGGTTAGCAATAAAGTAAAGTAATTACATGGCGTTTTCATTGACACGCAGGTCATACAATAAATTAATACAACTCCTATGGCTCCTGCCGGTTGTCATACTCATCGACATGCAAGTCGTGATTCCTATTACAAGAACATGATCAATCTCATACATCACATATATAATTCATCACATCCTTTTGGCCATATCACATCACATAGCATACCCTGCAAAAACAAGTTAGACGTCCTCTAATTGTTGTTGCATGTTTTACGTGGCTGCTATGGGTTTCTAGCAAGAATGTTTCTTACCTACGCAAAACCACAATGGTGATATGCCAATTGCTATTTACCCTTCATAAGGACCCTCTTCATCGAATCCGATTCGATTAAAGTGGGACAGACAGACACCCGCTAGACACCTTGTGCATCAAGTGCATGTCAGTCGGTGGAACCTGTCTCACGTAAGAGTACGTGTAAGGTCGGTCCGGGCTGCTTCATCCCACAATGCCGCCGAATCAAGATAAGACTAGTAACGGTAAGCAAATTGAACAAATCATCGCCCACAACTACTTTGTGTTCTACTCGTGCATAGAATCTACGCATAGACCTAGCTCATGATGCCACTGTTGGGAAACGTAGCAATAATTCAAAATTTTCCTACGTTTCACCAAGATCAATCTAGGAGATACTTGCAACGAGAGAGAGAGAGAGAGAGAGGGAGTGCATCTTCATACCCTTGAAGATCGCTAAGCGGAAGCGTTACAAGAATGCGGTTGATGGAGTCGTACTCGCGGCGATTCAAATCGCGGAAGATCCGATCTAGCACCGAACGGATGGCGCTTCCGCGTACAACACACGTACAGCCCGGGGACGTCTCCTCCTTCTCGATCCATCAAGGGGAGAGGAGAAGTTCGGGGAGAGCTCCGGCAACACGACAGCGTGGTGGTGGAGCTTGTGGTATTTCTGCAGGGCTTCGCCAAGCACTACGGAGGAGGAGGAAGAGTTGGAGGAAGGACGGGCTGCGCCAGGCAAGGGGTGTGGCTGCCCTCTATCTCCCTCACTATATATAGGGGGAAGGGGGTGGAGGAGGCGCCCTAGGGTTCCCTAGGGGAGGGGCGGCAGCCACAGGGGAAACCCTAGATGTGTTTGGGCGCCCCCACCCCTAGGAAACTTGCCCCCCAAGCCGGGAGGGGTGGCTGCCCTAGGGGAGGCCCCCCACCTCTCCACGTTACGTGAGATGCGGTGGGAGGGCGCACAACCCCTTAGTGGGCTGATGTGCCCCCTCCCCTTGGCCCATAAGGCCCCCTAACGCTTGTCGGGCCTCCAAACCCCCTTTCGACACGCTGGTCGCCACCCGTACTCCCAGAACAATTCCGGACTCCAATACCCTTCGTCCAATATATCGATCTTCACCTCTGGACCATTCCGAGTTCCTCGTCACGTCCGGGATCTCATCCGGACTCAACAACCTTCGGTAACCACATACTATTTCCCATAACAACTCTAGCGTCACCGAACCTTAAGTGTGTAGACCCTACGGGTTCGGGAACCATGTAGACATGACAGAGACGTTCTCCGGCCAATAACCAACAGCGGGATCTGGATACCCATGTTGGCTCCCACATGTTCCACGATGATCTCATCGGATGAACCACGATGTCGGGGATTCAATTAATCCCGTATACAATTCCCTTTGTCCACCGGTATGTTACTTGCCCGAGATTCGATTGTCGGTATCCCAATACCTCGTTCAATCTCGTTATCGGCAAGTCTCTTTACTCGTTCCGTAACGCATGATCCCGTGGCTAACTCATTAGTCACATTGAGATCATTATGATGATGCATTACCGAGTGGGCCCAGAGATACCTCTCCGTCATACGGAGTGACAAATCCCAGTCTCGATTCGTGCCAACTCAACCGATACTTTTGGAGATACCTGTAGTGCACCTTTATAGCCACCCAATTACGTTGTGACGTTTGGTACACCCAAAGCATTCCTACGGTACCCGGGAGTTGCACAATCTCATGGTCTGAGGAAATGATACTTGACATTAGAAAAGCTCTAGCGAAACGAACTACACGATCTTGTGCTATGCTTAGGATTGGGTCTTGTCCATCACATCATTCTCCTAATGATGTGATCTCGTTATCAATGACATCCAATGTCCATGGTGAGGAAACAATAACCATCTATTGATCAACGAGCTAGTCAACTAGAGGCTTACTAGGGACATGTTGTGGTCTATGTATTCACACATGTATTACGGTTTCCAATTAATACAATTATATCATGAACAATAGACAATTATCATGAACAAGGAAATACAATAATAACCATTTTATTATTGCCTCTAGGGCATATTTCCATTAGGAAGGAGGAGAGAGGGAGAAGGAAAGGGGGGCGCCGCCCCCCCTTCCTAGTCTAGTTCGGACCCAAGGGAGAGGGGGGGGGGCGGCCTGCCCTGGCCTCCCCCCTCTCTTTCTCCAATAAATCCCATTAGGGCCCATATACTCCCCGGGGGGTTCCGGTAACCCTCCGGTACTCCCGTAAATGCCTCAACACACTCGAAACCATTCTGATGTCCAAACATAGTCATCCAATATATCGATCTTTATGTCTCGACCATTCCGAGACTCCTCGTCATGTCCGTGATCATATTTGGGACTCCGAACAACCTTCGGTACATCAAAACACATAAACTCATAATACCGATCGTCACCGAACGTTAAGCGTGCGGACCCTACGGGTTCAAGAACTATGTAGACGTGACCGAGACTCATCTCCGGTCAATAACCAATAGCGGAACCTGGATGCTCATATTGGTTCCTACATATTCTATGAAGATCTTTATCTGTCAAACCGCATAACAACATACTTTGTTCCCTTTGTCATCAGTATGTTACTTGCCTGAGATTCGGTCATCGGTATCATCATACCTAGTTCATTCTCATTATCGGAAAGTCTCTTTACTCGTTCCGTAATGCATCATCCCGCAACTAAATCATTAGTCACAATGCTTGCAAGGCTAATAGTGATGTGCATTACCGAGAGGGCCCAGAGATACCTCTCAGATACTCGAAGTGACAAATCGTAATCTCGATCTATGCCAACTCAACAAACACCATCGGAGACACCTGTATAGCATCTTTATAATAACCCAGTTACGTTGTGACGTTTGATAGCACACTAAGTGTTCCTCCGGTATTCGGGAGTTGCATAATCTCATAGTCATAGGAACATGTATAAGTTATGAAGAAAGCAATAGCAACAAACTAAACGATCATCGTGCTAAGCTAACGAATGGGTTAAGTCAATCACATCATTCTTTAATGATGTGATCTCATTCATCAAATGACAACTCTTTGTCCATGCCTAGGAAACTTAACCATCTTTGATTAACGAGCTAGCCAAGTAGAGGCATACTAGTGACACTCAGTTTTTGTATGTATTCACACATGTACTAAGTTTCCGGTTAATACAATTCTAGCATGAATAATAAACATTTATCATGATATAAGGAAATATAAATAACAACTTTATTATTGCCTCTAGGGCATATTTCCTTCATTTCCCCCGCGGTGTGCAACTCTATTGCCCCTTGCGTGCAAATTAGGTGCAGTAGTAGACAATTTTTGAGATAATATAGCCAATCTGCCAGCCTTGTGGTGGTTCTCATGGGTCATGTGTTTTCCCCTATTATGTGCAATTAGGGACTATTACCTGTGCAAATTAGTACCTATGCTTGCCAATTTCCCAATATTCTCTATCCAAGCTGTCAGCCTTTGTGATTGATCTGGTGGTCCGTGTGTTTTCCCGCCGCTGCGTGCAATTAGGAACCCTTGTTTGTGCAACTTAGCACCAATGCTTGCCAATTTTTTCAATATAGTGTACCCAATCTGCCAGCCTTGCGGTGGATGTGGTGGTCCACGTGTTTTTATTCGGCTGTGTGCAAATAGAGATCATTACTTGTGCAAATTAGTACCAATGGTTGACAATTTTCCAATATAGTCTACTGATTTTTCTGCCAGCCTTTGTGCTGGATCTGGTCGTTTGTGTTTTTTCCCTGTTGTGTGCAACTGGGGCCTCTTGATTGTGCAAATTAGTACCAATGCTTACCAATTTTCCAATATAGTCTATCCAATCTGCAGTCTTTGTTGTGGATGTGGTTGTTCATGTGTTTTCGCCTGATGTGTGCAAATAGGGACCCTTATTTGTGCAAATCAGTACCAATGCTTGCCAATTTCCAATATAGTATACCCAATTGTTTTCTTGGATATATTTCTTGTTAGCTATGCATTTTTTGTTTGTTCCAGTTGCACAAGTTATCATACTGAGCTGGTTGCCTTTAGTTAACTATTTTTCTGCCTACTTATTACTTTGCCACAGTTAAACTTAGTTGGCTTATATGCTGTCCAGTTTGCACAAGGTTGACTGTCTAGTTGGCTGCATCATTGTAGTAGTTGGTTGTCCATATGTTTTATAGTTTTTTGCACTATGTGTCCTGCATATGTGTAGAGGTCTGCAGATCAAAGCAACCTTTTATGATTTCTCTAGTTTGTTTGCGCATCTTCTAACTATGTTTTCTTTTGTTGTATTCCCCCCCCCCCTGCAGGGAAAAAATATTTATAATAGGAGGAGATGGGGATGGCAATGAAGAAGATGTATTTTTCACTTTTTTGTGTTTTGAGTTGTTTTCAACTTATGCATGTATGCTAATGTCCCTTTTTTTCATGTTTTCTTTGGTTGCTTAATCAGTGTTCTGGAAGTCAGTCGCTTCGCCGGAACTCGAAGCGTGCTGCTAATCGCCAGCCACGACCTGTGCGGAGTATTCAGCAGGGAGAGGAAGTCGAGGTAAGTGGCATGCTGATGACACAAGCACCTTATTTTGGTTTTGTTTGGGTCATATAATAATTTTTTGTTTTTTTCCCATGCTCATGTTTTTTATTTTCTTAGGATGTTGATCAGTTTCGTGTTGTAAAATGGACTAGGCGAGCAGTAGTTGGAAGGGGAGCTGATTCATCTACTAGGGTAAGTAAATTCTTGAAATATAAGTGTTTCTCGCTTTTTAGACGCTGATGAAATTATGCAGCCATTGGTCAACAACAATCTTGTAGTTGAGATCACTGGTCATCTTGATCTAAATATAGTTTTCCCACAAGTTGACATGAGTTGGCATGTTGTTGTTGACATTAGTTGGCATCTTGTAGTTGACATCATTGGTCACCATTTTGTGCAGGCAGCAGTTGCTGGAGGAACTGCCGCATCTTCCGCAGCAGATGCTGAGGTACGTGGGTGTAACATCCCAAAATTCTAAATTTTGGAATGTTATATTAAATAGATAGATTTGATTGATTGACTGAAAGTGAGTGAATTCAAAATTTTTGAAAGTTAAATGAGAGGGAATAAAAGGACTTTCCCAAACTTTCACCATTGCTTTCAGATCTTCGTGAATTCAAATACTCTTCATCACAAAACTCTGGAGAGAAGATGACATGACTTCTTCCATTTATTTAAATGACAAGGGGTGTTGAAAATATTTGAATTTCATTCGAGAATATTTCCAATTCTGAAACTTTATGCAACTCAATGATTTTCACGAGCGAAGATAAAATGACTTCTTCAAATTATATGAAATATGAGTTGGGAGTTTCAAAGAATTAAATTCAAAGTTCTTTTGAATTTATTTTCAATTTGGAGTTATTTGAGTTTTATTCAAATTATTTTCTCCAAAAAAATATATGGAAAATAGGGTAACATGATTCCCTACATCGTAAAATTGGAGAGAAATTAATTTGAAGTCATTTTGGTATTTTAAAATGATTTTACTGGATTTTTCTAGAGCGAAGCACTCTTTGTTTTATTTGAATTTGGGTGTATTTTATTTGAAGCTAGAATAATGTTCATGTTGTAGAAAATCTTTTTCTGAAAATTTTGATATATTATATGCCTATATAATATATTTTTTATTTGGTTTTATTTATTTTGTTTGTCCGAATTAAAAAGAAGTTTCGACTGGTCGGCCCAGCTCACCAAGGCAAGGCCCAGCCAGCCCGGCCGTCTGGCGCGCCTGTCCCCAAGCTCCAGCTGGAGTCCGCCGCCAAGACGCCAAGGCCACGCGGACCGACCCGCCACCCGCCGCCTTGGCCCTCCTCCACGCCACCGTCGCCTCCTATAAATCCTCAGCCCGACCCCCTCTCTCTCCTTTTCGCGCACCCTTCTCTCGCAGGCCATCATGAAGCCGCCCGGCGAAATCCAGCCACATGCCGCTCCACTCCGTCACCCCGATCACGCCGCCACCACCATCGTCACCGCCACGCCACGCCGAGCACCCGATGCCCTCGCCGACGCCGAGACCCACGAGCCGCCGCCCGTCTCAGAAGCCCACCGCGATTCCAACCGCCGCGGTAACCACCGCCCCTCCTCGTCCGTCCGATCTGGATCTAAGGATCCAGATCCATTTGTTTTTTTTTCTTCTCTCTAAGCGTTTTTATTATTATTTAGAGAGCGTTCATTAGCTTAGGCTCTGGAGCGAACGATTTTCGTTCGGTAGCAATCGGTAACGAAAGTTCGCTATTTAGTCTTTTTCTTTTATTTTAGTTTTCTGCCAGGGACCCATATGTAAATAGTTTCTTCATAGTTTAGTCCCTGTGCTTCAAACGACTATAACTTTTTGCTCGTTTGTCCAAATCCAACGAAACCAACGCCCACTTCTTCATTACGATCTCCTCTATCCAGTAATCCAACTCAAACATGTTTTTGAAAGTTTAAAATTTGAATTAGATCAGATTTGAATTGGAACTTCGTTTGACCATAACTTGAGTTTCGTAACTCCGATTTAGTTGATTCTTTTTGCAAATTGAAGCTCTTGACCTAAACTTTCTGATAAGGCCAAATTCATATAATTTTGGTACTGTTATAAATTGTTTTATGTTGCAAGAGTTATTTGCTTGGTTTTGATGTTTTCTGAATCGTTTTCTTCGTTCTTTCCGATCTTTTGAGTGATTGCTTATGTGTGGTTACTATTGCTTGATTACGATAGATTGACCGGAGTGTGACGAGTAGACCTATCAAGAGTTTTGAGTGCGAATCATCAACATTGCAGGCAAGTAACACTTTGATCATACCCCTTTTTCATACCCAGTTTTTATGCATTAGATCTATCCTCAAACATTTGCATGATTAGGATCTAATCAAATTGTGGGATGGGAAGTAGTTGAGGTAGTACCTAGTACCTGATGTATTATCAAACCTTTGGGAGTTACTTCTACGTTTGCTTATTATGCCATGCTATGCTCGTAGACATGGATTGGGTTTGAGTGAATATCCATGACAGATGTGAGATTGATAATTAATGGTTTATCTAAGGTGGCAACTTAAACACACATCTGGGTGGACTGAGGCACCTGGCTATTCCAGGATTTGCCTATCAAGGCACCTGGGTAGACAGGATTTGCCTGTTTTTCTTCAGACCGCCACCCAGGCTCAAAGGGATCATGAGATTATTCATGCTAGAAACTTCCGTGTGCAGCCACATGCTACTATGGGCTCTAGCATAGTTGACTAAGTTGTGCGAACTCTTACGGGTGGACTAGCTGATGTAGGGGTTGTAGGTTGGTACGGTCTACCCACATGTAAGGAGCTAGCGCTTCTGAAAGACTATGTCTCGGTCATCCGTTTCTCAAACACCATGTAGTGCGAGAAATCAAACGGAGGAGATCGAGTCTTGTGGGGAAAAGTGCACAAACCTCTGCAGAGTGTACAAACTAATCATGATTAGCCGTGTCCCCGGTTATGGACATCTTGAGTATCTAGTTCTTGGATTATCCTTTTGATCTCATCACGTTACTTAATATAATTTGTTTGGGTTTAATGAGTACTTTTAATTGGGATTGAGGATGCTGTCAACCATTCTCAATGTTCAACAACCACCATGATAGTTAAATAAAATTTATTCCTTTGTAGTAGGGAAAATTTGGCTTTTCACAAAAACTGTAACCATAGAGCTTTCCACCAGCCATATATGCATGTAGTATAGCTTATTCTTTCATTACTCTCTATGTGTTACATTGCCAGCATATTCCATGTGCGGCCCATTTTCGGCTGCAACTTTTCATGTTGCGACTTTTCGATTTACAGTAAGTGATACGTTAGGGTTACGATTTCTACACTCAACTTTGCCGTTGGTGTTGATGGGAATCCACAACCTTGTTACTTCCGCTATTTTGGATTGAGGTAATATTATTTACGTTACTTTATACATGTGATTTACCTCTGTTATAAATCCTCGAGTACTTGTGGGTGTCGATACCGATCCGAGGATGACACTTAAGCACGTAGACTTGATCCATTCGGTCGGGTCGCTACAAGATGGTATCGAGCACATGTTGACTGTGAGGACGTGACCTAGAAACTGACAAGCCCATAGGAAAGATTTTTCTCTACAACTTCATTTTCAAAAGATATTTTACCTCTCTTCTCTTCTAAGCTTATTCAAATATTCCCTTTTAGTGAGACCATACCCCTTTTCCCTTTTGACCACTCGAAGATTTGACCGATGAGACCACTCCAAGGAGATAAGATATCGGACAACTAAGACCATTCGGAATGAAGAGGATTTTTCTGAGCATTATAATGATGGAAACTAAAACGGTTGAAAACTCTGTAGAATTTCCAGATTTTTATGACCTAGGAAGGTTACGCTTATGGAATTTGACAGACTATGGAAGTTATCAATACCCGAGATCAAGGTGTATCGGAGAAAGACCGGAACATGGAGAGTTAGAAACTCAAAGTTTTGTCAGGAAAACCCTAAGGCAGGAGATATCAACTATGGAATGATAGCTCATGGAAATGACAAGAGCAGAAACAAGCTATCCATGATGTTATCGCCCGCTTATGCTATTTGTCACCGTGCTGAGTTAAGCATGCATATGCATGGAAGAATTGGATGGTAGAAGGCTGAAGGAGCATCTGTCAGCGAAGGATGCAGTCTTAACATAGCTGTTGCATCACCAAGAACTAGAATATTACATCAAGAAGTTTAGGGTGGATCTGCAGGAAGCCGTATTTGACAAGGAAGCGTTTCGTGAAGAACACAGGACCCAGAAGCTGAAAGTAGCCAAGCTAGAGGAGCCAAACCTTGAGACATCAAAGATTCGTCGGGAACTGAAGGACAGTAGGATCATGGTTCATGCCAAGGATGTTGAAATCCAGAAGTTGGAACGTAACTCCAGAAATATTAAAGGACGCCATGAGAGATTTCGCGACAACAGAGATGGTCTGGCAAAAGGAACTTGAGAAGGACAAGCATGATCAGAAGAAGCCGTTGGAGACATGAACAAGACTTGAAGAGTTTGATGACTTTGAAGATTTATTTGACCTTTAGAAGACCAAACCCCTGTTATACCCTTACGTTAGATGCGACATTTGTGAGCTGTCATTTGTTTGATGTTTTTCCGACAGCCACAAATAAAATATGTCTTTTCAAAACTTTTGTTTCTATTTGTGTGCATCCCTCTCGATCTCTATTATCCCACCCCAAACCCATGGACCCATTAGAGGATGAATGGAGATGAGCTTGTATTTTCGGACCGATGAGTCAATTGAAGATGGACCGATGGATTCAGAACATGGAGGATCACATGAAGAATAACCCTATAGCCGGAAAGGATATGACCCAGCATGCTCTTGAGTGCTTTGAAAGAGGTGCCACTACCTGGTAGAGGATGTACCAAACCATCAATGGATGGCAAGGAATAACCACTTGGAAAGAATTTAATTCGACTCTGCTAAAGCCTCGGCTTGTGTCCCAGAAATTGAAGCCTTATGGAAAGGATATGGAGAAATTGCATGCAAGCTTTATGGAGAAATAGGACACAACCATAAAGAAAACAAGGACGAATACCCTCATAATCGGAGGATTATCAAAGGAGTTAGCCGAGGATTTTCAGGGAACTTCGATTGGAGATTGTTCCCAAAGGTTTTTGTTGCAGCAATGGAAGTTCAGTCTACACTGTTGGGAAAGATCCGTGAAGCTTAGAAGGATGACAAAGAGATTGCTGAGTTAAAAGAGAGGATGAGAAAAGGAAAGGCCAAAGGTTTTCGTAAGGATGAGCACGACACCTTATGGTTTGAGGATAATGTACATGTACCCAATAATGCAAAGATCGGGAAGTTAATACTTCAGGAGGCTCATGACTCACCATACTCGATTCACCCTGGAAACACCAAGACGTATTTGGATTTGAAGGAGCATTTCTGGTGGACTGGTATGAAGAAGGATATTGCGGAGTATGTAGTCGTAGGTGATGTATGCCAGAGAGGATAAAATCGGAGCATCGGAAGCCAGCAGGATTACTACAGCCTATGCCAATACCCGAACGGAAGTGGGATAAGCTTGGCATGGATTTCATTACCGGATTTCCCAGAACCCGAACGGGATATGATTCTATCTGGATAGTAGTTGATTCGCTTGACCAAAGTGGCTCACTTTATCCCAGTGAAAACCACCTATATAAGTGCGAAGTTGGCCAAGATATAATTGACAAGGATCTTATGTCTGCATGGAGTTCCGAGGACCATCGTAGAGGAACACAGTTTGCCTCAAAGTTTTGGAATCAGCTGCACCAGACTTTGGGTACTAGGCTAGAGTTCAGTACAACCTTTCATCCGCAGACATATGGATAAATCAAGAGAGTCAATCAGATTCTGGAGGACATGTTGAGAACGTGTGCGCTAGCTTATGGATCTAGTAGGGATGATAATCTACGTTACGCGGAGTTCTGATTCAACAACAGCTACCAAGTCAGTTTGAAGATGGCCCCTTTTAAAGCTTTGTATGGGAGAAGGAGCCAGACACCGTTGATGTGGGACGAAGTTGGAGACCGTCAGTTGTTTGGACCAAATGTGATCAAGGAGTCAGAAGAGAATGTTAAGTTGATTCGAGATAGACTGAAGGTAGCTCAGTCCAGGCAGAATAGTTATGCATACTCAAAAACGCAAGGAGGTAGTCTATGACATTGGAGATAGAGCATGTCTTCGTGTGTCCCCTCTGCGAGGAGTTAAACTATTTGGAGTTAAGGGAAAGTTAGCCCCGAGATTTGTAGGACCATACCGAGTTTTGGAGCGTATGGGAGCAGTTACCAACAAGTTGGAGTCACCCGAAGGACTGTCAGGAGTTCATGATGTGTTTCACGTTTCCCGGTTGAAGAAGTGCCATGCAGAGATGGCCAATATTCCCCTGTAAGGACGCTTGACCCTGGAAAGGATAATGATATCCGACAAAGTGAAGTATGGACTTCATAAGTATAAGTTTTTATCTCGGTATGTGGGATATCCCACGAGGATGAAGAGATGAATTACTATTGGATATAAAGGAGGTATGATGTTGGAAATATGGATCAATGGAAATTCCATGATGAGTCTGAGTAATCACGTCTTAATTTGGTGCAAATATAAGGAAAAGAGACAGTACAATTGGATGGATTTTAAGTATGCCAGGAAGTTGGATGTTGGGATAATGATCAGAAGCCCGATGATGAGTTCAAGGTTTGTAAGTAATGAGATGGGCCATAACCCACAGGCTCCAGGACCTGCCAAGAAGCAAGCACATACTTGCTGAAGGAAAAACCCTGGAGAGGATATGCCTTTATCAACAGACGATCTTATAGGAGTATACGCAAAACCTGAGAGTTGTGAAGAAACGATAGATGTTTGTTTGGCTTGCAGAATCAATGGATTTATCCGAACTTGGTTCGTCGACAAGAGAAATTCTGCAATGCTTGTGAGGATGACCGAGTGTTAGAATGCGAGATTCACTAAACCATGTACAAGGTAATGATTTGGGTGCGAGATGGATTGATCACCATACCGACTTACTCTTATTATTCGCGTTGCTATATGGGATGGTAAATCTGAGTGACTTACCTATAGTAGAGAGACGACGATCAAAACCTTGTTTGAACCTTAGAATGGTATAAGTATTTTCCCTTGTACACGGCAGCTGTTGCCAATCGTAGGATATACGGTAAGGTTCAACCCAGACCCATTTCCTGCAGGACAAACCATAAATTGATGACCACCATGAGATATCGATAGTTGTTTAGAATTGGCGCCAGACCTATCAGCTATGAAGACCCAATCTCGGAATAACCTTACCTAGAGGAAAGGACAAAAGAATTGAGGAAAAAGGTTATGCCACTACCGGAAGAGCCCAGAATTATCCTTAAGATCTGAGAAGACCGACACTGTCAGTAATAAGGATGGAGTATATAAGTTTTTGATGGAACCTTAACAATGCTTCTAAGGGTGGTAGCACCCGAGAACCCCGGAGACGATCGATGGATTTTGAGAAGAGCCCTACCCTAACCTATTTCTTGCTAGCCTCTCCGAATCTCGAGGACGAGATTCATTTTAAGGGTGGTAGTTTGTAACATCCCAAAATTCTAAATTTTGGAATGTTATATTAAATAGATAGATTTGATTGATTGTTTGATTGATTGACTGAAAGTGAGTGAATTTGAAATTTTTGAAAGTTAAATGAGAGGGAATAAAAGGACTTTCCCAAACTTTCACCATTGTTTTCAGATCTTCGTGAATTCAAATACTCTTCATCGCAAAACCCTGGAGAGAAGATGACATGACTTCTTCCATTTATTTAAATGACAAGGGGTGTTGAAAATATTTGAATTTCATTTGAGAATATTTCCAATTCTGAAACTTTATGCAACTCAATGATTTTCACGAGCAAAGATAAATTGACTTCTTCAAATTATATGAAATATGAGTTGGGAGTTTCAAAGAATTAAATTCAAAGTTCTTTTGAATTTATTTTCAATTTGGAGTTATTTGAGTTTTATTCAAATTATTTTTCTCCAAAATAAAATATATGGAAAATAGGGTAACATGATTCCCTACATCGAAAAATTGGAGAGAAATTAATTTGAAGTCATTTTGGTATTTAAAAATGATTTTAGTGGATTTTTCTAGAGCGAAGCACTCTTTGTTTTATTTGAATTTGGGTGTATTTTATTTGAAGCTAGAATAATGTTCATGTTGTAGAAAATCTTTTTCTCAAATTTTGATATATTATATGCCTATATAATATATATTTTAATTTGGTTTTATTAATTTTGTTTGTGTGGAATTTTTTTTAAAAAAGTTTTTGACTGGGCCGGCCCAGCTCCAGCCAGGCCAAGGCCCACCAGCCCAGCCATGAAAGCACCCGTCCCGAGCTCCAGTGAGTCCGCCGCCAGACGCTGTCAGGCCATTGCGGACCGACCCGGCCACCCCGCCGCCTTGGCCCCTCCTCCACGCCACGGTCGCCCCCCCTCCTATAAATCCTCAGCCCGACCCCCTCTCTCCTTTTCACGCCGCCAGACCTCTCGCCACACACGAAGACGCCGCTCCGGCGAGATCCAGCCCCACCGCCCGCTCCACTCCGTCACCCCCGACCGCTGCCGCCACCACCATCGTCACCGCCGCGCCGCGCCGAGCGCCCCGATGCCCTCGCCGACGTCGGAGACCCACCGGAGCCGCCGCCCCGTCCGTAGCCGCCGCCGTCTTCTCCGTCGCCGGCAAATCCAACCGCCGCGGTAACCACCGCCCCTCCTCGTCCGTCCGATCTGGATCTAAGGATCCAGATCCATTTGTTTTTTTCTTCTCTCTAAGCGTTTTTTATTATTATTTAGAGAGCGTTCGTTAGCTTAGGCTCTGGAGCGAACGATTTTCGTTCGGTAGCAATCGGTAACGAACGTTCGCTATTTAGTCTTTTTCTTTTATTTTAGTTTTCTGCCAGGGACCCGTATGTAAATAGTTTCTTCACAGTTTAGTCCCTGTTCTTCAAACGACTATAACTTTTTGCTCGTTTGTCCAAATCCAACGAAACCAACGCCAACTTCTTCATTACGATCTCCTCTATCCAGTAATCCAACTCAAACATGTTTTTGAAATTTTAAAATTTGACTTAGATCAGATTTGAATTGGAACTTCGTTTGACCATAACTTGAGTTTCGTAACTCCGATTTAGTTGATTCTTTTTGCAAATTGAAGCTCTTGACCTAAACTTTCTGATAAGGCCAAATTTATATAATTTTGGTACTGTTAGAAATTGTTTTATGTTGCAAGAGTTATTTGCTTGGTTTTGATGTTTTCTGAATCGTTTTCTTCGTTCTTTCCGATCTTTTGAGTGATTGCTTATGTGTGGTTACTATTGCTTGATTACGATAGATTGACCGGAGTGTGACGAGTAGACCTATCAAGAGTTTTGAGTGCGAATCATCAACATTGCAGGCAAGTAACACTTTGATCATACCCTTTTCATACCCAGCTTTTATGCATTAGATCTATCCTCAAACATTTGCATGATTAGGATCTAATTAAATTGTGGGATGGGAAGTAGTTGAGGTAGTACCTAGTACCGATGTATTATCAAACCTTTGGGAGTTACTTCTCGCTTGCTTATTATGCCATGCTATGCTCAGAGACGTGATTGGGTTTGAGTGAATATCCATGATGATGTGAGATTGATAATTAATGGTTTATCTAAGGTGGCAACTTAAACACACATCTGGGTGGACTGAGGCACCTGGCTATTCTAGGATTTGCCTATCAAGGCACCTGGGTAGACAGGATTTGCCTGTTTTTCTTCAGACCGCCACCCAGGCTCAAAGGAATCATGAGATTATTCATGCTAGAAACTTCCGTGTGCAGCCACATGCTACTATGGGCTCTAGCATAGTTGACTAAGTTGTGCGAACTCTTACGGGTGGACTAGCTGATGTAGGGGTTGTAGGTTGGTACGGTCTACCCACATGTAAGGTGCTAGCGCTTCTGAAAGACTATGTCTCGGTCATCCGTTTCTCAAACACCATGTAGTTTTAGAAATCAAACGGAGGAGATCGAGTCTTGTGGGGAAAAGTGCACAAACCTCTGCAGAGTGTACAAACTAATCATGATTAGCCGTGTCCCCGGTTATGGACATCTTGAGTATCTAGTTCTTGGATTATCCTGTTGATCTCATCACGTTACTTAATATAATTTGTTTGGGTTTAATGAGTACTTTTAATTGGGATTGAGGATGCTGTCAACCATTCTCAATGTTCAACAACCACCATGATAGTTAAATAAAATTTATTCCTTTGTAGTAGGGAAAAATTGGCTTTTCGCAAAAACTGTAACCATAGAGCTTTCCACCAGCCATATATGCATGTAGTATAGCTTATTCTTTCATTACTCTCTATGTGTTACATTGCCAAGATATTCCATGTGCTGACCGTTTCGGGCTGCAACTTTTCACGCTGCGACTTTTCGAACGACAGTAAGTGATACGTTAGGGTTATGATTTCTACACTCAACTTTGCCGTTGGTGTTGATGGGAATCCACAACCTTGTTACTTCCGCTATTTTGGATTGAGGTAATAGTATTTACGTTACTTTATACATGTGATTTACCTCTGTTATAAATCCTCGAGTACTGTGTGTGTCAGCATACCGATCCAGGGATGACACTTAAGCACAGAGACTTGATCCATTCGGGTCGGGTCGCTACAGTGGGATTTTTTTACAGAATGCAAAACTACTCCAGCAGTACATGGTCATTATTTGTAGTAATGCAAAAGTTTCAAAGTTGCACATGGTCATTATTAGCAGTAATGCAAATGTATTAATGTTACTATTGTTTATCCTGTCAAATAAAATACTCCATGTCAATATTGCTAGTGTTTACTCCTATGAAATAAACTACTCCATGTCAAAATGAACCTTGCTCTACGTGAATCTTTTCCATTAATCAAACTTAACTGAACTTAAAACACATTATACTTGTTAATTACTGATTGTTTATAATTGTTTTCTTGAGTACTTAATCATGATCTGGAGTACTAGCATGGAGTAATATTTTTTGCAAGAGTACAATTACAAGCATGAGTACACAGAATTTCTTGTAACAGATGGAGCACATAAAAATGGAGTAGCTCACCTACTATTAATTTGCTAATTTGTCAATTTTCTGCTTTAGCTAAATGGAGTACTCCTTGCTGATCTTGTATTTGTTGATGTGCTAATGTAATGCTATTTAACAGTTCCTTGCAAACCTTTTTTAGTTGTTGTTATCTTGTTGCAATATCATTTCTTATTGTTGCACATCCCCTAGAACTTTTTGTAGTTGTCAGGTCTAGTATATTTTCTTAGTTTTTTTGTAGGTTACACACTAGTAGTCTTCAGTTGTCATCATGAGCTTTATTAGTTGCACAAAAACATCATATTAGTTGGCATGATCCATTTTATGTTTATATAGTTTTTGCAACACTTATCCAAATGATGATTGATAGTTTTTTTCCTGTTTTTTCTCTTGTGTTTAATGTTTCCTTAATGTTTTTATTTTCTCATCAACAGGCCAGCAGTGAAGGAGTTGAGGTGGCTGCAGGGGAAGATGTGGAGCGGCCATCACAAGCGGGCATGATAAGGGCATCACCAGGGCGGTTTGCAAAGTTCAACGGCTCTCTATCCCCACCGCAAAAGTCTGAGCTAGTTTCGAGGTTGTTTGGGGGCCTCTTGAACTTATCAGACACACTTCCAGCGGAGCTCACTAAGTTCCTGGTGCAGTCCTACCAGTCAGAGAGCTCTGAAATGATTTTCCCAGGCAGGGGAAGGATTCGTGTCGATGGTGACAGTGCTCAAAGGGTATTTGATCTCCCAAACAGGGGTCAAAAAGTCATATATGTAGTTGACAAGGATGCAACTAGGAGATTCAGAGAGGCTTTCAACATAACTGGAGATTCTCATCCCTAGATCACTACATGGTGCAAGATGATTCAGGATATGGCTGGAAGAACGGATGACACATTCTTTATGGCCTGGCTTGCGGTTGCGTTCAACACGTTTCTAGCACCAACCACAGCCCTGAAGCTCAGTCCAAAGTGCTACGGACTTGTGCTAGATCATGAAATGCTCAAGAACACAAACATCTGCCTCTTTGTAGCAGAACACATAAATGAAGCTTTCCGGAACATGGACCAGGTAGAAGAAAACCGTTTGCTGCTGCTTGTATCACTTGATGGTTAGTGAAAATGAGCACTTCCATGTGTTCTTCTTCTTTGTGCAGTTATAGTTTTATGAAAATACTCCTCATAATAACTGAACTTGGCTTTTCCTTTGTTGGGTCTGGTGCAGATACTATACCTTGATGCGCTCATTCATGGTATCCCAGTAAGCAACTGTGCGATACGAGCGAATGCATGGGATAGTATTCTAATTGCCAAGGTGATCAAGAAGGACACGATCTCTCCTAGTGTGTTCAGCAAATTACAAGTG
This sequence comes from Aegilops longissima, assembly GCA_021605205.1. Classification (NCBI taxonomy): domain Eukaryota; kingdom Viridiplantae; phylum Streptophyta; class Magnoliopsida; order Poales; family Poaceae; genus Aegilops; species Aegilops longissima. The sequence goes on from CM038677.1 coordinate 560,672,014, forward strand.
AGTTCTCTTTTGTTTTTTCCAACTGTGTCTTCTTTTTATGTTCTATTCATGTCTACTCACTTTTTGGAAATTGCACAAAAACTGTGATCAGTTGGCACAACAATGCATGTAGTTGCACAGCTTGTAGCTTTAAGTTTGGCATCTACACACATGTTCATTTTTTAATTGGCACACCATCTGTTTTATGTTGCACAGTTTTACTTATCTTGTTGCACAGATGTGTGACATGAGTTGGCAGAAACTTTTTTTAGGTGCCATGTAGGTTGCACAGTTTTTTTGTCTTTGTTCAGTTGCATATATGTAGAATCGAATTGTCTACCCAGTATCTTGTTGTAGTTGCACAGGTTATAATGTTTGGTTTCATTCAACACACATATCTATTTTGGTAACCTTGTTATTTTATTTTTCTCTTTTTTACATCATCTTAAAGAGGAGTATAGAGGTACGGAGCTGACACCACTGTTTGGTGGTATTTTGCAAGCTGAAGCATTCGTGGCATCCAAGTTACCAATAACCTACAATCCACAGGTTAGTCTTTTTGCATACAGAAGTTTGTATCAGTTACCAACATTTTCTTTTGGCTGAGATGTATGTTCAGTTGCACATATATGCCTTTTTAGTTGTGAGAATACAAGATTTAGTTGGCTGGGATGTATGTTCAGTTGCACATATATGCTTTTTTAGTTGCACATATTCTTTGGACAGTCAATGTGTTCATTTGCAACCAATGACATCAACTTGGCAGAATGCATGTTTAGTTTTGGCCACAATGCATGTGTAGTTGGCTATAATCATGTTTTTATTTGGCTAGAAAATATGTCTTAGTCGGCTTGCTTAACACATCATGGTCAGTTACGGACATTTTCTTTTTTTTAAATGTTTTCTAACTGAATCAGTACTGAATTTTTTTTGTGCTGATGCAGAAAAAGGCAAAGATTGCCAAAGTGGTTAATGACCTGTGCAAGGCTGTAACTGGACAGGTTGGCACCTTCATTGAAGCAGTTGCCAAGATCGATGACGAGGAGCCGGATATTGATCCCTACGTACAACAGCCATCAATCCGAACCGGGACGTCACGCCGTGCTCCAAAAAGAAAGAGACATGTTTCAACTATACAAGAAAAAGAAGAGTTTGTTGAGGAGGAGTCAGAAGAAGATGAGGAAATGGAAGCAACGCTAGATGTTGATGATGACGAGGACACAGATGCGGATGAATCAGAGGAGGAGGACAAAGAGGAGGATGACAAAGAGGAAGATGCAGAGGAGGAGGAGGAGGAGGAGGAGGATGAGGAGGAGGAGGAGGAAGAAGAAGAGGAGAAAGAAGAGGAGGACAAAGAATAAGAGGACAAAGGAGAGGAGGAGGACAAGGAAGAAGATAGTGAGACAGAGGAGGGGGAAGAAGAAGATGAGGCCAAAGAGGGGGACGGAGACAAAGGTGCAACAGTTGATGGCAGTGAGGGGGTAGAAGATGATGAGGAAGAAGACGAGGATGTTGATGGTGATGATCAAGGGGGATCCAATGGAGGCAGTGACAACAGCGATAATGATGATGACAACACCCCTGGTTCTGGTGGTACAGGCGGCAACACATCCAGGAGGACTAGCAGCTCTGCAACCCTGCCAGCAGCAGCAATTCATTGAGGAGCAGGAGCACGCTACACATGTTGATTGATAAAACTTGCTGGAAAGACAAGGATTTGCCGAACTCAAAGAAAAACGATGAAGCAGAGTCTCAGGGCAGCATTGATATGTTCAAGCCGTGCAACTTGAAGCCAGCTTTGCCAACCACCTTTCCCGTGCCAGATTTTAGTGACAAAGAGATGTGTGAGAACATAAACTTTGCCATTGATCAGAGCCTGTTCTTATCAAGTGAGGCTGAAAAGAATCAAATTGACATGGAGGAAGAAGGAAAGGGTCTTGACTGGGTTCATTGAAAGAAAAAATACAAGGAATATTTGAAGCAGCTTCCAGGTGTAAACTGCAGCAAGGGCAAGGCAACATTCGTGGAAAACCCTCATGTGGTCCAGAAGCGCAAAGCAGTTTCAATGAAGAAGAATCTGCAGTTGCCTCAAACCAAGGAGAAGATGGTGAGTGCAGATGCTGAAATAAATGTGGTCAAGGAAGCTGTGGTTCAAACTGATATGCCAACTGTTGTGAGCAGAGAGCCAACCACCATCACAGGAGTTCAACAGATCAAAGGGAAGACTCGACTTTCAGCAGTCCCACCTAAACCAGCTAAGCAGCAAAAGATTGTCAAGTTTGCCAAGGGCACAAAGGGGGAACATGGCACAAAAGATGTGGGGTTCAGAGACGAGACAAAACGGCGTGCGACCACAATTGATGCAGGGGTGCCAAGTTCTGCTAGGTTGCTGCCAACTCAGACTGAAAAGATGCCAACTGAAGATACCAGTGTGCCAACTGATGTGTCAGTTAGCAGCGTGGTCACAGTCAAAACCACCACTGCTGCTCAGGAAGGCACCAGTGCAACTACAAGCCCCAAGGTGCCAACTCATATAGATACTTCAATGCCAAACACAAAAGAAGGTGATCAAACTGCCAAAGTGCCGTCCCCAAGAGCTAGCACACAACAGCCAAGCAAGCCTGCATCACCAAGAGCTGACTTTCAACACTCATTAACACAAGAGGAGTGTTCAACATTGTAAGCAGGTGCAAGCCTCCCAGGCCGCCAACTACAACATATTGCGAACCAAGTCAGTGAATGATGCACCTGTACATGTGCCGCAAGGAGATGCCCTGGGCCTTCAACCCATACGCAGATCAAACTCTTGCAGCTATCATGGTGATGGGTTCTGCGATGCACCATCTTTTGACCTCGGCATAGATGGTGATGCTCCAGCACCTGCTCCAGCAGCAGAAACAACGGAAGCCGGTGTGGTTGTCATAGGTGAGGGTGAGTTGGACACAACAGCTGTGAATGAAGGATGCGCTCTTGCTGATGCTGGCAAGGCAATAGCTCAAGAGCCAGATGTTGGATCACCAGACAGTTGCCACACCCCGATATGCGCAGAACCAGAAGTTGGCACAAGCAGTTCTTCAGGACCACCTATTGCACGAAGACAGAGGAGGGTAATAAGGCCCACAACATCTCAAAGGTCTCCATTCATTAACTACAACAACAAGAAGACGTTCAGCTCCAATGAGGCAGTCAACAAGCTTTACGCTGCCCTCATGTATTGGGTCAGGCATCTTCCACGAGCAAATAATGAGGCTACTAGGTAAACCAACTCCCCACAACCTACATACATATCTTTTTCAGTTGCACAGGACCAGCCACTTAGTTGCACAGAGAAGCAGAGCATGTTGCACAGAACAGGGCTTTTAGTTGCACACTGTTTTGTTTTAATTTTATACACATTTTTTTGTTGTTGTGACCCTTCGAGCTAACTTGTCTTTTTATTTCTTTAAAAAAAATTCAGCCCTGAGATAATCAGGTATGGTGCTTTCTACATTTCTTTAAAGGAGTTAGTTGATTCGATGAAGCTGTTTCAATGGATGTCAAGAATTGTTATTGACACTGGAATCTTACACATCATGGATAACTTACCAGAAGGGTCAAAGAAGGTCGTTATGCCACTGAGGTTTTCTGTAAGTTTTTTCAAAACCTTTTTCCCCTCTTCTTTTTTGTAGCACTTTTGTTGACAAATTCAGGGAGTCCTTTCATCTAGTAAGAAGTTTGAGGCATGCTTATAATCTCTGCAGATCAATTTGCAGCAAGGGATCCACAATGTGAATGAGATAAACAAGAAGTTTGATTACAAGAACCGTCTCGACAAGCAAGACTTGGTGAGTGTTGTGCCCACATGATCCATCTCTTTAGTTGGCACCCATAGCATGTTCAGTTGCACATGACACATATGTTAGTTGGCAAATACTTTCTGGCAACCTGTTTTAACTTCACCAAGTCTTTTACTGTTTTTCTTACCTACAGTGTGTATCTGTGTCTGAAATCGTTCACGCTTGCAGGTCATATGTGTGAAATTGTTCACACATATGTTAGTTGGCCAGTGCTTGAGTGCGCTGATGTAAATGATAAGGAGGGAGGGAGGCATTATTGGGTCTTCAATGTCAACTTGAGGGACGGACGCTTCGAAGTTCTTGATTCAAACAGGAAGCTGGACAACATTGAGCTGATGAACACCGCCTCTACCATTGCGGGGGCAGTACGCCAGCTATGGAGGAAGCATTACCCAAAGTTCAGCATCGAGCACTTCCAGATTATTGACATTGACGTACCGAAGCAGCTCGGCAAGTAAGACAATAAGCATGGCATTCTTCTCAAATTTTTACCATCAATTTGTAGTTTTTAATTTTTTTCTACATGTGCAATCTTTAGTTTTTTAAGACACAGAACTAGGTTGCAATCTGTTTTTCATTTTTATGAGTTTCTCATGGATTATCTAGTCAGTTGCACAGTGCCACATAAGTAGTTGCACAGTGGTACATAAGTAGTTGCACAGTGGCACATTAGTAGTTGCACAGTTTCACAGAGTACATTATCTTTTTTGGTTTTAAATTTCTGTGACAAATTTTATCTTTTGCCCCCCGCAGCAATGAGTGTGGGCTGTTCGCACTGCTTAACGCCACTGAGTGGAACGGTAGCCAACTGCCCAACTACGAACCCAAGGAAGTACTCAACATCAGGAAGAAGCTGGCATATGATTGGTCACCAGCCCGCACAACTCCGCCCCATGGAGGAAGTTGCTCAGATACGACAAGGACTAGGTCAGTACTCTTTTCTTTTGCTATGCCCCATGGAGGAAGTTGCTGGTTTGCATAATTTTTGAGAAGATTTTGTAGTTGCACACTAGTAGTAATTCCGGTTGCAACTCAATATCATCACTTTTGTTGACACATTAGGAGCACTGGACATACAATTGTTCAACAACTAAATATTTAACCATTTGCCAACAAGGCACAAATAGCAACCATTATTACACAGTGCATGAACTAATTCAAGGAAAACAAATTAGATAAGAGAAATCATAGATGCTGAATGTGTCCACTTGGTCCCAACATTGCTCAAAAACCATCATTCTTTTCCTTTTTTGTCACAAAGATACAAACGATGAAAGAGAATCGCAGCAGCCTGAGTGGACACACGCCAGCAGTGTGCTCTGTAGATTGGCACTAGTTGCATTTGTTTTTCTTCTTTGGGTGTAGCTACAGCGCTGATTTGTACCGCCGACTCTTCACCCTACCCTTTTTAGTAGACCTTGGAGGATCCCTGGGCACAAAATCATCAGAGGCTTGTGCAGGGGATGCAGCCTCCAACGAGGCAATAGGACAAGTGTGCGTGGGCGCTAGACCATCACGAGGTTGTGTTCGATCACCTGTGGAATAATCATATAAAAAAGTTTAGTTTTTTTTGCGCAACCAGGTCTGATGTTCTCTGCAACCATACAGACCATGTTGTGCAACTAACTGGTTGATGTGTGCAAGTTAAGTTAAAAAAAACTGTAGTAGCATGGTCCGTCATGGCACTTGGATGGTAATCACCTATAGCCAGAACAGGAAAAACAAGTTAGTTTTTTTATCTTGATGCTCGAACTAACATACCATGCACAACTGGGTAGCCTGTTCTGTGCAACTGGGCACCATGATGTGTGCAACTGAAGTCACACACCTAGTTGCATGGGGATTTTGGGGCAGGTAAATTACCTGGGTGGTGAGCCCCCTGAGTACTCCCTGTAGGGCCATTGGGAGGAGCACGCGGGGCACTGCTTGTTGGGCCAGGCGGGGGAGGAGGTGGCGGAGCATGCCGTGTAGGGCCTGGAGGTGGAGGAGGTCCTCGAGGGTTGCCATCACCTATAGCCAGAACAGGTAAAACAAGTTAGTTGTTCATCTTGATGCTCGAACTAACACAGCGTGCTTGAATCGGGTAGCCTGCTTACGTAATCTGGCACCATGATGTGTGCAACTGAAGTGACACACCAAGTTAGATGGGGAGTTGGGGCAGGTAATTACCTGGATGACGAGCGCCCTGAGTGCTGCCTGTAGAGCCATTGGGAGGATGACGCGGGGCACTGCTTGTTGGGCCAGGTGGGGGAGGAGGTGGTGGACTCTAACTTGCATGATTTGAAAGGAACTAACCCGGACTAACGCTGTTTTCAGCAGAATTGCCATGGTGTTATTTTTGTGCAGAAATAAAAGTTCTCAGAATGACCTGAAACTTCACGGAGAATATTTTTGGAATTAATTAAAAATACTGGCGAAAGAATCAAGACCAAGGGGCCCACACCCTGTCCACGAGGGTGGGGGCGCGCCCCCTGCCTCGTGGGCCCCCTGGTGCTCCACCGACCTCAACTCCAACTCTATATAGTCACGTTTTGGAGAAAAAAATCAGAGAGAAGGATTCATCACGTTTTACGATATGTTGCCACCGCCAGGCCCTAATCTCTCTCGGGAGGGCTGATCTGGAGTCCGTTCGGGGCTCCAGAGAGGGGAATCCGTCGCCATCGTCATCATCAACCTTCCTCCATCACCAATTTCATGATGCTCACCGCCGTGCGTGAGTAATTCCATCATAGGCTTGCTGGACGGTGATGGGTTGGATGAGATTTACCATGTAATCGAGTTAGTTTTGTTAGGGTTTGATCCCTAGTATCCATTTTGTTCTAAGATTGATGTTGCTATGACTTTGCTATGCTTAATGCTTGTCACTAGGGCCCGAGTGCCATGATTTCAGATCTGAACCTATTATGTTTTCATGAATATATGTGAGTACTTGATCCTATCTTGCACGTCTATAGTCACCTATTATGTGTTATGACCCGTTAACCCCGAAGTGACAATAATCGGGATACTTACCGGTGATGACCGTAGTTTGAGGAGTTCATGTATTCACTAAGTGTTAATGCTTTGGTCCGGTACTCTACTAAAAGGAGGCCTTAATATCCCTTAGTTTCCAATAGGACCCCGCTGCCACGGGAGGGTAGGACAAAAGATGCCATGTAAGTTCTTTTCCATAAGCACGTATGACTATATTCGGAATACATGCCTACATTACATTGAGGAACTGGAGGTAGTTCTGTGTCACCCTATGTTATAACTGTTGCATGAGGAACCGCATCCCACATAATTATCCATCACCGATCCAGTGCCTACGAGATTTTCACATATTGATCTTTTCTTAGTTACTTTACTGTTCCCACTGTTACAATTACTACAAAACTGCTACTGTTACTTTTGCCACCGTTACCATTACTTCCATATTACTTTGCTACTAAATACTTTGCTGCAGATATTAAGTTTTCCAGGAGTGTTTGAATTGACAACTCAACTGCTAATACTTGAGAATATTCTTTGGCTCCCCTTGTGTCGAATCAATAAATTTGGGTTGAATACTCTACCCTCGAAAATTGTTGCGATCCCCTATACTTGTGGGTTATCAAGACTATTTTCTGGCGCCATTGCCGGGGAGCATAGCTCTATTCTTTGAGTCACTTGGGATTTATATCTGCTGATCACTATAAGGAACTTGAAAGACGAGAAAACCAAAATTTATCCCTCAACTACGAGGGGAGGTAAGGAACTGCCATCTAGCTCTACACTTGATTCACCTTCTGTTTTGAGTAAGCTTGCGACACCTAAACCCGCTTCTGCTATTAATTCTGATATGTCGCATGTTATTGATGGTGCCTCTTCTGCTATGCATGATGCTTATGATGAAACTACTTCTATGCTTGATACTACTGTGCCACTAGGTGAATTTCTTGATGAACAACTTGCTAGGGCTAGAGAGAATGAAATTATTGAAACTGATAATATTGATGAAAGTGATGATGAAGATTCTCCCCCTAGACATGAATTGCCTGTTGTGCCTGAGGGTTATGTTATGGATGAAGAAACTGCTAGAGACTTTCTTGCTTGCATTGATAGATATGATCTTAAGAAATTATTAGCTAAGCTGAAAGAAAAATCTTTGAATGCTAGAATGAAATATGACCCTGCTTTTGCTACTTCACCTATCTGTATTACTGATAAGGATTATGATTTCTTTGTAGATCCTGAGATAATTACTTTGGTTGAATCTGATCCTTTTTATGGCCATGAATCAGAAACTGTTGTGGCACATCTTACTAAATTAAATGATATAGCCACCCTATTCACTAATGATGAGAAAACTCGCTACTGCTATATCCTTAAATTATTTCCGTTCTCATTAAAGGGTGATGCTAAAACATGGTTTAATTCTCTTGATCCTGGTTGTGTGCGTAGTCCCCAGGATATGATTTATTACTTCTCTGCTAAATATCTCCCTGCTCATAAGAAACAAGTTGCTTTAAGGGAAATATATAATTTTGTGCAAATTGAAGAAGAGAGTCTCCCACAAGCTTGGGGGAGGCTTCTCCAATTACTTAATGCTTTGCCTGATCATCCTCTCAAGAAAAATGAAATACTTCATATCTTTTATAATGGACTAACCGATGCTTCCAGAGACCACCTGGATAGTTGTGCTGGTTGTGTTTTCAGGGAAAGAACAGTTGATCAAGCTGAATTGCTATTGAATAATATGTTGACTAATGAAAATAATTGGACACTTCCTGAACCAACTCCTAAGCCAACTCCGAAGAAAAGGGGTATTCTATTTCTCAGTCCTGAAGATATGCAAGAGGCAAAGAAATCTATGAAAGAAAAGGGTATTAAAGCTGAAGATGTTAAGAATTTACCACCTATTGAAGAAATACATGGTCTTGATAACCCGACACAGGTAGTAAAGGTAAATTCTCTCTACAGATTTGATGAAGGTGATATTCCTCGTTATAAGTCTGCTAGCCAATGTTTAGATGAGTTTGATAATTTTATTGTTAAACAAGAAAACTTCAATGCTTATGTTGGTAGACAATTGAAACGTAATGCTTATATGATTGAACACTTGAGTGATTATATGGCTATAATTTAAGGTGAACTTAAACTTATTAGTAAACATGCTTCTATGGTTACTACTCAAGTAGAACAAGTGCTTAAAGCTCAAAATTATTTGCTAAATGAATTAAATAATAAGAAAAATGATAATGATGTTAGAGTTATGACTAGAGGGGTTAAAATGACTCAGGAACTTTTGTATACTGAGGGCCACCCTAAGAGAATCGAGCAAGATTCTTAGAGAGCTAATGTTGATGCACCTAGTCCTTCTAAGAAGAAGAAAAAGAAAAATGATAGGACTTTGCATGCTTCTAGTGAACCTGTTGTTGACACACCAGAGAATCCCAATGATATTTCTATTTCTGATGCTGAGACACAATCTGGTAATGAACATGAACCTAGTGATAATGTTAATGATGATGTTCATGTCGATGCTCAACCTAGCAATAACAATGATGTAGAAATTAAACCTGCTGTTGATTTTGATAACCCACAATCAAAGAATCAACGTTATGATAAGAGAGACTTTGTTGCTAGGAAGCATGGTAAAGAAAGAGAACCATGGGTTCAGAAACCCATGCCTTTTCCTCCTAAACTATCCAAGAAAAAGGATGATGAGGATTTTGAGCGCTTTGCTGAAATGGTTAGACCTATCTTTTTACGTATGCATTCGACTAATATGCTTAAAATGAATCCTTATGCTAAGTATATGAAAGAAATTGTTACAAATAAAAGGAAGATACCGGAAGCTGAAATTTCCACCATGCTTGCTAATTATACTTTTAAGGGTGGAATACCAAAGAAACTTGGAGATCCTGGAGTACCAACTATACCTTGCTCCATTAAAGGAAACTATGTTAGAACTGCTTTATGTGATCTTGGAGCCGGTGTTAGTGTTATGCCTCTCTCTTTATATCGTAGACTTGATTTGAATAAGTTGAAACCTACTGAAATATCTTTGCAAATGGCTGATAAACCAACTGCTATACATGTCGGTATTTGTGAGGATGTGCCTGTTGTGGTTGCAAACGTTACTATTTTAACGGACTTTGTTATTCTTGATATTCCCGAGGACGATAGTATGTCGATTATCCTTGGTAGACCCTTTTTGAATACTGCAGGGGCTGTTATTGAATGCAACAAAGGCAATGTCATGTTTCATGTTAATGGTAATGAGCAACGGTACACTTTCCGAGGAAACAACCTCAAGTCCACAGTATCAATTCTATTGGAAAAATCACAATAATTATTGTTGGAGGTTTTGAATTTCCTCTTCCTACTGTCAAGAAGAAATATGACATTCTTATTATTGGGGACGTGCATAACCCCGTTGAGGTAACCTAGTGCTACTCGAAAATTCTCCGGTTTCATGCGATTCAGAATGAGTTTGTTAACAAGACTTGATCAACCTTGTTAGTGGATTCCTTTTGATGAGCATGAGATGGATGAATTTAGAAAACACAACTCTCTGTACCCTCCTTTTAGTTTTGTTATTTAGATTAAATAAAGCAAAAATAGTATTTTCTGTCTGTTTTCTGAATTATCCGTGCAATAAAAAAATGCCACGAAAATAAAACTTCTCCAAATGTCCCGAAAATCAAATATGATTTTTTCTAGAATATTTAAGAATATCTGGAACTGAGAACACACTAGAGGGGGCAACCACCTGGCCACGAGGGTGCAGGGCGCGCCCTATCCCCTGGGCGTGCCCCCTGCCTCGTGGGCCCCTCGTGGCCCCCCTCCACTTATTCCGGCACCCACACACTCCTTCTTCCTCCAGAAAAAAATCACCAACCAGCTCAAGCATGAGTTCTAGCTCATCTTGCTGCCATTTTCGATCTCCTTGCTCAAAGCTCCATTCACAAAACTGCTCTAGGGGATTGTTCTTCGGTATGTGACTCCTCCAATGGTCCAATTAGTTTTTGTTCTAGTGCTTTATTTATTGCAAATTTTTGCTGCTTAGGTGGCCCTGTTCTTGAGCTTGCATGTCAAATTTATTTGGTCCCAAGTAGTTCTAATGCATGGTATAGTCTCTAGGCACTTGTGGGAGTAGTTGCTATCAATCTTGTTGAGTTTGGTTCACTTTTATTTTGAGTCACTAAAAATTTCAAAAGTTTTTCAGAGGAAGAAATATGTTTAGGAAAACGTACCAAGGTGGTTCCTCAAAGAAGCAAGGACCCAGGCTCGCGATACGTGAGCCGGACCATGAACTACCAAGAGAAGCTCAAGTGTGGCCTTGTGAATGGCCTTCAGAAAATTTCATGGTCCAAGCAGGAATTAAGGAGGAATTTGACGCATATGTGCGTAATGCTGAACTTGAGGGCTTCATGTTAGATAAGTGCCCCCAATATTACCACCTAACTGATTCCTTTGTGAGAAGGTTTAAATTTACATCTTCACGCAATTCTCACACTGTCCTATTTGATCTCTATAATAAATCTTATACCATGGACTTAGAAGATTTTAATACTACTTGTAAACTCCTGCAATGGGTAGTGCTAGTGAACCTCGCAAATCTGAGTTTAAAGATTTTCTTGCTAGTATCACTGTGGGGGAATCTAGAGAAATAACACAAGCTACCATAGGGATCATTCATTTTCCTGCTATACATTATTTTGCTCTCGTAAACAGTAAGGATGAGGCATGTCACATGTGTGTTCCAGATCTTAGTGTTCTCAAGAGTGTTGTGTTAGGAGATAAACAATATACCTTGGGGGCCATTGTTGCACATAGGTTGCATAATAATAGTATTAGTGGAGATTTTTTGGGTGGAATTTATGCAACCCATGTAGCTAATTATCTTGAGATAACCATACATGAAAATAATATGGAACTGCCTCCTGCTTATTTAGATTATAATGCTATGGTTCGTCATCAGTTTGTTGAGAGGAACGAACAGTTCCTCCAATACCGACTAATATTTGACAAGCGTCGCATTGTCCATGTTGCTCTCCCTGCTCCTGGTTTCTTTGACTTTCAGGAAAAAAGGAGATATATTATAACCAGGGAAGAGGCGAACGAGTATGAGAGGAGGACAGAGGCAGCTCGCCTCCAAGCTGCAGCTGACGAGGCAATAGCTGCTGCATCTCAGTACGACCCCAGCTACAACTTTGATCCTTGGGCATAGACTAACTTAGGCCAAAAGCCTAAGCTTGGGGGAGTACGTATTTTCACCGACATTACATTCATGTTCACACACTCATTTTAGTTGTCGGTGCTCATACTTTTTCATTGTATTATCCATGCTAGCTTATATTCCTTTTTCTCGCTTTCTTCTTGGGTGCTTGAATAACCATAAGAAAAACCAGAAAAAGTAGTTGTAGCTTTTAGCTAGTTTACTTTCCATGCCTGTAGTAATAATAATTGAAAGAAAACCCCAAAAGGTTTCTCGTTCTTCTTTTGCTTGTTGGGAGCTTTCCCGTGTAAATAGTTTTATTTCTTTCTTTGGGGGTCGAAAGGAGAAGACCATAATGAAAATGTTGAGTGGCTCTTATATGCATTATTGTTGACTTAACCAGGAGCCCATATTACCTTGCCTTCTCCCTTGTATAAAATGCTTGCAGATTCCAGCTTAGACCAATGCACGTGCACTATTATTATTATCCACACCGTTCGATCGTGCAAGTGAAAGGCAATAATGACGATATATGATGGATTGATTGAGATGAGAGAAGCTGGTATGAACTCGACCTCTCTTGTTTTTGTAAATATGATTAGTTCATCGTTTCTGATTCATCCTATTATGAATGAAACATGTTTGCAATGACAATTAGAGATTATAGTTGCTCATGCCATGCTTAATTATCTAGGAGTTTATAATGGTTTACCTTATGTGCCAACATGCTATTAAAATGGTTGTGATGTGGTATGATAGGGTGCACTACTGGAAACTGGGAATTTGCCATCAGCCAGCTCTTTGCCATCTGCCAGCTGATGGCAAAGAACGTCTTTGTCATCTGCTTATAAAAAACAGATGGCAAAGAACTGACAGACGGCAAAGAACATGGTTGCCATCGGCCAATTCTTTGCCATCTGCTAGTGGATGGAAAATAATCTTTGCATCTGCCAGCAGATGGCAAAGAGGTGGGTAGGGGTCCAGGTCTTTGTAACGGCTCATCAACCCACCTCTTTGCCATCTGCCAACAGATGGCAAAGAATCTTTCCGTCTGTTGGCGATGGCAAAGAAGTGGTGGGCCCAATGGATGACGGCGCTATAACGCCCATAGCCCCACCTCTTTGCCATCTACCACCACCGGGTGATGGCAAAGATATGGGCCTTGCCATCCATTGGTGATGGCAAAGAGGTCGGACTATCTCCTCCCTCTCTTCTTCTAAAAAAATTCTCCTCCCCTCTCTCCCAGCCCGGCCCCACCCTCTCTCTCTCCCCCACCTCACCCACCCACCACTTGTCTAAAAACCCAACCCCAAACCGCACCCTGCGCCCAGCCACGGACGACCCAAAGACCGCTGCGGCCCGCCCTCCCCGCCACCGCAGCCTCCCCGCCCCTCCCGCCACTCAGAGCCCGCCCTGCGCCCGTCCCTCCACCGTTCAGGCTGCGGCGCGCCTCCCCCAGCCCTCCCGACCACCATGGCGTGCCCAGCCCCTCCCGCCACCGCAGCCCGCCCCTCCACCGAGCAGAGCCACGGCGCCGCCCCTTCCAGCCCTCCCGCCACAAGCAGCCCTCCCTTGGCTGCCGCGTCCGCTGCACGGATCTGGCTTCTCCTCCCCTCTTCCTCACCCGGTCAGATCTTCTTCGTCTCGTGCTCCTCCCAGCGCCCGCCAGCTGGTCCCGACCTCATCCCACCGTGGATTTGACACCCCCGTGCTCTTCTTCTCTTCGGGCAGGTGAGCCCCGTCCCTCCCAAATTGGTCCCTCCTCCTCTGGTCAAGTTCTGCCTCTGCTAGTGTGTAGTGTAGTGTTGACTGCTAGTGTTGTTGCTTGCTGGCATGCTGCTTGATTTCGTTGCTGGCTTGCTGCTGCTAGATGATGTTGTTACGTGCTGCTGTTGGCTTGCTGCTGCTGGTGGCCTGGTGCTATTAGCTGCTGCTTGTTGTTAGTTGCTAGCGTGCTACTACTAGCTAGCTACTACTACTTGTGTTACTAGTTGTTGCTGCTGCTACTTGCTGATACTACTAGCTACTGCTACTGCCTACGGGTGCTACTAGCTGCTGCTGCTACAAATATCTTCATAACTGAACTGACCATAATCAATTAATCATTAGGTGTATAGAGGATTTTATGGTTTCTATTTTATAAATAATGAATGTAAAAACACTAGCGATCTTTCAATTTTGTCGAGTAAATCACGTAAGATAGAAGTGTGCCTATTTGTATCACATATTGGAGTGAAGTGCTGTCACTACCAAGTATCAAATGCAGCTTAGGTTCAGATAAGCTTTTCCCACTTCAAGCCCTCGGTCTCATCTCTGAACATGCTATGCTAGCCCACGATATGGTGTGTTTGGTCGACTATCTGCAAAATAAGAGTCAGATAGGATTTGCTCTGCCATGGAACTAAACCAATTAAGATGTACTCCCTCTGTGAACTAATAGATAAAGATCTTATATTAGTTTACAAAGGAATACTTCTTTAAGAAACATTCGAATAATTTACTGGTTCATGTAGGCATATGACTGTCTTAGAAAAATAATAGCGCTATTTTCCATGGGATTTCAAGCTTATAGAACTTACACAATATCAAAATTTACTTGGGTTGGGAGGCACACTTGAAGTCATGAAAATCTATCTGCAAGCAACACCGCACTCATTAGCACATATCGGACCACAAATCGAAGGATATTATTAATGCTACATATATTTTATCATATAGCACTTCCAAGTAGATCTCACACAACAACACAAGTATGCATATGTTTTTTTTTTGTAAAAGTGATTATTTCAAATTATGTTAAATACAGACTAATATTTTTTTCGAAGACTGGGAAGTTAAATTACTTGATACAAGGTGTGGGACTCGAGAACTTATCTACTAAATAATACACTTAGTCATCCTTGATCATGATCCCCTATTTACCTTACACCAAATCAGGCCAAGTACAAAAATCTGACACACGTCACAATTAAAGTATGGTCTAGATACTAAATAGCAAATCTGGTACCAACCCGAGGGATGGAGTACAGTGAATTTCAGCAAGGATGAACTGCGAGCTTCTACAAAGAATCAAACAGAAAGTCTAAATGTGCAGCTCACAAGGTGCTATGCGGATCCGCAACCGATTCATTCTAAACATTTAGCAAATCACATGTTTAGGAGAGAGCGCGGTTTCAATTGTGCACGTATCTGATACACATCTTTACTCCAAAAAATGACCAATTTCTTGGATCTGATAGGACACATAACTTATGGAGGGATGATTGCGGTTAGGAGCGGACACAATGGCTCGGGGTAATTGGCATCAGCACCGCCAGGAACGACATATGGAATGATGGTATAGCATGTTACTGTCGTCGACCACTCATTGCAAGTTGGACATAAATGGTCAGGTACAAATTAAAGTAGGAGCCCAACCTTTTTGTTTTCCTTTAGCACTTTGTTGGCACAAGGGCTATAACATTTGGGGCGTAAGACTTGCTGCCTCTTTGACCTTGTAGTTCTTCAGCTTCAGACCTAAATCCAAGGGTTTATCCGGGAAACTCCTAAGCTTATCGAACATCTTTTGGACCTGCCATGTAAATCATCAATTTTCAAATATTTCAGTGATTGGTGAGAACCAAAAATCCAAGTGTAGTTGGAGCTAATACTGAGTATATATGTGCATATGCCTGACGAAGTCATGCGATTTTATATAAAGCACATCATATAATCACTACTGCATACATAATTGCCTGTGTTACATTCAGACAAAGGAAAAAACTGAGCTTGTAGTGTATTTAAACAAAGCAAAATGTATAGTAAGAGATGCTTTGGAATCATGTGCATATAGAAGTAGCGAGCGTACATGTGCATATACACACACAAAAAAATGCACCGGGCCTCTTGTAAATTTCTGCATTTTCTGTTGTTCATGCGCGCTGTTAGATTATCCAGGATCACATTTAACTTGGTAGTACTTAAATTGCTGCAACTTCACTTTTTTGTCTGTTTAGTGAATAACGTGTGTACATTTGTTCTTTCCTATACAATATCAGATCTGCCATATGCATGAAGTGGATGCACCGGGACCTCAAACCACAGAATTTCTTGTTTGCAAACTGGAAAGAAACGGCTGCACTGAAAGCAATTGATTTTGGCCTGTTTGTTTTGTTTTTCACTCTAAGTAGAGTCAATCCTAATATCCTATATGGCTATCGTTGAAGCTTTCCATTTTGACCCGTCTGTCACTTGTCGATGATATGGTCGAGGACAAAGCTGAGCTGATCTGATGCTTTGTCTTATGCTATATATTTTTTACTTTGTAATGTTTGCCTAATGTGCTATTTTTTTGTGAGGTGTAGGTGAACGGTTCACTGAGATTGTTGGAAGTCCTTATTACATGGCTCGAGAAACTATGGCCAAGAGGTTGATGTTTGGAGTGTAGGAGTGATTCTTTACATTCTTCTTTGTGATGTCCCTACGTTCTGGGCAGGTCAGTTTTGTAGCATAAGTGGTGTCCCTACATTCTGGGCAGGTCATATTTTGTAGCGTAAAATAGTCAATTGTTTCGGTGGCATAGGTCAACTACATTAAACATTTAGGGTACTTAAAGTGAACTGTGTTCTGATGTCCTGTCTGCACAAAGCGGCCATGTGTCACCTTCTACACTGAAGTTTTGTTTTCCTTATTTTGCCTCTGGCGTGATTGGCCTGTGGACTTTGGTTCAGAAAAATATATTTATCTTGTCCCATTGAATGCTCTTTCTGAATAATATGTTTGTTGCTTCCATTTTATAACGCAGAAACTGAATAAGGTGTTGCTCAAGCAATTATCCGGTCTCTCATTGATTTTAAAAGAGATCCATGGCTGAGGGTATCAGATAATGTAAAAGACCTTGTCAGGGCCCAGATCCAAGGAGGCGTTTGACACTCAACAGTTCTGGTAATAATCAAATTTCCACACAAGTTAAGCTGCAAATTGCATTCCTTCATTCTTCTTAAATGGATCTGAAATTGCTTTCCTTGTGTAAATTTCTTAAGATTTTCGCCTTAAGATAACTTAATTGCATTGCTCGTGTCTCAGGTCCATAATTTGTATTTTCTTCCAGTTCTTCTAACTTTCTTCTTTCCCATTTTACAGATTTTCTTAAGATCACGTAAGCTTGGGTTGATGGAGTGCTTGTATTTAGTTTTTGTTTTGACCTTGTGAAACTTGCTACCTATGGATGAAACTGTGTAATGTGTAATATTGATGAAACTATGTATATGTACGGATGAAACTTGCTACTATTGGTAACATGTGTTGGATATATATGTGTTCATGACTATTGGTAATATGTGTTGAATATGCTATATTGGTCATATAAATATAGTTGTGTTTGATTTTCGTGAAAATGAATTGATATAAGAAAAACAAATTTAAATGGGGCAATATAGTCACTTTGCCATCTGTTTGGCAGATGGCAAAAGCTTTGCCATCACCGGCGGATGGCAAAGAGGCCACGTGTCATCTACATGTAAAATTAGGGCTGGCTTATTTGGGCTCTTTGCCATCCGCCATGAGATGGCAAAGCTCTTTGCCATCTGGCCGCGACGACAAAGCATGCAGCCTTTGCCATCTGTTGGCGACGGCAAAAAGTATGTCGTTAACCTTCTAACTGGCTAACCCGTTAAGAGGCTTTGCCATCTGCCAACAGATGGCAAAGCCACTGACTCTTGCAATCAGCCAGCAGATGGCAAAGAAGCCTTTACCGCGAGGTTTCGACGAACTGTTTGCCATCTGCTGGCAGATGGCAAAGCCTTTGCCATCCGCCGACCATGCCTTTGCCATCTTCCATGGCAGATGGCAAAGTGCCAGATTCCAGTAGTGGTGGTATCCTCCTTTGAATGATTCAAGTGGCTCGACTTGGCACATGTTCACGCATGTATTTGAAACAAAATCAACATCGCCTCCACGATATTTATGTTCATGGTGGATTATATCCTACTCATGCTTGCACTCAATGTTTATTAATTTTAATGCATGTTCATGACTGTTGTCGCTCTCTAGTTGGTCGCTTCCCAGTCTCTCTCTAGCCTTCACTTGTACTAAGCGGGAATACTGCTTGTGCATCCACTTCCATAAACCCCAAAGTTATTCCATATGGGTCCACCATACCTTCCTATATGCGGTATCTACCTGCCGTTCCAAGTAAATTTGTATGTGCCAAACTCTAAACCTTCAAATGAAATTCTGTTTTGTATGATCGAATAGCTCATGTATCAATTAGGGTTGTTTGTATCTTCCATGCTAGGCGGGTTATTCTCAAGAGGAGTGGACTCTGCTCCTCTCTCATGAGAAAATGGCTGGTCACCGTGATGCCCAGTCCCATGCTCAAACCAAATCAAAATAATTGCAAACAAAACTCCCCAAGGACTGTTGTTAGTTGGAGGCACCCATTGTTTCGGGCAAGCCATGGATTGATGCTTGTTGATGGTGGGGGAGTATAAACTTTACCATTTTGCTTGGGAACCGCCTTTAATGTGTGTAGCATGGAAGATATCGAGATCTCTCGGTTGTTAGGTTGACAATGAAAGTATGCCGCTCAAAATATTATTTATCTCTATTTCAAAACCGAGCTCTGGCACCTCTACAAATCCCTGCTTCCCTTTGCAGAGGGACTATCTATTTACTTTTATGTTGAGTCATCCTCCTCTTATTAAAAAGCACCATTTGGAGAGCATTGTTGTCATTTGCATCCATTACTATTAATTTATATTGAGTATGACTATGACTAGATCTCTTTTACCATGATTTACAATGTTTAGTCAGTCCTTGATCTTCAGAGGTGCTCTGCATTTATGTTTTGCAGTCTCAGAAAGGGCTAGCGAGATACCATCTTGTTATATCATATTATGATTGTTTTGAGAAAGTGTTGTCATCCGAGATTTATTATTATTGCTCGCTAGTTGATTATGCCACTGATATGAGTAAACATGAGACATAAATGTTATTGTGAATATGGTTAGTTCATAATTCTTTGCTGAAAAATTGAATGTTGGCTTTACATATTTACAACAACAAGAGCAAACAAAGTTTGTAAAAGTCTTTCTTTTTCACTTTCAGTTTATCAACTGAATTGCTTGAGGACAAGCAAAGGTTTAAGCTTGGGGGAGTTGATACGTCTCCATCGTATCTACTTCTCCAAACACTTTTGCCCTTGTTTTGGACTCTAACTTGCATGATTGAATGGAACTAACCCGGACTGACGCTGTTTTCAGCAGAATTGCCATGGTGTTATTTTTGTGCAGAAATAAAAGTTCTCGGAATGACCTGAAACTTCACGGAGAATATTTTTTGAATTAATAAAAATCTGGCGAAGAATCAAGACCAGGGGCCCACACCTGTCCACGAGGGTGGGGCGCGCTACCCCAGGCGCGCCCCGCCTCGTGGGCCCCTGGTGCTCCACCGACCTCAACTCCAACTCTATATATTCACGTTCGGGGAGAAAAACATCAAAGAGAAGGATTCATCGCGTTTTACGATACGGAGCTGCCGCCAAGCCCTAATCTCTCCCGGGAGGGCTGATCTGGAGTCTGTTCGGGGCTTCAGAGAGGGGAATCCGTCGCCATCGTCATCATCAACCTTCCTCCATCACCAATTTCATGATGCTCACCGCCGTGCGTGAGTAGTTCCATCGAAGGCTTGCTGGACGGTGATGGGTTGGATGAGATTTACCATGTAATCGAGTTAGTTTTGTTAGGGTTTGATCCCTAGTATCCATTATGTTCCGAGATTGATGTTGCTATGACTTTGCTATGCTTAATGCTTGTCACTAGGGCCCGAGTGCCATGATTTCAGATCCGAACCTATTATGTTTTCATGAATATATGTGAGTACTTGATCCTATCTTGCAAGTCTATAGTCACCTATTATATGTTATAATCCGTTAACCCCGAAGTGACAATAATCGAGATACTTACCGGTGATGACCGTAGTTTGAGGAGTTCATGTATTCAGTAAGTGTTAATGCTTTGGTCCGGTACTCTATTAAAAGGAGGCCTTAATATCCCTTAGTTTCCAATAGGACCCTGCTGCCACGGGAGGGTAGGACAAAAGATGTCATGCAAGTTCATTTCCATAAGAACGTATGACTATATTCGGGCTACATGCCTACAATACGTTGATGAACTGGAGCTAGTTCTGTGTCACTCTATGTTATAACTGTTGCATGAGGAATCGCATCCGACATAATTATCCATCACCGATCCAATGCCTACAAACTTTTCACATATTGATCTTTGCTTAGTTACTTTACCGTTGCCACTGTTACAATTACTACAAAACTGCTACTGTTACTTTTGCCACCGTTACCGTTACTTCCCTATTACTTTGCTACTAAATACTTTGCTGCAGATATTAAGTTTTCCAGGTGTGGTTGAATTGACAACTCAACTGCTAATACTTGAGAATATTCTTTGTCTCCCCTTGTGTCGAATCAATAAATTTGGGTTGAATACTCTACCCTCGAAAACTGTTGCGATCCCCTATACTTGTGGGTTATCAGTGGAGCATGCCGTGTAGGGCCTGGAGGTGAAGGAGATCCTTGAGGGTTGCCATCATCTGATGGCCCAGTAGCAGCAGCCGGTTTTTTCTTTTTCTTGGACTTGTTCAGGTGGCTGATCTCGGTACGTGCCCCGCGCATATGCTTGTATATAATTTCCTGTGCTGCATAAGAGCCACTTGCAAACTTGGCTAGTTTCCGAAAATTGTATATCATGTTTCTCTCCCTTATCTGCTTCTTTGATTGAGGAGGCATTTCATTTGGTTGCTCATACCCGGTCCCTGGCGCACTAGGGACAGCAGTAGGTGTCCACCGTCTTAGCATGTACCTTTCCGGTATGACATCAACTCCAAGATGGGTGAACACCTGGAGGATGTGGCAACAGAGCATGTCGTCCTTGTCCATTTTGCAGCATTCACACAAATAGGAAGCCTCCCCCACCCTTGCCTACACTAAGTAGTTTCGAGAACCATATTTGGCAACAAATTCCTGGTTCGGTCTGAGCTCAAAAAGGTCAGCACCAACTAGGAACGCATTATAACGTCTAATCAGCACAAACTCTTCTCTGAACTTGAGGTAAATGTCCCTAGTGTAGGTTTCGTAAGCTTGCCTCTCTATTGGGAAGTTGGATCATAGCTCAATCTCAAGGTGTTCTGTCCTGGAATCATTGCAGCCTTCCTTCGCAAGGATGTGGTTCTGAATTTTTTCATATTGCTTGACGAAGTTCAACATTGAACTGTGTGGGTTCACATATCTTTTTAGGACGGCGTTGAACCCCTCACTACGCTGTGTAGACTGCAGGAAGGGGAAGAACATGAGTTTGAAGTAGCACGGCACCCAAGTTAACCTGTATTCGTACAACTTCTCAAAGTGTGTGTGTCATAGCCTCGTACTTCATCATTAACCCAGCCTAATTCTGCTCAAACTCGTCTATAGTGAAGCTAAAGTCAACACAGTAGTTGAAATCATCAGAGAGCCTTGGATTCCGGCACAACAACCACTTTTTTGAGCCTTTTTCATGATGTGCCATCGACAACAGCGATGCACTATGGATGGAAAGATGCTCGATATTGACTGCCTCATTGCACCATCCTGATCGGTTATGAAGTTGTCAGGAGGTTTGCCATCCATAGCCTCTAGGAATGCTCGAAAGACCCAATCAAAGCTTGATGCCAACTCCTGCCTCACAAACGCGCAACCTAGCATGACAGATTGGCCATGTCGGTTTATCCCGATGAAGGGCGCGAACGGCATATTGTACATGTTGGTCATGTAGGTGGTGTCAAACGATATGCAATCGTGGTACGCCTCCACATAAGCTTTTCGAGCTGAGCCATCCACCCAAAATATGTTGACAACTCTGTCCTCTTCATCATATTTTACCTTATAGAAGAAGTCTGGATCATTTTTTGTATATCCTTGAAGTGCGCAATTGTCTCAATCATGTCACCCTCCTTTGTGTCATCTCTACGGAAACTTGTACACAGATTTGTTATTGCCTTTGGTCCGAACGGCACCATCATCTTAGATCCATAGAACTCTGCCATTACATGCATCATACGTCCTGCATAATACAAAAAGAAACAATATCTCTTTTTTTAGTCGCACGAATGCACATATTATATCCAGCTGCACAGTAATATGACATGTGTTGGCACAGAAGATAGTTGCAGGAAATGGACAACCAGCTGCATCTTTTTTTTCATTTTTGTACACAGGACACTATGTAGTCGCACAGTGAAGGTAATCTAGTTGCACACTTAAGGCATTTTAGTTGCACACCAGTACCATAACAGTTGCACACTTGACTACCTAGAGGGAAACTTAATTCTGTAAGGGATATAGAAACACACATGTAGTCAAGTTGCAGTTATACAAGATGCGCAAAAACTCCTTTTCATCGGGAGAGATGCCTTGGTGGGATCCCAAGTACTTGGACAACAAAGGTTTGTTCACAAGCGGATGATTGTGGTCACGAACAAAGTGCATCACCTCCCATCGCCCATCCATCAGCTTCACCAACATTTTTGCCTTGCATTGAGTCTTATTTATTGTCTCGCGTTTTTGTTTCTTCTTTTTCTTACTAGGACCAGCCTCCTCTTTAGCAAAGATTGGAGGTTCATCTTCCATTTACTCATCAGTGTCAACAGGTTTTGGATCTGGTATAGGGTCCAGGACAGGAGGAACCTCAGCTCCTCCATCATCAGCTTTTGGCTTCTTGTACTTGTTGCAGCAAAACTGTTGTTTTACCAATACATTGCCTGTCCGCCTAGAGGCGTTCATTTTGACAGAGAAACCCATCCGTAGGGCGTAGGTGTTGTAGTGATCCTTAGCAATTTGAAGGTTGTCAAACCTCATGCCAACATAGGGTTCCATTGGCTGAGAACCAGCCTCATCTTCTCCTTCTTGTCCTTGCACAGCACCATCAACAGCACCAGCTCCGAGCTCAGTCCTGGTTGGACCAGGAACATTTGTTGCGGTGCCCGTGTCATCAAGAGTATGGCTCTCTGACTGCAAAGACACCACTACAGGGGCACCACGGGTTGATGACTGCCCTGCCACATTGTAATGGCCCATAGGGTTAGGCCCACGACTTGTCTGCGTGTAGTAAACAGAGCGCCCATTTTCTGTCCAATTTCCTTGCGGTATGCTGGGTTGCTGCTCATCCATATCATGAGGAAGCTCATTGAGATCAGGAGGCAACTCATTGAGATCAAGCATATTTTTCCTTTTTTTTGGCTGCTGCCACACATCCACTGCATATAAAAAAGAAGGAAGTGATGTCAAGTTTTAATCATCAAAGAGTGTTTCAAACAACCTAAAAACTTAGTAAATAGGCAGTTGCACACCATTTTATGTCAATCTTAGTTCCAAAAGCAACATGTCTATAGCAGAATCTTTTATTATAACAGGTATGCATTTTTTGTTTGCACATACTTGTTATGTTAATTGCACAGTTTCCAGTAAATAGTTGGCAAGAACATGACTTTTTTACTACAGAGTTTTTCTGACTATTTCCTCTGTTTGTTGCAATGATCCGCAGGTTTTCTGTTGGCAAGGAGCTGATTCAGAATTTTCTGCACATAATTTGGACACAATTTGATGCTACATTTTGAGATTGAAAATCCAGGTGAAAGAAGAAAGAAGAATTGGATGACAGACTATAGATATATGTTTTTCATCGTCGTTTCTGTTTTTACTTCCAGTATATTTGAGCATATTTTTACACTATAGCTTTGCAATAGGTGTGCTACCAGAATATATGTGTGGGACAAGTATATATGCGTGACTACTTTAATATGGTTTATGGCTTCAATAGCCTTGTTTATTTCTCTGTTGCACAAATTGCTGGAGAAGTTGCTATTGATCATTGTGTGGTTTTCACAAAAGTTCTTGTGTTTTAGCTGTCGTACTGCAGATTTTTGGTTTTGGCCAGAATAGATCTTTCAGTTGGCCAGGATGCATATATCAGTTGGCCAGCATGCATGTTTAGTTGGACAGTCAATGTGTTTAGTTGGCTAGAATAGATGTTTCAATTCCCTAGGATGCACATATCAGTTGGCCAGCATGCATGTTCAGTTGCACAATCAATGTGTTCAGTTGGCTAGAATAGATGTTTCAGTTTCCCAGGATGCATATATCAGTTGGCCATCATGCATGTTCAGTTGCACAGTCAATGTGTTCAGTTGGTTAGAATAGGTGTTTTAGTTGGCCAGGATGCATATATCAGTTGGCCAGCATGCATGTTCAGTTGGCTAGAATCATGTTTTAGTTGGCCAGATACTATGTCTTAGTTGGCTTGCTGAACACATATAGGGGAAACTTGCCTGGCATGCATGTTAGAAAACATGTTCAATTTTGATCTCAAACCATGTTTAGTGTGCAGATGCACTCATGGGGTGGGGGGTGGGGGTGGTGTGATGTTTGACAATGTGGTGATGTGGCAGATCCACTCCTTTTTTGTAGTAGCTTCTCCATGGATTTGGTGATAGATCCGTGGAGAAGGGTGTTTATAGATGCAGTACAAGAAGGGGGAGAACTGAAGAGGGGCAGAGAGGAATTACTTGCCTGATGTTGCTGCTTGGTATGGCTCTGATCACCCTGTCCTTTAGATCAATTTGTTGAAGCAGTTTCTTCTACTTTTGGGCTGCCATGGTGGCTGTACATGAGGAGGAAGAAGGAGCCTTGGATCCCCTTCTTTCGTGGAGGACAAGAAGGTAGCGTCGGAGGGACTGGGGCGTGGGAGGGGCTGGGGCGAGCGGGCGAGGGAGGGGCTGGGACATGGGGGCGAGCGGGCGAGGGAGGGGCTGGGACATGGGGGCGAGCGAGCGTGGGGACAGCTAGCCACATGGGGATCGCCTTTTCTGTTCAGGATTGGGCGCTCCATCGCCTCGGTTTGGTGGTCGCCTGCCCCCTTCGTTTTCTGTACCGCGGGGGGACAGGGGCTTACCTTTTTAGGCCGGCCTCTCGATCGCACTAGTGGGCATCCGGCCGCCCACTAGAAGCGTCCTAGAAATATAATCCCTACATCAGCTCACTGAGAAGAGCATTTTGGAAAAGCGGAAAGCAGGGAAAGAAAAGGTTCAGGTTCACTAGAGAGCCCTATTACAAAGAGATCCAAGAGCAGCAAAATCGGCCGAGATGTGGACACCTACAAGATGCAGACGCCCTCCTGCAATGCCCTCCTAGTCTTCATGGGTGGTGCCGCAGCGGCATGGGGATACCAGTAGGTGATGAGGGTCAACACCGGGCTGGTCAAGGTCGTCTTGCCGCCGAGGCCTCGCTTCTTGGGCGACCAGAAGCTCCCATCATCATCAGAGGTCTTGAGGTTCCTCCGTGGTTCGAACACCAGTGAATTGTGGGGGTTCAGCCACAAGTGATCAGCATAGGTTTCTGAAGGAATTTTGCCAGTTGTGCCGCAAATACCATTAGTCTTTCTTTGCACGAGTCCGGAGATAGAATAACCAGTTCCTACTGTGTTCAAGATCGATCTCAGCACCTGGTTAATAGAGATCCAAGTATTGCTATTGAAAATCATAGAATTTCTATTTTTCCAAAGACACCACACCACAACTGAACTAACAGTATTTAAGGCAGAGTTTTTGTTGTTAGAAATCCAGAATCTAGCAACAGACTCAAAGTTAGCCCCCCTTTGAACATCAAAGTGCTCATTAATGAAAGCCCACACGTTTTTAGCCACAATACAGTCAAATAACATGTGCATATTGGATTCATGTTCAGAGCAATGTGAACACAATCAAGAGGTTTTAATAGTATGCCTCTTCCTTAGGTTGTCTCTAGTCATTAGCTTATTGTCCAGCACTTTATATCCATACTATACATGCAACGTTAAGCTACTTTACGTGATCAAACAACAGACCCAAAAAAATCGACTCCAAACGGACATAAACGAACCTGACATCATCCCAAAAGATCATCTGAGTTCATCGCCGGACAAGTTCCTAAACATCAACAACCAAAAATGATATAAACAAAGGAGGAGAAGCGGGATCACCACTTCCACGCCGGGCCTTCGCCCTTCCGGTCGCCGACGCAGCTGTAGGCGTCTGCGGCTGGTGGAGAATCTTGGTCGTCTTCGGAGGAGGTGGAGCTATCGTCGTCATCGGAGTCGGACTCAGACAGGACGATCAACCCCTTCATCCGGCGGACGGCCTTGTCTGGTTGCCGGTTTAGCTTGGCGATCCGATCCGCTTCCACCGCTGGCTCCTTCGGCTCCCGTTCTGACTACTCTATGGCCAGCCAGAGCACCTTCACGTTCTTCCGCCTGAGGCGGCAAGCGTCCATCTCCGCCGTCATGAGCTGCAGTGACGCTGTAGATCCGGAGCCGCTCTTGTGTCCACCTTGGACCGCTCCATGGCAATGCGGAGGGCCAGCTCCTCATCGTAGTCAAAGTCAGAGCCGGAGTGGCTACCGGAGCTCGATATTGCGTCGGATTTGATCGGAATGCTGGAGGGAAGAGGAAAAGACGGAGCGAGACATGCGAGCGGAGTGAGCTAGGGTTCGGAGCTAGGTGCCGGATTGGGGATTTTGTGGTTCCTATGTGGGGTCCTTGGTGGACCGGGCCTGTCTGACGGACATGCCCGAGCGCGCCTAGGCGGCCCCATATCCGCCCTAGATTTGGGCTGGATATGAGGGGCGACGGACAGCCCGGGAGTTTGAGGCCGGTTTGAGATGCCCGGGTGGGTCGATTTTTTTATGACCGGGCAGCCCGCCCGGCGTTTGAGACACGTTTGGAGCGCCCGGCTGTAGATGCTTTAAGGGCATCTCCAACTGCAATCCGCAAAATTCCTCCTGCATCCGTCTGTGAACAGGGGCCAGTCCACGCATGCTGATGCGAAAGGCCGCATCCAACGCTGTCCACATACATTTTTCTTTGGGATGCATTATGTTACGATAATATATTATGTTACCTGCTACCTCTTGAGCTTGCGTTGGATTTCCTTGAAGAGGAAAGGTGATGCAGCACAGTAGCGTAAGTATTTCCCTCAGTTTTTGAGAACCAAGGTATCAATCCAGTAGGAAGCTACGCGCGAGTCCCTCGTACCTACACAAAGCAAATAACTCCTCGCAACCAACGCGAATAGGGGTTGTCAATCCCTTCACGATCACTTACGAGCGTGAGATCTGATAGATATGATAGATAATATATTTGGTATTTTTGGTATTAAGATGCAAAGTAAAATAAAAGGCAAAGTAAAAAAGCAAAGCAATAATAAAGCGTAGGAAGATTAATATGATGAAGATAGACCCGGGGGGCATAGATTTCACTAGTGGCTTCTCTCATGAGCATAAGTATTTTACGGCGGGTGAACGAATTACTGTTGAGCAATTGACAGAATTGAGCATAGTTATGAGAGTATCTAGGTATGATCATGTATATAGGCATCACGTCCGAGACAAGTAGACCGACTCATGCCTGCATCTACTACTATTACTCCACTCATCGACCGCTATCAAGCATGCATCTAGAGTATTAAGTTCAAGAAAAAGAGTAGCGCCTTAAGCAAGATGACATGATGTAGAGGATAAATTCATGCAATATGATAAAAAAACCATCTTGTAATCCTCGATGGCAAAAATACAATCGTGCCTTGCTGCCCCTCATCACATTGGGAAAGGACACATAAGATTGAACCCAAAGCTATGCACTTCTCCCATTGCAAGAAAGATCAATCTAGTAGGCCAAACCAAACTGATAATTCGAAGAGACTTGCAAAGATAACCAATCATACATAAAAGAATTCAGAGAAGATTCAAATATTGTTCATAGATAATCTTGATCATAAACCCACAATTCATCGGTCTCAGCAAACACACAGCAAAAATAAGATTACATCGAATAGATCTCCACGAGAGAGGGGGAGAACATTGTATTGAGATCCAAAAAGAGAGAAGAAGTCATCTAGCTACTAACTATGGACCCGAAGGTCTGAAATAAACTACTCACACTTCATCGGAGAGGCTATGATGATGTAGAAGCCCTCCATGGTGGATACCCCTTCCGTCGGAGCTCCGGAACAGGCCCCAAGATGGGATCTCGTGGATCTGAGAAAGTTGCGGCGGTGGAATTAGGTTTTTGGCTCCGTATCTGATCGTTTGGGGGTACGTAGGTATATATAGGAGGAAGAAGTACGTCGGTGGAGCTTCGTGGGCCCCACGAGGGTGTGGGCACGCCTGGGGGGGTAGGGCGCGACCCCCTACCTCGTGCCCACCTTGAAGCTTCCTTGGCATAGGGTCCAAATCTCCTGGGTCATATTCGGTGAGAAAATCACGTTCCCGAAGGTTTCATTCCGTTTGGACTCCGTTTGATATTTAGTTTCTTCGAAACTCTGAAATAGGCAAAAAAACAGCAATTCTGGGCTGGGCCTCCGGTTAATAGGTTAGTCCCAAAAATAATATAGAAGTGGAAAATAAAGCCCAATAATGTCCAAAACAGTAGATAATATAGCATGGAGCAATAAAAAATTATAGATACGTTGGAGACGTATCAGGCATCCCCAAGCTTAATTCCTGCTCGTCCTTGAGTAGGTAAATGATAAAAAAAGAATTTTTGATGCGGAGTGCTACTTAGCATAATTTCAATGTAATTCTTCTTAATTGCGATATCAATATTCAGATCCGAAAGATTCAAGACAAAAGTTCATATTGACATAAAAATAATAATACTTCAAGCATACTAACAAAGCAATTATGTCTTCTCAAAATAACATGGCCAAAGAAAGTTATCCCTACAAAATCATATAGTCTGGCTATGCTCTATCTTCACCACACGAAGTATTTAAATCATACACAACCCCGATGACAAGCCAAGCAATTGTTTCATACTTTTGACATTCTCAAACTTTTTCAATCTTCACGCAATACATGAGCGTGAGCCATGGATATAGTACTATATGTGGAATAGAATGGTGGTTGTGAAGAAGATAAAAAGAGGGGAAGATAGTCTCACATCAACTAGGCGTATCAACGGGCTATGGAGATGCCCATGAATAGATATCAATGTGAGTGAGTAGAGATTGCCATGCAACGGATGCACTAGAGCTATAATTATATGAAAGCTCAACAAAAGAAACTAAGTGGGTGTGCATCCAACTCGCTTTCTCACGAAGACCTAGGGCATTTTGAGGAAGTCCGTCATTGGAATATACAAGCCAAGTTCTATATGAAAAATTCCCACTAGTATATGAAAGTGACAAAATGAGAGACTCTCTATCATGAAGATCATGGTGCTACTATGAAGCACAAGTGTGGTAAAAGGATAGTAACATTGTCCCTTCTCTCTTTTTCTCTCATTTTTTTCATTTGGGACTTTTCTCTCTTTTTTATGGCCTCTTTTCCTTTTTTTATTTTTTTTATTTTTCGTCCGGACTCTCATCCCGACTTGTGGGGGAATCATAGTCTCCATCATCCTTTTCCTCACTTGGGACAATGCTCTAAAAATGATGATCATCACACTTTTATTTTCTTACAACTCAACAATTACAACTCGATACTTAGAACAAAATATGACTCTATATGAATGCCTCCGGCGGTGTATCGGGATATGCAATGAATCAAGAGTGACATGTATGAAAGAATTATGAATGGTGGCTTTGCCACAAATACGATGTCAACTACATGATGATGCAAAGCAATATGACAATGATGGAGCGTGTCATAATAAACGGAATGGTGGAAATTTGCATGGCAATATATCTCGGAATGGCTATGGAAATGCCATGATAGGTATGTATGGTGGCTGTTTTGAGGAAGGTATTTGGTGGGTTTATGACACCGGCGAAAAGTGCGCGGTATTAGAGAGGCTAGCAATGGTGGAAGGAAGAAAAGTGTGTATAATCCATGGACTCAACATTAGTCATAAAGAACTCATATACTTATTGCCAAAATCTACAAGTTATCAAAGCAAATTATTACGCGCGTGCTCCTAGGGGTATAGATTGGTAGGAAAAGACCATCGCTTGTCCCCGGCCGCCACTCATAAGGAAGATAATCAATAAATAAATCATGCTCCGACTTCATCACATAACGGTTCACCATACGTGCATGCTACGGGAATCACAAACTTTAACACAAGTATTTTTCAAATTCACAACTACTCAACTAGCATGACTCTAATATCACCATATTCATATCTCAAAACAATTATCAAGCATCAAACTTTTCTTATTATTCAACGCACTCAAAAGAAAGATTTACAAATCTTGAATACCAAGCATATTTAGATTATTTAAGCAAATTACCATGCTATTTAAGACTCTCAAAATAATCTAAGTGAAGCATGAGAGACCAATAGTTTCTATAAAACAAATCCACCACCGTGCTCTAAAAGATGTAAGTGAAGCACAAGAGCAAAACTATATAGCTCAAAAGATATAAGTGAAGCACATAGAGTGTTCTATCAAATTCCAATTCATGTATGGCTCTCTCAAAAGGTGTGTACAGCAAGGATGATTGTGGTAAACTAAAAATAAAAGACTCAAATCATACAAGACGCTCCAAGCAAAACACATATCATCTGGTGAATAAAAATATAGCTCCAAGTAAAGTTACCAATGGAAGTAGACGAAAGAGGGGATGCCTTCCGGGGCATCCCCAAGCTTTGACTTTTTGGTGTACTTAGATTATCTTGGGGGTGCCATGGGCATCCCCAAGCTTAGGCTCTTGCCACTCCTTGTTCCATAATCCATCAAAAGATTTCACCCAAAACTTGAAAACTTCACAACACAAAACTCAACAGAAATCTCATGAGCTCCGTTAGCGAAAGAAAACAAAAGACCACTTCAAGGTACTATAATGAACTCATTCTTTATTTATATTGGTTTTAAACCTACTGTGTTCCAACTTCTCTATGGTTTATAAACTATTTTACTAGCCATAGATTCATCAAAATAAGCAAACAACACACGAAGAACAGAATCTGTCAAAAACAGAACAGTCTGTAGTAATCTGTAACTAACGCAAACTTCTGTAACTTAAAATTTTCATCCAAAATAGGGCGACCTAGGAATTTTTTTTATTGATCAGAAGCAATTGGAATCAGTATTTTATCATGTTCTGGTGATTTTTAACAATTGTTTTTGTGAACAGAAAGTTTCTGGAAATTACAGCAAGATCAAATAACTATCATCCAAGAAGATCCTATAGGTTTAACTTGGCACAAACACTAATTAAAAGATAAAACCACATATAAACAGAAGCTAGATGGACTATTTATTCCTAAACATAACTAAAAGCAAAAAAACTAAAAATAAAATTGGGTTGCCTCCCAGCAAGCGCTATCGTTTAACGCCCC
Source organism: Aegilops longissima (assembly GCA_021605205.1). Lineage (NCBI taxonomy): Eukaryota > Viridiplantae > Streptophyta > Magnoliopsida > Poales > Poaceae > Aegilops > Aegilops longissima. The sequence continues at coordinate 560,703,351 of CM038677.1, forward strand.
TAGCTAGGCTTAAAAGCAAGGATAGATCTAGGTATTGCCATCTTTGGCAGGCAATCCATAAGTAGCCCTCATGATAGATTCATATGGTAATTTTATTTTCTTCCTAGGGAAGTGTTCCATGCCCTTCTTTAATGGAAATTGGAATCTAGTATTCCCTTCCTTCATATCAATAATTGCACCAATCATTCTAAGGAAAGGTCTACCAAGAATAATAGGACAAGAAGGATTGCAATCTATATCAAGAACGATAAAATCTACGGGCACATAATTCCTATTTGCAACAATAAGAACATCATTAATTCTTCCCATAGGTTTCTTAATAGTGGAATCCGCAAGGTGCAAGTTTAGAGAGCAATCATCAAAATCACGGAAATCTAGCAAATCGCACAAAGTTTTGGGAATAGTGGAAACACTAGCACCCAAATCACATAAAGCATAAAATTCATGATCCTTAATATTAATTTTAATAGTTGGTTCCCACTCATCATAAAGTTTTCTAGGGATATAAACTTCCAACTCAAATTTTTCTTCATAAGATTGCATCAAGGCATCAACGATATGTTTGGTAAAGGCTTTATTTTGACTATAAGCATGAGGAGAATTTAGCACGGATTGCAACAAGGAAATACAATCAATTAAAGAACAACTTTCATAATTAAATTCCTTGAAATCCAACATAGTGGGTTTAGCAACATCTAGGGTTTTGCTTCCTTCAATCCCACTTTTATCAATTTTAGCATCAAGATCTAAAAACTCTGAATTCTTGGAACGCCTTCTAGGTAAAGGTGGATCATATTCAGTCCCATCATTATCAAGATTCATATTGAAAACAAAGATTTAATAGGGACACATCAATAACTTTTAGATCTTCATCTTTATTTTCATAGGAATTGGAAGAACACGCTTTAATAAAGGCATCTTTCGTAGCACGCATCCTAGCGGTTCTTTCTTTGCACTCATCAATGGAAATTCTCATGGCTTTGAGAGACTCATTGATATCATGCTTAGGAGGAATAGATCTAAGTTTTAGAGAATCAACATCATGAGAAATTCTATCAATGTTTCTAGCCAATTCATCAACTTTAAGCAATTTCTCTTCAAGCAAAGCATTGAAATTCTTTTGTGAATTCATAAAATCTTTAACACTAGTCTCAAATTCAGAGGGCATCTTATTAAAATTTCCATAAGAGTTGTTGTAGGAATTTCCATAATTATTAGAAGGATTACTAGGATAAGGCCTAGGATTAAAAGTCCCTCTATACGCGTTGTTACCAAAATTATTCCTACCAACAAAATTCACATCCATAGATTCATTATTATTCTCAATTAAAGTAGACAAAGGCATATCATTAGGATCAGAAGAAACACTCTTAGTAGCAAATAATTTCATAAGTTCATCCATCTTTCCACTCAAAACATTAATTTCTTCTATCACATGCACTTTTTTATTAGTAGATCTTTCAGTGTGCCATTGAGAATAATTAACCATAATATTATCTAGGAGTTTAGTAGCATCTCCTAAAGTGATTTCCATAAAAGTGCCTCCCGCGGCCGTATCTAAAAGATTTCTGGAAGCAAAATTCAATCCGGCATAAATTTTTTGTATAATCATCCACAAGTTCAAACCATGAGTAGGGCAATTACGTATCATTAATTTCATTCTATCCCAAGCTTGTGCAACATGTTCATGATCAAGTTGCTTAAAATTCATAATATCATTTCTAAGAGAGATGATCTTAGCGGGAGGAAAATACTTAGAGATAAAAGCATCTTTGCACTTGTTCCAAGAATCAATACTATTTTTAGACAAAGATGAAAACCAAGGTTTAGCACGATCTCTAAGAGAAAAAGGAAATAGCTTCAATTTAACAATATCATTATCAACATCTTGCTTATATTGCATATCACATATATCCACGAAGCTATTTAGATGAGTAGCGGTATCTTCATTAGGAAGGCCGGCGAATTGATCTTTCATAACAAGATTCAACATAGCAGTATTGATTTCACAAGATTCAGTGTTGGTAAGAGGAGCAATCGGAGTGCTAAGGAAATCATTATTGTTGGTATTGGTAAAGTCACACAATTTGGTATTATCTTGAGCCATCGTGACAAATAAACAATCCAACACACGAGCAAACAAAAAGCAAGCGAGAAAAAGGCAAACGGAAAAGAGAGGGCGAATAAAACGGCAAGGGTGAAGTGGGGGAGAGGAAAACGAGAGGCAAATGGCAAATAATGTAATGCAGGAGATAAGGGATTGTGATGGGTACTTGGTATGTTGACTTTTGCATAGACTCCCCGACAACGATGCCAGAAATTATTCTTGCTACCTCTTGAGCTTGCGTTGGATTTCCTTGAAGAGGAAAGGTGATGCAGCACAGTAGCGTAAGTATTTCCCTCAGTTTTTGAGAACCAAGGTATCAATCCAGTAGGAGGCTACGCGCGAGTCCCTCGTACCTACACAAAGCAAATAACTCCTCGCAACCAACGCGAATAGGGGTTGTCAATCCCTTCAGGTCACTTACGAGCGTGAGATCTGATAGATATCATAGATAATATTTTTGGTATTTTGGTATAAAGATGCAAAGTAAAAATAAAAGTCAAAGTAAAAAAAGCAAAGCAATAATAAAGCGTAGGAAGATTAATATGATGAAGATAGACCCGGGGGCCATAGATTTCACTAGTGGCTTCTCTCATGAGCATACGTATTTTACGGTGGGTGAACGAATTATTGTTGAGCAATTGACAGAATTGAGCATAGTTATGAGAGTATCTAGGTATGATCATGTATATAGGCATCACGTCCGAGACAAGTAGACCGACTCTGCTGCATCTACTACTATTACTCCACTCATCGATCGCTATCCAAAGATGCATATAGAGTATTAAGTTCAAGAAAATAGAGTAATGCCTAAAGCAAGATGACATGATGTAGAGGATAAATTCATGCAATATGATAAAAATCCCATCTTGTTATCCTCGATGGCAACAATACAATCGTGCCTTGCTGCCCTACTATCACCGGGAAAGGACACATAAGACTTAACCCAAAGCTAAGCACTTCTCCCATTGCAAGAAAGATCAATCTAGTAGGCCAAATCAAACTGATAATTCGAAGAGACTTGCAAAGATAACCAATCATACATAAAAGAATTCAGAGAATATTCAAATATTGTTCATAGATAATCTTGATCATAAACCCACAATTCATCGGCCTCAACAAACACACCGCAAAAAGAAGATTACATCGATTAGATCTCCACAAGAGAGGGGGAGAACATTGTATTGAGATCCAAAAAGAGAGAAGAAGCCATCTAGCTACTAACTATGGACCCGAAGGTCTGAAGTAAACTACTCACACTTCATTGGAGAGGCTATGATGATGTAGAAGCCCTCCGTGGTGGATTCCCTTCCGTGAACTCGAACAGGCCCCAAGATGGGATCTCGTGTATACAGAAAGTTGCGGCGGTGGAATTAGGTTTTTGGCTCCGTATCAGTTTGTTTGGGGGTACGTAGGTATATATAGGAGGAAGAAGTACGTCGGTGGAGCTTCATGTGCCCCACGAGGGTGGGGGCGCGCTTGGGGGGTAGGGCGCTCCCCCTACCTCGTGCCCACCTCGAAGCTTCCTTGGCGTAGGGTCCAAGTCTCCCGGGTCATATTCGGTGAGAAAATCACGTTCCCGAAGATTTCATTCCGTTTGGACTCCGTTTGATATTCCGTTTCTTTGAAACTCTGAAATAGGCAAAAACAACAATTCTGGGCTGGGCCTCCGGTTAATAGGTTAGTCCCAAAAATAATATAAAAGTGGAAAATAAAGCCCAATAATGTCCAAAACAGTAGATAATATAGCATGGAGCAATCAAAAATTATAGATATGTTGGAGACGTATCAGTCATCCACAAGCTTAATTCCTGCTCGTTCTCGAGTAGGTAAATGATAAAAAAGAATTTTTGATGCGGAGTGCTACTTAGCATAATTTCAATGTAATTCTTCTTAATTGTGGTATGGATATTCAGATCCGAAAGATTCAAGACAAAAGTTCATATTGACATAAAATAATAATACTTCAAGCATACTAACAAAGCAATTATGTCTTCTCAAAATAACATGGCCAAAGAAAGTTATCCCTACAAAATCATATAGTCTGGCTATGCTCTATCTTCACCACACAAAGTATTTAAATCATGCACAACCCCGATGACAAGCCAATCAATTGTTTCATACTTTTGACATTCTGAAACTTTTTCAATCTTCACGCAATACATGAGCGTGAGCCATGGATATAGCACTATATGTGGAATAGAATGGTGGTTGTGGAGAAGACAAAAAGAGGGAAAGATAGTCTCACATCAACTAGGCGTATCAATGGGCTATGGAGATGCCCATGAATAGATATCAATGTGAGTGAGTAGGGATTGCCATGCAACGGATGCACTAGAGTTATAAGTATATGAAATCTCAACAAAAGAAACTAAGTGGGTGTACATCCAACTCGCTTTCTTACGAGGACCTAGGGCATTTTGAGGAAGCCCATCATTGGAATATACAAGCCAAGTTCTATAATGAAAAATTCCCACTAGTATATGAAAGTGACAAAATGAGAGACTCTCTATCATGAAGATCATGGTGCTACTTTGAAGCACAAGTGTGGTAAAAGGATAGTAACATTGTCCCTTCTCTCTTTTTCTCTTTTTTTTATTTGGGCCTTTTCTCTCTTTTTTATGGCCTCTTTTCCTTTTTTTATTTTTTTTATTTTTCGTCCGGAGTCTCATCTCGACTTGTGGGGGAATCATAGTCTCCATCATCCTTTTCCTCACTTGGGACAATGCTCTAAAAATGATGATCATCACACTTTTATTTTCTTACAACTCAACAATTACAACTCGATACTTAGAACAAAATATGACTATATGAATGCCTCAGGCGGTGTATCGGGATATGCAATGAATCAAGAGTGACATGTATGAAAGAATTATGAACGGTGGCTTTGCCACAAATACGATGTCAACTACATGATGATGCAAAGCAATATGACAATGATGGAGCGTGTCATAATAAACGGAATGGTGGAAATTTGCATGGCAATATATCTCGGAATGGCTATGGAAATGCCATGATAGGTATGTATGGTGGCTGTTTTGAGGAAGGTATTTGGTGGGTTTATGACACTGGCGAAAAGTGCGCGGTATTAGAGAGGCTAGCAATGGTGGAAGGAAGAAAAGTGTGTATAATCCATGGACTCAACATTAGTCATAAAGAACTCATATACTTATTGCAAGAATCTACAAGTTATCAAAGCAAATTATTACGCGCGTGCTCCTAGGGGGATAGATTGGTAGGAAAAGACCATCGCTCGTCCCCGGCCGCCACTCATAAGGAAGACAATCAATAAATAAATCATGCTCCGACTTCATCACATAACGGTTCACCATACGTGCATGCTACGGGAATCACAAACTTTAACACAAGTATTTTTCAAATTCACAACTACTCAACTAGCATGACTCTAATATCACCATATTCATATCTCAAAACAATTATCAAGCATCAAACTTTTCTTATTATTCAACGCACTCAAAAGAAAGTTTTACAAATCTTGAATACCAAGCATATTTAGATTATTTAAGCAAATTACCATGCTATTTAAGACTCTCAAAATAATCTAATTGAAGCATGAGAGACCAATAGTTTCTATAAAACAAATCCACCACCGTGCTCTAAAAGATGTAAGTGAAGCACAAGAGCAAAACTATATAGCTCAAAAGATATAAGTGAAGCACATAGAGTGTTCTATCAAATTCCAATTCATGTATGGCTCTCTCAAAAGGTGTGTACAGCAAGGATGATTGTGATAAACTAAAAAGAAAAGACTCAAATCATACAAGACGCTCCAAGCAAAACACATATCATCTGGTGAATAAAAGTATAGCTCCAAGTAAAGTTACCGATGGAAGTAGACGAAAGAGGGGATGCCTTCCGGGGCATCCCCAAGCTTTGACTTTTTGGTGTACTTAGATTATCTTGGGGGTGCCATGGGCATACCCAAGCTTAGGCTCTTGCCACTCCTTGTTCCATAATCCATCAAAAGATTTCACCCAAAACTTGAAAACTTCACAACACAAAACTCAACAGAAATCTCGTGAGCTCCGTTAGCGAAAGAAAACAAAAGACCACTTCAAGGTACTATAATGAACTCATTCTTTATTTATATTGGTTTTAAACCTACTGTATTCCAACTTCTCTATGGTTTATAAACTATTTTACTAGCCATAGATTCATCAAAATAAGCAAACAACACACGAAGAACAGAATCTGTCAAAAACAGAACAGTCTGTAGTAATCTGTAACTAACGCAAACTTCTGTAACTTAAAAATTTCATCCAAAATAGGACGACCTAGGAATTTCTTTTATTGATCAGAAGCAATTGGAATCAGTATTTTATCATGTTCTGGTGATTTTTAACAATTGTTTTTGTGAACAGAAAGTTTCTGGAAATTACAGCAAGATCAAATAACTATCATCCAAGAAGATCCTATAGGTTTAACTTGGCACAAACACTAATTAAAACATAAAACCACATCTAAACAGAAGCTATATGTACTATTTATTCCTAAACATAAGTAAAAGCAAAAAAACTAAAAATAAAATTGGGTTGCCTCCCAACAAGCGCTATCGTTTAACGCCCCTAGCTAGGCATAAAAGCAAGGATAGATCTAGGTATTGCCATCTTTGGCAGGCAATCCATAAGTAGCCCTCATGATAGATTCATATGGTAATTTTATTTTCTTCCTAGGGAAGTGTTCCATGCCCTTCTTTAATGGAAATTGGAATCTAGTATTCCCTTCCTTCATATCAATAATTGCACCAATCATTCTAAGGAAAGGTCTACCAAGAATAATAGGACAAGAAGGATTGCAATCTATATCAAGAACGATAAAATCTACGGGCACATAATTCCTATTTGCAACAATAAGAACATCATTAATTCTTCCCATAGGTTTCTTAATAGTGGAATCCGCAAGGTGCAAGTTTAGAGAGCAATCATCAAAATCACGGAAATCTAGCAAATCGCACAAAGTTTTGGGAATAGTGGAAACACTAGCACCCAAATCACATAAAGCATAAAATTCATGATCCTTAATCTTAATTTTAATAGTTGGTTCCCACTCATCATAAAGTTTTCTAGGGATATAAACTTCCAACTCAAATTTTTCTTCATAAGATTGCATCAAGGCATCAACGATATGTTTGGTAAAGGCTTTATTTTGACTATAAGCATGAGGAGAATTTAGCACGGATTGCAACAAGGAAATACAATCAATTAAAGAACAACTTTCATAATTAAATTCCTTGAAATCCAACATAGTGGGTTTAGCAACATCTAGGGTTTTGCTTCCTTCAATCCCACTTTTATCAATTTTAGCATCAAGATCTAAAAACTCTGAATTCTTGGAACGCCTTCTAGGTAAAGGTGGATCATATTCAGTCCCATCATTATCAAGATTCATATTGCAAAACAAAGATTTAATAGGGGACACATCAATAACTTTTAGATCTTCATCTTTATTTTCATAGGAATTGGAAGAACACGCTTTAATAAAGGCATCTTTCGTAGCACGCATCCTAGCGGTTCTTTCTTTGCACTCATCAATGGAAATTCTCATGGCTTTGAGAGACTCATTGATATCATGCTTAGGAGGAATAGATCCAAGTTTTAGAGAATCAACATCATGAGAAATTCTATCATTGTTTCTAGCCAATTCATCAACTTTAAGCAATTTCTCTTCAAGCAAAGCATTGAAATTCTTTTGTGAATTCATAAAATCTTTAACACTAGTCTCAAATTCAGAGGGCATCTTATTAAAATTTCCATAAGAGTTGTTGTAGGAATTTCCATAATTATTAGAAGGATTACTAGGATAAGGCCTAGGATTAAAATTCATTCTATACGCGTTGTTAACAAAATTATTCCTACCAACAAAATTCCCATCCATAGATTCATTATTATTCTCAATTAAAGTAGACAAAGGCATATCATTAGGATCAGAAGAAACACTCTTAGTAGCAAATAATTTCATAAGTTCATCCATCTTTCCACTCAAAACATTAATTTCTTCTATCACATGCACTTTTTTATTAGTAGATCTTTCAGTGTGCCATTGAGAATAATTAACCATAATATTATCTAGGAGTTTAGTAGCATCTCCTAAAGTGATTTCCATAAAAGTGCCTCCCCCGGCCGTATCTAAAAGATTTCTGGAAGCAAAATTCAATCCGGCATAAAATTTTTGTATAATCATCCACAAGTTCAAACCATGAGTAGGGCAATTACGTATCATTAATTTCATTCTCTCCCAAGCTTGTGCAACATGTTCATGATCAAGTTGCTTAAAATTCATAATATCATTTCTAAGAGAGATGATCTTAGCGGGAGGAAAATACTTAGAGATAAAAGCATCTTTGCACTTGTTCCAAGAATCAATACTATTTTTAGGCAAAGATGAAAACCAAGGTTTAGCACGATCTCTAAGAGAAAAAGGAAATAGCTTCAATTTAACAATATCATTATCAACATCTTTCTTATTTTGCGTATCACATAAATCCACGAAGCTATTTAGATGAGTAGCGGTATCTTCACTAGGAAGGCCGGCGAATTGATCTTTCATAACAAGATTCAACATAGCAGTATTGATTTCACAAGATTCAGTGTTGGTAAGAGGAGCAATCGGAATGCTAAGGAAATCATTATTGTTGGTATTGGTAAAGTCACACAATTTGGTATTATCTTGAGCCATCGTGACAAATAAACAATCCAACACACGAACAAACAAAAAGCAAGCGAGAAAAAGGCAAACGGAAAAGAGAGGGCGAATAAAACGACAAGGGTGAAGTGGGGGAGAGGAAAACGAGAGGCAAATGGCAAATAATGTAATGCAGGAGATAAGGGATTGTGATGGGTACGTGGTATGTTGACTTTTGCATAGACTCCTTGACAACGATGCCAGAAATTCTTCTTGCTACCTCTTGAGCTTGCGTTGGATTTCCTTGAAGAGGAAAGGTGATGCAGCACAGTAGTGTAAGTATTTCCCTCAGTTTTTGAGAACCAAGGTATCAATCCAGTAGGAGGCTACGCGCGATTCCCTCGTACCTACACAAAGCAAATAACTCCTCGCAACCAACGCGAATAGGGGTTGTCAATCCCTTCAGGTCACTTACGAGCGTGAGATCTGATAGATATGATAGATAATATTTTTGGTATTTTGGTATAAAGATGCAAAGTAAAAATAAAAGTCAAAGTAAAAAAGCAAAGCAATAATAAAGCGTAGGAAGATTAATATGATGAAGATAGACCCGGGGGCCATAGATTTCACTAGTGGCTTCTCTCATGAGCATACGTATTTTACGGTGGGTGAACGAATTACTGTTGAGCAATTGACAGAATTGAGCATAGTTATGAGAGTATCTAGGTATGATCATGTATATAGGCATCACGTCCGAGACAAGTAGACCGACTCCTGCCTGCATCTACTACTATTACTCCACTCATCGATCGCTATCCAGCATGCATATAGAGTATTAAGTTCAAGAAAATAGAGTAATGCCTAAAGCAAGATGACATGATGTAGATGGATAAATTCATGCAATATGATAAAAATCCCATCTTGTTATCCTCGATGGCAACAATACAATACGTGCCTTGCTGCCCCTACTGTCATTGGGAAAGGACACCGCAAGACTTAACCCAAAGCTAAGCACTTCTCCCATTGCAAGAAAGATCAATCTAGTAGGCCAAATCAAATTGATAATTCGAAGAGACTTGCAAAGATAACCAATCATACATAAAAGAATTCAGAGAATATTCAAATATTGTTCATAGATAATCTTGATCATAAACCCACAATTCATTGGCCTCAACAAACACACCGCAAAAAGAAGATTACATCGAATAGATCTCCACAAGAGAGGGGGAGAACATTGTATTGAGATCCAAAAAGAAAGAAGAAGCCATCTAGCTACTAACTATGGACCCGAAGGTCTGAAGTAAACTACTCACACTTCATTGGAGAGGCTATGATGATGTAGAAGCCCTCCGTGGTGGATTCCCCTTCCGTGAGCTCCTAACAGGCCCCAAGATGGGATCTCGTGTATCTGAGAAAGTTGCGGCGGTGGAATTAGGTTTTGGCTCCGTATCGGTTTGTTTGAAGTGCGTGAGGTATATATAGGAGGAAGAAGTACGTCGATGGAGCTTCCTGTGCCCCACGAGGGTGGGGGCGCGCTTGGGGGGTAGGGCGCTCCCCCTACCTCGTGCCCACCTCGAAGCTTCCTTGGCGTAGGGTCCAAGTCTCCCGGGTCATATTCAGTGAGAAAATCACGTTCCCGAAGGTTTCATTCCGTTTGGACTCCGTTTGATATTCCGTTTCTTTGAAACTCTGAAATAGGCAAAAACAACAATTCTGGGCTGGGCCTCCGGTTAATAGGTTAGTCCCAGTCCCAAAAATAATATAAAAGTGGAAAATAAAGCCCAATAATGTCCAAAACAGTAGATAATATAGCATGGAGCAATCAAAAATTATAGATATGTTGGAGACGTATCAGTCATCCACAAGCTTAATTCCTGCTCGTTCTCGAGTAGGTAAATGATAAAAAAGAATTTTTGATGCGGAGTGCTACTTAGCATAATTTCAATGTAATTCTTCTTAATTGTGGTATGGATATTCAGATCCGAAAGATTCAAGACAAAAGTTCATATTGACATAAAAATAATAATACTTCAAGCATACTAACAAAGCAATTATGTCTTCTCAAAATAACATGGCCAAAGAAAGTTATCCCTACAAAATCATATAGTCTGGCTATGCTCTATCTTCACCACACAAAGTATTTAAATCATGCACAACCCCGATGACAAGCCAATCAATTGTTTCATACTTTTGACATTCTGAAACTTTTTCAATCTTCACGCAATACATGAGCGTGAGCCATGGATATAGCACTATATGTGGAATAGAATGGTGGTTGTGGAGAAGACAAAAAGAGGGAAAGATAGTCTCACATCAACTAGGCGTATCAACGGGCTATGGAGATGCCCATGAATAGATATCAATGTGAGTGAGTAGGGATTGCCATGCAACGTATGCACTAGAGCTATAAGTATATGAAAGCTCAACAAAAGAAACTAAGTGGGTGTACATCCAACTCGCTTGCTTACGAAGACCTAGGGCATTTTCAGGAAGCCCATCATTGGAATATACAAGCCAAGTTCTATAATGAAAAATTCCCACTAGTATATGAAAGTGACAAAATGAGAGACTCTCTATCATGAAGATCATGGTGCTACTTTGAAGCACAAGTGTGGTAAAAGGATAGTAACATTGTCCCTTCTTTAATTTTTCTCTCATTTTTTTATTTGGGCCTTTTCTCTTTTTTTAGGGCCTCTTTTCCTTTTTTTATATTTTTTATTTTTCGTCCGGAGACTCATCCCGACTTGTGGGGGAATCATAGTCTCCATCATCCTTTTCCTCACTTGGGACAATGCTCTAAAAATGATGATCATCACACTTTTATTTTCTTACAACTCAACAATTACAACTCGATACTTAGAACAAAATATGACTCTATATGAATGCCTCCGGCGGTGTACCGGGATATGCAATGAATCAAGAGTGACATGTACGAAAGAATTATGAATGGTGGCTTTGCCATAAATACGATGTCAACTACATGATCATGCTAAGCAATATGACAATGATGGAGCGTGTCGTAATGAACGGAACGGTAGAAAGTTGCATGGCAATATATCTCGGAATGGCTATGGAAATGCCATGATAGGTAGGTATGGTGGCTGTTTTGAGGAAGGTATTTGGTGGGTTTATGATACCGGCAAAAAGTGTGCGGTATTAGAGAGACTAGCAATGGTGGAAGGAAGAAAAGTGCGTATAATCCATAGACTCAACATTAGTCATAAAAAACTCATATACTTATTGCAAAAATCTACAAGTTATCAAAGCAAAGTATTACGCGCATGCTCCTAGGGGGATAGATTGGTAGGAAAAGACCATCGCTCGTCCCCGACCGCCACTCATAAGGAAGACAATCAATAAATAAATCATGCACCGACTCATCACATAGCGGTTCACTATACATGCATGCTACGGGAATCACAAACTTTAACACAAGTATTTTTCAAATTCACAGCTACTCAACTAGCATGACTCTAATATCACCATATTCATATCTCAAAACAATTATCAAGCATCAAACTTTTCTCAGTATTCAACGCACTCAAAATAAAGTTTTACAAATCTTGAATACCAAGCATATTTAGATTATTTAAGCAAATTACCATGCTATTTGAGACTCTCAAAATAATCTAAGTGAAGCATGAGAGATCAATAGTTTCTATAAAAAAATCCACCACCGTACTCTAAAAGATATAAGTGAAGCACAAAAGCAAAACTATATAGCTTAAAAGATATAAGTGAAGCTCGGGGAGGGAGGACTGGGCCGCGACGAGTTCTTGGCCGGGCGCGGCGAGGGAGGGCCGGGCACGGCGAGCTCTTGGTCGGGCGCGGCGAGGGAGGGTCGGGCGCGAGGAACGCTATGAAGCGGCGCTGGCGAGCTCGGGGCCAGGCGCCAGGCGTCGAGCTCGGGCGGGCGCGGGAGGAAAGCTGCGTCTCCACATTGCGTGTCCGCTTTTTGGTCTTGTGCATTGGGTTCATCCATGGACAACCCCTGTCCAGCTCATGTCCGTTAGGCGGACGGGTGATCCAAATGGATAAAATGCGGATAAAATTCGTGTCCGTTTGGGTCAATGCGTTGGAGTTGCTCCTAATACTTCGGATGCATGGTGGATAGTGGTCTTTGAATAGAATATTAATAATTGATGCATTTGAATTAACGGTCTACTTATTACGGATGTAATGCCTATATAAAATCATACCGTTTATAAATATTGCAATTTAATCGCCGTCCAACTATAATTTGTTCACCACACCACTTAGCCAGTAGTGAGGAAGCAGTACTAGTACCGACGAAAACGTCACCTCCCACCAAACATTTATAAGACATCAAAGTGGCAACCTGAGGTTTGATCCTTAATTTACTCAGGTATCACTATCTTTCTAACCATTCAATCACAAATTGATTCTCTCTAGTTCTCCTGGCTCCAAATTTGTTTTCACAAAAAGCCAGCAACACCTTTATCTTAAAATTCGTTCAGGTGTACAAGCCGCTAACTAACTTTGTGCACTAAGTTCAAATTCAAGGAAGAAGTACGAATGAACCAAAGAAGATCACAATTTAGTGCACCACAATGTAGTGCCAATGTTTCCATCGTAGTGCCACAAGGTTGGTTCATTTGAAATACTTGAAACGGCAAACATTGGCACCACGATGGAAACAACTGCTACTGTATCGAGCAGCAGCCGGGCTTTCCCCCGCCGTGGTGCCGACGCCAGCTCCCATCGTCGTGCCGGTGCCGCTCGATCATCGGGGAGTAGTTCGCCGGGTGGCTGCGCGCCACCGCGCTTGCATAGCTGCTGCCCCCGTACCCGCCGTGCCCGGCCGCGGGCGACGCGTGGTAGAAGGACGGGGTGGACGCGTTGGGATAGTATCCCGCTTCGGCTTGCCTGTGGTCTCCCGACCACCACGCAGCGCCTGGATTGGCCGCCGGCGACGGCGCGTAGACCGGGTACGTGGCGCGGCCGGGAGTGTTCGAGGGATGCAGGTGGTACGGCGACCGGGACTGTCCGCCGCCGACGTCCCTGGACGTGCCCGGCAGATACCCTGACGCCGAGGTGCCTTCGGATAGCGTCCGCAGCTGCACTATCTCGGCCTCCCCGACCTCCTTCTTCAGTTTCTTGGTCAGATGGCTCTCGTCCACGCCGTCGCCGATGACCACCAGCAGATCCCTGTCCCTGCCGGCCACCGTGATGGACACCACTCCTGAATTGAAACACGCCCAGTTTAATTCACTGCATGCAGGTGAAGAAAGAATCGATCAGCGGCGGGGTCGTACTTACCGCTGACGGCAGCGGCCACCTTGAGAGCTCTCTTGTGGTATTTGTCCGAGCCCGGCTGCATCCGGATGATGATCTCCTTCTGAAAGATTCCCACCAGCGCTTCAGACGTGTTAGTTACATACAGATAAACAGACAGACGCATCACCAACATAAACTGGATTCCAAGAACTTCTTACTCTCATGGTGTTTGAGGTTGCAGCGGTTCAAGGGATCCCGAATAAACAAGATGTGCTGAGGCAAGATAAGAATGTTTTGCCGTCCGCCGTATGGCTGTAGAGCACGCACGCTACGCATGCATAGATAGTGCTGGCTGTGCTAGGACGTGTGGTGGTGACCGGTCATATACATCTCCTATCTTTGAGATGGAAATTTCTTCGTTGTTCTGGTCGCTGACGAGGGCTACGGATGACTGCAGTGGAAGAATTGCATGACAGTTTCAGAAAACGACATATTTTGTTTACAAACCTGAGACTGTGACTTGGCACCGCAGACTTTGCCCAATTCAAACATAAAAGGATATCGTAAACCACACAAAGCAGGACATCTCACCGGCCATTTTTTTCTCGAGCTAGAAGGGAGTAATAAAAAATTGACCAAAGGTGCAAATTATATAGACATGTGCCCTGGAGTGTTGACATAAGAGCTCTCAAGGAAAAAGCAATCTGAGTGATTGAAAATTCGTGGCCGAAGTGGAATCCAGGAACATGATTCGTGGCGTGCCATTTGGATCAAAGCTGCCGCTGTGACTAGATCGTATGTACTGTAGCAGTTGAGAGGTGCTACTAGATGGCACTGGTTTGAGCAAAGCTAGCTTGACGTCCCCTGCTTGCGAAAGCAGCGCCTTGTCATGCTCCTGTCATCTTTATCACGGGGAGTAGAGCCCAATAAAGAAAAAAGAAATGGTTGGCTACTTGATGGGTGAGCACTTCTATAATTGCAGGTCAGCTCTACTACCTGAGTAAGGCATGTTTATCCTACCTAAGGGCAACTCCCACGCACGGCGCCAAACAGACGTCCGTTTTGTTCAGATTTTGTCTGTTTGGGGATGTTAATGAAGCAGTGTCTGTTCGGATTTGTGGAGCACTGGCCATGCGCTCAACGCACGACCTCATTTTAGCCGCATCTTTGTCCAGCTGCATGCAAATTTTTCAAAGCAACAAAGATTTAGCTAATGCCAGCGGCCATAGTTCACGCCAGCGGCCTGGTTCATGCCGCCGGCAACAAAGTTAGCGACCTACAAATGGACACCCTCTAGTTTCACGCCGGCAACAAAGCCAGCGGCCGGGACACTACCCAGCCTTCAAAACGAACAAGTTTGTGACACGGGCAATGAAGTCAGCGGCCAGCACACTAGCAAACCTTCAAAATGAACAAGTTTCTGGCATCGGCAACAAAGCCAGCGGCCGGCACACTAGCCAGCCTTCAAAATGAATGGCCATAGTCTACGACTGAGGTCTCACCTTGTTCAGGCCGTCTCGGGCAAACATCTCCTTTTGTCGGTTCGCGAACCAAGCCTTCCTCTCCGGTGACATGCTGATCTTGTCGATGGTCATGATCGCGAGCGCCACCTCTTTTGCTTTGGTGTCGGCATTAGTGGTCTCGATCACGAGCTTCTTCAGTTGAGCGGCCTCCTCAATGTCAAGCTTCCTCCTCTTCGCGGCCTCCTCCATGTCAAGCTTCTTCGTTTGGAGTTCTAGGTATATCTTCATTTGCTCCTCCTCTCCTCCTCTCCTCCCTCACTTCCTTTTGACTCATCATGCCTTCCAAAGTAGCTTGCAAGGCCATGGACGACGCATAACGCTTCTCATCGGCCTTCGAGTTGGTCTTGCCCCTCGGCCTCTTGAGCAAGTCTCCCTCCTCAACCACGGCCGCCTTCCCTCCTTTCTTCTTACGAGCGGCATATTGGTCTTTGACCTTGCGACCTTTGATGAGCAACCAACAATACGTGAGTGTAAATGGCTTGTTCTTGTGCCGGGCCTTGAAGGATTCCGAAGATTGGAATGCCTACACAATGAAAGATGATGCCGCAATTGTAAAATGGAAGGACACACATGCATGAAACATAAAGATGGCATGCAATGGAAAACACGAGAGGTTCATACCAAGTCACCAACGCCTAGGCCACTCACGGGACTGGCTTGGACGCTCTCAAGCGCGAAACATTACTTGTTGCACTCTTGTTGAATGAACCTCCATCTCTTGTGGATTGAGTTGATGCCGTGGGTGCTCGCAAATTGGTAGGGGGCAAACGTCCTTTGCTCATGAAAGGTTTTGTGAACTCTCGTCCAAAAGACGAATCCTTTTTGCTCGACACCTTTCGTGGGATCTTGACCTATCTCCATCCAACTCTCGCAAATCAAAGTGTCCTCCTCTTGAGTGTATGATCCCGTGTGAATGCTTTGCCTCCTCCTTTGTGCGTCGGCCCTTTGGTGAGCTCATCGATAAACACCAATGGCTCCTTTGCAATGCCGACCTATTCTTCCTCATCCTCACAATACATGTCATCATCTTCATGCCATGAGTTGCCATGATCGTCGATCTTATCTTCATCATGGCCACCGAATAGGTCGTCGCCATACTGGTCGCGGCTGTCTTGGATTCGGGTCATGTCCGGATCGAAAGCGTCGCGTTGGCCGTCGGTATTGAAGGCCTCACCATGGCCCTCGAAGATGATGTTCTCCATGAACGCGCCGTGGTCCGGTTCGTTGACCGTTGGCGTCGGCAGTGGCATTTCATGGAACAGCTTGCGGGCGCCCGCAAGGTTGGCTGTAGGAATCGACCGGGGCTGCTTCCTTTATGTCTCGCCGGAGGGCTGGCTAGCGCCATTATACCCCAGCGTCACGTTGAGGTCGATCACGCCCGCGGTCAGGATGCCGGGGGTGGCCGGTGCGACCATGATGGCGTCCGGAGACGTGAAGAACCGAGTCTGATCATGGCCATACAGCGGCGACGTACGATACCTGGGCATCTCCGGTGTGATAGACAAGCTCGGGGACCGCTACTGCGGAGGGCGAAAGGCCGACGAGCCTGTGCTAGTCGTGGCCATGGCAGCGACCGAGAGAATGACCGGTGGGGGTTGGAACAACCCTAACATGAGGAGGGTGTGCTCCTTGGTGATGATGGACTCCTTGTTGTTGCCGTTGGCCTGGTGCTACGCGGCACGTAGCAAGGTTACCTCGGCGGCGTAGCCGGCAATGACTTTCTTCTCTGCCACCCTTGTCCCCGCTTCTTCCTCTTATCGATTCAGCGTTGAGCTTGGCGAGCTCCGCTGGCATGGGCTCCGCCCGTGGCTTCTTGGGACCCTTCGTCTTCGCCGTAGGGCGAGAGGCCGCGATCGGGTCATCGGGTTTCTGCGGGGCACCGGCTATGGAAGAGGGAGGTAAGGGGGCACGAGAGGGTTTTGGGTGAAATCGAGGAAAATTCAGCGTGTGTGTCCTCAACGGGCGGGCCAGGGGAGGACAAGGGCGCGCGTCCGCCCGTCCGCGTGCTATCCATTTCGACGCAAGCACGGCCAAAATTCGGGCCGGGAATGGGTCGAAAGCGGACCAAAAACGGACGTTTGTTCATTTTCTCCCGTGCGTTGGGCTGCATTTTGTGTCCGTTTACCCCCAAACGGACACAGTCGGACCATTTGGGCTCGTGCGTTGGAGTTGCCCTTATGAATCAGTGGTCTAGTGATGTTGTTAATTGACCAGAAACCGCTCTGGGGAGTTTGAAGGAGAGAAGGAGAAGGGGAAGGGGAAGGGTAAGGGCAATAGGATGAAGAAGAGGAGGAAGAAGAAGAGGAAGAATAATAATAAGAAGAAGAAATTGAAGGGGATCAATATATCTTAATGCTATGGCTGGGTTTTACCTTAATGAACGTGTTAGCAGCTGCAGATGCTTGCTAATAGTTCTAATTATAAGTGCATAGAATTCCAAGTAAGGGATGACATGCTAGCAGAGGCCTCTGCCACATAAAAACTTGTCATAGGTTTAGTAACTTAGCTAATTGCCTAGGGATAATTTCTCACAATTAATTGCTTGTATCTGCGTTGCTATTTCCCCGAAGAGGAGAGGATGATGCAACACAGCAATGGTAAGTACTTCCCTCGGTTCTGAAACCAAGGTTATCAATCCAGTAGGAGGATCCACCCAAACTATGTAAACAACGCCTGCACACAAATAACAAATACTTGCAACCCAACGCGTAAGAGGAGTTGTCAATCCCTCCGCGGTATTGAGATAGATTAAATTCTATGAGATTTGATAAATAGATCTAACAAAAACACAAAGTAAAATAAATAAAGAAAAAGTGCAAAAGGGTATTTTTGGGTTTTGATAGGATAGGAAATAGACCCGGGGGCCGTAGATTTCACTAGAGGCTTCTCTCGAGAAAATAGCATATTGTGGGTAAACAAATTACTGTTGGGCAATTGATAGAAAAGCAAATAATTATGACGATATCCAAGGCAGTGATCATGTATATAGGCATCACGTCCAAGATTAGTAGACCGATACGATTCTGCATCTACTACTTTTACTCCACATATCGACCGCTATCCAACATGCATCTAGTGTATTAAGTAAGAACGATGAGATGATGTAGACAAGATCTATTCATGTAGGAATATACCCCTTCTTTTTATCCTTAATGGCAATGATACATGCATGTCATGTCTCTTTCTTTCACGGAGATTGAGCACCGCAAGATCAAACCCATCACAAAGCACCTCTTCCCATGACAAGAAAAATCAATCTAGTTGGCCAAAGCTAACAAAGTTTCGGAGAAGAAATACGAGGCTATTACAATCATGCATAAGAGAGTTCAGCAAAGACACAAATAATATTCATAGATAGATCTGATCATAAACTCACAATTCATCGGATCCCAACAAACACACTGTAAAAAGTCATTACATCAAATAGATCTCCAAGAACATCGAGGGTAACATTGTATTGAATATCAAAAAGAGAGAAGAAGCCATCTAGCAACTACCTACGGACCCATAGGTCTATAGTAAACTACTCACGCATCATCAGAGGGGCAAGGGTAACAATTGAGAACCCCTCCATGATCATTGACCCCTTCGACAGAGTGCCGGAAAAGGCCTCTAGATTAGATCTTGTGGTTCTAGAACTTGTGGCAGTGGAAACTGTTTTCTCTCGACTCCCCTAGGGTTTTTATGATTTTAGAGTATTTATAGAGCTGATAGTCGGTGGAGAAGCCTCCCATGGGTCCCACTACCCACCAGGGCGCGCCAGGGGACTCTGGCGCGCCCTGGTGCCTAGTGGGCCACACAGGCATCCTCCAATGCATTTCTTTGGCTCCCTGGGTATCTTCTGGGCAGAAAAAATTCTCCAAAAAGTTTCGTGCATTTGTACTTCATTTGGTATTGATATTCTGCAAAGTAAAAACAAGCAAAAAACAACAACTGGCACTGCGCACTATGTCAATAGGTTAGTCCCAAAAAAGTGATATAAAGTTGCTATAAAATGAATATAAAACATCCAAGATTGATAATATAACAACATGGAACAATAAAAAATTATAGATACGTTGGAGACTTATCAACATTCTACCACAACTTTTCCACACTCGCTATATTTTTGTTTTATTTAAACAACACCTAACTTTTATTTTCACGTTCTTTACTATCTCGCAAACCTATTCCTTTACACTTGCAAAGTACTTTATTTCTTGTTTCTAAGTAAAGCAAACGTGTAGTGTGCGTAGAGTTGTATTGATGGTCGATAGAACTTGAGAAAATATTACTTCTACTTTTAGCTCCTCGTTGGGTTTGACACTCTTATCGAAAAGGCTACAACTGACCCCCAAACTGTGGGTTGTCAACACCTTTTCTGGCGCCGTTGCTGGGGAGCAATTGAAGGAAATATGCCCTAGAGGCAATAATAAAGTTGTTATTTATATTTTCTAATATCATGATAAATGTTTATTGTTCATGCTAGAATTGTATTAACCGGAAACTTAGTACATGTGTGAATACATAGACTAACAGAGTGTCCCTAGTATGCCTCTACTTGACTAGCTCGTTAATCAGGGAAGGGTTAGTTTCCTAGCCATGGACATGTGTTGTCATTTGATGAACGAGATCACATCATTAGAGAATTATGTGATGGACAAGACCCATCCGTTAGCTTAGCATAATGATCATTTAGTTTTATTGCTATTGCTTTCTTCATGATTTATACATGTTCCTCTGATTATGAGATTATGCAACTCCCGAATACCGGAGGAACACCTTGTGTGCTATCAAACATCACAACGTAAATGGGTGATTATAAAGATGCTCTACAGGTGTCTCCAACGGTGTTTGTTGAGTTGGCATAGATCGATATTAGGATTTGTCACTCCGTGTTTCAGAGAGGTATCTCTGGGCCTCTCGGTAATGCTCATCACTATAAGCCTTGTAAGCAATGTGACTAATGAGTTAGTTGCGGGATGATGCATTACGGAACGAGTAAAGAGACTTGCCGGTAACGAGATTGAACTAGGTATGATAACACCGACGATCGAATCTCGGGCAAGTAACATACCGATGACAAAAGGAACAACATATGTTGTTATGCGGTTTGACCGATAAAGATCTTCGTAGAATATGTAGGAGCCAATATGAGCATCCAGGTTCCACTATTGGTTATTGACCGGTGATATGTCTCGGTCATGTCTACATAGTTCTCGAACCCGTAGGGTCCGCACGCTTAACGTTCGATGACGATTTGTATTATGAGTTATGTGATTTGATGACCAAAGTTTGTTCGGAGTCCCGGATGAGATCACGGACATGACGAGGAGTCTCAAAATGGTCGAGACATAAAGATTCATAGATTGGAAGGTTACATTCGGACACAGGAATGGTACGGGTCTTTTCGGATAAGTCTCGGAGTACCGGGGGTTACCGGAACACCCCCGAGAAGTTCATGGGCCTTCATGGGCCTTAGTGGAAAGGAGAGCAGGGCCACAAGGGAGGCCGCACCCCCCATGGCCAGTCCGAATTGGACTAGGGAGGGGGGCGGCGGCCCCTCTTTCCTTCTCCCCTCTTCCTCCTTCCTCCCCATGGCGCGCGCCCCTCCTTGGCCGGCCTCCTCCTCCTCCCCTCCTTTATATATGTGGGAGGTGGGCACCCCAAAGGACACACAAGTTTCTCTTAACCGTGTGCGGTGCCCCCTCCACAGTTACACACCTCGGTCGTATCGTCGTAGTGCTTAGGCGAAGCCCTGCGCCGGTAACTTCATCATCACCGTCGCCACACCGTCGTGCTGATGGAACTCCCCTCGTCCTCAACTGGATCAAGAGCCCGAGGGACGTCATCGAGCTGAACGTGTGCTGAACGCGAAGGTGCCGTACGTTCGGTACTAGTATCGGTTGGATTGCCAAGACGTTCGACTACATCAACAACGTTACTAAACGCTTCCGCTTTCGATCTACGAGGGTACGTGGACACACTCTCCCCGCTCGTTGCTATGCATCTCCTAGATAGATCTTGCATGATCGTAGGTAAAAGTTTTCAAATACTGTGTTCCCCAACAGTGGCATCCGAGCCAGGTCTATGCGTAGATGTTATATGCACGGGTAGAACACAATGAGTTGTGGGCGATAATAGTCATGCTTCTTGCCAGCAACGTCTTACTTTGATTCGGTGGTATTGTTGGATGAAGCGGCCCGGACTGACATTACATGACCGCGTTCATGAGACTGGTTCTACCGATGTGCTTCGCACACAGGTGGCTAGACCGTGTCTGTTTCTCCAACTTTAGTTGAATCGAGTTTGACTACGCCCGATCCTTGTTGAAGGTTAAAACAACACACTTGACGAAAAATCGTTGTGGTTTTGATGCGTAGGTAAGAACATTTCTTGCTAGAAGCCCGTAGCAGCCACTTAAAACTTGCAACAAAAAAGTAGAGGACGTCTAACTTGTTTTTGCAGGGCTTGCTGTGATGTGATATTGTCAAGACGTGATGATATATAAATTGTTGTATGAGATGATCATGTTTTGTAACAGTTACCGGCAACTGGCAGGAGCCATATCGTTGTCGCTTTATTGTATGAAATGCAATCGCGATGTAATTGCTTTACTTTATCACTAAGCGGTAGTGATAGTCGTAGAAGCAATAGTTGGCGAGACGACAACGATGCTTCGATGGAGATCAAGGTGTCAAGCCGGTGATGATGGTGATCATGACGGTGCTTTGGAGATGGAGATCAAAGGCACAAGATGATGATGACCATATCATATCACTTATTTTGATTGCATGTGATGTTTATCCTTTATGCATCTTATTTTGCTTAGTACGGCGGTAGCATTATAAGATGATCTCTCACTAAATTTCAAGGTATATGTGTTCTCCCTGAGTATGCACCGTTGCTACAGTTCATCGTGCCAAGACACCACGTGATGATCAGGTGTGACAAGCTCTACGTTCACATACAATGGGTGCAAGCCAGTTTTGCACACGTAGAATACTCGGGTTAAACTAGACGAGCCTAGCATATGCAGATATGGCCTCGGAACACTGAGACCGAAAGGTCGAGCGTGAATCATATAGTAGATATGATCAACATAGTGATGTTCACTATTGAAAGCTACTCCATCTCACGTGATGATAGGACATGGTTTAGTTGATTTGGATCATGTGATCATTTAGATGACTAGAGGGATGTCTATCTAAGTGGGAGTTCTTAAGTAATATGATTAATTGAACTTTAATTTATCATGAACTTAGTACCTGATAGTATTTTGCATGTCTATGTTGTTGTAGATAAATGGCCCGTGCTACTGTTCCTTTGAATTTTAATGCGTTCCTAGAGAAAGCTAAGTTGGAAGATGATGGTAGCAACAACACGGACTGGGTCCGTAATTTGAGGTTTATACTCATTGCTGCACAGAAGAATTACGTCCTGGAAGCACCGCTAGGTGCAAGACCCGTTGCAGGAGCAACTCTAGATGTTATGAACGTCTGGCAGAGCAAAGCTGATGACTACTCGATAGTTCAGTGTGCCATGCTTTATGGCTTAGAACCGGGACTTCAGCGATGTTTTGAATGTCATGGAGCATATGAGATGTTCCAGGAGTTGAAGTTAATATTTCAAGCAAATGCCCGGATTGAGAGATATGAAGTCTCCAATAAGTTCTACAGCTGCAAAATGGAGGAGAATAGTTCTATCAGTGAACATATACTCAGAATGTCTGGGTACCACAACCACTTGACTCAACTGGGAGTTAATCTTCCAGTTGATAGTGTCATTGACAGAGTTCTTCAATCACTGCCACCAAGCTACAAAAGCTTCGTGATGAACTATAATTCGCAAGGGATGGATAAGAGAATTCCCGAGCTCTTCGCAATGCTAAAGGCTGCGGAGGTAGAAATCCAAAAGGAGCATCAAGTGTTGATGGTTAACAAGACCACTAGTTTCAAGAAAAAGGGCAAAGGGAAGAAGGGGAACTTCAAGCAGAACGACAAGCAAGTTGCTGCTCAAGTGAAGAAACCCAAGTCTGGACCTAAGCCTGAGACTGAGTGCTTCTACTACAAAGGGACTGGTCACTGGAAGCGGAACTGCCCCAAGTATTTGGCGGATAAGAAGGATGGCAAAGTGAAAGGTATATTTGATATACATGTTATTGATGTGTACCTTACTAATCCTCGTAGTAGCGCCTGGGTATTTGATATATCGTGTGGGAAATGGTTCCAAAGTCGATGTGATCGCCGTCGGCACGCTACCTCTACATCTACCTTTGGGATTAGTTTTAGACCTGAATAATTGTTATTTGGTGCCAGCGTTAAGCATGAACATTATATCTGGATCTTATTTGATGCGAGATGGTTATTCATTTAAATCAGAAAATAATGGTTGTTCTATTTATATGAGTAATATATTTTATGGTCATGCTCCCTTAATGAGTGGTCTATTTTTGTTGAATCTCGATAGTAGTGATACACATATTCATAGTATAGAAGCCAAAAGATATAAGTTTAATAATGATAGTGCAACTTATTTGTGGCACTGCCGTTTAGGTCATATTGGTGTAAAGCGCATGAAGAAACTCCATGCTGATGGGCTTTTGGAATCACTTGATGCTTTCGAACCATGCCTCATGGTCAAGATGACTAAGACTCCGTTCTCCGGAACAATGGAGCGAGCAACAGACTTGTTGGAAATAATACATACTGATGTATGCGGTCCGATGAGTGTTGAGGCTCGCCGCGGGTATCGTTATTTTCTGACCTTCACAGATGATTTGAGCAGATATGGGTATATCTAGTTGATGAAACATAAGTCTAAAACATTTGAAAAGTTCAAAGAATTTCAGAGTGAAGTGGAAAATCATCGTAACAAGAAAATAAAGTTTCTACGATCTAATCATAGAGGTGAATATTTGAGTTATGAGTTTGGTCTTCATTTGAAATAGTGCGGAATAGTTTCGCAGCTCACGCTACCTGGAGCACCACAGCGAAATGGTGTGTCCGAACGTCGTAACCGTACTTCATTAGATATGGTGCGATCTATCATGTCTCTTACTGATTTACCGCTATCGTTTTAGGGTTATGCTTTAGAGACGGCTGCATTCACGTTAAATAGGGCACCTTCTAAATCCGTTGAGACGACACCATATGAACTGTGGTTTGGCAAGAAATCGAAGTTGTCGTTTCTTAAAGTTTGGGGCTGCGATGCTTATGTGAAAAGGCTTCAACCTGATAAGCTCGAACCCAAATCGGAGAAATGTGTCTTCATAGGATACCCAAAGGAGACTGTTGGGTACACCTTCTATCACAGATCCGAAGGCAAGATATTCGTTGCTAAGAACGGATCCTTTCTAGAGAAAGAGTTTCTCTTGAAAGAAGTGAGTGGGAGGAAAGTAGAACTAGATGAGGTAATTGTACCTGCTCCCTTATTGGAAAGTAGTTCATCAAAGAAATCAGTCCTAGTGATTACTACACCAATAAATGAGGAAGCTAATGATGATGATCGTGAAGCTTCAAGTCAAGTTACTACCGAACCTTGTAGGTCAACGAGAGTAAGATCCGCACCAGAGTGGTACGGTAATCCTTGTCTGGAGGTCATGTTACTTGACCATGACGAACCTACGAACTAAGAGGAAGCAATGATGAGCCCAGATTCTGCGAAATGGCTTGAAGCCATAAAATCTGAGATGGGATCCATGTATGAGAACAAAGTGTGGACTTTGGTTGACTTGCCCGATGATCGGCAAGCAATAGAGAATAAATAGATCTTCAAGAAGAAGACTGATGCTGACGGTAATGTTACTGTCTACAAAGCTCGACTTGTTGCGAAAGGTTTTCGACAAGTTCAAGGAGTTGACTACGAGGAAACCTTCTCACCCATAGCAATGCTTAAGTCTGTCCGAATCATGTTAGCAATTGTCGCATTTAATGATTATGAAATTTGGCAAACGGATGTCAAAACTGCATTCCTTAATTGATACCTTAAAGAAGAGTTGTATATGATGCAACCAGAAGGTTTTGTCGATCCAAAAGGTGCTAACAAAGTGTGCAAGCCCCAGCGATCCATTTATGGACTGGTGCAAGCCTCTCGGAGTTGGAATATACGCTTTGATAGTGTGGTCAAAGCATATGGTTTTATACAGACTTTTGGAGAAGCCTATATTTACAAGAAAGTGAGTGGGAGCTCTGTAGCATTTCTGATATTATATGTGGATGACATATTGTTGATCGGAAATGATACCGAATTTCTGAATAGCATAAAAGGATACTTGAATAAGAATTTTTCAGTGAAATACCTCAGTGAAGCTACTTATATATTGGGCATCAAGATCTATAGAGATAGATCAAGACGCTTAATTGGAATTTCACAAAGCACATACCTTGATAAAGTTTTGAAGAAGTTCAAAATGGATCAGTCGAAGAAAGGGTTCTTGCCTGTGTTACAAGGTGTGAAGTTGAGTCAGACTCAATGCCCGAACACTACAGAAGATAGAGATAAAATGAAAGTCATTCCCTATGCCTCAGCCATAGGTTCTATCATGTATGCAATGTTGTGTACCAAACCTGATGTGTGCCTTGCTATTAGTTAGCAGGGAGGTACCAAAGTAATCCAGGAGTGGATCACTGGATAGCGGTCAAGAACATCCTAAAATACCTGAAAAGGACTAAGGATATGTTTCTCGTTTATGGAGGTGACAAAGAGCTCGTCGTAAACGGTTACGTCGATGCAAGCTTTGACATTGATCCAGATGACTCTAAGTCACAACCCGGATACATGTTTTTATTGAATGGTGGAGCTGTCAGTTGGTGCAGTTCCAAGCAGAGCGTCGTGGCGGGATCTACGTGTGAAGCGGAGTACATAGCTGCTTCGGAAGCAGCAAATGAAGGAGTTTGGATGAAGGATTTCATATCCGATCTAGGTGTAATACCTAGTGCACCGGGTCCAATGAAAATCTTTTGTGACAATACTGGAGCAATAGCCTCGGCGAAGGAATCCAAATTTCACAAGAGGACCAAGCACATCAAGAGACGCTTCAATTCCATCCGCAATCTAGTCAAGGAGGGAGACATAGAAGTTTGCAAAATACATACAGATCTGAATGTTTCAGACCCATTGACTAAGCCTCTTCCACGAGCAAAACATGATCAGCACCAAGACTCCATGGGTGTTAGAATCATTACTATGTAATCTAGATTATTGACTCTAGTGCAAGTGGGAGACTGAAGGAAATATGCCCTAGAGGCAATAATGAAGTTGTTATTTATATTTCCTTATATCATGATAAATTTTTATTATTCATGCTAGAATTGTATTAACCGGAAACTTAGTACATGTGTGAATACATAGAAAAACAGAGTGTCCCTAGTATGCCACTACTTGACCAGCTCGTTAATCAAAGATGGTTAAGTTTCCTAGCCATGGACATGTGTTGTAATTTGATGAACGAGATCACATCATTAGAGAATGATGTGATGTACAAGACCCATCTGTTAGCTTAGCATAATGATCGTTTAGTTTCATTGCTATTGCTTTCTTCATGACTTATACATGTTCCTCTGACTATGAGATTATGCAACTCCCGAATACCTAATGAACACCTTGTGTGCTATCAAACATCACAACGTAAATGAGTGATTATAAAGATGCTCTACATGTGTCTCCAATGGTATTTGTTGAGTTGGCATAGATCAAGATTAGGATTTGTCACTTCGTGTTTTAGAGAGGTATCTCTGGGCCCTCTCGGTAATGCTCATTACAATAAGCCTTGCAAGCAATGTGACTAATGATTTAGTTGCGGGATGATGCATTACGAAACGAGTAAAGAGACTTGCCGGTAACAAGATTGAACTAGGTATGATGATACCGACGATCGAATATCGGGCAAGTAACATACCGATGAAAAGGGAACAACGTATGTTGTTATGCGGTTTGACCGATAAAGATCTTTGTAGAATATGTATGAGCCAATATGAGCATCCAGGTTCCGCTATTGGTTATTGACCGGAGATGTGTCTCGGTCATGTGTACAGAGTTCTCGAACCCGTAGGGTCCGCGCGCTTAACGTTCGATGACGATTTGTATTATGAGTTATGTGATTTGATGACCGAAGTTTGTTCGGAGTCCCGGATGAGATCACTGATAATCCCCAAGTGCAAGGAATCATCGTAGCAATTTCAAAAGGTGGAAGTGATAAGTATGGAGTGTCGAACCCACAAGGAGCTAAAGGTAAGATCAATATTCTCTCAAGCCCTATCTGCCACTAATAAGACTCTACGTACACCAAACGTTTGCTTCCAACTAGAAATGAGAAATAAACCTACGTTGTGGGTATGAAGAGGATAACTTTGTGTGATATCGGAGAGATAAAATATAAAAGTAGGTGCTATTATCATAAAGTTAGAATATATTACTAAATATATAAATAGCGAGTATGGAATAATGGTGGATCGGTGTGCGGAATTGTCCTAGGCAATTGTTAACAAGACCGATAGTCGTCATTGCAATTTCATATGAGGGAGAGGCATAAGCTAACATACTTTCTCTAATTGGATCATATGCACTTATGATTGGAACTCTAGCAAGCATCCGCAACTACTAAAGATCATTAAGGTAAAACCCAACCATAGCATTAAAGCATCAAGTCCCCTTTATCCCATACGCAACAACCCCCTTACTCGGGTTTATGCTTCTGCCACTCAAGCAACCCACTATAAGCGAATCATAAACGTATTGCAACTCCCTACAACAGGAATCCCTCACGCTTGCGCGACACGAAGGGCACAATAGGACAGCACCAAAATAAAACATACAAGTCGTACCAATCTAGATCATCAATCAACCCAAAGACAAAAGATATCTACTCAAAACATCATAGGATGGCAACACATCATTGGATCATAATATGTGGCATAAAGCACCATGTTCAAGTAGGGATTACAGCGGGGTGCGGGAGAGTGGAACGCGTAAAAGAGATGAGGATGGTGATGATGATGGTGATGTTGATGTTGATGTTGATGAAGACGATCATCGTGACGATGATTCCCCTCCCGATGGCACTCCGGCGCCACCAAGAGAGAGGAGGAGAGGTTCTCCACCTTGTGCTTCCTCCTCCATGGCCTCCCCCCTCTGGTCCTTGGCCTTCATGGTGATGATGGCTCCTCCGGGATCCTCCTCCATGGCCTCTGGTGATGATGGCCCCCTCCGGCAGGGTGCCAGAGAGGGCCTAGATTGATGTCTCGTGGCTACAGAGGCTGGCGGCGGCGGAACTTCTGATCTAGGTTAATTTTCCGAGGTTTCTGTATTTATAGGAATTTTTGGCGTCGGTCTCACGTCAAGGAGGTGCCCAAGTTGTCCACGAGGCAGGCCCACGCGCCCAGGGGGTGGGCGCGCCCCCCACCCTCGTGGGCAGCCCGGGACTCTTCTGGCCCAACTCTGATGCTCCGTGGTCTTCTTTTGGTCCGTGAAAAATCATCAAAAATTGGCACGTCAATTGGACTCCGTTTGGTATTCCTTTTCTGCAAAACTCAAAAACAAGGAGAATACAGAAACTGGCACTGGGCTCTAGGTTAATAGGTTAGTCCCAAAAATCATATAAAACAACATATAAAGCCCATTAAACATCCAAGATAGATAATATAACATCATGAATACTTCATAAATTATAGATACGTTGGAGACATATCAGCATCCCCAAGCTTAATTCCTGCTTGTCCTCGAGTAGGTAAATGATAAAATAAATAATTTATGAAGTGTGAATGCTAGCAGGTGCACAAGTTTGATCAATGATAATTTCAGTTACCTTTTCTAACATCATTATATGTCATAACAGTAGCTCATCTCATAAAACTTCTCATGATAAAGTAATGAGCTATTCACATGTTAAAGTATAGATCATAAAATTTCTTGAAAACTAACAAACCGTGTTATCAGTCATCAAACAATTACAATTCATCTTATTTTCAGGAAGAGTCTATGTCAGAGCTTTGATTTAGCAAACTCCACATACTCAACTATCATTTAGTCTTTCACAATTGCTAACACTCACGCGATATTTATGAGTTCAAAGTTTTAATCAGACACAGAGAAAGATAGGGGCTTATAGATTCGGCTCCCAACCTTTTACCTCAAGGGTAATGTGAACAATAATAGTTCATGATGCCTTACATCCAATTGGATATATATATCAGAATCATTCCAACACAATGTGCTTGCCAAAGGATAAAATGTAAAAAGGAAAGGTGAAAATCACCATGACTCTTGCATAAGGGTAAGAGATAAAAGTAAAAGACAGACCCTTCGTAGAGGGAAGCAGAGGTTGCCACACGCTTTCAGGGTTGGATGCACAAAATCTTAATGCGAAAGAACGTCACTTTATATTGCCACTTGTGATATGGACCTTTATTATGCAGTACGTCACTTTTATTTCTTCCACATCACAAGATCGTATAAAGCTCATTTCCTCCACACTAATCAATCATACATATTTAGAGAGCAATTTTTATTGCTTGCACCGATGACAACTTACTTGAAGGATCTTACTCAATCCATAGGTAGGTATGGTGGACTCTCATGGCAAAACTGGGTTTAAGGGTATTTGGAAGCACAAGTAGTATCTCTACTTAGTTCAAAGAATTTGGCTAGCATGAGGGGGAAAGGCAAGCTCAACGTGTTGGGCGATCCATGACAATATACTTTATTTCAGATATAAGAAAACATAACCCATTACGTTGTCTTCCTTGTCCAACATCAACCTTTTAGCATGTCATATCTTAATGAGTGCTCACAATTACAAAATATTTCCAAGATAGTATATTTATATGTGAAATCCCTCTTCCTACAATATTCTTTCATGAATTGTTCAAGTGACCAATTCTATGCTTGCTAACTTTCAACAAGTTTACTACCTATACTTATTATGTGTGAAGTCATTACTCCCCATGTTATAAGCATATGAAACATATATAAATTTAGGTTTATGACATTCAATTTATTCAACCATTTACTCATAGGATATACGTGAATCAGATGAGTAAATGACAAACTACTCCAAAAGATATGAGTGAAGAACACTGAGTAGTCAAATAATTAACTAGCCATGGGAGGATTATTTTTCATTCAATATTTCAGATCCAATGATTTTATTCAAACAGCAAGTAAAATTGAAAATACGCTCCAAGCAAAACACATATCATGTGACGAATAAAAATATAGCTCCGAGTAAGTTATACCGATAGTTTTGAAGACGAAAGAGGGGATGCCTTCCGGGGCATCCCCAAGCTTAGGTACTTGAGTCTTCCTTGAATATTACCTTGGGGTGTCTTGGGTATCCCCAAGCTTAGGGTCTTTCCACTCCTTATTCTCCTCATATCGATATCTCACCCAAAGCTTGAAAACTTCAATCACACAAAACTTAACAAAACTTCATGAGATAGGTTAGTATGATTAAGAGTAAACCATCCACTTTGGTACTGTATAAGACAAGGTTCATAATTGTTCCCACACAATGTCTACTGTACCATATCATTCCTACAATTTATATTGAGAAATATAAGTCATAAAAATTAGAAAACAAGCAAACTATGCAATGAAAACAGAATCTGTCAGAAACAGAACAGTCTGTAATGATCTGAACATAAACCATACTTCTGCTACTCGAAAAATTATGAAATAAATTGGTGGACGTGAGGAATTTGTCTCTTAATCTTATGAAAAAAGACTCAACTCAAAAGCACTCTTCTGTAAAAAATGACAGCTAATCTCGTGAGCACAAAGTTTCTATTTTTTATAGCAAGATCACATTAACTTTCACCCAAGTCTTCCCAAAGGTGTTACTTGGCACTTTATTGAAACAAAAGCTATAAAACATGATTAATACAGTATATTAATCATGTAGACACACAAAAATAGTAAGGGTAAATATTGGGTTGTCTCCCAACAAGCACTTTTCTTTAATGCCTTTTAGCTAGGCATGATGATTTCAATTATGCTCACATAAAAGATAAGAATTGAAACATAAAGAGAGCATCATGAAGAATATGATTAGCACAATTGATTCTAACCAACTTCCTATGCCAAGGGATTTTGTGTGCACAGAACTTATGGGAACAAGAATCATCTAGCATATGAAGGCAAAACAAGTATAACTTCAAAACTTTAAGCACATAGAGAGGAAACTTGATATTATTGCAACTCCTACAAGCATGTATTCCTCCTTCATAATAATTTTCAGTAGCATCATGGATGGAAACTTTGTTCTCATACTCAATTGGAACCCTTTTCCGAAATACTGGAATCATTACTAGCTAAAGTTGACACTCTTCCAAATCCACTTTCATAAATATCACACTAAGATTCAACACCCTCCAAAATAGTGGGATCACTAATTCCTAAAGTTGACACTCTTCCAAACCCAACTTAAATTATAGTATTATTCATACTCCAAAATATATAAGTGAATTTCATGGAGCATTCCACAATTAATATAGACTAACCAATATCCAAGCTCAAAATGTATAAGTGAAGCACATGAAGCATTCTATAAAACCATACTCAAAAGATTTAAGTGAAACACAAAGATCAATTCTATAAGATCATACTTAAAAGATTTAAGTGAAGCACATGAAGTATTTTATAAATCAATGAAGGGCTATCTCATGCTAGCATGGTTCTTAAAGTAAAAACAAAAACACAAAAGACACAAATCATGTGAACAAAGCACAAACCGAGAGGTATACCGATATTTGTTGAAGAAGAAAGATGGGATGCCAACCGGGGCATCCCCAAGCTTAGATGCTTGAGTATACTTTGAAATATTTAATTGGGGTGCCTTGGGCATCCCCAAGCTTGAACCCTTGCCTCTCTTTATTCTTCTCATACTGATAGCTCCTCGTCCTTTGGACACTTCATCCACACAAAACTTTAACAAAAACTTGTGGGATCCGTTAGTGTAATAAAGCAAATCACTACCTTTAGGTACTGTAATGAACTCATTCTTTATTTATATTTGTGTTAAACCTACTGTATTCCAACTTCTCTATGGTTCATACCCACCAATACTAGCCATAGATTCATTGAAATAAGCAAAGAACCCACGCAAAACAGAATCTGTTAAAAACAGAACAGTCTGTAGTAATCTGGAAGTTTGGTAAACTTCTGTAACTCCTAAAATTATGAAATAAATTTTAAAATTTGAAAAATTTGTACAGAAGTAATGTGCAAAAAGTTTCAGACCTATTTGACCTTCCATTAAAAAAAGTAAAATCACGCAGTTTCTGTTTTTGTTCTGCACATAGTAAACAAGCAATCTTATCATCCTAAACCAAAGCTTGGCACATTATTTTTATAATACAATGGATATACACAAGGGGATAATTATTTACAGAGAAACTTCCATGAAAAATTATACATTGTTTCCGTGAGCATGAACACAAGTGCTCAAGGTCAACCCTCACTTCTTCGATGCATAACTTTCCAATCACTTCTCTTTTTGAAAAACTTTTTAGGCATGAGAGGCAAGTAATATTTCTTTTTGTATTTTCATTCTTTAATTTTTCTGTATGTTTCACCCACAACTAAATAGAAACAAAAAGTAAAAACAAAATCTACTTAGTGAAGAAAGCAAAGAAGCACACACGATAATATCAACCCCACGCCATTGCTCCCCGGCAACGGCGCCAGAAAAGAGCTTGACAATCCCCAAGTGCAGGGAATCATCGTAGCAATTTCCAAGGTGGAAGTGATAAGTATGGAGTGTCTAACCCACAAGGAGCTAAAGGTAAGATCAATATTCTCTCAAGCCCTATCTGCCACTGATACGACTCTACGTACACCGAACGTTTGCTTCCAACTAGAAACGAGAAATAAAACTACATTGCGGGTATGAAGAGGATAACTTTGTGTGATATCGGAGAGCTAAAATGTAAAAGTAGGTGCTGTTATCATAAATTTAGAATATATTACTAAATATATAAATAGAGAGTATGGAATAATGGTGGATCGGTGTGCGGAACTGTCCTAGGCAATTGTTAACAAGACCGATAGTCGTCATTGCAATTTCATATGAGGGAGAGGCATAAGCTAACATACTTTCTTTACTTGGATCATATGCACTTTTGATTGGAACTCTACCAAGCATCCGCAACTACTAAAGATCATTAAGGTAAAACCCAACCATATCTTTAAAGCATCAAGTCCCCTTTATCCCATACACAACAACCCCCTTACTCGGGTTTATGCTTCTGTCACTCAAGCAACCCACTATAAGCGAATCAAAAACGTATTGCAACACCCTACAGCGGGAATCCCTCATGCTTGCGCGACACGGAGGGCGCAATAGGACAGCACCAAAATAAAACATACAACTCGTACCAATCTAGATCATCAATCAACCCAAAGACAAAAGTTATCTACTCAAAACATCATAGGATGGCAACACATCATTGGATCATAATATGTGGCATAAAGCACCATGTTCAAGTAGGGATTACAGCGGGGTGCGGGAGAGTGGACCGCGTAAAAGAGATGAGGATGGTGATGATGATGGTGATGTTGATGAAGACGATCACCTCGGCGATGATTCCCCTCCCGATGGCACTCCGGCGCCACCAAGAGAGAGGAGGAGAGGTTATCCCCCTTGTGCATCCTCCTCCATGGCCTCCCCCTCTGGTCCTTGGCCTTCATGGTGATGATGGCCCCTCCGGGATCCTCCTCCATGGCCTCCGGTGATGATGGCCCCCTCCGGCAGGGTGCCAGAGAGGGCCTAGATTGATTTCTCGTGGCTACAGAGGCTTGCGGTGGCGGAACTTCCGATCTTGGTTAATTTTCCGAGGTTTCTGTATTTATTGGAATTTTTGGCGTTGGTCTCACGTCAAGGAGGTGCCCGAGCTGTCCACGAGGTAGGCCCATGCGCCCAGGGGGTGGGCGCGCCCCCCCACCCTCGTGGGCAGCCCGAGACTCTTCTGGCCCAACTCCGATGCTCCGTGGTCTTCTTTTGGTCCATAAAAAATCATCAAAAATTGGCACGTCAATTGGACTCTGTTTGGTATTCCTTTTCTGCAAAACTCAAAAACAAGGAGAAAACAGAAACTGGCACTGGGCTCTAGGTTAATAGGTTAGTCCCAAAAATCATATAAAACAACATATAAAAGCCCATTAAACACCCAAGATAGATAATATAACAACATTGTCGGTGTCAAAACCGGCGGATCTCGGGTAGGGGGTCCCGAACTGTGCGTCTAAGGCGGATGGTATCAGGAGGCGGGGGACACAATGTGTACCCAGGTTCGGGCCCTCTCGATGGAGGTAATACCCTACTTCCTGCTTGATTGATCTTGATGATATGAGTATTACAAGAGTTGATCTACCACGAGATCGTAGAGGCTAAACCCTAGAAACTAGCCTATGGTATGATCGCTGTTGTCCTACGGACTAAACCCTCCGGTTTATATAGACACCGGAGGGGGCTAGGGTTACATAGAGTCGGTTACAATGGGAGGAGATCTACATATCCGTATTGCCAAGCTTGCCTTCCACGCCACGGAGAGTCCCATCCGGACACGGGACGAAGTCTTCAATCTTGTATCTTCATAGTCCAACAGTCCGGCCAAAGGATATAGTCCGGCTGTCCGGATACCCCTAATCCAGACTCCTCGGTAGCCCCGAACCAGGCTTCAATGACGATGAGTCTGGCGCATAGATTGTCTTCGGCATTGCAAGGCGGGTTCCTCCTCGGAATACTCCATAGAAGATTTTGAACACAAGGATAGTGTCCGGCTCTGCAAAACAAATTCCACATACCACCGTAGAGAGAATAATATTTCCACAAATCTAATTTGCCGACCGTTTCTCATAATGTGACGTATTGTCGTGGTCCGGCCATGACGAACCGTGTTTCTCAACCAGCCTGCCACTGCATGTTTTGCGAGGCGATTTTATTGGCATGTCTTGTCGAAGCAGAGATCGTGTCCCCCTTATTACGGTATTCTCATCAATACGGATGTGGGTAACCCAATCGTGTTCGTTGGTATGACTCCTTGATTTTAGGCAAGTCCCAAACGGCCACGTGGAGGACGCTTGATATTCATCCCCTTTATAAAGAGGCCAAGGCCTGTCCTTTTTCTTCTTGTGCTCAAACGAATCCTTCCCCCCACCCCGAGTTCCAAGACCCAAGGCTCAGGTCAGGCGCTTCGGACTTTCAACCATGTCCGGATCCAATCTTCAAGGTCGGTGGATGCCTTCCTTTGTCACAGAGGAAGACATCAGGAAGCTAAGAGAGGCCAGATATTTGACCGGCGAAATCTCGCGCAGGTTGCTTGCTCGAGGGCAGGTCATTCCCACTCCTGAACCGGGCGAGAGCGTTGTATTCATCTCTCACTTCCTCCGAGGGCTACGCCTTGCTCTAGACCCCTTTGCAAGGGGGCTCATGTTCTATTACGGGCTGGATTTCCATGATCTGGCTCCGGATTCCATTCTCCACATCTCGTCGTTCATCATCGTGTGTGAAGCTTTCCTCCGCATTGCCCCACACTTCGGCCTGTGGCTCAAAACTTTCAACGTGGAGCCGAAGATGATCGAGGGGCGACACGCAGAGTGCGGAGGCGCCGTCATAAGCAAAGGTGCCGAAGTTCCATGGCCAAAAGGTTCCTTCCCGGAGGTGTCCAGTTTATGGCAACGGGAGTGGTTTTATCTCACAACTCCTCGTGGTACCAAGTGGGTGGCCGCCCCTGCCTTTCGCTCGGGCCCCCCACCACAACTGACATCATGGATTAATAAGGGGCTGGACTGGGGGGTCAGTAAATGATGTGCCGATATTGCAAAGCCGCATCCGGGATCTCCTCGAGAGAGATGTTGGCCTGGTTACAGTAATGCAAGTCATGCTAGTTCGTCCGGTCCTGTCTTGCAAACGTCGACCCCTCCGAATGTGGGAGTTCAACCCGGAAGGACCGCGGGCTATTCGATACTTCCTCGGCATGACGCCAGAAGAGATGTACAAATTGTTCTTCGGACCACAAATAAGGTGTCCGGACCTCACCGAGGATGCGGATCTGAGCTGCAATCGCCCAGACACCCAAGTAAGTAATCCCATGGCTGAATACGCTGTCTATTTATTTATCAAAACATCATTCTGAAAAATCGCTCTTTGACCAGGACTGGGTGACAAAGGCGAAGATGATCAGGTGTTCGGCTCCCCTTCCCGAAGGAACAGCAGATCCGGTACTGGCCAGAATGCTCGAGCCGGCGCCTTATCAGGCGCCCTTAGGGGAAGATGAAGGGGGGAATAAAGAGGCTGAAAACAGGCCTCACTCACTGTTCATCCGAACCGCGGGAATTAGCGCCTCCACGAAGGAGGACAACCGGGGAGAAGGATCCGAAATTCCCTCTCCCCAAGGAAGGAAGAGGACCACCTCTGAAGACTCAGAAACAAAAGTTTCCAAATGGGGGAAGAAATCTTCGCCAGAGGGTCCTGTTTCGAAGGGTGCCCTTGCCGCACAATGTCCGCAAGGGGATCAGCCTCCCACCGAGCTGTAAGTAAACAAAAGGTGCATAGTAGCAAAAATATCCCGCTTTACCTCTGAGGATAATAACCAAAACACATGTCTTGTAGTTTGGATCGTAGCCCTTCTCGACAGAGTTTGTCTTCGGGGGATCTTCTTCCGGAGATGATGGAGAGCGAAACACCTCCCTGTGCCATCTCGCCTCATGAGGCGGGCGACGCTGAAGTGTCGTCGCAAAGGGCTTCTCCTGATCCGCCAAGGCCAGAGGGTAATCCCTTGGCCACCCGAAGTCCTCAGTGTCCGGCTTCTAAGGAGAGCAACAGAAAGAGTCCAGAACCGTCCGGTGCGCGATCGGATGTACTGAAGGATCTTCTGGAGCAAGCGGCTATCTCAGAGGTGCATCATATGCTAATGGGTATGGTGATTCAAAGGATTTCCTCCGCCGAAAGCGGGTTGCATGAAGCTTTCATGAGTCTGCTGAAAGGCTTTGAGGTACGTGAAATAGTGTGTGTTACCGCACACGGTAGGTGTGCCCTATGCAGATAGTAGCCCCTGAGACTCTGGTTGCCGTCGAGAACGACAGCGAGCAGAGGATCATAATCCCAGGTAATAAACAATCCGCCTTCATGTGCAGGTGGTGGAGGGTCCGGTGGTTAGCCGGACTGGTGAGTTTGCCGAGCTGAAGCGGCAACTTGATGCGGCAGATGCCGACATCGTGCTTGTCAACAAATGGCTCGACGAGGCACAGGGTATGTGATTTCTCCGGTGATCAACACATAGTAAGAGGAGCATGATGCTAGTATCTTTAATATGTGTGACTGCAGATGGGGCTGCTGCCGTGGAGACCCTTCGGGCGGAACTTGCCCGAGCCAAGGAACGAGCCAGGAATAGTGATGCGGCCGCGCTAAAGGCGGTCGAAGAGCTGAGAGCCGAATAGGTTGCGCATTGCCAAAGCAAGGAAAAAATGGCCAAGATGGCCGTTGAGTTGAAAGATGCCGCCGACCGTTACCATCTCCTTGAGGAAGAAAACTGAGCGAAGGTGACAGACCTAGAGAAGGCCATGGTAGCAGCCAAGGAAGCCCGCTCAAAAACTAGAGCGGCGAAGGAAGAGCTACGTCAAGCTGGAGAGCAACTGGGAAGCCCTTTTTGTTGCGGACAAGGTTCGGAGATCCGAATTATGCCCCTCTTAATAAACTATGGAGTTCTGCAGACACATACGTGGATTTGGCAGCCAGAGCTGCTGATGCGGCCGAGTACTTCAAGGATCAGAAAGATCGTGAAGTGGAAAAGCTGTTCTGGTCACAGTTTGATGGTCCAGCGCGTCCGCTGCTATTGAATGAGTGAATGGCCGAGTGGGCCGAGCTCCATAGGTTGTCCGGGCTTGCCATGAGGTCTGTTGTGGATCATCTGTGGCCGGAAGGGCCAAGGCCGAATAGTTATTTTGGTTTGGTGCAGTAGTTTCTTGGTGTTGTGCCGCGTATCAACGCTATGAAGAAGTCGACGTGCATAGAGGGTGCGCGGATGGCACTTGCCCGTGTCAAGACATACTGGGCAGACATGGAAGCCACCGCTATTGCAACCCAGGGTTCGGCCGTTGGCCGAATAGCTATCGAGCACTACTTTGAAGAAGTCCTTGAAGGCGCTCGTTCAATAGAAGCTCAGTGCTAGAAGAATATTATGTTCTAGTGACATGTATTCCCATAAAAACAATATTTTAGTGAATTATAAAGGCTGTTTTTATACTTTTGCCTGAAAGTATTATGATGCCTCCTGTGCGGCCGTTTATGTATATATGTATATAACCTGAAAGTTTGCAGTCTTGACTTCATTTCACACTATAATGCGGGGTGTTACAAAAACGCGTATTCACACTTGATCCAACGTCTTGGTCCATTAAGGAGGTGGTAGCGCAGCGAACAAGGCAATCGGACTATACTGCTTTAACACCTTCACTTAGCCATAGGAGTTTGACAGTGGGACTACTAGATAGCCCCTGGTACCTCCGCGCTCGTCCGAATACGGGGCGCGTACGTACGTGACCGGGAAACGGCCCTTCGTTAATGCGGAGGCATCCCAAAGATTCTGGTGAGTCATCGAGTGGTTGACCAGTCTCACGCTTTATCATGACAGTCAGTTTTCGTCTTTCTCTACTGAGGTGCTCATCTGGATGAACCAGGGCACAATCACATTAGTTCTCCCGGTGCCACCTTAGCCGATAGAGCGGAATGGAAGGTAGCAAAACACGGGAGCCAGGCAAACCCAACATTTGACCAAAGACATGATTCAGAGCTGATGCATATAAGGCCAAACTCGCGACGCCGAACACTCCCTAAGGTATTCGGTCTTTATAACATGTGCCGGGCTGAACAGTGCCCTTTGACAATGAACCCCAAGTGTCCAGGTACGTGCAATTCTCTGACGTAGCGAAATGCCAATAACGTCAGCATCCTTCTCTGTTATATTAAGTATCCGGAGGATGTGAACAACAAGAGACAGTAAAAAAGGTTTACACGGGGTCTTAATCTAAAAAGAAACCTTTGAGCGGGTCCCTGCTGCACGTCTGCGCCCGTGTCTCCGTTGTGCCGTATCCTGGACGGGTGTGGCGCGATTGTCATCTGTAAAAAGAGAAGAACTTAGGTGAAAAGTTGTCGTGCCACAAATGATTGGTTATTCTCAATAAACCACTAAAATTCAAAATAAGTTAAGTTGAGCCGAACTAGCCCCGATTACACGCAGGAAGCCCCTGGTGCCGTCTATGGGGGTATAACCATCACACCAACCTCGGGTTACCCCAGCTGTTATGGCTAGTAATGCGCCAGACTCGTCGAACCGTGTCCGCGGTCTTGACGACCGATCCTTTAATCTGGTTGGGGGGGAGGGCGTTTAGTGTTCGGCTGTGAAAGCCGTCACACATTCTTCCGCTTGTAAGGAGCGTTCAACATTTCCACTAATGTTGATGATGCCACCTGGACCGGTCATCTTAAGCTTGAGAGAAGCGTAATGCGGTATTGCATTAAAACGAGCGAAAGCCGCTCTTCCGAGTAATGCTTGATAGCCACTTCGGAATGGAGCAATGTCGAAGGTTAACTTTTTGCTTCAGAAGTTGTTGGGAAAGCCGAATACAACCTCTAGTAATACAGAGCCCGTGCAGCGGGCCTCTATGCCTAGTATTACTCCCTTTGAAGGTAGTATTACTGTGGCTGATTTTTGTTGGGTCTATCCCCATTTTGCGGACTGTGTCTTGATATATCAGATTTAGACTACTATCGCCGTCCATAAGGACTTGTGTGAGATGGTATCCATTTATTATTGGGTCCAGTACCAAGGCAGCCGATCCTTCGTTCCAGATGCTTGTTAGGTGATCCCTGCGATCAAAAGTGATCGGGCAGGCCAACCAGGGGTTGAACTTAGGGGTGACGGGCTCTACGGCTCGCGTGTCTCGGAGTGCATGTTTGCTTTTCCTCCTCATCACGTGGATCACGTTTACTGTTTTGACCTCTGGTGGGAATATTTCTGTCCCTCAGTGCTTTGCTGGCGAGGCTCATCCTCATCTTCGCTTGGTGTGTTCCGCCCCTTGTGTTCGGCGTTTAGCTTACCGGCCTGCTTGAAGACCCAGCATTCTCTGTGG
This sequence comes from Aegilops longissima, assembly GCA_021605205.1. Lineage (NCBI taxonomy): Eukaryota > Viridiplantae > Streptophyta > Magnoliopsida > Poales > Poaceae > Aegilops > Aegilops longissima. Next base: position 560,743,962 of record CM038677.1, read on the forward strand.
GTGTGATTTGCAGGTTTATCGGGGGTGCCGTGAATCTGACATAGTTTGTCTAGAATCTTATTTAGGCCGGACAGTCCATCTCTGCTGCCTTTAGAAGGCTTTTTCCGTTGACCTGGTCGAGGGCCCCTGAATCCGGCATTTACCGCCGTATTTTCTGGGTTGTCTTCTGTATTTCGACGCTTGCTTTTACTGCGCCGTGGTTTTCCGTTGCCATCCCTGACTTCGGATGTGCTTGGGTCGTTGGTCCTACTGCGGGCCAACCAGCTATCTTCGCCCACGCAAAAGCGGGTCATGAGGCTTGTCAGGGCTGCCATTGTTCTCGGCTTTTCTTGGCCGAGGTGTCTGGCGAGCCATTCGTCTCGGACGCTGTGCTTCAAAGCTGCTAAGGCTTCGGCATCCGGACAGTTGATGATTTGGTTCTTCTTAGTGAGAAACCTGTTCCAAAGCTTTCGGGCTGACTCTCCGGGCTGTTGAATTATATGACTTAAATCGTCTGCATCCAGAGGTCGGACATAGGTCCCTTGAAAATTAGCCCAAAAAAGCGTCGACAAGCTCCTCCCAACTTCCAATGGAGTTTCCAGGGAGGCTTTTTAGCCAGTGCCGAGCTGGTCCTTTAAGCTTGAGGGGCAAGTACTTGATGGCGTGGAGATTGTCTCCGCGAGCCATATGGATATGGAGGATAAAGTCCTCAATCCAGACCCTAGGGTCTGTGGTCCCATCGTATGCCTCTATGTTTACTGGTTTGAATCCTTCTGGAAATTCGTGGTCCAGCACCTCATCGGTGAAACATAGGGGGTGTGCGGCACCCCTGTATTTACATTTATCAAGGTGTTCGGACGATTGTGGTATTCGGTTTTGATACTGTGTCGTAGCACGCTTTCTAGATCCATAGATGGATCTGGTCATACTGGATTTTTGGCGCAAGTCATCACGTAGGCGTGTGTCGACTTATGTGCGGCCCTGTTAGCCGCTCTATCGCGGCCACGGGGTGGTTGATCTGACCGGTTGGCCGTTTTGTTTTTCGGCTGTGTGGGCTCTACGGCCTCGTCGTCGAATTCGGGAAATAGCTTGCTCTTTGGATAGCTCTTTGCGTGGTAACTTCCACCGTGCATTTCTTCGTTGTCGAGCACTTTGTTCCATCTGCTGTTGAGCGTATTTTGTTCGGCCTTGAGCCTTTGCTTCTGCTTCTTCAGACTCCTCGCTGTGGCAATAAGCTTCCTGCGGAGGTTCTCTTGTTCCAAGTGCTTTTCTGGGATGATGTGCACATCTTCGTCTGGACTATTTTCCTCCTTGGAGGGAGTTTTATCAGCTTTGTCCTTGGCGTCACCGTGTTCGTACATCGGATCTGAACCATGTTCGCTGTTCCCGGCTTCATTTTTCTCTGCCGCTAGATCAGTGTGGTCGTCGTTTCCTCTAGAGTCGACCTGGGTGTTATTTTCTCTTTCGCTGTTATCGCTATTTTTACTGAGGCGAAATTTAGAGCGGCGCCTACATCGATGCTTTGTTTGCTTCTCGATGGAGCTGTTCTTCGCTGCTTATTTCCGTTCCTCGTCATTGTTTTCTTTGGGTGTATCCACCATGTATATGTGATGTGATGAAGTGGCGGTCTAGTGCCCTGTGGGCGGTGGTTCCTGTTCGTCTCCTGCATCGTCGTCCATACCGTCGATGTCTTCGGAGTCGAAGTCGAGCATGTCAGTTAAATCGTCGACAGTGGCTACTAAGTGGGTGGTGGGTGGGTGGCGAATTTCTTCGTCGTCCGCATCCCATTCTAACCGGACATAGTTCGGCCAAGGTTCCCCTGACAAGGAGAGGGACCTTAATGAATTTAGCATGTCGCCGAAAGGCGAGTGCCGGAACATATCCGCGGAGGTAAACTCCATGATCGGCACCCAATCGATTTGATAGGCGCGGACGTAGGCGGCTAAGAGTCCATGGCCGGAGACGAATCCAGTGGTTCGGCGTCATGGCTATTGTGAGGGGTGAAGTCAGTATCCGGCTCTACCACCGCTGAGGGTACGGCCTCCATGGCGGGTTCTATCCGCCCGTCCTTGGATGGCACAATTTGCTCCGGATAAAAGGCCGGAGTAGTTGCCGGTGCGATCTCCCGAACACTGTCCGACGGCAGAGCTATATCATGCTCGTCGTGATCGTGCGGAGCACCTGGCATGGGCTCGAATTCGTCGAAGATCAAGTCCCCGCGGATGTCGGCAGTGTAATTCAAGTTCCCGAACCTGACCTGGTGGCCAGGGGCGTAGCTCTCGATCTTCTCCGGATGGCCAAGCGAGTTAGCCCGCAGAGCGAAGCCGCCGATTATGAAGATCTGTCCGGGGAGGAAAACTTCACCCTGGACCATATCGTTACCGATGATCGAAGGAGCCATCAGGCCTTATGATGAAGACATAGTGGAACTCTCAATGAAAGCACCAATGTCAGTGTCAAGACCGGCGGATCTCGGGTAGGGGGTCCCGAACTGTGCGTCTAAGGCGGTTGGTAACAGGAGGCGGGGGACACAATGTTTACCCAGGTTCGGGCCCTCTTGATGGAGGTAATACCCTACTTCCTGCTTGATTGATCTTGATGATATGAGTATTACAAGAGTTGATCTACCACGAGATCGTAGAGGCTAAACCCTAGAAGCTAGCCTATGGTATGATCGTTGTTGTCCTACGGACTAAACCCTTCGATTATATAGACACCGGAGGGGGCTAGGGTTACACAGAGTCGGTTACAATGGGAGGAGATCTGCATATCCGTATTGCCAAGCTTGCCTTCCATGCCAAGGAGAGTCCCATCCGGACACAGGATGAAGTCTTCAATCTTGTATCTTCATAGTCCAACAGTCCGGCCAAAGGATATAGTCCGGCTGTCCGGATACCCTCTAATCCAGGACTCCCTCAAACATGAATACTTCATAAATTATAGATACGTTGGAGACATATCAATCACGTACATGACGAGGGGTCTTAAAATTGTCGAGACATACAGATTCATATATTGGAAGGTTACATTCGGACACCGAAATGGTTCGGGTAATTTCATATAAGTTTCGGAGTACCGGGGGTTACCGGAACCCCCCCGGAAGTTCATGGGCCTTCATGGGCCTTAGTGGAAAAGAGAGGAGGGCCACAAGGGAGGCCGCCCCCCATGGCCAGTCTGAATTGGACTAGGGAGGGGGGCGGCACCCCCTCTTTCCTTCTCCCTTCTTCCTCCTTCCCTCCTTCTCCCTCTCTTGGATGGAAGGGGACCCCAACTAGGGTTGGGAATCCTAGTTGGACTCCCCATGGCGCGTGCCCCTCCTTGGCCGGCCTCCTCCTCCTCCCCTCCTTTATATACGCGGGAGGGGGGCACCCCAAAGGACACACAAGTTTCTCTTAACCGTGTGTGGTGCCCCCCTCCACAGTTACACACCTCGGTCATACCGTCATAGTACTTCGGCGAAGCCCTGCGCCGGTAACTTCATCATCACCGTCGCCACGCTGTCGCGTTGACGGAACTCCCCCTCGTCCTCAACTGTATCAAGAGCCCGAGGGACGTCATCGAGCTGAATGTGTGCTGAACGCGGAGGTGCCGTACGTTCGATACTAGGATTGGTTGGATCTTGAAGAAGTTCAACTACATCAACCGTGTTACTAAACTCTTCCGCTTTGGTCTACGAGGGTATGTGGACACACTCTCTCCGCTCGTTGCTATGAATCTCCTAGATAGATCTTGCATGATCGTAGGTAATTTTTTTGAAATACCGCGTTCCCCAACATCAATAGTGTGGGATGAGTATCTCGTGTGTGCTTGTTGGCTTTATCTCTGAGTAGATTTTATTTCCTGTTCTAAGTTATTCTCTATCTTTAGTATAGATAAGGAACATGAAACACCAAAAAATAGTTGTACTTGCTACTCATTGAGATGGGGAACCTCCTAAAATCCTCGATGCTGCTTATGTGCGGAACATTAAATATTACTTTGATAATCCTGAGAAATCCCTGTAAAATATGTTAATGGGATATACTTTGGATCAACGTCAATACTAGGCGTTGAAACGGATCGAATGCGGATCGGATAGTGCTCTTACCACTTCCATTTTCATATTTTCAAAATGAATACGAATGTGAATACAGATGTTACCGGATACAAATAGAGCTCGGATGTTATTCGAATACGGATACATATCGGACGTTTACTCGATTCGGAACGAATACAAATAATATGACATATTGCTTAAGTAAATTAGTCAATAGCTACGTGACATGAAATAATCAACTTGTGACATACAATAAATCAATGGTAAATAGGTTTATGAATAAATACTACTGTAATGCATAACAATTTCTAAATCTGATTATGGTAAGAGTAAAATTTGACCACTCATTTGGCTTTTATGTTGGATAATTGGAATATTGGGGCTAGAAATTTGAAAATTATCTCCCATAATCTTGTTCGCATACGGATATATCCACTTCCATATCCATATTTGTGTCAATATCTCATACCATATTTATTTTTTTATTTGTTAAATAAATTCAGATACGGATAATTTCCATTTCCATTTTGGTACGGATGCAGATATGTCGGATACGAATAGGCATTTTCTCGAATACGAATATCGGATTTCGGATTATCCACTACCACTTTCCACCCCTAGTCAATATTTTAGTGATTACTGCTTGACACAAAAAGGGAAACACATATGGGATCAACTAAAAATGTTACATCCGTATGATTATAATTCATGCTCTATGTATGATTTTATTTTTTGCTCTAGAATGGAGATTTAAGACCTTCCCTTCCAATGTGAGTTAAATGATAATAAAACCTTGGCTTCTTATGCTAATGGTATATATGATTACAATGATGTGGAGAAAATTGAAGAATTTATTATTTTTAAGGGTGCTTACGAAATTGCTTCTTTGCTTGATAAGTATGAAAAATGATGATGCCCTTTACAAATATGAAAATCTTGCCATACTTAAATATGTTATGAAAACTATGAATACAATGCTAACATTAAAGAATTTATTGAGAGAATGTTTGTTGCCCTAGAAGAGAATAATATTTTGCAGGAACTTATGAAAGAAGAAATTGTTGAAAATGTGAGGTCATCAGATGAAAAAGATGAGGATAAGAGTGAAGAACAAAAGGAGGAAGAGCGAATTAGCTACCCGTGTCCATCTTCAAATGATAATAACTCTTCAACTCATACATTGTTTATTTCCTTCGTGCTTTTTGGACGATGATTGTTATTTTGATGAATGCTATGATCCCTTGGATATGTTTTAAATATACATTTTTGATGAACTTGATGTTTTCCATGTTAATGGCCATGATGCCACTATTAATGATGCTTATGGGGATGAACTTGATATGGTTTGTTATGTGAAGAATGAAATTGTTTCTATTGCACCTACACTTAATAGTCCTATTATCTTTTTGAATCCTCCCAACTACGCTATATTTGAGAAGTTTGCACTTATTAAGTATTATATTGACGAGTTGTGTTTTACCATTGCATGTGATGATTCTATTGGGTATAATATGCATGTGCTTGCTGCTCCTACTTGCAATTATTATGAAGGAAGAACCACATCTCCACCTCTTTATATTTATAATACAATAAAAGTGCAAGAAATTACCTACACTGTGCATTGGCCTTTACCATGTGTGCATGAATTGTTCTCTTATGACATGCCAATGCATATGAAGAGAGTTAGACTTCGTTGTTCTATGATATATGTTACCTTCTGCAATTTAAGATCCAAATATTTGTTGATTAAAATTGTCTTTGATGTACCTTGGGATCCTGGTTTAATGAGTACTTGAGCACCTTTATGTCTAGCTTAATGGCGTTAAAGAAAGCACCGCCGGAGGGACAATCTGATAGTTTTAGAGTCATTTTATTATTTTGTGTTCTTATAAAATTTTCAAAAAAAATAAAAAATAAAGTGTGGAACAGAAAACTTTTTCTAATAGAATAGTGAATGTGAGAAAGATGAGCACTGTGGAAGTGGGGGCTAGCCTTTAACTTTGTTCATGCGCATGGAAACTTTGTGAACCTTGAATCACAAAAACTTTTCAACAAAAATAATTATCCCCTTGTACAAATCTTCTGTGTTATAAAAATAATGTGTCAATAATTTCCATTAGAATGTTTAAATTGCAAGTTTGATATGTGATGTGGAGAAACAAAAACTTTTGCTGTAGTATTTGAATTTACATATTTTATAGAACGTGAAAAGTTTCTGAAATTTTTACACAATTTTTTATAAATTATTTATTATGTCCTGATTTTTCAGAATTTTTAGAGTTGCAAAAGTATAGGTTCCTCCAGCATGTTTATAGACCGTTCTAATTTTTACAGATTGTTGTTATTGTTTCTTTATTTGGTTATGTTTGCAATTTTGTTGAAGCTCCATTGATGTGGAGTGTTAGCATTGAGATAGCATACAGTAGGTAATGTTGGATTATAATTATACAATAATGTTACAACATGTCATGATGAGATTTGATGTTATTTGTACTCGCCCCTAAGTTCGGTTGAGTTTTGTGTGGATGGAGTTTCTAAGACCATGGGGAGACATCGATATGAGAGGAATGAGGAGAGGCAAGCATTCAAACTTGGGGATGCCCAAGACACCCAAAATAAATATCCAAGGAGACTCAAGCATCTAAGCTTGGGGATGCCCCGGAAGGCACCCTCTCTTTCTTCCTCGACAATTATCGGTATGTATCGGTTGGGCCTATATTTTATTTGTTCACATAATATGTGCAAATTATTGGAGTGATGTTTGTTTATCCTTTTAGTTTTTCATCATGCTGGTATGGGATAGTCCTTGGTTGGATTATAGAATGCTGTTTGTGAAGGAAATATGCCCTAGAGGCAATAATAAAGTTATTATTTATTTCCTCATATCATGATAAATGTTTATTATTCACGCTAGAATTGTATTAACTGGAAACATAATACATGTGTGAATACATAGACAAACATAATGTCACTAGTATGCCTCTACTTGACTAGCTCGCTAATCAAAGATGGTTGAGTTTCCTAACCATAGACATGAGTTGTCATTTGATTAATGGGATCACATCATTAGGAGAATGATGTGATTGACTTAACCCATTCCGTTAGCTTAGCACTTGATCGTTTATTTTACTGCTATTGCTTTCTTCATGACTTATACATGTTCCTATGACTATGAGATTATGCAACTCCCGATTACCAGAGGACACTTTGTGTGCTACCAAACGTCACAACGTAACTGGGTGATTATAAAGGTGCTCTATAGGTGTCTCCGATGGTACTTGTTGAGTTGGCATAGATCGAGATTAGGATTTGTCATTCCGACTGTCAGAGAGGTATCTCTGGGCCCTCTCGGTAATGCACATCACAATAAGACTTGCAAGCAATGTGACTAATGAGTTAGTTGCGGGATGATGCATTACGTAACGAGTAAAGAGACTTGCCGGTAACGAGATTGAGCTAGGTATTGAGATATCGATGATCGAATCTCGGGCAAGTAACATACCGATGACAAAGGGAACAACGTATGTTGTTATGCGGTTTGACCGATAAAGATCTTCGTAGAATATGTGGGAGCCAATATGAGCATCCAGGTTCCGCTATTAGTTATTGACCGGAGACGTGTCTCGGTCATGTCTACATAGTCCTCGAACCCGTAGGGTCCGCACGCTTAAAGTGCGGTGACGATCAGTATTATGAGTTTTTGTGTTTTGATGTACCGAAGGTAGTTCAGAGTCCCAGATGATCACGGACAGGACGAGGAGTCTAGAAATGGTCGAGACATAAAGATCGATATATCGGACGACTAAATTCGGACATCGGAAGGGAGAGGGATTTCACATATAAATATGCTATCTTGGACATCTTTTGTAATTGTGAGCACTCATTAAAATATGACATGCTAAAAGGTTGATGTTGGACAAGGAAGACAACGTAATGGGTTATGTTTTCTTATATCTGAAATAAAGTATATTGTCATGGATCATCCAACATGTCGAGCTTGCCTTTCCCCCTCATGCTAGCCAAATTCTTTGCACCAAGTAGAGATACTACTTGTGCTTCCAAATACCCTTAAAACCAGTTTTGCCATGACAGTCCACCATATCTACCTATGGATTGAGTAAGATCCTTCAAGTAAGTTGTCATCGGTGCAAGCAATAAAAATTGCTCTCTAAATATGTATGATTGATTGGTGTGGAGGAAATAAGCTTTGTACATTCTTGTGATGTGGAAGAAATAAAAGCGACGGACTGCATAATAAAGGTCCATATCACAAGTGGCAATATAAAGTGATGTTCTTTCGCATTAAGATTTTGTGCATCCAACCCTGAAAGCGCATGGCAACCTCTGCTTCCCTATGCGAAGGGCCTATATTTTACCTTTATCTTCTACCTTATGCAAGAGTCTTGGTGATCTTCACCTTTCTTTTTACATTTTATCCTTTGGCAAGCACAGGATGTTGGAAGGATCCTGATATATATATATATATATATATATATATATATATATATATATATATATATATATATATATATATATATATATATATATATATATATATATATATATATATATATATATATATATCTAATTGGATGTAAGTTAGCATGAGCTATTATTGTTGACATTACCCTTGAGGTAAAAGGTTGAGAGGCGAAACTATAAACCCCTATCTTTCTCTGTGTCTAATTAAAACTTTGAACCCATAAATATCGCGTGAGTGTTAGCAATTGTGAAAGATTAAATGATAGTTGAGTATGTGGAGTTTGCTAAATCAAAGCTCTGACATAGACTCTTCCTGAAAATAAGATTGATTGCAATTGTTTGATGACTGAGAATATTGTTTGTTAGTTTTCAAGAAAGTTTATGATCTATATTTAAACATGTGACTTGCTAGTTACTTTATCATGAGAAGTTTTATGCGATGAGCTACTGCTATGACATATAATGATGCTAGAAAAGGTGATTGAAATTATCATTGATCAAACTTGTGCATCTGCTAGCATTCACACTTCACAAATTATTTCTTTTATCATTTACCTACTCGAGGACGAGCAGGAATTAAGCTTGGGGATGCTGATACGTCTCCAACGTATCTAATTTATGAAGTATTCATGCTATTATAGTATCCATCTTAGATGTTTTATATGCATTTATATGCTATTTTATATGATTTTTGGGACTAACCTATTAACCTAGAGCCCAGTGCCAGTTTCTATTTTCTCCTTGTTTTTGAGTTTTGCAGAAAAGGAATACCAAACGGAGTCCAATTGTTGAGCCAATTTTTGATGATTTTTATGGACCAAAAGAAGACCTCGGAGTAAAAGAGTTGGGCCAGGAGAGTCCCGGCGTGCCCACGAGGGTGGGGGCGCGCCCACCTCTCCCAGGCGCGTGGGCCTGCCTCGTGGACACCTCGGGCACCTCCTTGACATGAGACCGACGCCAAAAATTCCTATAAATATGGAAACCTCGGAAAATTAACCAAGATCGGAAGTTCCGCCGCCGCAAGCCTCTGTATCCACGAGAAATAAATCTAGGCCCTCTCTGGCACCCTGCCGGAGGGGGCCATCATCACCGAAGGCCATGGAGGAGGATTCCGGAGGGGCCATCATCGCCATGAAGGCCAAGGACCAGAGGGAGAACCTATCCCCATCTAGGGGGGAGGCCATGGAGGAGGAAGCACAAGGGGGAGAACCTCTCCTCCTCTCTCGGTGGCGCCGAGTGCCATCGGGGGAATCATCGCTCATGGTGATCGCTCACATCAACATCACCATCACCATCACCATCCTCATCTATTTTACGCAGTCCACTCTCCCGCACCCCGCTGTAATCCCTACTTGAACATGGTGCTTTATGCCACATATTATGATCCAATGATGTGTTGCCATCCTATGATGTTTTGAGTAGATATCTTTTGTCTTTGGGTTGATTGATGATCTAGATTGGTATGAGTTGTATGTTTTACTTTGGTGCTGTCCTATGGTGCCCTCCGTGTCGGCATAGCGTGAGGGATTCCGATGTAGGGTGTTGCAATCGCTTCATGATTCACTTATAGTGGGTTGGTGAGTGATGAAACACAAACCCGAGTAAGTGGGGTTGTTATATGGGAATAAAGAGGACTTGATGCTTTAATGCTATGGTTGGGTTTTACCTTAATGATCTTTAGTAGTTGCGGATGCTTGCTAGAGTTCCAATCATAAGTGCATATGATCCAAGTAGAGAAAGTATGTTAGCTTATGCCTCTCCCTCATATGAATCTACAATAGTGATTACCGGTCTTGTTAACAATTGCGTAGGACAATTCCGCACACCGATCCACCATTATTCCACACTCGCTATTTATAATATTTAGTAATATATTCTAACTTCATGATAAAAGCACCTAATTTTATATTTTAGCTCTCCGGTATCATACAAAGTTATCCTCTTCATACCCACAACATAGTTTTATTTCTCGTTGCTAGTCGGAAGCAAACGTTCCGTGTACGTAGAGTCGTATCAGTGGCAAATAGGGCTTGAGAGAATATTTACCTTACCTTTAGCTCCTTGTGGGTTCGACACTCCATACTTATCACTTCCACCTTTGGAAATTGCTAAGATGATTCCTTGCACTTGGGGATTATCACTCCTTTATATATGGGGGCAGGGGGGCACCTCTAGACACACAAGTTGATCTGTTGATCTCTCCCAGCCATGTGCGGTGCCCCCCTCCACCATAATCCACCTCGATCATATTATAGCGGTGCTTAGGCGAAGCCCTGCGTCGGTAGCATCATCATCACCGTCACCACGCCGTCATGCTGACGAAACTCTCCAGCGAAGCTTTGCTGGATCGAAGCTCGCGGGACGTCATCGAGTTGAACATGTGCTGAACTCGGAGGTGCCGTTCATTCGGTACTTGGATCGGTCGGATCATGAAGACGTATGACTAAATCAACTGCATTGTACTAACGCTTCCGCTCTCAGTCTACGAGGGTACGTGGGCACACTCTCCCCTCTCGTTGCTATGCATCACCATAATCCTGTGTGTGCGTAGGATTTTTTTTTGAAATTACTACGTTCCCCAATAGTTTGCACTTCACACATATCTTTTGAGTATATCTTTATAGAATGCTTCGTGTGCTTCATATATATCTTTTGAAGTTTGGATACTTATTTCTCTACATTTGAATTACTGTTATTTGTAGAATGCTCTTTTGCATCACATATATTTGTTAGAGCTTGGCCAAGTCTTTTATAGAAAGGATTAGACTCTCTTGCTTCACTTGTATCTTTTTGGAGAGTTGAATAGGAATTGGCTATTTGCATGGTTAGTCCTAGGTATTGGTGGTATATTTAAAAACTTGCATAAAATTTGTAGATTATTGAACATGACAAGTTTGATTCTTTGTAATAGTTTTGCGATATTGAGGTAGTAATGTGTGATCATGTGGGCGCATGGTTAAAGTTAAGTATGAATATTGGTGCTAAGGTTTGTGAGACCGTATTCATGAAAGTGGTAGCTGCTGGTATTAGTGACGAAGTCTGGGTGTGGGATGTCTTAAAGTGGTGTTCACATGCGTACGGATCGGGGCCCGTGATGGTTAACTCCTACCAACCTCCCCCTAGGGGCATGTGAGTTGTGCTTGCTTTGAGATGGTCACCTAGACTTTCACAATAAATGCTTGAGTTCTTTACGACTAATGTGAGTTTTTGGTCTATAAGCACTTCCACCTATCCATATTTTGCTAGCCTCTTCGCTATCGTGCATTGCCCACTCTCACCTCAAGAAAGGGTGAAAACTTCACCGGTGCATCCAACTTCGCGGGATGATATGATTTCTCACACATAAGCCTCACTATATCTACCTTAAAACAACCACCATACATACATATTTTGGCATTTCCATAGCCATCCTGAGATATATTTCCATGCAACTTCCATTGTTACTATTCGTTACATGACTTGAGCATTCATCGTCATTCTGCTTTGCATGATCATATAGAGCTTACATGATATTTGTGGTAAAACCACTGTTCATCATTATTAATACATGTTACGCTAGATCATTGCACATCCTGGTGCTATTAGAGGCATTCATATGTAATCATCATATCGTTTCATATTATGAGTTGTAAGTAAAATAAAAGTGTGATGCATTCTTGAGTGGACAACCTTTAAGCCGGTTGGAGCTCTTCTTCGTCGTATGAAAGCCAATTTTCAGAGAAAATCCCCTCAAATTTTTAGCCTGGTCAGAGTTAGAGATCTCTGGCCATTTAAGAAACGTTGTTCGGCCAAAAAAACATTACCGAAATAGAGAGAAAAACATAGAGAAAAGGAGAGGGGAGATCCAATCTTGGAGGCGCTCCCGCCCACCGGGAGCCATGGCGGCCAAGGACCAGATGGGGAATCGTCTCCCCATACAGTGGAGGGACCAATGAATAAGAGGGGGGGGGGTATCTCCCCCCTCTCTCCCGATGGCGCAGGAGCGTTGTCGGCGAACCATCGTCACGGCGACCATCTCCATCAACTTCTCCGCCTTCATCAACACCTCCATCAGTGACGATGCCGTATATTCAGCGGTCCACTCTCCCACAACCTGAACATAGTTTTCGGTGCTATGAATTATTAACCAATGATTTGTGTCATCGCTATTGTGTTTGAGTAGATTATTTTGTCCTATGGGTTCATTGGTGAATTCATAGATTGGCTTAAATTAATTGTGGTTATGTTATTGTCCTTTGGTGCCCATCATATGAGCGCATGTGTGGATCACACCATAGGGTTAATTTTATGTTGATAGGACTATACATACGGGAATGAAGCGGGACCAATATATCTTACTGTTATGGTTGTGTTTTGCCTTAATGAACGTGTTATTAGTTGCTAGCTGTAGCGACCAGACCTCAAACAGTCGACCTCGTGCATCGTTGTCATCCACGGATCGATGTCTTGACACGCATACGATTTGAAGGATTTAAAACAGAGTAGCAATCACACACTTATTACATCGAATGCCTCAAAAGAGAACTTATTACAATAAATATGGCTTAAGGCCATCTAATAATGATAACACTGGAAGGCTTGGAAGATAAGCGAGTCCATCAACTCCAACGGCATCACTAAGTATAGAACCACGACCTAAGGCACCTTACTCGTCGTCTGAAAAGTCTGCAACATGAACGTTGCAGCCCGGAAACAGGTCAGCACATGGAATATGCTGGCAAAGTAAAACATAGAGAGTAATATGAAAGAGTAATGCTATACTACATGCATATATGGCTGGTGGAAAGCTCTATGGTTACAGTTTTGTGTAAAGCCAATTTTTCCCTACTGCAAAGGAATAAATTTTATTTAACTATCATGGTGGTTGTTAAACATTGAGAATGGTTGACAGCATTCTCAATCCCAATTAAACATCATCATTAAAACCCAACAATATTAATTAAAGTAACATGATGAGATTCACATGATAATCCAAGTACTAGATACTCAAGATGTCCATAACCGGGGACACGGCTAACCATGATTAGTTTTATACACTCTGCAGAGGTTTGCGCACTTTTCCCCACAAGACTCGATCTCCTCCGTTGGGATTCTCGCACTACATGGTGTTTGAGAAATGGATGACCGAGACATAGTCTTTCAGAAGCACTAGCACCTTACGATGGGTAGACCGTCAGACCTACATCCCCTACATCTGCTAGTCTACCACTTTAAGAGTTCACACGACTTAATCAACTATGCTAGAGCCCATAGTAGCTTGTGGCTGCACACGGAAGTTTCTAGCATGAATAATCTCATGATCCCTTTGAGCCTGGGTGGCGGTCCATAAAGAAAAACAGTAATCTGGAATACCAGTACCTCGATCCACCAGGATGTGTATTAAAGTTGCCACCTTAAATAAACCATTAATTAAAATCTCACATCTGTCATGGATACACTCACCCAATCCACGTCTACTAGCATAACATGGCAATATAAGCAAACGTAGAAGTAACTCCCAAGGGTTTGATAATAAAACAGGTAATAGGCACTACCTCATCTACTTTCCCAAAACCAACAATTTAATTAGATCCTAATCATGCAATGTTTGAGGATTGATATAATGCATAAAAACTGGGTATGAAAAGGAATATGATCAAAGTGTTACTTGCCTTGCTGATGATCCGCGAAACCTAGCGACTCGAAGTAGCAAGCGGCGCACTCCGGGTACTCTATCGCAAACAAACAAGCATACAAAAAGTACTCACCTGATGCATAAGTAAAACTCAAATAAAAGATCTAACCAGAAAGTTCAACTTAAGAACTCCGGTTTGCAAAAAGAATCAAATCAAATGAAACAACGAAAGTCAAACGGCGAAAGAAACAGGCTTCGTTTACTAATCTGGACCTAAGTCAAATTTTACCGAAGCAAAAACTTGTTTGAGTTGATTAATCGGAAAGAGGGTTTCGAGACGAAACTCTAGGCGCTTGAATCGCCTGATTCTGATAAACGAGCGAAAAGTTATATTAGAACGAAAATCGGATTAGAAATCGCAATCAGAAATAATCGCGGAAAATCCGGGAAAAAGAAAAACAGACGAACAGGCTAACGAACGAACGTTCGTTAACTGAAACTAAACGACAAAAACCCTTCGTTAAAACAAACGTACGGACGAACGCCCGCTAAATAAACTAAACCGAAAAAAACCGCACGAAGACTGGCGGAAAACCGAACGATTTCTCGAGAAAAACCGTCGGCGGCGAGGCGACGGCTTACTCGGCGAGGCGGCGGGTCCGGGGGTCGGCGGCGGGTCAGCGGCGACGTCCCGGCGCCGGAGGCGGCGGGCGGGCGGCGGCGGCGGCTTAGGGTTAGGGTTTTAGCGCGGGGCGGGCTGGTGGCTCGGTGGGCTCGGGAGGCGCATTATAAAGGCCCTGGCCAGGTGGAGTCCTGGCCGAACACGGCCCAAAGTAGGTTTCGTTTTTTTAATATTTTCACGCAGAAAACAAACAAAAGAAATACCAAACGGACTCCAAAAATCCCGAAATAAATTTTCCCCGGCTTCTAAAATCAAGCCGGACAAGCTGAACATTTATTTGGGGCCTAAATGCAATTTTGAAAAACGCACATTTTTCTAAACTCAAATAAAATAGCGATAAACTCCAAAATAAAATCTTATTTGATTTTTTTACTAAACCTTCAATATTTGTTTATTTTGAGAAAGTCATTTTATTCCCACTCTCATATTTTTGTTATAGAAATAATTGAAGATAAAATAAATAAAATCAAATGATCCTATTTTCAAAATTTGATAAAACTCAAATATGAAAATAATGAAATCTCCAACTCTCTCCGTGGGTCCTTGAGTTGCATGAAATTTCTAGGATCAAACCAAAATGCAATAAAATATGATATGCAATGATGATCTATGTATAACATTCCAAATTGAAAATTTGGGATGTTACAAACCTATCCCCCTTAAGATGAATCTCGCCCTCGAGATTCGGGTTGGCTAGAAAATAGGTGAGGGTGGTCCTTCAGCAGATCTTCCTCTCGCTCCCAGGTGGCTTCATCCTCGGTGTGGTGGCTCCACTGAACTTTGCAAAACTTGATAACCTTGCTGCGGGTGACTCGGCTAGCATATTCGAGTATTTTGACTGGTTTCTCCTCATAGGTCAAATCATTATCCAACTGAATCGATTCCAGCGGCACTGTATCCCTCAGCGGTATATCAGCCATCTCTGCGTGGCACTTCTTCAACTGGGAAATGTGGAACACGTCGTGAACTCCTGACAATCCTTCGGGGAATTCCAACCTATAAGCAACTTCTCACATACGCTCCAAAACTTTGTATGGTCCCACAAAACGTGGCGCTAACTTTCCTTTAACTCCAAAGCGCTTAACTCCTCGAAGTGGAGATACACGAAGATAGACTCTATCTCCGACTTCGTAAACTGTCTCCTTGCGTTTAGAATCTGCATAGCTCTTCTGCCTAGACTGGGCTACCTTGAACCTATCGCGAATCAACTTCACCTTCTGTTCAGACTCCTAAATCAAATATGTTCCAAACAACTGGCGGTCTCCAACTTCATCCCACGACAATGGTGTTCTGCTCCTCCTTCCGTATAAGGCTTCAAAAGGGGCCATCTTCAAACTAGATTGATAACTGTTGTTATAAGAGAACTCCGCATATGGCAAGTTGTCATCCCAACTTGATCCATAATCTAGTGCACAAGCTCTCAGCATATCCTCCAAAATCTGATTTACTCTCTCGGTCTGTCCATCCGTCTGTGGATGAAATGTTGTACTGAGCTCTAGTCTGGTTCCCAAAGTTTCATGCAACTGATTCCAGAACTTTGAGCTAAACTAGGTTCCTCTATCTGATACAATGCTCCTCGGAACTCCATGCAGACATACGATCCTGGTCATGTATATCTTAGCCAACTTAGCACTGGTGTAAGTGGTCTTCACTGGAATGAAATGAGCTACCTTCGTTAAGCGATCAACTACGACCCATATCGAGTCATATCCTGAACGAGTCATGGGCAACCCCGTGATAAAATCCATGCCTAGTTTATCCCACTTCCATTCAGGTATCGACAATGGCTGTAACAATCCTGCTGGCTTCTGATGCTCTGCCTTCACTCTCTGACATACATCACAAACTGCTACATACTCCGCAATATCCTTCTTCATTCCGGTCCACCAGAAAGTGTCCTTCAAATCCAAATACATCTTGGTATTTCCTGCGTGAATCGAGTACGGCGAATCATGGGCCTCTTGCAAAATCAACTTCCTGATCTCCGGATCATTTGGCACGTAAACGCGGTCCTCGAACCATAGGGTATCGTGTTCATCCTCACGAAATCCTTTAGCTTTTCCCTTGCTCATTTTCTCCTTTATAGCGGCAATCTCCTTGTCAGTTTTCTGGGCTTCTCTGATCTTATCCATCAAAGTAGACTGAATCTCCAATGCTGCTACATAGCCTCTCGGAACTATCTCCAAACATAGCTCTCAAAGATCCTCGGCTAACTCCTTTGATAAACCTCCGGTCATTAGTGTGTTCATATGGCTCTTGCGGCTCAACGCATCTGCTACTACGTTAGCCTTTCCGGGGTGATAATGCAATCTCATATCATAATCCTTGATAAGCTCCAACCATCTCCTTTGCCTGAGATTCAACTCCTTCTGTGTGAAGATGTACTTCAAACTCTTGTGATGTGTGTACACCTCACAATGGTTTCCAATGAGAAAATGCTCCAAGTCTTCAATGCATGCACTACGGCTGCTAACTCCAAATCGTGTGTAGCATAATTCAACTCATGGGGCTTAAGCTGTCGTGAAGCATACGAAACAACTCTTCCCTCCTGCATAAGCACTGCTCCAAGTCCTCGACGTGAAGCGTCGCAATACACCTCATAATCCTTGCGCTGATCTGGCAGAATCAACACTAGTGATGTAACCAAACATTTCTTCAACTCCTGGAAACTAGCCTCACATTCTTCAGTCCAATTGAACTTGGTATCCTTCTTTAATAACTCTGTCATAGGCTTCACAATCTTCGAGAAATTCTCAATGAATCTCTGGTAGTACTCTGCCAGTCCAAGGAAACTCCGGATCTCTCCAACTGTTGTTGGTGCTTCCCAGTTTGTCACAGTGACCACTTTGGTGGGATCCACTGCTATACCTTCTCCGGATATAACATGTCCGAGAAATCCAACTTCCTTCAACCAAAACTCACATTTGCTGAACTTGGCATATAACCGATGTTCTCTGAGCTTCTCAAGTACTAAACGCAAATGCTCCTTATGCTCCTCTTCATTCTTCGAGTAAACCAAAATATCATCAATGAACACCACGGCGAACTTATCCAAAAACTCCATAAACACCTTGTTCATCATGTTCATGAAATAGGCAGGTGCGTTAGTCAGACCAAATGACATAACGGTATACTCATACAGTCCATACCTGGTGGTAAAAGCTGTCTTCGGTATATCCTGCTCTCGAATCTTCAACTGATGGTATCCTGATTGCAAATCAATCTTGGAAAATACCTTAGCTCCTTGTAATTGGTCAAACAAATCGTTGATCATCGGCAACGGGTACTTGTTCTTAATTGTCACCTCATTCAATCCTCGATAATCAACAACCATTCTTAATGATCCATCCTTCTTCTCCACTAGAAGTACTGGCGATCCCCAAGGTGAAGAACTTGGGCGGATAAAACCTTTATCCAGTAACTCCTTAATCTGCTTCTTAATTTCTTCCAAATCTTGTGCGGGCATCCGGTACGGTCTCTTAGATATCGGCCCTGTGCCTGGCAAAAGCTCAATCAAAAACTCAATGTCTCTATCCGGTGGCATGCCTGGAAACTCCTCTGGAAATACATCAGGTTAATCCTTCACCACTGGTACTTCCTCCTGCACAACTCCTGATAAGTAATTTACTTGTGTCCTCTTCGGCTCATGTCTTGATACATACTTGATTCTTCTCCCTTCCGGGGTGGTAAGCAAAATCGACTTACTGGCGCAATCGATGGTTCCTCCATACATCGATAGCCAATCCATACCTAGAATCACGTCCAAACCTTGCGATTCCAGAATGATTAAATCCGTGGGGAAAACATGCCTACCTATACTCAATGGCACTTGAAAACATCCTCGACTAGCCATATACTCCGCTCCTGGTGAGCTTACTAACACAGATGTTCTAAGAACCTTGGTGGGCAGTTTATACTTATCCACAAATCCCCGTGATATGTGTGAATGCGATGCACCCGTATCAAAAAGAACGATTTCAGTAAATGACTTAACCAAAAACTTACCTATTAATGCATCTGGCTGGGCTTCAACCTCCTCCACGTTAACGTGGTTCACCTGTCCCCTGCTGAAAGGGTTCGGCTTCTTCCCAGAGCTTCGATTGCCATTTCCATTCTGGGCTTCAGGACATTCATTGGCATAATGTCCAGTCTTATGACACTTAAAACAAGTGACTTGGCTCAGGTCTCTCTTGGCTGGGGTTGACGGGTTGGTGAGGTTTTGTCCGTTGCTTCCTCCATTCCCGTTACCATTCTTGGAGCCATTATGATTATGCGTATTCCCTCCTCCATGGGTATGCTGAAAATTTCCTCCTGGTTTCGGGGTAAAGCGTAGCTTCTGTTGAGCTCCAGAATTGTAATTCCCTTGACCATACTTCCTCTTGCGGTTTTCAATCTGCTGCTGCTTCCCTTCAATCATAAGAGCACGATCTACCAACTCCGGGTAGTTGTTGAAAGTTGCTACCATCAACTGCATGCTCATCTCATCATTCAGTCCTTCCGAAATTTCTCCCGCTTAGCTGCATCTCGTAGTAACGCTATCCGGGCATAACGTGCGAACTTATCAAGTCCTCCACATCTTGGCCTATAGTCGCCCTCCTTGGCGTAAGTTGCGAAACTCACGCTTCTTCATGGCCATAGCTCCCGCTGAAACATGGGCAGACGGAAAGCTTGTTTGAAATCGGTCCCATGTGACAATGTCAATAGGGTGTGTGGTCTGTGTAATTCTCCCACCATGATGCCGCTGGTCCATCAAGTGATGTGCGGCAAAACGCACTCTTCTTGCTGATCTGCATCCGGCGTGGGCTAGCTCCTTCCAACCTTGCGGAGCCAATCATCCGCAACAATCGGCTCAGTGCTACTGGAAAACACCGGCGGATTCAGCCTTAAGAAACGGGTCAGATGGTCAACAGGTGGTGGTGGTGGTGGTGGGTTGTTGTTGTTGTTGTTGTTGTTTTTGTTGTTGCCTTGGTTCTGTACTAGTGCTTACATCAACGCATTCTACTCCTGAATCAACTAGGTGATCTCCGGTGGGAAAACAAATACGGTGTCGCGTCTCGGAGGCATCTGAGGGTTTTAGAGAAGATGAGAATATAGAATAGAATGAGGTCTAGAGAGAAAACAATACCCATATGCATATGAGACAAAATTCAATCAAAAACACTTCAACCAATTCAAACAAAGGCATACAACGGTCTATCTATCATTACAAAAGTGCCCAGACTATACTAGATATAATGGGGGAAATACTACTACTGTTATGGTGGTCAACTAGAAAAATTGCTCCGATGAAGATTCCATGATATCCGCTCCAGCTTCATCAACATATTCATCATCGCTATCGTCTGGGTCCGAGTCAGTCTCGTCGATGATGATATAGTTATTCGGGCAAGTGGAATCGTCGTCTTCTCCTCCCGGTGCGGGGTCTCCCATGAAAACTCCTAGCTTCCTGGTTAAGTCGTCATTCTTCTCCACTAGCACTTCGATTTCCTCCATATAATCTTCACGTGTAGCCTTGAGTTCTTCCTCCAGCTCCGTGATCTTGGTCAAGGCCTTCTGCATTTCTATCATGCCTGCGCACATCTGATTTTCCTGGCGTCGAATGTGCTGGTTTAACTCCTGGATAAAAGCTGCGATTGATCTATCCTTCCTGGTGCCGATCATCTCCCATTGCTCATCTCGGCGTCCACAAATCTGGTATATAGTATCCTTGAGATCATGGCGGTAAACTTCTCCAATACGTCCCATGGTGATGTGGGCTGCCATGCTCTTTCCTAGATTCCAGGTTGGTGCATCAAAGGAAAACTCTATGGGCTCCGTAACTGGTGCGAACGTCCTCCCTAGAACTTGAACTTGAATCATCCAGCGCTTCTCTTCGGGTAAAGTGGCGTTGTAGGTCCCGGTGAAGCTTGGTACTCCGATGTTCAGGTATCTAGTGACTTCCTTCAAGTGACGTCCAAAGGGTGTATCATCATCCGGTTGTATGAACTTGTTCCTTGCATCTGCCATCCTAAAAGAGTAGAAAAGACGAGGAGTCAGAATGAGAATAAAGAGTAGTGATCTAGGGCTCTAACTTAGTGGTCGTGTCCTACAGTTAGCGTGTGCTCTGATACCATCTTGTAGCGACCAGACCTCAAATGTCTAACCTCATGTGCATCGTTGTCATCCTCGGATCAAGAATCTTGATATGCATGATTTGAAGGATTTATAACAGAGTAGCAATCACACACTTATTACATCGAATGCCTCAAAAGAGAACTTATTACAATAAATATGGCTTAAGGCCATCTAATAACGATAACACTGGAAGGCTTGGAAGATAAACGAGTCCATCAACTCCAACGGCATCACTGAGTATAGAACCACGACCTAAGGCACCTTACTCGTCGTCTGAAAAGTCTGCAACATGAACGTTGCAGCCGGAAACGGGTTAGCACATGGAATATGCTGGCAAAGTAACACATAGAGAGTAATATGAAAGAGTAATGCTATACTACATGCATATATGGCTGGTGGAAAGCTCTATGGTTACAGTTTTGCGTAAAGCCAATTTTTCCCTACTGCAAAGGAATAAATTTTATTTAACTATCATGGTGGCTGTTAAACATTGAGAATGATTGACATCATTCTCAATCCCAATTAAACATCATCATTAAAACCCAGCAATATTAATTAAAGTAACATGATGAGATTCACATGATAATCCAAGTACAAGATACTCAAGATGTCCATAACCGGGGACACGGCTAACCATGATTAGTTTTATACACTCTGCAGAGGTTTGCGCACTTTTCCCCACAATACTCGATCTCCTCCGTTGGGATTCTCGCACTACATGGTGTTTGAGAAACGGATGACCGAGACATAGTCTTTCAGAAGCACTAGCACCTTACGATGGGTAGACCGTTACACCTACATCCCCTACATCTGCTAGTCTACCACTGTAAGAGTTCGCACGACTTAATCAACTATGCTAGAGCCCATAGTAGCTTGTGGCTGCACACGGAAGTTTCTAGCATGAATAATCTCATGATCCCTTTGAGCCTGGGTGACGGTCCATAAAGAAAAACAAGCAATCCTGGAATACACAGGTACCTCAATCAACCCAGATGTGTATTAAAGTTGCCACCTTAAATAAACCATTAATTAAAATCTCACATCTGTCATGGATACACTCACCTAATCCACGTCTACTAGCATAGCATGGCAATATAAGCAAACGTAGAAGTAACTCCCAAGGGTTTGATAATAAAACAGGTAACAGGCACTACCTCATCTACTTTCCCAAATCCCACAATTTAATTAGATCCTAATCATGCAATGTTTGAGGATTGATCAAATGCATAAAAACTGGGTATGAAAAGGAATATGATCAAAGTGTTACTTGCCTTGCTGATGATCCGTGAAACCTAGCGACTCGAAGTAGCAAGCGGCGCACTCCGGGTAGTCTATCGCAAACAAACAAGCATACAATAAGTACTCACCTAATGCACAGGTAGAACTCAAATAAAAGATCTAACCAGAAAGTTCAACTTAAGAACTCCGGTTTGCAAAAAGAATCAAATCAGACGAAACAACGAAAGTCAAACGGCGAAACAAACAGGCTTCGTTTAATAATCTGGACCTAAGTCAAATTTTACCATAGCAAAAACTTGTTTGAGTTGATTAATCGGAAAGAGGGTTTCGAGACGAAACTCTTGGCGCTTGAATCGCTTGATTCCGATAAACGAGTGAAAAGTTATACTAGAACGAAAATCGGATTAGAAATCGCGATCAGAAATAATCGCGGAAAATCCAAGAAAAAGAAAAACGGACGAACAGGCTAACGAACGAATGTTCGTTAACTGAAACTAAACGACGAAAACCGTTCGTTAAAACAAACGTACGGACGAACGTCCGCTAAATAAACTAAACCGAAAAAAAACCGAACAAAAACCGGCGGAAAATTGAACGGTTTTCTCGAGAAAAACACGCCGTGGCGGCGCTTTCTCCCATGCGGGGCGGCGGGTCCGGCAAGGGCGGGCGGCGGCGGCGTCCCGAGGCGGCGTCTGGCGGCGGCGCTAGGGTTAGGGTTTGGGCGCAGGGCGGGTTGGTGGCTCGGTGGGCTCGGGCGACGCATTATAAAGGCCCCGGCCAGGCGGAGTCCTGGCCGAACACGGCCCAAAGTCGGTTTCGTTTTTTTAAATATTTTCGCGCAGAAAAACAAACAAAAGAAATACCAAACGGGCTCCAAAAATCTTGAAATAAATTTTCCCCGGCTTCTAAAATCAAACCGGACAAGATGAACATTTATTTGGGGCCTAAATGCAATTTTGAAAAACGCACATTTTTCCTAAATTCAAATAAAATAGCGATAAACTCCAAAATAAAATATTATTTGATTTTTTTTATTAAACCTTCAATAATTCTTTATTTTGGGAAAGTCATTTTATTCCCTCTCTCGTATTTTTGTTATAGAAATAATTAAAGATAAAATAAATAAAATCGAATGATCCTATTTTCAAAATTTGATAAAACTCAAATATGAAAATAATGAAATCTCCAACTCTCTCCGTGGGTCCTTGAGTTGCGTGAAATTTCTAGGATCAAACCAAAATGCAATAAAAATATGATATGCAATGATGATCTATGTATAAGATTCCAAATTGAAAATTTGGGATGTTACACTAGCTACCCTTTTCTTTCTCCTTGCCATTAGCACAACCCTTTCCCTTTTCTTAGCTAGCATAGTTTTTCACCCTGAAAAGAAGGCGTCGTCGCTTTTGTAGTGACCCCGAAGGGGTCCCGACGTAACAAACTATGTGAGCCTCCTAATGAAGCCAACGAAAATCCTATCCGAATACTAGATGCTTGCTAATAGTTCCAATCATAAGTGCATAGAATTCCAAGTAAGGAATGACAGGCTAGCATAGGCCTCCCCCACATAAAAACTTGTCATTGTTCCAGTAACTTAGCTAATTGCCTAGGGACAATTCCGCACATCCTACCACCACATTTCTACACCCGCTATGTTGTTCTTATTTAAACAACACCTAACTTTTATTTCCACATTATTTATTATCTCGTAAACCTATTCCTTTACACTTGCAAAGTAGTTTATTTCTTATTTCTATGTAAAGCAAACATTTAGCATGTGTATTGTTGTATCGGTAGTCGATAGAACTTGAGGTAATATTAATTCAAGATTTAGCTTCTTGTTGGATCCGACACTCTTACTGATCGAAAAGGCTACAACTTCCCCTACACCAGTGGGTTATTGTTACGTCAAATACTAATGTTTGGTGGTTTGTTAGAAAGCTAGGAGATAAATAGGAATGAGAGAATGGCATCGAAATATTTTTGGGTGGTTTCGAAAGTGTTCTGGATGTTCCCAGACATGTTTTGGAAGGTCCCGAGAGGGTCATGGAAACTTCTGGTGGTGATTAGAAGATTTCGGAACCTTCCGGATAAAGCCAAAAGGTCCCTGGTGCGAGTACACCTTGGGGGGCAATGAGGCCTTACCTTGGTGCACCAAGGAGTTGCTTGGGGTAGGGGCAAAATGCCAGGGTCTCCCGGCGTTCCCCCAGGGCTAGACACCAGAATCCATGTTGTTTCCCAAAATGTAGGGATCCGTGACATTTTGTATTGGAGTCTGAGAGGACTCTTCCTCGTGATCCAAACAGACTTTGGAGAGGCCCCTCCCCAATTTGTGACTCCATGCTTCAATATATAAATACATGCCCTCGAACGCACCAAAACCTTGGAGGTTGCCCCGTTGCTGCCATGCGCCCAGTTTATCTCTCGCATCTAGTTGATCTAGACGTCGACATCGCTAGACTACTTCTCACTCTTGTTTTCTCGTCTGTTCTTAGCTCTGGACAGCGAAACTCTGCTGAACCACTGCTTTGGTACATGTGCAAACCATAGAGAGATCGTGTTTTCGGTCTTCATTCGAGCGATTGCTCGAGGGAGAAATTCTCGCTATTGGCAGGTTGTAAATCCTAGTTGTCGGAATCTGCATCAACAAATCTTCACCAACTCTTCTTCCAGTGCTACTCTAAGTTGGTAACAATATGATCTAACCTTATGCATCTTCATAGTGATCATGGGAACTTGATTAGTAGGCTGCATTTTTTTCTACTACATTTCCTAACAATTCTTGCTTGAGCGTTCCACCATGGCCTTAGGCCGCTCCAGCCATCGTCAACACACATATCTTGAACCTCTTGCCGCATCGCTGCTCGAGTGCTCCACCATCGCATCACACCGCTCTGGTGCTTCCTATTACCTGTTGCCCAAACCATCGCCTTTACTTGTTTCCCTGTCGGATGTGCAGCTGCTCGATCTTATGTCAATCATATATATACTACTGGTGGTGTGCAATACTGTGACAGCCTGATTTTTGGCCCTTTCTTTTTCTCTTATTTTTCTGAGGTTTTTGCTTGAGTTTTCTTTTTCCGTGGCCTTGTGGTCTGGAAAGTGAAGAAGATGAACTCTTCTTTGCTTCCAGAGTGGCTTGTCATACCCAAATCCTTCCCTAGATCCTGTCATTTTCATCCTAGCCCAAATCCCAATATTCTTTTCCTTGGGAATATTCCTTTTTTGTTAAAGGAATAACCCAATTTGCCCTAGGTTGTGAAGCAACCTATAATTCTATCACTCCTAAAATTCCCAAATAATTCTAATAAATTGTTTGGGTCCTATCTTCATCAAATATGGCAAAAAATTTAATTTGCCATGTTCTTCATCAAGCTCAATTAGTTCATTTCCTATTCTGCCCTGAATGGCAGAATGTGAAGCAAGTGCCATTTATCTTTTCCCAATTGACCTAAAACTCTTTGGACACCTTTTCCTGTCCATAGCATTGCCACATGCCAAAGTGCAACCTCATTTGCCTAGTAAATATTCCTGAGCAAATTTTCAAAGTTTCTGTCTGAGGGAAGTGGTTGTGAAGGAAGTACAAGCTAGGCATATCCAAATGAGTTGCCATTTTGCATGATCCCTCATATCAATATATCATAGCTCTCCACCAACGTAGAGCTCATGTCATGCCTCCATGAGAGCTCACCTTCAATTCTTTGATTCTGTCCAAAATTTCAGTTTGTTAAGCAAGTATATTTTATCTTGCTCCATTATGGCTGCCAATTTTTCTAGGCCTTCTATTATCTGTATAACCTACCTCCACCCATTTTGGGCATGTTTCATCAAGCCATTATTCCTCTAGAAGTTTTCCAAGTTTCTGGACAGAAATGATGTTTGTGAAGCAAGTACCATTTTGGATGGTCCATATGGAATGAGCTTTTTACATCATCTTTATATGTCCATATAATGAGGATTTGCCAAGTTTCATCCCATTCCATAACTCCATGTGAGTGCATCATGCTAATCTTGATTCTGGACCAGTTTATGTGGTTGTTAAGCAACTACATTAAATATTGATCCAAACACATCCATAGTTACAGGATGTAAGTACTTCTTTACCTCAACCTCCCACACAACTCCATTTGACCCAATCACCTCCCTATTGAGCAGCAGTACACGATCAAGTTTACTGCAGTAAACTTCAGGTGTTAACTGCCATTTAACCGTGTCACTTTTAACCAATCTACCACCTCAGATGCAACCTCCCCAAGAAGGACTCCACCCTGCACATCTTTTGGCATCGCTTGGCACTATGTGCACCAAGGCTTGTGCAGACCACCGCTTTGGCATGCAAGCAGTCGCGCGTAACGCCGCTTGTGCTCGGGCCCCTCCTCCTCTCGTCGTCTTCACGCTCTTGAGCATGTCTCACCGTTTTACCGCGTCTCGCCGTCCTCCTGGAGCCTTCTCCCCCTCCGTCAGCCCCCCGTCAGCTCTCGTCGCCGTGCGCCCACGGACGCACTATGGCCAACCGAGGCTTTAATGGCGCTCGGCCGCTTCTCCTCTGCGCCCTCGGCCCCTCTTGCACTATGCACCTCTGTAGCTCGTCCGCACTCCCCCTCGTCGTGTTCCCGTGCTCGCTGAGCCTCGCCAGAGCTTTGGCCGAGCTCGAGCGGCGGCACTCGGCCACGACCTCCCTCGCAAAGCTATAAATAGCCATCCCCGAGCCTCTCCGAGCTCACCACTCGCCTCAACCACCTCCTAGTGCCCCGTCTAGTTACTCAAACGAGCTCTGGAGCCTCTCTTCGCTGCCCTTGGCCACCATGGTCGCCGCCTTTGTCATCTTCGATTCTGGCGGTCCGCACCTCCTCCTGCCGCTAGCCACCACCAAGAGATCCCCTCACTCCGAGATTCTCCCCATGCCCTCTCACCTCGCCGAGCCACCATGGCCATGATGCCCAACCCCACCCGGCCATCTTCGCCAAGTCCACGCCCTCGCCGCTCGGTCCTCCTCGGCATCCGCGTCCAGCCTAGATGGACGCGGCACTCTTCCCCGAGCTCGCCGGTGCCGGCGTCGGCAGCGGTGGCCGGAGTCGCCGGGGCTCGTCGCCCGAGTCGCCGGGCTCGTCGCCGAGTCGCGCCCTCTGCTCCTCCGTCCGGGCGCAGCGAGGAGGAAGGAGCCAGCCGACGGGCCCCTCCTCCCCGCGGACCCCACCGGCAGCGACCAGCGGCTAGTCCCGCCTGCATGCGTTGACCCGGGCGGCTGACTGATAAGTGACGGGCCCCACCGTGGGACCCAGACGCCGATTGCTCAAGCCCCGCCTCGCCTCTGGCGACTAGGATAAGTGGAAGCGTATTCATTGAATACGTCTTCCCTATCCGAAAGCGTACTCGGGCTCTGTTGCGGTCCAGTTTACGTTTTCTCAGTCGGGAGGCGTATTCTGTCAAAAAGCGCTTTCTATTTTTCTGTCCATGCCCTGTTTGAAAATATTTTCATTACAGAAAGGTCCCTGGCAGAAAACACATCATATCTTTTTAACCACAAGTCCAAATAAGGTGATTCCAAAGCCCACTTCTTCGTTTCGTCGAGCCCATTCTGTTGGTTTCATTTTCACTATGGTTTGACACTGTGAAAATGACCTTTTTGCCCTTGCACGTAAAAAGCCCCTCCGAGAGAGAACTGTTTCCGGCAAATCTTTCCGCGGCATCACCGCACTTCTCTCCGATGCCTTCTTCACCCCCAGGAAAGCCACAATACACACTTGCATGATAGTCATGTAGTAGCCATGGTTTTCAACTTGAATATTTATTAAATGATTGCTTGCTTAAAATATGGTTATCGTTGTTTCGGTAATGATTCTGGGTTAGTGCTTACTTGCTTGCTATGTTGTTATGCACCTGGTTATCATGCCCTACTAGTTGCTAGTATTCCTTTCATATACTTATGCTTGCTAGTAGTACCTGGTGATGTTGGTGATGGTCTTCGGTGCATAACTGCCGTCTGTCCCGAGTACCGTTGTTATATATGTGTCATTGCATTTCGTTGGTTAAATGCTTGCATTATTGTTATGTTCATGCATGATATTTATGGTTGATGCTAGTGGTCATGTTATGCTATGAGTAGTGTTGCACTTGTAATATTTATGTTCGTCATTATGCCATGTTCAGTTGGAGATTATTCATAGTTGATGTGGTGGATAGTTATGTTACATCCCGTGATTATGTTGACATCATGCTCATGCTTTGTAAATGCATCATGTTATTTTATCATGACTCAGCATATTGCATTCAAGTTTAACCAGATTAAATTGAACTTGAACAACCGTTGGCTGAGTCATGGTGCCACCAAATCGATCTGACCAGTGCAACCACGCTTACCCTATGGGGGGGGGGTCCTAACTGGGTCTATAGGATGACATAAGCCTTGTGTGCCCGTGTTTGGTTTTGAGCTCATTTACCCGTTTGGGACCGTTTTTGCCACGAGGGTGGCTGTTGGTGCCTTTGGTAGGCACGGGGCCACCCAGGACTTAGCCCAAAGGGGAGTTGGTCGGAGTGGCTTGGGAGCGTCATGGCAGTAGGACGGTTTTGTCGGAACGCTTTGGTCCACCCGAATGGGAGTGCGAGGCCAGGGTTCTGTGGTGTGGGTACAGTGTGCTACCTCTGCAGAGTGTATATTAAATCTATCGATAGCCGCGCCCACGGATAAGGGCCCAGTTCGTGTCCGTCACACTACGAGTCAACAGTATTAATAATAATAACTTGATTAATGACAACCTCGGTTCGACGATGAGATAAGTTGCTTGTGATTGTCGGAAAGATCACCGTTTGAGACCAAGTGTTGGTCATGGTTGTGATCGCCGGAATGATCATCGCGGTATCAAGGATACCAGGTTGCTGGATATTCGTGATATTGTGCGAGAATCCTGGGTAAAGATCAAGCTCCTTGTGGTCATTTAATGATTACTGCGGTATTGTTTATACCAAGCTTGATTTGATCCTGATATGATCGTGTGATGTCCGAGGTTGGTAAGTGATGCATGTGATGATTACGTAGTAACCCGAGCAGAATAAATAGTGCATATAGTGTCATCATGTTGCATGCTAGTAGCGTCAGATCTATATGTTCATGCCATGCTCATGTTGTTCTACCTGCATCATGTTCATGTTGTTCATGCCATGTTATTCTGATGATCTCATGTTAATTCCTGCTTAACCTGTAATTGCCATGCTGTTGTTTGTCTTGAATGCTTTTGGTTTATTGTGAGCTTGCAAGTACATTCAATGTATGACCTGGCATGTCATGCCAGCTTGCAGGTCATGCCTGGATTGCATACTTGTTTGGTGTTGTTCCTGTGTTCGCGAGCTAGGATAAGCATTCCAGCCAGAGTCCCTGCGGAGTGGAGTTCACCACTATCGTTGTTGTTCCACTGCTAGAGTTATTCCGCCGCTTCGAGTTGTTCTACTGCTTGCATAGAGCAACTGAGGATGGCGTAGTGTCGCCGTGCCGATGTTATTCATTGTAATACCGGAGACCTTGTAATTATATTTGTGTAATAATAGAAAGCTGGTTTGTTCTATGCTAAGAAGTTTCGTATTCCAAAAGACTTCTCCTCGATCTCTGGGCTGGAATACGGGGCGTTCCTGTTTTCTCTGAGCCGGGGTGCCACACATACCTTTCCCGCTACTACTATTTATGTTATTGGTACCATGGGGGCATCACACCACTAGTAACATTTATCAATGGGAAACACTTTCAATCAGTAGTCTGATTAGAAGCATTCCACAGACTGGTCGACTGTCGTCGATTGCAGTCCAATCGTACCTCGCTACCTATTTTTGCCATAAAGAAAAAGGAAAAAACAATCCTGTCAGCCCGTTGGAAACTACCCGCTTCCTCCGCATGCCCCTCCCTAATCACGCGCCTGAATAACTCACCCCAAGTGTCGTGGTTTTATCACGGCAAATGTCCTCATGAAAGGACTTAGTCGTGGAGCCATCGCTACGGGTTAGCTTGAAGGGGTTAAAGCGGACACAAGGACGCAAGGGAGTTTATACTAGTTCGGCCCCTTCGATGAAGGTAAAAGCCTACGTCTAGTTATGATGGAATTGATGGGGGTTTCGATGACTAGGGAGCAAACAAGCTTCGCCTAAGTCTCGAGTTGTTGTCTGTTGTCCCTAAACCGCCGCCGGGTCGTCCCCTTATATACATGGGAGATGCCCGTCGGTTTGCAGAGTCCCGAGACCGGCTCATAGACGTGTCTGGTTCGGTCTCTAGTATTTCTAACTTACAACACAAGTTACATACTAATGCCGGTTCACGGCTACAAGCCTTAAACCGGTTCTGGGCCTTGGGCCCTTATAGAATATCCTCACGGGCTTCAAGCATACTTGACTACTGATGAAGTTAACCCGGCCTGTCCTAGCCGATTTACGCTCGGTAGTAATATCCCCAACATTAGGCCCCAGATTGATTTGAACAGGTTCATGTCAATCCTTAGTAAAAAGCTTCGTCTTCAACATCTTCTTGGTTGAACCGTCGTGACGTCATCTTCTCAGATTGTGGTGAACCGGCATGACGTCATCTGTCATAAAGAACTGTATATAACATCTTTTCATTAATGGGTCTGCAACAATCGAGGTGACAGCTCCGCTTCCAAACTTGCGGCCCCTTGATTTTTGCGCCTGACACACATATCCCTTGCCTTTATAAATAGGACCAAGGGTCATTCTCCTTTCCCCGTGTTCCCTTCCGATCGCTCTTCCTTGCGCCGCCCAGCTCGTGAAGCTCCGCCATCCGTCAACCATTGTCTCGCATCAACCTTGGCATTGCATCACCTCGAACGTATTGTGAGCATCACGGCGACCTTCCACTTCTTCCTCAGCTCCGGTAAATCTTACGCTCTTTCCGCCCCGATCTATTCTAGGGTTTCTAGGTTTTTCAGTGTTCATCCTTTGTTCTTCGTTCATATAATGGTTCTCAAAAGAACTCTTGAATCTCTATTCTGTGTAATGGTAGCTTTTAGCCTCCATTTTCACTTACGCATCTCAAGATCCTAGATCTCCCTGCATCCTTGCTCATTGTTTTGGTACCGCTCTGTTTTGAACCTTGAATATTTATTTCTTTTACTAACATGCTCGGATCCAAAAGCGTGAAATACTTTTGTGAAACCTGTTGTCGCACATCCACTCTTGATTCATCAATGTTTCAGACTAGGCGGTTTAACTTTATAGAATAACTGACAACTCGGCATATATCATTAGTCCCCTTGTTGAACCGCCAGATTTCCTTATGTATCGCCACCTTGCGTAACTCCGTTTATAAGCAACTTCTTCGGTTTAACAATGAATGTATCAATATATAGCCTTCCAACATATTCTTGAACCAGTATTACTGCTTTGCAGATTGCATCATGGCCAAGCAAGTGTACGAGTGTAATTGGGTCCCTTCTCGAGTGACTGAAACGCAACTGGATAACTTAGTCCGCACCGGCGCTTTAGGCAAAAAATACGTCATTCACTAGAGGGTCCCCGGCCCGGAGAGTCCTCCTGAGCCCAAGGATGGAGAAGTTGTTGTTTTTGCTGACCATTTAGCCCGGGGCTTCAGTCCGCCCGGTTCAAAGTTTTATCGGGATGTCTTGGCCAACTTCCAACTACGTCCACAAGATATTGGCCCCAACTCCATAACCAATATCTGTCACTTTCAAGTGCTCCGTGAGGTGTTCTTTCAAGAGGAGCCCATAGTTGAATTGTTCAGAGATTGCTTCCATCTAAACCGCCGCACTGAATTTTCTGACGGTCCCAACACCGAGTTGGGTGGTGTCGCGATTCAAAAGCGGAAAGAGGTCACTTACCCTCACGCCAAACTACACAGCCATCCCAAAGAGTGGAATTCAACCTGGTTTTACTGCAAAGATACCTCTCCTGAGGGAGAAAATCCTTTACCGGGTTACCGTCTGGAGCGGCTAAGCAACACACATCCCCTCCCTCACAGATTGACTGCTAAGGAAAGAAGCAAATATGCCCCTCAACTATCCAAGCTGCGGGCCTTCATGGCCAACGGGTTGACAGGAGTTGATCTTGCTCGCTGCTGGATATCTTGGAGTATACTACCCCTAAGCCTGCGCACCGGTTTGATGTGCAAATACACAGAAGATGTGAAAGACCCTCTATGGCATATTGAGATCCAGGTGACAAACGATGAAGTTATTGAGGTTGTTAAGAGGATGTTAAACGAACCGGAAGCTGCTTGCACCCAAACCGGCCTGGCTCCCTTTTCCGCCATTAACAAACCGCCAGCCGTAAGACTCATATCTTGTGCCTTTATAAAATCTGACTATGTTTAAGTACTCTTTGTTGACATTAACATATTTCAAACAGGGTGATGATCCATTTTGGAGCAGGAAGACTCCACAAGAGAAACTGGTGGCAATAACCCGGCCCAAGACCAAAGTTGTGAAGAAACTAGCAAATAGATAGAAAACCACTGCCTCCTCCGATCCACCAGCTGACGATGATGTGGGTAATCCGGATCTTGTGGTAGAACTTGACTCACTTGGTTTATTTTTCACACACCTTATTGATAATGATTATTGCCAGGATGATGCTGAAGTCAGTCATGCTGATGTTGTAGAGGTAATCGCTCTTTCTTCCGATTCAAACCCTTTACCTTCAGTAAAAATCCGTTGGGCAAACCGGAAAGTTAAATTTTCTCATCCTCTTGCTTACTTGGATCGAAACTTTCTTATGAAGACACAACAGCATGAAGCTCGTCGCCCAACCCGGCACATCGGCCAGGTAGTCACCTCCACCGGTTTACCGAACAGTCCGGTTCGGAAACGCCGTTCAGAGGTCTCTAACTGTTTCGTTAATGCTTATCCTAAAGCGGGTTGCATTCGTCAACCTCTTAATCCATCTGACTCCGATTATCAGGTGACTTCTTATTCTTCCTCTGGCGAGTCGACAGGCACCCAACTCCCACCACTCAAGACAGTGCTTGGGTGAGCCATATTCCTGATAATGTTGTTTGGTATACCACTTTCAATGTTCATTGGACTGATCCATCTTTTTCCTTTCAGGGCCAAGCCTAGGCCAAGCAAGAAAGCTCGCCTGGACAAAGCGGCAGAAGATGATGCTCCTGAACCGACCCAAATACCAAATCCTGAGGAGCACATCCAGGATGATATGCTGACCGAGCCACCATTGCAAGATCATGATGTTATTGTCGAAGAGGCACATGTTGATGCCACCGGCCCTTCAAATCAACCCACGATTCCTGCTCAAACTGACAAGACAGCGAGTCCACCAAAGCATACGGATAAACCGGCGACCCCAGTGCGAACCGGCGAAGCCAAGGATGACGATGTTGTTATTCCTGGCTTTGGCCATTCCGAGCGAGTAATCCTGTCGCCTTGTCCAAGCACACCGCAAAGGATGAATTTATCGTTTGGTAAAGGCAAGTGGAATGCCGATTTGGCAACTTATGCCGCTTTGAATCCCCAAGATCTTCATTCCGGTTATCTGAACCGGTTATATACCAGCTGTGATTATGAAGGCGGTCTGGTGAATATGATGAAGGACAAATATGAGGTAAATTCCATATGACTCTCTGCTTGTATATTGCAAACTGTCAACTCTGATAGCCCCCAAGTGACGGTTTTAAGATGTCAACTTAAACCGGGACTTCCCAATATAATCCTGAACACAGCTGTACTTTTGGAAAGTAGCCCCCAAGGGCCGGTTCAACTTAATGTAGTTAAACCGGGACTTGTATAACATAAGAATTCCAGCATTACTCAAGGACAGAACAAATAGGCATTAGCCCCCAAGTGCCAAGTTGAATACTTGTATTGAGCTTGGGACTTTATAGAGAAATTGTAGGATGAAAAGCAAATAGGCATTAGCCCCCAAGTACCAAGGGCATAACTTTTTGTGGGGTTGGTACTTCAACCCTTCACCTTAACCCTTATCAAATGATTATATGTATGTAGGCTGATCTGAGCAAAAAAGAAAGTCAAATCGCTGATCTTCAAGAAAACCTGAAATCCCAGCAAGCTGAAACCTCCAAAGCAAAGAATGAATTAACCAGTGCTTTAAGCGTCATGGAAAAGCTTAAGGAAGGTTTCAACAAGGAGCGGGCGGATTGGGCCATTTGAAAAGGCCGCTTTGACTCAGCGGGCGAGAATGTCAAGAAGCGCACTCAAACCGTGGTTGATGAATTGACCAATAAAGCGGCAAGTGCATGCCATGACCGCTCTTGTCTTTGGTAAGCCTTTTTGACTTCTGCTGTAATGAGGCCTTCTCATGAAAGTGCCGGTTTATTAACCCTTTGAATGATATAGGGACACGTACTGGCCACTTGGGATCAGACATGCGGAAGAAATTGAAAGCCTCTTATACATTGATAGAGCAACTCTATACTGGTGCGCAACGGATCATCGAGATCGCTTCTCACAACAACCCGGCCCGACCTTGATCCAGACACCCTTAAAGGTTGTCAATGCTTCCTGCCGGTTTGAAGAATTAAAGAAATATGCTGCTAGAACCGGTGCCACAAACGCCTTAATCCGGGCCAAAGCGTGGGTGCCGGATTTTGATCCTGTTGAAGCGGCCCAGGGCTTCCCAAGCTTGAAGGAAGACGGGACAAAATTCAGTGAAGAGGATCTCCGAGCTATAAACCGGGAAGTGCGCCCTTTGGCTTGTCAATTGGCTTAAGAGGCAAATCTGTCTCACTATCAAGCCCAATACGATGGCGAGAATAAACGAGTGCCTGCACCGATTCCTGAGGCAGAGAACCTTATACCTCCAATTCGTAAGCATACTTACGCTCCCGATATTGAACCATCATTGCTGATCAATGATGAAGCTGTATTCCAAGCATTAATGGGAATCGACTGGACAACTGTTGATTTCCAGCCGCTGGGTAGGGAATCAGAAATTGAAGCGGCGCAGAATGACCCGCAACCATCGAATAAGTGGCGATCAAGCATAAACCGGAGGCGGTTTACATTATCGCTTCCTTATGTTGTGCCAAAAAACAATTATCTTATCTGGCACTTGTTGCCTTGTAATAGACTAGCTGCCACACTTTGTGTTGATATGCCTTCGTGCATATTTATTGCAATTTATGTTTTGTTGAATCATCAACCTTAAACTGTTGTTCTGCAGACAAAAGCTTAAAACACCATTGTGGTTGTATCACCAAAGGGTCATCATATCCATGTATATGAAATTAAAGATAATACTTTAGATTAAACATATGATAAAATATGGGAATATATGATACCTGCCATCGCAGGGCATGAAGTTGGATGTGCCAATCTTGAAGCGGAGTTGTAAGAAACCCGCTCTGCTGAAGAAGAAAACAACTCTTGTGTATATAGGGTCGGTTTACCAGGTAAACCGTTCCGGGTTAAGATGAACACCGGTGTTACTCCATAATAGGATCTTTATCAAAAATCAAACCGCGCAAAGTGTCTCCGGATGAACAACAAACCGTGTCCTGTCAACTGACAGTTGAATCGGTTTAATAATTGTCGGTTTAAGAACACAACAAGAGAAATATGCAAAAAAGACAAACAAATTTCAAGCAAAGGCAAAGACAAAATCTTTTGTGAAAAGAGGCTGTTTGAGCTGATCAAGTGGCATTACCATGGTCGGACACGACCAAGCCCCCAATAGGCGTAGCTATGGTTCATGTCAGCCAGGTCCCCAAATGATGCAAAGGGCATTCGCCGATCAAGAGGTGTAGCGATGGTTTGGGTTCACCAAAGCCCCCAAGTGCTTCATGGCCTTAGGCCGATCAAGAGGCGTGATCGGTTCAGGTGACCAAGTCCCAAGTGATCTCGTGGCTTTCGCCTATCAAAAGGTGTTGCATTGGTTCGGACACGACCAAGCCCCCAAGTGACATGATATAAAGCTTTGTTAAAAAGCTAACTCAAGGGGTAAACCGGAGACCGTTTTAAGATGTAAACTCCGTGTAACCACTCATGATGTAAAAATAACAAAGACCCCGCTTTAGCTAAGGCTACGGTTTATTGTATTGATCATAATATATACATTGTCATAATATGTACATAAGTAGAGCCTATGGCTCAAGTATACTAGGGCCGAAGATGAGCTATGTTCCACGGCCTGTTGGTCTCCTCCTCTGATGTACGTGAGTCTTTATGCTCTCGAATATCAATCAGATAATACGACCCGTTGTGCAGATTCTTGCTGACCACGAAAGGTCCCTCCCAAGGTGGGGATAGCTTGTGCATATCAGTCTGGTCTTGGATGAGCCGGAGCACCAAATCTCCTTCTTGAAAGGTTCTGGTTCTAACTCGGCGACTGTGATAGCGATGAAGATCCTGCTGGTAGATCGCCGAACGGGCAGCTGCAATGTCGCGCTCCTCATCCAACAGGTCCAAAGCGTCTTGCCGTGCTACCTCGTTGTCCGATTCAACATAAGCTGCTACACGAGGTGAATCATGACGGATATCACGAGGGAGAACCGCCTCCGCTCCGTAGACCATGAAGAATGGTGTGTATCCTGTCGATCTGTTGGGCGTAGTATTGATGCTCCATAACACAGATGGTAACTCCTCAACCCAACAACCCGACGTCCGCTGCAAAGGGACCATAAGCCGGGGTTTGATGCCTCGTAAGATCTCCTGGTTAGCTCTCTCGCTTGGCCATTGGGTGTGGGTGAGCCACCGATGAAACGTCAAGTGGATGTGCTCACGTTACGTAACTCCTTCATAGCGCCCTTAGACAGATTGGTACCATTATCGATTAATGATGCTA
Source organism: Aegilops longissima (assembly GCA_021605205.1). Taxonomy (NCBI): domain Eukaryota; kingdom Viridiplantae; phylum Streptophyta; class Magnoliopsida; order Poales; family Poaceae; genus Aegilops; species Aegilops longissima. The sequence continues at coordinate 560,780,874 of CM038677.1, forward strand.
TGTGGAAAGCCAAACCGAAAATCACCTTCTTAATGAATTGAACCGTCGTGGCTGCATCACACTTGGCCGACAGTTCTCGCTTCTACCCACTTTGTAAATTTGTCAACCGCCACCAAAAGGTGGGTCTTCTTGTCCTTGGACCGTTTGAAAGGCCCAACCATATCCAGCCCCAAGTCGCAAACGGCCAAGTAATTGGAATCATCCTCAATTCTTGAGCCGCACATGAGCGTCTTGAGAACTTCGACGGCCGTCACATCGCCTAACCAGGTCCTCCACATCGGCATGAGCAACAACCAATAGAAACCGTGGCGAAACGCCTTAGCCACGGAGATTTTGAACCGGCGTGGTGACCACAATCTCCTTCGTGGATTTCGCGCAAGATCTCACAACCTTCCTCCGGCGGTACACAACGTTGAAACACTCCTGACACACTGCAATGATGCAACTCACCATTGACAATAGACATGGACTTGGATCACCGGATTATCTGTCTGGCCAGCGTCTCATCCTCTGGTAACTCGCCTCGGTTCATGTACGCCAGATAAGGAACCGTCCAATCTGGAATAACATGCAGAGCCGCCACCAACTGAGCCTCCGGGTCAGGAATAGCCAAATCCTCTTCGCCAGGGAGCTTGACCGACGGGTTATGCAGGACATCCAAGAAGACATTAGGCGGGACGGTTTACTGCCGAGAGCCCAACCGGCTTAAAGCGTCCGCCGCTTCGTTCTTCCGTCATCCACGTGATCCACGATATCCCTTGAAGTGGCCTGCAATAATATCCACCTCACGAGGTATGCTGCCATGAGCGGATCCTTAGAATCCCAAGTACCAGACACTTGCTGGGCCACCAGGTCCGAGTCACCGAAGCACTTGACTCGGCTGAGATTCATCTCTTTAGCCATCCGGAGACCATGGAGTAAAGCTTCATACTCAGCTGCATTGTTAGTACAAGGGAACATTAAGCGAAGAACGTAATGAACTTATCACCTCGTGGGGAAGTTAATCGACTCCAGCCCCGAGCCCTCAATTACTGGACCCATCAAAATGAATAGTCCAATAGGTGTGATCCGGTTTTTCTTCAGGTGCTTGTAGTTCCGTCCAATCATTGATGAAATCCACAAGTGCTTGAGATTTGATCGCCGTCCGAGGCACGTATTTCAAACCGTGCGTCCCAAGCTCTATAGCCCACTTGGCAATCCGGCCAGTTGCCTCCCTGTTTTGAATTATATCTCCCAAAGGAGCAGAGCTAACCACTGTGATGGGATGTCCCTGGAAGTATTGCTTGAGCTTCCGGCTTGCCATGAAAACTCCATATACCAGCTTCTGCCAATGCGGGTATCTTTGCTTCGACTCAATAAGCACCTCGCTGATATAGTAAACCGGGCGCTGAACCGGATATTCCTTGCCCGCCTCCTTGCACTCCACCACGATAGCTACGCTGACTGCACGAGCATTAGCTGCCACATAGAGTAGCAATGGTTCCTTGTCAATCGGAGCAGCAAGAACAGGCGGATTGGCTAGCCGCCTCTTTAAATCCTCCAACGCTTTATCAGCGGCCGGACTCCAGACAAAGGGATCTGCTTTCTTCAGCATCTGATACAAAGGGATCGCCTTCTCGCTGAGGTGGCTGATAAACCGGCTCAACGCGGCAATCCGGCCTGCCAAGCGCTGGACATCATTGATACATTTCGGTTTAGCCAGGGAGGTGATAGTTGTGATCTTCTCCGGGTTAGCCTCAATTCCCCTATTGGACACCAGAAAACCCAATAACTTGCCTGCCGGTACACCAAAAACACACTTGGCCGGGTTGAGCATCATCTTGTATGTCCGTAGGTTATCAAAGGTTTCCTTCAAATCATCAACGAGTCTCCTTCTCCTTGACTTAACCACAATATCATCCACATAGGCATGTACATTACGGCCGATCTGCTTATGAAGGCAATTTTGTACACACCGTTGATAAGTTGCCTGGGCACTCTTGAGCCCAAAGGGCATAGATACATAGCAGAAGGCTCCAAAGGGAGTTATGAATGCCGTTTTCTCCTGGTCCTTAACTGCCATCTTGATCTGATGATAACGAGAATATGCATCCAGAAAACTCAAACGCTCACAACCTGCCGTAGCATCAATAATCTGATCGATGCGGGGGAGGGCAAAAGGATCTGCTGGACAAGCCTTGTTAAGATCTATGTAATCCACACACATGCGCCAGGTGCCGTTTTTCTTAAGGACCAGCACCGGATTAGCCAGTGATTCAGGATGGAACACTTCAACAATAAAGCCAGCCGCTAAGAGCCTGGCCACCTCCTCACCAATAGCCTTGCGCCTTTCTTCGTTGAACCGCGGAGAAACCGCTTCACCGGTTTGTACTTAGGATCAACATTAAGAGTGTGCTCACGAGTTCCTTGGTACACCGGCATGTCGAAGGCTTCCATGCAAAATGTCCGGTTCTCATGGATGAACTCGATGAGCACGCTTTCCTATTTCGGATCCAAGTTGGTACTAATACTAAACTGCTTGGACGGGTCACCAGGTACGAAGTCAACAAGCTTAGTATCAGCTGACGATTTGAACTTTAGAGCGGATCATGCTCCGTGGTTGGCTTCTTCAACGGAGTCATGTCCGCCGGATCAACATTATCCTTGTAGTACTTCAACTCTTCCATGGCACAGACCGATTCTGCATAGGCCACATCACCCTCTTCACACTCCAAGGCAATCTTGCGACTTCCATGAACGGTTATGGTCCCCTTGTAACCCGGCATCTTGAGCTGCAGATAAATATAACAGGGTCGTGCCATAAATTTGGCATAAGCCGGCCGCCCAAATAAAGCGTGGTATGGGCTCCGGATCTTCACCACCTCAAAAGTCAATGTTTCGACACGGAATCATGATCATCTCCAAAGGCCACCTCGAGCTATCTTGCCAGCAGGATATGCTGACTTACTGTACCACACCATGGAATACCATATTGGACGGTTTAAGATTCTTGTCATTAGCCCCATGCGGCGGAAGGTCTCATAGTATAAGATATTAATGTTGCTTCCTCCATCCATGAGCACCTTGGTGAACTTGTAACCTCCCACCTGAGGTGCCACCACCAACGCTAGCTGACCCGGATTGTCAACCCGGGAGGTGATCCTCTCTGCTCCATATGATTGGCTGTTCGACCAGCGTAAATAACGAGGCACGGTCGGTTCAATAGAATTCCTTTGCCGCCGCCAGAAGCTTCCGGTCTCGCTTGTCTAAGCTAGTGGTGAATACATGATATTGCCCGCTATTCAACTGCTTTGGATTGCTCTGATAGCCCGACTGCTGCTGCTGGTTGTAACCACCCTGGCTATTCTGATTGTTTTGATTGTTATGTCCACCCTGATCTCCATTGAAGCCTGAACCGGCATTTCCTCCACCGTGACCCGGCCCATGGAATCCGGATCCTGAGCCACCACCTGATTCGTGATCATACCGGAAAGCATTAGAATTTTTGAACTCCTGCATAATATAGCAATCCTTCCAAAGGTGGGTGGTCGGCGTCTCCTTCGTCCCGTGCTTTGGACAGGGCTGGTTTAATAGATAAGTCAGGCGGACCGGGTTGGGGTTTGGAGCTCCATCGTGATTTGGCGGTTTACCCTTCCGTCGTTGGCCCCTGTCCTGCGCGCTAGTATTAGCCACAAAGTCCATGCTGCCATCCGCTTTACGCTTGCCTCCGTTACCATGACCTGCCGTGTTGTGTTGTGCCCTTGAGTTCTGTTCTTCTTTCCTTCCTGTCTTGTCATCATCGGACTGGGATCCTTGGAACTATCAGAATCAGCATACTTCACTAACACAGTCATGAGGGTCCCCATATCGTTACAATGGCGCTTCACCCGTCCCAATTTCAACTTCAGAGGTTTAAACCGGCAGTTGCTTTCCAAAGTTATGACCGCGAGTCGGCGTTGATCTGATCGATGAGTGCAAAATTTCAAACTTCGGCGTACCAGGCAGGTTGTTGACTCTCCTTCCTCCTCGACACAGGCCGCTAAGTCCACTATCGACATGGGCTTCTTACATGTATCCTTGAAATTCTGGATAAACCGGGCTCGCAACTGGGCCCATGAACTGATAGAATTGGCTGGCAAGCTCTTTAAGCAAATACGGGTTGTCCCTTCAAGCATCATGGTGAAATACTTTACATATGCCGCTTCATCTACGTCAAGCATTTCCATGGCCATCTCATAGCTCTCTATCCATGTTTCCGGAGACAAATCGGCCGTGTAATTTGGCACCTTCTTGGCCCTTGAAATCCTTGGCGAGCACACATTGCGTAAGGCGGGGACAAGACAAGGCACTCCCAAAGAACTAGAAGCAACTCCTGGCTCGATCGAGGTGGTTGGACGAACCGGCGTAAGCTGACGAGCCTCATGTTGCGCTGCTAACTCGGCATCCCTTCGTGCTCGGGCCCGGTCCACCACTTCCTGAGCATCACCCGCCGGGTTATGGCCACGGGGCGCTTCACGGTTCCGTGCATTACTGGATACGGCTGGTTCATCCATCCGCCTGCTGTAACTCCGGCTCGGACGGGGGGTGGAATGAATTCGGTCACGGCTATATGAATATGCTTCCTGCTGAACCAAGGCTGTTCGAAGAAGTTCCTTAACCCGACGCGTCTCCACCGCTTGCGGAGAATCACCTTCAATCGGGATGGCCTCCAGCCGTGAAGCGGCGGCGATAAGATTGTCCATTGGATTGGAATAATGACCTGGAGGTGTCTGGACAGGCTGAGGTACGATGTTATTCTGTCGAGGCGCCTCCATCAGGCGAGGCGCCTCCATCAGGCGAGGCTGAACCGGCGCACCCGGCCCAGGTGCCTCCGCCCGGTTTAGCCACGGCGGGTTACTAGTCCTTGCTCCTGGGGTATTAAAGAGGTTTCTGGCATCAAAAACCGTCGGCAGGCGAGACCGATGCTTCCTTTTCAAGACTTCATGCGACGCGTTCTAGTCCAGCATAAGCCTATAGGCCTGCGCATCCAAAGCGGCCCGCTCTGCGGCCATCCTGTTGTTCTCAGCCGCTAGGTCGGCCTTGGCCTGAGTGATCTGGTCCCTCATTTTTGCAATCTCCACGTTGTGGGCGTCCTGATCCGTCGGGTTAGCCTCTGCCATAAGCACAGCCAACGTATCAAACAGATCAGATAAAACCTGAGCCGGCGGGCGCCAGAGCCTCCTGCCCCGGTCGCCGCCGCCGCCGCTGATCCGGAGAACATTGCTGCTGCGGTCGAAGAGTGGACCGCCGCTGCGTACCGCCATGAATATTCCAACCCGGTTGGGCAGATCGAGAGGATCCGAATCTCGTCACCATCGGAACAACCCCAATCGGCCGTCTTGCGGTTGATACAATGATTGATTTCTCCGGTTGAGGACTCGTCGTCGGAATAAACGACGGTCTCGCTACCAGATGCCGATCCACCATCATATTCTCCTCCATGGATGACTCCCACGAAGGCACGCTTCATGGCCGGTTTACCCTGGGTAGATCTTGCACGCTGAGCCGCTTCGGCGAGGTCGGTGCGGATGTCGACTCGAGGCCCGGCTCACCGATCTTGCCAATGAAGACGTGTATGCCACCAAAGGGACCCGTACCCGTACTCAATCGAGCGGTCTCGGGGCCCCGACTGAATCGTCGATGTAGAGCTTGCGCGACGACTCTTGGTCATCCGCCCACAACGTAACCCTTGAGTCCTTGAAGCTGCCCTCCAAGAACTTGAAACCATCGTGTGATAGCCCCACGGTGGGCGCCAACTGTCGTGGTTTTGTCACGGCAGATGTCCTTATGAAAGGACTTAGTCGTGGAGCCATCGCTACGGGTTAGCTTGAAGGGGTTAAAGCGGACACAAGGGCGCAAGAGAGTTTATACTAGTTCGGCCCCTTGATGAAGGTAAAGCCTCGTCTAGTTGTGATGGAATTGATGGGGGTTTCGATGACTAGGGAGCAAACAAGCTTCGCCTAAGTCTCGAGTTGTTGTCTGTTGTCCCTAAACCGCCGCCGGATCGTCCCCTTATATACATGGGTGGCGCCGTCGGTTTGCGAGCCCCCGAGACCGCTCATAGGCGTGTCCGTTCGGTCTCTAGTATTTCTAACTTACAACACAAGTTACATACTAATGCCGGTTCACGGCTACAAGCCTTAAACCGGTTCTGGGCCTTGGGCCCTTATAGAATATCCTCACGGGTTTCAAGCATACTTGACTACTGATGAAGTTAACCCGGCCTGTCCTAGCCGATTTACGCTCGGTAGTAATATCCCCAACACCCAGGGAAAATATCTACGGCTACCAAGCCTTAGGTGCTACCATGATACGGGCTTTTGGACCGTTGGATTCTCAGATCGGACGGTTCTCCATAAGTGTGCAACATTTGCAAAAAAAGCCTTCAAGGAGTACAAAAATTGCCCATAAGTCCAGCAGATCCAGTAGCTCCCAGATGCCGCCCGATCTAAGAATCCAACGGACCAGATGCCCGTATCACGGTAGCATTTAAGCCTCAGTAGCACCAGATACTCTCCCCTCACCCTAATCACCTTCCTTCTCATCACCTGCACCTCCATCGAGCTCGCCGTCAACCGCAACAACCCATCTTCTCCACTGTCGAGCACATCGCTAACACCTCAATGCCCCAGATCTGCTCCCCTGCTCCTCCCCACTCCACCAACGCGAACCCCAGGCGGCATCGCCGGTGCCCCATCCCGGCATTAGGAGGTCGACACCCCATCTCCGGCTCATCATTCACCAGCTTACCCGTCTGCTGAAACCCATGCCGGAGTAGCAACGTCCGGGCGGAGAACCTGCAGTGGCCTGCGCCATCTTTTTCCCTCTTCAAAGCGCCCCTTCTCGGAATTGGAGGTATTGCATTCTGTTAATATCCTACTATTGTTCTGCTCATGCACTAGGTCAGCATCAAACAATACATAGTAGACCAAAAAATTACTACGAATTACGAAGCATGGTTTGTAGCGTGGGAAGGATGACTTCCATATGCTGGAAGCAAAACTAGCAGATTTGTATTTCCTGGAATCACGTCCCTAGTGTTCTTGAACCATGTGTTATGCCTACTCATGTTAATGGTCTTTTTTTATTTAAAGGGTACCTTATTTGCTTAGTAGTGATTTTTCTGGTCAATGAAAGTTAGATTTTGATGTTTTTGAAGGAACAAAATTCATTACATAAGAATCAAATTTCTATTACCATAGCAAGATCAATTCGCCGAGGAAGCAAATTCACTGTTAGATGGAAGCAAGATTAACTCACCGTTAAGCCAAAAATCGTTGACGCAAATTAAACTAAGCATTGCGTTAGAAGGAAAATGCCTATGTTGCCGAAGCGAACTCCAGTCACATTGAAGCACGTTTAAATAACTTTGGGTGCATGCTGGTTGGATTAACCAAACCATGTAGCAAAGACAACTAATTTAGGAAGCAAATTAAAATGAGAATGGAATCAGGATTTCGCGTCCAAAGAAGCAAACGTGACATGGAAAATTCATAATGGAGAGATCGCGAGTTAATTTGGAGCCACTAAGAACGGGTTAAAAATCACAGTAAATATGGCGTGATTTATGGAGGTAGTTATGGAAGGAAATCACAAAAATCCAAACGAACCACCCGTGTGCTCCTTTTACCAGGCCTCATGAGAGTCACAATATTAATTTATCCTAGGGTGCATGAGTAGTCCGATAAAAGCATTGTTTCAGTAGTCTGATTGGTAGTGTTTCCCTTTATCAATAATGCTATATAATAGGGCTATATTAGTGGCGTGGGGGCAACATGCCACCAATGATGTTTTTGGCGTGCCACTACTAGGCATTCATTTACTAGCGCGAGAAACTTGAATTGGTGGTGTCGATCAAAAGATAGACAGGCAAAAAGGTGGGTGGAGTAGGAGAACAACGAACGGGAAGCTAGGTGGAGCCAGAGAGGTAGGGAACTTTGGCGCATACGGTAATTTCATCAATCTCGAGATGTTGTGTCGTGTCGACTCGGTATTTCAAAGGTGTTTATAGAGTGAGTGTATGGGTGTTCATAAGAGTGAGTGTATCCGCGTCTATGTGAGCATTTGCAATTGTACCGTGTTAACCTTTTTTCGGATTCTGCTTTCCCCTGTTTTAATAAGAGAGTAGAACTTAGCTTACATTCCACACCGTACGTAGATGTAATGCCTGGAGCTACATACATATTCACACAACACAACCATGAAACGAACACAGCTTCATCGGGAAAAAAGAAAATAAAAAAGAAGAAGAAACGCACACTCTGTACAGTAATTACATGGAATCGGAAAGTAACTGGCGCACACACCATCCATCGATTCTCAAATCGACCCGCCAAACGCTCAGTCGTCCACTGGTCATTGCTGCTGCTACATGATGGAGCAGCTGTTGGGGTCATCCGAGTACCCGTGGTGCACCACCGTGTGCATGTTCGCCGCCGGCTGCTGCGGATAGTAGTAACCCTGCTGCTGGTACTGCGCGGGGTAGCCGCCACCGCCACCGCCGCCGCCGCCGCCGTAGCTGTAGTAGTCTCGCCCGCCAGTCGTTAGAGGGTACGAGCCGGCGTTGCGGTAGTGGTCTCGACCGCCCCCGGCGTGTTGCTGCGGCGGGTAGCTCCCCGTGTAGTACATGTCGCGCGCGGTGACGTGCTTGTACGGGCTCGGGCTCGGGTGGTAGCGGTACGGGTGGTACTCGCCGGCGAAGTCGTCGTCGTCGTCGACGGTGCGCAGCTCCACCACCTCCGCGTGGCCCACCTTCCGGCGCAGCTTCTCGGTGAGGCGGTTGGAGTCGACGCCGGCGCCGATGACCAGCAGCAGGTTCTTGTCCTCGCCGGCGATCGTGACAGACTCCACCCCTGCTCGGTTCACGCAAAAGTCAACATGCATCCATGAACGGTGCAAACGACAAGAGGTTTAAGCTGCTAATAATTAAGCATCAAACGTGCTAGTTCGTGACAAGTCGGATTGAGAGGCGAAGGTAAGGGAGGTGGGTATGGACTATGGAGCAAGGAATTTACCGGTGACCGCAGCAGCCACCTTGATTGCCTTGGAATGGCCCTTCTCAGAGCTGATCTGGATCCTGATGACCATCTCCGTCTGCAATTCATGGTTTCAACCCATGAAACTAGTTCTAATAACTGGCGGTAGAAAGAAACATAACTAGCACTTTTTTTTTCTTGTATAGAATCATGAACAATAACACATCGATTTTTGCTAAGGATGCATACATTTTTTTCCCATGTAAAGCTAATAATTAATGGAAGTTAACCAGGTGGTACTAAGATCTTACCCTCATCTTCCCGGTCGGTAGTCCTCGGATGAGCCAAGTAGAAGTTGGTAGTACTAAGCAAGAACCAGCTATGGCAGTCCTTTGTAACTCGCTAGCTAGCTTATGCAGGAGGGTTGTACCCTGTGTGATAACACAGTAGTGACTTTATATACACGCACAAACCGACCCTGATTGTTATTATTTTTGGCGGGGAAACCAACCTTGATTGAACGGCTATTAGCAAGATAACCACCCCGCATTGACCTCACCGGCCAAGTCGTCGGGGCCCCGAAGCATATCCCAACAGCCAACACCCTCATTTTTCCTTCTGAGAAAATATCACTACGCTTTGTGGATCGAGAGCGACACCAACGGATTATTTAGGGAGACCTCGCGTCCCTGACTCGACATGTCGACATGTCGTAGCGACTCACTGACTCGGCTACCGTAGATAACTCGTGTACCCACGCAAGCGAATGCCACTTGCACGCATGATCGCATCACATCGACGCGTGAACGGCGGGTTTGGACGCGTCATTCCCCGAAATGAAACGAAAAGAACGGAAAATTTTGGCCGGGCAGGACTTACGTGCCTCTGATACTGTTTTAATAGCCATGCAGAGCTATCGGGGGCGGTTATAGTAACTAGTGAGTGTAACGGATGGCTGGGATTGGGCAGTGCTGCCATGTGTGACAGTGAAATGGGGATCGGTGGCCTGGGTGAGCTGGAGAGTGGAGACTGGGCCCGCTGAGATCGACACATGGTAGCTAGGTGAGTGGGACACTAAACTATCTTTAATTCGGGGGCATGTAATTATTGGCGACGTGGTGATGCTAGCTACCTTGCGTACACCGTAATTCGACGGTGTTAAAAATACAGCTTAGTTAGATGGGACGTGGCAAGGGATGCTGCAAAAGTTTGCTCCATTTTCTTAGACTAGGTAATTACACATGCGTTGCAACGGGGTATAAATAGTTTAGTGTTTTAGGCCGTGATTTATCAGTCCATATATTTTTCTTAATATCACAACCCTGATAGGTCCCAAACGCTCGGATTTTAAGCATTGTCATTCCGAACGTTTTTTAGTGGCAACTTTACTTAACACGAGGTGGCAACTTTACTTGACACGAGGTGGCAACTTTAGTTGCTAAAACATGGCAACTTTGTCTCAATTTGTTCTTTTTTTGTTAGAAAATTGTCATGTTTACCAACCTCGCGTGAACTAAAGTCGCCATAAAAAACGTTCGGGTTGCCATACATAAAATTTGAACAGTCAGGATTTATCATTTCCGTAATATAATTATGTAAATAAATGTTTATCAAATCCTGCCTGTGATTTACCTGTAGATAAGTTACCTGCCATACTTTAGAATTCTTTTTTGTAATCATTTATTGGCTTACAAAAGAAAACATAAGTTTATTCGGTAAATCAGTAAAAGGTGGGACACTTAAGGCGGATTTCAAGGAATTGTGCTTAGCAAAAGAATGGAAGCTTGGATGAAGTACTCCACCTGGCAGCAAAATAAACGATATTGTTTTTTTAGGTAGTACTCCACCTGTGCCAGGCGTATTCCAATACATAAAAGGAATAATATAGTACGTTCAATATGTAAATTCCTTAGTGGATGGGCTAGGCATACTACGGGTATTCTTAAAAAAGAGAAGATTCGTCTCTCGTCTATTATCGACGATTTAGAAGCTTTGGCTGAGGTTCGTCCGTTATTTGTGCAAGAAATTGAGATCAAGAATCAATCGAATGCACAAATAGCTAGACTTCTAAGAGAAAGAGGAGCTCAAATGGCACCAACATTCAAACTCTCGGTTTATTCTGAAAGGGAATTCAAATACAAGTTACTTCCATGGTGTAGCTAACACTAGACACCGGAAGAAACTTATTTATTCTCTTGTACATGAGGAGGGCATGATTGTGAGCATGAGCAACTCAAAACATACATTACTAATTATTATATAAATTTGTTCGAAGCCCCAGAAGAAGGCAACTTCTCGATGGATGAGTCCCAAACAGATGATATGTCCCAGGTTTCCGTTGAGGAAAATAACCTTCTAACGGCTCCTTACAGTGAGGAGGAAGTAAAGAAGGTGGTTTTCCAAATGGAACACAACAAAGCACTGGTCCGGATGGGTTTCCCGCTGAGTTTTATCAGAACTTCTGGGAGGTTATCAAACCGGGCCTTCTAGAACTATTTGGCTACCTCCATGCTGGTCAGCTAGAATTGGTTAGCTTAATGAGGCTGAACAACATAGACATATATGTCTCCTTAGTGTTAGTTTTAAAATTTTCATGAAAGTTGCGGTGATAAGGCTTAACTCGTTGGCTGACCTTGTAGTTCGTCCGACCCAGACTGCATTTATGCAATGTAGAAACATCCCTAGATGGAGTTGTCAATAGACGAACTACATCGGAAAAAGTTGAATGGGGTAGTCCTTCAAATTGATTTTGAAAAAGCTTATAACAAAGTAAAGTGATCTTTTCTCCAACAAACCCTCAGAATGAAAGGTTTTTCTACAGAGTGTTGTGCTCTGAACCATAGCTTCATGTATGGAGGTAATGTTGCCATTAAAGTCAATGATGATGTTGGCCGCGACTTCCAAACGAAGAAAGTATTGTGACAAGGTGACTCATTATCGCCCATGCTATTTAATATAGTGGCTGATATGTTAGATGTCATGATCGAGCATTTAAAGGCTGTTGGTCAAATTAACGGGGTAGTTAATCATCTGGTTGATGGTGGAATTTATATCCTTCAATATGCCGACGATACGATCCTATACATGGACCATGAATAGAAAATTTGAGAAATTTGAAATTAATTTTGTCAGCATTCGAGCATCTCTCGGGTCTTAAGATGAACTTCCATAAAAGCGGATTGTTTTGTTCTGTCGAGGTCAAGATGAGGCCCATCTATATGTTGAATTGTTTAGCTACAGGCAAGACTAGTTTCTAGTTAGCTATTTGGGGATATCGATACATTATTGGAGACTCACAAATGGTGAATGGAAACACGTCGAGGAGAGACTACAAAAAAGGTTAAGCAGATGGATAGATAAACTGCTATCTCTGGGCGGAAGATTGGTTCTCATAAATTCTGTCTAAGTAATATGGTACTATATATGATATCCTTCTTCCAACTTCCTAAATGAGTCTTACATAGATTGGATTATTTTTGATAAAGATTATTTTGGCAAGGAGATAGCGAGAAAAAGAAATATCAACTGGCTAAATAGAGTGTGGTTTGTCATCCCAAAGACCAAGGATGATTGGGAATTCATGACCATGAGGTTAAGAATGCTACCCTCCTCAGTAAGTTGTTGTTTAAGCTGCTAACGGAAGATGGTATATGGCAAACCCTCCTAAGGGGAAATATATAGGCTCAAAAGCAATGTCCAAGGTATATTGGAAGCCTGGGGACTCAAAATTTTGGGTTGGTCTCATGGATACGAAGAAATATTTCTTCCACTATGGATCCTTCTCTATTAAAGATGGCTCAGAAATTAGATTCTGGGAGGACTAGTGGCGAGGTAATGCCACACTTCAGGAACAATATCCAGCCCTATTCAATATAGTTCATCACAAGGCTTATACTATCGCCACGATTCTGGATTCCTATCTTCTAAATGTGACATTCAGAAGAGATTTAATAGGACACGGACTTTCATTGTGGAACACTTTGATAAATCGTCTCGCCATCCTGCACTTATCACAAGGTGCCGATGAATTTCGATGGAATCTAAACACAAGTGGTAAATTCTTGGTAGGTTATTGGTATAGTGCTTTGATCCAATCAGATGTGACAGTTGATAATAATAAGAAGATTTGGACTTAAGAATAAAATCTTTGTGTGGTATCTTTGTCGAGGAGTCATTTTTATCAAAGATGACCTTATTAAGAGGAATTGGCATGGAAGTACGCAATATGTTTTATGTCATCAAGATGAAACAATAAAACATTTGTTCTTTCAATGTAAATTAGCTCGTTCTATATGGAAAGTCATCCAACTAGCTTCTGGCTTGTATCATCCACATAGTGTTGCTAACATTTTTGGCAACTGGTTACATAGGATTGATCACATGTTTAGAATTTTTCTCAGGCTGGGAGCGCTTCCCATTATTTGGTCGGTTTGGCTATGTAGAAATGATAAGGGTTTTAATGATAAAAGTACTTTTCGTATGTAGGTTATCTACATGTGTACATGTATGCTACGTTTATGGTCGTCTCTACAATGTGTGGAGAATCAAGACCTATTTATGGAGGTGTGTACACACTTGGAGCACACTGCGAGGGATACTTTTACGCAACATGGATGGCAGCATGATCTTAGAATTGGCCCTCCTATAGTTTAGGTGTCATACAAACTCATGATTTCTCGTATTTCACCTTTATTCTTTCTTTTTTAGTTTGGACTTGGTTTTGTTGTGTGCATCTTAGTTATGTAGAGGCCGAGTGTAATGCTTAAAACCAGTAAGCAATAGCCCTTTATCAAAAAAGTAGTAGAGAGATGATTAGGGAGGCAATTCCTCTATTACATTAAAAGCAAAACCAGAGTTACAACTTACAAGATCCATAACAGATGTTATCCAGCTGAAATGTAAAAGTAACTACGGCAACATAAGATCGCAATGGAAATTAAAGCTTAACAAGACAAGTGGCTCAGCAGCAGACAATGTAGTCTTGGCCTTCTAGACCGGCGTTGCCCCAGACATTGGTAGCCAGCAGGTCACCTTCAGAGTGGAGGTTGGTCTCAAGAAGACTTCTTGCATGTCCAACTTGCATCTCGGCGGTGAGGGTGCTCATCGTAGAGGTATGGTGGCCCCGTGGGTGTAACATCCCAAATTTTCAATTTGAAATATTATACATAGATCATCACTTGCATATCATATTTTTATTGCATTTTGGCTCGATCCTAGAAATTCCACGCAACTCAAGGACCCACGGAGAGAGTTGGAGATTTCTTTATTTTCATATTTGAGTTTTCTCAAATTTTGAAAATAGGATCATTTGATTTTATTTATTTTATCTTCAATTATTTCTACTATCGAAGTATGAGAGAGGGAACAAAATGACTTTCCCAAAATAAAGGAATAATGAAGATTTAATAAAAAAATCAAATAAGATTTTATTTGGAGTTTTTTGCTATTTTATTTGGATTTAGGAAAAAAATGCACGTTTTCAAAAGCTGCATTTTAGGGCCAAGAAAATGCTCACCTCGTTCTAAATATTTTATTTAGGCGGTGAAAATTTGTTTTGGCATTTTTATATTTTTATTTATTTTTCTAGAATTTTTCTAAGTCTCGGCGAAATTATTTAAAAAGCAGCACTTTCATTGGGCAAGGCCCACTTAAAACCGACCAACCGCCGCCGCTTGAGTCCGGTGAGCACGCCTCCGAGGCGACCAGCGCCCCCTTCCCAAGCCGCGCCCCCCCCCTCCTTAAATAGCCGCCTCCGCCGCCCTCTCACCCATGCTTGACAGCTTTTTGTGCGACCGGACCCGAATGGATCAAGTCTCGTGCTCGGTGTCATCCTGGATCGATGTCGACACCACAGATGCCGAAGGATTTATAGCGAGTAGCAATCACACACTTATTACAATGTTGTCCACAAGGGAACTTATTACAATAATATGGCTTAAGGCCATCTAATAATAACAATGGAAGGCTTGGAAGATAAGTGAGTCCATCAACTCCATCGGCATCACGAGTATAGAACCACGACCTAACACCTTACTGTCGTTTGAAAAGTACGCAACATGAAAGTTGCAGCCAAAACAATTGAGCACATGGAATATCTTGGCAATGTAACACATAGAGAGTAATGAAGGAATAAGCCTATACTACATGCATACATGGCTGGTGGTAAAGCTCTCTGTTACATTTTGCATAAAGCTAGTTTTCCCTACAACAAAGGAATAATCTTGTTTAACTATCATGGTGGTTGTTAAACATTGAGAATGGTTGACAGCATCCTCAATCCCAATTAAAAAGTACTCATCAAAAACCCAATAACATTTATTAGAAGTAACATGTTGAGATTCACATGATATTCAAGTACTAGATACTCAAAACGTCCATAACCGGGGACACGGCTAATCATGATTAGTTTATACACTCTGCAGAGGTTTGCGCACTTTTCCCCACAAGACTCGATCGCCTCCGCTTGGTTCTCGCACTACATGGTGTTTGAGAAACGGATGACCGAGACACAGTCTTTCAGAAGCACTAGCACCTTACATGTGGGTAGACCGTACCAACCTACATCCCCTACATCAGCTAGCCTACCCGTAAGAGTTCGCACAACTTACTTAACTATGCGAGCCCATATTGGCTTGTGGCTGCACACGGAAGTTTCAGTTTGAATAGTCTTATGATCCCTTAGAGCACGGGTGGCGGTCCAAGAAATCTGAGCAAGTCTGATAGAAACCAGTGCCTCAATCCACCCAGGATGTGTGTTTAGGTTGCCACCTTAGATAAACCATTAATTAACAATCTCACATCTGTCATGGATATTCACTCACCCAATCCACGTCTACTAGCATAGCATGGCATAATAAGCAAGCGTGAAGTAACTCCCAATGTTTCATAAGTAAAAGCAGTAATGGGTACTACCTCAATCTACTTCCCATCCCACAATTTAAGTTGATCCTAAACATGCAAGTGTTTGAGGAATAGGGCTAATGCATAAAAGCTGGGTAGTATAAAGGTATGATCAAGTGTTACTTGCCTTGCGATGATCCATGAGACCTAGGGATTGAAGTAACAAGCGGCGCACTCGGGTGATCTAACGCACACAAACAACAAGCATACAATAAGTACTCATCTAATGCACAGGAAATCTCAAATAAAAGATCTAACGGAGAGTTCAACTTAAGAACCTTGGTTGCAAAAAGAATCGAATCAAACAAAGCATCGAAAGTCGAAAGTCGAGAGGGAACCACTCGGTTTTAGCAATTTAAAACTTGGTCAAATTCTACAGTAGCAAAACTTTGTTTGAGTAGGTTAGTCGGAACGGCGGTTTCGATACGAAACTCCAGGCGCTTGAATCACCTGATTCCGATAAGCGGCGAGAAAATAAACTGATTTGAAAATTGAATCGAAATCGAATTGGAAAATAACGGATTAAATCCGATAAAAGAAAAACGACGAGCGGTTAACGAGCGGACGTTCGTTAACGAAACTAACCGATTTAACACGTTCATTAAAACGAGCGGGTCGGTGAGCGTTCACTAATTAACAAAACCAAAAAAATAAACCAATCTAGGTTTTAAAAAACCCAACAACGAAAGAAAAACCGGATCGGTCTTTGAAACAAAAACCGGACCGGGCGCTGCACGGTGGTGGCTACCTCCGTGAGTCGCCGGCGGGACTCGAGCTCCGTGGGCGTGGTCGGTCGGCGGGTGGCGGCGGGTCGGCGGGGTCGGGCGACAGGCGTCGCGTCGGCGATCAGCCGGCGGCGGGTCGTGGGGGCAGCAAGGGGGGGGTTAGAGGGCGGCGGCGGGATGAGAGAGAGGGGGGGTCGGCGGCTTATAAAGGAGGGGGCTAGTGCCTTGGGGAGGGGGCACGGCGGGCGGCGGCGTGGCCGGCCGGACTCGGCAACAAGTGGCGGCGAAGGGACTCCTCCATGGGGCGCGAGGGGGCGGAGTTGGGCAGGCGGTGGGCTGGGCCCTTGGCCCGAGCGGGCGGCGGCGCGTTTTTAAAACAAAAGCAAAACAATTAAAAATAAAACCAAACAAACTCCAAATTAAATAAAATTAATTTTCCCGACTCCTAAAATGAGTCGAACAAAGTGAACTTTAAAGCAGGGCAAAATGCATATTTTAAAATACTCATTTTTTTCACCTAAAGCAAATAAACTTTCAAAACCAAAATTGATTTATTTATTAAATCTTCATTTTTCCTAAATGTTGGGAAAGTCATATTATTCCCTCTTTTATTTTTTTATAGGAAAAACTTATGAAGATAAATGAATAAATCAAATGATCCTATTTTCAAATTTTGAGAAATCCCAAATATGAAAATAATGAAATCTCAACTCTCTCCGAGGGTCCTTGAGTTGCGTGAAATTTTCTAGGATCGGAAAAATGCGAGAAAATATGATATGCATGATGACCTAATGTATAACATTCAAATTGAAAATTTGGAATGTTACACCATCCGCACCCTTGCTTGCCCGCGCCGCCTTGCCTGCCGCCCGCCGCCTTGCGCCACCGCCGCCAGGGAGCCACCGCCGCCGACGTCGTCGCCGCCACCCGCACCAGCCGGACCTCGCCGGAGCCCGAGCCGAGGTAGCTGCCCGCCGCCCCGGTTTTCTGAGAAAAACCAATCCGGTTCTTTAGAAAACCCTAGTTTTCGTTTTTTTAAATAGATCGGTTTTTCTTCGATTTATTTATTTAGCGGGTGTTCGCTCGTTCGTTCATTTTAACGAACGCGTTTATCGTTTAGATTCAGATAACGAACGTTCGTTCGTTAAGCTGTTCGTCGTTTTTCTTTTTCTCGGATTTATTCCATGATTTTTCTGAACGCGATTTCTGATCCGATTTTCGATCTAGTATAACTTTTCGCTCGTTTAACGGAATCAGGTGATTCAAGCGCCTAGAGTTTTGTCTCGAAACCCTCTTTCAGAATAATCAACTCAAACAAGTTTTTGCCTCTGTAAAATTTGACTTAGGTCCAGATTAGTAAACGAAGCCAGTTTCTTTCGCCATTTGACTTTCGTTGCTTCGTTTGATCTTTTATTTGAGTTTTACCTGTGCATTATTTGAGTACTTATTGTGTGCTTATTTGTTTGCGATAGAGTACCCGGAGTGCGCCGCTTGCTACTTTGAATCTCTAGGTTTCATGAATCATCAGCAAGGCAAATAACACTTTGATCATATCTCTTTTCATACCCGGTTTTATGCATTAGATCAATCCTCAAACATTGCATGATTAGGATCTAATTAAACTGTGGGTTTTGGAAAAGTAGATGAGGTAGTACCTATTACCTGTTTTATTATCAAACCCTTGGGAGTTACTTCTATGTTTGCTTATATTGCCATGCTATGCTAGTAGACGTGGATTGGGTGAGTGTATCCATGACAGATGTGAGATTGTTAATTAATGGTTTACTTAAGGTGGCAACTTTAATACACATCTGGGTGGATTGAGGTACCTGGGTATTCCAGGATTGCCTGTTTCTTTTTGGACCGCCACCCAGGCTCAAAGGGATCATGAGATTATTCATGCTAGAAACTTCCGTGTGCAGCCACAAGCTACTATGGGCTTTAGCATAGTTGACTAAGTCGTGCAAACTATTACAGTGGTAGACTAGCAGATGTAGAGGGTTGTAGGTGTAACTATCTACCCGTTCGTAAGGTGCTAGCGCTTCTGAAAGACTATGTCTCGGTCATCCGTTTCTCAAACACCATGTAGTGTGAGAAATCAAACGGAGGAGATCGAGTCTTGTGGGGAAAAGTGCACAAACCTCTGCAGAGTGTAACAAACTAATCATGGTTAGCCGTGTCCCCGATTATGGACATCTTGAGTATCTAGTACTTGGATTATCATGTGAATCTCATCATGTTACTTTAATTAATATTGTTGGGTTTTAATGATGATACTTAATTGGGATTGAGAATGCTGTCAACCATTCTCAATGTTTAACAACCACCATGATAGTTAAACAAAATTTATTCCTTTGCAGTAGGGGAAAATTGGCTTTACGCAAAACTGTAACCATAGAGCTTTCCACCAGCCATATATGCATGTAGTGTAGCATTACTGTGTCATATTGTTTCTCTATGTGTTACATTGCCAGCATATTCCATGTACTAACCCGTTTTCGGGCTGCAACGTTCATGTTGCAGACTTTTCAGATGACGAGTAAGGTGCCTTAGGTCGTGGTTCTATACTCAGTGATGCCGTTGGCGTTGATGGACTCACTTATCTTCCAAGTCTTCCGCTGTTATCGTTATTAGATGGCCTTAAGCCATATTTATTGTAATAAGTTCTCTTTTGGAGACACTCGATGTAATAAGTGTGTGATTGCTACTCTGTTATAAATCCTTCAAGTACTATGCGTGTCAAGATTCTTGATCGAGGATGACAACGATGCACGAGGTCGACTGTTTGAGGTCTGGTCGCTACAAGATGGTATCAGAGCACACGCTGACTGTAGGACACGACCACTAAGCTAAAGCCCTAGACCACTACTCTTTCTTCTCATTTCTGACTCCTCATCTTTTCTATTCTTTTAGGATGGCGGATGCAAGGAACAAGTTCACACAACCGAATGAAGATACACCCTTTGGATGTCACTTGAAGGAAGTCACTAGATACCTGAACATCGAAGTACCAAGCTTCACCGGGACCTACAACGCCACTTTACCCGAAGAGGAGCGCTGGATGATTCAAGTTCAAGTTCAAGGGAGGACATTTGCACCAGTCACGAAGCCCATAGAGTTTTCCTTTGATGCACCAACCTGGAGTCTAGGAAAGAGCATGGCAGCCACATCGCCATGGGACGTATCGGAGAAGTTTACCGCAATGATCTCAAGAATACTATCTACCAAATCTGTGGGTGCCGAGATGAGCAATGGGAGATGATCAGCACCAGGAGGGATAGATCAATCGCATCATATATCCAGGAGTTAAACCAGCACATCCGACGTCAGGAGAACCAGATGTGCGTAGGCATGGAGGATCTACAGAAGGCCTTGACCAAGATCAAGGAGCTAGAGGAAGAACTCAAGGCTACACGTGAAGATTACATGGAAGAAATTGAAGTGCTAGTGGAGAAGAATGATCACTTAACCAGGAAGCTCGGAGTTTTCATGGGAGACCCCGCGCCAGGAGGGAATGATGACGATTTCACTTTCCCGAATAACTATATCATCATCGACGACACCGACTCGGATCCGACGACAGTGATGATGACTATATTGATGAAGCTGGAGCAGATATCATGGAGTCTTCATCGGAGCAGTTTTTCTAGTTGACCACCATAACAGTAGTAGAAATTCCCCCCTTTGTATTTAGTTTAGTCCAAGCACTTTTGTAACGATAGTTAGACCGTTGTATGCCCTTGTTTGAATTGATTGGAGTGCTATTGATTGAATTTGTCTCATGTGCATATGGGTAGTGTTTTCTCACTAGACCCCATTCTATTCTATTTTCTCACCCTCTTTAAACCCTCAGATGCCTCCGAGACGCGACACCGGATTTGTTTTCCCATCGGAGATAACTCAGTTAATTCAGCAGCAGAATGCCTTGATTCAAACACTGGTACAGAACCAAGGCAGCAACAACAACAACAACAACAACCCACCACCACCACCACCTGTTGACCATTTGACTCGTTTCTTGAGGCTAAATCCGCCGGTGTTTTCCAATAGCACCGAGCCGATTGTTGCAGATGATTGGCTCCGCAAGGTTGGAAGGGAGCTAACCACTGCAGGATGCACTGATGCGGAGAGAGTGCGTTTTTCCGCACACCAGCTTGATAGACCCGCAGCATCATTGTGGGAGAATTACATAGCCACACACCCTATTGACACAGTCACGTGGGATCAGTTTCAGCAAGCTTTCCGTACTGCCCACATTTCAGCAGGAGCTATGGCCATGAAGAAGCGTGAGTTTCGCAACTTACGCCAAGGAGGATGTACTATAAGCCAGTATGTGGAGGACTTTAGTAAGCTAGCACGTTATGCCCCAGATGACGTTGCTACAGATGCAGCTAAGCAGGAGAAGTTTCTGGAAGGACTGAATGATGAGCCGAGCATGCAGTTGATGGTAGCCACTTTCAATAACTACCGAGAGTTGGTAGATCGTGCTCTTATGATTGAAGGCAAGCAGCAGATTGACTAACGCAAGAGAAAGTATGGACGGGAAGTACAATTACGGAGCTCGGCGAAGCTACGCTTTACCCCGAAACCAGGAGGACAGTTTCAGCATACCCATGGAGGAGGTAGCTCGCACAATCATAATGGTTCTAAGAATGGAAACGGGAATGGAGGAAGTAATGGACAAAACCGCACCAACCCGTCAACCCCAGCCAAGAGAGACCTGAGCCAAGTCACTTGCTTTAAGTGTCATAAAACGGGACATTATGCCAATGAATGTCCCGAAGCCCAGAATGGAAATGGCAATGGAAGCTCTGGGAAGAAGCCGAACCCTTTCAACAGGGGACAGGTGAACCACGTTAACGTGGAGGAGGTTGAAGCTCAGCCAGATGCAGTAATAGGTAAGTTTTTGGTTAAGACATTTACTGCAATTGTTCTTTTTGATATTGGTGCATCGCATTCATACATATCACGGGGATTTGTGGATAAGTACAAACTGCCCACCAAGGTTCTTAGAACACCTATGCTAGTTAGCTCACCATGAGCGGAGTATATGGCCAGTCGTGGATGTTTTCAAGTACCTTTGAGCATATGGGTAGGCATGTTTTCCCCACGGATTTAATCATTCTGGAATCGCAAGGTTTGGACGTGATTCTAGGTATGGATTGGCTATCGATGTATGGAGGGAACATCGATTGCGCTAGTAAGTCGATTTTGCTTACAACGCCCGAAGGAAGAAGGATCAAGTATGTATCACGACATGAGCCGAGGAGGACACAAGTAAACTTCTTATCAGGAGTTGTGCAGGAGGAAGTACCAGTGGTGAAGGATTACCCGGACGTGTTTCCAGAAGAGTTGCCAGGCATGCCACCAGATAGAGACATTGAGTTTTTGATTGAGCTTTTGCCAGGCACAGGGCCAATATCCAAGAGACTGTACCGGATGCCCGCACAAGATTTGGAAGAAATTAAGAAGCAGATTAAGGAGTTATTGGATAAAGGTTTTATTCTCCAAGTTCTTCGCCTTGGGGATCGCCGGTACTTCTAGTGGAGAAGAAGGATAGATCATTGAGAATGGTTGTTGATTATCGTGGATTGAATGAAGTGACAATTAAGAATAAGTACCCGTTGCCGATGATCAACGACTTGTTTGACCAATTGCAAGGAGCTAAGGTATTTTCCAAGATCGATTTGCGATCAGGATACCATCAGTTGAAGATTCAAGAGCAGGATATACCTAAGACGGCTTTTACCACCAGGTACGGGCTGTATGAGTATACCGTTATGTCATTTGGTCTGACTAACGCACCTGCCTATTTCATGAACATGATGAACAAGGTGTTTATGGAGTTTTTGGATAATTTAAATCGTGGTGTTCATTGATGATATTTTGGTTTACTCGAAGAATGAAGAAGAGCATAAGGAGCATTTGCGTTTGGCACTTGAGAAACTCAGAGAACATCAGTTATATGCCAAGTTCAGCAAATGTGAGTTTTGGTTGAAGGAAGTTGGATTTCTCGGACGTGTTATATCCGGAGAAGGTATAGTAGTGGATCCCACTAAAGTTGTCACTGTGACAAACTGGGAAGCACCAACGATAGTTGGAGAGATCCGGAGTTTTCTTGGACTGGCAGGATACTACCGGAGATTCATTGAGAATTTCTCGAAGATTGAGAAGCCTATGACGGAGTTGTTGAAGAAGGACACTAAGTTCAATTGGACTGAGGAATGTGAGGCTAGTTTCCAAGAGTTGAAGAAATGTTTGGTTACCTCACGGTGTTGATTCTGCGGATCAAAGTAAGGATTACGAGGTGTATTGCGACGCTTCACGTCGAGGACTTGGAGCAGTGCTTATGCAGGAGGGAAGAGTTGTTTCGTATTCTTCACGACAGCTTAAGCCTCATGAGTTGAATTATGCTACTCATGATTTGGAGTTAGCAGCCATAGTACACGCATTGAAGACTTGGAGACACTTTCTCATTGGAAACCATTGCGAGGTGTACACGGATCACAAGAGTTTGAAGTACATCTTCACGCAGAAGGAGTTAAATCTCAGGCAAAGGAGATGGTTGGAGCTCATCAAGGATTATGATATGAGATTGCATTATCACCCCGGAAAGGCTAACGTAGTAGCAGATGCGTTGAGTCGCAAGAGCCATGTCAACACACTAATGACCGGAGGGTTACCAAAGGAGTTAACCGAGGAATTTCGAGAGCTATGTTTGGAGATAGTCCCGAGAGGCTTTGTAGCAGCATTGGAGATACAGTCTACTTTGATTGATAAGATCAGAGAAGCTCAGAAGACGGATAAGGAGATTGCGTCTATTAAGGAGAAAATGAGCAAGGGAAAGGCTAAGGGATTTCGTGAGGATGAGCACGATACCCTATGGTTCGAAGACCGTGTTTATGTGCCTAATGATCCGGAGATCAGGAAGTTGATTCTGCAAGAGGCCCATGATTCGCCGTATTCGATTCACCCAGGAAATACCAAGATGTATTCGGATTTGAATGATACTTTCTGGTGGACCGGAATGAAGAAGGATATTGCAGAGTATGTAGCAGTTTGTGATGTATGCCAGAAGTGAAGGCAGAGCATCAGAAACCAGCTGGATTTTTACAGCCATTGTCGATACCCGAATGGAAGTGGGAAAAGTTAGGCATGGATTTTATCACGGGATTACCCAGGACTCATTCAGGCTATGACTTGATTTGGGTTGTAGTCGATCGTTTGACGAAGGTAGCTCATTTCATCCCAGTGAAGACTACCTACAATAGTGCCAAATTGGCTAAGATATACATGACCAGGATCGTATGTCTGCATGGAGTTCCGAGGAGTATCGTATCAGATAGAGGAACCCAATTCACCTCAAAGTTTTGGAATCAGTTGCATGAAACTTTGGGAACCAGACTAGAGTTTAGTACAGCTTTTCATCCACAAACAGATGGACAGACCGAGAGAGTCAATTAGATTTTGGAGGATATGCTGATAGGATGTGCATTGGATTGTGGATCAAGTTGGGATGACAACTTGCCGTATGCGAGTTTTCTTATAACAACAGCTATCAAACCAGTTTGAAGATGGCCCCTTTCGAAGCCTTGTACAGAAGGAGGTGCAGAACCCCGCTGTTGTGGGATGAAGTTGGAGACCGGCAGTTGTTTGGACCAAATTTGATTAAGGAGTCTGAATGGAAGGTGAAGTTGATTCGCGATAGGCTCAAGGTAGCCCAGTCTAGGCAGAAGAGCTATGCAGATTCAAAACACAAGGAGACAGTATACGAAGTCGGAGATAGAGTCTATCTTCGTGTATCCCCGCTTCGAGGAGTTAAGCGTTTTGGAGTTAAAGGAAAATTAACGCCACGTTTTGTGGGGCCATACAAAGTCTTGGAGCGCATGGGAGAAGTTGCTTACAAGTTGGAATTGCCGGAAGGATTGTCAGGAGTTCACGACGTGTTCCACGTTTCTCAGTTGAAGAAGTGCCACGCAGAGATGGCTGATATACCACTAAGGGATACTGTGTCGCTGGAAGCGATTCAGTTGGGTAACGATTTGACCTACGAGGAGAAACCAGTCAAAATCCTCGAGTATGCCAATGAGTCACCCAGACAAGGTTATTAAGTTTTGCAAAGTTCAGTGGAGCCACCACACCGAGGATGAAGCCACCTGGGAGCGAGAGGAAGATCTGCTTAAGGACCACCCTCACCTATTTTCTAGCCAACCCGAATCTCGATGGTGTGATTCATCTTAAGAGGGGTAGGTTTGTAACATCCCAAATTTTCAATTTGGAATGTTATATATAGATCATCACTTGCATATCATATTTTTATTGCATTTTGGCTCGATCTTAGAAATTCCACGCAACTCAAGGACCCACGGAGAGAGTTGGAGATTTCGTTATTTTCATATTTGAGTTTTCTCAAATTTTGAAAATAGGATCATTTGATTTTATTTATTTTATCTTCAATTATTTCTACTATCGAAGTATGAGAGAGGGAATAAAATGACTTTCCCAAAATAAAGGAATAATGAACATTTAATAAAAAATCAAATAATATTTTATTTGGAGTTTTTCGCTACTTTATTTGGATTTAGGAAAAAATGCACGTTTTCAAAAACTGCATTTTAGGGCCAAGAAAATGCTCACCTCGTTCTAAATATTTTATTTAGGCGGTGAAAATTTGTTTTGGCATTTTTAGATTTCTATTTATTTTTTCTAGAATTTTTCTAAGTCTCGGCGGAATTATTTAAAAAAACAGCAAGACTTTTGGTCGGGCGAAGGCCCACCAAGCCGGCCCAACCGCTGCCGCCTCCCGCGGAGACCGCATCGCCGCCGCCGCCCGAGTCCGGCCGGCACGCCTCCGAGGCCGACCAGCGCCCCTCTTCCCAAGTTCGCCGCCCCCCCTCCTTAAATAGCCGCC
The DNA here is from genome assembly GCA_021605205.1 of Aegilops longissima. Taxonomy (NCBI): domain Eukaryota; kingdom Viridiplantae; phylum Streptophyta; class Magnoliopsida; order Poales; family Poaceae; genus Aegilops; species Aegilops longissima. Next base: position 560,806,403 of record CM038677.1, read on the forward strand.
ACCGCTGCCCTCTCACCCGCCGTCCGCTTCAAGCCCCCGCCGCGCCACACGCCGCCAGCCCCCCCCCCGCCGCCGCCGCCGGCGTCGTCGCCGCCACCCGCACCCAGCGGACCTCGCGAGCCCAAACCGAGGTAGCCGCCGCCCGGTTTTACGAAAAACCAATCCGGTTTTGAAAACCCTAGTTTTCGTTTTTAAATAGATCGATTTTCTCCGATTTATTTATTTAGCGGCGTTATTTCTCGTTCGTTCGTTTAATGAACGCGTTCATCGTTTAGATTCAGATAACGAACGTTCGTTCGTTAAGCTGTTCGTCGTTTTTCTTTTTCTCGGATTTATTCCGCGATTTTTCTGATCGCGATTTTTGATCCGATTTTCGATCTAGTATAACCTTTTGCTCGTTTATCGGAATCAGGCGATTCAAGCGCATAGAGTTTCGTCTCGAAACCCTCTTTCCGAATAATCAATTCAAACAAGTTTTTGCCTCTGTAAAATTTTACTTAGGTCCAGATTTGTAAAACGAAGCCAGTTTCTTTCGCCATTTGACTTTAGTTGCTTCATTTGATTTGATTCTTTTTGCAAACCGGAGGTCTTAAGTTGAACTTTCTAGTTAGATCTTTTATTTGAGTTTTACCTGTGCATTAGTTGAGTACTTATTGTGTGCTTGTTTGTTTGCGATAGAGTACCCGGAGTGCGCGCTTGCTACTTTGAATCTCTAGGTTTCACGGATCATCAGCAAGGCAAGTAACACTTTGATCATATCTCTTTTCATACCCAGTTTTTATGCATTAGATCAATCCTCAAACATTGCATGATTAGGATCTAATTAAACTGTGGGTTTTGGGAAAGTAGATGAGGTAGTACCTATTACCTGTTTAAGGATGGCAATTTTACCCATGGGTACGGGTACCCGCGGGTATCGTACCCGCATGGGTAGGGTATGGGCACACTTTTATACCCATGGGTAGTACCCATACCCTACCCGTTAAGTCATGCGTAGGGTGCGGGTATAGCCTTGTACCCGCGGGTATACCCATACCCTACCCGTTTGTGAACTAATATTAAGTTGTCATCAATTAGTCATTAATTTGCCATCTGACTCGTCTACTCCTATTCACTTAAGAGTATGTTGTGATTTCCAAATTTTTATAGTGGTCATTTACTCATCTACCTATTATTGAGCTGAGATAATTGTTTTTTTTGTCAAATATGCTATCAATCAGCATAAAATTGTGAACAACTTGTGTACTATTTGTTCTACCCACTTGGTACCCAATGGGTACGGGTACCGATCGGCTATGGGTGTGGGTAAAGTTTCATACCCATGGGTACGGGTATGGGTAGAATTTTGTACCCACTCACTATATGGGTATGTGTATGGTATTGCTCTACCCTGCCCACACCCTACCCATTGCCATCCTTATACCTGTTTTATTATCAAACCCTTGGGAGTTACTTCTACGTTTGCTTATATTGCCATGCTATGCTAGTAGACGTGGATTGGGTGAGTGTATCCATGACAGATGTGAGATTGTTAATTAATGGTTTACTTAAGGTGGCAACTTTAATACACATTTGGGTGTATTAAGGTGCCTGGGTATTCTAGGATTGCCTGTTTATTTTTGGACCGCCACCCAGGCTCAAAGGGATCATGAGATTATTCATGCTAGAAACTTCCGTGTGCAGCCACAAGCTACTATGGGCTCTAGCATAGTTGACTAAGTCGTGCGAACTCTTACAGTGGTAGACTAGCAGATGTAGAGGGTTGTAGGTGTAACTGTCTACCCGTTCGTAAGGTGCTAGCGCTTCTGAAAGACTATGTCTCGGTCATCCCTTTCTCAAACACCATGTAGTGCGAGAAATCAAACGGAGGAGATCTAGTCTTGTGGGGAAAAGTGCACAAACCTCTGCAGAGTGTAACAAACTAATCATGGTTAGCTGTGTCCCCGGTTATGGACATCTTGAGTATCTATTACTTGGATTATCATGTGAATCTTATCATGTTACTTTAATTAATATTGTTGGGTTTTAATGATGATACTTAATTGGGATTGAGAATGATGTCAACCATTCTCAATGTTTAACAACCACCATGATAGTTAAACAAAATTTATTCCTTTGCAGTAGGGAAAAATTGGCTTTACGCAAAACTGTAACCATAGAGCTTTCCACCAACCATATATGCATGTAGTGTAGCATTACTCAGTCATATTGTTTCTCTATGTGTTACATTGCGAGCATATTCCATGTGCTGACCCGTTTTCGGGCTGCAACGTTCATGTTGCATACTTTTCAGACGACGAGTAAGGTGCCTTAGGTCGTGGTTGTATACTCAGTGATGTCGTTGGAGTTGATGGACTCACTTATCTTCCAAGTCTTCCGTTGTTATCGTTATTAGATGGCCTTAAGCCATATTTATTGTAATAAGTTCTCTTTTGGAGACACTCGATGTAATAAGTGTGTGGTTGCTACTCTGTTATAAATCCTTCAAGTACTGTGCGTGTCAGCATTACTGATCTAGGGATGACACTGATGCATAGAGGTCAAACTGTTTGAGGTCTGGTCGCTACAGTGGGTACCAATTGAGCCTGATTAGCTTGGGCGAGGGGGTCTGCCTTTAGTCACACCTGATCATGAGAGGTGTCCCAGCACCAAAGACAGATGAGATCAAAGGAGATCCACCTCCTCCTCCGGTTGCACAAGGCAAAAGATAGCCCAATACTTTGCAATTTTCACGATCTTCCACCACACCTACCTTTTTTTGCGGATTCCCACACCTACTTAATGTCAAGCCAACGTATCATCAAAATACATAATGTTTTTTTTATTTTCATGTACACCTAAGCAGTATTAAGCTAACTAGATTAAGTAGAAGGTATTTTTTGTTAGCAATCCAATATCTAGCAATAGAATCAGATGAAGTGCCAAGAAAGATATGGAAATATTAAAAAATAACTAATCATATTTCACTAGTCACTACACAACCAAAGAATAGATGTTGAAGAGTTTCCTCATCAAAGCAAAAGAAATAGTCCTCAGACTTTGCAATGTTTATGTTTTTCAAGTTATCTTTGGTCATGAGTTTATTATTAGCTAGAGACCAAAAGAAACTAGGAATCCTGGATGGGACACAAATCTTCCATATAATAGGTATATATACATGCATCACCCCTCATGATATTGTAAAGGGAATTAGTTGAACACTGCCCTTTACTATCCATTTGCAAGATGTCAGCATCTTGTTCCAAAACAATGTTGTTTGAAATTTGTTCTAATTACTATTTCATACCATTTCTGCATCATGGGGATGGAGACAAATATTCTGAATGTCAGATTCAGCTGTGACCCATCCCAAAAAATTTGAATAACACAATCTTTCTCTCATTGTAGAGAATATAAATCCAAAAAACTGAACAACTAGTGCAGAAGTATCAAACTAGGTATCTTCATATAATCTCATTTTCTATATCACCTATCACCCATCTAAAATCAAATTTAATTTCTTGGGTGACAACTAAAAGTTCTTTTTGGAAGACGAAGGTGTTGTAGGAGGAGCAAGTTAATACATTAAGGCAGCTAGTGTTATATTTTCTATCTAAAACTTGCTTCCGGAGTTTTCCATCCCCTTGATTATACATTTCAATCCAAGATGCTAGTAAGCACATGTTAATACCTTTTAAGTTTGGGATGCCAAGACCACCAAACTATTTTTTCATGCAAAACATCCCCAGGTTGGCTAGGTCGGGTTTTTTATGCCCCTTGAAGTAGTTCCATCAAAAGTGGACCATCAAGTATTAATTAAATCTAAAGGCCACTTAGGGAATTTGAAAAGGATAGGAGATATATAGGGATGCTAGGTAAAAAATCTTGGATGAGGATCAGTCCTCCTTTGTAAGGCAGAAGTTTCCCCCTCCGCCCAGATATTTTATTCAGGATCTTATCAAATAGTGGCTGTACATCCTCTCTCCTAAACTTATCATAATAAACAGGGATACCTTGGTATTTAATGAGAAAATTACCAACATGACAACCAAAACAACATCAAAGGGTTGTATTTCTCATGATCCATACCAATTGGCACTAGTTCACTTTGGAATAATTGATTCTCATGCCCGATACCTTCTCAAAAAAGGTCAAGAGGCATTTTAAGTTTTCAGCCCTAGCTAGATTATTTTCAAGAAATAGACTTACTAACTCATCTATCGTAGATAACTCATGTACCCTTGCAAGCGAATGCCACTTGCTTGCAAGATTGCATCACATTGATGCGTCAACAGTGGGTTTGGAAGTGTCATTCCCCAAAAATAAATGGAAAGAGCGGAAAATTTTGGCCGGGTAGGACTTACGTGCCTCTGATACCGTATTAATAGTCGTAAAGAGCGATTAAGTACTGATACGTCTCCAACGTATCTATAATTTATGAAGTATTCATGCCATGTTTACAACAATTTTATATGGTTTTGGTATGATTTGAATGGAACTAACCCGAATTGGCGTTGTTTTCAGCAGAACTACCGTGGTATTATTTTTTATGCAGAAATAAAAGTTCTCCAAATGCAACGAAACTTTTTTACGAGTTTTTTGGAACAAAGGAAGCACTAGAAGCTTCGTGGGAGGACCAGGAGGTGAAGGAGGTGAGCACAACCCACCAGGGCGCGCTTGGTTCCTTGCCCATGTGTTGGTGTCTCATGGGCCCCTCGATGCCCATCTTCGCGTGAAACCAACGCCAAAAAATCCTATAAATACAGAAACCCCCAGAAATATCCCTAGATCAGAAGTTCCGCCGCTGCAAGCCTCTGTAGCCACAAAAAAAACAATCTAGACACTGTTCCGCCACCCTGTCGGAGGGGTAATTGTGATGAATTGAGTTTTCCCTTTAAGATTTCGTTATTATCAGATTGAATACTTTTATGGATTTGAGAGCACTTGATGTATGTCTTGCTATGAACACCCGTGGTGACAATGGGGTATCATATTGATTCACTTGATATACATTTTGGCATTGAACTCGTGGATTCCCGAGGTGATTTTGGGGTAATCTATGCATAGGGGTTCATGCATGTTCTCGTCTTTGTTTCTCCGGTAGAAATCTTGGGGAACTCTTTGAGGTTCTTTGTGTTGGATTGAGTATTACGAATCTGAAATTGTTTGATGCATATCGTATAATCAACTCACGAATACTTGTGGTGACATTGCAGTATCTAGGTGACATTAGAGTTGGTTGATGTGTATCATATGGTGTTATTTTAGTACGAACTCTTACATAGAACGATCGGAAAGGATAACTTGGTGTTATTTTAGTACGAACTCTTGGATAGATCGATCGGAAAGGATAACTTTGAGGTGGTTTTGTACCCTACAAACAATTTCTTCTTATGTTCTCCGCTAGATAAGAATTTTGGAGTGATTCTTCATCGCACGTTGATGGATGGTTATATGATCCAATTATATTAGCATTGTTGGGAGATTGCACTAGTGAAAGTATGAACCCTAGGCCTCATTTCAAGCATTGCAATGCCATTTGTGCTCACTTTTGTTACTTGCTACCTTGCTGCTTTTTATTGTTCCTATTACAAAAATCAATGTCTACTATCATTACTACACTTGTTTCACCATCTCTTCGCCGAACTAGTGCACCTATACAATTTACCATTGTATTTGGTGTGTTGGGGACACAAGATACTCTTTGTTATTTGGTTGCAGGGTTGTTTGAGAGAGACCATCATCATCCTACGCCTCCCACGGATTGATAAACCTTAGGTCATCCACTTGAGGGAAAATTGCTACTGTCCTACAAAACTCTGCGCTTGGAGGCCCAACACGAGTCTACAAGAATAAAGTTGTGTAGTAGACATCAATATATTTTCTGGCGCCGTTGCCGGGGAGGTGAGTGCTTGAAGGTTTATCTTTAGATCCTGCAATTGAATCTTTTAGTTTCTTGTTTTATCACTAGTTTGGTTTATAAAAGAAAACTACAAAAAATTGGAATTGAGGTTGCCTCATATTATTCGTCTTTATCATGTCTTTCTTGAAAATGATGGAAAGGAAAATTGTGCTCAATTATAGAAGAAGAATTCAATAAAATATTTGGCAGAAAATCTTTGAATGATGAGCATGATTGCAATGTTGTTAGTATGAATTCTTTGAACATCCATGATGCTAATGATATGCAAAGCCATTAGCTTGGGGATGCTATGTTTGATGAAGATGATATTTTTAGTCCCGCAAGTTTTGATGAGCAAATTTATTATGATGAAATCGTGCCTCCTATTTATGATGATTATAATTATGAAAGTGGATTTGGACATGTCATGACTTTATTTAGTGATAAATCCACTATTTTGGAAGAGGTTTCAATTGATTATGACAACAAAGTTGCTATCTATGATGATTATCGTGATGACATATGCTATATTGAATAATGATAACCATGAAACTTGTCATCATGATTTTAATTTTCAATCACATGATAGTTATTTTGTTGTGTTTGCTCCCACTACTATTCATGAGAACAAATTTGCTTATGTGGAGTAGTCAAATTTCTATGCTTGTGGATCATGAAAATAATGCTTTATGTGATAGTTATATTGTTGAATTCATTCATGATGCTACTGAAAATATCTATGATGGAGGAACATATGCTTGTAGGTATTGCAATAATATCAAGTTTCCTCTCTGTGTTAAAAATCTTGAAGTTTTGCTTGTTTTGCCTTCCTGTGCTAGTTGATTCTTGCTCCCATAAATTTTTTGATCACAAAATCCCTATGCATAGGAAGTGGGTTAGGCTTAGATGTGCTTGGCATGTGCTTCATGATGCTCTTGTTATGTTTCAATTCTTATCTTTTATGTGAGCATCGTTGAAATCATCATGTCAATCTAAAAAGGCATTAAAGAAAAGCGCTTGTTGGGAGAAAACCCTACATTTAGCCCTACTGTTTTTTTGTGTTCACATGATTAAGATACTGTAGTAATCATGTTATATATTTTTTTTATTTCAATAAAGTGCCAAGTAAAGCCTTTGGGGTAGTGTGGATGATAGTTGACTTGATCCTGTGCAAAAACAGAATTTTTTTTCTTCTAGTATCAGAATTGTTAAAATTCACGGGAACGTGATAAAATTCTGTTTTTTTACAAATTATTGTTATACAAATTCCCCACGTTGTCCTCATTTTTCAGAATTTTTGGATTTACAGAAGTATGGTCATTGTTCAGATCATTACAGACTGTTCTGTTTTTGACAGATTCTGTTTTCAATGCACAGTTGCTTGTTTTCTAGTTTCTATGGCTTATATTACTCAATATAAATTGTGGAAATGATAAGTTACAATAGGCATTGTGTGAGAACAATTATTAATCTTGTCTTTGACAATACCAAAGTGAATGATTTGTTTTATCATACTAACCTATCTCACGAAGTTCTGTTAAGTTTTGTGTGATTGAATTTTCAAGTTTTGGGTGAGATATCGATATGAGGAGAATAAGGAGTGACAAGACCCTAAGATTGGGGATTCCCAAGGCACCCCCAAGGTAATATTCAAGGAAGATCCAAGCAACTAAGCTTGGGGATGCCACGAAAGGCATCCCCTCTTTCGTCTTCAACACTAACGGTAACCTCACTTGGAGCTATATTTTAATTCGTCACATGATATGTGTTTTGCTTGGAGTGTCATTTTATTTTGTTAGGATTTTATTTTTTATTTATAATAATGTTTTGCATCTTTAATTTCAATAAAAATGTCAAGTATAGTGTTTACCATACTTATTTTGGAAGTCTACATGTTGTTGCTTGAAAACAGAAAGTTGCACGCTAGTGCGTGAATTCTTGAGAAAAGTCAGAATATGATAAATTCTTGAAATTTTTACAAAGTAAAATCTATGATAAATTTTCTACAGTGTGGGAACTTTTCAGAATTTCTTGAGTTAAATAAGTATGAATATTCTTGCATCCTTTACAGACTGTCCTGTTTTGGCAGATTGTTGCATTGTTTGCATATGTTTGCTTGTTTAATGATTTATTTGAGGATAGGAGTATTAGATATGTAGAGGCATTTAGTATGCAATGTTAAATAATAATTTTAGTTATTTTCTATAGTAGATAATGATAAGGTTATTGCATTGATTTATACTAACTTATCTCACGAGTTCTTGTTGAGTTTTGTGTGGATGAAGTTTTTAAGATTTAGGGAAAGCATGATATAAAAGGAATTAAGTAGACACAAAAGCTCAAGATTATGGATGCCCAAGGCATCGCAAGATAATATTTCAAGAAGTCTCAAGCATCTAAGCTTCGGGATGCCCTGGTAGGCATCCCACCTTTCTTCATCAACAATTATCGGTTAGTATCGGTTGAGCTTAAGTTTTTGCTTCTTCACATGACTTGTGCTATTTTTGGATTGTCACTTTATTTTGTTTTGCTTGTTGTTTTAATAAAATACTTAGATCTGAAAGTTTTTAAATAAGAGGGAATCCTCAAATGGCTACCCATTTACTTAATTACTCGCTTGATCTTCACTTATATCTTTTTGGAGTAGTTTGTCATTTACTCTTGTGCTTCACTTATATCCTATGATAAATTGTTGAATGAATTGAATATCATGAATTTGAAATTATATGTTCATATCATGCCTAGTAGTGGCTTCACATTGGGTTTAGAAAGTGAAATCTTTTGAAGCTTGACAAACACAATATTGGTCATACGATCAATTCATGAATGATTAGTATAAGGAAGAGAACTTTCACATACAAATATAGTATCTTGGACATCTTCTATGATTGTGAATATCCATTAATTATTTTCAAACTTGAGGAAATTAGTTGAAGTTGGACAAGCAAGACAACGTAATGAGTTATGGTTGTGTTTATTTGCATAGAAATTATATTTTTTTTGACCTGGCATAGAAATTATATTGATAAGGATCCTCCAACATGTGGTGTTTGGTTAGAATATTTTGCTAGCCAAAAATTTGTACTAAGTAGAGATACTACTTGTGCATCCAAAAACCCTTAAACCCAGTTTCTTGCCATGACTGTCCACCATACTGTTGGGGTACGCAGTATTTCAGAAAAATTCCTACGATCACGCAAGATCTATCTAGTAGATGCATAGCAACGAGATGAGAGAGTGTGTCCACGTACCCTCGTAGACCGAAAGCGGAAGCGTTTAGTAACGCAGTTGATGTAGTCGAACGTCTTCACGATCTAACAGATCCAAGTACCGAACGTACGGCACCTCCGTGTTCAGCACACGTTCAGCATGATGACGTCCCTCGAGCTCTTGATCCAGTTGAGGACGAGGGAGAGTTCCGTCAGCACGATGGCGTGGCGACTGTGATGATGAAGTTACCAGCGCTGGGCCTCGCCTAAGCACTATGACGATATGACCGAGGTGTTAAACTGTGGAGGGGGGCACCGCACATGGCTAAGAGATTGTTTGTTGTGCTTTGGGGTGCCCCTGGCCACGTATATAAAAGAGGGAGGGAGAGAGCCGGCAGGCAGGAGGGCGCGCCAAGGGGGGAGTCCTACTTGGACTGCTAGTCCAAGTAGGATTCGCCCCCCCCCCCCCTTTCCTTTTCTTCCATCAGAGGGAAAGGAAGGAGGGGAGAAGGAGAAGGAAGGAGGGGGCCGCGCCCCCACCCCTTGTCCAATTCGGTTTGGGCAGGGGGGAGGCGCGCGCCACCTGGTGGCCCTTCTTCCCTCTCTCCACTAAAGCCCACTAAGGCCCATTAACTTCCGCAGGAGTTCCGGTAACCCCTCGGTACTCCAAAAAAAATACCCGGATCACTCGGAACCATTCCAATGTCCGAATATAACCTTCCAATGTATGAATCTTTGCCTCTTGACTATTTCGAGACTCCACGTCATGTCCGTCATCTCATCCGGGACTCCAAACAAACTTCGGTCATCAAATCACATAACTCATAATACAAATCGTCAGCGAACGTTAAGCGTGAGGACCCTACGGGTTCGAGAACTATGTAGACATGACCGAGGCACATCTCCGGTCAATAACCAATAGCGGAACCCGGATGCTCATATTGGCTCCTACATATTCTATGAAGATCTTTATCAGTCAAACTGCATAACAACATACGTCATTACCTTTGCCATCGGTATATTACTTGCCCGAGATTCGATCGTCGGTATCATCATACCTAGTTCAATCTTGTTACTGGCAAGTCTCTTTACTCGTTCCGTAATGCATCATCCCGTAACTAACTCATTAGTCACATTGCTTGCAAGGTTCATAGTGATGTGCATTACCGAGAGGGCCCAGAGATACCTCTCTGATACACGGAGTGACAAATCCTAATATCGATCTATGCCAACTCAACAAACACCATCGGAGACACCTATAGAGCCTCTTTATAATCACCTAGTTACGTTGTGACGTTTGATAGCACACAAGGTGTTCGTCCGGTATTCGGGAGTTGCATAATCTCATAGTTAGAGGAACATGTATAAGTCATGAAGAAAGTAATAGCAATAAAACTAAACGATCATAATGCTAAGCTAACGGATGGGTCTTGTCCATCACATCATTCTCTAATGATGTGACCCCGTTCATCAAATGACAACACATGTCTATAGTCAGGAAACTTAACCATCTTTTATTAACGAGCTAGTCAAGTAGAGGCATACTAGGGACACTCTGTTTGTCTATGTATTCACACATGTACTAAGTTTCCGGTCAATACAATTCTAGCATGAATAATAAACATTTATCCTGATATAAGGAAATATAAATAACAACTTTATTATTGCCTCTAGGGCATATTTCCTTCAGTCTCCCACTTGCACTAGAGTCAGTAATCTAGATTACATAGTAATGATTCTAACACCCATGGAGTCTTGGTGTTGATCATGTTTTGCTCGTGGAAGAGGCTTAGTCAACGGGTATGCAACATTCAGATCTGTATGTATTTTGCAAATCTCTATGTCTCCCTCCTTGACTTGATCGCGGATGGAATTGAAGCGTCTCCTGATGTGTTTAGTTCTCTTGTGAAATCTGGATTCCTTCGCCAAGGCTATTGCTCCAGTATTGTCACAAAAGATTCATTGGACCCGATGCACTAGGTACTACTCCTAGATCGGATATTAACTCCTTCAACCAGACTCCTTCATTTGCTGCTTCTGAAGCAACTATGTACTCCGCTTCACACGTAGATCCCGCCACGACGCTCTGTTTGGAACTGCACCAACTGACAGCTCCACCATTCAATATAAATACGTATCCGGTTTATGACTTAGAGTCATCCGGATCAGTGTCAAAGCTTGCATCGACGTAACCTTTTACGACGAGCTCTTTGTCACCTCCATAAACGACAAACATATCCTTAGTCCTTTTCAGGTATTTCAGGATGTTCTTGACCGTTTTCCACTCTTGGATTACTTTGGTACCTCCCTGCTAAACTAATAGCAAGGTACACATCAGGTCTGGTACATAGCATTGCATACATGATGGAACCTATGGCTGAGGCATAGGGAATGACTTTCATTTTCTCTCTATCTTCTGCAATGGTCGTGCATTGAGTCTGACTCAACTTCACACCTTGTAACACAGGCAAGAACCCTTTCTTTGACTGATCCATTTTGAACTTCTTCAAAACTTTATCAAGGTATGTGCTATGTGAAAGTCCAATTAAGCGTCTTGATCTATCTCTATAGATCTTGATGCCTAATATATAAGCAGCTTCACCGAGGTCTTTCATTGAAAAATTCTTATTTAAGTATCCTTTTATGCTAACCAGAAATTATGTATTATTTCCAATCAACAATATGTCATCCACATATAATATTAGAAATGCCACAGAGCTCCCACTCACGTTCTTGTAAATACAGACTTCTCCAAAAGTCTGTATAAAACCATATGCCTTGATCACACTATCAAAGCGTATATTCCAACTCCGAGATGCTTGCACCAGTCCGTGAATGGATCGCTGGAGCTTGCACACTTTGTTAGCACCTTTAGGATCGACAAAACCTTCTGGTTGGATCATATACAACTCTTCTTTAAGATATCCATTAAGAAATGCAGTTTTGACATCCATTTGCCAAATTTCATAATCATAAAATGCGGCAATTACTAACATGATTCGGACAGACTTAAGTATCGCTACGAGTGAGAAGGTCTCATCGTAGTCAACTCCTTGAACTTGTCAAAAACCTTTCGCAACAAGTCGAGCTTTGTAGACAGTAACATTACCGTCAGCGTCAGTCTTCTTCTTGAAGATCCATTTATTCTCTATGGCTTGCCGATCATCAGGCAATTCAACCAAAGTCCATACTTTGTTCTCATACATGGATCCCATCACGGATTTCATGGCCTCAAGCCATTTCGCGGAATCCGGCTCATCATCGCTTCCTCATAGTTCGTAGGTTCGTCATGGTCAAGTAACATGACCTCCAGAATAGGATTACCATACCACTCTGGCGCAGATCTTACTCTGGTTGACCTACGAGGTTCGGTAGTAACTTGATCTGAAGTTTCATGATCATCATCATTAGCTTCCTCACTAATTGGTGTAGGAATCACAGGAACTGATTTCTGTGATAAACTACTTTCCAATTCGAGAGAAGGTACAATTACCTCATCAAGTTCTACTTTCCTCCACACTTCTTTCAAGAGAAACTCCTTCTCTAGAAAGGATCCATTCTTATCAACGAATATCTTGCCTTCGGATTTGTGATAGAAGGTGTACCCAACAGTCTCCTTTGGGTATCCTATGAAGACACATATCTCCTATTTGGGTTCTAGCATATCAGGTTGAAGCTTTTTCACATAAGCATCGCAGCCCCAAACTTTAAGAAACGACAACTTAGGTTTCTTACCAAACCACAGTTCATATGGTGTCGTCTCAACGGATTTAGATGGTGCCCTATTTAATGTGAATGCAGCCGTCTCTAAATCATAACCCCAAAACCATAGCGGTAAATCGGTAAGAGACATCATAGATCACACCATATCTAATAAAGTACCGTTACGACGTTCGGACACGCCATTACGATGTGGTGTTCCAGGTGGAGTGAGTTGCGAAACTATTCCACATTGTTTCATATGAAGACCAAACTCATAACTCAAATATTCGCCTCCACGATCAGATCGTAGAAACTTTATTTTCTTGTTAGGATGATTTTCTACTTCACTCTGAAATTCTTTGAACTTTTTAAATGTTTCAGACTTATGTTTCATTAAGTAGATATACCCATATCTGCTCAAATAATCCGTGAAGGTCAGAAAATAACGATACCCGCCGCGAGCCTCAACACTCATTGGACCGCATACATCAGTATGTATTATTCCAGTAAGTCAGTTGCTCGCCCCATTGTTCCGGAGAATGGAATCTTAGTCATCTTGCCCATGAGGCATGGTTCACAAGCATCATGTGACTCATAATCAAGTGATTCCAAAAGCCCATAAGCATGGAGTTTCTCCATGCGCTTTACACCAATATGACCTAAACGGCAGTGCCACAAATAAGTTGCACTATCATTATTAACCTTGCATATTTTGGCTTCTATATTATGAATATGTGTATCACTACAATCGAGATTCAACAAAAATAGACCACTCATCAAGGGTGCATGACCATAAATGATATTATTCATATAAATAGAGCAACCATTATTCTCCGATTTAAATTAATAACCGTCTCGCATCAAACAAGATCGAGATATAATGTTCATGCTTAACGCTGGCACCAAATAACAATTATTTAGGTCTAAAAATAATCCCAAAGGTAGATGTAGAGGTAGCGTGCCGACGGTGATCACATCGACTTTGGAACCATTTACCACGAGCATCGTCACCTCATCCTTAGCCAATCTTCGTTTAATCCATAGCCCCTGTTTTGAGTTGCAAATATGAGCAACAGAACTAGTATCAAATACCCAGGCGCTACTACGAGCATTAGTAAGGTACACATCAATAACATGTATATCAAATATACCTTTCACTTTGCCATCCTTCTTATCCGCCAAATACTTGGGGCAGTTCCGCTTCCATTGACCAGTCCCTTTGCAGTAGAAGCACTCAATATCAGGCTTAGGTCCAGACTTGGGCTTCTTCACTTGAGCAGCAACTTGCTTGCCGTTCTTCTTCAAGTTCCCCTTCTCCCCTTTGCCCTTTTTTCTTGAAACTAGTGGTCTTGTTAACCATCAACGCTTGATGCTCCTTCTTGATTTCTACCTCCGCAGCCTTTAGCATCGCGAAGAGCTCGGGAATTGTCTTATCCATCCCTTGCATATTATAGTTCATCACGAAGCCTTTATAGCTTGGTGGCAGTGATTGAAGAACTCTGTCAATGACACTATCATCAGGAAGATTAACTCCCAGCTGAGTCAAGTGGTTATGATACCCAGAAATTTTGAGTATATGTTCACTGACAGAACTATTCTCCTCCATTTTGCAGTTATAGAACTTGTTGGAGACTTCATATCTCTCAACTCGGGCATTTGCTTGAAATATTAACATCAACTCTTGGAACATCTCATATGCTCCATGACGTTCAAAACATCTTTGAAGTCCCGATTCTAAGCCGTAAAGCATGGCACACAGAACTATCGAGTAGTCATCAACACACGACTGCCAGGCATTGATGTCTACTACGCAACTTTATTCTTGTAGACACGTGTTGGGCCTCCAAGCGCAGAGTTTTGTAGGACAGTAGCAACTTTCCCTCAAGTGGATGACCTAAGGTTTATCAATCCATGAGAGGTGTAGGATGAAGATGGTCTCTCTTAAACGACCCTGCAACCAAATACAAGAAACCTCTTGTGTCCCCAACACACCCAATACAATGGCAAATTGTATAGGTGCACTAGTTCGGCGAAGAGATGGTGATAAAAGTGTAATATGGATGGTAGAAATATATTTTTATAATCTTAATAAATAAAAACAACAAGGTAGAAAATAGTAAACGGGCACAAAAACGGTACTGCAATGCTTGAAAACAAGGCCTAGGGTCCGTACTTTCGCTAGTGCAATTTCTCAACAATGATAACATAGTTGGATCATATGATTATCCCTCAAAGTGCAATAAAGAATCACTCCCAAGTTCCTATTAGCGGCAAACAAAAGATATAAATTGTTTGTAGGGTACGAAACCACCTCAAAGCTATTCTTTCCGTTCGATCTATCCTAGAGTTCGTACTAAAATAACGCAAGCTATTCTTTCCGATCGATCTAATCAAGAGTTCATACTAAAATAACACCAAAGAAACTTCATATTCATAATACTCAATCCACACAAAGAACTACAAAGATATCACAAAGTTTCTATCAGAGAAAAGATAATAAAAACGTGCATCAACCCCTATGCATAGATTACCCCAACATCACCTCGGGAATCTGCAAGTTGAGTGCCATAACATACATCAAGTGAATCAATATGATACCCCAATTGTCACCTCAAGTATTCATACTGCAAGACATACATCATGTGTTCTCATCTCTGAATATTCAATCCGACAAGACAAAACTTCAAAGGGTAAAGACTCAATTCATCACATCAAGAGTATAGAGGGGAGAAACATCATATGATCCGACTTTATTAACAAAGCCCGTGATATAGATCACGAGAGAGAGAGAGAGAGAGAGATTAAACACATAGCTACTGGTACAAACCCTCAGCCCCGAGGGTGGACTACTCCCTCCTCATCGTGGTGGCCGCCCGGATGATGAAGATGGCCACCGGAGATGATTCCCCCCTTTGGCAGGGTGCCAAAACGGGTCTAGATTGGTTTTCGGTGGCTACAGAGCCTTGCGGTGGCAGAACTTCTGATCTAGGTTAACCCCGATGGGTTTCAGAATATTTGGGAATTTATAGTGCAAAGAGGGGGTGCGGGAGGCCACCGAGGTGGGCACAACCCACCTGGGCGCGCCAGGTGGGCCTGGCGCGCCAAGGTGGGTTGTGCCCCCCTCGGGGCACTCCCCAGGTGTTGCTCTGGCCCAAAGAATGTCTCCTGGTCCATAAAAAATCATCGTGGAGTTTCGTTGCGTTTGGACTCCATTTGGTATTGATTTCCTGCGATGTAAAAAACAAGTAAAAAACAACAATCGGCATTGGGCACTGGGTCAATAGGTTTGTCCCAAAAAAATGATATAAAGTTGCTATAAAATGATGGTAAACCATCCAAGAATGATAAAATAATAGCATGAATACTTCATAAACTATAGATATATTGGAGATGTATCAGCATCCCCAACCTTAATTCCTACTCGTCCTCGAGTAGGTAAATGATAAAAGAAATAATTTATGAAGTGTGAATGCTATCAAAGTGCATAAGTTTGATCAATGAAAATTTCAATCACTTTTCCTAGCATCATAACAACAATTATTTCTTATAAAACTTCTCATGTTACAGTAGCAACCAATTCACATGTTAAGGTTCAAACAATGAACTCTCTTGAAACTCAACAGCTTATGTTCTTAGTCACCAAGCAATTGCAATTAAACTTATTCAACAGAGTTTGAGTAAGAGCCCCACATACTCAACTATCATATAGTCTTCTATGATTGCTAACACTCACCGCATACATATGAGCAAAACGTTTCAACCGGACACGTACAAAGATAGGGGCTTATTGTTTTGCCTCCCAACGTATTCACCTCAAGGGTGATGTCAACAATAATAACTCATGCTACCCATATTCAACTGGACATATGTGCCTAGATCTTTCCTCACCACATGATGCTTGCCAAAAGAGACAAATAAAAAGGAATAGAGAGGAAAACTTTGACTCTTTGCATAAAAGTAAATACTGAAAAGTAAAAGATAGGCATTTCGCAGAGGGAAGCAGAGGTTGCCATGCGCTTATTTGTTTGTATGCTCAACCCCTTAGTGCAAAAGAATGTCATGTTATATTGCCCCTTATGATAGCAACCTTTATTATGCAGTACGTCGCTTTTATTGCTTTGCCATCATAAGTTCGTACAATGCTCAATTTTCTCTAACACTAAATGATCTAACACTTTTAGAAGCAATTTTTATTGCCTTATTGCACCATGACAACTTACTTGAAGGATCTTGCTCAATCCTTAGGTAGGTATGGTGGACTCTTGAAAATAAGATTTGGGTTTAAGGATTTTTGGATGCACAAGTAGTATCTCTACTTGGTGCGGAATTTTTTGCTAGCAAATATGGGGGGCAAGCACCACATGTTGAAGGATCTAAAATATGAATTCTATGTGAATATGAGCAAACATAAATCATTACGTTGTATTTCTTGTCCAACGTCAACAATTTTGGCATATAATATTTTGATGGGGGCTCACAATCACAAAATATTTCCATGACAGTTTATTTGCATGTGAAAGTTCTCTTCCTTGTACTAATAATTCGTGAATTGCTTGTATGGCCAAAATTGTGATTGTCAAGCCTCAAAATATTTCACTTTCTAAACCCAATGTGAAGCTACCTCTAGGCATGATATGATTTCAACTTCATGACATTCAATTTATTCAACAATTTACTCATAGGATATAAGTGAAGCACAAGAGCAATTCCAAAGGAAAGAGCTTCGTTGACGGGATGTGAATGCTGCTTACTTAGCCTCCTTGGCAACCATTTGAGGACTCTATTTTATTTAAAAACTTTCAGATCTAAGTACTTTATTAAAACAGCAAGCAAAACAAAATAATAATGACAATCCAAGGACAGCACGCGTCATGTGAAGAAGCAAAAACTTAGGCTCAACTGATACTAACCGATAATTGTTGAAGAAGTAAGGTGGGATGCCTACCGGGGTATCCCCAAGCTTAGATGCTTGAGACTTCTTGAAATATTATCTTGGGATGCCTTGGGCATCCCCAAGCTTGAGCTTTTGTGTCTCCTTAATTCCTCTTACATCACGATTTTCCTAAATCTCAAAAGCTTCATCCACACAAAACTCAAAAAGAACTCGTGAGATAAGTTAGTATAGACCAATGCAAAAGCTTTATCATTCTCTACTGTAGCAAATCATTAAAATTATTATTAAACATTGCATTCTAAATTCCTCTGCATATTTAATAATCCTATCCTCAAATGGATTCATTAAACGAGCAAGCATATGCAAACATAACGGCAATCTGCCAAAACGGTACAGTATGTAAAGAATGCAAGAGTATCAATACTTCCCTAACTCCAAACGTTACGAAATTCTACCACGATGTAGAAAATTTATCAGAGCTTATTATGCTAAAAGTTTAACATTTTATCACATTCTGACTTTCCTCGGGAATTTTTGCAACATCGATAAACTTTCTGTTTTCAAACAGCAACATGTATACTTGCAAGATAAGCATGGCAAAGGCTATCAATGCCACTTTTGTTGAAATAAAAGATGCAAAACATTATTCTAAATAATAGTAGGCAAATCCTAACAAAATAAATTGACGCTCCAAGCAAAACTCATATCATGTGACGAATGAAAACATATAGCTCCAAGTAAGGTTACCGATAATGTTGGAGACGAAAGAGGGGATGCCTTCCGGGGCATCCGCAAACTTAGTTGCTTGGATATTCCTTGAATATTATCTTGGGGTGCCTTGGGAATCCCCAAGATTAGGGTCTTGTCACTCCTTATTTTCCTCATATCGATATCTCACCCAAAACTTGAAAACTTCAATCACACAAAACTTAACAGAACTTCGTGAGATAGGTTAGTATGATAAAGAGCAAACCATTTCACTTTGGTACTATCAAAGACAAGATTCATAATTATTCTCACATGATGCCTACTGTATCATATCATTTCCACAATTTATATTGAGCAATATAAGCTATAGAAACTAGAAAGCAAGCAAACTATGCATTGAAAACAGAATCTGTCAAAAACATAATAGTCTGTAATGGTCTGTACTCAAACCATACTTCTGCTACTCCAAAAATTATGAAATAATTACTACCACGTGAGAAATTTGTATTTTAAACTTAAAAAGAATCAACCCAAAAGCACTCTTTTGTTAAAAATGAGAACTATTTTCGTGAGCGCAAAAGTTTCTGTTTTTCAGCAGGGTCAAATCAACTATCACCCAACATGATCCCAAAGGCTTTACTTGGCACTTTATTGAAACAAAAGCAATAATTTATGATTACTACAGTAGCTTAATCATGTTAACACATAAAAACAGTAGGTAAAAGTGTTGGGTTGTCTCCCAACAAGCGCTTTTCTTTAATACCTTTTAAGCTAGGCATGATGATTTCAGCGATGCTCGCATAAAAGATAAGAATTGAAACATCAAGAGAGCATCATGAGTCATAAGTTCCTCTCTCATAATTATTTTCAGTAGCATCATGAATAGGTTCATCAATATAACCATTACATAAAGCATTCTTTTCATGATCCACAAGCATAGAAAATTTATTACTCTCCACATAAGCAATTTTATTCTCATTCATAATAGTGGGAGTATCATAGGAAACTCGAATACTAATTGTTCCCACATTAAAAGAGCAATGTTCAGTTAAAGGATATTCAAAATTATGAATAATTCTCACTACTTTTTATAACATAAGTATCATCACAATAATCATCATAAGTAGCAACTTTGTTCTCATCATAGATAGGAGACATGCAACCATCATAGAAAGTTTGATCATTCAAAGTAGGGGGACTAAAAAGATCATCTTCATTAAACATAGCATCCCCAAGCTTGGGACAAACATTAATTGCAGCAAATAAATTCTCAAACATGTCATTCTCATCAAACATAGCATGCCCAAGCTTGTGGCTTGGCATATCATAAGCATAATCACTCTCATCATTAATAGTATGAATAGCACCAACTGGTTTAACAATTGCTATCATCATAATTTCCCAAGTTGGTGCCAAAAATATTTCCAAGATCATAAGGGATGTCATTATCTTCCCAATCATAATCATCACAACAAGCAATAGGCATAACAAAATCATCATCAAGTGCATCATCTTCCAAAATTATTTTTGATTCATTTTCATGAGGCACAACAATAATAGGAGCAAAATTATTTGGGAGAGATACCTTTTTACCTCTATTCTTTCTTCTTTTCTTCTTCTTCACCACACCATGTGTGGGTTTAATTAATCTTTTCAAGCTTCTTATTGCTGAGATTGGTTGGATAGGAAGCTCCTCCTCGTTACCTGATTCATCATAATAAACACTAGGAGGGTTTTGGAAAATATTTTCCCTTTCATTAGTACTCTATTCATATTCTATTTGTTTTCATGACTTCAGATAGTTGGCAATATAAGGATTCTCAATGCAATTTACCGCACAAAACCTATAAATTTCTTCTAGATCAAAATCTAGAAACCTCTTGGGGTTTGGAAAACCCTTATTTATACGTTTCATTTCTTCATACCCCAAGAGAAGACTAAGCTCTTTATGATGCTCAAGGGTAATTAAGTTATCACAACTTTTGGAAACGATTTGATCATGAAATAATTTGCATTGGAGATTTAAATGACCACATTCATTGCAAAGTTCACAAGGATGGCGAAAAAATTTACATCTTTCAGCACAATCATCTAGCCTCTCTTGCAACTTTTTAGTTTCTAAATATTTATGCTTCTTACAAAGTCTATCTTCCATTTCTGGTGTGCAAAGGCACTCCCATTTCACTCCGCAAAAAGTGACATGCTTATAAGAAACATTTTTTTCATGACTAGTGCAATCATCATTAGCATTTT
This sequence comes from Aegilops longissima, assembly GCA_021605205.1. Taxonomy (NCBI): domain Eukaryota; kingdom Viridiplantae; phylum Streptophyta; class Magnoliopsida; order Poales; family Poaceae; genus Aegilops; species Aegilops longissima. The sequence continues at coordinate 560,827,050 of CM038677.1, forward strand.
GGATATTCAAAGAATTCATATACTAACAACATTGCAATCATGCTCATCATTCAAATATTTTGTGCCAAGCATTTTATTGACTTCTTCTTCTAACAATTGAGCACAATTTTCCGAACCATCATTTTCAAGAAAGATATTATAAAGATTATCAATAATATGATGCAACCTCAATTCCATTTTTTTGTAGTTTTCTTTTATAACACCAAACTAGTGATAAAACAAGAAACTAAAAGATTCAATTGCAAGATATAAAGATATACCTTCAAGCACTCACCTCCCTGGCAACGGCGCCAGAAAAGAGCTTGATATCTACTACGCAACTTTATTCTTGTAGACACGTGTTGGGCCTCCAAGCGCAGAGTTCTGTAGGACAGTAGCAATTTTCCCTCAAGTGGATGACCTAAGGTTTATCAATCCGTGAGAGGTGTAGGATGAATATGGTCTCTCTCAAACGACCCTGCAACCAAATATAAGAAACCTCTTGTGTCCCCAACACACCCAATACAATGGCAAATTGTATAGGTGCACTAGTTCGGCGAAGAGATGGTGATAAAAGTGTAATATGGACGGTAGAAATATATTTTTATAATCTTAATAAATAAAAACAGCAAGGTAGAAAATAGTAAACGGGCACAAAAACGGTATTGCAATGCTTGAAAACAAGGCCTAGGGTCCGTACTTTCGCTAGTGCAATTTCTCAACAATGCTAACATAGTTGGATCATATGATTATCCCTAAAAGTGCAATAAAGAATCACTCCCGAGTTCCTATTAGCGGAGAACAAAAGTAATAAATTGTTTGTAGGGTACGAAACCACCTCAAAGTTGTTCCTTCCGTTCGATCTATCCTAGAGTTCGTACTAAAATAACGCAAGCTATTCTTTCCGATCGATCTAATCAAGAGTTTGTACTAAAATAACACCAAAGCAAATTCATATTCATAATACTCAATCCACAAAGAACTACGAAGAGACCCCAAAGTTTCTATCAGAGAAAAGATAATAAAAACGTGCATCAACCCCTATGCATAGATTACCCCAACGTCACCTCGGGAATCCGCAAGTTGAGTGCCATAACATACATCAAGTGAATCAATATGATACCCTAATTGTCACCTCAAGTATTCATACCGCAAGACATACATCATGTGTTCTCATATCTGAATATTCAATCCGACAAAACAAAACTTCAAAGGGTAAATACTCAATTCATCACATCAAGAGTATAGAGGGGAGAAACATCATATGATCCGACTATATTAACAAAGCCCATGATATAGATCACGAGAGAGAGGGAGAGAGAGAGAGATTAAACACATAGCTACTAGTACAAACCCTCAGCCCCGAGGGTGGACTACTCCCTCCTCATCTTGGTGACCACCGGGATGATGAAGATGGCCACCGGAGATGATTCCCCCCTCCGGCAGGGTGCCGGAACGGGTCTAGATTTGTTTTTGGTGGCTACAGAGCATTGCGGCGGCGGAACTTCTGATCTAAGTTAACCCCGATGGGTTTCAGAATATTTGGGAATTTATAGTGCAAAGAGGGGGTGCGGGAGGCCACCGAGGTGGGCGCAACACATCTGGGCGCGCCAAGTGGGCATGGCGTGCCCTGGTGGGTTGTGCCCCCTCGGGGCACCCCCTAGGTGCTGCTCCAGCCCAGAGAATGTCTCCTGGTCCATAAAAAATCATCATGGAGTTTCATTGCGTTTGGACTCCGTTTGGTATTGATTTCCTGCGATGTAAAAAACAAGCAAAAAACAGCAACTGGCACTGGGCACTGGATCAATAGGTTAGTCCCAAAAAATGATATAAAGTTGCTATCAAATGATTTTAAAACATCCAAGAATGATAAAATAACATCATGAATACTTCATAAATTATAGATACGTTGGAGACGTATCAGGCATTCACGATGTCTACAGTTGATGGGGGGGTGTGGGGTGGCACACCTAGCGGTGCTTCCAGGACGTAATTCTTCTGTGTAGCAATGAGGATAATCCTCAAGTTACGGACCCAGTCCGTGTAATTGCTACCATCATCTTTCAACTTAGCTTTCTCTAGGAACGCATTAAAATTCAAGGGAACGGTAGCACGGGTCATTGATCTACAACAACATAGATATGCAAAAACTATCAGGTACTAAGTTCATGATAAATTAAAGTTCAATTAATCATATTACTTAAGAACTCCCACTCAGATAGACATCTCTCTGGTCATCAAAATGATCACGTGATCCAAATCAACTAAACCATGTCCGATCATCACGTGAGATGGAGTAGTTTTCAATGGTGAACATCACTATGTTCATCATATCTACTATATGATTCACGTTCGATCTTTTGGTCTCAGTGTTCCGAGGCCATATCTGTATATGCTAGGCTCGTCAAGTTTAACCCGAGTATTCTACACGTGCAAAACTGGCTTGCATCCATTGTATGTGAACGTAGAGCTTATCACACCCGATCATCACGTGGTGTCTCGGCACGACGAACTGTAGCAGCGGTGCATACTCAGGGAGAACACTTATACCTTGAAATTTAGTGAGGGGTCATTGACACGTCTCCGTCATATCTATAATTTTTTATTGTTCCATGCCAATATTATACAACTTTCATATACTTTTGGCAACTTTTTATATTATTTTTGGGACCAACATATTGATCCAGTACCCAGTGCCAGTTCCTATTTGTTGCATATTTTTGTTTCGCACAAATCCCATATCCAACGGAGTCCAAACGGGATAAAAACGGACGGAGAATATTTTTGGAATATTTGTGAAATATGGGAAGAAGAATTAACGCGAGAAGGTGCCTGAGGGGGCCACGAGGCAGGGGGGCGCCCCCCTGGCCCTCATGGGCCCCCGTAAGGCGTGCTGCTCTTCTTTGGCCGCAAGAAAGGTAATTTTTGGAGAAAAATCTGGGCGAAGGTTTCAATCCAACCGGAGTTACGAATCTCCGGATATATAAGAAACAGTGAAAGGGCAGAATCCGAGAACGCAGAAACAGAGAGAGACAGATCCAATCTCGGAGGGGCTCTCGCTCCTCCCACGCCATGGAGACTATAGACTAGAGGGGAAACCCTCCTCCCATCTAGGGAGAAGGTCAGGGAAATAGAAGAAGGAAGGGGGCTCTCTCCCCCTCGCTTTCGGTGGAGCCGGAGTGCCACCGGGGGCCATCATCATCACCGCAATCTACACCAACACCTCCGCCATCTTCACCAACATCTCCATCACCTCCCCCCACCTATCTACAACGGTCCTCTCTCCCGCAACCCGCTGTACCCTCTACTTGAGCATGGTACTTTATGCTTCATATTATTATCCAATGATGTGTTGCCATCCTATGATGTCTGAGTAGATTTTCATTGTCCTATCGGTAATAGGTGAATTGCCATGATTGGTTTAATTTGCTTGTAGTTATGTTGTTGTCCTTTGGTGCCCATCATATGAGCACGCACGTGGATCACACCATAGGGTTAGTTGTATGTTGATAGGACTATGTATCGGAGGGCAAGAGTGACAGAAGCTTCAATCTAGCATAGAAACTGATGCATACGGGATTGAAGGGGGACCAATATATCTTAATGCTATGGTTGGGTTTTACCTTAATGAATGTTAATAGTTGCAGACGCTTGCTAATAGTTCCAATCATAAGTGCATAGAATTCCAAGTCAGGGATGACATGCTAGCAGTGGCCTCTCCCACATAAAACTTGCTATCGGTCTAGTAAAGTAGTCAATTGCTTAGGGACAATTTCGCAACTCCTACCACCACTTTTCCACACTCGCTATACTAACTTTATTGCTTATTTATCTAAACAGCCCCTACTTTTTATTTACGCGCTCTTTATTATCTTGCAAACCTATCCAAAAACACCTACAAAGTACTTCTAGTTTCATACTTGTTTTAGGTAAAGCGAACGTTAAGCGTGCGTAGAGTTGTATCGGTGGTCGATAGAACTTGAGGGAATATTTGTTCTACCTTTAGCTCCTCGTTGGGTTCGAAACTCTTACTTATCGAAAGAGGCTACAATTGATCCCATATACCTGTGGGTTATCAAGACCTTTTTCTGGCGCCGTTGCCGGGAAGTCATAACATAGGGTGAATATTCTCGTGTGTGCTTGTTTGCTTTATCACTAAGTAATTTTTATTTGCTATTGTTAGTTGTTTTCTATCTTTAGTTATGGGTAGGAAACGCAAAATACCAAAAAATTAGTTGTATCTACTGAACCAATGGTTGAAGAACCACTCAAAATCTATCACACTCCTGATGCTTTTTATTTGGATCATCTTCGATCCCTTTGTGCTCGTGCTGAAACCCCAACTAGCTTAGTTGAGGGCAAATCTTTAGATGAGCATGCTTGTTATGTGCGACACCGCTTATCTCAAAAAGGGAAACTTTTACTGGATCAAATTCATCGTTTGCAATGCTATGCTTGGAATTGATGTGAAATATATGATGTTACTTGCTGTTCTAAAAACCCTAAGAAACACCTTCCCTAACAATGTGAGTTTAGTGACAATGGAATCGTATCTTCGTATGCTAAGGGTGTTTATAATTACTATGATGTTCAATAAATTGAAGAATTTGTTGCTTTTAAGGGTGCTTATGAAATTGCTTCTTTGATTGAAAAGTATGATGCTACTCTTTACAAATCTGAAAATTTTGCCATACTTGAATATTGTTATGACAATTATGCTTCTAATGCCTATGTTAAACCATATATTGAGGACTCCTCCTCTGTCCAAGAAGAGACTAATATTTTGCAGGAGTCTATGGAAGAAGAAATTACCCGTGCCCACCTTCTAATGAGAGTAACTATTCAACTGTGAGCTCATTAGATGAAAAAGATGATGAGGAGAGAGAAGAACAAAAGGAGGAAGATCAGATTGATCACCCATGCCCACCTTCTAATGAGAGTAACTATTCAACTCATACATTGTTTAATTCCCCTTCATGTTTACCGAAGGATGAATGCTATGATGATTGTTATGATCCCGTTGATTCTTTTGAAATACCCCTTTTGATGAACTTGATGCTTGCTATGCTTGTGGCCAAGATGCCAATATGAATTATGCTTATAGAGATGAACTTGCTATAGTTCCTTATGTTAAACATGATATTGTTGGTATTGCACCCACGCATGATAGTCCTATTATCTTTTTGAATTCTCCCGACTACACTATATCGGAGAAGTTTGCACTTATTAAGGATTATATTGATGGGTTGCCTTTTACCGTTGCACATGATGATTTTAATGAATATAATATGCATGTGCTTGCTGCTCCTACTTGCAATTATTATGATAGAGGAACTACATCTCCACCTCTCTATGTTTCCCACGTGATAAAATTGCAAAAAAACTATTTATACTATGCATTGGCCTTTACTATGTGTGCATGAATTGTTCTTTTATGACATGCCGATGCATAGAAAGAGAGTTAGACTTCATTGTTGCATGATATATGTTACTTTGTGCTCACTACTAAATCACAAATCATTGTTAATTAAAATTGGCTTTGATATACCTTGGGATCCGGGTGGATCCATTACTTGAGCACTATATGCCTAGCTTAATGGCTCTAAAGAAAGCGCTACCAGGGAGACAACCCGGAAGTTTTAGAGAGTCATTTATTTCTATTGTGTGCTTTTATAAAGGTTAAAAATAAAAACAATGTGCCAAGGTTTGCCTTTTGGATGTTTAGATTGCTTGTTGGTTTGTGTGGTGCATGACAGAAACTTTGGCTGTAGTGCGCAATTTTAATTTTTTTACTGGAACGTCAAACGGTTCTCATTCTTTTTGCACTGTCTTTATATACAAAATTTTCATTTTTCCTAATTTTGGCAGAATTATTGGAGTACCATAGGTATGGTGAATGTTCAGATTATTACAGACTGTTCTGTTTTAGACAGATTCTGTTTTTGATGCATAGTTTGCTTGTTTTGATGAAACTATCAATTTATATCAGTGGATTAAGCCATGGAAAATTTATACTACAGTAGATACAATTCAAAAAAATATGAATTGGTTTGCAACAGTACTTAGAGTAGTGATTTTCTTTATTATACTAACGGATTTTACCGAGCTTTCTGTTGAGTTTTGTGTGGATGAAGTGTTCGAAGATCGAGGATGTCTCGATATGAGGATAAGGAGGAGAGGCAAGAGCTAAAGCTTGGGGATGCCCAAGGAGCCCCAAGTAAATATTCAAGGAGACTCAAGCGTCTAAGCTTTGGGATGCCCCGGAAGGCATCCCATCTTTCTTCAACAAATACCAGTATGTTTTCGGATTCGTTTCATTCATGCGATATGTGCAAATCTTGGAGCGTCTTTTGCAATTAGTTTTCACTTTACGCACCATGCTGGTATGAGACATTCCATGTTTGATTTATAGAATGCTCTTTGCACTTCAGCTTATATCTTTTGAGTATGGCTTTATAGAATGCTTCTTGTGCTTCACTTATATCATTTGAAGTTTGGATTGCTTGTTTCACTTCACATAGAATGCCGAACTGCATTCGAGGTATCTTTTGCAGCCGAGCACCAATGCCGAACTGCTTCCCAGCTCTAACGCAGGAATGTATCCGAGTTCCAACGCCGTACTATGTATCCGAGCCGCAACGCCGGACTATGTATCCGAGCTCCAACGCCGGACTGTATCTGAGGTGTCGTAAATCACCTTGGTTCAAAGAAGTTTGAAGGAGTTTAGCCGAGCTTAATACCGGAAATGCCCTCTATGGAGCCAGCCACTAGTGCCCGAGCTTTATGTCGGATGCTTCCGAGGTGGTGCACCACCCGAATGTGGGCGATTTTTGTCAATATTTTGATTGGTGCAATTTATTCTCTACCGAGATACATAGCCAGATCCTCAAGGTGGGTATCGGTCTAAAACCGAGATGCACATGAAGGATGACATAAGACCGTTGATCCTCGAATCACGAGACTCAAAGTTGATTTGCAAAATCGGTCCGAGGATCAAGTCCTAGCTCGGCGAGAATACTTGGGGCACAAAAGCGGCGTGCTCGAGTCCTCAAGACTCAGGTTGGGTGCGGCCGACCAACCCGAGGATCAAAATCTCCTCGAGATCAGATACACTTAAAATTTTCTGCATTGGACAGGCAATGCAAGAGTAGCCCCGAGACATCGGTCGGGTGGCAACACCGATCGGGGATCGATGTGCCCTTTAATATTTGTAAATAATAAGCCCGAAGCCCAGAGCCCCGAGCCTTAATGCGAGCACGGAGGCCAATTAAGGATCGATATCCATAGTAAAATCACAAATTATGTGTAATGACTCTATGTATCCAAGTACTTTACGTCATTAATGCTCGGATCCGCATTGTACAAAACTTTGTTGACCGACCATCGGCTTCACCTCCTCGGCCAATAGCCGAGGAGTGTTTGTCCTACTTTATAAAGCCTTTATGAGGGCAAAGATTTACAACAAACAAGGCAATCTGCCATACGGTTTTATATACAAAGGTACGCGGAGAGACATGTTATATTGCTGTTTAATGTAAGAAATGTCTTCCAAAGAAAATAGTCCCGCTTATCGGTTCCTTTCTTTGGGTTGTCATGCTAAGCATGATCATGAAACCTCAGCTCCAATGTAAGAGCAAAATATCGAGGATTTAGTTTGGGAGGCCGTTAATAGCCCCGGTAGTGTTCGGCGACGATCGAGGTCAAGCTGTAAACACTTCGCCATTGTTATGAATGGCCCGTCGCTTAACACCGCCATCGGATCGCTGACCAGTTTACGCTTATTGTGACAAATCGGTTTTGGCTTTCTCTCTTGAGGTGCTTAACCATGTGAGCTGGAAGCAGAATTGCGATGGTTCTCCTTTGCACACCTAGCCAACAAAGCGGAACGTAGGAGGCAAGCGCAGAGCCGGGCAACCCAATTATTGATCAAGACACAATTGAAACCGATGCATATATAGCAATATCCGAGAATGTTTTTGCGAATCTCTAAAGGTGTCCGGCGTTGCCTCATGAGACTTGTGCTGAAAACACACAAATAGTTTAAAAGTGCCATAAGCTTGAAAACCAAAAACGCCAAGAAAACTTGACGTCCAAACAAGATCAAGTGTTCGGTGCCAATCCGAAAATTGGCTTTAGCAAAAGAAGTGCTTCTGTCGTGCTTTAACATGATACATCTTATCTCAAGACTTCAAGCGGGTCAACCTGCGGCTTCAACCTCCTATCCCGAGGGCGGAGTACTTCTCATTAGGCCAGTTTAGCAAACTAAACTCTAGCGGCTTTGAGAGAGAAATTAGGCTCCCCGGCTAGTGACCACACGCTCGTGTCGAAAAAAGGAGTGATAGATAATAATAGTAATAATAAAACTTTGCAACGACTAAGAAGAAGAACACTTATCATAAAACGGCTCATATAAATTTAAGAGCCCCCAAGTGACTTGGGTAAAAGAATGATTGCATGTACCGAAGTACTTATATCATATTTTATGTTCAACCGAACTTTAAACGCGTCTTAACCGACCGTCGGCTTATCCCTCTTCGGTCAAGGACCGAAAAGTGTTATGTACTCCATCATCGAGAATATCGACGTGTTTCCAATAACCGTGCAATCAGGCCATAAGGCATAAGAATGCATAAAGCGCTCGGGGAACTTATGTTATATTATGCGAAGTGTAAGAAGCATCTTCAAAGAAAATAGTACCCCCACCGATACCTTTCTTCGGTGCTCATTGTTATTATGAGACTTGTGCAATAGATTTTTTGTACTCATGAGTTCAGTTGTGTGCCGACCATCATTGAAAACTATAAGAGCGCTAGCTTTCGGCTTCACCCAATCTGTCAGGCTCGGATGACCCGATCGTGACAATCGCAGAGGTGCTCCCTTTACTCCCTAGCCGAACAATCGGGAACGTAGGGGTAAACACAGGAGCGAGGCAACCCAGCTTGCAAATCGCTTAAGTCAATATGGTGCATATTGTGGCATAATACACGAACAAGGAACGAAGCCGTACAAGTATAATCATATGCAAGAGGAAAAGCTTCATGAAGAAAGCCCCCAAATGAATTGGGTATTTGAATTTATGCGTCACAAACAAAGTTTGGACAAGGAAATTTTTTACAAGCAACATTTTTCCAAAAAAGTATAATGCTTGGTCGAACCGAACACAAGTTAGAAATTAAAGCTTTGAGCATGAAAACGACTTAGCTGGTTAATGTGTTCGGTATTGATGACGCGGTCCGAGCTTGATACGGGACAAGGTTCCATCCCCCAAGCCGGTCCCGAGGTGGCGGAGCGAAGAGCTCGACACACTGAAGTGGTGACATAGCACGGTCAATGCGGACCGGCAGGGTGACGCCGAAGTCCCCGGATCATTTTCCTGTGCACAAAAAATGGTGCAAACCGGAGATAATAGTAATAATAATTAAAAAAATCGTTGCATAATAAATAATTTATGCAAAGTGAGTAATAAAAGAAGTATGTCCTGGCGCCGAAGTCAATGTCGATGCAGGGCGTCGGCGTGATGCGGTAAAGGCGTAGCAAAGCATGAATTCACAGGTCGGTCCGAGCTCCGGATGCGGCGTTCACCGGACTATGTATGGAAACTGACCGAACCACCATGCGACTGTCGTTAATGCGGCCACCATTTGATAGACCTGTGTACATATGATGGACAAAACCAGAGTAATAATTCCTTGGGAAAAATGAACCCAAACAAGCAAAAAATACTGGGATTAATAGCACCTGGTTTATTTGTTGTAGCAATCCGAAGGAAGGTGATTCCCAAAATTGGGACTCGATCCGTGCACCCATTGCCTGATGGGCGATAAAACAACGGCATGGCAATGCTGGCAAAGGTTGGCTCGCCGAGGCAAAGCCCCCGGTCCAGCTAACGTGATGGAGCTGATCGGCTAGTGATGCCAAACTGTCCGGAGTAGGTTGATGAAGAGATGGCGAAGCCTCCGGTCCAGCCGAGATGTCAAAGTAGGTCGGCGTGATGGACACCAGCTTGAAGAAGCAATAGTGCGGCCCTGCCGATGCAGGTCGTGACATGGTCGATGCCGGCTTGGTGAAGCGACCGTGCGGCGATGCCGGTATGCCCGCTCCGTGTAATCCGTGAGGCGGCGATGATTTATCCTTCGCGTTGCCGGACTCTTGTTCGGCTTGCCGAGATGATGATCCGAAGAGGTTGAGCTCGGCTCAACAAAGTGACGACGTGTCTAGCGCAGGTCGCCAGCCGTGGAGCAATATTACCGGACTGGTTTGACACCAGCATGATATTGAAGATCATGTTCAAAAGATTTTAAAGTTAGTGGGATGTGTTCGGGAACAAAACACAATACCCCATACAAAACTTCCTTCAAAAAGGATGTCTGAAATCCCGTTCGTAAAAAGGATCAACTCGGGTCGGATTTGTTTTCGCGCAGAAAACAGATCCGAAAAGTGATGCACTAATCGGAAAGTTCCTGGAGTTTGGACGGTCAGATCGAGCTGAAATTTCGAGGGGTGGTAGATATAGGAATTCCGCAGTCGATCAACGGTTGGATCTTCCAAAGGAGGTACGAGCTAGAAGCTGGACACCACGCCCTAAACTCGTCCAGATTCTCATCCAGATTTGACAGGGCTCCGGTATATCGTATATTGTCGGAGATTCCTCCATCGGAACTCGACGAAATTTAGCGTGGCCGTTGTAGACGTAATTCCGCACTATTCCACCGAAGCAATCATCAAACCGACGCTCGAGGAGGCAGTGACGGCGGATACAAGTTCGCTGTCCAGAAAAACAGCACGGTCGCCCAAGGGCAATGTTGACGTTGAGCCCCCGGGCTCCCTGGATGATTCCTCCATGATCTTGATAGAGATCGGAGCTGATGTTGATGAAGGCCCTCATCCGAACATGACGATCGGAGGTAGGGCACAGTCCTTGGTCGAACCAAGGTGACCAATCAGCTGGTGACAAAGATGCCAAGTCGCAGCTTGATCTGCGCAGCGAGCCATCGACCTTTTGCCAAACACACAGCTGAACTCTCAATGAAAGCACCAATGTCGGTGTCAAAACCGGCGGATCTCGGGTAGGGGGTCCCGAACTGTACGTCTAAGGCGGATGGTAACAGGAGATAGGGGACACGATGTTTACCCAGGTTCGGGCCCTCTCTATGGAGGTAATACCCTACTTCCTGCTTGATTGATCTTGATGATATGAGTATTACAAGAGTTGATCTACCACGAGATCATAGATGCTAAACCCTAGAAGCTAGCCTATGGTATGATTGTTGTTGTATCTCTATCGACTAGCCTGGCCTCGGTTTATATAATGCACCAGAGGCCTAGGATAACAAGAGTCCTAGCCGAATACGCCGGTGGGGGTGGAGTCCTTGTCTTGATCGCCAAGTCTTGCGGAATCTTCCTTGTATGCGGCAGTTGTTCCAGTTGGCCCATGAGTATACGGCCATGGGGGTCCTCGGCCCAATCTAACAGATCGGGAGATGACGTGGTGAGTACCCCCTAGTCCAGGACACCGTCAGCTAGCATGATGTTTTCATGGCTTGTCCGTTTTTTGATGTCATTGCTACGATAGATAATTGCACAACCCGGTACACCGCCGGAGGCATTCATATAGAGTCATATATTTGTTCTATTATCGAGTTGTAAGTAAATAAAAGTGTGATGATCATCATTATTAGAGCATTGCCCCCAAAAAAATGAGAGGCCAAAGAAGCCTAAGTAAAAAAGAGGGGCCAAAGAAGCCCGCCAAAAAAACAAGAAAAAAGAGAAGGGGGCAATGTTACTATCCTTTTACCACACTTGTGCTTCAAAGTAGCACCATGTTCTTCATATAGAGAGTCTCTTGAGTTATCACTTTCATATACTACTGGGAATTTTCATTATAGAACTTGGCTTGTATATTCCAACGATGGGCTTCCTCAAATGCCCTAGGTCTTCATGAGCAAGCAAGTTGGATGCACACCCACTTAGTTTCAGTTTGAGCTTTCATATACTTATAGCTCTAGTGCATCCGTTGCATGGCAATCCCTACTCTTCACACTGACATCAATTGATGGGCATCTCCATAGCCCGTTGATTAGCCGCGTCGATGTGAGACTTTCTCCTTTCTTGTCTTCTCCACAAAACCTCCATCATCATACTCTATTCCACCCATAGTGCTATATCCATGGCTTGCGCTCATGTATTGCGTGATGGTTGAAAAGGCTCAAGCGTGTTAAAAAGTATGAACCAATTGCTCGACTTGTCATCGGGGTTGTGCATGATTTGAATATTTTGTGTGGTGAAGATGGAGCATAGCCAGACTATATGATTTTGTAGGGATAACTTTTTTGGCCATGTTATTTTGAAAAGACATGATTACTTTATTAGTATGCTTGAAGTATTATCGTCTTAATGTCAGATGATAGACTATTGCTTTGAATCACTCGTGTCTCAATATTCATGCCATGATTAGATTATGTGATCAAGATTATGCTAGGTAGCATTCCACATCAAAAATTATCTTTTTATCATTTACCTACTCGAGGACGAGCAGGAATTAAGCTTGGGGATGCTGATACGTCTCCATCGTATCTATAATTTTTGATTGTTCATTGCCAATATTATACAACTTTCATACACTTTTGGCAACTTTTTATATTATTTTTGGGACTAACATATTGATCCAAAGGCTCAAAGGCCGATTCCTCCTGTTTGTTGCATATTTTTGTTTCGCAGAAACCCCATATCAAACGGAGTCCAAACGGGGTAAAAACGGACGGAGAATATTTTTGGAATATTTGTGAAATATGGGAAGAAGAATCAACATGAGAAGGTGCTTGTGTTGGGGAACGTAGTAATTTCAAAAATTTCCTACGCACACGCAAGATCATGGTGATGCATAGCAACGAGAGGGAGAGTGTTGTCCATGTACCGTGAGACCGAAGCGGAAGCATTAGCACAACGCGTTGATGTAGTCGACGCCTTCACGATCCGACCGATCAAGTACGAACGTCACGGCACCTCCGAGTTCAGCACACGCTCAGCCCGATGACGCCCCTCAAACTCCGATCCAGCCGAGTGTTGAGGGAGAGTTTCACAAGACGACGGCGTGGTGACGATGTTGATGTTCTATCGACGCAGGCTTCGCCTAAGCACCGCCACTGATGATTATCGAGGTGGACTATGGTGGAGGGGGCACCGACACGGCTAAAAGATCAAACAGATCAATTGTTGTGTCTATGGGGTGCCCCTGCCCCCGTATATAAAGGAGCAAGGGGGGTTGCGGCCGGCCTAGAGAGGGGTGCGCCCGGAGGAGTCCTACTCCTACCGGGAGTAGGACTCCCCCCCTTTACCTTGTTGGACTAGGAGAGAGAGGGGAAAGAGGGGGAGGAGAAGAAGGAAGGGGGGCGCCGCCCCCCTCGCCTTGTCCTATTCGGACTAGGGGATAGGTGGGGCGGCCCTTGCCCTGGCCGCCTCCTCTCTCTTCCACCAAGGCCCACTAAGGTCCATTAAATCCCGGGGGGGTTCCGGTAACCTCCCGGTACTCCAGTAAAATCCCGATTTCACCCGGAACACCTCCGATATCCAAACATAGGCTTCCAATATATCAATCTTCATGTCTCGACCATTTTGAGACTCCTCATCATGTCCGTGATCACATCCGGGACTCCGAACAACCTTCGTACATCAAAACATATAAACTCATAATATAAGCGTCATCAAACGTTAAGCGTGCGGACCCTACGGGTTCGAGAACTATGTAGACATGACCGAGACACGCCTCCGTCAATAACCAATAGCGGAACTGGATGCTCATATTGGCTCCTACATATTCTACGAAGATCTTTATCGGTCACACCGCATAACAACATACGTTGTTCCTTTGTCATCGGTATGTTACTTGCCCGAGATTCGATCGTCGGTATCTCAATACCTAGTTCAATCTCGTTACGGCAAGTCTCTTTACTCGCTCCGTAATACATCATCTAGCAACTAACTCATTAGTTGCAATGCTTGCAAGGCTTAAGTGATGTGCATTACCGAGAGGGCCAGAGATACCTCTCCGACAATCGGAGTGACAAATCCTAATCTCAAATACGCCAACCCAACAAGTACCTTCGAGACACCAGAGAGCACCTTTATAATCACCCGATTCGCTATGACGCTTGGTAGCACACAAAGTGTTCCTCCGTAAATGGGAGTTGCATAATCTCATAGTCATAGGAACATGTATAAGTCATGAAGAAAGCAATAACAACATACTAAACGATCGAGTGCTAAGCTAACGGAATGGGTCATGTCAATCACATCATTCTCCTAATGATGTGATCCCGTTAATCAAATGACAACTCATGTCTATGGCTAGGAAACATAGCCATCTTTGATCAACGAGCTAGTCAAGTAGAGGCATACTAGTGACACTCTGTTTGTCTATGTATTCACTCATGTATTATGTTTCCGGTTAATAAAATTCTAGCATGAATAATAAACATTTATCATGATATAAGGAAATAAATAATAACTTTATTATTGCCTCTAGGGCATATTTCCTCCAGTCTCCCACTTGCACTAGAGTCAATAATCTAGATTACACAATAATGATTCTAACACCCATGGAGCCTTGGTGCTGATCATGTTTCGCTCGTGGAAGAGGCTTAGTCAACGGGTCTGCAACAATCAGATCCGTATGTATCTTGCAAATTTCTATGTCTCCCACCTGGACCAAATCCCGGATGGAATTGAAGCGTCTCTTGATGTGCTTGGTTCTCTTGTGAAATCTGGATTCCTTCGCCAAGGCAATTGCACCAGTATTGTCACAAAAGATTTTCATTGGACCCGATGCACTAGGTATGACACCTAGATCGGATATGAACTCCTTCCTCCAGACTCCTTCATTTGCTGCTTCCCAAGCAGCAATGTACTCCGCTTCACACGTAGATCCTGCCACGACGCTTTGTTTAGAACTGCACCAACTGACAGCTCCACCGGTTTGCGATTAGAATCGTCCGGATCAGTGTCAAAGCTTGCATCAACGTAACCATTTACGATGAGCTCTTTGTCACCTCCATAAACGAGAAACATATCCTTAGTCCTTTTCAGGTATTTCAGGATGTTCTTGACCGCTGTCCAGTGACCCACTCCTGGATTACTTTGGTACCTCCCTGCTAGACTTATAGCAAGGCACACATCAGGTCTGGTACGCAGCATTGCATACATGATAGAGCCTATGGCTGAAGCATAGGGAACATCTTTCATTTCTCTATCTTCTGCAGTGGTCGGGCATTGACTCTTACTCAACTTCGCACCTTGTAACACAGGCAAGAACCCTTTCTTTGCTTGATCCATTTTGAACTTCTTCAAAACTT
Source organism: Aegilops longissima (assembly GCA_021605205.1). Lineage (NCBI taxonomy): Eukaryota > Viridiplantae > Streptophyta > Magnoliopsida > Poales > Poaceae > Aegilops > Aegilops longissima. The sequence continues at coordinate 560,842,376 of CM038677.1, forward strand.
TGTCAAGGTATGTGCTTTGTGAAAGTCCAATTAAGCGTCTTGATCTATCTCTATAGATCTTGATGCCCAATATATAAGCAGCTTCACCGAGGTCTTTCATTGAAAAACTCTTATTCAAGTATCCCTTTATGCTATCCAGAAATTCTATATCATTTCCAATCAGCAATATGTCATCCACATATAATATTAGAAATGCTACAGAGCTCCCACTCACTTTCTTGTAAATACAGGCTTCTCCAAAAGTTTGTACAAAACAAAATGCTTTGATCACACTATCAAAGCGTTTATTCCAACTCCGAGAGGCTTGCACCAGTCCATAAATGGACCGCTGGAGCTTGCACACTTTGTTAGCTCCCTTTGGATCGACAAAACCTTCCGGTTGCATCATATACAACTCTTCTTCCGTAAATCCATTCAGAATGCAGTTTTGACATCCATTTGCCAAATTTCCTAATCATAAAATGCGGCAATTGCTAACATGATTCGACAGACTTAAGCATCGCTACGGTGAGAAGGTCTCATCGTAGTCAATCCCTTGAACTTGTCGAAAACCTTTCGCAACAAGTCGAGCTTTATAGACAATAACATTACCGTCGCCGTCGGTCTTCTTCTTGAAGATCCATTTATTCTCAATTGCTTGCCGATCATCGGGCAAGTCAACCAAAGTCCACACTTTGTTCTCATACATGGATCCCATCCTGATTTCATGGCTTCAAGCCATTTTTCGAATCTGGGCTCACCATCGCTTCTTCATAGTTCGTAGGTTCGCCATGGTCTAGTAACATAACTTCCGAACAGGATTACCATACCACTGCGTGCGGATCTTACTCGGTTGATCTACGAGGTTCGGTAACAACTTGATCTGAAGTTTCATGATCATCATCATTAACTTCCTCACTAATTGGTGTAGGTGTCGCAGAAACCGTTTCGCGATGAACTACTTTCCAATAAGGGAGTAGGTACAGCTTACCTCATCAAGTTCTACTTTCCTCCCACTCACTTCTTTCGAGAGAAACTCCTTCTCTAGAAAAACTCCGAATTTAGCAACAAAAGTCTTGCCTTCAGATCTGTGATAGAAGGTGTACCCAACAGCCTCCTTTGGGTATCCTATGAAGACACATTTCTCTGATTTGGGTTCTAGCTTCTCAGGTTGAAGCTTTTTCACATAAGCATCGCAGCCCCAAACTTTCAGAAACGACAACTTTGGTTTCTTGCCAAACCACAGTTCATAAGGCGTTGTCTCAACGGATTTCGATGGTGCCCTATTTAACGTGAATGTGGCCGTCTCTAAACCATAACCCCAAAACGATAGCGGGAAATCAGTAAGAGACATCATAGATTGCACCATATCTAGTAAAGTACGATTACGACGTTCGGACACACCATTACGCTGTGGTGTTCCGGGTGGCGTGAGTTGCGAAACTATTCCGCATTTTTTCAAATGTAGACCAAACTCGTAACTCAAATATTCTCCTCCACGATCAGATCGTAGAAATTTTATTTTCTTCTTACGATGATTTTCAACTTCACTCTGAAATTCTTTGAACTTTTCAAATGTTTCAGACTTATGCTTCATTAAGTAGATATACCCATATCGGCTTAAATCATCTGTGAAGGTGAGAAAATAACGATATCCGCCACGAGCCTCAACATTCATCGGACCACATACATCTGTATGTATGATCTCCAACAAATATGTTGCTCTCTCCATAGTACCGGAGAACGACGTTTTAGTCATCTTGCCCATGAGGAACGGTTCGCAAGTACCAAGTGATTCATAATCAAGTGGTTCCAAAAGTCCATCAGTATGGAGTTTCTTCATGCGCTTTACACCGATATGACCTAAACGGCAGTGTCACAAATAAGTTGCACTATCATTATCAACTTTGCATCTTTTGGCTTCAACATTATGAATATGTGTATCACTACTATCGAGATTCATAAAAAACAGACCACTCTACAAGGGTGCATGACCATAAAAGATATTACTCATATTTATTGACCATCAAAGCTTGATGCTCCTTCTTGATTTCTACCTCCGCAGCCTTTAGGATTGTGAAGAGCTCAGGAATCGTCTTATCCATCCCTTGCATATTATAGTTCATCACGAAGCTCTTGTAGCTTGGTGGCAGTGATTGGAGAATTCTGTCAATGACGCTATCATCTGGAAGATTAACTCCCAGTTGAATCAAGTGATTGTAGTACCCAGACATCTTGAGTATATGCTCACTGACAGAACTATTCTCCTCCATCTTGCAGCTATAGAACTTATTGGAGACTTCGTATCTCTCAATACGGGCATTCTTTTGAAATATTAACTTCAACTCCTGGAACATCTCATATGCTCCATGACGTTCAAAAAATCGTTGAAGTCCCGGTTCTAGGCCGTAAAGCATGGCACATTGAACTATCGAGTAGTCATCAGCTCTGCCATGACGCTCTTAACATCGCCGGTTGCATCAAGAAGACAGTTCGGCACCCAGCGGTGCTTCTAGGACGTAATTCTTTTGTGCAGCAATAAGGATAATCCTCGTTACGGACCCAGTCCGTGTAATTGCTACCATCATCTTTCAACTTTGCTTTCTCAAGGAACGCATTAAAATTCAATGGAACAACAAAGACGGGCCATCTATCTACAATCAAACATAGACAAGCAAGATACTATCAGTACTAAGTTCATGATAAATTTAAGTTCAATTAATCATATTACTTAAGGACTCCCACTTAGATAGACATTCCTCTAATCCTCTAAGTGATCACGTGATCCAAATCAACTAAACCATGTCCGATCATCACGTGAGATGGAGTAGTTTCAATGGTGAACATCACTATGTTGATCATATCTACTATATGATTCACGCTCGACCTTTCGGTCTTCGTGTTCTGAGGCCATATCTGTTTATATGCTAGCCTCGTCAAGTTTAACCTGAGTATTCCGCGTGTGCAACTGTTTTGCACCCGTTGTATTTGAACGTAGAGCCTATCACACCCGATCATCACGTGGTGTCTCAGCACGAAGAACTTTTGCAATGGTGCATACTCAGGGAGAACACTTATACTTTGATAATTTAGTGAGGTATCATCTTATAATGCTACCGTCAATCAAAGCAAGATAAGATGCATAAAAGATAAACATCACATGCAATCAATATAAGTGATATGATATGGCCATCATCATATTGTGCTTGTGATCTCCATCTCCAAGCAATCGTCATGATCACCATCGTCACCGGCGCGACACCTTGATCTCCATCGTAGCATCGTTGTCGTCTCGCCAATCTTATGCTTCTACGACTATCGCTACCGCTTAGTGATAAAGTAAAGCATTACAAGGCGATTGCATTGCATACAATAAAGCGACAACCATATGGCTCCTGCCAGTTGCCGATAACTCGGTTACAAAACATGATCATCTCATACAATAAAATTTAGCATCATGCCTTGACCATATCACATCACAACATGCCCTGCAAAAACAAGTTAGACATCCTCTACTTTGTTGTTGCAAATTTTACGTGGCTGCTACGGGCTTTAGCAAGAACCGTTCTTACCTACACATCAAAACCACGACGATAGTTTGTCAAGTTGGTGCTGTTTTAACCTTCGCAAGGACCGGGCGTAGCCACACTCGGTTCAACTAAAGTTGGAGAAACTGACACCCGCCAGCCACCTGTGTGCAAAGCACGTCGGTAGAACCAGTCTCGCGTAAGCGTACGCGTAATGTCGGTCCGGGCCACTTCATCCAACAATACCGCCAAACCAAAGTATGACATGCGGGTAAGTAGTATGACTTATATCGCCCACAACTCACTTGTGTTCTACTCGTGCATATGACATCTACGCATAAAACCTGGCTCGGATGCCGCTGTTGGGGAATGTAGGAATTTCAAAAATTTCCTACGCACACGCAAGATCATGGTGATGCATAGCAACGAGAGGGGAGAGTGTTGTCCATACCTTCGTACACCGAAAGCGGAAGCGTTAGCACAAAGCAGTTGATGTAGTCGTACGTCTTCACGATCCGACCGATCAAGAACCGAACGCACGGCACCTCCGAGTTCAGCACACGTTCAGCCCGATGACATCCCTTGAACTCCGATCCAACCGAGTGTTGAGGGAGAGTTTCGTCAGCACGACAGCGTAGTGACGATGTTGATGTTCTACCGATGCAGGGCTTCGCCTAAGCACCGCTACAGTATTATCGAGGTGGACTATGGTGGAGGGGGGCACCGCACACGGCTAAAAGATCAAATAGATCAATTGCTGTGTCTATGGGGTGCCCCCTGCCCCCGTATATAAAGGAGCAAGGGGGGGTGCAGCCGGCCTAGAGAGGGGCGCGCCAGGAGGAGTCCTACTCCTACCGGGAGTAGGACTCCCCCCCCCCCTTTACCTTGTTGGACTAGGAGAGAGAGGGGAAAGAGGTGGAGGAGAAGAAGGAAGGGGGGGGGCGCCGCCCCCCTCTCCTTGTCCTATTCGGACTAGGGGGAGGGGGCACGACCCTTGACCTGGCCGCCTCCTCTCTCTTCCACCAAGGCCCACTAAGGCCCATTAAGTCCCCGGGGGGTTTCGGTAACCTCCCGGTACTCCGGTAAAATCTCGATTTCACCCGGAACACTTACTATATCCAAACATAGGCTTCCAATATATCAATCTTCATGTCTCGACCATTTCGAGACTCCTCGTCATGTCCGTGATCACATACGGGACTCCGAACAACCTTAAATACATCAAAACATATAAACTCATAATATAACTGTCATCGAAACATTAAGCGTGCGGACCCTACGGGTTCGAGAACTATGTAGACATGACCGAGACACGTCTCCGGTCAATAACCAATAGCGGAACCTGGATGCTCATATTGGCTCCCACATATTCTACGAAGATCTTTATCGGTCAGACCGCATAACAACATATGTTGTTCCTTTTTTCATCGGTATGTTACTTACCCGAGATTCGATCATCGGTATCTCAATACCTAGTTCAATCTCGTTACCGGCAAGTCTCTTTACTCATTTTGTAATACATCATCCCGTAACTAACTCATTAGTTTCAATGCTTGCAAGGCTTAAGTGATGTGCATTACCGAGAGGGCCCGGAGATACCTCTCCAACAATCGGAGTGACAAATCCTAATCTCGAAATACGCCAACCCAACAAGTACCTTCGAGACACCAGAGAGCACCTTTATAATCACCCGCCACGCTAGACGCTTGGTAGCACACAAAGTGTTCCTCCGTAAACGGAGTTGCATAATCTCATAGTCATAGGAACATGTATAAGTCATGAAGAAAGCAATAGCAACATACTAAACGATCGAGTGCTAAGCTAACGGAATGGGTCATGCCAATCACATCATTCTCCTAATGATGTGATCCCGTTAATCAAATGACAACTCATGTCTATGGCTAGGAAACATAGCCATCTCTGATCAACGAGCTAGTCAAGTAGAGGCATACTAGTGACACTCTGTTTGTCTATGTATTCACACATGTATTATGTTTCCGGTTAATACAATTCTAGCATGAATAATAAACATTTATTATGATATAAGGAAATAAATAATAACTTTATTATTGCCTCTAGGGCATATTTCCTTCAGCCTGAGGGGGCCCCTCGTAAGGCGGTTGCTGCTCTTCTTTGGCCCCAAGAAAGCTAATTTTCGGAGAAAAATCTGGGCGAAGGTTTCAATCCAATCGGAGTTACGGATCTCCGGATATATAAGAAACGGTGAAAGGGTTGAATCCGAGAACGCAGAAACAGAGAGAGACAGAGAGACAGATCCAATCTTAGAGGGGCTCTCGCCCCTCCCACGCCATGGAGACCATAGACCAGAGGGGAAACCCTCCTCCCATCTAGGGAGAAGGTCAAGGAAGAAGAAGAAGGAAGGGGGGCTCTCTCCCCCTCGCTTCCGGTGGCACTCTCCGGTGGCGCCGGAGTGCCACCGGAGGCCATCATCATCACCGCAATCTACACCAACACCTCCGCCATCTTCACCAACATCTCCATCACCTTCCCCCACCTATCTACAACGGTCCACTCTCCCGCAACCCGCTGTACCCTCTACTTGAACATGGTGCTTTATGCTTCATATTATTATCCAATGATGTGTTGCCATCCTATGATGTCTGAGTAGATTTTCGTTGTCCTATCGGTAATTGGTGAATTGCCATGATTGGTTTAATTTGCTTGTGGTTATGTTGTTGTCCTTTGGTGCCCATCATATGAGCTGCCATGGATCACACCATAGGGTTAGTTGTATGTTGATAGGACTATGTATTGGAGGGCAAGAGTAATGAAGCTTCAACCTAGCATAGAAATTGATGCATACGGATTGAAGGGGCCAATATATCTTAATGCTATGGTTGAGTTTTACCTTAATGAACGTTAGTAGTTGCGGACGCTTGCTAATAGTTCCAATCATAAGTGCATAGAATTCCAAGTCAGGGATGACATGCTAGCAGTGGCCTCTCCCACATAAAACTTGCTATCGGTCTAGTAAAGTAGTCAATTGCTTAAGGACAATTTCGCAACTCCTACCACCACTTTTCCACACTCTCTATACTAACTTTATTGCTTATTTATCTAAACAGCCCCTACTTTTTATTTATGCGCTCTTTATTATCTTGCAAACCTATCCAAAAACACCTACAAAGTACTTCTAGTTTCATACTTGTTTTAGGTAAAGCGAACGTTATGCGTGCGTAGAGTTGTATCGGTGGTCGATAGAACTTGAGGGAATATTTGTTCTACCTTTAGATCCTCGTTGGGTTCGACACTCTTACTTATCGAAAGAGGCTACAATTGATCCCCTATACTTGTGGGTTATCAGTCATCTTATAATGCTACCGCCGTACTAAGCAAAATAAGATGCATAAAGGATAAACATCACATGCAATCAAAATATGTGACATGATATGGCCATCATCATCTTGTACCTTTGATCTCCATCTCCAAAGCACCGTCATGATCTCCATCGTCACTGGCTTGACACCTTGATCTCCATCGTAGCAGCGTTGTCGTCTCACCAACTATTGCTTCTATGACTATCGCTACCGCTTAGTGATAAAGTAAAGCAATTACATGGCGATTGCATTTCATACAATAAAGCGACAATCATAAGGCTCCTACCAGTTGTCGATAACTTATACAATACATGATCATCTCATACAACAATTTTTATCTCATGACGTCTTGACCATATCACATCACAACATGCCCTACAAAAACAAGTTATACATCCTCTACTTTGTTGTTGCAAGTTTTACGTGGCTGCTACGGGCTTCTAGCAAGAACCATTCTTACCTACGCATCAAAACCACAATGATTTTTCATCAAGTGTGTTGTTTTAACTTTCAACAAGGACATGCCGTAGTCAAACTCGATTCAACTAAAGTTGGAGAAACAGACACCCGCTAGCCACTTGTGTGCGAAGCACGTCGGTAGAACCAGTCTCATGAACGCGGTCATGTAATGTCGGTCTGGGCCGCTTCATCCAACAATAGCGTCGAATCAAAGTAAGACGTTGGTGGTAAGCATTACGACTATTATCACCTACAACTCATTGTGTTCTACTCGTGCATATAACATCTATGCATAGACCTGGCTCGGATGCCACTGTTGGGGAACACAGTATTTCAAAAAAATTCCTACGATCACGCAAGATCTATCTAGTAGATGCATAGCAATGAGACGAGAGTGTGTGTCCACCCTCGTAGACCGAAAGCGGAAGCGTATAGAAACGCGGTTGATGTAGTCGAATGTCTTCACGATCCAACTAATCCAAGTACCGAACGTACGACACCTCCGTGTTCAACACACGTTCAACACGATGACGTCCCTCGAGCTCTTGGTCCAGTTGAGGACGAGGGAGAGTTCCGTCAGCACGACGGCGTGGCGATGGTGATGATGAAGTTACCGGCGCAGGGCGTCGCCTAAGCACTACGACGATATGACCGAGGTGTTAAACTGTGGAGGGGGCACCACACACGGCTAAGAGATTGTCTGTTGTGCTTTGGGGTGCCCCCTGGCCACATATATAAAGGAGGGAGGGAGAGAGGCCGGCAGCCAGGAGGGGCGCGCCAAGGGGGGGTCCTACTTGGACTCCTAGTCCAAGTAGGATTCGCCCCCCCTTTCCTTTTCTTCCATCGGAGGGAAAGGAAGGAGGGGAGAAGGAGAAGGAAGGAGGGGGGCGCGCCCCCACCCCTTGTCCAATTCGGTTTGGGCAGGGGGGACGCACGCGCCACCTCGTGGCCCTTCTTCACTCTCTCCACTAAATCCCACTAAGGCCCATTAACTTCTCCGGGGGTTCCGGTAACCCCTCGGCACTCCGGAATAATACCCGGATCACTCGGAACCATTCTGATGTCCGAATATAACCTTCCAATGTATGAATCTTTACCTCTCTACTATTTCAAGACTCCTCGTCATGTCCGTGATATCATCCGGGACTCGAAACAAACTTTGGTCATCAAATCACATAACTCATAATACAAATCGTCAACAAACGTTAAGCGTGCGGACCCTACGGGTTCAAGAACTATGTAGACATGACCGAGACACATCTCCGGTCAATAACCAACAGCGGAACCTGGATGCTCATATTGGCTCCTACGTATTCTATAAAGATTTTTTATCGGTCAAACTGCATAACAACGTACGTCATTCCCTTTGTCATCGGTATGTGTTGGGGAACGTAGTAATTTCAAAAAATTTCCTACGCACACGCAAGACCATGGTGATGGCATAGCAACGAGAGGGGAGAGTGTCTCGTCCACGCACTGTCGAGACCGTAGCGAAGCGCTATAACAACGCTGTTGATGTAGTCGACGTCTTCACGATCCGACCGATCCAAGCACCGAACGTCGGCACCTCCGAAGTTCTGCACATCGCTCAGCTCGATGACGATCCCGGACTTCGATCCAGCAAAGTGTCGGGATGAGTTCCACAAGACGACGGCGTGGTGGACGATGATGATGCTCCATCAAGCAGGGCTTCACTTAAGCTCCGCGACGATATGACTTCTCCGGCGCAGGGCTTCGCTTAAGCTCCGCGACGATATGACCAAGTGGAATATGGTGGAGGGGGCACCGACACGGCTAAGGAACGATCCAGAGATCAACTTGTGTGTCATGGGGTGCCCCTTGCCCCTGTGATATAAAGGAGGGAGGGAGGAGGAGGCCGGCCCTAGGAGGAGGGCGCGCAAGGGGAGTCCTACTCCCACCGGAGTAGGACTCCTTCTTTCCTATTCCAACTAGGAGAAGGGGAAAGGGGAAAGTGGAGAAGGAGGGAGGGGCTGCCCCAAACCCCTTGTCCAATTCGGGCTGGGCTTGGGAGGCGCGCGCCACCTCCCGGCTCCTTCCCACTAAGGCCCATTAAGGCCCAATACTCTTCCCCGTATTCCCGTAACTCCCTAAGACTCAAAAATACCCGAATCACTCGGAACCTTTCCGAACTCCGAATATAGTCGTCCAATATATCGATCTTTACGCCTCGACCATTTCGAGACTCCTCGTCATGTCCCCGATCTCAGCCGGGACTCAACTCCTTCGGTACATCAAAACTCATAAACTCATAATATAACTCGCCATCGAAACCTTGTTGCATGGATTCTACGGGTTCGAGAACTATGTAGACATGACCTAAAACTATTCTTGGTCAATAACCAATAGCGGACCTGGATGCCCATATTGGTCTCCTACATATTCTACGAAGATCTTTATCGGTCAAACCGCATAACAACATACGTTGTTCCTTTGTCATCGGTATGTTAGTTGCCCGAGATTCGATCATCGGTATCCAATACCTAGTTCAATCTCGTCACCGCAAGTCTCTTTACTGCTACGTAATGCATCATTCCATAACTAACTCAAGAGCTACATTGCTTGCAAGGCTTATAGTGATGTGCATTACCGAGAGGGCCCAGAGATACCTCTCCGACAATCGGAGTGACAAAACCTAATCTCAAATACGCCAACCCAACATGTACCTTTGGAGACACCTGTAGTACTCCTTTATAATCACCCATTACGCCAGGACGCTTGGTAGCACCTAAAGTGTTCCTCCGTAAACGGAGTTGCATAATCTCATAGTTACAGAACATGTATAGGTCATGAAGAAAGCATTAGCAATATACTAAACGATCAAGTGCTAAGCTAACGGAATGGGTCATGTCAATCACATCATTATCCTAATGAGGTGATCCCATTAATCAAATGACAACACATGTCTATGGTTAGGAAACACAACCATCTTTGATTAATGAGCTAGTCTAGTAGAGGCATACTAGTGACTATCTGCTTGTCTATGTATTCACACATGTATTATGTTTCCGTTAATACAATTCTAGCATGAATAATAAACATTTATCATGGTATAAGGAAATAAATAATAACTTTATTATTGCCTCTAGGGCATATTTCCTTCATCCTCCCACTTGCATTAGAGTCAATAATCTAGTTCACATCGCCATGTGATTTAGCATCAATAGTTCACATCTATATGTGGTTAACACCCATAGTTCACATCGACATGTGACCAACACCCAAAGGGTTTACTAGAGTCAAGAATCTAGTTCACATCGCTATGTGATTAACACCCAAAGAGTACTAAGGTGTGATCATGTTTTGCTTGTGAGATAATTTTAGTCAACGGGTCTGTCACATTCAGAGCCGTAAGTATTTTGCAAATTTCTATGTCTACAATGCTCGCACGGAGCTACTCTAGCTAATTGCTCCCACTTTCAATATGTATCCAGATTGAGACTCGAGTCATCTAGATTAGTGTTAAAACTTGCATCGACGTAACCCTTTACTTACGAACCTTTTTCACTTCCATAATCGAGAAACATATCCTTATTCTACTAAGGATAATTTTGACCGCCATCCATTGATCTACTCCTAGATCACTATTGCACTCCTTGCCAAGCTTAGTGGTAGGGTATGCAATAGATCCGTACACAAGATGACATACTTTATAGAACCTATGGCTGATGCATAGGGAATGACTTTCATTCTCTTTCTATCTTCTGCCGTGGTCGGGTTTTGAGTCTTACTCAATCTCACACCTTGTAACACAGGCAAGAACTCTTTCTTTGACTGTTCCATTTTGAACTACTTCAAAATCTTGTCAAGGTATGTATTCATTGAAAATATATCAAGCATCTTGATCTATCTCTATAGATCTTGATGCTCAATATGTAAGCAGCTTCACCGAGGTCTTTCTTTGAAAAACCTCCTTTCAAACACTCCTTTATGCTTTGCGTAATAATTCTACATTATTTCCGATCAACAATATGTCATTCACATATACTTATCGAAAAGGCTGTAGTGCTCCCACTCACTTTCTTGTAAATACAGCCTTTCCAAAAGTCTCAGATAAATCATATGCTTTGATCAACACATCAAAGCATATATTCCAACTCCGAGATGCTTGCACTAGTCCATTGATGAATCGCTGAGCTTGCACATTTTGTTAGCACTTTTAGGATTGACAAAATCTTCTCGTTGCATCATATACAACTCTTCTTTAAGAAAACCATTAAGGAATGCAGTTTTGACATCCATTTGCCGATTTCATAAAATGTGGCAATTGCTAACATGATTCGACAGACTTTTAAGCATCGATACAAGTGAGAAAATCTCATTGTATTCAACATCTTGAACTTTGTCTAAAACCTTTTCGACAAGTCTAGCTCAGTAGATAGTAACACTACTATCGGTGTCCATCTTCCTCTTGAAGATCCATTTATTTTAACATGGCTTGCTGATCATAGAGCAAGTCAATCAAAGTCCATACTTTGTTCTCATACATGGATCCTATCTCAGATTTCATGGCCTCAAGCCATTTCATGAATCTGGGCTCATCATCGCTTCCTCATAGTTCGTAGGTTCATCATGGTCTAGTAACATGACTTCCGAACATGATTACCGTACCACTCAGTGCGGATCTTACTCGAAGACCTCACGAGTTTGGTAGCAACTTGATCTGAAGTTTCATGATCATCATCATTAACTTCCTCACTAATTGGTGTAGGAATCACTGGAACTGATTTCTGTGATGAACTACTTTCCAATAAGGGAGAAGGTACAATTACCTCATCAAGTTTGACTTTCCTCCCACTCACTTCTTTCGAGAGAAACTTCTTCTCTAGAAAGGATCCATCTTAGCAACGAATAACTTGCCTTCGGATCTGTGATAAAAGGTGTACCCAATAGTTACCTTTGGGTATTCAATGAAGACGCAGCTTCCGATTTGGGTTCGAGCTTATCGGTGAAAACTTTTCACATAAGCATCACAACTCCAAACTTTTAAGAAACGATACTTAGGTTTCTTGTTAAACCATAGTTCATACGGTGTCGCCTCAACGGATTTAGATGGTGCCCTATTAAACGTGAATGCAGCCGTCTCTAATGCATAACCCCAAAACGATAGTGGTAAACCGATAAGAGACATCATACATCGCACCATATCCAATAAAGTGCGGTTACGACTTTCGGACACACCATTATGCTGTGGTGTTTCATATGGCGTGAGTTGCGAAACTATTTCACATTGTTTCAAATGAAGACCAAACTCATAACTCAAATATTCATCTCCACGATCAGATCGCAGAAACTTTATTTTCTTGTTACGATGATTTTCCACTTCACTCTGAAATTCTTTGAACCTTTCAACTATTTCAGACTTATGTTTCATCAAGTAGATATACCCATATCTGCTCAAATCATCTTGTGAAGGTCGAAAATAACGATACTTGCCATTTAGCATTAACACTCATTGGATCGCATACATCGGTATGTATTATTTCCAATAAGTCAAGAGTTTGTTCCATTGTTCCGAGAACGGATTTTTAGTCATCTTGCCCAAACGGCACGGTTCGCAAGCATCAAATGATTCATAACCAAGTGATTACGAAAGTCCATCAAGATGGAGTTTCTTCATGCGCTTTACACCAATATGACCTAAACGGCGAAGCCACAAATAAGTTGCACTATCATTATTAACTTTGCATCTTTTGGTTTCAATATTATGAATATGTGTATCACACGATCGAGATCCAACAAACCATTTTCATTGTGTGTATGACCATAGAAGGTTTTATTCATGTAAATGTAACAATAATTATTCTCTAACTTACATGAATAACCGTATTGCAATAAACATGATCAAATCATATCCATGCTCAACGCAAACGCCAAATAACATTTATTTAGGTTCAACACTAATCCCGATAGTATAGGGAGTGTGCGATGATGATCATATCAATCTTGGAACTACTTCCAACACTCATCGTCACTTCCCTTCAACTAGTCTCTGTTTATTCTCAGAACTCCTGCTTGAGTTACTAATCTTAGCAACCTAACAAGTATCAAATACTCAAGGGCTACTATAAACACTAGTAAAGCACACATCAATAACTCAGATATCAAATATACCCTTGTTCACTTTGCCATCCTTCTTATCCACCAAATATTTGGGGTATTTCCGCTTCAAAGGACCATTTCCTATGCAAAGTAAGCACTCGCCAGGGCTTTGGTTCAGCTTTGGGTTTCTTCGTGGGAGTGACAACTTGCTTGTCATTCTACTTGAAGTTCCCTTTCTTTCCTTTGCCATTCTCTTGAAACTAGTGGTCTTGTCAATCATCAACACTTGATGCTCTTTCTTGATTTCTACCTTCGTCGATTTCAACATCACGAAGAGCTCGGGAATTTTTTCCGTCATCCCTTGCATACTATAGTTCATCACGAAGTTCTAGTAACTTAGTGATGGTGACTAGAGAATTCTGTCAATCACTATCTTATCCGGAAGATTAACTCCCACTTGATTCAAGCGATTGAAGTACCTGATAACTGAGCACATGCTCACTAGTTGAGCGATTCTCCTCCATCTTTTAGCTATAGAACTTGTTGGAGACTTCATATCTCTCAACTCGGTATTTGCTTGAAATATTAACTTCAATTCTGGAACATCTCATATGGTCCATGACGCTCAAAACGCCTTTGAAGTCCCGATTCTAAGCCGTTAAGTATGGTGCACTAAACTATCAAGTAGTCATCATATTGAGCTAGCCAAACGCTCATAACGTGCGCATCCGCTCCCTGCAACAGTCTGTCACCTAGCGGTGCATTAAGGACATAATTGTTACATGCAGCAATGAGGATAAACCTCGATCACGGATCCAATCCGCATCATTGCTACTAACATTTTCAATACAATTTTCTAGGAACATATTAAAATAAACATATGAAAGCAACAAACATAGGGAAACAACAACGCGAGCTATTGATCTACAACATAATTTGCAAAATACTACCAGGACTAAGTTCATGATAAATTAAAGTTCAATTAATCATATTACTTAAGAACTCCCACTTAGATAGACATCTCTCTAGTCATCTAAGTGATTATGTGATCCAAATCAACTAAACCATGTCCGATCATCACGTGAGATGGAGTAGTTTCAATGGTGAACATCACTATGTTGATCATATCTACTATATGATTCACGCTCGACCTTTCGGTCTCCATGTTCCGAGGCCATATCTGTTATATGCTAGGCTCGTCAAGTTTAACTCGAGTATTCCGCGTGTGCAACTGTTTTGCACTCGTTGTAGATGGACGAGAACTTATCACACCCGATCATCACGTGGTGTCCGGGTACTATGAACTTTTAGCAACGTTGCATACTCGGGAGAACACCTCTTGATTATTTTAGTGAGAGATCATCTTATAATGCTACCGCCAATTAAAGCAAGATAAGATGCATAAAGGATAAACATCACATGCAATCAATATAAGTGATATGATATGGTCATCATCATCTTGTGCTGTGATCTCCATCGCCAAGCACCGCCATGATCACCATCGCCACCGGCGCGACACCTTGATCTCCATCGTAGCATCGTTGTCGTCTCGCCAACTATTGCTTCTACGACTATCGCTACTGCTTAGTGATAAACTAAAGCAATTACATGGCGTTTGTATTTCATACAATAAAGCGACAACCATATGGCTCCTGCCATTTGCCGATAACTTCGGTTACAAAACATGATAATCTCATACAATAAAATATAGCATCACGTCTTGACCATATCACATCACAACATGCCCTGCAAAAACAAGTTAGACGTCCTCTACTTTGTTGTTGCAAGTTTTACGTGGCTGCTACGGGCTGAGCAAGAACCGTTCTTACCTACGCATCAAAACCACAACGATAGTTTGTCAAGTTGGTGCTGTTTTAACCTTCGCAAGGACCGGGCGTAGCCACACTCGGTTCAACTAAAGTGAGAGAAACTGACACCCGTTGGTCGCCTTTAAGCTGAAGGAAATATGCCCTAGAGGCAATAATAAAGTTATTATTTATTTCCTTATATCATGATAAATGTTTATTATTCATGCTAGAATTGTATTAACCGGAAACATAATACATGTGTGAATATATAGACAAACAGTATGTCACTAGTATGCCTCTACTTGACTAGCTTGTTAATCAAAGATGGTTATGTTTCCTAACCATGAACAAGGAGTTGTTATTTGATTAACAAGGTCACATCATTAGTTGAATGATCGATTGACATGACCCATTCCGTTAGCTTAACACTTGATCGTTTAGTATGTTAATGCTTTCTTCATGACCCATACATGTTCTGTAACTATGAGATTATGCAACTCCGTTTACGGAGGAACACTTTAGGTACTACCAAACGTCACTGGCGTAATCGGGTGATTATAAAGGAGTACTACGGGTGTCTCCAAAGGTACTTGTTGGGTTGGCGTATTTGAGATTAGGTTTTGTCACTCCGATCGTCGGAGAGGTATCTCTAGGCCTTCTCGGTAATACACATCACCTAAGCCTTGCAAGCATTACAACTAATGAGTTAGTTGTGAGATGATGTATTCTGGAGCGAGTAAAGAGACTTACCGTAACGAGATTGAACTAGGTATTGGATACCGACGATCGAATCTCGGGTAAGTAACTATACCGATGACAAAGGAACAACGTATGTCGTTATGCGGTTTGACCGATAAAGATCTTCGTAGAATATGTAGGAACCAATATGGGCATCCAGGTTCCGCTATTGGTTATTGACCGAGAATGGTTCTAGGTCATGTCTACATAGTTCTCGAACCCGTAGGGTCCCACGCTAACGCTTCGATGACAGCTCATTATGAGTTTATAAGTATTGATGCACGAAGGTTGTTGAGTCCGGATGTGATCACGGACATGACGAGTCTCGAAATGGTCGAGACATAAAGATTGATATATTGGAAGCCTATGTTTGGACTTGGAAGGGTTCCAGTGAAAGCAGAAGTTATTTAAACCAGGGGTTACGGAACCCCGGGGTATATGGGCCTTCATGGGCCACAAGGGAGAAGAGGAAGGGCCGGCCAGGTGGGCTGCACGCCCCGCCTCTAGTCCGAATAGGACAAGGAGAGGGCGCCCTTCCTCTTCCCCCTCCCCAATCCTACTCCAATTAGGACAGGGGGGGAGTCCTACTCCGGTGGGAGTAGGACTCCTCCAGCGCCTCCCCAAGGCTGGCCGCACCCCTTGGCTCCTTTATATCTGAGGCGGGGGGCACCCATGACACACAAGTTGATCTCTGGATCTTTCCTTAGCCGTGTCGGTGCCCCTTCCACCATATTCCACTTGGTCATATCGTCGGAGCTTAGGCGAAGCCCTGCGAGAAGTCATATCGTCGCGGAGCTTAGGCGAAGCCCTGCGTCGGTGGAGCATCAACATCGTCACCACGCCGTCGTCTTGTGGAACTCATCCCGACACTTTCTTTGGATCGAGTCCGGGGATCGTCATCGAGCTGACGTGTGCGAACTTCGGAGGTGCCGTCGTTCGGTGCTTGGATCGGTCGGATCGTGAAGACGTCGACTACATCAACAGCGTTGTTATAACGCTTCCGCTTTCGGTCTCACGAGGGCGTGGGGACGACACTCCCCTCTCGTTGCTATGCCATCACCATGGTCTTGCGTGATCGTAGGAAAATTTTTGAAATTACTACGCTCCCCAACATAAGCAACTAGTGCTCGGCGGTGAAACCAGTCTCGCGTAAGCGTCGCCGTAATGTCGGTCCGGCCGCTTCATCTCACAATACCGCCAACCAAAGTATGACATGCTTTGGTAAGCGATGACTTATATCGCCCACAACTCACTTGTGTTCTACTCGTGCACATGACATCAACGCATAAAACCAGGCTCGATACCATCGTTGGGGAACGAGTAATTTCAAAAAATTCCTACGCACACGCAAGACCATGGTGATGGCATAGCAACGAGGGGAGAGTGTCGTCCATGTACCCTCGTGAGACCGTGGCGGGCGTTATAACAACGCTGTTGATGTAGTCGACGCCTTCACGATCCGACCGATCCAAGCACCGAACGTCACGGCACCTCCGAGTTCTCGCACACGCTCAGCTCAATGACGATCCCCGGACTCCGATCCAGCAAAGTGTCGGGGATGAGTTCCACAAGACGACGGGCAGGACGATGATGATGCTCCACCGACGCAGGGCTTCGCCTAAGCTCCGCGACGATATGACTTCTCCGCAAGGGGCTTCGCTTAAGCTCCGCGACGATATGACCAAGTGGAATATGGTGGAGGGGCACCAGACACGCTAAGGAACGATCCAGATCAACTTGTGTGTCATGGGGTGCCCCCGCCTCAGATATAAAGGAGGAGGGAGGAGGAGGCCGGCCCTAGAAGGAGGGCGGCGCCAGGGGAGTCCTACTCCCACCGAGTAGGACTCCTTCTTCCTATTCCAACTAGGAGAAGGGGGAAAGGGCAAAGTGGAGAAGGAAGGGAGAGGGGCTGCGCCCAAACCCCTTGTCCAATTGGATTGGGCTTGGGAGGCGCGCGCCACCTCCCAGCTCCTTCCCACTAAGGCCCATTAAGGCCCAATACTCTTCCTCGTATTCCCGTAACTCCCGGTACTCGAAAAATACCGAATCACTCGGAACCTTTCCGAACTCCGAATATAGTCGTCCAATATATTGATCTTTACGTCTCGACCATTTCGAGACTCTCGTCATGTCCCCGATCTCATCCGGGACTTCAACTCCTTCGTACATCAAAACTCATAAACTCATAATATAACTCGCATCGAAACCTTGCGTGCAAGGACCCTACGGGTTCGAGAACTATGTAGACATGACCTAGAACTATTCTTGGTCAATAACCAATAGCGGACCTGATGCCCATATTGGCTCCTGCATATTCTACTGAAGTTCTTTATCGGTCAAACCGCATAACAACATACGTTGTTCCTTTGTCATCGGTATGTTACTTGCCCGAGATTCGATCGTCGGTATCCAATACCTAGTTCAATCTCATCACCGCAAGTCTCTTTACTCGTTACGTAATGCATCATTCCATAACTAACTCATTAGCTACATTGCTTGCAAGGCTTATAGTGATGTGCATTACCGAGAGGGCCCAGAGATACCTCTCCGACAATCGGAGTGACAAAACCTAATCTCAAATACGCCAACCCAACATGTACCTTTGGAGACACCAGTAGTACTCCTTTATAATCACCCAGCCATTCGTAGACGCTTGGTAGCACCTAAAGTGTTCCTCCCAGAACGGAGTTGCATAATCTCATAGTTACAGGAACATGTATAGGTCATGAAGAAAGCATTAGCAATATACTAAACGATCAAGTGCTAAGCTAACGGAATGGGTCATGTCAATCACATCATTATCCTAATGAGGTGATCCCATTAATCAAATGACAACACATGTCTATGGTTAGGAAACACAACCATCTTTGATTAATGAGCTAGTCTAGTAGAGGCATACTAGTGACTATCTGTTTGTCTATGTATTCACACATGTATTATGTTTCCGGTTAATACAATTCTAGCATGAATAATAAACATTTATCATGGTATAAGGAAATAAATAATAACTTTATTATTGCCTCTAGGGCATATTTCCTTCAGTATGTTACTTGTCCGAGATTCGATCATCGGTATCATCATACCTAGTTCAATCTCGTTACCGGCAAGTCTCTTTACTTGTTCCGTAATGCATCATCCCGGAACTAACTCATTAGTCACATTGCTTGCAAGGCTCATAGTGATGTGCATTACCGAGAGGGCCCAGAGTAGTATTCTTTGAAATGACATCTCTTGTGTCCCCAACACACCCAATACAATAGTCACTTTGCTAATTATTTAAACATCCTCATTCTTGTAGTATTTTTTGAAATGAAATCTTCAATGATACCCTCGTGATCAATCTTCTCCATTCACTCTCAAGTGCTATTGTGACCAAATCATTGAGTATTTGTTGTGTCATAGTAGGACGCATAGAGGAACCGAAGTAACAATCCTTACCAGTAATTAATTAGAAACTTAGGAATTAGGAGTAGGAACCAAAGTTAATTGAAAAGAAGGACTCGCTAAGCACCTGAAGGCTAGAGTCGGTCATCGATCAATCCGACAAGACGATGTCATCGAGTCTAAAATTTGAGAAAGGAGGCGAGGAAGGCAACGGCGGCACCGCGGCAGCAGCCTGTTGCTTAGTCGGCCTGAATCTGAATTCCGATCGATCAAAGGACCAGGGACCGAGGCAGAGCCGCCGAGGGACGATGCGTCGACGTGAAGGGCAACAGGCGTCGATGGCTCCAGGCGACGAGTGGACAAGACGCTGTTTTCCTGTAGCGTAGCCACGATCCCGGTCCCTGTAGCGATCTAGTTCTTTTTAGATAACGTAGCGATGAGATAACATAGCGATGAGATGGCGATCGAGTAGGAGGAGGAGTCCAGTAGCGATCGAGTAGGAGGAGTCCAGTAGCGCTCGATTGCCTGGTCGCTCTCGCTGACTCGCTCGATGGGCCTAGTCGCCCGGCCCAGTAGTGCTAACTATTACAAGACCTATATAAAAAATATGGCCCCCCCAGAATGTTGGGCCCTGTGCGGGACGCACCTTTTGCACCACTGTGAGCCCGGCCCTGGCTGGTCTTACGGGCCTTAGCACGACGACTTCGCGACTGTCTACTACAACAAGTTTTGTCCGGCTCCGACGATGGGGAGGCGATGGCAGGGGCACACCTTCGGCTCGCTTCAGTGCTTATAGTCGTCGCTAGATGATCTACGGATCTGGATGTAATTTTTATTATTTTTAGTGTTCATTGTACTATCATGATTGAAAATGAATAGAACAAAAGTTTTCTCACAAAAAAATTCATGATTTTTTCAAATGACTGAAGATTTACCAATTTTGGATATTTTTAACAAAAATTCAAATATTTTTAAAATCCATGAGAAATCGATGGTGTGTTCTTCCAATAGAAAACGTTGTCTTTTTTGACATCAAAATAATCTTTATTACAAGGTGATTACCATATTATCTTTTACAAGAGTATCAACAATCTCTACGAGTGGATCTTTTATCCACCACACACACCTTAATTCTAACTAGTTTGGATAAATCATGGGCAAAACAATATGTGAGGAATCACACGCAAGGTGATATATATCATTAAAAATTATTGCCGATAGACCGAAAGAGCGATCTCCATTCTTCATTGTCTCTATCACCTCGACGTTGTCGAGGTTTACCTCTATGCGGTTACACCCGACTGTAGTTGCCAAATTGAGACCAAATCGTAACGCTAGTGCCTCGACCATAAGCGCATCTCTGCACCAATCGATTTCCCCATTTCCTTCCACGAAAAATCTGCCATTCAAGTCTCTAATGACAGCGCCATACGAGCCCGTGAGTAAGTATGGTCAAAGACCACATCCATGTTTAGCTTCACATAGTTGCTCCTTGGTCTTTTTCAGCCATGTCGTTTGATCATCGCCTTTGCATCACTCGCCATAGTATAGTTAGGAACCAAAGTTCTGAATGCCATTGCTACGAAAAAATTAGGTTCCTAGCCTTTTCATTATGCACTAACTTTCTCCTCTCCCACCGTAAATACAAGGAACCAATAGCAATTGTTTCCGTTGAATTTCTCAAACCAAGGACCACACATTTTTCAGCTGGTTGTAACAATAAATATTCTAGCACAACTTCTCCTGCATGATCCACATCACATGCTTTATCAATAGCAAAGTCCAAACCCAGTAACCGCCTTACCTCTATAGCTTTTGCACAATGAATAACAGGTGCCTGATATCTGTGATAGTCTGGCTTATTAGGGATGACAGACTACTCATATCAATAAGGAATTCCTTTTTTTTCGGGAGCCCATTCGGAAAAAACTTCAAAGTTAAGCGTGCTCAGCTTGGAATAATTTCAGGATGGGTGACCGACCGAGAAGTTGCTCCCGGGTGCGCATGAGCGAGGACAAAGTGCGCAGAAAAGACTAGTACTTATCTGTGGGGCCAGTATAGATCCCGCCAGGAGTAACGACCACCGGCGGGTGTGTCCGGGGCATTATAAGTTGGTATCAGAGCCGACCCTCGCGGTTACACGGATGTTTACGGACATGTGCGCGGTCATGTTGTGCATGACGTTTGTGACCCGTCGTGGCACATGACATGGCACATGTGCCGGACTGGATGCACAGACGTATGTGTCAAGAGGGAACGTTCCCGACGAGGACGTCGGTTCCTCTGAGTGGGGGTGTATGTGATAGCCTGGCTTATTAGGGATGACAGACTACTCATATCAATAAGGAATTCCTTCTTTTCCGGGAGCCCATTTGGAAAGAACTCCAAAGTTAAGCATGCTCAGCTTGGAGTAATTTTAGGATGGGTGACCGACCGGGAAGTTGCTCCCGGATGCGCACGAGTGATGACAAAGTGCGCAGAAAAGACTAGTATTGATCTGTGGGGCCAATATAGATCCCGCCAGGAGTAACGGCCACTGGCGGGTGTGTCTAGTGCGTCATAGTATCCTCCACTCTTATACTGGATGTAAGACATTGTCCGCTGAATTTTATATGTTAGTTAATCAAACTCATCCGACATGGTAGCTGTCGTGGTTTTGTCACGGCAGATGTCCTCATGAAAGGACTTAGTCGTGGAGCCATCGCTACGGGTTACTTGAAGGGGTTAAAGCGGACGCAAAGACACAAGAGTTATACTAGTTCGGCCCCTTCGATGAAGGTAAAAGCCTACGTCTAGTTGTGATGGGATTGATGTGGTCTCGATGACTAGGGAGCAAAATAAGCTTCGCCTAGGCCTCGAGTTGTTGTTGTTCCGCTTTGAACCGCCTTCGGTCGTCCCCTTATATACACGGTGACGCCTGTCGGTTCAGAGAGTCCCAATCTCCGGTTCATACTGTATCCGGTTGGTCTCTCTCTTCCTAACTTACAATACAAGTTTACATACCAGCCGGTTTACGGCTACGTGTTCTAAACCGACTACGAGTGCCCAGGCCCTTACTTTATGCCTCTTGGGCTTTTACACCGCTGAACTATCGATAGTTAACCCGCCCGGATAGGCGGTTTACACCCAAAGAGTAACATCCCAACATTAGGCCCAGTTGATTTGAACAGTTCATGTCAATCCTTGATAAAAACCTTCATCTTCAATACCTTCTTGAAATCGTTGAACCGCCGTGATGTCACCTTCTCCGTTGTCGTAAACCGCATGACGTCCCCATAAAGATAACATTCACGATATCTTCTTTGTTTAACAGATCCGCAATAATCGAGGCGACACCGCTTCCTAGATTTGTGGTTCCTTGATTCACTCGTCGACACGGTATCTTACCTTATAAATAGGACCAAGGGTCATTCCTTTTCTCCCTCTCGTCCCCTTTCTCTTCGCTCTTCCTCGCCGCTAGCCTCGAGCTCCGCCGCCGCCCGTCGACCTCTGCACCGCCTTGGGCACAGATCAACCTCGAACGCACCAGAAACGCAGACTCTTCCGCATCTCCTCAACTCGTAGGTCCTCGGTTCCCTCGACCTAGATCCGCTTCTAGGGTTTCTTGTTCTTGCCGTGCTCCATGAACTGTTCATGCTCATACCGCACTCTGGATAGATCTGTGACACCTTGCTCGATTAGTAGTAGCTTTTAGCATCCGCTTTGTAGTCTCGTGCTCACGCCCATAGATCTCGCACATCATCTCTGCTCATTGCATCAATACTGCTCGATGTATTCCTTTTGGATATTTTTCTTCTTTTACGATCCGCTTCAGATCCTTCGTTGTAGAGAAATCTTGCGAAACATGTTTCGCACACTTAGCCGTTCGCAACCTCAATTGTTTTCAATATTTAGACCTTAGACCAAAGGTTTAACTTAACATAGAAAAATTTAGATAAACCGTATACACCATTAGTCCCCTTGTTGAACCGCCGTAACTCCTTAACGGCATAATCGCCGCTTCATAGAACTCCGTTTAGATGTATTTGTCTCCGATTTAGCATTGTACACCGGTTCTCTCTTTGTCCCAACACATTTCTTGAACCGGATTTATATTTTTTTGTAGATGGCCAAACAAGTATATGAGTGCAACTGGGCTCCTTCCCGTGTCACCGAAACTCAATTAAACAATCTGGTCCTCGACCGGGCGCTTTAGGCAAGAAAATACTATCCATTGAGGGTTCCGGCAAAGAATGTCCACCCACACCTCAAGAAGGAGAGGTTGTAGTTTTGGCGAGATCACCTAGCCCGGTTTCAACTACCGGTTCAAAATTTTACCGGGATGTGTTAGCCAATTTTCAACTCCATCCACAAGATACGGGCCCCAATTCATTACCAATATTTGTCACTTCCAAGTGCTCAGGAGGCATACTTTCAAGAAGAACCTACAGCTTGAACTGTTTAGAGACTGCTTCCATCTAAACCGCCGCATTTAATTCATCGACGGGCCCAACACGTAATTGGGTGTTGTGGCGATTCAAAAAAGAAAGGAGGTCACTTATCCTCATGTCAAACTGCATAGCCACCCCAAGGAATGGAATCAAACATGGTTTTATTGCGAGACACTTCACCGCCAATGAGAATCCTTTGCCGTTTTTGTCCGGAGCAATTCAGTAACACACATCCCTTTCCGCAAAGATTAACTGCCATGAGAGAAGTAAATATGCTCCTCAACTCTCCAAGCTCGAGCCTTCATAGCCAACGGTTTAACCGAATTGATCTCGCACGCTGTTGGATATCATGGAGCATACCGCCTCTCCCCAGCGCTCGGTTTAATGTGAGTACACCGGTAGTGTTGACGACCCCCTCAAGACGTTAATATCCAGCTCACCGATGATGAGGTCATCGAGGCTGTGAAGAAAATGTTGAATGAACCGGAACACCTCTGTGCCCGAACCGGTCTGCTCCCCTTCCGTGCTACCAACAAACCGCCATCTGTAAGACTTCTGATTATTTTTTACTGAATATATTACTGCTATTTCTGGCATCATTTTTAACATCAATCGCGCTTAATCAGGGTGATGATCCATTCTCGAGTAAGAAACGCCCACAAGAGAAACCAGAGAAGCTGCACAAACCGAAAAAACAATCCGGCAAAAGATCAAAGCTGTCAAGAAGATCGCCATAAGAGGAAAACCAATCGCATCTTCTCGATCCGGTTGTGGGCGATGATGTGGGTAATCCGGACCTTGAGGTAGAACTTGATTCACTTGGCTTACTTTTCACACGCCTAATTAATGATGATATTTGTCGATGATGTCAAACCAGTAATGCCGATGTTGTAGAGGTAACTATTCTCTCCTCGACTCAAATCCTTTGCCTTCAAGAAAAACCGTCGGGCAAACCGGAAAATCAAATTTTCTCATCCCCTTGCTTACTTGGATCCCAAATTTCTTATGAAGACTCAACAACATGAAGCTCGCCGCACAACTTCGAGACAATGGCCAGTAGTTACCTCCACCGGTTTACGAATAGTCCGGTTCGGAAGCTGCTCGAGGTCTCTAATTTGCTTGTCGATGCTTATCCTAAAGCGTGCTGTTTTCGTCAACCCCTTAATCCGTCGACTCCGATTATCGTGTCACTTCCCACTCCTCATCTGGCGAGTCATCACCACTCACCGCCACCACTTAAAACGGTGCTTGGGTAAGTTATACCTTTCATATTGTTTCTCTTGCATCATTGTGTAGTATATGCCGATTTGACCGTTGTTGTGCCTTTTCGGGGCCAAGCCTTTAGGCCGAGCAAAAAGGCTCGTCTCGATAAACGGCCGACGAAGAGATCGCTCGAATCGACGGCGCCCCCAAATCTTGAAGCGCCATCCGTGAAGACACGCCCAATGATCCGCCACAACAAGATGACGATTTTGTTGTTGAAGAAAGGCTCGCTGACACCGCCTTCCTGCCGACCAGCCCGAAGCCCGACCGGATTGAAAATCCACCACCAATCCGCCCATCGACAAACCGATCGCCTGGTCAAACCGGTGATACCAAGGACGATGACGCCGTGATTATCGGCTTTGGCCACAGCGAACCGTAATCCAAATGCTTTATCCAAACATTCTCGCCAAAGAAGAGTTTGCCACTATGAGCAAGGGCAAGTGGGATGTTGATCCGCAACTTATGCCGCTCTGAACCCCAAGACCTTCATTACGGCTACTTGAACAGGTTGTATACCAGCCGCGATTATGAAGCTAGCCTGGTGAAGATGATGAAAGAAAATTCAAGGTAATTTCCATGTTCTTTTCCTGCTTGGATATTTCAATTTTGTTAACTCTCCTAGTTTCAAGGGCCGTTCAACTTAGTATAGTTAAATCGGGACTTAACATAAACTTAATGCTTCAGAATTCACTGATGTAGCCCCCAAGGGCCGGTTCAACTTAGCATATTTAAACCGGGACTGTAATTTATATCGTCGCATCAGAACATGTTCGAGCAAATAGCCATTAGCCCCCAAGTACCAAGTTGAATACCTGTATTGAGCTTGGGACTTTGTGATTTTTTATTGATAGACAAAGATCAAATATGCATTAGCCCCCAAGTGCCATGTGTATGACTGGTTATGCATTTGGGACTTGCAATGAATATATTAACATGCTCCCTTTTTTTTTGCAGAATGAGATACGCCAACAAGCCTCCCAAATCAATGATCTTCAAGAAAATCAAGTTCCAACAAGCGAAAACCTCAAGGCCAAGGATGAGCTGAAAACCGCCTTGACTACCATGGAGCAGCTCAAGGAGTGGTTCAAGTCCGAGCGGGCGGTGGGATCTTGAAAAGGCCGCTTTAACCAAAAAGGTTGAAAATGTCAAGCTGCCCTTAAACCGGTGGTAGATGAGTGACCAAATGAAGCGGCAAGTGCATTCCATGACCGCTGCCATCTTCGTAATCTTCCTTTGGCTTCTATGATAATCTCGACCTTCTTATGATAAGTCCGGTTTGTGATTTCTCTTGCAATCTGTAGGCTGCGCATTGGTTACTTGGGGTCGATGTTCTAAGAAATTGAAGGCTGCCTATACCTTAATAGAGCGGTTGTACCTCGGAGCGCAGCGGATCATCTCCATCGCATCACATAACAATCCAAAGCACCCTCCTTAATCCAAGATACTCTTAGGAGGTTGTCAATGCTTCCTTGGATTGAAGAGTCAAGAAATCTGTTGCTCGAACCGGCGCCATTAACGCTTTAATCCGCAAAAGCATGGGTGCGATTCGATCCGGTTGAGGCAGCTCGGGGCTATCGATCAAGGAAGACGGTTCGAGTTCAACGAAGATGATCGAGAAGCGATAAACCGGGCGGGCGCCCTCGCTTGCCAATTGGTCAAGAGGCAAACTTGTCGCATTATCAAGCTCAATATGACGATCATAACAAGCGAGTGGCTGCACCTATTCGGCGGAGAACTCGATCCTCCGATCCGTAAGCATACTTACGCCCGATATTGAACCATCTTCCCGATCCATGAGGAGGCTGTCTTTCAAGCTTTAATGGAATCGATCGACCATCGTTGACTTCCGGCAATGGGTAGAGATGAAGAGGTCAAGCGGCGCAGATGACCCACAACCACCAGACCGGGCGGCGAGCCAAAGATGAACTCAAGCCGGTTTGAATAGCTGTTTCACTTTATTCCGCCAAGACACAATGATCTTATTTGGGCACCATGTTGCCTTGTAATAGGATAGCCAACACTCTTGCTTTTAATATG
Organism: Aegilops longissima; assembly: GCA_021605205.1. Lineage (NCBI taxonomy): Eukaryota > Viridiplantae > Streptophyta > Magnoliopsida > Poales > Poaceae > Aegilops > Aegilops longissima. The sequence goes on from CM038677.1 coordinate 560,869,402, forward strand.
CCTTCGCGCATAGGTGCTAATACTTTTGCTTGAATGATCGAAACATTCAATCTTATATTGCCTGCAGTCACAAAATCTTAAACCGCCACGGCGGTTTGTGTCGCCAGCCGGCTTGTGACGTTCATATAAATATGAAATGAAATATTGAGGTATATAATCAAAATTTGTGATACAAAATACCTGCCATCGCTTGGCATAAAGTTGGCTTAGCCAATCTTGAAGCGGAGGTTGTATAAACCCTTACCGTCGAAGGAGAAAACAGCTCCTGTGTTTATAATGCCGGTTTACCATGTAAACCGTGTCGGGTCATGATAAGCCCCCTGTTACTCCATAATGGGATGTTAACAGAAAAAGTCAAACCGGAAGAATTATCTACGGATTAAAAATGGACCGAATTCCGTCAATTGACAGCGTGAACCGGTTTAAAAATGTTATCGGTTTTAAGAAACGCAACAAAATCAAATAACAGTGATGAAAAAACATGGAAGCAAAGGCAATGATAAACCATTTGCAAAAAAGAAGGCTTTACTGAGCCGATCAGATGATGTTACCATGGTCGGACACGACCAAGCTCCCTATAAGGTGTAGCCATGGTTCAAGTCAGCCAGGTCCCCAACTGAAACCGTGGCATTATGCCGATCAAGTGGCGTGGCAATGGTTCGGGTTCGACCAAGCCCCCAATTGACTCTATGGCCTTAGGCCGATCAAGAGGCGTGTTGGTTCGAGACTTGACCATGTCCCCAAGTGATCTGGTGGATTTCTATCAAAAGGTGTTGCATTGGTTCGGACCGACCAAGCCCCAAGTGATATCATAAAGCTTTTTAGAAAGCAAACTCGAGGTAAACCGGAGGCGCTTTAAGACAGAACAACTCCATGTAACCACACATGATGTAACGAGTAACAGATACCCGCTTTAGCCGAGGCTCCGGTTTATTACTTTATTCATAATATATACACTGCCATAATTGAAGGAAATATCGCTAGAGGCAATAATAAAGTTATTATTTATTTCCTTATATCATGATAAATGTTTATTATTCATGCTAGAATTGTATTAACCGGAAACATAATACATGTGTGAATACATAGACAAGCAGATAGTCACTAGTATGCCTCTACAAGACTAGCTCATTAATCAAAGATGGTTATGTTTCCTAACCATAGACATGTGTTGTCATTTGATTAATGGGATCACATCATTAGGAGAATGATGTGATTGACATGACCCATTCCGTTAGCTTAGCACTTGATCGTTTAGTATGTTGCTAATGCTTTCTTCATGACCTATACATGTTCCTCGTAACTATGAGATTATGCAACTCCGTTTACGGAGGAACACTTTGGTACTACCAAACGTCACAACGAATCGGGTGATTATAAAGGAGTACTACAGTGTGTCTCCAAAGGTACTTGTTGGGTTGGCGTATTTCGAGATTAGGTTTTGTCACTCCGATTGCCTGAGAGGTATCTCTGGCCTTCTCGTAATACACATCACTTAAAGCCTTGCAAGCATTACAACTAATGAGTTAGTTGTGAGATGATGTATTACGGAGCGAGTAAAGAGACTTACCTGAACGAGATTGAACTAGGTATTGGATACCGAGCAATCGAATCTCGGGTAAGTAACATACCGATGACAAAGGAACAACGTATGTCGTTATGCGGTTTGACCGATAAAGATCTTCGTAGAATATGTAGGAACCAATATGGGCATCCGGTTCCGCTATTGGTTATTGACCGAGAATGGTTCTAGGTCATGTCTACATAGTTCTCGAACCCGTAGGGTCCGCACGCTAACGTTTCGATGATGCTTCATTATGAGTTTATAAGTATTGATGCACGAAGGTTGTTCGAGTCCGGATATGATCACGGACATGACGAGGAGTCTCGAAATGGTCGAGACATAAAGATTGATATATTGGAAGCCTATGTTTGGACTTGGAAGGGTTCGAATGAAAACAGGAAGTTATCGGAACACCGGGTTACTGGAACCCCGGGGTATATGGGCCTTAATGGGCCTGAGGAGAAGAGGAAGGGCCGGCCGGGGCAGGCCGCCCCCTCCCCTCTAGTCCGAATAGGACAGGAGAGGGGGCGCCTTCCCTCTTCCCTCCCCAATCCTACTCCAACTAGGAGAGGGGGAGTCCTACTCCGGTGGGAGTAGGACTCCTCGGCGCGCCCCTAGGGCCGCCGCACCCTTGCTCCTTTATATATGAGGCAGGGGCACCCCATGACACACAAGTTGATCTACGGATCGTTCCTTAGCCGTGTCGGTGCCCCTCCACCATATTCCACTTCGTCATATCGTCGTAGAGCTTAGGCGAAGCCTGCGCCGGAGAAGTCATATCGTCGCGAGCTTAGGCGAAGCCCTGCGTCGGTGGAGCATCAACATCGTCCACCACGCCGTCGTCTTGTGGAACTCATCCCGACACTTTCTTTGGATCGGAGTTCGGGATCGTCATCAAAATGAACGTGTGCGTAACTTCGGAGGTGCCGTGACGTTCGGTGCTTGGATCGGTCGGATCGTGAAGACGTACGACTACATCAACCGCGTTGTTACAACGCTTCCGCTTTCGGTCTACGAGGGTACGTGGACGGACACTCTCCCCTCTCGTTGCTATGCCATCACCATGGTCTTGCGTGTTCGTAGGAAAATTTTTGAAATTACTACGTTCCCCAACAATAATATGTACATAAGTAGAGCCGATGGCTCAGGTATAATAAGGCCGAAGATGAGCTATGTTCCACGGCCTGTTGGTCTCCTCCTCTGACGTGCGTGAGTCTTTCTGCTCTCGAATATCGATCAGATATTACGACCCGTTGTGCAGATTCTTGCTGACCACGAAAGGTCCCTCCCAAGGTGGGGATAACTTGTGCATATCGATCTGGTCTTGGATGAGCCAAGCACCAAATATCCTTCTTGAAAAGTTCGGTTCGACCGGCGACTATGGTAACGACGAAGATCCTGTTGGTAAATCGCCGAGCGGGCAGCTGCTATGTCACGCTCTTCATCCAACCGATCCAAAGCGTCATGCCGTGCCGTCTCGTTGTCCGCTTCAACATAAGCTGCCACACGAGGTGAGTCATGACGGATGTCACTGGGGAGAACCGCCTCCGCTCCATAGACCATAAAGAACGGCGTGTATCCCGTGGATCTGTTAGGCGTAGTGTTTATACTCCATAACACAGACGGTAGCTCCTCTACCCAACAACCCGGTGTCCTCTGCAAAGGGACCATAAGCCGGGGCTTGATGCCTCTCAAGATCTCTTGATTAGCCCTTTCCGCTTGACCATTGGACTGTGGGTGGGCTCTTGAATAAACGCTCAAGCGGATGTGCTCACGTTACAGAACTCTTTCATGGCACCTTTGGACAAATTGGTACCATTATCTCGTGATGATACTTGTGTGAAAGCCAAACCGAAAATCACCTTTTGATGAACTGAACCACCGTAGCTGCGTCACACTTGCTAACGTGTTACGCCTCCACCCACTTTGTAAATTTGTCAACCGCCACCGGGAGGTGGGTCTTTTGTCCTTGGACCTTTTAAAGGTCCAACCATATCCAACCCCAAGTCGCAAAGCGGCCAAGTAATTGGAATCATCCTCAATTCTTGGGCGGTACATGAGCACGTCTGGAAAACTTTTGTCAACCATCACATCGTCGACCGGATCTTCCGCATCAAGATGGGCGGTCAACCAATAGAAACCGTGGCGGGCGCTTTAGCCACCAAGGATTTTGAACCGGCGTGATGACCACAATCTCCTTCGTGGATCTCACACAAAATTTCACAGCCTTCCTCGGGGACACACAGCGTTGAAACATACGACACCTCGCAATGATGCAATTCACCATTAACAATGGTCATAGACTTAGATCGCCAACTATCTGCCGCCAACGTCTCATCTTCCGTAACTCGCCCGGTTCATGTACGCCAGATGATGAAGCGTCAATCCGGAGTGACGTGAAGAGCTGCCACCAATTGAGCCTCCGGATCGGGAATAGCCAAATCCGCTTCACCAGGAGCTTGACCGACGGGTTGTGCAAAGACGTCGAGAAAAACATTAGGCGGGACCGGTTTATACCGAGAGCCCAACCGGCTTAAAGCATCCGCCGCTTCATTCTTCCGACGGTCCACGTGGTCCACCCGATAGCCCTTGAAATGACCTCGACAAATATCCACCTCACGACGATATGCAGCCATGAGTGGGTCCTTTGAATCCCAAGTGCCGACACTGTTGAGACACTAGGTCCGAGTCACGAAGCACTTAACCCAAATTAGATTCATCTCCTTAGCCATCCGGAGACCATGTAGCAAGGCTTCATACTCACCGCATTGTTAGTACAAGGGAACATTAAGCGGAGAACGTAACAAAACTTGTCACCTCGTGGGGAAGTTAGTACGACTCAGCCCCGAGCCCTCAATTGCCTAGATCCGTCAAAATGAATGGTCCAAGATGTATGATCCGGCTTTTCTTGGTGCTTGCAACTCCGTCAATCGTTAATGAAATCCACAAGTGCTTGAGACTTCACCGCCGTCCGAGGCATCGTGATTGAGACCGTCGGCCCAAGCTCTATAGCCCACTTGGCAATCCAACCAGCTTGCTTCCGGTTACAGATGATATCGCCTAAGGGAGCGAATCGACCACCGTGATGGGGTGCCCTTGAAATACTGCTTGACTTCCGACGCCATAAAAACTCCATATACCATTTACCGCCAATGCGGATACCTTTGCTTAGATTCAATAAGTACCTCGCCGATAGAGTAAACCGGGCGTTGAACGGATGCTCCTTCCCCTCCTTCCGCTCCACCACAATAGCCACGCGACCGCCGGCATTGGCAACAACATATAGCGACGGCTCCTTGTCAATGGGAGCGGCGAGCACAAAGCGGGTTGGCCAATTGCGCTTTAAGTCCTCCAACGCTTCATCGGGTGGACTCGCATAAACCGATCCGTTTTTTCAAGATCTGGTACAAAGGGATGGCCTTCTCCGAGGCGGTGATAAACCGGCTCGTTGACCGCCAAACGCCGGACATCGTTGATACACTTCGGTTTAGTCACGGGAGGTGATAGCCGTAATCTTCTCCGGATTAGCTTCAATTCCCTGTTGGACACGAAAACCCAATAACTTGCTGCCGGAACACCAAAGACACATTTGGCGGGTTGAGCATCATCTTGTAAACCCGCAGTTGTCAAAGGTTTCCCTCAAATCGCCAATCGGTGTTTCCTTCTCCTTGACTTGACCACAATATCATCCACATAGGCGTGCACATTATGGCCGATCTGTTTATGCGAGCAATTCGTACTGGCCGATAAGTTGCTTGGGCGCTCTTAAGCCCAAAAGGCATAGACACATAGCGAAGGCTCCAAAGGGAGTGATAAACGCCGCCTTCTCCCGGTCCTTAACGCCATCTTGATCCGATGATACCGAATCGCATCCAAAAATCTCAACGCTCACAACCCGCAGTGGGCATCAATAATCTGGTCAATGCGGGAGGGCAAAGGATCTCTTGGACAAGCCTTGTTAAGATCTCGTAATCCACACACATGCGCCAAGTGTCGTTTTCTTAAGAACCAAAGACCGGATTAGCAAGCCACTCGGATGGAAAACTTCAACGATAAAGCCACCGCTAAGAGCCCGCCACCTCCTCTCAATGGCCTTACGCCTTTCTTCGTTAAACCGGCGGAGAAACCGCTTCACCGGTTTGTACTTGGGATCAACATTAAGAGTGTGCTCGTGAGTTCCCTCGGTACACCCGCATGTCGAAGGCTTCCATGCAAAATGTCCCGATTCTCACGGATGAACTTCGATGAGCGCGCTTTCCTATTTCGGATCAAGTTGGCACGATCTTCGAATGCTTGGACGAATCGCCAGCACAAAGTCAACAAGCTTAGTCTCACCTGCCTATTTGAATTTCTGGGCGGATCATGCTCAGTAGTTGGCTTCTTCAATGGAGTCATGTCCATTTGGATCAACATTGTCCTTATAATACTTGAGCTCCTCGGTGGCACAAACCGACTCTGCGTAGTCGCATCACCTTCCTCATATTCCAAAGCGATCTTGCGGCTTCCATGAACCGTTATTGTCCTCTTGTGACCCGGCATCTTGAGCTGCAAATAGATATAACAAGGCTGTGCCATGAATTTTGCATAAGCCGGCCGCCCAAACAGGCGTGATATGGACTTTGATTTTTACCACTTCAAACGTCAACGTTTCCGATCCGAGTCATATTCATCTCCAAAGGCCACTTCGAGCTATTTTACCAACCGGACATCTTGACTTGCGTGTACCACACCGTGGAACACCAGATTGACGGTTTGAGATGTTTATCTGTTAACCCCATCTGACGGAAGGTCTCATAGTACGTGGATGTTAATGCTGCTCCCTCCATCCATGAGCACCTTGGTGAACTTATAACCTCCCACCGAGGTGCCACCACGAGGCTAGCTGACCCGGATTGTCAACCCGGGAGGATGATCCTCTCTACTCCATACAATGGGCTGCTCGACCAACAGAGGTAATGAGGCACGGCCGTTCAACAGCGTTATTGCCCACTTCAAGCTTCGGTCTTGCTTGTCTAAGATGGTGGTGAAGACATGGTACGCCCACTATTCAACTGCTTTGGGTTGCTCGATAACTTTATTTATTGTCGCTGCCGGTTGTAACCACCTTGGTTATTCGATTGTTACGATTGTTCGATTGTTATGTCCGCCGGATTACCATTAAATCCTGAATCGGAATTTCCTCCACCGTAACGAGGCCGGATCTGAACCGCTGCTAGAACCTTGATCATACCGAAAGCATTAGAACTCTTGAACTCCTGCATAATGTAGCAATCCTTCCGTAGGTGGTTTGTTTGGCGTCTCCTTCGTCCCATGCTTGGACGAGGTTGATTCAACAGATAGTTCAAGCGGTCCGGATTGGGATTAGGTGCTCCACTTGATTCGTCTGTTTACCCTTGCGCGGCAGCCCTTGTCTGCTGCGTTGGTGTTAACTCTGAAGTCCATGTTGCCGTTAAACTTACGCTTGCCCCACCATTACTGCGAGTGATCTTGTCGGCCCTTGGAGTTCTGTTCTTCCTTCCTTCCTGTCTCGTCATCATCGACTTCGGGATCCTTGGTACTATCGAATCAGCATACTTCACTAAAGCGCCCATGAGAGTGCCCATGTCATTACAAAACCGCTTCATGCGCCCAACTTCAACTTCAAAGGCTTAAACCGCGCTTGCCCTCGAGGTTAAGATCGCAGAGTCGGCGTTGATCCGTCCAGACGAGTGCAAGATTTCAAACAGGCGTACCCAATGGGTTGTTGACTCCCTTCCCCGACACAAGCCGCCAAGTCCATTACGGACATGGGCTGCTTACGGTATCTTTGAAATTCGGATAAACCGGGTCCGATATCGGGCCCATGAATTGATAGAATTGGGCGGCAAGCTCTTCAACCAGTGCGGGCGTGCCTTGAGCATCATGGTGAAGTACTTTGCACACGCGGCCTCATCCACATCCAAAGCATCTCCATGGCCATCTCATAACTTTCTATCCATGCTTCTGGAGCCAAATCGGCGGTGTAGTTTGGCACCTTGCGTGGACCCTTGAAATCCTTGGGCAAGCGCACATTGCGTAAAGCGGGGACGAGGCAAGGAACCCCCAAAGAGCTAGAGGTAACCTGGCTCGGCCGAGATGGTCAGACGAATCGGCGTAAGCGGATAAGCCCGATGTTGTCTTTGCTAATTCGGCCTCCTGGCGGCGCTCGGGCCGGTCCACCACCTCACAGGTGTTATCGACACCACTGCCGGGTTGTTGCCACGGGCGCACCACGCCGTGCATTACTTGATACTGCCGGTTCATCCATGTGCTGCTATAGCTCCCCGCTGAGCGGGGGTAGAGTGGATCTGGCCGTGGCATGTCTGAATCGCTTCTGTTGGACCAAAGTCGTCCTAAGGAGCTCCTTGACCCGACGCTGCCTCTCCGCTGGGTGAATCACCTTCAATTGGAATAGCCTCCACCGTGCCGCAGCTGCAACAAGGTTATCCATCGGATTGGAGTAGTGACCGGAGGTGTCTGCAGACGACTGAGGCGCACCGGCGTTATGGCGAGGTAGATCTATTAGCGAAATTTGAACGCGCGCCCGTCCAGTGCTTCCGCCCGGTTTACCACCGGCGGATTACGGTTCCCGCTCGGTGTTGAAGAGTCTCTTCACTCAAGATCAAGGCAAGCGGGATCAGATTTCCTCTTCATGACTTCATGCGGCGCTCGATCCAAAGATGAGCCTATAAGCTGCGCATCTAAAGCGGCCGCTCGCCGTCATCTGGCGTCGGCGGATGCTAGATCCGCTTTAGCTTGAGTGATTTGTTCCTTCACCTTCGCAATCTCCGCGTTATGGCGTCCCGGTCCGCCGGGTTAACCTCTCGCCATGGCGTAGCCAACACATCAAATAGGTCGATAAAACTTGAGTCGGCGGGCGCGCAGAGGCCTCTCGTCGGCAAATCACCACCGTTGAATCGGCAATCACCGCCGCAGCGGTCGAAGAGTGAAGCACCGCTTGTACCGCCATGAATATTCCACCCCGTTGGGCGGATCGGAGGGTCGGAATCATCACCATCGAACAGCCCCAATCCGACCATCTTGTAGCCGATATAGAGATTCGGTTTCCCCGGTCAACGACTCGTCGTCAGAGTAGACGACGGTTTCGCCACCAGATTCTGATCCGCCCTCGTAACTTCCTCCGTGGATGACTCCCACAAAGGCACGCTTCACGGCCGATTTAACCTGGGCAGGTCTCGTACGCTGAGCCGTCTCGACGAGGTCGGTGCAGATGTCCACTCGAGCCCCGCTCACCGATCTTGCCGATGAAAACGTGTATGCCACCAAAGGTGACCCGTACCGTACTCAATCGAGCCGGCCTCGGGGCCCAACTGCATCGTCGATGTAGAGCTTGTTGCGACGACTCTTGGTCATCCGGCCCACAACATAGCCTTCGAGTCCTTCGAACTTGCCCTCCAAGATCATCAAACCATCGTGCGATAGCCCCACGGTGGGCACCAACTGTCGTGGTTTTGTCACGGCAGATGTCCTCATGAAAGGACTTAGTCGTGGAGCCATCGCTAAGGGTTACTTGAAGGGGTTAAAGCGGACGCAAAGACACAAGAGTCATACTAGTTCGGCCCCTTCGATGAAGGTAAAAGCCTACGTCTAGTTGTGATGGGATTGATGTGGTCTCGATGACTAGGGAGAAAATAAGCCGCCTAGGCCTCGAGTTGTTGTTGTTCCGCCTTTGAACACGCCCGGGTCGTCCCTTATATACAAGGGTGGCGCCGTCGGTTGAAGAGTCCCAATCTCCGGTTCATACTGTATCCGGGTTGGTCTCTCTCTATTCCTAACTTACAATACAAGTTTACATACCGGGCGGTTTACGGCTCTGAGTTCTAAACCGACTCAGCCCAGGCCCTTACTTTATGCCTCTTGGGCTTTTACACGTTGAACTACTGATGAAGTTAACCCGGCCCAGATAGGCCGGTTTACACCCAGTAGTAACATCCCCAACAGTAGCGATCCTAACAAAGTTCACCGGAGGAAAATTTTAACCTTGTCAGGACAACTTAAACTCCAGATCGTCCCGCATATTGGTGAATTTCACGGTCTAACTGTGTGTTCTCCTGATATTTTATGTCCATATTGGTTTTGCCACTTCGCAGAGTATGTTGATCTTGCTAAGAATCTCCCATTTTTGCGCAAGTTCCATGCTACGAAGTCCGACATAACAAATTCAGGCAAAAGAATCGCAAGGATCCGCGCCACTGAGAAACCAACTCTTCATCCCAAAGACCCATAACATGGTCAATGAAATCACTTACTTTTGATAGTAAGTTGCCTCCACGAGGCGTGATCACTTTCCTGGTAGGTGAGTTAGGGATCCATTCATCATCCCAAACATTGATTCGACTACCATCATTGATCCTTCATATATGACCTCTTTTCAGTGTTTGCAGCCCCATTATAATACTTTGCCATGTGAATGTGGCTCGCTTTTTCAGAGTTGCCTTCAAAATATCACAATTGGATATTATTTGGCTTTGAGAACACAGGAACAAAGGGAATTCGGATTATCAATTAATCTCCAAGCCTGTTTGGCAAGCGAGGCTAGGTTAAAACAATGAATATCTCTAAATCACATTCCACCTTCTTTCTTTGGCACACTCAACTTCCACCATGCAAACCAGTGCATTCTCCTCCGATTATCACTGTCACCCCACCAATAATGCGACATCGCGTCTGTAATTCCTTTATAAATCTGTTTTAGAATTTTGAAAACCGACATTGCATAAGATGGTATAGCCTATACAATTCTGAATAGCGCTTCCTTTCCACATGTTGAAAGTTGCCTTTCCTTCCATCCCATAATTCTTTTCATAACTCGAACCACCAATAACTGGAAACAATCTGTCCTATCTAAACGCGCAGTGAATGGTAATCCCAAATAAGTATCCGATAGTGCCTCGATCACTATATTCAAACTGCTACAAATTTGTTACTTCGTCTCAACTCTAGTATTACGACAAAAAAACACACTTGCAAACCCTAGCTATTCTTGCTAGGGGACAACAAGTCTGTAGAGAAGCCTCTCCGTCAAATCATCAAGATCAGCAAACTCCAACAGGTAGCAGACGTCGTCGAATGCTAAAAGAGAAACTCTCGGTAGGCTAGCCGATAGGAGGTACAACATGTCAAGAAAGGATAACCCTCGTCAGATCATTCACATAGTTTCACGAAAAAAAACTCGCACACCAACGGCCGCTGGCGGCGGCAGCGGTCCAAACAGCTCGATCTACAACGACCTACTTGTCGCTGGCATGCGGCGGCCGAGGCGCCGAGGTCCCTCGATTAGGCGCTGACCAAGCTAGCGTGCCAAGCACACTAGTGTGGGCTCAAACCAAACACACCTTTTATCAAGCTAGCTAGACACAAGATCGATCCAGCTCCTCGTACGTGTACATACTACTCCCTTCGTTCGAAAATACTTTGTCATCAAAATGGATAAAAGAAGATGTATCTAGACATATTTTAATTCTAAATATATCCCTTTTCATCCATTTTAATGACAAGTATTTTCGGACGAAGGGAGTACGTATCTTCTCTAGAAGAAACAATCAAGTGCTACTGCTACTTGTGTGTACGTGCTGGTCTCGGCGGAAAGAACCCATAGTCCCAGAGATCCAGGGTTAGGATTCCACACGCGTTCCGTCCTGGTGTAACTGATTAGAGAGGAAGCAAATAAAACCCAATAAGAGTCGCCACAATGGCGCATCCTCACGCGTGCCACGTCATCCCCGTTTTCATTGTGCAACATCGAGGGAGCGAAGCAGCTAGTTTTCTCAAAAAAAAACGTCGAAGGACAGAAAGAAAAAGGGAAAACGTATGGATCCGGTAGGGGCTCTTTTTCATCTTCACACGCAGCCTCCTCTCTCCTTTTCCTTCCCACTTCGAAAGCTAGGGTTGCAGCCGCCGCCGCCGCCCCATCGCTCCTCTGGCCAATGAAGGAAGGCCGGTTTCTCCCACGGATGTTCTCCTCTTCCTCGTAGCAAGGAGTGGCCCTGCTCTTCCCCATGGCGCTGATGACAAGGCGGGGGGCGCCGTGAGCTCTTGTCCCGAGAAAGCCGCGGGAGGAAGAGGTCAAGCCGGACCAGGTCGACGCGCCCCCTGCCACACTTCCTTCTCCCGCGGATTGGTTGCTGTTGTTGCTGGTGTCGTTCGAGTCTGATGCCTGCCGTTTCCTGCTACTGCGGGAGGTTGCAAGATTTGTTGGTGAGCTTTTCATTTTCTTCCTCTCTGGTCCAATAGGTGTTTAGATGTGCTCAGATTTTGTACGTGCGCAGATCTAAATAAATTCCTTTGGATGCATTAGCTGCTCTTCGTTTGGATGCATTTAGTGGTCGGATCTGGTTGGATCTTTGGGAATTTTTGTTGCTATGCGGGAGATGCTGCAGCATGCCTAGATTCGCACCAGTTTTTTGTTGCCTTTCCTATTTCGTCCGGTGGTTGTGGGTTAGGCGTCGGTTGCTATTGTCGGATTCTGTCAGTCAAAACTATTTCGCACATTTATTAGTTTGGGTTAGTCCGTTTTTTAGGTGTTTGGCTTGAGGATTAGACGATGGATTAGTCAGATATACTTCTATATTGGTTTGGGTTGGTGCCTGCTTTAGTTCTTTGGCTTGATGATTAATTAAATGGATGCTTAGTTCTAGGGATTATGTCTGTCATAGTTGTAATTCTTAGATGCTTGATTGATGCATGTTGTCATAGTTGCAGTTCTTTGATGCTTGATTGATGTCTGTCAGGCAGAGGTTATGAGATGGGTTGTGCATGGCCTTGTGTTTTTGGAAATTGTCTACCTGAGGTGATCAGATGGTGCATTAGTTCGGTTGTAAATATAGTGAAGGATGTGCTCATGTAATGGGTGTTGTCATGTTAATCAAAAAGAGCTTCTCAAGGGCTGGATTTGTTTGTGTTGGATTGGGGCTTCTGAAGGAGAGGGGAAGGGGCGGTCTATGCTTATTTAGATGGTGTCACTGTTGATTTGTTTTTATTCAATCCCTTCTAGGTTATTTATCTTACGGAGTTTGGCTATGAGGATAATGGGGTTTCTGTGCCTATTGTGGTTGTAATCTTTTGAATCAAAGTGCTGGATTTATGGTACTGGATTGCGGCTTCTGAATGAGAGGAGAAGGGGCAGTCTGTGATTGTTTAGATGGTGTCACTATTGACCTGTTTTGATTAGTCCCTGCTTGGTTATTTATCTTAGGGAGCTTGGTTAAGATGGTACTTGGGGTTCTATGCCTATTGTGTTTGCAATCATGAATCAAAGTGCTCTTCTGAAGTGTCATTGCTGGTTTCTTTTGTTCAATCCTTTCTTAGCCATTTTTCATAGATCATATGGGTCACATGGTTGTTCAGAAAAGAACATGGAGGATCAATGCCTATTGTGGTTGTAGTTCCGTGAGGCATAATGTTATTTTTTGGTGTTAATTGGGTTATCTTGATGGCTCTCAGTTTCCAGTCTCTAAACATCTATGGGGTATTAGTGTTTTATTGCTAATTGTTTTGGCCTTTATACATATAGGCCCATGCCGAACTAGAGAAGGTGAGGGCAATGAGATAAGGTCATCCGCCTTCAATTCGCCCTGCGTGTTCGTGGTGGCCTGATGACACCGGATGTTGTGTCTGGGCTGGAGTACGCCCTCAAGGACATTTGCTCGGACGACACCACGTGTCCCCAGCGTCATCGTCCTCGCTGCAGGTACGCTTGATTGCAGGATCCCCTCCCTCCTCTCTCCCAGCTCACGTACGATCTTCTTATTTTGTGGGTCAGTAGAATGGAACACTTGGATTCATGCTCACCTGCCAACCAGCAGCTGGAACGTAGGGAGGGTTGAGCCGTGAGCGTAGAGTTGCCATTGCTAAAAATGGTGGTGCTACTGAGCGGGGCTCGACATAGCGGAACTGTCGTGTGCCATGTCCATTGGCTGAGAGGCGAGGTGGAGTTGTTGCTATTGAAAATGGTGGTGGTACCATGAGGAAGCAGTAAACTTGCAATGCCTTCAATGCACCAGTGATCGTGTTATTCAAAGATTTCGTAACCTAGAATTTCAATATTTAGTTTAGATTGAAATAGTTAGGTCTATCACAAAACAAAATTAATTACTGAACTAACTTTCTTATCTTTCTACCTAAAGTATAGTGATGTACAAAGCTAGCATTTTAGGTGGAATGAGAATCTTTAAGAGGAAGTATCAAGCGACACAAGCACCTATGGTAGAATGATGTGTTGATAGTGTACCTAATCCACCTGTGTTGACAGTGCATATAATTTTATATTGTCAGCTGCAATCTCTGTTCCCTTTTAAACTCAAGATTTTGGAAACAAGATCATATACACTCTGAACCAAAGATAGTTGAGTTCGGTTCAATTATGCAGTTTGTTGCATTAGAAAAATTACTATTTTCTTGAAACCTTGCCGTGGTGTGCTAAATTGTTCCTTTCTGTCTGTACCTGCCAGTTCTAAGCACCTATTCTTTTTTCTTCATTTGGACCTATACATAAGAATTCTGCTTTCCTTACCCCTGCAATTATGCATGACCTGCAGCTTATTCACACGGATCTTAAGCCAGAGAACCTGATACAATTAGGGTCCATGATTTTAAGGTACTGAACTTCCAAATTAGAAACTGACCTAAGTTTGAAATTTCCTGAATGTATACTTTTTTTCATGCATTCTTTGGAGGTGTTCTGTTGGTTAGTTAATGCTCCTTACTATATGAGTAAATTTCTTTTTCTTTATTTCTAAACTCAGTTTTATTTTCTCCATGAAGGTTTCCTGACGCAAATATATAGTGAAGTGGGTTGAGAAAAGAAGCAAATCGTTCACGCCTATCTATTTATATGGTGTGGATAAGATGAGGTTCTTAGCTTATTGATATCATCTGATCATTTTTATCGGTGCTTGACTACTTAATGAACTTCCAAGCTGTGTCGACGACGACAAGAAGAAAAACTTTTTTGACCAGGTGTGTCTTTGGTTGTATCCTTGAAATTTTTCACTACTTATGTGGATGGAGGATGAAGCTCATACTTGCAAGGTATATTTACTAACGAACTACCAAAAATATATAGCTCATTATTGTCATAAGTTTTTATATCAAAGGCACACGCGAGCTTGTCTATTAGTTGCTTTCTGTTCGAAGTCAATGGGATTTCATATGCACAAGTGAGTAAGAAAGTAAAGATTGTTCTTTTCCTGCTAAAGTTCTCATTGTGCAGGTTTGCCTACTTAATTCAAGTTGTCCTGCTGGACTGACATCATACATCCAGAATGCCAAAAGGCTTGTGGTCGATCCAAGGCAACTTTAAGATACGTAGTCTGGCTGATTATGAAATATACCAAAAAGTGAGTACAGCTTATGTTAAGTTATAGTCTGGAGTCTTCATGTTGATTTATTAGAAATTTTGAATTGGTTATAATTGGGAGTGTCACCTCAATTTCTGAGGGTAGTTGCATCCTAATGATTTACATTCTCTAGATGTTTTTTCTGAATTTTTCACATCCTATAGATGAACTTTTTCTACTGATTTTTTTACCCTGTTGGTAGTTGATGTTCTGAAGTTGAAGCAGCTATGTTCTACAGATTTATATGTACCCCATGTACTAAAGAAGTAGATTTTTCAATGGATGGATCAGGTCTTTTTGTATCTGAATTGCTGCCGACTTGCCGCTACCAAGTAAAATGTGATTTCCCATCTATTTTGCAGCCTGCATTAGTAAGTTCAAGTTTATATCCTCGAATAAATTTCTTCATGAGTAGGTGCTGACTCTTGGTTCATCTACTTTGTAGTTATGACCTTCAGGTGTCTCTTTATTTTAGATTGTGGAGTAATCATGTGATCTATCAAAATATTGGTTTGGCACAATAGAATATGTGGTGCTGAAGAGATCAATTGGTTTTTGCTTCCCTGGACTCCTAATCATTTGTACCATTTGCTAATTGCGTAACTATATGTTAGACTAGAAAAGTTAAGCTAATATGATGTGTGTCATTTACTAGACATCAAGATCATATGAGAAAACAATTATATTCATGTTCCTACATATGCTCATGTCGGGAGTGGACCAGTGCATTGGCATTGAGAAAGTGGACCAGTGCATTGACATTTAGGTGGGAATACTTCTGAGGATCGAGCTATTCATCAACGTGGGCATGCCTCATATTCATATTTATCTATCTCGATTTGAATACATGCTCTACAAATTAGTTTGAATTAAATTCACATAAGGGAGCATTGATTTTTTGAGATATTTGTAATAAATATGAGGTAGCTAGCTACTAAGATGTCCTATTGTCGGATATCTGGACTACCATCACTCGATGAAATCTTATTTGGTGTCTGTTTAATGCAATGCAGGTGGAGAACATGTCATTCTTTTATGCTGAGCTCTTGTTGGTTCACTACACAATGCTTATCTACTCGCCATCTGTCATTGCAGCAATATCCTAAAGCACCATATCGGCTTGGCCGAGTTACAATTGATGTACGCCTTCCTACTCACTTTTCTGAAATCTGATTATTACATCAAACAGGAACCCGAGTTTGAGTTATAATGATCCTCCTGCAATATTTAATAAGAATGGTAATAGTACTGGAATGCTTATCTTATAACAATGAGGATATAAGGCACTGCTTACAATCATTGGATCATTTTCGCCATATCATTACATTTTTCTAACCCAAGCAACATTTTTTAAATGCTCTTAGGCTAGGGCAGCCAGATGCATAGGAACCCTGGGTACAGGTGAAGGGAGGCGCTAGGTGGCGGGTAGAGCAACTATGGTCAGGGCGGCTGTCTGAAGAAGAGAGAGGTGGGCAAGTAAGTGTTGAACTAACTGATGCTATGGAGATTATCTCAAAAAAACTGATGCTATGGAGATGAATCGGGGATATTAGAGGATAGAAGCTGAGAGAGATTTAGGCGATGTTCAGTAGAAGAGGATTTTTTTTTAGCTACGCGTGTCTGTTTTGGAGATTGCCCGCCTTTTGGAGCGTATTAGACTTTGATTTCAAACGATGCTGTGCTCTGGCATCAACCTTGTAATAAGTCACCTCTCAGTTAATATAGATATATTAGCTTGCTAGATGCTTGACGACTGAACACTTTGCCGTTGCACTTCCGTTAAGTATAAA
Source organism: Aegilops longissima (assembly GCA_021605205.1). Lineage (NCBI taxonomy): Eukaryota > Viridiplantae > Streptophyta > Magnoliopsida > Poales > Poaceae > Aegilops > Aegilops longissima. The sequence goes on from CM038677.1 coordinate 560,886,132, forward strand.
CTCTTTTAAACAACTAGCGTTTTTTTGGGCTGCAAAGACACGTTCACAAATGCATTAGCTAGATTGGTGTGCTCAAGACTGCAGAGGAGGCGCGCCACGGGCGCGCCCCTGCCACTAGTGATGTTTTATGCTTTGCAGTACCAGACCCCTACGGTTTTTCTTATGATTCAAATAAGAAAAAAAGAAACTACAAAAACAAAGTCTTCAAGATTTCAGTCTTCAAATTAATTTCTTCAAAGATTGTTTCAATTTTATCATCAAATTCTTCACTTGAAGAATGGGCAAGGGCTAAATCGACATGCGAATATGTGCATTATAGCAACTATTTGGTGCTAGATGCACAGAATAAGAGTGCCCGTAATCACTGTTTGGTGCTAGATACGTCGGATAGCACCCACCCCCACCGTGGAGCGCTCCTTGCGCTTGCCCAGTCCAAACCGCCTGTTCTTTTTGCATTAATTTCTACGTATTTTCTTTTGTTTTTTTTATCATTTTGTACCATCGTTTTTTGCTGTTTGGAAATATCCGGTTTGCCTTTCCTTTTCCATTCTTATTTTTTGTAAGTTTTTATTTTCATGTGTTTCCCTTTTTCCCTTTTTTTCTCTTTTTAGAATCAACAATATTTTTTAAAGTTCACGAATACTTCTGCAAAAGTCTGATCATTTTAAACAATTAATGAACATTTTCGAAAAATGCATCATGAACACTTTTTAAATTCATGAATATTTAAATTGATTAGGATTGTTGCAAAATACATGAATGTTTTATTTTTCTTGAAGTTTTCTAATTTCATGATTTTTTTAAATTCATATATGTCTTCATATTTCTTTGAGTCCGTTAGATACAAGACTTTACCTGAAATAGCAAGGCAAACTCGTTAATGGATCAACCAAAGATCTATTAAATAAAAAACAAAACAAATTGAAGAATAAATGGCCACGACGCACATGGCCAGGTGCACGTCACCTCTCTATTCCGTGCTCCCCTCGCGATCAGTGATTCATCGAAATCATTAGTTGAGGAGTACTCGTTGCAAAGATCACTCCCATCTTTCCAGGTTGTGACAAGTGGCGCGCTGCATGTGCATCACTTGTCGCAATCTGGGAATTTTCCTTTTTTTCGTAGATCTGTTTATTCAAAACGTTTTATCTCATTGTGCGTCCAAATCTCGAACCGTTTTTACCGTTGGTTTCCTCGCATCGAGATCTTCAAAACTAGATCCTATGTTGATAGATTTTGACGAACTTTTTTTTATAAAAAAACCGGACGAAAAAACCAAACCGGGAGCACGGGTTTTTTCCGTTTCCGAAAGAGGCACGCCCGTGCCTCTCGCGAAATCACAACCGTGCCTCTCGTGGAAGGAAAAAAAACGTGTTTTTCCTTTTCCGAGGAGGCACGGCCGTGCCTCTCGCGAAAGCACAACTGTGATTCTCGCGGGAGCAAAACCATGCCTCTCGCGGAAGAAAAAAACAGAAAATGCATTTTTTTTCTGTTTCCGAGAGACACGGCCGCGACTCTCGCGAAAGCACAACCGTGCCTCTCGCGGAAGCAAAACCGTGCCTCTCGCGGAAGGAGAAAAAAAACGGAAAACACATTTTTTTTGTTCCGAGAGGAATGGCCGTGACACTCACTAAAGCAGAACTGTGCCTCTCGTGGTAGCAAAATCGTGACTCTCGCGGAAGAAAAAAAACAGAAAACGCGTTTTTTCTTTCCGTTTCTGAGAGGCACGACCGTGACTCTCACGAAAGCAAAACCATGCCTCTCGTGGAAGCAAAACTGCAACTCTCGCGGAAGGAAAAAATGTGTTTTTTCACGTAATTTTTTTTAATTTTTTTTGTTCCAAAAGCTAAGGAAGACCAGTGGAAAAACGAAACATAAAAAAAAGAAAAAAAACCGTCTAAAAAGCCTAAAACGTGTGTGAAAAAATAACAAGATCTGGAGGGAGCGCCCAGGGTGCAACATGTGGTGGCGGCTGAGCCAAGTGGCGCTGATCGTTGTGAGGCTCTCAAAGGAGTGCTCGTTAGTTAGTTGCTCCCGTGATTCGTAGGTGCGGGGAGCTCCGCTTTCCAGCGTGTGTCGTTGGTAGCAACCTAGCGCGTGCTTTTGGGCCACCCTATGGGATCGAGGCACCCATATTTTTTGTTTTTTTTTTCTATAAAATGTTTGAGTTTATTTTTTCTGAATTTCAAATAATAATCGGGAATTTAAAACAAAAGTCAAATATCAGAAAATGTTCACTAGTTTAAAATTTTGTTCTTCAAATAAAAAATGTTCTCGAGTTCCAAAAATATTCTCAAATTCAAAAAATGTTCTCGGAATTGAAAGAGGGTTCACGATTTCAAAACATGTTCACAAATTCAAAAAAATATTCATAAATTTGAACCAAATATTCGAGTTCACAAAAAAAATGTTCATGAATTCGAAAATATTTGAGGGTGCAGTAGGAGGAGAGGAGAGGATGGGGGGAGGCAGGGAGAGGTTCTGGGAAAGAAAGAGGAGTGTTTACCTGAGGAGTGGCAGCCATCGTCACCGTTGTCGGATGCGTCGCTGGCGGCTGCCCGTCAACGTTTCTTGCACCACCGCCTCGTCGCCTCGCTTGTAGTCCTTGTTGTGGTTCCGTTGGATGGGTCCGAGAAGATTATTTCAGCCCTCGTGCATCAATTGGATCGGTGTTGATTGGGCCGAGAATTTTCCTGCCCTGGCCCAAACGAAACCCACAACAAGGGATCCATATGGAATAGTTCCTCGTCGGAATGGACCACGGGTATTGGGCCGTGATACCGAGTGACCCACGTGGACTAAGTACTAACCAAACAAGGCATAATAGATATTATGGTGCTTTACCTAAAAAAAAAAAGATATTATGGTGCTCCGCAGAAGCCAGTGACCTAATGAACATCTTAACAAGTTGACCATGACATTTTGTTGGAGCATCAAAGATGGAAAACGGAAGCCACATTAGGTTTCTTGGAAGGAGATGACTCAACCAAAAGATATGGGGGGCCTCCGCTTCAAGGATTTTGAGCTCTTTAATTTGGCAATGCTGGCAAGGCAGGCATGGCGCCTTTTGCAAAATCCAGATGGTCTTAGTGCTCGTCTGCTTAAAAGCATATACTACACGAATGGTTCAATCCTGAATGCTTCTCTCTTGGTAGTCACCCTAGCCAAATTTGGGGAGCTATTGTCGAAGGGAGAGATACTTTGAGACAGGGCTTGATCAAACGTTTTGGCAATGGCCTATACAAGAATTTAGGATGATAATTGGCTACCTCGGAATGAAATGATGAAACTTTATGGTTACATGAGCGCTAATCCTCCCAACCTTGTCTCTGAGCTTGTTGATGCCACCTCTGCTACCTATAGGATAGACAGACAATTAACAAGGTATTTATGCCCATGGACGCTAGAGTTATTCTTGGCATACCCCATTCCACCAGGAACATCGATGACTTCTGGACTTGGATTCATGAGAAGAACGGTATTTTGTCTGTCAAATCTGCTTACAGAATGCTTGTATCTATGCGCAAGAGGAGAGAGGCATGGTTGGATAATCGAGCGGGCTCCTCTAGTTTGGCTACAGAGGAAGGATGTTGGAAAAGTTTATGGAATGTTCAGGTGCCAGCTAACGTATGGATGTTTCTATGGCATTTGTCAAAACACTCTATACCAGCAAATGATGTCAGGGCGCACCGGCATGTGATAGACTCAAGCTCTTGCGGTCTGTGTGGTCCTCGGATTCATGGAGACATTCACTAGTGGAGTGCACAATGTCAAGATACACATGGGCGTCGGTGGATGAGGATTTGGCTCAAAACGACCTAGTTACAACTACCGAATCGAATGCAAAACAATGGCTGTTATCGCATGCTCTATTCATCAAGCTTTCAGTCACACTCTGCGCTATATGGGCAGCACGTCGCAAGGCCATCCATGAGGGTGTATTCCAGAGCCCCAATCTATTCATTGTTTCATCAACAGGTTCATCGAGGAGCTAGAGATGATCAAAGAGACCCCGACAGTTTCTATCCCGGGCCAGCCATCTATATTAGTGAGCACACATTAGCTACCAAAAGCACCACCATTGGGCTATGCAAAAATTCACGTTGATGCAGGATGCCGAAGGGGAGTCGAGGGTTCAGCTACAGCCATGTGCAGAGACAGAGACGGAACCTTCCCGAGGAGCTCGGCTCTGGTTATAGGTGGAGTGGGCCTCCCTGCATGTGATGGCCTCCAAGATGGATGGAACCCATCCATCTTGGAGGCCATCACATGCAGGGAGGCCCTAGCCCTATCAGAGAATCTCAACCTTCACCAGTTTGTGGTTGCTTCGGATGCCAAGCAGGTCATAGGTGAATCAACAAAGATAACCGTGGTAGTAATGGAGCCATTATCATTGAGATTAGTGTTCAAGCATCGCTTTTTAGTTGTAATTTACTTTTGAAGGTCGTGCTATCAATGTTGAAGCACATAGTTTAGCCAAATTTGCTTTGTCTTTAGGTCTGGGACGTCACGTCTGATTTGTCCAATCCCACGACTATCCCACATTCTCAATTTCGATGAATAAAGTTTGGTTTACCCCTAAAAAAAGGTCGGGTTAGCTGCCATTGTTTTGACAATCTGGAAAGCGCGAAAAAAATGCGTGCTTCCAATGCCTCTATCCCGACGATCTTGCCTTACTGATTCATTTTGCCCGCAACGGGATCGACTCGTCGGCTAAATTGCTGAACGAAAAGGAAAAGAAGTTCTTTAGCATGGATCCAAGGTGGCAGGAGAGGTATTTCGAAGAGCTAATGGATGGACATCGACAGGAAGACACATTAGCTGAAGGAAACATGGGAGCTTTTCCTTCTGTTTTTGTCTTCGCTGTTATCTGCTCATGTTTATACTACTTGATAGTCGTAAACTATGTTCTGGTAAGACTTTGTATAAGCATATGAACCTATCAAAAACACTCGGTAATACAGTATTTTTCTGGGAATCATGACATGGATGGATCACAGGATCAGTTTGATAATACCGCAGATATACAAGCGATTACATGCTGTACGGGTAGCAGGGAGAGTATGCCCCTGCCGGCCAGGAGTAGTATCCGGGATACCACTGCTGCGGGCACCAAGCCTCGCCCTCGCCGGTCTCCGATGCCGGCTTCGGCTTCGGCTCGGCGACGACCGCCTCCACCGTGAGGAGGTCCGCGTTCCCCACCTTCTTCCGCAGGCAGGCCGTGAGGTTGGCGGCGTCCACCCCGTCGCCGACCACCGCCAGCTGGTCCCTGTCATCGCCTTGTATCTCCACACGCTCCACTCCTGCACCATCAAGTTTCAGTTAGTTGGAAGCCTGATCGTATATCAAGGATATGGCCCCGGCAATGTAAACTGTAACTCACCGTATATGGAGGCCACCAAGCCCATTGCCTTGGATCGGCATTTGTCGCACGTCATGTGCACCCTGATCACCATCTTTTGCTGAAACAAAAGAAGCAGAGCATACCTATTTCAGTAACAATCAGGAGAGGAGAGCAACGGGAGGGTTTCAGTAACAGAAATTCAGAAAAGTGTAGTCACCTTCATGTTGCCCCTCTGCTACAGATATACCGCGAGACTGATGCAGCGCGAGCCCGCAGACAGAAGAATTCAGAGAAATAGGCTGAATATTTCTAGCAGGTAGCCTCTGGAAGTAAGCCTGACAGGCCAAAGATGGAGACAAGAATGAGTTCAGAGTCTCTCCTGATCCTCCGGCTTATATAGTGTCCGCATTCTGCTTCGAGAGAGTCTGGACGGCTTAATCTAGCCCGAACCACACAAGCGCGTAGCTCAAGACTTTGACCCCGCGGGGATGCCTTGGTTGCTGCGCCTTCGGAAACCGCGTTTCATCTCTCGCGGGAGACGTCGATACTTTGGCGTCTGTTGTTTATTCCTTTGGCACCATGTTACCGCCTGATTGCTGCATCTCTGCGTTCCTCTTGACATGTTACTCTGTTTCTCTTTTCTGGAGGTTTTTTGTTTTGTTTGACTAACTAGTATACTTAGTATCCTGACAGTCTTTGCTTTGTTTGTACAAACACGACTGCAGATGTGTAAAGTACGTGAATTAGCAAGACGGACTAGAGACTAGACAGGTTACAATTAATGATTGCGAAACTAGACACAGATACGTAAAGAGTAAAGTAGATGGATTTGGGCAGACATTTTTGACGGTTAATTTGGCAAGATGCGCTTTTAGTTCTGCGGTAGATGTCAAACTCGACCAGCACCGTTTATGCACGAGTATGAGACTTCAAAGAGTTATTATGTATTCCCTTCTCCAGCCAAAACGGGTGTATTAAGAGATAAACTCTTGAGACGCCATAAGACGTCCTGCACGGTAATTCCCGGGAAATTGCGGGAAGCACTAAACTCTTGCTTAGTGCTCAAGTCACTTCCTTTTTACCTTAGGTTTTTGCTTCAGAAGCTGCACGATATGAACATAGCAACCTCGGTGTAAACCCGTGAGGGCTTCAGAAAGCTCTCTAGTACACCAGAAATAGTAAACTAGTGATCTAAAAGGTCTTATATTAGTTTACAGTGGGATTATGTATTACGCTGTCGAGCCAAAACAGGAGACTTAAGAGATAACCTAACGCAAAGTATGATATTACGTACCAGTTGCTGTGAAAAAAAGGTATGCAACTACTAGTTGCTGTAAAAAAAGTATGCAACTACTCCCTCCATCCCGAAATAAGGAGTAATTGACAAAAAACTACCACATTTCACGTATCCGTCCCACAGGAACTACCACATTTTGAAAACTGACCAAAAACTCCAGATTAGTGCTAATTTCGTGACAAAAAACTACCAGGTCAAGTTGATGACCGTTTTTATGATTTTAAACCTGTTTATGACATGTGGGACCGGCAGCAAAGTCAACTCTGTTTATTTTAACCGTGAAGTTAACCGTTATGACAAATGGGACCCACACGTCATCATCAACCTTCTTCTTCCCCCTCCTTCTCTGTTTGACATTTCAACAAACACTTATGTTGCATCGGGCAGCACCACCGTGCCGACGCGTCGACGCCTCGCCGTCTTCGACCTGCCGGACGGCGACGCCGCCTCAGCCACCGCCGTGGCCCGACTCGCCGCAGCCAACTCTTCCATCGCCTTCCGCCTCCTCCTGGTCCCTCCTAGCCCGGACCCCGCCGCGCACCCGGTCAGGCGCGCCCACGACATGCTCCGCCTCGCCAACCCCGCGCTCCGGGCCTTCCTGCGCACATTGCCGACCCCCGCCGACGCGCTCCTGCTCGACATGTTCTGCGTCGACGCGCTCGACGTCGCCGCCGAGATCTCCCTCCCCGCCTACTTCTTCTTCGCCTCCGCCGCCAGCGACCTCGCCGTCTTCCTCAACTTGCTGTACCTCTACCCCGGCCTGCCGTCCTTCAGGGACTTGGGCGACGCGCTCGTGCGCTGCCCCGGCGTGCCACCGATCCGTGCGGTGGACATGCTGGTCACGGTGCAGGACAAGGAGAGCGACCTCACCAAGGTCCGGCTGCACCAGTTCAAGCGCATCGCAGAGGGGAGGGGCATGCTGGTCAACAGCTTCGACTGGCTGGAGCATGCGGCCCTGAAAGCGCTCGCCGACGGCGTCTGCGTGCCCGACTGGCCGACGCCGAGGGTCTACTGCATCGGGCCATTGGTGAACGACGGCGATGCGGGCGCAGGCGGCGAGAAGCGGCACGAGTGCCTCGCGTGGCTCGACGCGCAGCCGGAGAAGAGCGTCGTGTTCCTCTGCTTCGGCAGCAAGGGCGCCTTCTCGGCGGCGCAGCTGAAGGAGATCGCTCGCGGTGGGCGGTGAGGAGCCCGCCTGTCCTGCTCTGCTGCTGGTAAAGTGTCCGAGGAAATGCCAACAAGAAGTAGAAGAGGAGGAAGAAGAAGGTTGGTGCTGACGTGTGGGCCGTTAGCCGTTAGCGCGCAGCCGTCCGGACAGGTGGGCCAGCTCTATCAAAAAGGGATTTAAAACGGTTAAAAATGCCATCAACTTGACATGGTAGTTTTTTGTCACGAAATTAGCACTAATATGGAGTTTTTGGTCAGTTTTCAAAATGTGGTAGTTCTGTGGAACGGATACGTGAAATGTGATAGTTTTTTGTCAATTACTCCGAAATAAGTGTCTCAATTTTATACTAACTTTAGTACAAAGTTGTATTAAGCTTGAGACACTTATTTTTGGACGGAGGTAGTACTAGTTAGCTTTTGAGACGACATAGCATAGGACGCACTATTACCGTGCTGCAAGGTAATTCCCGTGAAACTGTGGACAGCACTAAACTCGTGCTTAGTGCTCTAAGCACTTCCGTTTGACCTTAGGTTTTTCGCTTCAGAGGCGGCACGGTATGAACATAACAACCTCGGTGTAAACCCACTCCTTCAGAAAGCTCTCTACACCTTTCAGTTCCATATATGGCATTATCAATGGACAATGGTGCGTCCATTAGTGCTCTACTAAGCACTTTTTCTATTACAAAACTTGCCTCGGAGCTGCTGGTTGTCTTATGATCTCTCGGCAGATACGATGGTGATTTGACGTATGTGCTGCCTGCGTTGAAGCTTTTCAAGTTTCAACATTGTTTAGTGACTACTAGACGACTCTGCTACTATGAAATAACAGAACGAGCACGAAATGTGGGTAGGGTACTAGGGTGCACTTTCTCTGTCAAAAGCTTCTAGGCGAAAACGAAATGGGATAGCGTTTGAGACTCTCGGAGCTGAAGGCTATAATAGAGCACAAGGATTCCTGGTAGTACTAAGAACTGATGTTCAAAATAAGTAGCTTAAGTTACTGACAACCTTTTCTCTTATGTACTGTATAAAGAAAAACAGTCCAGATTTAGTCTTGGTGCGGTGCTCCCTAAGGTTATCCCCAAAGTAGGTAACCATCCCATTTTATATTTACAATCGGGAATTGTGGAGATCGGGACAATCTGACATCAACCCAAAGAAAACAACGCCACTGTGAAGACTGAAGAACATTGTCCAGCACAGAATCAACTTCTTTTTAGCGCAGAATCGACTTCTATGAAATCACTGCAGAATTTTGTGGCTATCATCTGTTTCTTTTCCTTGCGTGTCCAGCTTTCCTTGGACCCTGGTAGAGTGGTAGTGGTTGCATAAGTTTGTGTTCTGTTTTCCCCCCTCTTTATGTAGTGAATTACTAATGCTCACGCGTGCTTGTTTTTTCAGCAAACAACGCTTATAGTTTTCTTATGGCACTATCCTTATTCAGATGTATTGATCGTGCAAATAACCACAGTAGTCCGTGCTATGTTTATTCAGGAGAGATGTTTCGTACAGTTAGACCATGTTCAGTAATCACCCGCTCCCGGAATCTGCGGAGCGGGAAAACTGCAACTCCTCCGTTTTACACTGCAGCTCCGCCAACTCCGCTCCCAGAGTTGTTGAGCAGAGTGGTACCGAACAGGGCCTTAATGCATGGGTGATGGACCTACAGGAAGACGCATTAGCTGAAGAAGACATGGGAGTTTGCTTCTGCTTTTGTCGTCGCTGTTATCTTTGTGTGCCCATGTTGATAGTCCGTTCTAAACTATGTTCATCGTAGCAGGCTGTAAAGCAGATGTAGTGTGTCCCTAGTTTATTTTTCGGTTAGGACTTCATATGTTTAATTATCCAGTGGTTTCGTTATTGAAATCAAGGAGGATCCCTTTCCCCCCCCAAAAATTAAGAATATCGGTAGTGCATGAGTCAATTCATTTTCCTGGGAACCGTTTGCATGGATCAATCTTCGATAATACCGCAGACATACAAGAGATTACTACATGCTGTACGTGTACGGATAGCAGTGGGAGTAGGCCCCTGCCGGCCAGGAGTAGTAGCCGGGATACCACGGAGCCTCGGTGGTCTCCGATGCCGGTCCCGGCTTCTTCTCGGGAACGACCGCCTCCACCGTGAGGAGGTCCGCGTTCCCCACCTTCTTCCGCAGGCAGGCCGTCAGGTTGGCGGCGTCCACCCCGTCGCCGACCACCGCCAGCCGGTCCCTGTCGTCGCCTTGTATCTCCACACGTTCCACTCCTACACAATCACGCCATTAGTTAGTCCGAGGCCTTAACTAGATAGACAATCCGGCGAAGTAAACTAGTATAACTCACCGTAGATGGAGGCCACCAAGCCCATTGCCTTGGACCGGCATTTGTCGCACGTCATGTGCACCCTGATCACCATCTTTTGCTGAAAGAAGAGAAGCAGAGCACGCTTGTTTCAGTGCCATTTTCAGTAGAGCAACGGCTTCGGTTACTGACAGAAATTCAGAAAAGGATCGTCACCTTCATGTTGCTCCTCGCTGCAGAAGATGCCGAGAAACTGATGCAACTGCGAGCTCGCGGACAGAAGATTTCAGGCGAGAACTGCAGAACTGGAGGCTGAGGCAGTAGTCTAAGTTCTGAATGGAGACCGGGAGAATGGTGGGTAATGATGAATGATTCAGAGTCCGTCTCTGATCCTCCTACTTATACTAGTACTCGACGTACTCTGCCTTGAGAAGACTCTGGAGCCTGGCCGGCTTAATTAATCCCCAACCGCACAGCCGCGGCTTCCATCTATCAATGGTTGGTGCGGCATGGATCAAGACTTGACTCCGCGAGGCTGCCTTGCTTGCTGCGCCTTCGGAAACCGCGTTTCATCTGACGTTGATTCTTTGGCGTCTGTTATTTAAATCCTTTGGCACCATATAAGTTACCGCCTGAGTGCTGCATCTCCGTGTTTCTCTTGACATGTTCGTCTGTTTCTCTTTTCTGAAGAATTTTTTTTGCGGGGCTCTTTTCTGGAGTTTAGTTGCCTGATTGACTATCCTGAGTCCTGACAGACTTGCTTTGTTTGTACAAGTATGATGATGGTAAATGTGCAAAGAGGTAATGTTGCTGATTTTTTGAAACAAAGATCGTGTTGCAGAAACTTTTGTAATAAAGGTCACGTGTTAGATTTTTTTTTGCAACAAGATACTGGTTGCATTATTATTTTTGCAACGAGATCTATATTTGAGAAAAGCATCTACAACTTCCAGTCGTGTTCGTGGTAGGTCTTGTTGTGGATTTGTTTTTGCAACAAAGTGCTTGTTGCACATATGTTTTTTTGCAACAGAAGTGATGTTGCAGAACTGGACGACAACCTTGCCGTCGTCAATGGCGAGCAGAGGTTGTCTTCTTCATCACCCAATAGCAGCAAGAGCGGGCAACGAGCTCCACCAGATGGTGGTGAGGGAGCCGCCTTCCCGCCTCCTCCGGCAAGCACCGGACCTTCGACCAGGTCGCCTCGCCGCCATCCCTTCCATATGTTTTTTCCATCTGTTTGTCTCTTGCCGCAGGAGCGCCCTGCGCCGCTGTTGTCGCGGGTCCTCGGGATGAAGCTCGCTTCCAACCCCACTGGACCTCGTCGAGCCGAGCCCCCGCTGCTCCCGGACGTCCCCGCCTCCTGCCAGCTACATCCTCGTCCGATCTGGGTGGAATCCTCGCCGTCGTCGCCCTTCCAGCCACACGAGTCTCCGCCCCCGCCGCTCCCAGACGTCCCCGCCTCCTGCCCACGCGCCATACTCGACAGATCCGGCTGGAATCCTCGCTGGCGTCGCCCTCCCAGCCTCACGAGTCTCCGCTCGCCACGGGATCTAGCCAGGCAGTTGCAAACTCTCTTTTCTGAAACAAAGCATGAGTTGCAGAAACGTGGACATGGAGGGGATGCTCTCGACCGCCTGATCAAGAGTCAATCTGACGGACATGGAGGTGGCGGACGTTCGCACGCGATCGGCCCGCTGAAGGTAAGTGTTTCCCATGTGTAAAGTACATGGATTAGAAAGACGGATAAGAGACTAATAAAGGTTACACCCATATTTTTTGACAGTTATACTGTGAAGATGCGGGTCTATTTCTGCTGTAAATGTGAAACTAGAGCAACGACTGGTCGTGTTTGAGAACGAGATAACTTATTTTCAAAGGGTTAGCGTGTTCCGTGTTTCCAACCTAAAAAGGTGGATTAAGAGATAAACTAATGCGTGCAAAGAAAAGAAATATATATATAGAGAACCTAACGCAAAGTGTATATGCAACTGATGATTTTTTTTTTCGAAACGGACTGATGATTATTTTTGAGACACCATAAGACGCACTATTACCGTCCTGCAAGGTAATTCCCGGGAAGCCGTGGACAGCACCAAACTGTCTAATCTCTTGCTTAGTGCTCTAAGCACTTCTAGGTTGTTGCTTCAAAGTATGAACATAACAACCTCGGTGTAAACCCGTTCCTTCAGAAAGCTCTCTAGTACACCTTTGAATTCCATGTATGACGTTATGAATCGCACGTCACTTCTTCCTCTGCTGATTAAATAACTGGACTCAGAGCTAGTGATTGCCTAATCATATCTCGGTAGATATGATGGTGATTTGGCCACCACACAAAAGGCACATGTCTCGGGACTGAGTTAATTGCACAGAAGTACCACAATTCAGTCATCACATGCAGATTGGTACCACGATTGCTAATTTTTGCGTGTCAGTACCAACATTGGTGTAAGTTTTTGCAAATTAGGCTAAACGCGTGTTTATACGTATTGACGCCGATCCGACACTCGCCCCACCCGTCGGTGCCACGCTGCCAATCGGCGCGTGCCAGCCACCGACTAGGACGAGCCGATCTTATTTAACCTGGTCCGGTCGCACCACTACAGCCCGCCCCACCATTCCTCCCTTCCCTCCTCGCTCGAACCCTAGTCCATGGCGTCGGCGATTCCGCCAGCGGCGGCGAGGGCGCCCACGGCGGCGGTGAGATGCCGTTCGCCTCCTAGCGAACGGTGGCGTCGACGGGGATGGCGGCGACGACTCCAGCTCACGTACTCGACCGACGACGAGCGAGTCGATGTTACTCACCATGGAGCAGCGGTTGCGGTTGGCGCCAAATGGGTGGCGAACCCTAGCGGCAGCCATGAGTTGACGCATGGACTTGGCGGCGTCTTGTAAGTACCCTTGTCCTACTCCTCCTCCGATTTATCCAATTTGGCATTTTTAGGGTTTGTTCATCTTCTGCTTTATCCAGTTGGGGATTAGGTTTTATCCAATTGAAGTGACTAGTATAGGACAATTAAACTAACCTAGTAACATAGTGTATTGCACTCTCAAATTAGTTCAATGACAGTAAAATTTTGGGATTATTGTGGCTCTCCAAATTGTTCTGTAATGTCTTGTACGGTTACTTTAAATGGTTCTCAGATCTTGTCTTGTTGCTCTCCAAATTTTGGTATTGTGCTCAATTAATAAATAATAGACTTACAGGTTACTTTAAATTATGCTGTCTTGTCTTGTTGCTCTCAAAATTAAGAGTGATTATAATGAATACATGAAATTTAATTTGTTCGTAGTTTGGATGAAGACAGTTGGCAAGTAAGGATCCATTTTGATGCAAGAGAACCATTGGAGATGAAGCTGTGGTTCAGATATTACTTATCTGAATTTGGTTGCGATGATGGAAACCCAAGGATTTAATGCATATGATTGTTTGTTTCACATTGAAAATCCATCTTTAGGAGAGAAAGGGCTGGATTTGGTAGACAGTCATGCAGAATTAAAGATGATAAAGAGGAAGATTCAGGACAAATTGGTGCTTAATTTGCTAGTCGTGGCTTGTGCACCCCGATCATCGATTTTGAGAGGCAGCATTTTGAAAAGCCAGACTTGTCCACTGTGGTGTACCAAGAGCCTGTTGTTTATGATCTGAGTGAGCCTCCTATCTTAGCTGTTGATAAGGAAGGAGTAGTTTTGAGAGTCAATGTAGCACACATCACCTGCTTGGTCCTGCTGGTGTTTGCACACAAGAAAGCAAAATGCAATGAGACAATTTGAAAGCAGTTTTGGAAGAAGAAGAAGAGGGATATCAAGGATTTGAGGCTTATGAGGACAGTGATGCCTCTGATGAGGATGGTCAAATTGGAAGTGACCCTAATTACATGGTTGATGATGAAGATATAGAGGTGGAAGAGGAAAGAGACAGAGAGAGCTAGAAGTACAAGAGGAAGAATCGATGATGATCAATCGAAGAGGAAGAAATGCTGCATTATGAGGGTGACACTGAAGTTGAGGACCCATTTGAGGTAGAGGAAGATAGGAATTTTGAACAAGAAGAAGAAACTATAGTTGAACTCAGAAAGAAGAAGCGAAGCTGCCAGTTAGAAGAGGCCCAACCACTAGGTCACATTGTAGTGAGCTACCAGAGGTTGAACCTGATTTCAGACCATCATCGGATGAAGAAGAGAAGGTGTTGTTGAGGGAGAGTGATGATGATGGTTTTGAGCCACTCTCTTTGTCCTACCAAAGAAAAGGAAGAGTAGGGCAAAGAAAAGGCCTGCTAGGAAGTGGTATAATGAGAAAATGGAGCAACCACATGAGCAACTGTGTATGAAGTTGTGTTTTAGGATCAGCATCAATTCGAGATGCTTTGTTGAATTTGCACATCACTCGGGCTAGGAATTTCAGGTATCACAGAATTCAGATCGAGGATAATTGTTGAGTGTGTAGATAAAAATGCCAGTTCTTAATTGTGGCAGAAGTTATAAAAGGGAGAAAACCTTTGTAATTAAGAAGATGAGACTAGAGCACACTTGCCCTAGTACCACTGAGACCACTGGGTTAGTGCTAAGTGGCTAGCACAGAAATATGAGCATCTCTTTAGATCTGATATAACTACTGGTATTCAGACTATAATTGATGCATGCAATGAAAAATATGGTGTAGATGTGCCCAAGTGCATGGCATATAGGGCAAAGAACATAGCTATTGAAGCTGTGTTAGGAGATCACAAGAAGCAATATCCTAGGCTTAAAGACTATGCTCAGACTGTCATGTACACAAACCACAGGAGTAGAGTAATAGTGACTCTGTTACTCTCGTACCAAATGCAAAATACCCCACCCAGGCCCAAGATTCCATGCCATGTTCTTTTGCCTTAATGGAGCAAGGGAGGGTTTCTCAATGGGTGTAGGCCTTTCATTGGTTAGTTCTTGAACCTTGTGTGAACCATTTACATATTGTAGAGTACTCCATATTGTATCTCACTTGGAAATGTTGATTATGCAGGTGTTGATGGATGCTTTAATATTGCAATGAATGATCTTAGAGCTGAAAGTGAGGAAGCTTGGGAGTGGCTTACTGCAATACCAAAGAAAACATGGGCAAGGCATGCATTTGACACAAACTGCAAGACTGACTTAGTAGTGAACAACTTGTCTAAGGTGTTCAACAAGTACATTCTAGATGTTAGGAGAAAACCTATAAGGACAATGTGTGATGGGATAAAAGATAAGCAAATGGTGAGGTGGCACATGAAGAGAGAGAGAGTGTAAAGGAAGCAAGATGGGAGATAACACCTCATTACAGTGAGAAGCTAGAGGTTGAGAAGGAGAGGGCGACATCTGCAAGCCAATACAGTGCAGGGTCAACTTATGGCAAGTTACAAGTGGGCAACAAACACATGCTGTCAATCTGGAACTTGAGACTTGTGGATGCAGGAAGTGGGACCTTAGTGGCATACCTTGCAACCATGCCATCTCTGCAATAAACAAGGCTAAAAGGAAACCAGAGGATTATGTCAGCAAATTCTTCAAGAAAGATTTTTATGCTGCAGCTTATGAACCAATGATCTTTCCTGTTCCTGGTGAGCATGATTGGACAAGGACCCCTGGTCCAGACATAGAACCACCTGCATTCAAAATCAAGAGAGGAAGAAGGAAAGAAAAGAGGATCAAGGGCAAATTTGAAGTACCAAAGCCAAAAGAAACTTCAAGAATGGGGACCATAACATGTGGCAATTGTGGTCTCCAAGGGCATAGGTACACAAACTGTCTTAAACAGTTGAAGCCTGAGCTAGATTTGAGGAAGAATAAGCATGTGGTAATAATTTTTCACCTTGAAATATACTAATGTTTTATTTGTTGTACATTTATTTCTAGCATTATTAACTGTTTCCTTTTCTTTGCAAGGCTACTCCAAGTACCTCACAGCCAAGAGCTGCTGGTCCTTCTACTGCACCAACAGCAAGACAGCCAAGACTGCTGCTTACGCTCCTACACCACCATCATCTGGAAGAAGAGGAGCTGGCAGAGAGGCTGGCGAGGAGCTGGTGCTACTACTACTACAACACCACCATCTGGAAGAGGAAGGGGAGCTGGCAGAGGAAGAGGAGCTGCTACTTCTACTACACCACCACCACCATCTGGAAGAGGAGCTGGCAGAGGCAGAGGAAGAGCTGGAAGAGGTGCTCCAATGCCATTCATTGCCCCCAGGCAATATGCTGACATTCCTACTGATGGCACACACACTGGATGGATGTCCTACTTCACTGCTAGCATGGGAGGAGGAGGAGCCATGTAATGTGAAATACTGTGGAGTTATTTTGCTTGAACTTGATGCTTGAGGTGGAGTACTGTTGTTATTTTAGTAATGTTGAACTTGATGCTTGTAATGTTGAACTTGAGGTGCTTATTGTAATGTAGAACTTGCTACTAGATATGTGGTTGAACTTTAGGTGGTTATCTGAACTACCAAGATTTGCAAAGCAGTACCACATTTGCGATTACTTGTGACAAATCAGTACCAATAATGCTGCTAGCTGTTGCATGTCAAGCACCAATATTGGGGCATCACATAACATGCAGTACCACATTTGGGGATTCGACATGTGGGATGATACCTCTTGTACTATTAAAGTGACAGCACCAGATCTCAGAGTGGGGAACGAAACTAGGGTTCATACACGCAGTGGCCATTTGTAGCGCAGCCAAGGAGAAATCTTAGAGGCACTGACTGGGGCCGGCGGCGGAGATGTCATGGTCGTCCAGTGCCGGGTCCGCTCCCGGATTTCGTCGAGCTGCAGGAAGGAGGGGGGAGGAGTCGCGCTCGCCGGTGCGCTACCGCGAGAACCCAATGGCATACGAGCCTCCAGTGATGTGCCACTGCTCAACTCCGAGGAAGGCGCCAAGATGGATCTCCTGGAGCAGGCAGAACCCTGGTAGGAGGTACTATAGCTGTGTGGATGCTATGGTGAGTGTTGTTTTTTCCTAATTTTCTTCCTCATTCTTGATGCAATAGTATGTGCCAAAGATGGTGAAATTTGCTTGTGTATCTTAATAGCACGGTGGCTGTGGATTTGTCCAATGGCATGATGATCCATTGCCCACATTCTGGAGTGAGCTCATTGGGGATCTGCGTGATGAAGTATGGAGGCTTAAAGGTGCAATCTGTTGCTAGATCTCAAGATCAATTTCCAATCTCGACTCCAAGTGAAGATGATGGCACAAGGGAGGCCATGTTTACATCTCTGCAAACTCAACTCGAGAGAAGAATGCAGATTGCAGGGATTAGGGCCAAATTTCACAATGTGATGTTTCTTTTCACTATATTTGTGCTTGGCTTAGTTGCGGCAAGATATTAAGTTAGTTAGTTGGTTCGATTTGCAGCCAAGTTGTAATGGATCAAGTTGTAATGGATCGGTGAAGTTATCTTCGATGCAATGAGATTTAGTGAGTCTTGTTCCTCTTTTATTGCAATGTACTTCTCGGTTTGCTGCAACATTGTCATAATGTACCATCATCAACATATCCATCTACATAATCAGCATATCCATACATAATAAGAAACGGATCCATACATAGCAATACATAACCATTGTTCACAATACATAGAGGAGTTCCACTTCAAATGCATAGTTCATCCTTTTCTCACAAAATGATGAATAACATAACTACTACATACATACACAACCATAGTTCACCATTAGTACAAGCATACAAGACACAACATTAGTTCCTACATGCTAGGTCATTACACAACCATCATTCCCAAAAGGTCAAGCAATGCCACTAATCTCATTTTCATCTTCTTCACTTCTCCAAGATGGCCTGAATCCCCGAACTTCTCCTTCAACCTTTCATTCTGAAACTCTAACTGCCACTTCTCTTCAATATGCTTTTCATTTCCTTAAGCGGATCAAGCAACTTTGAAGCTTCAACTGTAGCTTCTCTTGGGTGAGCTTCTCCGACACTTAGCTAGTTCTGCATTCTTCACTCCAAATTCATACTAGCTTCAGTAAGCACTTGCTTCTCTTTCATTTTGTTCAACTTCAAGTTCTGAATGATGTTGCTTGAGCTCTTGTCGTTGAGCAGCAGCTCATACTTCGAGTAAGTTCTTTGGTCTCTGCATCTTTCTTTGCCATCTCGATTGCCATCTTTGCCTTCATATCATCAATTAGTTCTTTTCTTACCTCCTGGCGATATGTAATGGCAGATCGCAGATGTCTGAAATCCACCACCTTATCTTCCCGGAAGTTCATCACTCATGCACATCTTGGACTAGCTTGTCATAGTTGGCCTCCGACTTGTTCTTCTCTTACATCCGATGGTGGATAGTGAAAGAACTTTCAAGATTGTCATTCACCCTAGCACTTTTGGCATCTTCAACCATAGCCCATAGCTTCAACAATGCATTCTGCACTGTTGGGGGCCACTGGTGATCAACCCATTCAACAAAGCCATAATTGCTACCTTCCAGCAAAAACAACAACAACAACAACTAATTACACAAAATCACTGCAGTTGCCAAAAAGAATGTCTAAATTTAGCATCAGACCACTACATTTATCAAGATGAGCAGCCACTTGAGTAGCTGACTGACTAGGTTAGTTACTCTGCTGTTCATATCAAGGAGTGTTCAACCATTTGTAAGCTGATGTACTACCACTATTAACAAAAATTACTATGCCATTGTACTCCAGCAAAATATACTCATGCTTGACCTAAATAGGCTACTCTAACCACTATGAACCAAAATGTTGACAAAGAAGCAAAGTACTCCAAAAACAGAGTTCAATATGGCATCGACCAAGTAAGAAAAAATCAGTATGCCTACAATCCTACAATCCATACCGGCTGTGCACATGCTAAAACCTCCTGCTCAGTATCTGTTCCTTCAAAGGCAACAAGCCTCTCAGATGCCATGCCGTGCTTCTCACATGGAGACATCACATCCAGCTCAAGCCCTTTGTAATCTGGATCTTCAATGCTGAAAGGGACCTGCAGAAGCTCGCACAAAGACAATGGCCAAATCAAAACCTTGCGAAATCAACCAAATCAAGAAATCCCAAATCTGAAACCCTAACCCTTTACTGACCTCGTTGAGACCGTCTGTGGAGGAAGACTGCATGTACGGGAGGCTAGAATGGTCGTCGCTGCTTTCGTCCTCCAAAACCATGGCGTCGGCGGGTTGGGGCGGCGTCGTGATCGGGACGCGGGCGGCGGCGATGGAGGAAACGAGCGAGGAGGGGAGGGAGGGAATGGTGCGACCGGACCAGGTTGCAGCCAAGACCGCTCGTCCTAGTCGTGGCAGCGGCACGCAGCGCCGATTGGCCATGCGTGGCACCCGACGGGTGGGGCCGAGCTGTCGGATCGGGCGTCAATACGTATAAATACGCGTTTTAGCCTAATTTGCAAAAACTTACACCAATGTTGGTACTGACACGCAAAAATTAGCAATCGTGGTACCAATCTGCACGTGATGCCCGAATTGTGGTACTTCTGTGCAATTAACTCCTCGGGACTAGACTATGTATGTGTTACCTGCGTTGAAGCCCTCCAAGTTTCAACATTGTTTGGTGACTACTCCCTCAGTTAGTTAGTACAGTACAAAGTTGAATTATCTATTTTGGAACGAAAACTAGGAGTCGATCATGAAATAGATGACTCGATCACGAAATGGGGCAGGAAACTAGGAGTCGTTGTGCACTTTCTGTCAAAAGTTTCTAGGCGAAAACGAGCCATTTGTGCATCCCTTATGCGCATGGTTTCCCTGGTACACTTTCTGAGCGCCGTGCTCCCTAAGGTATCCCCGAAGTGGCTAACCACCTTTTTGTTTAATAATTGGGTATTGTGGAGATCGGGACAATCCGACATCAACAATCTCCGTTTGTAATAATTTTTTTTAAGCATCAATACAGACATAAGCGCTCATATACACGCGCATACACTCATCCCTATAAACGCAACACACACGTCCTATCCCTATGAGTACTCCGGAGATCGGTAGGCAGATATCATCTTGAGATTTATGAAGTCACCAGAAGGCTTCGTCGTCGACGGAAACGCCTCCTCCCATCGAAAACGATCGCGGAAATCCTGAAATAAATTCAAGAATAATCTGAGCACCAGATTTGAACCCCAGTGAAATGATATATCACCGTCCACCTAACCAACTTAACCACGAGTTGATTCGCTTGTAATAATTTTTATTGGTCTGGACTTTTGGGCGCCACTTTGAGTACTCGTTTACCCCACCAAAGAAAAGAACACCACTGTGAAGACTGAAAACATTGTCCAGCACAGAATCAACCTCTTTTCAGATAAGAATCAACTTTTATGAAATCACTGTAGAATTTCGTGGCTAACACCACTGTTTCTTTTCTTTGCGTGTCCAACCTTCCGATGAACTCGTAGAGTGGTGGTTGTTTCAAGTTTATGTTCTCCTCTTTTCTCTCTCTTTATTATGTAGTAAATTACCAAAGCTCATGCGTATTGTTTTGGCCAGTAAAAATGCTTATTTTTCGTGGCACTGTCCTTATTCAGATGTTGTTTTGGAGAACCTTATTCAGATGTTTTGACTGAACGTAACCGCATTAGTTTTATTCAGTTACTTTTGACCATGCGGACCGCCCAATTCCACGGTGATACTCTTCTTCACGTACTCCCTCTGTAAACTAATATAAGAGCATTTAGATCACTAAAATAATGATCTAAACACTCTTATATTAGTTTACAGAGGGAGTACTTTATTCCAGAAAGCGTGTGCTCTCGTTTTATTTTGAGCCACCTGTAACCAGTTCGTTGTCCTGTGGAAGCACAAGCCATACGTGCCAACCTGTAATTTTCCGTCCAAAGGTCACTTCTAAACTACATAGACACAAGGAAAACTTAACAATTATAATAAAGAGTCGTCCAGGATTTGATCGCTTCAGGTTATTTTATTTGTGGTTGCTTAGACATGGCTTTGATTTTATTTTATTTTCACGTCTGTCGACATTTCATTAGGTCCGGCTGTATATGCTATAAGTTTATAAATTTTCTCTAAAAAATAACAGAAAATGCTAGAGTGGGACCACAGAAGACGCAACGACCTGGCGCCGAGGGCATAGTGGTGTGACGTTTTACATTTTTCTTGCCGTTGACGCATTGACCGTTACATGCGCGCTGTTTGACTCCAACGCCTTCGGACGCAAACAATTCCAGTGACCAGGTCATTCTCTTGCAGATTGGCAGCACGTAGTACGAACATCGCGAAGAGGCAAGGAATTCAGATCGCGAAGAGGCAAGGAATTCAGATCTGGGGCATGCTTGATTGCTTTTTTCTCGATTTATTACTCTATCTAACTGGAAACCAAGAACGACGTTTACCAATAGTCCGAAATGGTGGATAAACTTGCGGCCTCTCCATATGGCGAACTCGGCATCTGGCTATTTGGCAATTACATGATGGCGCAGGGGATGGTGGGCTCGTCGTACACGGCCATGTGCGGCGGGTATGGCCCATATGGGTGGTGGTAGTAGCCGTGGTGGTACCAGTACGGCGGCGGGTCCTCCTTCTTCTCATCCTTCTTCTTTTCGTCCTTCACTTCCTCCACCTTGACGATGTGAACGTCGTGGTACTTCTTACGGAGGCAGCCGACGAGGCACACCGGGTCGACCCCGTTTCCGACCACCTCCAGCATGTCCTTGCTGTCGCCGGTTATCCCCACCGAGCTCACCCCTGCACCCAGAGAAACGCTTGCGGCCATGTTAGCATCGCACCAGTACAAATCTCAAGGGAGAACATACGTGTACGTGAAGAATTAGCGCATGCATGCATGCATACCGTTCGCTCTCGCGGCCATCGTCATGGCTTTCGACCGGCTCTTCTCGCACGACATGCTCACCTTGATCACAATCTTTTGCTGCAACAACAACAAGAAGGTTCAGCTCAAGAGCTAGTAAGTGCTCAAAATCAGCCAGAAACTGAAGAAGCTATTTACCTTCATTGGGTGCGGCTGGTTTGTTGATTAGATGCCGATCAAAGAGAATGTTTGGAAAGGCTCGTGTTCGATCGAGGCGTCTTATGATGTCTGTGGGGAGCACAGCAATGGCCACTGCTGTTGTTTATATACAGGCAGTTACGTGGGGTCGGGGTGAGGGGGATAGTGGACCTAGTACTAGTGAAGACTGGAGACTAATCTAAGCCACCAGTTCTGTTGTAAGAAGATTCCCAGCAGCGGCAGCAGCTAAGCTCACGGTTAGTGAGCAACAAGGATCCAAAAGTAAGTAAACGCGTCCTGAGCACGAGCTCTCTCGGTTGATTTTTCCGGTCATGGCCAGAATACATTAGAAAATGACTCCTCGAATGATATGTCTGAGCGAGCCATCAATTATAACTGCCTGTTGGCCACGGTGCGCTTCGCTTCTGCGAAGCCGCGGTTCTGCGCATGTATTCCCTCTGTAAAAAAAGTATAAGAGTGTTTAGTCACTATTTTAATGATCTAATAGCTTTTATATTTCTTGACAGAGGGAGTGCATACATAGAACGGGCCGAGATCTGTTGTTCCATCTATGACCTATCAGTGCGCAAGTGCTAAATATCTGCCTAAGCAAAACCATATTAAGTGTGAGAACTAGGCAAGAAAATCAGTGATATGTCGTATGGGCGCAACCCTACCGACAAAGGATTTCATGGTGCCCCTCCTTGCTGGACTCTGTCAAATCTAGAATAGTCGATGTGTGCCTGGTAGAACATTGAAATATAAGCTTAAAGATTTCAGTGGTTATATCGTTAGAACACAACTAGTCAACGTCGATTAGGTCTTGCTACTGAAGACTTGTTGACAGAGGTCATTTTTTTGTTTATATACGGAAGACTTGTTGATAGCGGTCAAATATTAGTCAGAGTGAATATGGTTATGGTAGTTCGATTACAAATATATTCCCACAAAATACATATAAATATGCAAATATACTGTAAACCCCCCTCAGTCATAGTGATAGCATCACAAACAACATGAGCGTCGCCGACGATCAGACATGAGAGAAACCGAAGGTTCAAATTGACGGTTTGACATCCCCTTACATTTCTAGTGAGAGTGCAGTAGACAATGAAGTGTCGCGGTGATAGCTGAAGGAAATATGCCCTAGAGGCAATAATAAAGTTGTTATTTATATTTCCTTATATCATGATAAATGTTTATTATTCATGCTAGAATTGTATTAACCGGAAACTTAGTACATGTGTGAATACATAGACAAACAGAGTGTCACTAGTATGCCTCTACTTGACTAGCTCGTTAATCAAAGATGGTTAAGTTTTGTAGCCATAGACAAAGAGTTGTCATTCGATAAACGGGTTCACATCATTAGAGAACGATGTGATTGACTTGACCCATCCGTTAGCTTAGCACGACGATCGTTTAGTTTGTTGCTATTGCTTTCTTCATAACTTATACATGTTCCTATGACTATGAGATTATGCAACTCCCGAATACCGAAGGAACACTTAGTGTGCTATCAAATGTCACAACGTAACTGGATGATTATAAAGATGCTCTACAGGTGTCGCCGATGGTGTTTATTGAGTTGGCATAGATCGAGATTAGGATTTGTCACTCCGAGTATCGGAGAGGTATCTCTGGGCCCTCTCTGTACGTAATGCACATCACTATAAGCCTTGCAAGCATTGTGACTAATGAGTTAGTTGCGGGATGATGCATTACGGAACGAGTAAAGAGACTTGCTGGCAACGAGATTGAACTAGGTATTGAGATACCGACAATCGAATCTCGGGCAAGTAACATACCGATGACAAAGGGAACTACGTATGTTGTTATGCGGTTTGACCGATAAAGATCTTCGTAGAATATGTATGAACCAATATGAGCATCCAGGTTCCGCTATTGGTTATTGACCGGAGATGAGTCTCGGTCATGTCTACATAGTTCTCAAACCCGTAGGGTCCGCACGCTTAACGTTCGGTGACGATCGGTAGTGCGAGTTTATGTGTTTTGATGAACCAAAGGTTGTTCGGAGTCCCGGATATGATCACGGACATGACGAGGAGTCTCGAAATGGTCGAGACATAGAGATCGATATATTGGATGACTGTGTTTGGACATTGGAATAGTTCCGGTTGAGTTCGGGCATTTACCGGAGTACCGGGGGGTTACCGGAACCACCCGGGGAGTATATGAAGGAAATATGCCCTAGAGGCAATAATAAAGTTGTTATTTATATTTCCTTATATCATGATAAATGTTTATTATTGATGCTAGAATTGTATTAACCGAAAACTTAGTACATGTGTGGATACATAGACAGACATAGTGTCACTAGTATGCCTCTACTTGACTAGCTCGTTGAATCAAAGATGGTTAAGTTTCCTAGCCATAGACATGAGTTGTCATTTGATTAACGGGATCACATCATTAGAGAATGATGTGATTGACTTGACCCATTCCGTTAGCTTAGCACTTGATCGTTTAGTATATTGCTATTGCTTTCTTCATGACTTATACATGTTCCTATGACTATGAGATTATGCAACTCCCGGATATCGGAGGAACACTTTGTGTGCTACCAAACGTCACAGCGTAACTGGGAGATTATAAAGGTGCTCTACAGGTGTCTCCGATGGTACTTGTTGAGTTGGCATAGATCGAGATTAGAATTTGTCACTCCGATTGTCAGAGAGGTATCTCTGGGCCCTCTCGGTAATGCACATCACTATAAGCCTTGCAAGCAATGTGACTCATGAGTTAGTTGCGGGATTATGCATTACAGAACGAGTAAAGAGACTTGCCGGTAACAAGATTGAACTAGGTATTGAGATACCGACGATCGAATCTCGGGCAAGTAACATACCGATGACAAAGGGAACAACGTATGTTGTTATGCGGTTTGACCGATAATGATCTTCGTAGAATATGTAGGAACCAATATGAGCATCCAAGTTCCACTATTGGTTATTGACCGGAGATGACTCTCGATCATGTCTACATAGTTCTCGAACCCGTAGGGTCCGCACGCTTAACGTTCAATGACAATAGGTGTTATGAGTTTATGTGTTTTGATGTACCGAAGATATTTCGGAGTCCCGGATGTGATCACGGACATGACGAGGAGTCTTGAAATGGTCGAGACTTAAAGATTGATATATTGGACGACTATATTCGGACACCTGATGAGTTCCGGGGGTCACCGGATATTTATCGGAGTGCCGGGGGGTTTCGGAACCCCTGGGGGAAGTATTGGGCCTTAGTGGGCCTTAGGGGAGAGAGTGGGCAGCAGCCCAGGAGGTGACGCCCCCCAAGGGGAGTCCGAATAGAACTAGGGGAGGGGGCGCGACCCCTCTTTCCCTCTCCCTCTCCCTCTCCCTCTCCTTCCTTTCCCCTTCCCCCTTCCTAGTAGGACTAGGAAAGGATGAATCCTACTCCTACTAGGAGGAGGATTCCTCCTCTCCTTGGGCGCACCAAGGGCCGGCCTCCCCTTGCTCCTTTATATCTGAGGGCAGGGGCACCCTAGACACACGAGTTGATTGTTCCAAGCCGTGTGCGGTGCCCCTCCATCATAATCCACCTCGGTCATATCGTCAGTAGTGCTTAGGCGAAGCCTGCGCCGTAACTTCATCATCACCGTCATCACGCCGTTGTCTTGACGAAGCTCTTCCTCAAGCTCTCTTTCGGATCGTGAGTTCGTGGGGCGTCACCGAGCTGAGCGACGTGCAGATCGCGGAGGTGTCGTGACGTTCGGTACTAGGATCGGTCGATCGTGAAGACGTCGACTACATCAACAGCGTTGTCATAACGCTTCCGCTTACGGTCTACGAGGGTACGTGGACAACACTCTCCCCTCTCGTTGCTATGCATCACCATGATCTTGCGTGTGCGTAGGAATTTTTTTGAAATTACTACGTTCCCCTACAGTATATGGGCCCTAATGGGCTTTAGTGGAGAGAGAGAGGGGCTGTGACGCCCTCGATTCAATCGTACACTAATCATGCACGCAAATGTGTACGATCAAGATCAAGGACTCACGGGAAGTTATCACAACACAACTCTACAATAAAATAAGTCATACAAGCATCATAATACAAGCCAGGGGCCTCGAGGGCTCGAATACAAGTGCTCGATCATAGACGAGTCAGCGGAAGCAACAATATCTGAGTACGTACATAAGTTAAACAAGGTGCCATAAGATGGCTAGCACAACCGGGATCTGAGATCGAAGAGGAGCAGGCCTCTGCCTCGGGATCCTCCTAGGTCACTCTAGTCGTCGTCGGGGCTGCACGTAGTAGTAGGCGCCTCGAGTAGTAGTCGCCATAGGCGGCGGCGTCGCTCCTCGGCTCCATCGTCAGTTGCAGCAATCGAGTAGAGGTAGGGGAAAAGGGGAACAAGGCAACCGTGAGTACTCATCCAAAGTACTGCAAGCAAGGAGCTACACTACATATGCATGGATATATGTGTAAAGGGCCATATCGATGGACCGAATCGCAGAATGCCGAAATAAGAGGGGATAGCTAGTCTTAACGAAGACTACGCTTCGACACCTGCCTTGCATGCATGAAGAGGACAACGGAAGTCCTCCAAGTAACATCATATAGCAATAATCCTACCCGCAATCCCTGCTCATATCCCCGAGCGAGAGCGACCACCGTTGTATCCGCACTTGGAAGGGTGTGTTTTATCAAGTATCCGGTTCTAGTTGTCATAAGCTCAAGGTACAACTCCAAGTCGTCCTGTTATCAAGATCACGGCTATTCGAATAGATTAACTTCCTGCAGGGTGCACCATCTTACCCAAAGACGCTTGATCCCATTTGGCCGGACACACTTTCCGGGGTCATGCCCGGCCGCGTAAGATCAACACGTCGCAGCCCCACCTAGGCACAACAGAGAGGCCAACACGCCGGTCTAAACCTAAGCGCGCAGGGGTCTGGGCCCATCGCCCTGAGCACACCTGCACGTTGCGTACGCGGCCGGAAGCAGACCTAGCCCATCAGGCGCTCCAGTCCAATCCGGTAGCGCCCGCTCGTCACGACGTCTGAAGTTTCGGTGATACCACGACGCCGGATACCCATAACTACTCCCCGTAGATGGTTAGTGCGTATAAGCTCGTAGCCAACTCAGATCAAATACCAAGACCTCGTTAAGCGTGTTAAGTAACCGCGAACGCCGAACAGGCCAGGCCCACCTCTCTCCTAGGCGGTCTCAACCTGCCTGCCGCTCCGCCACAAAGATCCACTCATGGGTGCTCCATCACCGACCGACTTTTAGTCTCCACATGTATCATGTATAAGTATATAGTCTATACCGTGATCAACTCCCGAGTGATCACGGCCCGATAGTATAGCACGCAGCACGGACAAGAATGTAGGGCCACGATGAATGTACTAGCATCTTATACTAAGCACATAGGATTGCGTAAGGTAACAATGAAGTTACAAGGACGAGGCTATGCAGCGGTATAGGAGTATCTCGAAAACAGTAACATGCTATACTACTCTAATGCAAGCAGTGTAGATAAGAGTAGGCGATATCTGTGATCAAGGGGGGGGGGCTTGCCTGGTTGCTCGGCAAGAGAGAGGGTCGTCAATACCGTAGTCGAACTGCCACCGCAGGCGTCGGTCTCGTAGTCTACCAAGAGAAGAGGGGAAGAAACAATGAATACACGGTAACAGATGCATAACGATGCATGACATGCCAAGAAGCGATCTTTGGGCGTGCCCTAACGTGGTAAGAAGGGTACTGGTTTAGGGGAAAACATTCGAAGTTATCCGGTTCGGACGTCTGTCGAGACGGATGAACCGGAGAGGAAAGTTTGCAGGTTCGATAGGTTAGGGATGTGTGGTGGACGAACGGATTGCGTGTCCGGATTCGCCTCGTCGTTACGAGCAACTTTCATGTTGAAATTATTTTAATCCGGATTACGGTTAAAAGATATGATTTTAAAAGATTTTATTAATTTCGGAATTTTATTAATTATTTAATTAATTTCAAAATGCATTTATGACATCGGCATGATGTCATGCCGACATCATCGATCAACAGGGTTGACTGAGTCAACCTCGACAGTGGGTCCCGCATGTCATTCACTAATGACTAATTAATTTAATTAGCCTAATCAAAGTTAATTAACCTTAGTTAATTAAGTTAATTAATGATTAGGGGTTAATTAATTCAGAATTAATTAGTTTAATTACTTAATTAATTAATTAATTAATTAATTATTTAGTTAATTAATTTAATTCATTTTATTTCCATTTTAATTTCTGTTTTAATTTAAAACGTTCTTTTGTTTTTTTTGGGGGGTGGGGCCCCACGTCGATGGCTCAAGGCCTCATCGGGCATCTTGGTGCAGGCGGCCTTGCTCGGGCACGAACTGTGGGGGTCGGGCGCGATCCGTGGGGATCGGGGCCCGAGGCACGGGGCCGGGCGCTGCCGAGGCCACGACGCTGCCGGCCATGGCAGCGGCCGTGAAGTCGGGGCGACGAGCTGGGCGGGGTTTGGGCCGGTGGCGAACGAGGGCCGGTCGGGCGGCGAGGCGCCGAACAGAGAACGAGGGCTCGGGGCCATTAGGGGCCCGAGGGTCGCCGTCGGAGGGAAGGAAAGGAAAGCCATCGGTGGCCGGGCGGTCGGTCACGGCGCCGGATCCTAGTGGGAAGGAGAGGAACGGGGGGGGTCTGTGCTGCAGGCGCCGAGCCGGACAATGACGGGGCAACGGGCGTCGGCGAGGGAGGGGAGCCGGGAAGGTTATTCTGGCTGGCGGCCGGCTGCCGTCGTCGGCAGAAGTGGGGAGAGAGAGAGCCTCACCGGGGGGGGAGGGTCTCGGCGGCGGGCTCGATGGGGGCGGGGACCGTCGGGGAGGAGGTCGAGCGCCAGGCCGGCCGTAGTCGGGGAGGTGGAGGCCGAGCCGGACCATGGGCGGCGGCTGCTCGAGCTCGGGGACGGAGGAGGAGGCGCTCCAGTGGCGGCGATGGGGAGGAGAAGAGGGGGTCCGGGGCCGCGGTGGGCGGGACCGCGGCGAGGTGGGGGCGCGGGGTGGTCCGGCGAGGTTCTCTCGCCCCGATCCGATCGGGAGAGGCGAGGGAGCGGGCACGCGTGGGGAGGAGTGGATTGCGGCTAGGGTTAGCCGCAGGGTGGGGGGGTTATGCGGGGGGCGGCCGGGCCGATGGGCCGCCCAGGGGAGAGGGAACGCCAAGGGGAGAGGGCTGTGTGGGAGGGGGGCCGGGCCGAGAGTTATCCCTCTCTTTATTTTGCTTTATCTTTTATTATTTTTCTTTTCTGTTTTTAGTTTATTTAAAATGCTCGCATTTGTAAAAATTAGTGCAATCAGAACGCCCGGATTCGATCGCCAGTGTCCGCCAGATTATTCGCATCCCTTGCCTTGTCATGTGCTTGCGTGTTGCACTTTGCCATGTCATCATCTGCATTTCATATCATGTCATCATGTGCATCGCATTTGCATACATGTTCGCCTCATGCATCCGAGCATTTTCCCGTTGTCCGTTTTGCAATCCGGCACTCCTATGTCTCCGGCGCCCTTTTACCTCTTTTCATGTGTGGTATTAAACGGTCTCGAATGGCCCGAGGTTTGTCAAGCGGCCTTGGTATAGCACCGTGAACCGCTGTCAAGTTTCGGATCATTTGGAGGTCGTTTGGTACTCCAACAGTTAACCGGTAACCGCAAAAGCCCCTTTGCATTGCAGCCCAACTCCCTTTCTAACTGGCCCAAAACCACCAAACACCCTCCATGTTCTCGGTCGTTCGATCCCGATCGCGTGGCAAAACCGCACCTCATTTGGACTCTCCTAGCTCCCTCTACCTATATAAACTCCTCCCCATCCAAATTCAAGGTCAAAACCTACCCTAACCCTAGCTTCTTCCTCCTCCACCACGGACATGTCCGCGCCCACCGACATGTCCGCCCTCCACCTCACTCCGCGAATCGCGCCCCACGTCACCTCCGCCGCCCCTTCTCCACTCATGGCGCCACGTGTCCGGGCCGGGCGCCTCCGCCGCCACCACTCACTGCCATTCGCGGGCCCGAGTCGCCTTCGCCTGCCCAGCGTCGGCCGCCTCCATGCGACACGCCACCCGCCGCCGGTGGCCTCGCTCCGCCTCCGAGCCGGCCGCTCCGCCCGCCGCCACCGGAGATCGCCGCCGCCCGCCGGTCGCCGCCGCCGGCGCCGGACCCGCCTCGCCATGGCCATAGCCGCCGACCCGGCCAGCGCCATGCCGGACCGAGCTCGCCCGGCCTCCTCCCTCGCCGGAGCTCGCCTCACCCACGCCGAGATCGCTCCACCGCCGCCCGCGCCCTCCCCGCCTCTCCACGCCTCGGGCGACCTCGCCCGCTGCCGGCTGCCGCCCGTCGTCGATCCGGACGGGTGGGATGAGATCCACCGCCCCGAACCAAACGCCCGATCCGGTTCCTCCGTCCCGGTCCACCCGTCCCTTTTTCCCCGAGGTGAAAATCCACTAAGTCCCCAGATTTCCAACATTTTGTTCCATTTTCATTGCATCGTATCTCTGTCATCGTTGATCCGTTTTGCGCGTGTAATATGTCGAAATGTTCGTCTCGAAGAGTAGATCATTTCATCTCATTGCATCATTTTCTTTTGATCTCATCTTGATGCCCGAAATGCTGTTACAAGAGTGCTATGTGATGTTAGTTTCTGATTTTTATCAGAACTTGCACTTTTGTCATTTTTTCCATGATTGATGTGTGTATCCTATGGACTTGAGTCCTACATGTGTTTTGCAATATGCCATGTCTTCTTTCCAGTGGTGCTTGCTATGTATTTTTGTGATCTATGTGGTGACTAGCACAAGCATGCAAACTAGGTGTCTTGTTGTTGCTGATTTCAGCCCTGTTTGCTGTTATTTTGATGCCATGTTAACTTGATGCTACCGAGAGATCCATGCATATTTTGGGATACTTCAGTAAGGATGTTTTGTTAAACATGTCTTGCTCTATCCATCCATGCCCTTGTTTGCAATTATGGAGTGCCATAGCTTGAGTCAATCGAGCTCTACTTTTGCTATCAAATGTTTCCTGGCAGATTGTATACATGTTATTCAATTTTGCCTAGGTTGTTGTGGTTGATCCGTATATGCTATGTTCTTGTTCTCGCCATGTATGTCTTCTATGCCATGTATTCTTGATGTATGTATGCTTAGTTTATCATATAAGTTTCTGTAGTGAGTGCATTGAGCTTGTAAACATGCCTTCTCGTTATCAGTTTTTGACATGTCATGTTGCTGAATCTGTTAACGAGACTTTCGATATTGACATGGGTGTTACTATATTTTATGATCCCTTTTGGCTTATGGTCACTAAAGGACTTTCGTTCTATGCTTTGAGTAGATTCATGCCATGCCTTTGTTTGCCATGTTAAGTTCCTGTAACATGTTGTTTCATTGCTCTAAACATTGCAACCTGATGTTAATTTCTGCAAAGTCTGAAACTGTTATTAGTTGCAATCTTGCCATGTGTTTTTGAGCATGTTCTAGTCATTTCTGGAGGTAGCTCAGTTCTCATGTTTTGTAATGCTTTACCTGTACCTCATGCCTATGCCTTTTGTTTTCATGTTGAGGTCCTGTAGCATGTTGTTTCGATGCTTGCAATATGCCTAGTGGCTGTTTTGGACAGTTTGTCCCTTAAACTTGTATAGGGTGTATGTGTTGAACCGTTGCTCCGTTTTGAGTGTGCTCTATATGAAACTTGCTTGATTTTGCATGTAGCTTCATATTATCATGTTGCATCCTTGTTTTGAGGTGTTTGCTTGATGTTTGTATGCGTTTTGCATCAATGCCATGTTTAACTTGTTTTGCTCATATCTTCTAGGCCGTAGCTCCGAATTAAATGAACTTTATATGTAACTTGACTAGAATTTCGTGTAGATCATCGTGGTGCATTTTAACTTGCTGTTTAACAACTTGAACATAAAGTTATCCAGATCTGGACCAATTTCGAAATATGCATATGAGGACTTACCGGAATTGTTCTATGTTGTTTCCGGCCTCATTTAAACTTGCTTTGATGTGTTGCTCTTGTTTGCATCATCTCTTGCCATGAGTAGCCTCATCTAGTTTGGTCATGCATCATGCTTGGTTGTGCATCATGTCTTGTTCATGTGTGGAGTGTTTACTATGTTGTGTGCTTCTTCTTGTTAGTTCCTGTTGCGTTGCGATCGTGAGGATTCGTTCGTCTACGTTTGGTTCGGCTTCATCCGTTCATCTTCTTCATGGATCCGTTCATCTTCTTCATGGACTCGTTCTTCTTCCTTGCGGGATTTCAGGCAAGATGACCGCTACCCTGGATCTCACTACTATCATTGCTATGCTAGTTGCTTCGTTCTTTCGCTATGCTGCGCTACCTATTACTGCTTACCAAGCCATCCCAAATTGCCATGTCAGCCTCTAACCTTTTGCACCCTTCCTAGTAAACCGTTGTTTGGCTATGTTACCGCTTTGCTCAGCCCTCTTATAGCGTTGTTAGTTGCGGTGAAGATGAAGTTTGTTCCTTGTTGGAACATGGAGATGTTGTTCCTTGTTGGAACATGTTTACTTGTTGGGATATCACAATATATCTTATTTAATTAATGCATCTATATACTTGGTAAAGGGTGGAAGGCTCGGCCTTATGCCTGGTGTTTTGTTCCACTCTTGCCGCCTAGTTTCCGTCATATCGGTATTATGTTCCCGGATTTTTGCGTCCCTAACGCGGTCGGGTGATTTATGGGACCCCTTGACAGTTCGCTTTGAATAAGACTTTTCCAAAGAGGCCCAACATTGGTTTTACCATTTGCCTCACCACCACCTACTTTTCCCTTGGGAGTCGCTCTCTCGAGGTCATCTTCATTTTAGCCCCCGGCCAATGCTTGTCTAAGTGTTGGTCCAAACTAGAGCCCCTTTGCGCGCCACCTCGTGGAAACTTGAGGGCTGGTTTTAGTTGTACGGACTGCTCATCCGGTCGTGGCTCGGGGCGAGATCTGTGCAGCTACTACCGTGTGTCGGCACACTTGGGAGGTCTTGCTGGTCTTGTTTTATTGCTGTGAAATGTCTTGTAGCCGGAGTCCGAGACTGATCGGTCTTCCCGGGAGAAGGTCTATTCTTCGTTGATCGCGAGAGCTTATCATGGGCTAAGTTGGGACACCCTGCAGGGTTTGATCTTTCAAAGCCGTGCCCGCGGTTATGTGGCAGATGGGAATTTGTTAATGTCCGTTGTAGAAAACCCGGTTGATCTCAATTAAAATACACCAACCGTAATGCGTAACCGTGAGTGTCTCTTTTCGGGTTGATCGAGAGGAGAACACGGTTTCGGGTTATGTTTGACGTAAGTAGGAGTTCGGGATCACTTATTGATCATTACTAGTTGACGATCGCCCTTTGTTTCTCTCCTCGCCTCATTTGCGTATGTTAGCCACCATATATGCTTAGCCGCTGCTGCAACCTCACCACTTTACCCCTTCCTTTCCTATTAAGCTTTGCTAGTCTTGATACCCATGGTAATGGGATTGCTTGAGTCCTCGTGGCTCACAGATTACTACACCACCAGCTTGCAGGTACAGGTTTGCGTTGATCATGACGTGAGAGCGATGTTTGCTTGTGTTGGAGTTCTTCTTCCGCTTCTTCTTCGATCGGGGATAGGTTCCAGGTCGGCAGCCCGGGCTAGCGTGGTGGATATTGTTTGAGCTTGTTTATGTTTCATCCGTAGTCGGATGTTGATCTCTTGTATTTGATGTTGATGTATTCTTGTGGCATTTGTGCCTTATGTATGTATCCCTATGTATTATGTAATGTTGATGTAATGATATCCACCTTGCAAAAGCGTTTCAATATGCGGGTCTATCCTTGGTGGGACCGTCGAGTTCCTTTTGGATAGGGTCGCATATTGGGCGTGACATGCACCCCACCAATATTAGGTTAGTTATTTTAAACAGCCCCCGAATATTTTAGAATTTATTTTCGAAACCCTTTTTCGTTTGATCTAGTTTTGATTTTTGTTTTAGGACGGTTTCGAATCAAAGGGGTTTAATTAACATAACCGGGGTGATTACTGTCGCATAACCACCCGGGCGTTACAAATCTCCTCCACTACAAGAAATCTCGTCCCGAGATTTAGGAGGTAGAAGGAAAGAGTGCGGGATATTCATCTCGTAGACGATCCTCGCGTTCCCAGGTGGCTTCGTCTTCAGAGCGATTCGACCACTGGACTTTGAGGAATTTGATCGCCTTCTGACGTGTGCGGCGTTCAGCTTGGTCGAGAATACGGACCGGATGCTCTTTATAGGAGAGGTCCTGTTGCAATTCGAGCACTTCATGGTCCACTGCTCGGATTGGGTCCTTGAAGCAGCGTCGGAGTTG
Organism: Aegilops longissima; assembly: GCA_021605205.1. Lineage (NCBI taxonomy): Eukaryota > Viridiplantae > Streptophyta > Magnoliopsida > Poales > Poaceae > Aegilops > Aegilops longissima. The sequence goes on from CM038677.1 coordinate 560,920,573, forward strand.
GGACACGTGGAACACATCGTGAACCTGAGAAAGGTTCGACGGAAGCTCCAGTTGATAGGCCACTTTTCCACGCCTTTCCGTAATAGTGAAAGGGCCAATATAGCGAGGAGCTAACGCCCCTTGATCCCGGCGGTGAGCACCCTTCATTGGTGTAACGCGGAGATAGGCCTTTTCGCCAAAGTTGATAGACCATGTCTTTGTGATGACGGTCATAATTACTCTTTTGACGAGACCGAGCAGTCTTGAGATTCTCGCGAATAATGCGGACTTGTTCTTCGCATGTTGGATAATATCCGGACCAAGAGTGGACGTTCCCGATTTCGACCAGTTCGAGGGGTTCGCACTTTCGTCCATATAACACTTGAAGGGGCCATCTTCGACTAGCTTGATAGCTATTATTATAAGAGAACTCAGCATACGGAGAGATTCCTCCCATTTCTTGCAAGGAACGACACAAGCTCAAGCATGTCTTCGAGAATTTGCTGACACGCTCAACTTGCCTTGAGACTGCGGATGAAAAGCAAGATCAAGGATAAATGAGTCCCCATAGCTTCTTGAAAACTTGCCCAAAATCTTGAAGTGAATAAGCTGCCACGGTCCGAACTGATAACCAGTGGAATACCGTGAAGTGAAACAATTCGACATATAGAGCGTTGCAAACTGGCTAGCGGTGATCGCTTCTTTGACCGCCGAAAATGTGCAACTTTAGAAAGCCGGTCAATGACGACAAGAATAGCATCATTACCTTTCTGCGATTTGGGAAATCCAAAGGACGAAGTCCATTTCAACATGGTCCCATTTCCATCCCGAATAGAGATAGGTTGCGAGTTCCAAAGAGGCTTTTGATGTTCTCGCTTTGATACGACGGCAAACGTCACACTCGTAAACATAGCGAGCAATGTCCTCGCTTCATATTAGACCACGGTAATCTCGGCGAAATGTCTTGATACATCTTTGTACTGCCAGGATGGATACATAGAGGCGTATCATGAGCTTCTTTCATAACCTTCTGAGTCATATTCAGGTTTTCCTTCTTACACGGCACCACTAGGCGGCCTTTGAAGTACAAGGCGCCATCATTAGCAATAGTGAAGGATGAGGGATTTCCTTTCCTGATGTCTTGTTTAAGCTTGTAGACTTCAGAGTCAAATCCCTGCATTGTCTTTATGGTGCCCACGAGATCGGGTTCAACAGCCAGGGTATAAAGGGAACCCTGGGGAACCACCCGGAGATTCATCTTATGGAACTCCGGAGGAGGGGAGCGAGTGCACTTGAGGAACAATATGGAGGTTCAGCTTTCTGAATTCTTCGACAAGTGGGGGCTGAACTTGGTGAACCTGAAGGTGGTTGCAGTAAGACTTGCGGCTCAAGGCATCATCCATTACATTAGCCTTGCCTGGCATATAGGAGATACCCAAATCAAAATCTGCAACGGTCTCCATCCATCTCTGCTGACGGAGGTTCAGGTCTGGCTGAGTAAACAGATACTTCAGACTTTGGTGGTCAGTGAAGATCTCGCAACGATTACCGAGAAGGTAATGCCGCCACTGCTTTAGCGCATGAATGACAGCAGCAAGTTCGAGGTCATGAACTGGGTAGTTCTCCTCGTGAGGGCGAATCGTCGAGAGGCATAAGCAACCACTTTGCGCTCTTGCATTAGGACACCGCCTAAACCTTGACGAGATGCGCCGCGATAAATGACGAAGTCCTTCTTAGTATCGGGAGGAGCTAGCACCGGGCAGTTGTCACTTGTCTTTGAGTGCTCGGAAACTTTCCCGACATTTATCTCGTCCATTGAACTTGACGCCTTTATGCAACAAAGTTAGTCGAGGCTGGCAATCTTGGAGAAGTTCTCGACGAATCGATGGCAATAGTCAAGCAGACCGAGAAAACTTCGACTTGCTTAACGCTCTTCGGAGGAGTCCAATCGAGAATAGCCTGAACTCGTTCAGGTTGACGGCAATACCATCCTTAGAGATGACATGTCCAAGGTAGGTTACTTGGGAAGCCGAATTCACACTTGGAGAACTTGGCATAGAGTTGATGCTCTCGTAGCTTTTCCAAAGACAAGACGAAGATGTTCAGATGTTCTTCTTCATTCTTGAAATAGATCAGGATATCATCCGGATAAACCACGACGAACTTGTCGAGGTAATCCATGAATATATAGTTCATCAAAGAGAGAAGGTGGCTGGAGCATTGGTTAAGCCGAAGACATGGCGGTGTACTCGTATGAACCATAACGAGTCACAAATGCGGTCTTTGGGATATCCTCCTCACGAACATGGATCTGGTGGTAACCCAACCTCAAGTCGAAGTTTCGAGAACACCGACGAACCAGCCAATTGATCATAAAGATCATTGATCCGAGGAAGAGGATACTTATTCGAATGGTAGCTTGATTTATAGGACGGTAGTCTTGGACCAATCGGTTTGTCCCATCCTTCTTCTTGACAAAGAGAGAAGGTGCTCCCCAAGGTGAGCAACTTGGGCGAATGAAACCGCTTTGAAGAGATTTGTCGATTTCCTCCTTTAGTTCAAGGAGTTCATGCGGCGGCATCTTGTAGGGACGCTTGGCTATAGGAGTGGTGCACGGTTTCAAGTCGATGACGAATTCGACAGCCCTAGCAGAGGGAATCCTCGAAGTTCTTCAGAAAGACGCCTTGGAAATCGCAAACAGCGTGAATGTTTTCAATTCCCTCGAGGGGTGCGGCGTTCAATGCATTCAATGCATAGAGCCTTGCCTCGACATTTTGAACCAGACGAGCATTGTAGCTTACGATTTCATCAGAAGGGTGCAACAGATGGACGGTCTTAGTGGCGCAAACGATTGACGCCGTATGCGCTTTCAACCAATCCATCCCCAAAATGAGGTCGATGTTAGACGCCTTCGTGATAATGGGGAGGCATAGAATTCCAACCCTTCGATTTCCACGGGACGCCGACGCCAACCATGGAGGTTTGACATTGTCCCAATGGGGTTTTACCACTACCAAGAGTTCATCTCTTCACACTTAACGTCGTGCTTGTATGCAAAGTCCTCGACATGAATGAATGCGATGCTCTGAATCAATAAAACAGATGCAGGTACTGAATTTACGAGGAGTGTACCCATCACGATGCAGGCTGGTCATGAGCTTCGCTCGATCAACGTGGTTGGCCCGAGCTTGCCCATAAGACTTGCCGGTGTTGTTGCGGTTCGGTTGTTTCCACGGCCACCGCTGGAAGGGCGCTTGATTCTGGTTCGTTGCATTCTCTAGCACGGTGCCCGCTGTCCGCACCAAGCATAAGCCATTATTGGGAGTGGAACAGGAGCTTGGGGTGGTGGAGCTGGAAGCTTGGCTGCTTAGTTGTAGGCGCACGAGGTGTAGCATAGTTCGCTTTGAAGCAGTGCATTCGGCCGGTACATGCTGTTGGGAATCCATATCTTGCGCTTCTGCGAGGACGGGCTCAAGATGAGCCCGTGTCACGGTTGCTTTGTTAGAGCTCGTATTCCTGCGCACCAGTTTCGACGTTGATAGCTTTGTTCACCAAGGTGGCGAAATCAGCAAAGTCGTGCACTAGAAGTGCGAGCTTGATGTCGCCTTGAAGACCGTCACGGAACTTCTCCCGCTCAAGTGCATTAGTTGCAATATCCTCTTCGCATAGCGAGACAAGTCCAGAACTCTCGTGATAGGCTTCAACAGCCTTGTTGCCTTGGGTGAGGTTATGAACTCACGCTTCTTCCGGTCCATGACCCCTTGAGGGATGAAGCGGGCACGGAAGGCAGCCCGAAGTCCGCCAGTGATGAGTGTTCCAATCGGCAGAGTACGCCGGTGGCTGTCCCACCATTGAGCTGCGGGTCCTTCGTGAAGAAGGAAGCAAAAGTGACATAGCTGGCGGGGCTACATCGCAGACTCCATCTCATAGGTGATGTCACGGAGCCATCATCGAGATCCGTGGTTGAGTTGAGCTGCGGTACACGCCGGGTTCAGCGTATGAAATCCTGCGAGTTGTCCCGCTTGGGTGCCGGTGCATATTCGGCGAGGGAACGAGCCATCATGTTCTCCATGAACCGGCGATTCATCTCGAGCTGTTGGATCATACCAGCCATGTACTCAAAGCGGTGGTGGGAAGTTGGCCCCACGACCACGACCTGCTGGCCTAACCATCCCGCTATTATATAACAGGTAGTTCAAGATTTGAGAAATTAAGCAAGAGACAGAATCATTCATGATGAAACATGCATAATGAAAGCAAGATGATGGGAACTACATAGTAGTTGGCATATCTTACAAAAGGAATCATGCATAGAGTTCGATACATAGAGTCCAAAGACATAGACTACTACATCATAGGCGCACACAGTGCTCGCTGGCGAATACATCAAACACTAACCGACAAGCCTACATCAGTCCCACGCGCATCGCAGAGGTAGTCAGAGCTGAAAGTGGTAGTGCGGCAAAGGATAGTCCTCCACGCTGGTGACTGGGGCCGCGGATACTCGGTGCTGAATCCGACGCCCGTGTGGCGTAGGGGCCAAGTCGCGGAGAGTAGCCTCCACGCCCGCCAACCGACACCCCAGGGCATCACGGTCCGGCGGGGTAGATCGCAGAACGCAGCAGCTCTCCGAACGGACAAAGGGTGCATCAGCGTCGAGCACGGTAGAGGTGCCGACGGGTGATGTACAACTCGTGGCGAAGAGCTCGGTTAGCTCGATCCAGCCCATCGCATGCGTAACAAAGTTCGATGGTGGAAGGCTCTCGGTGACAATGGTGTAGGCAGCGGTAGTAACCTCCTCACCAACATCGACGCGATAGCAATGTGCTCAAGGGGAGGTGTCCAACTCTCGATACTCGCACGAAGACGTGTCGAGCAGCATAAGCAGCATCGTGGACTGCCATATCGATGGTCACTCCAACACCATGTGCGGTGTGCAAAGACAAGAGTGGACTCATACTCCCGAGAGTAGAGGTGGACGATGGCGCGGCATCGCTCCCGGTTGTAGTCCCGTACTCCTCATAGACGGTGTACTCAGGGTGCCAGCGATAACCCGATAGGTCATCATCTCGCTAGCACCGCAGTGATCCCGAGGCACCAATGGCCGTCGTGTGGCGCACGACCTGCCTCGTGGGTTCCATCTCAAAACAAAGACGCTTCAAAGGAGTCAAATGACAGGTGGAAATTGTTCAAATACAATTCCAAAAACAACTAAGGCTATATCCATCTTCGGGTGAATGCGGTCACGGATCCTAGTGATAGTTAGTAAAATCGCTTAACCCGAGTAGAAGAGAGTTCGAGTCCCGAGTAAGGGTCGAGGAGTAAAAGATCCTAGTACCACCCGATGACGACGTGGGCCCGTAAGGCACACAGCCAAGTTAGTAAAAGTTTTGCAATGTCTAGACTCGACTTCGCCAAGGAGTGTGGAAGGGGATTCCTACAGCAATGGGCTCGATACCAACTTCAGACGCCCTCGATTCAATCGTACACTAATCATGCACGCAAATGTGTACGATCAAGATCAAGGACTCACAGGAAGTTATCACAACACAACTCTACAATAAAATAAGTCATACAAGCATCATAATACAAGCCAGGGGCCTCGAGGGCTCGAATACAAGTGCTCGATCATAGACGAGTCAGCGGAAGCAACAATATCTGAGTACGTATATAAGTTAAACAAGGTGCCATAAGATGGCTAGCACAACTGGGATACAGACGAAGAGGAGCAGGCCTCCCGCTCGATCCTCCTAGGTCACTCCTAGTCGCCGCCAACGGGCTGCACGTAGTAGTAGGCGCCTCGCAGTAGTAGTCGCCATAGGCGGCGTGCGCTCTCCCTGGCTCCATCGTCTGTTGCAGCAATCGAGTAGAGGTAGGGGAAAAGGGGAACAAGGCAACCGTGAGTACTCATCCAAAGTACTGCAAGCAAGGAGCTACACTACATATGCATGGATATATGTGTAAAGGGCCATATCAAGGACCGAATCGCAGAATGCCGTAATAAGAGGGGATAGCTAGTCTTAACGAAGACTACGCTCGACACCTCTTGCATGCATGTAAGAGGACAACGGAAGTCCTCCAAGTAACATCATATAGCAATAATCCTACCCGCAATCCCTGCTCATATCCCCGAGCGAGAGCGACCACCGTTGTATCTCGCACTTGGAAGGGTGTGTTTTATCAAGTATCCGGTTCTAGTTGTCATAAGCTCAAGGTACAACTCCAAGTCGTCCTGTTATCAAGATCACGGCTATTCAATAGATTAACTTCCTGCGGGTGCACCATCTTACCCAAAGACGCTTGATCCCATTTGGTCGGACACACTTTCCGGGTCATGCCCGCCGCAGAAGATCAACACGCCGCAGCCCCACCTAGGCACAACAGAGAGGCCAACACGCCGGTCTAAACCTAAGCGCCGCAGGGTCCGGGCCCATCGCCTCGAAAGCACACTCAAGACGCTATGCGTCTGCTGCCGAAGCAGCACTCTAGCCCATCAGCGTTCCAGTCCAATCCGGCGCGCCGCCCGTCAGCCGACGTCTCAAGTATTTCCGGTGATACCACGACGCCGGATACCCATAACTACTCCCGCGTAGATGGTTAGTGCGTATAAGCTCAGAGCCAACTCAGATCAAATACCAAGACCTCGTTAAGCGTGTTAAGTAACCGCGAACGCCGAACAGGCCAGCCCACCTCTCTCCTAGGCGGTCTCAACCTGCCTGCCGCCCGCCACAAAGATCCACTCGCGGTGCTCCATCACCGACCCGACTTTAGTCTCCACATGTATCATGTATAAGTATATAGTCTATACCCGTGATCAACTCCCGAGTGATCACGGCCCGATAGTATAGCACGCAGACGGACAAGAATGTAGGGCCACGATGAATGTACTAGCATCTTATACTAAGCACATAGGATTGCGTAAGGTAACAATGAAGTTACAAGGACAAAGCTATGCAAAGAAGATAGGAGTATCCGAAAACAAGAATATGCTATACTACTCTAATGCAAGCAGTAGATAAGAGTAGGTGATATCTGTGATCAAGGGGGGGCTTGCCTGGTTGCTCTGCAAGAGAGAGGGGTCGTCAACACCGTAGTCGAATCTGCCACCGCAGCTGGCGGTCTCGTAGTCTCACCAAGAGAAGAGGGGAAGAAACAATGAATACACGGCAACAGATGCATAACGATGCATGACATGCCAAGAAGCGATGCTAGGCGTGTTCTAACGTGGTAAGAAGGGTACCGGTTTAGGGGGAAAACATTCGAAGTTATCCTGCCCGGACGTCTGTCGATGATGAACCGAGAGGAAAGTTTGCAGGTTCGATAGGTTAGGGATGTGTGGTGGATGAACGGATCGCGATCCGGATTCGCCTCTCGCTGCTCGAGCAACTTTCATGTTGAAATTATTTTAATCCGGATTACGGATTAAAAGATATGATTTTAAAAGATTTTATTAATTTCGAATTTTATTAATTATTTAATTAATTTCGAAAATGCATTTATGACATCGAAGATGATGTCATGCCGACGTTATCACCAACAGGTTGACTGAGTCAACCCCGACAGTGGGTCCCGCATGTCATTCACTAATGACTAATTAATTTAATTAGCCTAATCAAAGTTAATTAACCTTAGTTAATGATTAGGGTTAATTAATTCAGAATTAATTAGTTTAATTACTTAATTAATTAATTAATTAATTAATTATTTAGTTAATTAATTTAATTCATTTTTATTTCCATTTTAATTTCTGTTTTAATTTAAAACGTTCTTTTGTTTTTTTTTTAAAGGGGCCCCACGCCGCTGGCCCAAGGCTCATCGGGCATGCGGGTCGGGGGCGCCTGCTCGGCACGAACTGTGGCGGTCGGGCGCGATCCGTGGGGATCGGGCGCCGAGGCACGGGTCATGCATGCCGAGGCCACGACGCTGCCACGGGCCGAGCGGCGCCATGAAGCCGGGCGACGAAGCGGGGGGTTTGGGCTTGGGTCGAACGAGGGGCCTTATTGGGGGGCGAGGGCGCCTAACGGGGGACGAGGGCTGGGGCCATTAGGGCGCCGGAGGGGTCGCCGAGGGAAGGAAAGGGGGGGGAAGCCATGGGTGGCCGGGCCGGTCTGGTCACGGCCACGGATCCCACTGGGGAAGGGAGAGGAACAGGGGGCGCGCCAGGCAGAGCCATGGGCGCCTGAGCAGGGCGACGGGACAGGGCGGGCCACGGGCCGATTTAGGCGGGAGGGGAGCCGGGAAAGGTTCACAAGGCCAAGGCCTGGAGCTGCTGCCGACGTGGGGGGAGTGGTGGAGAGAGAGAGCCTCACTGGGGGGCAGGGTCTCGGGGCAAGGGCTCGATGGGGGCCGGGAGACCGTCGGGAGGAGGTCGGGGAAGCGCCACGCGAAGCCTGGGGGAGGTGGAGGCCGAGCCGACCATGGGGCGGTTGCTCGGGCTCGGGGCGACGGAGGGGAGGGAGCGCCCAGCGGCGATGGGGAGGAGAAGAGGGGGTCCGGGCCATGGTGGGCGGCGGGACCGCGGCGAGGTGGGGCGCGGGGTGGTCCGGTCTGGGGTTCTCTCCGCCCCGATCCGATCGGGAGAGGCGAGGAGCGGGCGCGGGGGGAGGAGGAATTGCGGCTAGGGTTAGCCGCAGGTGGGGGGGTTATCTGCGGTGGGGGGGCTGGGCCGATGGGCCGCCCAGGGGAGAGGGAACGGGCCAAGGGGGAGAGGGCCAGGTGGGGGGGGCTTGGGCCGTAGAGTTATCCCCTCTTTTATTTTGCTTTATCTTTTATTATTTTTCTTTTTCTGTTTTTAGTTTATTTAAAATGCTCGCATTTGTAAAAATTAGTGCACCCCACCAATATTAGGTTAGTTATTTTAAACAGCCCCTAACATTTTAGAATTTATTTTCAAACCCTTTTTCGCTTGATCTAGTTTTGATTTTTGTTTTAGGACGGTTTCAATCAAAGGGGTTAATTAACATAACCGGGTGATTATCACGATATAACCACCCGGCGTTCTAGGCGGCTGTGGCAGGTCAGGCAGCGCCTGGCCCCCTTGGGTCCGACTGACTAGGGAAAGGGGGCGGTGCCCCCTTCCTTCTCCTCTCTCCTCCTTCCTTCTCTCCTACTCCAACTAGGGAAGGGGGATCCTACTCCGGGGAGTAGGACTCTCCTGTATGCCGCCATAGAGGGCCGGCCCTCCCCCCTCCTCCACTCCTTTATATACGGGGGAGGGGGCACCCCATAGACACACAAGTTGATAGTTATCTTAGCCGTGTGTGGTGCCCCCCTCTTCCACCTCGGTAATATCGTTGTAGTGCTTAGACGAAGCCGTGCGTCGGTAAGTTCATCATCATCGTCATCATGTCGTCGTGCTGACGAAGCTCTCCCTCGACACTCAGCTGGATCGAGAGTTCGTGGGACATCACCGAGCCGAACGTGTGCAGATCGCAGAGGTGCCGTACTTTCGGTGCTAGGATTGGTCGGATCGTGAAGACGTACGACTACATCAACCGCGTTGTCATAACGCTTCCGCTTACGGTCTACGAGGGTACGTGGACTACACTCTCCCCTCTCGTTTCTATGCATCACCATGATAGATCTTGCGTGTGCATAGTTTTCTTGAAATTACTGCGTTCCCCAACAGTGGCATCCGAGCCAGGTCTATGCGTAGATGTTATATGCACAAGTAGAACACAAAGAGTTATGGGCGATAATAGTCATACTGCTTACCAGCATGTCATACTTTGATTCGGCGATATTCTCGGATGAAGCGGCTCAGATAGACGTTACGCGTATGCTTGCGCGAGACTGGTTCTACCGACGTGCTTCACACACAGGTGGCTTGTGGGTGTCAGTTTCTCCAACTTTAGTTGAATCGAGTGTGACTACGCCCGATCCTTGTTGAAGTTTAAAACAGCACACTTGACGAAAAATCGTTGTTGTTTGATGCGTAGGTAAGAACGGTTCTTGCTCAGCCCGTAGCAGCCACGTAAAACTTGCAACAACAAAGTAGAGGACGTCTGGGCATGTTGTGATGTGATATGGTCAAGACATGATGCTAAATTCTATTGTATGAGATGATCATGTTTTGTAACAGAGTTATCGGCAACTGGCAGGAGGCATATGGTTGTCGCTTTATTATATGAAATGCAATCACCATGTAATTGCTTTACTTTATCACAAAGCGGTAGCGATAGTCGTAGAAGCAATAGTTGGCGAGAAGACAACGATGCTTCGATGGAGATCAAGGTGTCAAGCCGGTGATGATGTTGATCATGACGGTGATTTGGAGATGGAGATCAAAGGCACAAGATGATGATGGCCATATCATATTACTTATATTGATTGCATGTGATGTTTATCCTTTATGCATCTTATTTTGCTTAGTTCGACGGTAGCATTATAGGATGATCTCTCACTAAATTTCAAGGTATAAGTGTTCTCCCTGAGTGCAAGCCAGTTTTGCACATGCAGAATACTCGGGTTCAACTTGACGAGCCTAGCATATGCAGATATGGCCTCGGAACACTGAGACCGAAAGGTCGAGCGTGAATCATATAGCAGATGTGATCAACATAGTGATGTTCACCATTGAAAACTACTACATCTCACGTGATGATCAGACATGGTTTAGTTGATATGGATCACGTGATCACTTAGATGATTAGAGGGATGTCTATCTAAGTGGGAGTTCTTAAGTAATATGATTAATTGAACTTTAATTTATCATGAACTTAGTACCTGATACTATTTTGCATGTCTATATTGTTGTAGATAGATGGCCCGTGTTGTTGTTCTATTGAATTTTAATGCGTTCTGCTACCTCTTGAGCACTGCGTTGGATTTCCCCGAAGAGGAGAGGATGATGCAGCAAAGTAGCGTAAGTATTTCCCTCAGTTTTTGAGAACCAAGGTATCAATCTAGTAGGAGGCCACGCACAAGTCCCTCGTACCTGCACAAAACAATAGCTCCTCGCAACCAACGCGATTAGGGGTTGTCAATCCCTTCACGGTCACTTACGAGAGTGAGATCTGATAGAGATGATAAATAATATTTTTCATATTTTTGATATAGAGATGCAAAGTAAAAAGTAAAAGGCAAAGTAAAAACAAAGCAATTATTAAAGTAATGGAGATTGATATGATGAGAATAGACCCAGGGGCCATAGGTTTCACTAGTGGCTTCTCTCAAGAGCATAAGTATTCTACGGTGGTGAACAAATTACTGTTGAGCAATTGATGAATTGAGCATAGTTATGAGAATATCTAGGTATGATCATGTATATAGGCATCACGTCCGAGACAAGTAGACCGACTTCGCCTCATCTACTACTATTACTCCACTCATCGACCGCTATCCAAAGATGCATCTAGAGTATTAAGTTAAAAACAGAGTAACGCCTTAAGCAAGATGACATGATGTAGAGGATAAATTCATGCAATATGATAAAAACCCATCTTGTTATCCTCGATGGCAACAATACAATACGTGCCTTGCAACCCTTTCACACTTTGGGCAAGGACACTGCAAGATTGAACCCAAAGCTAAGCACTTCTCCCATTGCAAGAACTACCAATCTAGTTGGCCAAACCAAACGGATAATTCGAAGAGACTTGCAAAGATAAATAATCATACATAAAAGAATTCAGAGAAGATTCAAATATTATTCATAAATAATCTGGATCATAAACCCACAATTCATCGGTCTCAACAAACACACCGCAAAAAGAAGATTACATCGAATAGATCTCCACGAGAGAGGGGGAGAACATTGTATTGAGATCCAAAAAGAGAGAAGAAGCCATCTAGCTACTAGCTATGGACCCAAGGTCTGAAGTAAACTACTCACACTTCATCGGAGGGGCTATGGTGATGATGTAGAAGCCCTCCGTGGTGGATGCCCTCCGGCGGAGCTTCTAACAGGCCCCAAGATGGGATCTCGTGGATACAGGAAGTTGCGGCGGTGGAATTAGGTTTTGGCTCTTGTTTTGATCGCTTGGGGGCACGTGGGTATATAAAGGAGGAAGGAGTACGCTGGTCGAGCAACAGGGGCCCACGAGGCGGGGCGCGCCTAGGGGGGCCCACCCTCGTGACCGCCTCTTTGTTCCTTGGAGTAGGGTCCAAGTCTCCGGATCACGCTCGTGAGAAGATCACGTTCCGAAGGTTTCATTCCGCTTGGACTCGCTTGATATTCCGCTTCTTCCAAACACCAAATAGGCAAAAACAACAATTCGGGCTGGGCCTCCGGTTAATAGGTTAGTCCCAAAATAATATAAAAGTGGAAAATAAAGCCCAATATAGTCCAAAACAGTAGATAAAGTAGCATGGAGCAATAAAAATTATAGATACGTTGGAGACGATCGGCATCCCCAAGCTTAATTCCTGCTCGTCTCGAGTAGGTAAATGATAAAAGAGAATTTTGATGCGGAGGATACTTTGGCATAATTTCAATGTAAATCTTCTTAATTGTGGTATGAATATTCAGATCCGAAAGATTCAAGACAAAAGTTCATATTGACATAAAAATAATAATACTTCAAGCATACTAACTAAGCAATTATGTCTTCTCAAAATAACATGGCCAAAGAAAGTTATCCCTACAAAATCATATAGTCTGGCTATGCTCCATCTTCCCCACACAAAATATTTAAATCATGCACAACCCCGATGACAAGCCAAGCAATTGTTTCATACTTTAACATTTTCAAAACTTTTTCAATCTTCACGCAATACATGAGCGTGAGCCATGGATATAGCACTATATGTGGAATAGAATGGTGGTTGTGGAGAAGACAAAAGGAGGGAAGATAGTCTCACATCAACTAGGCATATCAACGGGCTATGGAGATGCCCATCAATAGATATCAATGTGAGTGAGTAGGGATTGCCATGCAACGGATGCACTAGAGCTATAAGTATATGAAAGCTCAACAAAAGAAACTAAGTGGGTGTGCATCCAACTCGCTTGCTCACGAAGACCTAGGGCATTTGAGGAAGCCCATCATTGGAATATACAAGCCAAGTTCTATAATGAAAAATTCCCACTAGTATATGAAAGTGACAAAATGAGAGACTCTCTAACATGAAGATCTTGGTGCTACTTTGAAGCACAAGTGTGGTAAAAGGATAGTAGCATTGTCCCTTCTCTCTTTTTCTCTCATTTTCATTTTTTTATTTGGGCCTTTTCTCCTTTTTTACGGCCTTTTTTTTTCATTTTTCTTTTATTTTTTATTTTTCGTCCGGAGTCTCATCCCGACTTGTGGGGGAATCATGGTCTCCATCATCCTTTCCTCACTTGGGACAATGCTCTAAAGAATGATGATCATCACACTTTTATTTTTCTTACAACTCAATAATTACAACTCGATACTTAGAACAAAGTATGACTCTATATGAATGCCTCCGGCGGTGTACCGGAATATGCAATGAAACAAGAGTGACATGTATGAAAGAATTATGAACGGTGGCTTTGCCACAAATACGATGTCAACTACATGATCATGCTAGCAATATGACAATAATGGAGCGTGTCATAATAAACGGAATGGTGGAAAGTTGCATGGCAATATATCTCGGAATGGCTATGGAAATGCCATGATAGGTAGGTATGGTGGCTGTTTTGAGGAAGATATATGGTGGGTGTATGATACCGGCGAAAAGTGCGCGGTATTAGAGAGGCTAGCAATGGTGGAAGGATGGGAAAAAGTGCGATAATCCATGGACTCAACATTAGTCATAAAGAACTCATATACTTATTGCAAAAATCTAGAAGTTATCAAAGAAAAGTATTACGCGATGCTCCTAGGGGATAGATTGGTAGGAAAAGACCATCGTCATCCCCGACCACCACTCATAAGGAAGACAATCAATAAATAAATCATGCTCCGAAGTTCATCACATAACGGTTCACCATACGTGCATGCTACGGAATCACAAACTTCAACACAAGTATTCTTTAAATTCACAAATACTCAACTAGAATGACTCTAATATCACCATCTTCATATCTCAAAACAATTATGAAGCATCAAACTTTTCTTAGTACTCAACGCACTCAAAATAAAGTTTCACATATCTTGAATACCAAGTATATTAATATTAAGCAAATTACCATGCTATTAACGACTCTCAAAATAATCTAAGTGAAGCATGAGAGATCAATAGTTTCTTTAAAACAAATCCACCACCGTGCTCTAAAAGATCTAAGTGAAGCACTAGAGCAAAAATTATTACGCTCAAAAGATATAAGTGAAGCACTATGAGCAAAACTATCAAGCTCAAAAGATATAAGTGAAGCACATAGAGTATTCTATCAAATTCCAATTTATGTATGGCTATCTGAAAAGGTGTGTACAGCAAGGATGATTGTGGTAAACTAACAAGCAAAGACGCAAATAATACAAGACGCTCCAAGCAAAACACATATCATGTGGTGAATAAAAATATAGCTCCAAGAAAATTACCGATGGAAGTAGACGAAAGACGGGATGCCTCTCGGGGCATCCCCAAGCTTTGACTTTTTGGTGTCCTTGGATTATCTTAGGGGTGCCATGGTCATCCCCAAGCTTAGGCTCTTGCCACTCCTTGTTCCATAATCCATCAAAATAATCTACCCAAAACTTGAAAACAGCACAACACAAAACTCAATAGAAATCTCGTGAGCTCCGTTAGAGAAAGAAAACAAAAGACTACTTCAAGGTACTATAATGAACTCATTCTTTATTTATATTGGTGTTAAACCTACTTATTCCAACTTCTCTATGAATTATAAACTATTTTACTAGCCATAGATTCATCAAAATAAGCAAACAACACACGATAAACAGAATATGTCAAAAACAGAACAGTCTGTAGTAATCTGTAACTAACGCAAACTTATGGAACTCCAAAAAATCTTCCAAAATTAGAAGACCTAGAAAATTTGTTTATTGATCAGCAGCAATTGGAATCAGTATTTTATCACGTTCTGGTGATATTTAATAATTCGGGCACTGAGCGCAAAGTTTCTGGAAATTACAGCAAGATCAAATAACTATCATCCAAGAAGATCCAATAGGTATAGCTTGGCACAAACACTAATTAAAACATAAAACCACATCTAAACATATGCTAGATGGATTATTTATTCCGAAACAGAAGCAAAAGCAAAAATAAAATAAAATTGGGTTGCCTCCCAACAAGCGCTATCGTTTAACACCCCTAGCTAGGCATAAAAGCAAGGATAGATTTAGGTATTGCCATCTTTAGTAGGCAGTCCATAGGTGGCTCTCATGATAGATTCATATGGTAATTTTATTTTATTTCTAGGGAAGTGTTCCATGCCCTTCTTGAAGGGAAATTGAAATCTAATATTCCCTTCCTTCATATCAATAATTGCACCAATTGTTCTAAGGAAAGGTCTACCAAGAATAATAGGACAAGAAGGATTGCAATCTATATCAAGAACGATAAAATCTACGGGCATATAATTCCTATTTGCAATAATAAGAACATCATTAATTCTTCCCATAGGCTTTTTAATAGTGGAATCCGCAAGATGCAAATTTAGAGAGCAATCATCAAAGTCACGGAAATCTAGCAAATCACACAAGGTTTTGGGAATAGTGGAAACACTAGCACCCAAATCACACAAGGCATGAAACTCATAATTTTTAATTTTAATTTTAACAGTAGGTTCCCACTCATCATAGAGCTTTCTAGGGATAGAGACTTTCAACTCAAGTTTTTCTTCATAAGATTGCATCAACGCATCAACAATGTGTTCGGTAAAGGCCTTATTTTGACTATAAGCATGAGTAGAATTTAGCACGGATTGCAACAAGGAAATATAATCAATTAAAGAGCAATTTTCATAATTAAATTCCTTGAGATCCAATATAGTGGGTTTAGCAACATCTTGGTTTTTATTTCTTTCAATCCCACATTTATCAATTTCATCATCAAGATCTAAAAACTCCGAATTCTTAGAATGCCTTCTAGGTAAAGGAAGATCATATTCAGTTTCATCAAGATTCATATTGGAAAACAAAGATTTAATGGGGGACACATCAATAACTTTTAGATCTTCATCTTGATTTTCATAGGAATTGGAAGAACACGCTTTAATAAAGGCATCTTTGAAGCACGATCCTAGCGGTTCTTTCTTTGCACTCATCAATGGAAATTCTCATAGCTTTGAGAGACTCATTGATATCATGCTTAGGAGGAATAGATCTAAGCTTTAAAGAATCAATTTCAAGAGAAATTCTATCAACGTTCCTAGCCAAATCATCAAATTTGCGCAATTTCTCCTCAAGCAAAGCATTAAAATTCTTTTGTGAACTCATAAATTCTTTAACACTAGTCTCAAATTCAGAGGGCATCTTATTAAAATTTCCATAAGAATTGTTGTAGGAATTTCCATAATTAGTAGAAGGATTACTAGGATAAGGCCTAGGATTAAAATTCCCTCTATACGCGTTATTACCAAAATTATTCCTACCAACAAAATTCACATCCATAGATTCATTATTATTCTCAATCAAATTAGACAAAGGCATATCATTAGGATCAGAAGAAACACTCTTAGTAGCAAATAATTTCATAAGTTCATCCATCTTTCCACTCAAAACATTAATTTCTTCTATCGCATGCACTTCTTTATTAGTAGATCTTTCGGTATGCCATTGAGAATAATTAACCATAATTCTATCTAGAAGTTTAGTAGCATCTCCTAAAGTGATTTCCATAAAATTGCCTCCTGCGGCCGAATCTAAAAGATTTCTAGAAGCAAAATTCAATCCAGCATAAAAGTTTTGTATAATCATCCACAAGTTCAAACCATGAGTAGGACAATTACGTATCATTAATTTCATTCTCTCCCAAGCTTGTGCAACATGTTCATGATCAAGTTGCTTCAAATTCATAATATTGTTCCTAAGAGAGATAATCTTAGCGGGAGGAAAATACTTAGAGATAAAGGCATCTTTGCACTTGTTCCAAGAATCAATACTATTTTTAGGCAGAGATGAGAACCACGCTTTAGCACGATCTCTAAGCGAAAAAGGAAATAGCTTCAACATAACTACATCATTATCGACATATTTTTTCTTTTGCATATCACATAAATCAACGGTTATTCAGATGAGTAGCGGCATCTTCACTAGGAAGGCCGCGAATTGATCTTTCATAAAAGATTCAACAAAGCAAGATTGATTTCACAAGATTCAAGATTGGCAAGAGGAGCAATCGAGTGCTAAGGAAATCATTATTATTGGTATTGGTGAAGTCACACAAATTGGTAGTATCTTGAGCCATCGCGACAAACAAGCAATCCAACACACGAGCAAACAAAAGGAAAGCGAGAAAAGGGCAAACGGGAAAAAGAGGAGGAGATTGGGAAAGAGAGGGCGAATAAAACGGCAAGGGTGAAGTGGGGGAGAGGAAAACGAGAGGCAAATGGCAAATAATGTAATGAGGGAGATAGGGATTGTGATGGGTACTTGGTATGGTGCTTGACTTGTTTTATGTGAGCCTCCCGCAACGGCGCCAGAAATTCTTCTTGCTACCTCTTGAGCATGCGTTGGATTTCCCGAAGAGGAGAGGATGATGCAGCAAAGTAGCGTAAGTATTTCCCTCAGTTTTTGAGAACCAAGGTATCAATCCAAAGAGGAGGCCACGACAAGTCCCTCATACCGCACAAAACAATAGCTCCCCGCAACCTACGCGATTAGGGGTTGTCAATCCCTTCACGGTCACTTACGAGAGTGAGATCTGATAGAGATGATAAATAATATTTTTGGTATTTTTGATATAGAGATGCAAAGTAAAAAGTAAAAGGCAAAGTAAAAACAAAGCAAGTATTAAAGTGATGGAGATTGATAAGATGAGAATAGACCCGGGGGCCATAGGTTTCACTAGTGGCTTCTCTCAAGAGCATAAGTATTCTACGGTGGGTGAACAAATTACTGTTGAGCAATTGACAGAATTGAGCATAGTTATGAGAATATCTAGGTATGATCATGTATATAGGCATCACGTCCGAGACAAGTAGACCGACTCCTGCCTGCATCTACTACTATTACTCCACTCATCGACCGCTATCCAAAGATGCATCTAGAGTATTAAGTTAAAACAGAGTAACGCCTTAAGCAAGATGACATGATGTAGAGGGATAAATTCATGCAATATGATAAAACCCCATCTTGTTATCCTCGATGGCAACAATACAATACGTGCCTTGCAACCCTTTCACATCCTTTGGTAAGGACACCGCAAGATTGAACCCAAAGCTAAGCACTTCTCCCATTGCAAGAACTACCAATCTAGTTGGCCAAACCAAACGGATAATTCGAAGAGACTTGCAAAGATAACCAATCATACATAAAAGAATTCAGAGAAGATTCAAATATTATTCATAGATAATCTGGATCATAAACCCACAATTCATCGGTCTCAACAAACACACCGCAAAAAGAAGATTACATCGAATAGATCTCCATGAGAGAGGGGGAGAACATTGTATTGAGATCCAAAAAGAGAGAATAAGCCATCTAGCTACTAGCTATGGACCCGAAGGTCTGAAGTAAACTACTCACACTTCATCGGAGGGGCTATGGTGATGATGTAGAAGCCCTCCATGGTGGATGCCCCTCCCATGAGCTCCTAACAGGCCCCAAGATGGGATCTCGTGGATACAAGAAGTTGCGGCGGTGGAATTAGGTTTTGGCACCTGTTCGATCGCTTGGGGGCACGAGGTATATATAGGAGGAAGGAGTACGCCGGTGGAGCAACAGGGGCCCATGAGGCAGGGGGCGCCCTAGGAGGGGGCCCACCGTGACCGCCTCTTTGTTCCTTGGAGTAGGGTCCAAGTCTCTGGATCACGCTCAGGACAAAATCACGCTCCGAAGGTTTTATTCCGCTTGGACTCCGTTGATATTCCGCTTCTTCAAACACCAAATAGGCAAAAAACAGCAATTTCGGCTGGGCCTCCGGTTAATAGGTTAGTCCCAAAATAATATAAAAGTGGAAAATAGAGCCCAATATAGTCCAAAATAGTAGATAAAGTAGCATGGAGCAATAAAAAATTATAGATATGTTGGAGACGTATCAGGCATCCCCATGCTTAATTCATGCTTGTCCTCGAGTAGGTAAATGATAAAAAGAGAATTTTTGATGCGGAGTGATATTTTGGCATAATTTCAATGTAAATCTTCTTAATTGTGGTATGAATATTCAGATCAGGAAGATTGAAGACAAAAGTTCATATTGACATAAAAATAATAATACTTCAAGCATACTAACTAAGCAATTATGTCTTCTCAAAATAACATGGCCAAAGAAAGTTGTCCCTACAAAATCATATAGTCTGGCTATGCTCCATCTTCCCCACACAAAATATTTAAATCATGCATAACCCCGATGACAAGCCAAGCAATTGTTTCATACTTTAACATTTTTAAAACTTTTTCAATCTTCACGCAATACATGAGCGTGAGCCATGGATATAGCACTATATGTGGAATAGAATGGTGGTTGTGGAGAAGACAAAAGGAGGGAAGATAGTCTCACATCAACTAGGCGTATCAACGAGCTATGGAGATGCCCATCAATAGATATCAATGTGAGTGAGTAGGGATTGCCATGCAACGGATGCACTAGAGCTATAAGTATATGAAAGCTCAACAAAAGAAACTAAGTGGGTGTGCATCCAACTCGCTTGCTCACGAAGACCTAGGGCATTTGAGGAAGCCCATCATTGGAATATACAAGCCAAGTTCTATAATGAAAAATTCCCACTAGTATATGAAAGTGACAAAATGAGAGACTCTCTAACATGAAGATCTTGGTGCTACTTTGAAGCACAAGTGTGGTAAAAGGATAGTAGCATTGTCCCTTCTCTCTTTTTCTCTCATTTTCACTTTTTTATTTGGGCCTTCTCTCCTTTTTTTATGGCCTCTTTTTTTTTCTTTTTTTTTCGTCCGGAGTCTCATCCCGACTTGTGGGGGAATCATGGTCTCCATCATCCTTTCCTCACTTGGGACAATGCTCTAAAGAATGATGATCATCACATTTTTATTTTTCTTACAACTCAATAATTACAACTCGATACTTAGAACAAAGTATGACTCTACATGAATGCCTCCGGCGGTGTACCGGGATATGCAATGAAACAAGAGTGACATGTATGAAAGAATTATGAACGATGGCTTTGCCACAAATACGATGTCAACTACATGATCATGCTAGCAATATGACAATAATGGAGCGTGTCATAATAAACGGAACGGTGGAAAGTTGCATGGCAATATATCTCGGAATGGCTATGGAAATGCCATGATAGGTAGGTATGGTGGCTGTTTTGAGGAAGATATATGGTGGGTGTATGATACCGGCGAAAAGTGCGCGGTATTAGAGAGGGCTAGCAATGGTGGAAGGATGGGATAAAGTGCGTATAATCCATGGACTCAACATTAGTCATAAAGAACTCATATACTTATTGCAAAAATCTAGAAGTTATCAAAGCAAAGTATTACGCGCATGCTCCTAGGGGGATAGATTGGTAGGAAAAGGCCATCGCTCGTCCCCGACCGCCACTCATAAGGAAGATAATCAATAAATAAATCATGCTCCGAGTTCATCACATAACGGTTCACCATACGTGCATGATTCGAGGCCAAGCGGCACACACGATGCTGCTGGACAGTATGTACATTATTTAATGAACATGAAGGGGCCTCGATCACACGAACTACGCGGTAGCGGAAGAATGACGAGATGGCACTCCGTAGCATAGGGACACCGACATGGACACGGCCTAGACACGAGATGCGCTCCGAAGCGAACCGACTTGCTTGAAAGCTGGCATAACACGCCAGGTCAGTACATTGAATGTACTTGCAAGCTCACAACAAACATAAGCACGATGACAGACAATATCAAGATATTTAAACAGGTTAATGCAATGCAAAAACTACTACTGAAGGAACACAAACGATTCATGCAATGAGTCCCACGGACTCGCTTACCAGACGGTTACCTCGTAACCAAACGGTGACCTTACCTGGGTCACACCTGAAACCAATCACTCATGAACACCTCAAGTGTTCATGCTTCACCACGAACCAATGCATCACAACAATCACTTAGTTTGCAAGATTTATTAGAAAAGTTGATCCATGGTGTGACTTACTCACGAGTTATGCCCATAACCGAGGATGCGGCTATCGATAGATTAAATACACTCTGCAGAGGTAGCGCACTTTACCCACACTATGGAACACCTGGCCTCGCATTCCCATTCGGGTGGACCAAAGCATTTCGACGAAACTCTCCCTTTGTCATGCACTCTCCCCGGCCACTTCGACCAACTCCCCCTCAAGGCTAGGTCTTGGGTGGCCCCGTGTCTACCAAAGACGCCAACGGCCACCGTCGTGGCAAAACGGTCCCAAACGGGGACAAGGTACCATAAAAACAAAAAAACGAGCACACAAGGTTATGTCTGCCTACCGGGCCAGGGTATGCACGCCCATAACCTCGCTCATGAGGCACCGTGAGAGCCACAACAAAGGACCGAATCAAGACCTTCCCATAAGGTAAATGTGGTCGATCAATTAAAACCCGATTCAAGGCACCATGATGTGATCAATATCATATTCAAGTTAAACTTAATCAAGTTTAGCTTTGATAAAAACTTTTTATCATCAACATGATATAACCCAAAAAGAATCATGCAACTACTCGTCATACAAAGCAAACAACTCATATTCATGGATCAAACTTAACAATATATGCATCTTGCAATATTTAGAACCAAAACTTCTCTGGTTATAACTCATTTTTATTTATCAAGCAATATTGTTATTAGTTCTTTATTTAAATGAAACTATCACTTAGTAAAATAACTAATATTAATTTCCATAGCAATATGCATAGTGCAAAATATTACTCTACTTAGCCAAACAAGTTCATGCATTCAACCAGTAACTAAAACAAGCATATCAAGCATGGTAAAGTAACTAGAAATTAACTAAATTTATTTATCAAATTTTAAATGCAAATAAATACTCATATTCAAGTAGAAAATCATAGATATTGAAGTAACACCATCCAAATGCTGGTGTGGCTTGCCTTAGTGTAGAGGAGGATCACACCCCTCTTGGTTTGCTTCAAGACAAGCTTCTCCTTCTGAAAAAGAATTTAAAACCACAAAAATATTTGTCAAAACACATTCTAAAAATCACCAGAAATTCTAGACAACAAGGGAAATTCCACCTTTTGGTGTGCTGCTAGAGCTTTCTGAAACAAAGACAATGCAAAAAGAATCAAATCATTTGGACTTATGGTTTAGAAATGGTGGCTGGTCAAAGTTCAGTCAAATTTCTGAATAATATTTGAATTAAACAGAAATCCTGGGGGGTGGGGTGATGTCGAAGGCTAAAACAGAAATACGCATCACTTCGTACCGCTTCGGGCGCGAGTGGTGAGACCGATAGGTGGGTCCCACGTGTCAGGAGAGAGAGGGGGCGAGCGAGATCAGAGAGAGGCGGAGCTTCGCCGGAGCTTATGCCGGCGACGAGGGGGTTTGGGGCTAGGCTAGAGGGATAGGATTGAAGCGGGGCTTTAGGCGCACCTGCCCGTACCCATGGCTTGGCGAGAGGTGGACGGAGCTGCTCGAGGTTGAGCTCGCAAGCTACGGTGGCGGACGGGTTTCGCCGGAGAGGTTGAAGACGATGGCTAGGGGCGGCTCCAAGGGCTTGGCGGCGTCCAGGCAGCACCAACAGACCACCAAGGCCCCGCCCAAGCAGCTGCTTGAGCTCGAGAGGCCCTGGAGAGCGGCTGGCCTACGGGGATCGCCGGAGTCCTCGGGTCGGGGCGACAGCCAGAGGCCTGCCGGACCAAGATGCGGTCGTTCTACGTGTTCGTGGGGGTTGTGTGGAGTGGTGCTTGGCCAGGATTCGAGGCGGGGTCGCTTTATATAGCCGGAGCAAGGGGAGGGGGAACGTGTCACCACCGGAGCTCTCTTGACACGTGGTGAACGACAATGAGAAGCTCCAAGGGAGGGGGCAAAGGCTCAGCGTCAACGCAGGAGCTTGCCCACGCTCACGGCCGAGCACAGGAGGCAGTTGGGGAAGTGGACAAGCGCACGCGCACACTGTGGTGTTTTGGCCGCGACGCGCCCGTGCTTGCTGCGGTGGCTCCGGCGTAGGCGAGCGCCAGGGAGCGGTCAAGGGTGATGGGTCGGGGCTTGTGGCGCCGTGCGGCAGTCGGCAGCGAGTGCTGGAACGAGCACGCGCGAAACAAAGGGCAAGGCGCCAGCCAGAGCGCGTCGAGACGCTGCCAGGCGCCATGTCCTCGTGCGGTCACCAAGCTGGCATGGTAAAAATGACGCCCAGGAGTAGCCAAACCTTGTCTGCGCGTTCGACCATGCATTGTTTAGTCTAGGAGAGGTGATGGTTCATGCCCAGGCCGACCAGACTTGACTCCACTAAGCTGACAAGTTTCTGTCCAGAAACTTGGTCGCCAAGTTTGGCCACCTTCTAGAAGGCCATTAGGGCTGATCTCCTGGGGCTTAGGGTTTCTTAGGAGGGTGTTTAAGCTCAAGAAAGATCAGGGCTAAAAGCTCAAGGAAAAATGTACTTGTTGTAGAAACTGGAAATCTGGGCCAGAATAGAAATGATTTTCTACAGCAAAAATATTCCAAAAAGTGGTGCGATATTTTTGCATGGGAAGGTGTGCCAAGGTTCTAAGAATATTCAGGAATTATCTCAGATTTTTCTGAGCACGAAAAAATAAGGTTGCTTTGGAGCACAAGTTCCTGAAGTGAGTTTCAGAGAGAAAAAAAATGAATATTTTTCTTTTATGAAAAATATTCATTTGATTATTTTGAGGATTTATCAGAGGAATAAAGTAGATAGGCCACTTGGGTGAAAGTCAAGGATATGTCCAAGTGACAAGTCCATTTGAAATGATTCAAACTCCAAATCAAATAAGGGCAAAAACCACGATAAAAACCAAGTCCGGAAAAGAGAGAGAAGGCAAGTCCGGAAAAAGAGAGAAGGCAAAATCCAGGCTATCACACTGCGGAGGTATAAATCAAGAAGGAGAATCAAGTGTTGATGGTCAACAAGACCACCAGTTTCAAGAAAAAAGGTAAAGGGAAGAAGGGGAACTTCAAGAAGAACAACAAGCAAGTTGCTGCTCAAGTGAAGAAGCCCAAGTCTGGACCTAAGCCTGAGACTGAGTGCTTCTACTGCAAAGGGACTGGTCACTAGAAGCGGAACTGCCCCAAGTATTTGGCGGAGAAGAAAGATGGCAAAGTGAAAGGTATATTTGATATACATGTTATTGATGTGTACCCTACTAATGCTCGTAGTAGCGCCTCGGTATTTGGTACTGGTTCTGTTGCTAATATTTGCAACTCGAAACAGGGGCTACGGATTAAGCGAAGATTGGCTAAGGACGAGGTTACGATGCGCGTGGGAAATGGTTCCAAAGTCGATGTGATCGCCGTCGGCACGCTACCTCTACATCTAACTTCGGGATTAATTTTAGACCTAAATAATTGTTATTTGGTGTCAGCGCTGAGCATGAACATTATATATGGATCTTGTTTGATGCGAGAGGGTTATTCATTTAAATCAGGGAATAATGGTTGTTTTATTTATATGAATAATCTCTTTTATGGTCATGCACCCTTGATGAGTGGTCTGTTTTTACTAAATCTTGATAGTAGTGATACACATGTTCATAGTATTGAAGCCAAAAGATATAAGTTTAATAATGATAGTTCAACTTATTTGTGGCACTGCCGTTTAGGTCATATTGGTGTAAAGCGCATGAAGAAACTCCATGCACATGGACTTTTGGAATCACTTGATGCTTGCGAACCATGCCTCATGGGAAAGATGACTAAGACTCCGTTCTCTGGAACAATGGAGCAAGCAACGGACTTGTTGGAAATAATACATACTGATGTATGCGGTCCGATGAGTGTTGATGCTCACGGCAGGTATCGTTATTTTCTTACCTTCAAAAAAGATTTGAGCAGATATGGGTATATCTACTTGATGAAATATAAGTCTGAAACATTTGAAAAGTTCAAAGAATTTCATAGTGAAGTGGAAAATCACCGTAACAAGAAAATAAAGTTTGTACGATCTGATCGTGGAGGAGAATATTTGAGTTACGAGTTTGGTCTTCATTTGAAACAATGCGGAATAGTTTCGCAACTGACGCCACCTGGAACACCACAACGTAATGGTGTGTCTTAACGTCGTAATCGTACTTTACTAGATATGGTGCGATCTATGATGTCTCTCACTAATTTACCGCTATCGTTTTGGGGTTATGCTTTAGAGACGGCTGCATTCACGTTAAATAGGGCACCATCTAAATCGGTTGAGACGACACCTTATGAACTATGGTTTGGCAAGAAACCCAAGTTGTCGTTTCTTAAAGTTTGGGGCTGCAATGCTTATGTGAAATAGCTTCAACCTGATAAGCTCGAACCCAAATTGGAGAAATGTGTCTTCATAGGATACCCTAAGGAGATTGTTGGGTACACCTTCTATCACAGATCCGAAGGCAAGATATTCGTTGCTAAGAATGGATCCTTTCTAGAGAAGGAGTTTCTCTCGAAAGAAGTGAGTGGGAGGAAAGTAGAACTTGATGAGGTAACAGTACCCGCTCCCTTATTGGAAAGTAGTTCATCACAGAAATCAGTTCCAGTGTTTCCTACACCAGTAAGTGAGGAAGCTAATGATGATGATCATGAAACTTCTGATCAAGTTACTATAGAACCTTGTAGGTCAACCAGAGTAAGATCCGCACCAGAGTGGTACAGTAATCCTGTTCTGGAAGTCATTTTACTTGACCATGACGAACCTACGAACTATGAGGAAGCGATGATGAGCCTAGATTCCGCAAAATGGCTTGAGGCCATGAAATCTGAGATGGGATCCATGTATGAGAACAAAGTATGGACTTTGATTGACTTGCCCAATGATCGGCAAGCCATAGAGAATAAATGGATCTTCAAGAAGAAGACTGTCACTGACGGTAATGTTACTGTCTACAAAGCTTGACTTGTTGCTAAAGGTTTTCGACAAGTTCAAGGAGTTGACTACAATGAGACCTTCTCACCCGTAGCGATGCTTAAGTCCGTCCGAATCATGTTAGCAATTGCCGCATTTTATAATTATGAAATTTGGCAAATGGATGTCAAAACTGCATTCCTTAATGGATATCTTAAAGAAGAGTTGTATATGATGCAACCAGAAGGTTTTGTCGATCCAAAAGGTGCTAAAAAAGTGTGCAGGCTCCAGCGATCCATTTATGGACTGGTGCAAGCCTCTCGGAGCTGGAATATACGCTTTGATAGTGTGATCAAAGCATATGAATTTATACAGACTTTTGGAGAAGCCTGTATTTACAAGAAAGTGAGTGGGACCTCTGTAGCATTTCTGATATTATATGTGGATGACATATTGTTGATCGAAAATGATACTGAATTTCTGAATAGCATAAAAGGATACTTGAATAAGAATTTTTCAATGAAAGACCTCGGTGAAGCGGCTTATATATTGGGCATCAAGATCTATAGAGATAGATCAAGACGCTTAATTGGACTTTCACAAAGCACATAACTTCACAAAGTTTTGAAGAAGTTCAAAATGGATCAAGCAAAGAAAGGGTTCTTGCCTGTGTTACAAGGTGTGAAGTTGAGTCAGACTCAATGCCCTACCACTGCAGAAGATGGAGAGAAAATGAAAGTCATTCCCTATGCTTTAGCCATAGGTTCTATCATGTATGCAATGCTGTGTACCAGACCTGATGTGTGCCTTGCTATTAGTTTAGCAGGGAGGTATCAAAGTAATCCAGGAGTGGATCACTGGACAGCGGTCAAGAATATCCTTAAATACCTGAAAAGGACTAAGGATAAGTTTCTCGTTTATGGAGGTGACAAAGAGCTCGTCGTAAATGGTTACGTCGATGCAAGCTTTGACACTCATCCAGATGACTCCAAGTCACAAACCGGATACGTATTTTTATTGAATGGTGGAGCTGTCAGTTGGTGCAGTTCCAACCAGAGCGTCGTGGCGGGATCTACGTGTGAAGTGGAATACATAGGGCCTTCAGAAGCAGCGAATGAAGGAGTCTGGATGAAGGAGTTTATATCCGATCTAGGTGTCCTACCTAGTGCATCGGGTCCAATGAAAATCTTTTGTGACAGTACTGGTGCAATTGCCTTGGCAAAGGAATCCAGCTTTCACAAGAGAACCAAGCACAGCGGCGGAGCCAGTGTATAGGCATTGGGTTCAACTGAACCCAATGGATCTTGCCTCGGACGTGGTATATATAGGTGTTTGACTGATGTGAACCTAACAAAATATTCTGGCTGACCCCAACACACCTCACGTACGTGGAAGGAAAGGGCCCAAAAGAAAAAGCCCACGTAATCGTTTTACCAGAATCGTGAGTGCGTCACTCATGTAATCCTTTTTACGAGAAAAGCGTACGCAGACGCACGCGGCCTCGTCGAAGCATGTTTTTTTTCCATCGTTCATCTAATAGTTTCTCTAATTTCCATCTCGCATGTTCTTGTCGCTCGACGCCTCTGCCGCCGCCGCACGCCCGCGACAAGTAAACGGCTGCAGATCGACATCAGCAATACTGAAACCCAAGATTTGAGGTAATTAGATGATACAGCCGCATCTCCTCTCCTTTTTTGTATGTTTTATCTACCCTAAAACACTAGTACACAGTGACTGCTTTACCCTTGTTTTTTTATTCGTTTTTCTCCATGAACTTTGATTGATCTAGGCTATGGAGCTGTATTTTTCAAAGAAAACTCGGTCACCAGATCGAGATGATGATACAGGCACATCAAGGTCTCCCACTAGACGTAGGCTAAGTGCATCAAATGTCACTGCAGCTAGTCTCTCGAAGCCTACTATTCATACAGAAATTAACTTAGATGAGTTGCTGTATGATCCGGCTGATCGGAAGAGAATTTCAGACTACACAAGAAATCCTAAAAAGCAAGATGAGATTAGGCGCAAATATTTAATGAGAGGACCTTACAGGCCACCATCTAATTTTGATTACCCGCAGAGGGAGATTGGTGATACTCAACGGAGATTTAATCCAGATTGGTTTAACGACTATGATCGTTGGCTTGAGTATGGTGACACAACGCATAAGGCTTTTTGTTTGCGTTGCTACCTTTTTAGAGATTACAATGAGGGACAAGCTGGAAATGATGCATTTGCAATTAACGGTTGGAACGGTTGGAACAAGAAAAGCAGACTCCATACTCATGAGGGTAAGGGTAATGTTAATAGCTTTCACAATGTAGCAGTAAAAAGATGTGACGCTTTGATGAATCAAGATCAGTCAATTCATG
The DNA here is from genome assembly GCA_021605205.1 of Aegilops longissima. Taxonomy (NCBI): domain Eukaryota; kingdom Viridiplantae; phylum Streptophyta; class Magnoliopsida; order Poales; family Poaceae; genus Aegilops; species Aegilops longissima. The sequence goes on from CM038677.1 coordinate 560,948,921, forward strand.
TTGCTTTTGATAAGTAAACTGATCTTACAAAAAGGCAAAATCGAATCCGGCTTGATGCTTCCATTGATTCGGTGAGATACTTGTTGCATCAAGGCTTAGCTTTCCGGGGACATGATGAATCAGAGGAGTCAAAAAATAAGGGAAATTTCCGAGAGTTGGTACATACTTTGGCAAACCAGAATGAAGCTATACGGAATGTAATTCTTGAGAATGCTCCAAAAAACTGTAAGTGGGTATGTGGAGATATTCAAAAGGAAATTGCAAATTATTTTGCAAAGGTAACATCAAATTTAATCGCCTCTATTTATGTTTTCTTGCAAATAACAAATGTTCTCTAATAAGTTAATTATCTTTTGTGCAGATAACTTTAAATTCTATTATTGATGAAATTGGGGGCGATGTATTTAGTTTGTTGATTGATGAAGCCGCTGATGTGTCTGACAAAGAGAAAATGGCAGTTGTTTTGAGATATCTTAGCAAGCGTGGATTTATCATTGAAAGGTTAGTTGGAATTGAACATGTGAAGGAAACATCAGCAACTTGTCTCAAGGCTACTCTTCAAAAATTATTCACTGAGATTGGACTAAGCATAAAGCAGGTTAGAGGCCAATGCTATGATGGGGCTAGTAATATGCGTGGTGAGTTTAATGGCTTGAAAGCAAAGATTATGCAAGAGAATAAGCCAATGTATTATGTGCATTGTTTTGCTCACCAGCTCCAGTTGGTTATTGTGGCAGTATCAAAGAAGCATGATGATATTGCAGATTTTTTTACATGATCTCAGTTTTATTCAATGTGGTTGGAGCTTCTTGCAAAAGAAAGGATATGATTAGAGAGAAACATCGAGAGGATGTAATAAAAGCCATAGGTAGTGGGCATATTAGCACTGGCACAGGGCTAAATCAAGAACAAACTCTTCAAAGAGCTGGGGACACACGTTGGGGCTCACACTACCGGACTCTTTCAAGTCTAGTGAAATTGTTCCCATCAGTTATGTCTGTTCTGAAATATGTTGAGAAAGAAGGCAAAAGTGAAAAGAAATGTCAAGCACGTGGTCTTGTAGCATGTTTTGAGACCTTTGATTTTGTTTTTTATTTGCACATGATGTTGCATATATTGGGAAATGCAAATACTTTGCCATAGTCTTTACAAAGGAAGGATCAAGACATCCTGAATGCCATATCATGTGTGAAGTCAACAAGGAATGAGCTGCAAGAACTAAGGGATAATGGATGGGACTCACTTCTTGAGAAGGCACATTCATTCTGTGAAGAGCATCACATTGAGAATGTAAACATGCAGGAGCAATATGTTAATCGGCACAAACCACGGCACAAAACCAATAAGACAAACCTTCAACATTACCGAATTGAGTGTCTTAATTCCGTCATTGATTGGCAGCTTCAAGAGTTTGATGACCGCTTCAATGAGGTAAATTCTGCATTGCTTGGACACATGGCTTCTTTCAACCCCAAATACTCCTTTGCTGCTTTTAACATGGACAGCTTAGTGAAGCTAGCTGAGTTTTATCCGGACACGTCCGCGAGCGTTTGAGGGGCCGGATTTGCCAAGTCAGACTGTAGATGCTCTTATCTACCTAGTGAGGAGACGATTGCTTATACGCTTAAATCATTGAAAAGCGCATGGTGGTATACAACCATATAAAAACAGATTAATAAATAGACACGGTCAACCCACACATGAAAAGTGTTAGAGTAGTTTCAAAAAAAATTGTTAGAGTATATGTTAGTATATTGTGGTATTTGGTAGAATATGATTTGTAATTTATCTTCGTGTTGAAACTTGGCATCACGAAGGCTTTCAACTCGGCCTCATTATTGTTTTCTGCTTCAGGTGTTGCGCCATGGTTTTATGGGGGGGGGGGGCAAGGTGGATCCATCGCTTGATGTTGTTCCTCTCCTCCTCAAGCAGTCCTTGTCAGTGGGTGCGCGGGATAGAACTTTTGGCATGCCGGGGATCTCCTGTACCCACTCTATTCATCATCATCATGCATCTTGACAACCCTATTCCACAAGGCGGAATTGGCGAACCTCTTCCTCCACTTGCATCAATGGGGATATGCACCATAGGCTATCTCTATACGCCAACAACGTTGTGCTTTTCATCAATCCTACCTGAAGGAAATATGCCTTAGAGGCAATAATAAAGTTGTTATTTATATTTCCTTATATCATGATAAATGTTTATTCTTCATGCTAGAATTGTATTAACCGGAAACTTAGTACATGTGTGAATACATAGACAAATAGAGTGTCCCTAGTATGCCTCTACTTGACTAGCTCGTTAATCAAACATAGTTAAGTTTCCTAGCCATAGACATGTGTTGTCATTTGATGAACGGGGTCACATCATTAGAGAATGATGTGATGGACAAGACTCATCCGTTAGCTTAGCACTATGATCGTTTAGTTTATTGCTATTGCTTTCTTCATGACTTATACATGTTCCTCTGACTATGATATTATGCAACTTCCGAATACCGGAGGAACACTTAGTGTGCTATCAAACGTCACAACGTAACTGGGTGATTATAAAGATTCTCTACAGGTGTCTCTGATGGTGTTTGTTGAGTTGGCATAGATCGAGATTAGGATTTTTCACTCCGTGTATCGGAGAGGAATCTCTGGGCCCTCTCGGTAATTCACATCACTATAAGCCTTGCAAGCAATGTGACTAATGAGTTAGTTGCGGGATAATGCATTACGGAACGAGTAAAGAGACTTGTCGGTAACGAGATTGAACTAGGTATGGTGATACCAACGATCGAATCTCGGGCAAGTAACATACCTATGACAAAGGGAACAACGTATGTTGATATGCGGTTTGATTGATAAAGATCTTCGTAGAATATGTAGGAGCCAATATGAGCATCCAGGTTCCGCTATTGGTTATTGACCGGAGATGAGTCTCGGTCATGTCTACATAGTTCTCGAACCCGTAGGGTCCGCACGCTGAACGTTCGGTGACGATCGATATTATGAGTTTATGTGTTTTGATGAACCGAAGGTTGTTCGGAGTCCCGGATATGATCACGGACATGACGAGGAGTCTCGAAATGGTCAAGACATAAAGTTTGATATATTGGATGACTGTGTTTGGACATCGGAATGGTTCCGGGTGAGTTCTGGCATTTACCGGAGTACTGGGGGGTTACCGAAACCCCGCGGGGAGTATATGGGCCCTGATGGGCTTTAGTGGAGAGAGAGAGGGGCGGCTAGGGCAGGCCACACGCCCCCTCCCCCTTGGGTCCTTCCTTCTCTCCTACTCCAACTAGGGAAAGGGGGGGGGGGAATCCTACTCCTGGTGGGAGTAGGACTCCTCCCAGGGCGCGCCATAGAGGGTCGGCCCTCCCCCCTCCTCCACTCCTTTATATACGGGGGAGGGGGGCACCCCATAGACACACAAGTTGACAGTTGTCTTAGCCGTGTGCGGTGCCCCCCTCCACAGATTCCACCTCGGTCATATTGTTGTAGTGCTTAGGCGAAGCCCTGCATCGGTAACTTCATCATCACTGTCATCACGCTGTCGTGCTGACGAAGCTCTCCCTCGACACTCAGCTGGATCGAGAGTTCGTGGGACGTCACCAAGTCGAACGTGTGCAGATCGCGGAGGTGCCGTACTTTCGGTGCTAGGATCCGTCGGATCGTGAAGACGTACGACTACATCAATCGCGTTGTCATAACGCTTCCGCTTACGGTCTACGAGGGTACGTGGACTACACTCTCCCCTCTCGTTGCTATGCATCACCATGATAGATCTTGCGTGTGCGTAGGAATTTTTTTGAAATTAATGCGTTCCTGCTACCTCTTGAGCATGTGTTGGTTTTCCCTTGAAGAGGAAAGGGTGATGCAGCAAAGTAGCGTAAGTATTTCCCTCAGTTTTTGAGAACCAAGGTATCAATCTAGTAGGAGACTACACACAAGTCCCTTGTACCTGCACAAACAATCAAGAACCTTGCAACCAACGCGATAAAGGGGTTGTCAATCCCTTCACGGCCACTTGCAAAAGTGAGATCTGATAAAGATAATAATATAAATATTTTTGGTATTTTTATTGTATATATTGGAAAATAAAGATTGCAAAATAAACGGCGACAGAAATAGCTAGTTGGCGGGAGATTAATATGATGGAAAATAGACCCCGGGGGCCATAGGTTTCACTAGTGGCTTCTCTCAAGATAGCATAATCTACGGTGGGTGAAAAAATTACTATCGAGCAAATTGATAGAAAAGCGCATAGTTATGAGAATATCTAGGCATGATCATGTATATAGGCATCACGTCCGTGACAAGTAGACCGAAACGATTCTGCATCTACTACTATTACTCCACACATCAACCGCTATCCAACATGCATCTAGAGTATTAAGTTCATAAGAACAGAGTAACACATTAGACAAGATGACATGATGTAGAGGGATAAACTCAAGCAATATGATATAAACCCCATCTTTTTATCCTCGATGGCAACAATACAATACGTGCCTTGCTGCCCTCTGTCACATTGGGAAAGGACACCGCAAGATTGAACCCAAAGCTAAGCACTTCTCCCATTGCAAGAAAGATCAATCTAGTAGGCCAAACCAAACTGATAATTCGAAGAGACTTGCAAAGATATTAAATCATGCATATAAGAATTCAGAGAAGAATCAAATATTGTTCATAGATAATCTTGATCATAAACCCACAATTCATTGGATCTCGACAAACACACCGCAAAAAGAATTACATCGAATAGATCTCCAAGAAGATCAAGGAGAACTTTGTATTGAGATCCAAAGAGAGAGAAGAAGCCATCTAGCTAATAACTATGGACCCGATGGTCTGTGGTAAACTACTCACACATCATTGGAGAGGCTATGGTGTTGATGTAGAAGCCCTCCGTGATCAATTCCCCCTCCGGGGGAGCACCGGAAAAGGCCCCAAGATGTGACCTCATAGGTACAGAAGGTTGTGGCGGTGGAAATAGGGTTTCGTGGTGCTCTTGAATGTTTTCAGGGTATCTAAGTATATATAGGCGAAAGAAGTAGGTCAGTGGAGCCACGAGGGGCCCACGAGGATGGGGGCGTGCCTACCCCCTGGGCGCGCCTCCCTACCTCGTGGCCGCCTCGTTGCTTCCTTGAATTCCACTCCAAGTCTCCTGGATTGCGTTTGTTCCAAAAACGATCCTCGCGAAGGATTCATTCCGTTTGGATTCCGTTTGATATTCCTTTACTGCGAAACACTGAAATAGGCAAAAAAAACAGCAATTTTCACTGGGCCTTCGGTTAATAGGTTAGTCCCAAAAATAATATAAAAGTGCATAATAAAGCTCATTAAACACCCAAAACAGATAATATAATAGCATGGAACAATAAAAATTATAGATACGTTGAAGGCGTATCAAGCATCCCCAAGCTTAATTCCTGCTCGTCCTCGAGTAGGTAAATGACTAAAATAATTTTTTTGATGTGGAATGCTACCTAACATAATTTTCTAAGTAATTCTCTTTATTGTGGCATGAATGTTCAGATCCGAAAGATTCAAGATAAAAGTTTAATATGACATAAAAAAATAATACTTCAAGCATACTAACTAAGCAATTATGTCTTCTCAAAATAACATGGCCAAAGAAAGCTTATCCCTACAAAATCATATAGTTTGGCTATGCTTCATTTTCGTCACACAAAAATGCTCTCATCACGCACAACCCCGATGACAAGCCAAGCAATTGTTTTATACTTTAGTAATCTCAAACTTTTTCAACTTTCACGCAATACATGAGCGTGAGACATGGACATAGCACTATGGGTGGAATAGAATATAATGATGGGGGTTGTGTGGAGAAGACAAAAAGGAGAAAGTATCACATTGACGCGGCTAATCAACGGGCTAGGGAGATGCCCATCAATTGATGTCAATGCAAGGAGTAGGGATTGCCATGCAATGGATGCACTAGAGCTATAAATGTATGAAAGCTCAACAAAAGAAACTAAGTGGGTGTGCATCCAACTTGCTTGCTCACAAAGACCTAGGGCATTTGAGGAAGCCCATTGTTGGAATATACAAGCAAAGTTCTATAATGAAAAATTCCCACTAGTATATGAAAGTGACAAAATAAGAGACTCTCTGTCATAAAGATCATGGTGCTACCTGATAACCCACAAGTATAGGGGATCGCAACAGTTTTCGAGGGTAGAGTATTCAACCCAAATTTATTGATTCGACACAAGGGGAGCCAAAGAATATTCTCAAGTATTAGCAGCTGAGTTGTCAATTCAACCACACCTGGAAACTTAGTATCTGCAGCAAAGTGTTTAGTAGCACAGTAATATGATAGTGATGGTAACGGTAACAAAAGTAAATATAGCAAAAGTAATGTTTTTGGTATTTTGTAGTGATTGTAACAGTAGCAACGGAAAAGTAAATAAGCGTAAACCAAGATATGGAAAGCTCATAGGCACCGGATCGCTGATGGATAATTATGCGGATGCGGTTCTTCATGTAACACTATAACACAGGTGACATAGAACTAGCTACAGTTCATCAATATAATGTAGGCATGTATTCAGATATAGTCATACGTGCTTATGGAAAAGACCTTGCATGACATCTTTGTCCTACCCCCGTGGCAGCGGGTCCTACTGAAACTAAGGGATATTAAGGCCTCCTTTTAATAGAGAACCGGAACAAAGCATTAGCACATAGTGAATACATGAACTCCTCAAACTATGGTCATCACCGGGAGTGATCCCGATTATTGTCACTTCGGGGTTGCCGGATCATAACACATAATAGGTGACTATAGACTTGCAAGATAGGATCAAGAACACACATATATTCATGAAAACATAATAGGTTCATATCTGAAATCATGGCACTCGGGCCCTAGTGACAAGCATTAAGCATAGCAAAGTCATAGCAACATCAATCTCGGAACATAGTGGATACTAGGGATCAAACCCTAACAAAACTAACTCGATTACATGATAAATCTCATCCAACCCATCACCATCCAGCAAGCCTACGATGGAATTACTCACGCATGGCGGTGAGCATCATGAAATTGGTGATGGAGGATGGTTGATGATGACGATGGCGATGAATCCCCCTCTCCGGAGCCCCGATCAGACTCCAGATCAGCCCTCCCAAGAGAGATTAGGGCTTGGCGGCGGCTCCGTATCGTAAAACGCGATGAAACTTTCTCCTGATTTTTTCTCCCAAAGCCAATATATGGAGTTGGAGTTGGCGCCGAGGGTCTCGTGGGGCCCACAAGGTAGGCGCACGCCTGGGAGGGGCGCGCCCCACCCTCGTGGACAGGGTGTGGGCCCCCTTGTCTTCATCTTTGGCGAGGATTTTTTATTATTTTTTATAAGACATCTCGTGGAGTTTCAGGTCATTCCGAGAACTTTTGTTTTCTCACATAAAACAACATCATGGCAATTCTCACGAAAACAGCGCCATCCAAAGTTAGTTCCATTCAAATCATACAAGTTAGAGTCCAAAACAAGGGCAAAAGTGTTTGGAAAAGTAGATACGACGGAGACGTATCAACTCCCTCAAGCTTAAACCCTTGCTTGTCCTCAAGCAATTCAGTTGACAAACTGAAAGAGAAAAAGAAAAACTTTTACAAACTCTGTTTGTTCTTTTTGTTGTGCTTATGTCAAGCCAGCATTCAGGTTTTCAACAAATATTATAACTAACCACATTTGCAATAATTCTTAGGTCTCATGTTTACTCATATCAATAAAATAATCAGCTAGCAAGTCATAATAATAAATCTCGGATGACAATACTTTCTCAAAACAATCATAATATGATATAACAAGATGGTATCTCGCTAGCCCTTTCTGAGACTGCAAAACATAAATGCAGAGCACCTTCAAAGATCAAGGACTGACTAGACATTGTAATTCATGGTAAAAGAGATCCAATCATAGTCATACCCGATATAAATTAATAGTAATGAATGCAAATGACAACTGTGCTCTCCAGCTAGTGCTTTTAATAAGAGGGTGATGACTCAACATGAAAGTAAATAGATAGGCCCTTCGCAGAGGGAAGCAGGGATTTGTAGAGGTGCCAGAGCTCGATTTTGAAATAGAGATAATTTAAATTTTGAGCGGCATACTTTCATTGTCAACATAACAACTAAGAGATGACGATATCTTCCATGCTAAACAAATTATAGGCGGTTCCCAAACAGAATGGTAAATTTTATACTCCCCCTCCTCCACAAGCATCAATCCATGGCTCGCTCGAAACAACGAGTGCCTCCAACATTCACGGGTCCCAGGGGGAGTTTTGTTTGCAATTATTTTGATTTAGTTTGCATAAAGCATGGGACTGGGCATCCCGGTGACCAGCCATTTTCTCGTGAGTGAGGAGAGGAGTCCACTCCTCTTGAGAATAACCCGCCTAACACGGAAGATAAGGGCAGCACTAGTTGATATATGAGCTATTCAAGCATGCAAAACAGAATGATTATTTGAAGGTTTAGAGTTTGGCACATACAAATTTACTTGGAACGGCAGGTAGATACCGCATAGGAAGGTATAGTGGACTCATATGGCATAACTTTGGGGTTTAAGGAATTGGATGCAGAAGCAGTATTCCCGCTTAGTACAAGTGAAGGCTAGCAAAAGACTGTGAAGCGACCAACTAGAGAGCGACAACAGTCATGAACATGCATTAAAATTAATAAACATTGAATACAAGCATGAGTAGGATATAATCCACCATGAACATAAATATCGTGAAGGCTATGTTGATTTGTTTCAACTACATGCGTGAACATGTGCCAAGTCAAGTCACTTAAATCATTCAAAGGAGGATACCACCCCATCATACCACATCACAACCATTTTAATAGCATGTTGGCACACAAGGTAAACAATTGTAACTCATAGCTAATCAAGCATGGGACGAACAACTATGATCTCTAATTGTCATTGCAAACATGTTTATTCATAATAAGCTGAATCAAGAACGACGGACTCATCATATTTACAAAAACAAAAGAGGTCGAGTTCATACCAGCTTTTCCCATCTCAATACCCATCATATATCATCATGATTGCCTTTCACTTGCACGATCGAACGGTGTGAATAATAATAAGAGTGCACGCATTGGACTAAGCTGGAATCATGAGCATTCAATAAACAGGAGAAGACAAGGAAATATGGGCTCTTGGTTAAATCAACAATGATGCATATAAGAGCCACTTCAACAATTTAATTATGGTCTTCTCCTCTCGACCCCAAAGAAAAGAAAATGAATAAAAACTATTTACACGGGAAATCTCCCAACAAGCAAAAGAAGAACAGGAAATATTTTTGGGTTTTATTTTTAATTATTACTACTACAGCAGGAAAAATAAACTACTACTAATTTTTAGGTTTTTCTAAGGTTTATTAAACACACAAGAAGAAAGCAGGAAAAAGGAAAATAAACTAGCATGGATATTACAGTGAAAGAGTATGAGCACCGACATCTAGCAATGAGTGTGTGTGAACATGAATGTAATGTCGGTGGGAAATACGTACTCCCCAAGCTTTGGCTTTTGGCCTAAGTTGGTCTATTGCCGTGGATTGCCCGGCCGATACCCGTAGGTGTAGCTGGGTCGTCATGCGATGCAGCTGCTATCGCCTCTGAGCTGCAGCGTGGCGCCGAGCCGCCTCCGCCTCCTCTCTCGTACTCATCTGCCTCCTCTCGGTAATAATATATCTTCCTCTCGTCTGAAAATCAAAGAAGGTAGGAGCAGGAAGAGTAATATGGACAACATGCCGTTTGTTAAAGATTAGTCGATACTGGAGAGGTGGTCCAGTCCTCTCAACAAACTGGTGGGAAACCATAGGATCAAAATCTAAATAAGTAGGGGGTAACTCCATATCACCCTCACGAATGTCTATATCAAGAAAATTAGCTAAGAGGGTTTCATAAATTCCTCCAAAGAAATCTCTGTTATGTCTACTAAGATGCAACCTACGAGCTACAATGGCTCCCATATGATAAGATTGGTCCCCTAACACAGCACTTCTGAGAATGTTGAGATCAGGGGCACACATGTGACATGCTTCATCCTTAGCGTTTATGCATCTACCTATGAAGAGAGCAAAATAATGTATAGCAGGAAAGTGAATGCTCCCTATAGTGGCTTGCGTTATATCCCTAGATTCCCCCACAGTTATTCTAGCAAGAAAGTCTCTATATTCAGATTTAGGGGGATCCTTGATACTACCCCAAGATGGAAGTTTGCATGCAAGAGTGAAATCCTCTAAGTCCATGGTATAAGATTTTTCATAAAGGTCAAACATGACCAAGGAGAATTACGCCAAGATGAAAACTCAAACCTCCCCACAAATGAACTTGTGAGGTCACGACATCGGGGCATTTGTCGCTTCAAAGTCCTCAAGACCGGCAGACGCAAATATGCGTTAAATTCTTCTTTAATTCCCGCTTGATCCATAAAATTTTCAGAAGGCCATTCACAGTGTAACGCCCCGGATACAACTTTCCATATTCGTAACTCCGACTCTTGCCTTTTCCGGAGATGCTATATGATATTTCCTTCGTGGTTGGGTTTTGTCTGTTGTTTTGCTTTTTGTTTTTGTTATGCATCTCATCTCATAGCATCATGCGCATTGCATCGCATCGCTTTCATAAAACTTGCATCCGCTCGTGTTCCACCGCTTTCTCGTTGTCCGCTTCGAGCCCGTCCCACTCTTGCACGCGCCCGCGGCACCTCCGAAATATTATTTTATTAGTGGCATAAAAATGTTCTCGGAATGGGTTGCAACTTGTCATGCGGTCTTATTATAGTGTAGACAGGCTGCCTGCCAAGTTTCGTCGCATTCGGAGTCCGTTTGATAGCCCTACCGTTAACTTATAGCGGCACCCTTGCCGGTTTATTCGTCGGACGTTTCGGCCTCCGAAACTGCCGTCGGGCTGCACTTCTCTTCTCTCCCCTCAGTCCAAGTCCTATCTTCACAGCCCACCTAGGTCCAACCTACCCCTCCTCGCGTCCGGTGCCGTCTGATCGTGATCGGAGGGCTCCTAAACCCCTAACCCTAACCTCCTTGCTATATATAGACCCTCCTTCCAATTTTGGACATTTCCTAGTCTAAACCTAGCCCCTAGCCTCCTCCCACCTCCAGCCACGATCTTCCTCGTTTTCACCAAACAGCTCCCCGCCGCCACTTGTCGCTGCCCAAGGTCAAGGCCCACCAGGCGTCGCCCGCCAACCGGGCGCCCACGTCGCATCCCCAGCCAGTCCCAGCGCCACCTCGCGCCTCAAGGCTCAAAGCAGCTGCCCGCCTGAGCCACACAGCCCTGCTGAGCCCCATCGGGCCCGACCGCGCGCCCCCTGCTCCCTCGCCCCGATCTGGTTCGGCGGAGCTGAGCTCCTCTGCCCAGCGTCGCCCGACCCCGCCGCCGCTCACCTCACCGCCGGCGACCTCCTCCGGCGCCCCAGGTCGCGCCGCCCGCTGCCGTCCCCTCTTTTCCCTCTCCTCTTCTCTCTCCCTCATCACCCTGCTTCTCTCTGCAGGAAGGCGCCGCCGCCGCCGGAGCTTCCTCGCCGCCCTCTCGTCGCGTGTAGCCTCCGGATCCGGCCGAACGGGTCCGGAGCGACCAGATCCGGCCGTCTCCGGCACCCTTCGACCACCCCGCCGTCCCTGCTCCCTCGCCGGCGCTTGGCCTCCGGCGCCGCCGCCGCCTGGCAAGATCGGGAGGAGCCCGATCCGTCCCCGCGCCGTTGACTGATGCATCCCTCCGCGTGGGCCTTCACGGCCTCCCAGCTCAAGATCACGGCCCTGGGCCTCGAGCCAGGAGCAGGCCCAGCGCCTCGCCTCAGCCTCTCCACCGACCGGCCCAGGTGCCGTGGTGAGCAGCCCCCGCCCCTGTGCACTGTTGGGCCAGCCTCAGATTCAGCCCGATGTGTTTTTTTTTCAGATCTGCGATTTTACTAATTATCCCAGGATTTACTGTTTTGCAGAAAACCCCTTGTTCATCATGCATTTAATAACTCACAAATGGTGCATCGGATTAAAATGTTTTATATATGTAATATGCTCAGAAAATTGTGTAGATTAATAATTTGCCACTTTCATCCCATGTTAAAATGTTTAACTTGCTGTTTATTTAAATTTGCTAATATGCCATGCTAAAATGATTTATTCCATAACTAAATAACCGTAGCTCGGATTTAAATAAATTATATATGTAAATGGGGTGGAAAAATGCATAGATTAACATGGTATACTTTATTTGCATGTTTAACAACATTAGAATTGTGTTTAGGGCAGATCAGTACCGAATCCATAATTTGCATATGGGGATTTTCCGGAATTGTTGTTCGTTGTTTCCGGCCTCATTTAAACTTGCCTAGATAGGTAGTTTCATTATGCTTCACCTCTTGCCATGTTTAATAACATTTAATATTGTTGGGTACCTAATCGGGAGAGAACTAAATAATTGATGTGGTGTTTCGTCAATATGCAACTCGTTGCATATTGAGCTCCACTTAATTTGTGGTATTGTTTGTTGCATTTTGCCATGCCATGCTTTTTAAACCGGTCATGCATCATACTTGATTGTGCATCATGCCATGGTTATGTGATGGTTGTTTACTATGTTGTTTGTTTCTTTCCGGGTTGCTTCTTTCGTTAGCTTCGGTTTCGTTCGGAGTTGTGAGGATTCGCTCGACTTCATCCGCTTGTCTTCTTCATGGACTCGTTCTTCTTCCTTGCGGGATTTCGGCAAGATGACCATACCCTCGAAATCACTTCTATCTTTGCTTGCTAGATGCTCGCTCTTTTGCTATGCCTATGCCGCGATGCCTACCACTTGCTATATCATGCCTCCCATGTTGTCACGCCAAACCTCTAACCATCCTTTCCTAGCAAACCGTTGTTTGGCTATGTTACCGCTTTGCTCAGCCCTCTTATAGCGTTGTTAGTTGCAGGTGAAGATGAAGTTTGTTCCTTGTTGAACATGGAGATGTTGTTCCTTGTTGGAACATGTTTACTTGTTGGGATATCACAATATATCTTATTTAATTAATGCATCTATATACTTGGTAAAGGGTGGAAGGCTCGGCCTTATGCCTGTGTTTTGTTCCACTCTTGCCGCCCTAGTTTCCGTCATACCGGTGTTATGTTCCCGGATTTTATGTTCCTTACACGGTTGGGTGATTTATGGGACCCCTTGACAGTTCGCTTTGAATAAGACTCCTCCAAAGAAGGCCCAACATTGGTTTTACCTTTTGCCACCTAAGCCTTTTTCCCTTGGGTTCTGCAGACTCAAGGGTCATCTTTATTTTAACCCCGGACCAGTGCTCCTTCGAGTGCTGGCCCAAACCGAAGCGATGTCCGGCGCCCCTGGCAATCAGGGTCTATGCCAACCCGACGTCTGCTCATCCGGTGTGCCTCGAGACCGAGATATGTGCAGCTCCTATCAGATTTGTCGGCACATCCGGCGGCTTTGCTGGTCTTGTTTTATTGTTGTCGAAATGTCTTGTAGTCCGGGATTCGAGATCGATCGGGTCTTCCCAGAAGGAATATCCTTCGTTGACCGTGAGAGCTTATAATGGGCTGTTGGGACACCCTGCAGGTATTATCTTTCAAAGCCGTGCCAGCGGTTATGTGGCGATGGGAATTTGTTAATGTCCGATTGTAGAAAACCCGAAGTGGATCTTAATTAAAATACACCAACAAGGTGTAACCGTGATGGTCTCTTCTCGGAGTCCGGAAGTGAACACGGTGTTGGAGTTATGCTTGACGTAGGTTGTTCTAGGATCACTTCTTGATCATAGTTGTTCGACCGTGCTTTGCCTCCTCTTCTCGCTCTCATTTGCGTATGTAGCCACCATATATGATAGTCGCTGCTGCAGCTCCACCTCACTACCCTGTCCCGCCTTTAAGCTTAAATAGTCTTGATCTCGCGGTGTGAGATTGCTGAGTCCCGTGACTCACGAGATACTTCAAAACCAGTTTGCGGTGTGCCGATGAAGCCGCAGGTGATGGATCCGAGCTCAAGGAGGAGCTTGATGAAGATCTTGTTCATTGAGTTGCTTCGTTTCATCGATCAAGAGTGGAGCCAGTTGGGACGATCGGGATCTGTAGCATTTGGGGTAGTCTTCTTTTATTTTGGTTCCGTAGTCGGACCTTGATTGTATCTGTGTGATGTAATGTTTTACTCATGTATTGTGTGAAGTGGCGATTGTAAGCCAACTATGTATCTTTTCCTTATGTATTACATGGGTTGTGTGAAGATTACCTCACTTGCGACATTGCTTTCAATGCGGTTATGCCTCTAAGTCGTGCTTCGACACGTGGGAGATATAGCCGCATCGAGGGCGCTAAAGTTGGTATCGAGCCTTCCCGACTTAGGAGCCCCCGCTTGATTGTTTGTCATGCGTTGTTGAGTCTAGAACGGAAAATGTTTTGAGTCTTAGGATTATATATATCGGAGAGTAGGATTTTTTACTCCTCACCCCTTCGTCGCTCTCGGTGAGGTATCCCGACGAGAGTTTTGACTTTTCTCTCCTCAAATTTCACTAAAAAATTTTAGGATCACGCTGGTATCTTGGAATCGTTCGATGGTTTTGTGACGAGAACATTGTTCTTGGTGCCTCCCGACATTTAGGGGTTGTGGCGGTGTCCCGGGAGTTGAGCTCCGAGGTGTTGTCGCCACAATTTTATCGCTGCAGTTCTGGAATACCTGAGTTTTGCCGACATCGAAATCTCTTTTGTGCAGTTGTTGGTGAGATAACCCCGATAGCCCGATCGAGGCGAAAAGGGAGTATTGCCATGACTTGTATAACGGATGTTTTTCAAGGTCGAGGTACACGATTTCGAGGATTTCTTGGTTATGTGTTGACGGATGGATACAATTGGATCTAGGTATTGTTAGTTTGGGTGATATATTTTGTGTCCCTCGATCCCCAACACAAGATTGCATAACCAGAAAGTTTCGGAGTTTATAGGTGGAATTCTAGTAGCTTACGGGATATTCTTTCCGGCGGATGTATGATTTGAGATTGGGGTTCAACGTCTAGTGGTCCGCCCATTCACGGTCGATTTACAATGGTCGCGAGACGCCTTAAAGAATCCTTGGCTATGCTGATTCGGGACGCCTTGTTTGTCATTCGTGACGTCCGCTATACGTCGTGTCCGTGTGGGCCCCACCACTAACACTTTGGGCGTAAATTCTATCATGTGTTTGTTCCGCTCATTCTTGAAGCCAATCCTTTGTTTTTGTTTTGTTTTGTGGTATTCGAGTTGCTTCGAAGTCAAGTGTTGATTCCATACCTTTCCTAAATGGTGTTCTCATATTGCTATGTGAATACTAATCCTTCTTGATCACTGAGCTTGTCATGTTAATTCTTTTCTCAACCGACGTGCTTCTCTTCAAGTGGATCCGATCATTCCAACATTCGCAAGATCAATTCTAAGCTTTTTCTCAACGGTGTTCGTTTCATCCGACCCAAGTTGTTTTGATTTCCCGCCCTCCCACCCTTTTTTCTTCAAGGACTCAGATTTCTTAATCAAGTATCCATTTTATGGAGTGAAGTTTCTTCATTCTTTTCCTTTAATATTTTATCCGGTGATTTCTCATGAAGACGCTAAGGAAGCTTCAACCTTATCATTGTTCCATTCTAATTTTCTTCTCCGGTGGTTTTAGTTCAAGATTTCGGTGTTGATCTTATCCCTTTTCCTCTTTTCACAATGCTTTCTCATGCCGGTGTATCTCTTAATCATTCACCTCTCGCTATTCATTTGTTCCGGAGTGTTGAAGATATCTCAGAAGATTCGTGTTTCCATTCTTAATCCGTTCAAGTTATTTCGAGATTGTTATCTCATTCAAGCCATTTAATTCTACCAGTGCAATATCTATTTCAAACAATTGTTCAACAGTGGTTCTTTTGAGTGGGCCCTAACCCACAGGTCTTTTTCCAGGATCTTACCTGACTCTTCTGATTTTCCCGGAGCTTCTAAAATTCTTTTTAAAGTTTGACGTAAGAATGAGTTATCATCAGTCAAATGTCTTTCTCCAAGATCTTCCAAATTATTTTCATTGCTGGTTCAACCTTTCTAATTGTCATTCCGGAGTGCCTCAACAATTCATGGTGGTGTTTCTCATCGTCATTCTTCGATGTGAAGACTGAAGAAGAGCTTCTCTTTAATCTTGCTCCATTCTCTTCAAGATTCATGGTTCTAGCTTCGTGCCATCCTCATAATTGTTTTGATTGTGAGAATTCTTTTCACCCACCCGGAGCATTTCAGGAGTCTTTTCAGCTTGATTCTCCGGAGCCCATCTTCTCAGAATTATTCATTCCAGCTTTAAGCTCTCGTTCTCCAAATCTTATCGGTGCATCGTTCAAGTATTCTCTAGTCAGATTGTCATCTCTTCAATCTCTTATATCTAAATTCTCTCAAGCATCATTGTTCTTTTCTAATTCTTCCCGGCGATTCGTTCTTTTGTCTTCAGTTGTTTTCAAGTTATTACGGTGGTTCGTTCAAGAGTTCTCTTCCTTCGTTATCATATAGACTCATTCGTTCTTTCCAATCCTACCGTGGTTCGTTGAAGACCTTCCCAAGTTTGGCGCTTATATCTCTATCTGTAATCATTTTCAATGAGAATAAGTGGTATGCCTAATCCATTGCTTGTCATCAATTTAATTGGTGAAGGATCAGCATAATGTAATTCTTATTCTTGTTCCATCGAGTAAATTCAATTCCTTATTCCGGAGGTTCATCAAAAATTCTTTATTTCATTTGTTCATCTTTCTTTCCGGAGTTCCAAGTTTTCTCGGCTATATCATTTCAAAACTTCATCTTATCACTGCAAGGTTTCACCTTGTATTTGCAACCTCTCTTTCTTTTATCATCCTTTTCTTACCGGAGTTCTTCATGGAGGCTCTACATGATGGTTCGTCAAGGATTCTTTTAATTATTAATTGTTCTTCAAGATTTCTCTCGGAGTTATGATCCGCCAAGCTATACTCAAAATTGAACATGGTGCTCAACACATGTCTTGTTTTGAGGAGTTCAAGTATTCTTCATCTTGCATTCCGAAGTGCAATTCTTTCTACCTTATCTCTTGAGATGGTGTTATGTCATTCTTGACAATTTTCCTTCATGCTTCATGATTCACATGTTGTCAAGAATGAGGTATTTTAAATCCATCAATCTCTTCATTGGAGTTATCTTGGACTATATTTCACCTAAAGCTTTCCCTAAGGATTGTTGCTATTTATGGTGCTTATAAATGACCCAAGTTCTTCATTTGTCCTCTCGGTGAAATAAGTTTCTCGTCTCCTTGTTGATATAAATCCAATCATTTGTTTTCGTTAGTGGCAGAATTTCACCTCATAATTTTGAGATGTTTTCATAAGCCCACTACAAGCTTATCCTTACCGTTGTTGTTTTTCAAACAACTCCGTTCTATCCTTCTTTTTAACGGTGCTTTCCAAACTCATTTGTGGTAGAAGTTGTCTTTTTTCTTCTCCGTCCCTTTATCCCAACAATCTAGATTCTATTCTTTCGTTTCGAAGGCATTGTGATGTTGCTCTCTTCACCCATCACTTCGTTTTGCAAAGATCATGTTCTTTTTCTTGCATTATCCATTTAACCGGAGTGTCATGTTTCCATTCGAGTTCTCTCATCTTATCAAGTTTGCCTGCTTCCTCAACCGGAGAGCTGTCTGAAATCTTTCTTACCCCTTGTGCCATTTTTCAATAGTTCCGGAGGCAGTGTGTTGTTGATTTCATCAAGTATCATCCCATCTTCCCAAGTTCATGTTCAATTCCTTCCATTTTCAGTCGGAGTGCTACCCAAATTATATCATTCTTACTCCTTCTCGATCTAGTTTTAACCGGAGTGGTTTCAGTATCTATCTTATCTCTAAACCTCTTGGTTTTCGTCAGATCCTTGTTCCTCTTTTCTAACAGAGTGTTTTCAACTTTCTTCATCTTCGTTGTTTTCTTTCTTTCATTTTGTTCAACCTCTCAAGGTTCGTGGTTTCACTCTTTTGTCAAAGAAGCAACTTAGTTTTACCTCTGCTCTTCCTCTTCCGCTTCTCTCCGGTGCCATCCTAGATCTCGGGACGAGATCCTCTCGTAGTGGTGGAGTGTTGTAACGCCCCGGATACAACTTTCCATATTCGTAACTCCGACTCTTGCCTTTTCCGGAGATGCTATATGATATTTCCTTCGTGGTTGGGTTTTGTCTGTTGTTTTGCTTTTTGTTTTGTTATGCATCTCATCTCATAGCATCATCGCATTGCATCGGCATCGCTTTCATAAAACTTGCATCCGCTCGTGTTCCACCGCTTCTCTCCGTTGTCCGCTCGAGCCCGCCCACTCTTGCACGCGCCGCTGCACCTCCAAAATATTATTTTATTAGTGGCATAAAATGTTCTCGGAATGGGTTGCAACTTGTCATGCGGTCTTATTATAGTGTAGACAGGCTGCCTGCCAAGTTTAAATCGCATTCGAGTCCGCTTGATAGCCCTACCGTTAACTTATAGCGGCACCCTTGCCGGTTTATTCGTCAGACGTTTGGCCTCCGAAACTGCCGTCGGGCTGCACTTCTCTTCTCTCCCCTCAGTCCAAGTCCTATCTTCACAGCCCACCTAGGTCCAACCTACCCCTCCTCGCGTCCGGTGCCGTCCGATCGTGATCGGAGGGCTCCTAAACCCCCCCTAACCCTAACCTCCTTGCTATATATAGACCCCTCCTTCCAATTTTGGACATTTCCTAGTCTAAACCTAGCCCCTAGCCTCCTCCCACCTCCAGCCGGCGCATCTTCCTCGTTTTCTGCGCCGAACAGCTCCCCCGCCGCCACTTGTCGCCCGGCCAGGTGCCAGCCACACTGAGGCGTCGCCCGCCAACCGGGCGCCCACGTCAGATCCCCAGTCCATGGCGCCACCTCGCGCCCGGCGCCTCGGCAAGAAGCCATGCCCGCCTGAGCCAGCACATGCCTGCTGAGCCCATCGGGCCCGACCGCCGCCCCCTGCTCCCTCGCCCGATCTGGTTCGTGGAGCTGAGCTCCTCTGCCAGCGTCGCCCGACCCGCCGCCACACTCACCTCACCGCCGGCGACCTCCTCCGGCGCCCAGTCGCGCCGCCCGCTGCCGTCCCTCTTTCCCTCTCCTCTTCTCTCTCCTCATCACCTGCTTCTCTCTGCAGGAAGGCGCCGCCGGAGCTTCTCGCCGCCCTCTCGTCGCGTGTAGCCTCCGGATCCGGCCGGAACGGGTCCGGAGCGACCAGATCCGGCCGTCTCCGGCACCCTTCGACCACCCCGCCGTCCCTGCTCCCTCGCCGGCGCTTGGCCTCCGGCGCCGCCGCCGCCTGGCAAGATCGGGAGGAGCCCGATCCCGTCCCGCTCGCCGTTGACCGATGCATCCCTCCGCGTGGGCCTTCCCCGCGTGGGCCTCCCCAGCTCCAGCCCAGCACCGCGTCCTGGGCCTCGAGCCAGAGTGGCCAGGCGCCTCGCCTCGGCCTCTCCACCGACCGCCCAGTGCCGTGGTGAGCAGCCCCGCTGCAGTAATGCTGTTGGGCCAGCCTCGATTCAGCCCGATGTGTTTTTTTTCAGATCTGCGATTTTACTAATTATCCTGTGATTTACTGTTTTGCAGAAAACCCCTTGTTCATCATGCATTTAATAACTCACAAATGGTGCATCGGATTAAAATGTTTTATATATGTAATATGCTCAGAAAATTGTGTAGATTAATAATTTGCCACTTTCATCCCATGTTAAAATGTTTAACTTGCTGTTTATTTAAATTTGCTAATATGCCATGCTAAAATGATTTATTCCATAACTAAATGACCGTAGCTCGGATTTAAATAAATTATATATGTAAATGGGGTGGAAAATGCATAGATTAACATGGTATACTTTATTTGCATGTTTAACAACATTAGAATTGTGTTTAGGGCAGATCAGTACCGAATCCATAATTTGCATATGGGGATTTTCCGAATTGTTGTTCGTTGTTTCCGCCTCATTTAAACTTGCCTAGATAGGTAGTTTCATTATGCTTCACCTCTTGCCATGTTTAATAACATTTAATATTGTTGGGTACCTAATCGGGAGAGAACTAAATAATTGATGTGGTGTTTAATCAATATGCAACTCGTTGCATATTGAGCTCCACTTAATTTGTGGTATTGTTTGTTGCATTTTGCCATGCCATGCTTTTTAAACCGGTCATGCATCATACTTGATTGTGCATCATGCCATGGTTATGTGATGGTTGTTTACTATGTTGTTTGTTTCTTTCCGGTTGCTTCTTTCGTTAGCTTCGTTTCGTTCGGAGTTGTGAGGATTCGCTCGACTTCATCCGCTTGTCTTCTTCATGGACTCGTTCTTCTTCCTTGCGGGATTTCGGCAAGATGACCATACCCTCGAAATCACTTCTATCTTTGCTTGCTAGATGCTCGCTCTTTTGCTATGCCTATGCCGCGATGCCTACCACTTGCTATATCATGCCTCCCATGTTGTCACGCCAAACCTCTAACCATCCTTTCCTAGCAAACCGTTGTTTGGCTATGTTACCGCTTTGCTCAGCCCTCTTATAGCGTTGTTAGTTGCAGGTGAAGATGAAGTTTGTTCCTTGTTGAACATGGAGATGTTGTTCCTTGTTGGAACATGTTTACTTGTTGGGATATCACAATATATCTTATTTAATTAATGCATCTATATACTTGGTAAAGGGTGGAAGGCTCGGCCTTATGCCCGTGTTTTGTTCCACTCTTGCCGCCTAGTTTCCGTCATACCGTGTTATGTTCCCGGATTTTATGTTCCTTACATGGTTGGGTGATTTATGGGACCCCTTGACAGTTCGCTTTGAATAAGACTCTCCAAAGAAGGCCCAACATTGGTTTTACCTTTTGCCACCTAAGCCTTTTTCCCTTGGGTTCTGCAGACTCAAGGGTCATCTTTATTTTAACCCCGGACCAGTGCTCCTTCGAGTGCTGGCCCAAACCGAAGCGATGTCCGGCGCCCCTGGGCAATCAAGGTCTATGCCAACCCGACGTCTGCTCATCCGGTGTGCCCGAGACCGAGATATGTGCAGCTCCTATCAGATTTGTCGGCACATCCGGGCGGCTTTGCTGGTCTTGTTTTATTGTTTGTCGAAATGTCTTGTAGTCAGGATTCCGAGACTGATCGGGTCTTCCGGTAGAAGGAATATCCTTCGTTGACCGTGAGAGCTTATAATGGGCTAAGTTGGGACACCCTGCAGGTATTATCTTCAAAGCCGTGCCGCGGTTATGTGGCAGATGGGAATTTGTTAATGTCCGGTTGTAGAAAACCCGGTGGATCTTAATTAAAATACACCAACAAGGTGTGTAACTGTGATGGTCTCTTCTCGGAGTCCGGAAGTGAACACGGTGTTGGAGTTATGCTTGACGAGGTTGTTCTAGGATCACTTCTTGATCATAGTTGTTCGACCGTGCTTTGCCTCCTCTTCTCGCTCTCATTTGCGTATGTAGCCACCATATATGCTAGTCGCTTGCTGCAGCTCCACCTCACTACCCTGTCCTGCCTTTAAGCTTAAATAGTCTTGATCTCGCGGGTGTGAGATTGCTGAGTCCCCGTGACTCACAGATACTTCCAAAACCAGTTTGCAGGTGCCGATGAAGCCGTGCAGGTGATGGATCCGAGCTCAAGGAGGAGCTTGATGAAGATCTTGTTCATTGAGTTGTTTCGTTTCAGTCGATCAGTAGTGGAGCCCAGTTGGGACGATCGGGGATCTGTGTAGCATTTGGGGTAGTCTTCTTTTATTTTGGTTCCGTAGTCGGACCTTGATTGTATCTGTGTGATGTAATGTTTTACTCATGTATTGTGTGAAGTGGCGATTGTAAGCCAACTATGTATCTTTTCCCTTATGTATTACATGGGTTGTGTGAAGATTACCTCACTTGCGACATTGCTTTCAATGCGGTTATGCCTCTAAGTCGTGCTTCGACACGTGGGAGATATAGCCGCATCGAGAGCGTTACACACAGGGCCTCACAAGAGCGTCTCTTGGTGGTTCCTCGTCAGCATCACGCATTGCAAGCCTGAGACCTTGCTTCCTTGAAGAACCACCTTGGAACATCTTCCTAAGCATATTGTTTTATCTGAAAAATAATTCTGAAATTTTTAGTAACTTCAAACAAAAGTGAACCAACTTCAATAAAACTGATAGCAACTACTCATACAAGTGCCTAGAGCATATATCAAGCATTAGAACTACTTGGAACCATATAAATTTGACATGCAAGCTCAAGAACATGGTCACCTATGCAGCACAAATTTGCAAAGAATAAAGCACTAGAACAAAAACTAATTGAACCAATGGAGGAGTCACATACCAAGGAACAATCTCCCCAAGCAGTTTTGCGAGAGGTGCTTTGAGCAAGGAGATCGAAAATCACAGCAAAAGTGGTTGGAACACGAGCTTGGGTTGGTTTTTCGGGTTTGTGTGAGGCAGAGGAAGAAGATGGGTGCAGGGATAAGTGGAGGAGGGCCACCATGGGCCCACGAGGCAGGCGCGCCCGGGGGTAGGGCGCCCTCCACCTCGTGGCTGTGTGGCATCTCCCCATGTAATATTTGCACTAAAATCCTCAAATATTCCCGAAAAAATCATATTAAATTGGCATGGCATTCTGAGGACTTTTATTTTTGGGATATTTTTATATTGCACGGACAAATCAGGAAACAGACAGAAAAATACTATTTTACTTTATTTCTACTAAATAACAGGGAATATAAAGAGGGTACAAAAGGTTGTGCTTCTAGTTTCATCCATCTCATGCTCATCAAAAAGAATCCACTAACAAGGTTGATCAAGTCTTGTTAACAAACTCATTCCGATAATCATGGAACCGGAGAAATTTTGAATAACACTATGTTACCTCAACGGGGATATGAACATCCCCAATAATAAGTATATCATATTTCTTCTTGACAGTAGGGAGAGGAAATTCAAAACCTCCAAATATAATCGATGGAATTTTTCCAATAGAGTTGATGCTATAAACTTGAGGTTGTTTCCTTGGAAAGTGTACCGTATGCTCATTACCATTAACATGAAAAGTGACATTGCCTTTGTTGCAATCAATAACAGCCCCTGCAGTATTAAGGAAAGGTCTTCCAAGAATAATAGACATACTATCATCCTCGGGAATATCAAGAATAACAAAGTCCATTTAAATAGTAACATTTGCAACCACAACAGGCACATCCTCACAAATACCGACAGGTATAGCAGTTGATTTATCAGCCATTTGCAAAGATATTTCAGTAGGTGTCAACTTATTCAAGTCAAGTCTACGATATAAAGAGAGAGGCATAACACTAACACCGGCTCCAAGATCACATAAAGCAGTTTTAACATAATTTCTCTTAATGGAGCATAGTATAGTAGGTACTCCTGGATCTCCAAGTTTCTTTGGTATTCCACCCTTAAAAGTATAATTAGCAAGCATGGTGGAAATTTCAGCTTCTGGTATCTTTCTTTTATTTGTAACAATATCTTTCATATATTTAGCATAAGGATTCATTTTGAGCATATCAGTCAATCGCATACGCAAAAAGATGGGTCTAATCATTTCAGCAAAGCGCTCAAAATCCTCATCATCCTTTTTCTTGGATGGTTTGGGAGGAAAAGGCATGAATTTCTGAACCCATGGTTCTCTTTCTTTACCATGTTTCCTAGCAACGAAGTCTCTTTTATCATAACGTTGATTCTTTGATTGTGGGTTATCAAGATCAACAGCAGGTTCAACTCCTATATCATTATCATTACTAGGTTGTGCATCATCATGAACATTATCATTAACACTTTCACTAGGTTCATGTTCATTACCAGATTGTGTTTCAGCATCAGACATAGAGATATCACTTGGATTCTCAGGTGGTTCAGCAACAGGTTCACTAGAAGTTTGCACAGTTCTATCATTTTTATTTTTCTTCCTTTTAGAAGAACTAGGCATATCAATATTATTTCTCTGAGAATCTTGCTCGATTCTCTTAGGGTGGGCCTTCAGGATACAAAGGTTCCTGAGTCATTCTACCAGTCCTAGTAGCCACTCTAACAGCATAATCATTTTTTTACTATTCATTTCATCAAGCACTTCTTTCTGAGCTTTAAGTACTTGTTCTACTTGAGTGGTAACCATAGAAGCATGTTTTCTAAAAAGTTTAAGTTCACCTCTAATATTAGCCATATAATCACTCAAGCGTTTAATCATAAAGGTATTCTGTTTCAGTTGTCTACCAAAATAAGCATTAAAGTCATCTTGCTTAAACATAAAGGTATCAAACTCATCCAAGCACTGACTAGCAATTTTAGTAGGAGGGACTTCAGCTTTATCATATCTATAGAGAGAATTTACCTTTACTACATGTGTCGGGATATCAGGATCAGGAGGTTCTTCAGTGAATAAAGAATTGAGATCATACACTTCTTCAACAGGCGGTAAATTAAGACCATGTATTTCTTCAATAGGAGGTAAATTCTTAACTCTTCAACTTTAATACCTTTTTCTTTCATAGATTTCTTTGCCTCTTGCATATCTTCGGGACTGAGAAATAGAACACCTCTCTTCTTGGAGTTGGTTTAGGAATAGGCTCAGATTTGGCTCAGAGCTGGCTCGGAGTTGGCTCAGAGGTGCCCAATTATTTTCATTTGTCAACATATTATTCAATAGAATTTCAGCTTCATCCGTGTTCTTTCCCGAAAAGAGAACCAGCACAACTATCCGTAATCTCTGGAAGCATCGGTTAGTCCATTATAAAACATATCAAGTATTTTAGGTTTCTTAAGAGGATGATCATGCAAAGCATTAAGTAACTTGAGAAGCCTCCCCCAAGCTTGTGGGAGGCTCTCTTCTTCAATTTGTACAAAATTATATATATCCCTCAAAGCAGCTTGTTTCTTATGAGCAGGGAAATATTTAGCAGAGAAGCAATAAATCATATCCTGGGGACTACGCACACAACCAGGATCAAGAGAATTAAACCATATCTTAGCATCACCCTTTAATGAGAACGGAAATATTTTGAGTATATAAAAGTAGCGCGATCTCTCATTATTAGTAAACAGGGCAGCTATATCATCTAACTTAGTAAGATGTGCCACAACAGTTTCAGATTCATAACCATAAAAAGGATCAGATTCAACCAAAGTAATTATATCAGGATCAACATAGAATTCATAATAATCCTTATCAGAACACGATAGGTGAAGTAGCAAAAGCAGGTCAGGTCTCATCCTATCTCTAAGAGATTCTTTACTCCATTTAACTAGCAGCCTCTTAAGTTCATATCTATCCTTACAAGCAAAAATAGCTGCGAAGATTCAACATCAAAAGATAACCCTCGTGAATAGCAGGCATATTTTCATCATCACTTTCATCATTGTATTCAGTTTCAATAATTTCTCTTTCTCTAGACCTAGAAATTTGTTCATCTAGAAATTCACCAAGGGCACACAGAGTATCAAGCATAGAAGTAGTTTCATCATAAGTATCATGGATAGCGTATGGCATCATCAATAACATGCGACATATCGGAACGAATAGCGTAAGCAGGTTTAGGTGTCGCTAGCTTACTCATAATGTAAGGTGAGTCAAGTGCGAGCTAGATGGCAGTTCCTTACCTCCCTCGTAGTTGAGGGATAAATTGTTGTCTTAGCGTCTTTCAAGTTCTTCATAGTGTCCAGCGTATATAAATCCCAAGTGACTCAAAGAATAGAGCTATGCTCCCCGGCAACGGCGCCAGAAAATGCTCTTGATAACCCACAAGTATAGGGGATCGCAACGGTTTTCGAGGGTAGAGTATTCAACCCAAATTTATTGATTCGACACAAGGGGAGCCAAAGAATATTCTCAAGTATTAGCGGCTGAGTTGTCAATTCAACCACACTTGGAAACTTAGTATCTGCAGCAAAGTGTTTAGTAGCACAGTAATATGATAGTGATGGTAATGGTAACAAAAGTGAAGACATCAAAAGTAATGTTTTTGGTATTTTGAAGTGATTGTAACAGTAGCAACGGAAAAGTAAATAAGCGTAAACCAGTATATGGAAAGCTCGTAGGCACCGGATCAGTGATGGATAATTATGCCGGATGCGGTTCGTCATGTAACAGTCATAACATAGGGTGACACAGAACTAGCTCCAGTTCATCAATATAATGTAGGCATGTATTCTGTATATAGTCATACGTGCTTATGGAAAAGAACTTGCATGACATCTTTTGTCCTTCCCTCCCGTGGAAGCGGGGTCCTATTGGAAACTAAGGGATATTAAGGCCTCCTTTTAATAGAGAACCGGAACAAAGCATTAGCACATAGTGAATACATGAACTCCTCAAACTATGGTCATCACCGGGAGTGGTCCCGATTATTGTCACTTGGGGTTGCCGGATCATAACACATAGTAGGTGACTATAGACTTGCAAGATAGGATCAAGAACACACATATATTCATGAAAACATAATAGTTTCAGATCTGAAATCATGGCACTCGGGCCCTAGTGACAAGCATTAAGCATAGCAAAGTCATAGCAACATCAATCTCAGAACATAGTGGATACTAGGGATCAAACCCTAACAAAAGTAACTCGATTACATGATAAATCTCATCCAACCCATCACCGTCCAGCAAGCCTACGATGGAATTACTCATGCGCGGCGGTGAGCATCATGAAATTTTTGATGGAGGATGGTTGATGATGACGGCGACGAATCTCCCTCTCCGGAGCCCCGAACGGACTCCAGAGCAGCCCTCCCGAGAGAGATTAGGGCTTGGCGGCGGCTCCATATCATAAAACGCGATGAAACTTTCTCCCTGATTTTTTTCTCCCCGAAAGCCAATATATGGAGTTGGAGTTGGCATCGGAGGGTCTCCAGGGGGCCCATGAGGTAGGGGGGCGTGCCCAGGGGGAGGGGGCGCGCCCCCCACCCTCGTGGACAGGGTGTGGGCCCCCTGGTCTTCATCTTTGGCGAGGATTTTTTATTATTTTTATAAGACATCCCATGGAGTTTCAGGTCATTCCGAGAACTTTTGTTTTCTGCACATAGAACAACATCATGGCAATTCTGCTGAAAACAACGTCAGTCCGGGTTAGTTCCATTCAAATCATACAAGTTAAAGTCCAAAACAAGGCCAAAAGTGTTTGGAAAAGTAGATACGACGGAGACGTATCACTACCTTGAAGCACAAGTGTGAAAAAAGGATAGTAGCATTGTCCCTTTTATTTCTGTTTTTTTGGCCTTTCTCCCTTTTTTCGTTTTTTCTTTTTTTCTCTTTTTTATTTGGTACAATGCTCTATTAATGATGATCATCACACTTCTATTTATTTACAACTCAATGATTACAACTCGATTCTAGAACAAAATATGACTCTATATGAGTGCCTCCGGCGGTGTATCGGGATGGCAATGAATCAAGAGTGACATGTATATAAATTATGCATGGTGGCTTTGCCACAAATACGATGTCAACTACATGATCATGCAAGGCAATATGACAATGATGAAGCGTGTCATAATAAATGAAACGGTGGAAAGTTGCATGGCAATATATCTCGGAATGGCTATGGAAATGCCATAATAGGTAGGTATGGTGGCTGTTTTGAGGAAGATATAAGGATGTTTATGTGATAGAGCACATCATATCACGGGGTTTGGATGCACCAGCGAAGTTTGCACCAACTCTCAAGGTGAGAAAGGGCAATGCACGGTACCAAAGAGGCTAGCAATGATGGAAAGGTGAGAGTGCGTATAATCCATGG
Source organism: Aegilops longissima (assembly GCA_021605205.1). Lineage (NCBI taxonomy): Eukaryota > Viridiplantae > Streptophyta > Magnoliopsida > Poales > Poaceae > Aegilops > Aegilops longissima. The sequence goes on from CM038677.1 coordinate 560,976,716, forward strand.
ACTCAACATTAGTCATAAAGAACTCACATACTTATTGCACAAATCTACAAGTCATCAAAAACCAAGCACTATGCGCATGCTCCTAGGGGGATAGATTGGTAGGAAAAGACCATCGCTCGTCCCCGACCGCCACTCATAAGGATGACAATCAAAGAACACCTCATGTTTCAAATTTGTCACACAACGTTTACCATACGTGCATGCTACGGGACTTGCAAACTTCAACACAAGTATTTCTCAAATTCACAACTACTCAACTAGCACGACTCTAATATTACCAACTTGATATCTCAAAACAATCATCAAGTATCAAACTTCTCATAGTATTCAATGCACTTTTTATGAAAGTTATTATTATACACGTCTTGGATGCCTATCATATTAGGACTAATTTTATAGCCAAAGCAAATTACCATGTTGTTCTAAAGGACTCTCAAAATAATATAAGTGAAGCATGAGAGATCAATAATTTCTATAAAATAAAACCACCACCGTGCTGATGACCCACAAGTATAGGGGATCTATCGTCCTTTCGATAAGTAAGAGTGTCGAACCCAACGAGGAGCAGAAGGAAATTATAAGCGGTTTTCAGCAAGGTATTCTGTGCAAGTACTGAAATAAGTGGTAACAGATAGTTTTGTGATAAGATAAATTGTAACGAGCAACAAGTAACAAGAGTAAATAAAGTGTAGCAAGGTGGACCAATCCTTTTTGTAACAAAGGACAAGCCTGGACAAACTCTTATAATAGGAAAAGCGCTCCCGAGGACACATGGGAATATCGTCAAGCCAGTTTTCATCACGTTCATATGATTCACATTCGGTACTTTGATAATTTGATATGTGGGTGGACCGGTGCTTGGGTGCTGTTCATACTTGAACAAGCATCCCACTTATGATTAACCTCTATTGCAAGCATCCGCAACTACAACAAAAGTATTAAGGTAAACCTAACCATAGCATGAAACATATGGATCCAAATCAGCCCCTTAGGAAGCTATGCATAAACTAGGGTTTAAGCTTCTGTCACTCTAGCAACCCATCATCTACTTATTACTTCCCAATGCCTTCCTCTAGGCCCAAATAATGGTGAAGTGTTATGTAGTCGACGTTCACATAACACCACTAGAGGCTAGACAACATACATCTCATCAAAATATCAAACGAATACCAAATTCACATGACTACTAATAGCAAGACTTCTCCCTTGTCCCCAGGAACAAATGTAACTACTCACAAAGCATATTCATGTTCATAATCATAGGGGTAATAATATGCATAAAGGATCTGAACATATGATCTTCCACCAACACTACTAGCAACCTACTAGCACCAATCCCGGACTTGGAGACAAGAATTGGATACAAGAGATGAACTAGGGTTTGGAGATGAGATGGTGCTGGTGAAGATGTTGATGGAGATTGCCCTCTACCGATGAGAGGAGCGTTGGTGATGATGATGATGATGATTTCCCCCTCCCGGAGGGAAGTGTCCCCTACAGAACAGCTCTACCGAAGCCCTAGATTGGTTCCGCCAAGGTTCCGCCTCGTGGCGGCGGAGTTTCGGCCCAAAAGGTTGCTTCTTGTTTTTTTCTCATCGAAAGACTTCATATAGGAGAAGATGGGCGTCGAAGAGCCACCAGGGGGCCCACGAGGTAGGGGGGGCGCGCCCCCCACCCTCGTGAGCAGGGTGTGGGCCCCCTGGCCTTCATCTTTGGTGACGATTTTTCTTTATTTATTTTAAGATATTCCGTGGAGTTTCAGGACTTTTGGAGTTGCGCAGAATAGGTCTCCAATATTTGCTCCTTTTCCAAATTTCTGCATTCCAGCTACCGCATTCTCCTCTTCATGTAAACCTTGTAAAATAAGAGAGAATAGCCATAAGTATTGTGACATAACGTGAAATAACAGCCCATAATGCGATAAATATCGAAATAAAAGCATGATGCAAAATGGACGTACCAACTCCCCCAAGCTTAGACCTCGCTTGTCCTTAAGCGAAAAGCCGATAACAATAAATATGTCCTCATGTTTAGAGGTAGAGGCGTCGATAAAAATAAAATATGGACATGAAGGCATCATGATTATTCTCATAACAACAACATATATAGATTTTGTCATATGATTACTTATGTTCAAGTGATGATCTTTTCACAATGCAGAAGTCTGAATCAGAAACCTTATTGAGCACCAACAAATTATAACCTCAGTCATTGAAGCAATTGCAATTTATCATAACATCGGAAAGAGTCTATGTCAGAGCTTAAAAGCAAGTCCACATACTCAACTATCACTTAGTCCTTCATAATTGCTAGCACTCACGCAATACTTGTGGTTACGGAGTTTTAATCAGACATAGAGAAATATAGGGGCTTATAGTTTTGTCCCACAACCTTTTACCTCAAGGGTAATGTCAACAATAATAATTCATGCCCCCCTACATCCAATTAGATATATATATATATATCATGTTCTTTCCAACATGCTGGGCTTGCCAAAGGATAAAATGAAAAAGGAAAGGTGAAGATCACCGTGACTCTTGCATAAGGTAGAGGATAATAATAAAAGATAGGCCCTTCGCAGAGGGAAGCATAGGTTGCCATGCGCTTTCATGGTTGGATGCACAAAATCTCAATGCGAAAGAACGTCACTTTATATTGCCCCTTGTGATATGAACCTTTATTATGCAGTCCATCGCTTTTATTTCTTCCATATCACAAGATCGTATAAAGCTTATTTCTCCCACACCAATCAATCATACATGTTTAGAGCAATTTTTATTGCTTTGCACCGATGGCAACTTACTTGAAGGATCTTACTCAATCCATAGGTAGGTATGGTGGACTCTCATGGCTAAACTGGTTTAAGGATAATTGGAAGCACAAGTAGTATCTCTACTTGGTGCTGAGAATTTGGCTAGCATGAGGGGGAAAGGAAAGCTCAACATGTTAGAGGATCCATGACAACATACTTTATCTCAGATAAAAGAAAACATAACTCATCATGTTGTCTTCCTTGTCCAACATCAACTCTTTAGCATGTTATATTTTAATGAGTGCTCCCAATCATAAAAGATGTCAATGATAATATATCTATATGTAAAACCTCTCTTTCCTTATTACTTCCTATTAATTGCAACGATGACCAAAGCTATATTTGACAACTCCCAACAACTTTTAATCATCATACTCTTTCTATGTGAAGTCATTACTCTCAATAAGATCAATATGAACTATTTGTTTCTTTTTATTCTTTTTCTTCTTTCTTTCTTTTATTCACCCAAGATCATGGCAAAACAATCAAGCCCTTGACTCAACACTAAACTTTATTATATATATAGCTCACGGACTCGATTACATAGAGGGATCATAAAGCAAAACTCAAAACTAGATCATGCCATATCTTTATTCTACTAAATCAAGATACTACTAATAGGATCGAACTAAGAAAAACGGTAAAGATAGGAGTTGTGATGGTGATACGAAACCGGGGCACCTCCCTCAAGCTTGGCAGTTGCCAAGGGGAGTGCCCATACCCATGTGATTATGTCTCCTTCTTTGTCGGTGAAGGTGGAGGTGATGGATAGTCGCACATCGAGCGTAAGAGGTCCTCCAACTTGCGAATAATTCCCTTTAGTGCAACGATATGCTCCTTCAACAAAATATTTTCACTTGTGAGATACTTGTTTTGAATACGAGCTAACTCAATCATCTTGAAAGCTTCGATTTCAGTTGGGGTAAGAAGATTGTGATCAAGTTGAAGGATGTCTTCTGCTGCCAGGGTTTGGTTCTCCGTGGCCTTCTTGATCCCTTCATCCTTGTTGATCTCCATGGGTTCTTCCCTCTTCAGCTCTATCTTCATTAGCCAAGCATCTTTGTCGCTATTGTTAGAGGAGGGAGACGACATGATGCCTGGCCTTGACAACCCTGACAGAGAACAACTCGAAACAAGAATGAGAAGAGATTTGCGTGATACGAGAGTCAAAACCTTCGGGAGAATATATAATGAATTTTTACCGACCAAAATACGTATCGTGCAAGAAAACGGAGTCCGGAGGGCACACGAGGTGCTCACGAGGTAGGGGGGCGCGCCCAGGGGGGTAGGGCGCGCCCACCACCCTCGTGGGGCCCTCGTGTCCTTCCCGGACTGCTACTTATTTTTCTATTTTTCTAAATATTGCAAAACAGAGAAATATTGCCTTAAAAATTGTTTTGGAGTTGGTTTACTTACCGTACCACATACCTATTCCTTTTCGGAGTCTGAAACGGTCTGGAAAGTGTCCTTTATGTATTCCTCAGGGGTTACGGTTTCAATAATATTGGTTTCAACATTTATGGGATTACCTGAGATATAATGTTTGATCCTTTGACCGTTTACCACCTTCGGATTTGTGCCTTCGAAGTTGTTAATTTTTATGGCACCGGAACGATAGATCTCCTCGATAACGTAGGGACCTTCCCATTTAGAGAGAAGTTTTCCTGCAAAAAATCTTAAACGAGAGTTGTATAACAATACATAATCACCTACATTAAACTCACGCTTTTGTATCCTTTTGTCATGCCATCTTTTAACTTTTTCTTTAAACAACTTAGCATTTTCATAAGCTTGGGTTCTCCATTCATCAAGTGAGCTAATATCAAATAACCTCTTCTCACCGGCAAGTTTGAAATCATAGTTGAGCTCTTTAATAGCCCAATATGCCTTTTGTTCTAGTTGGAGAGGTAAGTGACATGCTTTTCCATAAACCATTTTATACAAAGACATACCCATAGGATTTTTATATGCAGTTCTATATGCCCATAATGCATCATCAAGTTTCTTGGACCAATTCTTCCTAGACCTATTAACAGTCTTTTGCAAAATTAATTTGAGCTCTCTATTACTCAATTCTACTTGACCGCTAGACTGCGGGTGATAAGGAGATGCAATTCTATGATTAACATCATATTTAGCAAGAATTTTACGGAAAGCACCATGAATAAAGTGTGAACCACCATCAGTCATTAAATATCTAGGGACTCCAAACCTCGGAAAAATAACTTCCTTAAGCATTTTAATAGAAGTGTTATGATCAACACTACTAGTTGGAATAGCTTCTACCCACTTAGTAACATAATCAACAGCAACCAAAATATGTGTATATCCATTAGAGGCAGGAAAAGGTCCCATATAATCAAAGCCCCAAACATCAAATGGTTCAATAACAAGTGAATAATTCATAGGCATTTCTTGACGTCTACTAATATTACCAATTCTTTGACATTCATCGCAAGACAAAACAAACTTACGGGCATCCTTGAAGAGAGTGGGCCAATAAAAACCGGATTGCAATACCTTATGTGCAGTTCTATCTCTAGCGTGGTGTCCTCCATAAGCTTCAGAGTGACACTTGCGTAGGATCTGTTCCTGTTCATGCTCAGGTACACAACGTCTAATAACACCATCTACTCCTTTATAAAGATGTGGGTCATCCCAAAAGTAATGTCTCAAATCATATAAAAACTTTTTCTTTTGTTGGTATGTGAAGCTAGGTGGTATAAATTTAGCAACAATATAATTAGCATAATCAGCATACCATGGGGTGCTACGAGAAGTGCTTATGACATTTAATTGTTCATCAGGAAAGCTATCATCAATAGGTAGTGGGTCATCAAGAACATTCTCTAACCTAGATAAGTTATCTGCAACGGGGTTCTCAGCTCCTTTTCTATCAACAATATGAAAATCAAATTCTTACAGCAAGAGAACCCATCTAATAAGTCTAGGTTTTGCATATTTCTTTTCCATAAGGTATTTAATAGCAGCATGATCAGTATGAATAGTTACTTTAGAGTCAACAATATAGGGTCTGGATTTATCACAAGCAAATACAACTGCTAAAAGTTCCTTTTCGGCAGTAGCATAATTTCTTTGAGCATTGTCTAGAGTCTTACTAGCATAATGGATAACGTTTAATTTCTTATCAACTCTTTGCCCTAGAACAGCACCTACAACATAATCACTAGCATCACACATAATTTCAAAGGGTAAATTCCAATCGGTGGCTGAACAACAAAAAGAGACTAATGCTTTCTTAAATATTTCAAATGCTTCTACACAATCATCATCAAAGACAAATGGTACATCTTTTTGTAACAAATTAGTCAGAGGCCGAGATATTTTTGAGAAGTCCTTAATGAACCTCCTATAAAATCCGGCATGACCAAGCAAACTTCTTATACCTTTGATGTCCTTGGGACATGGCATCTTTTCAATAGCATCAACCTTGGCTTTATCAACTTCAATACCTTTTTCAGAAACTTTGTGCCCCAAGACAATTCCTTCATTAACCATAAAGTGGCACTTTTCCCAATTCAAGACAAGATTAGTTTCTTCACATCTCTGCAAAACTCGATCAAGGTTGCTCAAGCAATCATCAAAAGAGGATCCATAGACGGAAAAGTCGTCCATGAAAACCTCACAAATCTTTTCACAAAAGTCAGAGAATATAGCCATCATGCATCTTTGAAAGGTAGCAGGTGCATTACATAAACCAAAAGGCATACGTCTATAAGCAAAAGTACCAAAAGGGCATGTAAAAGTAGATTTTGATTGATCTTTAGCCGACACAGGTATTTGAGAGAAACCAGAATAACCATCTAGAAAGCAATAATGTGTATGTTTGTATAATCTTTCTAGCATTTGATCAATAAAAGGTAAGGGGTAATGATCTTTCTTAGTAGCTTTATTTAATTTGCGGAAATCAATTACCATCCTATAACCTGTGATAATTCTTTGCGGAATCAATTCAACTTTATCATTAGGGACAACAGTAATACCTCCCTTCTTAGGGACACAATGGACAGGACTTACCCACAGACTATCAGCAACGGGATAAATTATACCTGCCTCCAGAAGCTTGAGTATTTCTTTTCTTACCACTTCTTTCATTTTAGGATTTAAACGTCGTTGAGGATCACGAACTGGTTTGGCATCCGCTTCCAAATTTATTTTATGTTGACATAGAGTGGGACTAATGCCCTTAAGATCATCAAGAGTATATCCAGTAGCGGCATGGTGCTTCTTCAGAGTTCTCAATAATCTTTCTTCTTCATGCTCTTAAAGGTTAGCACTAATAATAACAGGATATATTTTCTGTTCATCAAGATAAGCATATTTAAGATTATCAGGCAACGGTTTAAGCTCAAACACGGGATCACCCTTGGGTGGAGGAGGACCCCCTAGGATTTCAACAGGCAAATTGTGTTGCAGAATAGGTTCCTATTTAAAGAATACTTCATCTATTTCCCTTCTTTCATTCATGAACATATCATTTTCATGGTCTAGCAAATAGTGTTCTAAAGGATCACTAGGAGGTACGGCAATAGAAGCAAGACCAATAATTTCATCCTTACTAGGCAATTCTTCCTCACGATGTTGTTTACTAAATTTAGAGAAATTAAACTCATGAATCATATCATCCAAGTCAATAGTAACAACATTCTTTTCGCAATCTATCTTAGCATTAACAGTGTTCAAGAAGGGTCTACCAAATATTATGGGACAAAAGCTATCTCGTGGAGAACTGAGAACAAGAAAATCAACAGGATATTTAGTTTTCCCACACAAGACTTCAACATCTCTAACAATTCCCACTGGTGAAATAGTATCTCTATTGGTAAGTTTAATCGTGACATCAATTTCTTCTAACTCAGCAGGTGCAATTTCATGCTTAATTTCTTTATATAAGTCATATGGTATAACACTAGCACTAGCACCCATATCACATAAGCCATGATAACAATGATCTCCTATTTTAACAGAAATAACAGGCACGCCTACCATAGGTTTATGTTTATCTTTAGCACAAGGTTTAGCAATTCTAGCAGATTCACCGCAGAATTGAATAGCATGCCCATTAATATTATCAGACAAGAGATCTTTAACAATAGCAATATTAGGTTCTACTTTGACTTGCTCAGGAGCTGTATAAGTTCTAATATTGCTTTTACGAACCACAGTTGAAGCTTTAGCATGATCCTTTATTCTAACAGGGAAAGGTGGTTTCTCAACATATGAGGTAGGAACAATAGGATCATTATAAGTGACAGTCTTTTCTTCAACTTTAATAGGTGCAGCTACTTTTACTTCTATGGGAGGATGATATTTAAACCACTTCTCCTTGGGGAGATCAACATAAGTAGCAAAAGATTCATAGAAAGAAGCTACTATCTCAGAGTCAAGTCCATATTTAGTGCTAAACTTACGGAAAATATCGGTATCCATAAAAGATTTAACACAATCAAACTTAGGTGTCATACCTTACTCCTTACCTTCGTCGAGGTCCCAATCTTCAGAGTTGCGTTTAATTCTATCCAATAAATTCCATTTAAATTCAATAGTCTTCATCATAAAAGAGCCAGCACAAGAAGTATCGAGCATGGTGCGATTGTTATCAGAAAGCCGAGCATAAAAACTTTGAATAATTATTTCTCTTGGGAGCTCATGATTGGGGCATGAATATAACATTGATTTAAGCCTCCCCCAAGCTTGAGCGATGCTTTCTCCTTCGCGAGGCCAAAAATTATATATAATTGCGATCACGGTGAACAAGATGCATAGGATAATACTTTTGATGAAATTCCAATTTCAATCTTTTATAGTTCCATGATCTCATATCATCACATAGCCTATACCATGTCAATGCGTCTCCCTTCAAAGATAAAGGGAATACCTTCTTCTTAACAACATCATCGGGTATACCTGCAAGCTTAAATAATCCACAAACTTCATCCACATATATTAAGTGCTCATCAGGATGCTTTGTTCCATCTCCTGTAAAAGGATTAGCTAGCAGTTTTTCCATCATACCCGAAGGAATTTCAAAAGGATTTTCATTTTCAATAGGTTCAGTAGGTTGAGGAGCAACTCTTTGCTCTACTGGACGGGGTAAAGATACCCCGAACAAGCCCCTCAGAGAATTACTTTCCATAGTAACAAGTGACAGAAAATTTCAGCACACTATGTAAATGTTTCCTTACCAAATTCCACCTACCAAAGGCGCTACACTCCCCGGCAACAGCGCCAGAAAAGAGTCTTGATGACCCACAAGTATAGGGGATCTATCATATTCCTTTCGATAAGTAAGAGTGTCGAACCCAACGAGGAGCAGAAGGAAATGATAAGCGGTTTTCAGCAAGGTATTCTCTGCAAGTACTGAAATAAGTGGTAACAGATAGTTTTATGATAAGATAAATTGTAACAAGCAACAAGTAACAAGAGTAAATTAAGTGCAGCAAGGTGGCCCAATCCTTTTTGTAACAAAGGACAAGCCTGGACAAACTCTTATAATAGGAAAAGCGCTCCCGAGGACACATGGGAATATCGTCAAGCCAGTTTTCATCACGTTCATATGATTCGCGTTCGGTACTTTGATAATTTGATATGTGGGTGGACCGGTGCTTGGGTGCTGTTCTTACTTGAAAAAGCATCCCACTTATGATTAACCTCTATTGCAAGCATCCTCAACTACAACAAAAGTATTAAGGTAAACCTAACTGTCGGTGTCAAAACCGGCGGATCTCGGGTAGGGGGTCCCGAACTGTGCGTCTAGGCGGATGGTAACAGGAGACAAGGGACACGATGTTTACCCAGGTTCGGGCCCTCTTGATGGAGGTAAAACCCTACGTCCTGATTGATTGATATTGATATTGTGGATGTTTACAAGAGTGGATCTACCACGAGATCAAGGAGGCTAAACCCTAGAAGCTAGCCTATGGTATGATTGTAAGGGTTGTTGTGATTGTTGTCCTACGGACTAAAGCCATCCGGTTTATATAGACACCGGAGAGGGCTAGGTTTACATAGAGTCGGTTACAATGGTAGGAGATCTACATATCCAGATCGCCAAGCTTGCCTTCCACGCCAAGGAAAGTCCCATCCGGACATGGGGGAGGTCTTCAATCTTCTATCTTCATAGTCTTGGAGTCCGGTCGATGATGATAGTCCGCAAATGATAGTTCGGTGATGATGGTAGTCCGCTATCCGGACACCCCTAATCCAGACTCCTCAAGAGCCCCTGAACCAGGCTTCAATGACGATAAGTCCGGCGTATATTGCTTGGCATTGCAAGGCGGGTTCCTCCTCCAAATGATAGAAGATTGGGAACACCAGGATAGTGTCCGCTCGCAAAATAAATTCCACATTCCACCGTAGAGAGAATAATAATATATACACAAGCTCAATCTGTCGACGCTTTACGTGGTATGACGTCACACCACTACCAAGCCATTACTCGAATTGTTTCTTACTTTACCACCTCGGCGCATTTAGCGAAGCGGTTTCCTTGGCACGCCTTGTCGAGCAGAGATCGTGTTTCCCTTAATCCGGATTCTCATCAATACAGGCGTGGGTAACCCAACCGTCATTGATGGTGACACTTGGGAGATAAGCGAGTTTTACCAGGCCGGTGGGGGACGATGAGATTTCGCCTACCATATAAGGGATAAGGATTCACCTTCTCACCCACGCCTTCTTCCTCCTTTGCTTATCCATCTCCGCAAGACTCGAGCTCCAGCGCCCAAGTTCACAAGAATCTGCCTCAACCTTCTCCGACCATGTCCGGAGCGGGAGGTAAATGGTTGGCCTCCACCGTGAAGGAGGAGCAAATCGCCAAACTGCGCGACGCCGGATACCTCTCCGGCGACATCGCGCACCGGCTGCCCGACGAGGGGTAGCTCATCCCCACCCCCAGGCCCCATGAGAGGGTTGTCTTTCTTTCCCACTTCCTCCATGGATCTGGGCTTTCCACTTCACCCCTTTGTCCGGGGGCTCATGTTCTACTACGGCCTGGATTTCCATGATCTGGCGCCGAACTTCATCCTCAACATCTCGGCGTTTATCGTTGTGTGTGAGGCCTTCCTCTGCATCCAGCCCCACTTCGGCTTGTGGCTCAAGACCTTCAATGTCAAGCCAAAGGTAGTGAAGGGCATTCAAGCGGAGTGCGGAAGCGCCATGTTGGGCAAGATGCCCAACGTCCTTTGGTTCGAAGGGGCCTTCGTGGAATCCGTCAAGGGGTGGCAATCGGGGTGGTTCTACATCACCGAGCCGCGTGACCCTAAATGGGCGGCGGCCCCGAGTTTAGATCTGGTATCCACACAGCTCACCTCCGGAAAGAGAAGGGCTTGCTGTGTGGGTAGTTCGACGGAGCTGACAGGACTCGGGACTGTATCAAGAAGCCGTGAAGAAGCTTAGGCTGGTTAACGTGGTCCAAGTCATGCTCGTCGCACGGATACTCCCATGCCAAGAGCGGCATTCAAACTGTGGAGTTTGATCCGAACAGCACCAGCGCTGAACAAGCTCTTCGACACGACGTCTGAAGGCGCTGGAAGGTGCTGTTCAAGGGTGCCGGTTTCGCATCCGCGATCAAGATCGCGGATTTCACTCGCAGCGCCAGCCGACGAGGTAAGTGATTCTACCCTTTACGGGACACTTGTTTTCATAGTTTGACTCTATGCGGTTTTAATTTCCCTTTTCCTTTGACAGACTGGATGAAGAAGGCGGAGCAGATTACCTATCCGGCTCCTATGCCAGAAAACCCAGTAGACGCTCGTCTAGCGAGGCTGCCGGTTCCGGCACCGCACGTGGTGCCGGAGAAGAAGGCCAAGAAGAAGGCCACGGTGCTCGAAAGAGCTCCGCTTTCAGGTGTCCGACGACTCGGGCGGATTCTCCCGAAAGTGAGGAGGAGGAGAGGACTCTCCCAGAGGAGGAGAGAGGAAAGGAAGGCTCCCCAAAAGGGGAGGCCGAAAGGTCCAAGAGGGGAAGGACTATTCCTCCGGACAGCTCCGCCAACATCAACGCTGGCGAGGAAGAATGGCCTTCAAGGGCCAGGCCTCCAGCGAGATCGTAAGTATCCGGATTCTGAATAATTTATAATTTCTTTTCTGCGCCACATAGTGTCATTCTAATGCCGCATGCTACCTGTAGTCCGGCGGTGATGATCTCCCGCTTCATCGAAGGGTCGTTGGCTTCGCCGGATGTAGACTCCATCCCGACCGCCTCCACCCTCGCGATGCTGAAGACGCCAGGTGGGATCCCGAAGGACCCACTGGGGAGGCTCCGGCGCCACAAGGCGCCTTCCCGGACTTCGCGCCGGACTCCACAACGGAACCCGTAGTGGTTCCGGAGTCCGGTAGGCGGTCCCTTCGATCGAAGGGCAAGACCGTGATGCCGGCGGCTTCCGTCCAACCGGAGGCGCCAGGCAATTTGTTGGAGGCGCTGCAGAGCGCTTCCATCGAGGAAGAACACCGCACTATTATGAGTGCGGTGATTCAAAAGGTGCAGCTTGCCAAAAGCGGGCTGACCGAAGCCTGCAATAGCCTTCTATCAGGCTTTGAGGTAAGAAGTTAAAAATATGCAAAGTAATACCGCATAGACAGTAGCCCCTGATGCTCAGTATGGTGTTCGGAAAGAAAAGTCGGACTGAGGATCTTAAAAAAGATATACGCAGGGTTGCTAAAAATTATGTCAATATGGGTTGCAGCTGCTGCGCTTCTGACCTCTGCCAGACCGATCATGGAGGTCGGTGCGTTGAAGCAGAGCTCGAGCGGTCCGGCAAGAGCTCGGCAGCGCCAGAAGCAGCTCCAAGACAAAGAAGGTGAGTAACACCGCTTTGAATTTGTACCTTATGTAAAAGGATTTAGGTTGCGACAAAAATAACAAGGATAACATGGGTACTGCAGGGCCACGAACGAGGTGGCGGCCCTGAAGGAGGCCGTGTCCGCGGCCGAACGCAATGCGGCCACGGAACGGGAGGCGAGGGTGGCGGTGGTTCAGCAAGAGCTCCAGGCTCTCATGGAAAAGCATGAGGGGTTGGAGCGTGACTCAAAGACTCGAGAGTCCGAGCTTGCCTCGCTCTCGAAAGTGCTAAACCGCCAAGGCCGAGGCCCATAAGTCCCTTCAGAGATTGAATTGATGAAGAAGATAGCGGCGGTAAGGCATTTTTCATGCAAAGCAAGCATGTGAATGTAAATTACGTGATACTTACCCGAATTCGAGCTCTCGAGGCGTTTGCAGATCTGCCTCATGGCGTGTCTCGATGTCGCCGCATTCTACCGAGCCGAGGAGGGAGCTCAACGGAGAAGGTCTTCGGTCTCGAATCTGTGAGGCCGGCCATCCGGTGCCCCTAGCGACCAGTGAAGCAGCTGGTCGAGCTTCACAAGGTGGCCGAGCAGGCCATGAAGGGCTCATAGTCCGGTTGTGGCCCGGAGAGGCCATGCCAGGAGCTACTTCGGCCTCGTCGACGGCTGGTGGATGCGTGCCCTGGTGGAGGCTATCAAGCGCTCCGCCAGTATTGAAGGTGCTCGTCGGGCCCTTGCCCGCAAAAGGTGCATTGGGGCAAGCTGGATGCGAGAAGCTAATCAGCGACGCGCCACCGGCGGGCAAGGAGCATCGTCGCCCGAACTTTACTATAAGGCTGTCCTGAAGGGTGCCTACAATATTGCGGATGAGTGCCCTGGGATGTAATTATTGAGTGAATTCGCAATGTGTTATCCCGTGCTGAAAACTTTGTTCATATGCGCTAAGCAACGCTTTGTTTAATTTAAAATATTACCTTCATGCGGCCGTTTATTAAATCTGAGAGATGGCAAGTCGTCGGCTTCAGCCCCCATGCCACGAAAGTGCCGGGTGTTCGGGATAAACTTGAGAACTCTTGTTCCCATTTTGGGTCCATCTAGGAGGCGCTCAACACAACGAACAAGGCAACCGGACTTATAGTGCTTGAACACTCTCACTTAGCCATAGAATTCTATAATTTTAAATTTCGTGAAGCCCTAGTATTCGGAAGACCGAATTGGGGCACTATCCACGCTTCGCTTGACATAATCCGAACTTATTCGAGCGGCGAGGTCTTTAAGGACCCGAAGGACCTCTCGAACAGCGACCAGTCTCACGCCTTATCATGCCGGTCAGTTTTAGCTTTCTCCACTGAGGCGTTAACCCGGCTCAACCGGGGCGCAATCGCAGTGGTTCTCCCAGTGCTACCTTAGCCGATAGAACGGGAACGTAAGGTGCCAAACATGGGAGCCGGGCAAACCCAACTATTGACCCAAGACATGATTCGGAGCCGATTCATATAATGCTATAAGTTCGGGGTGCCGCACTTGTGAAAGTGTGCGGACTTTATCACACCATAAAGCGGAGGACATAAGCCCCTGGTGTATTTGGCCGTACCAAGATGCACGGGTGCAACATGTCGTAAATGAACATATATATATAAAGTAATGCAATTAAAGGCAAAAAGTGCTGCATTTTATTCGAGAAGATATGCTATCAGTGCGGAATGATACAAATAGTGCGGAAAGCAAGGGATTGGACGAATTAAAGGCGTCTCCCTCCAGGGGTAGGCCGCAGAATGTTGTATTTAAACAAATTTAATGCTCGCGATGGAGACCACCGAGTGTTCGCCGCGCCTTTGTCCTTCCCCGCTGTTGCATCATGAGTTGGGCGGCTCGCCACGGACTGAGTTCTGTATAAAAAGAGAAAATAAAATAAAAAGAGCGACACACTTGGGAGCCCCGTGTGGTCGAACCGCACTGGTCTGTTGTGGTTGTGCCTTCCCCTATGCCCATGGTATCTCCAGGCATAATTATGTACGCTGGAGAGTTTGTCTTGCAATTTTGCGAGGACTGGGGTTGGGGCCGCATTACTACGCATGCACGGAACGTGCGGGTGGTCTTGGTTGATGTTGCTCGGCGCGCGTTTGATCGGTGTCCGGTCGCTTAACGACGGACTCGAGAATTGCCTTAAAAGGCTGATCTGCATTTCGCCATGCGAGAGCGCTGTATGTTCCTCCGTTCGAGGGAGCATTCCGTGTTTCCATTGACCGTGATGACTCCACGAGGGCTGGCATCTTGAGCTTGAGGTATGCATAATGCGGCACCGCATTGAACTTTGTAAACGTGGTTCGTCCGAGCAGAGCGTGATAGCCGCCGCGAACGGGACTATGTCGAAGATTAACTCCTCGCTCGAAATTATCCGGGATCCAAGACCACTTCGATGTAATCGAGCTCGTATAATTGGCCTCTACACCTGGTATGGCGCCTTTGAAGGTCGTCGTTGTAGGTTTAATCCTTGAAGGGTCTATGCCCATCTTGCGACTTGTATCCCGATAAAGCAGGTTCAGCTCTGCTGCCGCCCATCAGACTCTCGTGAGGTGAAATCCATCAACGATTGGGTATAAAACCAATGTGGCGAATCCGCCATGGCGGATATCGGTCGGATGGTCTCTTCGATCGAAAGTGATCGGGCAAGAGGACCATGGGTTGAATTTTGGGGCGATCGCTCCATCGCAGATATCGTCCCTTAGTGCACGCTCGCTCCCTCTTGGGAATATGCGTTATGATATCATATTTATGTCCGAACTTGAGGGGGAATCCTTTTGTCCTCTGTTGTTCGGCGGCGGGTCTCTTCCTCGTCATCGCTGTGTAGCCCTTGTCACTGTTTTCGGCGATTAATTTGCCTGCCTGCTTGAATACCCAACAATCTCTGTTGGTATGGTTCGCTGGCTTTCGGGGGTTCCATGTATCTGACAAGAGCGGTCGAGTATTCGGTCCAAATTGGACGGGCCCGGCGTGGTTCTTTTGAATGGCTTCTTCCGTTGACCGGGTTTGGAGCCTCGGAATCCGGCGTTGACTGCCGTATCCTCATTGCTGTCGCCGTTAATGCGGCGTTTGTTTTTGTTTCGACGCAACCTGCCATTGCGGTCCTTAGTATCCAGACTGCCAGCGTTTTTGCTAAGGTTGTTACTGCGAGCGAGCCAGCTATCCTCTCCCGCACAGAAGCGGGTCATGAGGGATGTAAGGGCTGCCATAGATTTCGGCTTCTCCTGTCCTAGGTGCCGGGCTAGCCATTCGTCGCGGATGTTGTGTTTGAAGGCAGCAAGTGCCTCTGCATCCGGACAGTCGACGATTTGATTTTTCTTTGTTAATAACCGTGTCCAGAATTGCCTGGCCGATTCGTCTGGCTGCTGGATTATGTGGCTTAGGTCATCTGCGTCTGGTGGTCGCACATACGTGCCCTGGAAGTTGTCGAGGAATGCGGCTTCCAGGTCTTCCCAGCATCCAATTGACTCTGCGGGCAGGCTGTTAAGCCAATGCCGAGCTGGTCCTTTGAGCTTGAGCGGGAGATATTTGATGGCGTGAAGATCGTCGCCGCGGGCCATGTGTATATGGAGAAGATAATCCTCAATCCAGACCGCGGGGTCTGTTGTGCCATCGTAGGATTCGATATTAACGGGTTTGAACCCTTCAGGGATTTGATGATCCATTACTTCGTCAGTGAAGCATAGTGGGTGTCTGGCGCCCTGATCTTGAGCAATATCGCGACGTAGCTTGAGAGAGCGTTATTCTGCTGTGTTCGCCCGCCGAGAAGTTGTATCCGGTGCGACGGTATTCGCTGTGGGTCGTGGGCGTCCACGTGATCCATAGATAGATCTGGATTGTCTTGCCTTATCCTCCAATATGTCTCGCAAGTCCGGCGCGTTCCCCCGTGGCTTCCTGCTTTTAGAGCGATGCCGGGGTACGGTTTTGGTGGAGGGCTTGCACGCCTCTCTCGCTACCACGAGGTGGTCGGTCTACCGTATTATCGCTGGTGATGCTGCCTCCTCTAATCGGGGAGCAACTTGCGTTTTGGGTAACTTTTGAGGGCGTTGAGTTCATACTCTTGACGCGAGGACCTCGGTCCATCTGTCGGCCAAGAGGTCTTGATCAGCTTGAAGCTGTTGTTGCTTTTCTTTAGGCTGTTTGCCGTGGCCATTAGCCTGTGTCTGAAACGCTCTTTGTTCGACGGGATCCTCGTGCACGACGAATTATTAAATCGTCGCCGAGGCTTGCCTCGCCTCCGGAGGGAGGTAAGTAATTGTCATCCTCGACCTCTTAAATGCCGCCTCTCCCGAGGGCTTGCTTCTGCCTCCTCCTGCGCTGGATCGTCTTTGGAGGGAGTTGTCTTCGCACTTTCGGGGTGTTATTATCTCCTGTGCGGAATCTCCATTCTTCTTGTGGCGGATTTAGAGCAGCGCCACGACGCGGGCGCTTGGGCTGTTTCTTTAAGGAATCGGCCTCGGCGCTTCTTCGCCGTCCCCATCTTTTGGGGTGTCCACCATGTATATGTTGTATGACGAGGTGGTTTTCGGTGTCTGTAGGCACTTTGGTTCTTAGTAGTCTCCGGCATCGTCGTCCATACCGTCGATGTCTTCAGAGTCGTAGTCGAGTACGTCGGTTAAATCGTCGACGGTTGCTACGAAGTGGGTGGTGGGTGGGATCTGAATTTCTTCGTCCTCCGCGTCCCAACCGTCCTGGCCGTAGTTCGGCCAGGGCTCTCCGGATAGCGAGAGATGCTTTAATGAATTTATGATATCGCCAAAGGGCGAGTGCTGAAAGATGTCCGCAGCGGTGAATTCCATGATCGGCGCCAATCGGATTCGGACCGACAGGGGCGCAGGAGGTACGGAGTCCAGCAGGGAGTCCGGCACCTCGGAGTCACGGGGTTTATGTGGGACAAGGTAAGTGTTCGGCTCCATCGCTGTAGAAATTGCGGCTCCCGAGGCGGTGTCCAGCCATCCGTCCTCGATTGAGCGATCGGCTCCGGACTATGAGTCGGAGCGGATCCGGTGCGACCTCAAGGCGCTGTCCGCGGCGAGTTAGGTCATGCCCATCGTGACAGCGCGGCGCTTCGGCTGTGGCTCGAGATCCATTGAGGATCAAGTCCCGCGGATATCGGCCGTGAAGTTTAGGCTTCAAACCTAACTCCGACGGCCAGGGCGAACTTCGATCTGCTCCAGATGGCCAAGGAGTTGGCCCGTAGTACTGGCCGCCGAATCGAAGATCTGTCCGGGAGAAGGGTCTCACCCAGACTGCGTCGTTGTTGATTGAGGAGGCCATCAAGCCTATCGGTGGCGACACGTAGGAACTCTCAATGAAAGCACCAATGTCGATGTCAAAACCGGCGGATCTCGGTAGGGGTCCCGAATCGTGCGTCTAGGCGGATGGTAACAGGAGACAAGGGACACGATGTTTACCTGTGTTCGGGCCCTCTTGATGGAGGTAAAACCCTACGTCCTGCTTGATTGATATTGATATTGTGGATGTTTACAAGAGTGGATCTACCACGTGATCAAGGAGGCTAAACCCTAGAAGCTAGCCTATGGTATGATTGTAAGGGTTGTTGTGATTGTTGTCCTACGGACTAAAGCCATCCGGTTTATATAGACACCGGAGAGGGCTAGGGTTACATAGAGTCAGTTACAATGGTAGGAGATCTACATATCTGTATCGCCAAGCTTGCCTTCCACGCCAAGGAAAGTCCCATCCGGACACGGGAGGAGGTCTTCAATCTTCTATCTTCATAGTCTTGGAGTCCGGTCGATGATGATAGTCCGGCAAATGATAGTTCGGCTGATGATGGTAGTCCGGCTATCCGGACACCCCCTAATCCAGGACTCCCTCACTAACCATAGCATGAAACATATGGATCCAAATCAGCCCCTTACGAAGCAACGCATAAACTAGGGTTTAAGCTTCTGTCACTCTAGCAACCCATCATCTACTTATTACTTCCCAATGCCTTCCTCTAGGCCCAAATAATGGTGAAGTGTTATGTAGTCGACGTTCACATAACACCACTAGAGGCTAGACAACATACATCTCATCAAAATATCGAACGAATACCAAATTCACATGACTACTAATAGCAAGACTTCTCCCTTGTCCTCAGGAACAAACGTAACTACTCACAAAGCATATTCATGTTCATAATTAGAGGGGTAATAATATGCATAAAGGATCTGAACATATGATCTTCCACCAAATAAACCAACTAGCATCAACTACAAGGAGTAAACAACACTACTAGCAACCTACTAGCACCAATCCCGGACTTGGAGACAAGAATTGGATACAAGAGATGAACTAGGGTTTGGAGATGAGATGGTGCTGGTGAAGATGTTGATGGAGATTGCCCTCTCCCGATGAGAGGAGCGTTGGTGATGATGATGACGATGATTTCCCCCTCCCGGAGGGAAGTGTCCCCGGCAGAACAGCTCCGCCGGAGCCCTAGATTGGTTCCGCCTCGTGGCGGCGGAGTTTTGTCCCGAAAGGTTGCTTCTTGTTTTTTTCTCATCGAAATACTTCATATAGGAGAAGATAGGCGTCGGAGAGCCACCAGGGGGCCCACGAGGTAGGGGCGCGCCCCAGGGGGGCGCCCCCACCCTCGTGAGCAGGGTGTGGGCCCCCTGGCCTTCATCTTTGGTGAAGGTTTTTCTTTATTTATTTTAAGATATTCCGTGGAGTTTCAGGACTTTTGGAGTTGTGCGAATAGGTCTCAATATTTTCTCCTTTTCCACCCGAATTCCAGTTTCAGCCGCATTCTCCTCTTCATGTAAACCTTGTAAAATAAGAGAGAATAGCCATAAGTATTGTGACATAACGTGAAATAACAGCCCATAATGCGATAAATATCGAAATAAAAGCATGATGCAAAATGGACGTATCACGTGCTCTAAAAGATATAAGTGAAGCACTAGAGCAAAATTATTTAGCTCAAAAGATATAAGTGAAGCACATTGAGTATTCTAATAAATTCCGATTCATGTGTGTCTCTCCAAAAGGTGTGTACAGCAAGGATGATTGTGGTGAACTAGAAAGAAAAGACTCAAATCATACAAGACGCTCCAAACAAAACACATATCATGTGGTGAATAAAAATATAGCCTCAAGTAAAGTTACCGATAGACGAAGATGAAAGAGGGGATGCCTTCCGGGGCATCCCCAAGCTTAGGCTTTTGGTTGTCCTTGAATTTTTCCTTGGGGTGCCTTGGGCATCCCGAAGCTTAGCCTCTTGCCACTCCTTATTCCAAAATCCATCAAATCTTTACCCAAAACTTGAAAACTTCACAACACAAAACTCAACAGAAAATCTCATGATCTCTATTAGTATAAGAAAACAAACCACACCCTTAAGGTACTGTAATGAACTCATTCTTTATTTATATTGGTGTTAAACCAACTTTATTCCAACTTCTCTATGGTTCATACCCCGATACTAGCCATAGATTCATCAAAATAAGCAAACAATACATGAAAAACAGAAAATGTCGAAAACAAAACAGTCTGTAGCAATCAGGTTTGTTCGAATACTTCTGGAACTCCAAAAATTCTGAAAAACTAGGACAACATGGATAATTTGTATATTGATGCACTGCAAAAATTATTAGCAATTTATCACGTTCTGGTGAATTTTAACAATTATTTTTGTGAGCGCAAAGTTTCTGTCTTTTTCAGCAAGATCAAACAACTATCACCCATGAAGATCCTATTGGTTCTACTTGGCACAAACACTAATTAAAACATAAAAACACATCTAAATAGAAGATAGATGAATTATTTATTACTAAACAGAAACAAAAAGCAAGAACCAAAAATAAAATTGGGCTGCCTCCCAACAAGCGCTATCGTTTAATGCCCCTAGCTAGGCATAAAAGCAAGAATAGATCTAGGTATTATCATCTTTGGTATGCAATCCATAAGTGGCTATCATAATAGATTCATAAGGTAATTTAATTTTGTTCCTAGGAAAGTGTTCCATAGCTTTCCTTAATGGAAATTGGAATCTAAGATTTTCTTCTTTCATATCAATAATTGCACCAATCGTTCTAAGGAAAGGTCTACCAAGAATAATAGGACATGTAGGATTGCAATATATATCAAGAACAATGAAATCTACAGGCACATAATTCCTATTTGCAACAATAAGAACATCATTAATCCTTCCCATATGTTTCTTAATGGTGGAATCCGCAAGATGCAAATTTAAAGAACAATCATCAAATTCACGGAAACCTAACATATCACACAAAGTTTTTGAAATCGTGGAAACACTAGCACCCAAATCACATAAAGCATAGCATTCATGATCTTTAATTTTAATTTTAATAGTAGGTTCCTACTCATATAAAGTTTTCTAGGGATAGAAACTTCTAATTACAACTTTTCTTCATAGGATTGCATTAAAGCATCAACGATATGTTTAGTAAAAGCCTTATTTTGACTATAAGCATGAGGAAAATTTAACATGGATTGCTACAAGGAAATACAATCTATCAAAGAGCAATTATCATAATTAAATTCCTTGAAATAAAAAATGGTGGGTTCATTACTATGGAAAGTTTTGACCTCTTCAATCCCACTTTTACCAATTTTTTCATCAAGATCTAGAAACTCCGAATCATTGGGACGCCTTTTAACTAAAGTTGACTCATCTCCAGTCCCATATTTATTAAGATTCATATTGGAAAACAAATATTTAATAGGATACACATCAATTACTTTTAGATCTTCATCATTATTATCATGAAAAATAGAAGAACACGCTTTCACAAAGCAATCTTTTTTAGCACGCATCCTAGCGGTTCTTTCTTTGCATTCATCAATGGAAATTCTCATGGCTTTGAGAGACTCATTGATATCATGCTTAGGAGGAATAGATCTATGTTTCAAAGAATCAACATCAAGAGAAATTCTATCCACGTTCCTAACCAACTCATCAATCTTAGGCAATTTTTCTTCAAGCAAAGCATTAAAATTGTTTTGCGCAATCATAAACTCTTTAACACTAGTCTCAAAATTAGAGGGAATCTTATTAAAATTTCCATAAGAGTTGTTGTAGGAATTACTATAATTATTAGAGGAATTACTAGGGAACGACCTAGAATTAAAGTTTCCTCTATACGCGTTGTTACCAAAATTGTTCCTACCAACAAAATTTACATCCATAGATTCATTATTATTCTCAATCAAAGTAGACAAAGGCATATCATTAGGATCAGAAGAAACACTCTTATTAGCAAACAATTTCATAAGTTCATCCATCTTTCCACTCAAAACATTAAGCTCTTCTACTGCATGAACCATTTTACTAGTAGATCTTTCGGTGTGCCATTGAGAATAATTAACAATAACGTTATCTAGGAGTTTAGTAGCTTCTCCTAAAGTGATTTCCATAAAAGTGCCTCCCGCGGCCGAATCTAAAAGATTTCTGGAAGCAAAATTCAATCCAGCATAATTTTTTTGTATAATCATCCATAAATTGAAACCATGTGTAGGGCAATTACGTATCATTAATTTCATCCTTTCCCAAGATTGTGAAACATGCTCATGATCAAGTTGCTTAAAATTAATAATATCGTTTCTAAGAGAGATGATCTTAGCGGGAGGAAAATACTTAGAGATAAAAGCATACTATTTTTAGGCAAAGAAGAAAACCAAGTTTTAGCACGATCTCTAAGCGAAAACAGAAATAGCTTCAATTTAACAATATCATTATCCACATCTTTCTTCTTTTGCATATCGCACAAATAAACAAAGTTGTTTAGATGGGTAGCGGCATCTTCACTAGGAAGGCCGGAAAATTGATCTTTCATGACAAGATTCAATAAAGCAACATTAATTTCACAAGATTCAACATCTTAATAGGAGCAATCGGAGTGCTAATAAAATAATTGTTGTTGGTATTGAAAAAATCACACAATTTAGTATTGTCCTGAGCCATCGTGACAAACAATCCAGCACACAAGCACACAAGAAGCAAGCCAAAAGAGATGAACGGGAAAAGAGGGCGAATAAAACAGCAAAGGTGAAGTGGGGGAGAGGAAAACGAGAGGCAAATGGCAAATAATGTAATGCGAGGGAGAAGAGTTTGTGATGGGTACTTGGTATGTCTTGACTTGTGCGTAGATCTCCCTGGCAACGGTGCCAGAAATCGGCACGTTGACGGGAGATCAAATCTTGACTTGACTTGGCGTAACCCTCCCCGGCAACGGCGCCAGAAATACTTCTTGCTACCTCTTGAGCATGCGTTGGTTTTTCCTTGAAGAGGAAAGGGTGATGCAGCAAAGTAGAGTAAGTATTTCCCTCAGTTTTTGAGAAACAAGGTATCAATCCAGTAGGAGACTACACGCAAGTCCCTAGTACCTACACAAACAATCAAGAACCTTGCAACCAACGTGATAAAGGGGTTGTCAATCCCTTCACGGCCACTTGCAAAAGTGAGATCTGGTAAAGATAATAAGATAAATATTTTTGGTATTTTTGTTGTATAGATTGGAAAATAAAGATTGCAAAATAAACGGCGACAGAAATAGCTAGTTGGCGGGAGATCAATATGATGGAAAATAGACCCGGGGGCCATAGGTTTCACTAGTGGCTTCTCTCAAGATAGCATAATCTACGGTGGGTGAACAAATTATTGTCGAGCAATTGATAGAAAAGCGCATAGTTATGAGAATATCTAGGCATGATCATGTATATAGGCATCACGTCCATGACAAGTAGACCGAAGCGATTCTGCATCTACTACTATTACTCCACACATCGACCGCTATCCAGCATGCATCTAGAGTATTAAGTTCATAAGAACAGAGTAACGCATTAGGCAAGATGACATGATGTAGAGGGATAAACTCAAGCAATATGATATAAACCCCATCTTTTTATCCTCGATGGCAACAATACAATACGTGCCTTGCTGTCCATACTGTCACTGGGAAAGGACACCGCAAGATTGAACCCAAAGCTAAGCACTTCTTCCATTGCAAGAAAGATCAATCTAGTAGGCCAAACCAAACTGATAATTCGAAGAGACTTGCAAAGATATTAAATCATGCATATAGGAATTCAGAGAAGAATCAAATAGTATTCATTGGTAATCTTGATCATAACCCACAATTCATCGGATCTCGACAAACACACCGCAAAAAGAATTACATCGAATAGATCTCCAAGAAGATCGAGGAGAACTTTGTATTGGGATTCAAAGAGAGAGAAGAAGCCATCTAGCTAATAACTATGGACCCGAAGGTCTGTGGTAAACTACCCACACATCATCAGAGAGGCTATGGTGTTGATGTAGAAGCCCTCCGTAATCGATTCCCCCTCCAGCGGAGTGCCGGAAAAGGCCCCAAGATGGGACCTCACGGGTATAGAAGGTTGCGGCGGTGGAAATAGGGTTTCGTGGTGCTCTTGGATGTTTTCAGGGTATATGAGTATATATATCTGAAGGAAGTAGGTCGGTGGAGCCACGAGGGGCCCATGAGGGTGCGATGCGCGCCTACCCCCTGGGCGCGCCTCCCTACCTCGTGGCCGCCTCGTTGCTTCCTTGACGTCCACTCCAAGTCTCCTGGATTGCGTTTGTTCCAAAAATGATCCTCGCGAAGGTTTCATTCCGTTTGGATTCCATTAGATATTCCTTTTCTGCAAAACACTGAAATAGGCAAAAAAACAGCAATTTGCACTGGGCCTTCGGTTAATAGGTTAGTCCCAAAAATAATAGAAAAGTGCATGATAAAGCCCATTAAACATCGAAAACAGATAATATAATAGCATGGAACAATCAAAAATTATAGATACGTTGGAGACGTATCAGTTCCCCAACAATAGCCCTTTTTGTCGATGGAGAGGTATCCGAAAGCATGGGCCACTATAGCATGTAGCTAGTCGAGTTAGTCCGAAAGCACGGGCCACTATAGCATGTAGCTAGTCGAGGTAGTCGTGCAAGGGGACACCATGGTCAATGTTTAGGTTGGGGTTTTTGGTGTCGTGGTAGCAGTACGTGGAGCCGCGGGCACAAGTAAGCACCAAAGAGTTGGGGACATAGTGGATGCGCCAGGAAGAAGACAATGACGTGATTAAGGATGTCATCATTGAGGGTGTCAATGCTAAAGATGATGTCGTCAAAACTATTGTTGAGGAGACGTTCTATCTGTTTTGCAAGGCCCTAGGACACATTGGGACGAAGGCGTGCGTCGGTTTTGCTAGTATAGTGCGTGCGTAATAGGGAACATCACAAGTTGCACGCCATGTCGGAAAGATTAGCAAATGAGCTCTCGGGGACAGTGGCAACACAGAACAACATGGATAGAAGGTGAAGGTGTAGTCGGGTGGACGAAGTAGTTGGGGAAGGGGACACCAATGTTAGCGATGAGGTTGTGTTGGGCAAAGATAAGGACACGCAAGTGGCCTGATGTTCCGATATAAAGGCAGATGATCTAGGTTTTGTGACATCTATGCTCGAGAAAGGTTACGAAGAACTCATCCTGCATGCATGATGAACACAACCATAGATGCAGTGCATGCCATGACATAGTTGAGGATGGTGTTGGGGAAGATGATGTCACAGACTTTGTCAAGGAAGTTGCAGGAAACGGAGATGCAATGGTAAACACATAGACCACCATAACAATGGCAAGCGTACTGACCACCACCGTACCAGTCAACTAATTGTGGAATCTCCGCCACACTTATCACCATAACAAGTGCACGAAGGACATCGTGCTGGCAAGTAGATAACATAGCGAGAGCTTTGGTCTTGCCAGTGACAGAACCTATAATCCAAAGTGCCTTGAAGTTATAACTTCGATGAGTACATAATTAAACCTCACCCAGGCCCCCTCTAGAGAGTAACCAACATGTTTGTGACTTGCACACTCATCAAATTGAAGAGAGCAAGGACAATCCATAATTTTCATATGCAAAAAACCATCAAGCAAGATGAACCAGCTTTTGCCAGAAAATCCACTTTGAAAACATCTTTGTCTAGCTCTCGAACGGACCACCAAAAGTTTGCGTTGATTAACCATTGAAGTTGTTGCAGAACTTGTCCAACTGAGAGAGATCCATCGGAAAACCAAACAATTCATGTTCATGCACTCTCTAGGAAAGGTCTGTAAGAATGAGATCGCTGTGATTTGAAGAACGTTGTGACTTGAAGAACATCAACTTACGATTACAAACTCCATAAGTAATAGCAAAGGACATATGTTCCTCCAATAGCGGGCAGTCATCAGATTTGTGCTCAGGATACCACGTACAAAATTAAGAGAATTAGCGCAATGATGTGTGCGTTGTAATGAGCCTCTTAAAGACTTCTTTATTACGTTCTAGCGAAATGAAGCGAAGTGTCGCCATGAACATCAAGTTGAGCTCCCTGCGATGACAAGTCGAAATTGCACAACTCACCGATGGCCACCAATGAGTGAGAAGCTCCTGTCTAGAAGGGGTGTAATGCTGCCAACGGAGAGGAAGCAACATGTGTTCGGCATCCTCGTCCGCATGACAACATCGAGGACATTGCGCTGGATGTGGAAGTTGCCGACGAGCAAGTCTATCCATTGTCCATAACTAGTTTCGAGAATCGTACCAAGAAATTTTTTACCAGAAGGGGCGTCCAAGAACACCATATTTCCATGGCACAAGGAACGAACTCCCTACCGAAGAAGAATGCCTCATACTTCTCGCACATGGAGTATCCTCCATCGGTAGACAGACGCGAAGAGAAGATATCGGCCTCAGTAGCGCTACAAGGAGGCACAATATCCTAGAGCTCAAGAAACTCGGCAATATGGCAGGACCAAAGCCATGGATTGTGTTGACCCAAGCATAATTCAGGAGGGCGTCAGCCACCAATAGGCGCTGCGCAACCAGGTGACAAAGTTCATCAGGTTAGGTGCGATTTTCTCGACGCTCCTACCATTATTCCACCGATCGAATCAGAAGTTCATGAGCTTACCATCTAGAAGTTGGCATCACATGCCCTCATGCGCAAGCTCAACCCCTTCTAGCCAAAGAGGAAGACACAAGCCCTACATGGCTTGTCACGCACCCTCTTCTCCACCCATAGCCACCTGATGTGAAGAGCTTAATTTAACAGCCCAAGATTGATCACCCAAGGCCGTCATACAACTTAGGCGATTGATCCCTTGATTTGGACACTGTAGGGAGCTTCTTCAGTCAGTGGGCAAGGCAATTGAGAGGTGCCTCTTGCTATCACTACCTCGTACCAATCAAGGAGATCTAAAGCATGCTGAGCTGGCCGGGCGGGATCACTAGCTTCCGGTAATATGTGCTTGTCACTTCACTCGAGCCTTGAGAGAATCCTTTCACACAATGTTCCATGCCACGATAAAACATCCACCATGCGGGTCCTCAAGACTATGCCAAAAGAATACCCACCTTAAATTTGTCGATGCACTTGAAGAACCATAGATGAAGGTCTAAGGCCATCATGTGAAAAATGGGCATGTCGGACATCTTGGACATGGCAAGGATAACCATCTAGCTTGCCTAAGTATTGAAGCTTTCCACATCGGCAGATGGGTGGCAATTCTATCCATAAGCGGCTGGAGCTCCGCCTTCGCGAGGGCCTTCAGCAATAGCGGCAACCGCGGGTAGGTTATAAGGAATGGATGAATTGGGTGGTCGACTCTGCCAACTACATCACGCATCTCATCAGTATTGCATCTAATGAGCGAGATAAAGATTTTGGCAAAGTTGCAGACAATCCCAGAAGCATCTCTGAAGCATTGGAGCAATCCCTATGCTGCCTCCACCTCATGCAAGGTAGTGTTGGGGAATGTAGTATTTCAAAAAAAAAAATCCTACGATCACATAAGATCTATCTAGGAGAAGCACATCAACGAGTGGGGAGAGTGTGTCCACATTCCTTCGTAGACCGAAAGCGGAAGCGTTTAGTAACGCGGTTGATGTAGTCGAACGTCTTCGCGATCCAACCGATCCAAGGACCGAACGTACGGCACCTCCGCGTTCAGCATACGTTCAGCTCGATGACGTCCCTCGAGCTCTTGATCCAGTTGAGGCCGAGGGAGAGTTCCGTCAGCACGACGGCGTGGTGAGAATGATGATGAAGTTACCGGCGCAGGGATTCGCCTAAGCACTACGACGATATGACCGAGTTGTGTAACTGTGGAGGGGGCACCGCACACGGCTAAAAGATCAACTTGTGTGTTCTATGGTGCCCCCTCCCCACGTATATAAAGGGGGGAGGAGGGGAGGGCCGGCCGGCCCCTAGGGCGCGCCCAAGAGGGTAGTCCTACTAGGACTCCTAGTCCTAGTAGGATTCCACCAAAAGGGAGAGAGGGGGAAGGAAGGAGAGGGAGAGGGAGAGGGAAAGGGGGGCTGCGCCCCCTCCCCTAGTCCTATTCGGACTCCCCATGGGGGGGGGCGCCACCTCCTCGTGGCCCGCCCTCTCTCTCCCCTAAGGACCATGTTGGCCCATTACTTCCCCGGGGGGTTCCGGTAACCCATCTGACACTCCGTTTTTACCCGGTACCTCCCGGAACTCTTCAGGTGTCCGAATAACATCGTCCAATATATCATTCTTTATGTATCAACCATTTCGAGACTCCTCGTCATGTCCATGATCTCATCCGGGACTCTGAACAACCTTCGGTCATCAAATCACATAAACTCATAATTCAAATTGTCATCGAACGTTAAGCGTGCGGACCCTACGGGTTCGAGAACTATGTAGACATGACCGAGACACATCTCCGGTCAACAACCAATAGCGGAACCTGGATGCTCATATTGGCTCCTACATATTCTACGAAGATCTTTATCGATCAAACCGCATATCAACATACGTTGTTCCCTTTGTCATAGGTATGTTACTTGCCCGAGATTCGATCGTTGGTATCACCATACCTAGTTCAATCACGTTACCGACAAGTCTCTTTACTCGTTCCGTAATGCATTATCCCGCAACTAACTCATTAGTCACATTGCTTGCAAGGCTTATAGTGATGTGCATTACCGAGAGGGCCCAGAGATTCCTCTCCGATACATGGAGTGAAAAATCCTAATCTCGATCTATGCCAACTCAACAAACACCATCAGAGACACCTGTAGAGCATCTTTATAATCACCCAGTTACGTTGTGACGTTTGATAGCACACTAAGTGTTCCTCTGGTATTCGGAAGTTGCATAATATCATAGTCAGAGGAACATGTATAAGTCATGAAGAAAGCAATAGCAATAAACTAAACGATCATAGTGCTAAGCTAACGGATGAGTCTTGTCCATCACATCATTCTCTAATGATGTGACCCCGTTCATCAAATGACAACACATGTCTATGGCTAGGAAACTTAACTATGTTTGATTAACGAGCTAGTCAAGTAGAGGCATACTAGGGACACTCTATTTGTCTATGTATTCACACATGTACTAAGTTTCCGGTTAATACAATTCTAGCATGAAGAATAAACATTTATCATGATATAAGGAAATATAAATAACAACTTTATTATTGCCTCTAAGGCATATTTCCTTCAGGTAGGATTGATGAAAAGCACAACGTTGTTGGCGTATAGAGATAGCCTATGGTGCATATCCCCATTGATGCAAGTGGAGGAAGAGGTTCGCCAATTCCGCCTTGTGGAATAGGGTTGTCAAGATGCATGATGATAATGAATAGAGTGGGTACAGGAGATCCCCGGCATGCCAAAATTTCTATCCCGCGCACCCACTGACAAGGACTGCTTGAGGAGGAGAGGAACAACATCAGGCGATGGATCCACCTTGCCCCCCCCCCCCCAGAAAACCATGGCGCAACACCTGAAGCAGAAAACAATAATGAGGCCGAGTTGAAAGCCTTCGTGATGCCAAGTTTCAACACGAAGATAAATTACAAATCATATTCTACCAAATACCACAATATACTAACATATACTCTAACAATTTTTTTTGAAACTACTCTAACACTTTTCATGTGTGGGTTGACCGTGTCTATTTATTAATCTATTGTTATATGGTTGTATACCACCATGCGCTTTTCAATGATTTAAGCGTCTAAGCAATCGTCTCCTCACTAGGTAGATAAGAGCATCTACAGTCTGACTTGGCAAATCCGGCCCCTCAAACGCTCGCGGACGTGTCCGGACGCGTCCACAGGCACTAACCACCACTCAAATGTTGCGCCACATATCTACATACCGCAAATTCCGACTCTCAAATCCATACAATCCATGCACGTCGATCATATGGTACAAACTGTCTGAATGCTAAAGTTCGAAACAAAGCAAAACAAATCATAGTTCAACAAACCGGAAATGGCAAAATGAAATCAATGTCCGAGCGTGACGGATGGCCTCGGATCACTGGTTGGGCGCCTGCTCTGAGCGGAAGGCGTCTTGCTCCAGGCGGAATGCATCATGCTCTGCCTGCATCCGGGCAGCCTCCTTCGCCTGCAGTCGGGCTGCCTGCTCCGCCTGCATCCGGGTCGCCTCCTCCGCCTGCATCCGGACAGCAGCCGCCCTCGCCGCCTCATAGTCCCCATGGTCGTTGATCTCCTTCTTGTCTGCAAGCCACTTCTTTGCATGCTCATCCAAGAGGGTCTCGTCCGCCAACATGATCCTCGCATCTTCCGCGTCCCGTGCAAGTTACAACCTCTCCTTTTTAAGCTCTATGTCGCAAAATGTCTTCGCCTTCTTGAGCTCCCATTCGATCGCCGCTTGTTGCTTCTCCAACTCAATCTTCTCCCTCTCAATTTCCAGCTTCTTCTCTGCCCTCTTCCGGTACCACTCCATCCTTTCCTTTTGCGCGGCGGAGGAGACAGCTGCTCCACCACGTCTGAACCTTCCTGCGCCGGCGCCGCCGCGCCGCCACCTCTCTCTCTCTCTCTCTCTCTCTCTCTCTCTCTCTCTCTCTCTCTCTCTCTCTCTCTCTCTCTCTCTCTCTCTCTCTCTCTCTCTCTCTCTCTCTCTCTCTCTCTCTCTCTCTCTCTCTCTCTCTCTCTCTCTCTCTCTCTCTCTCTCTCTCTCGTCCGACGTGGCGGTCGTGCCCGGGTGCCTTCATATCCGCCTCATATTTGAGCTGGATATGGGGGGTGCCGGTCAGCCCGGACGTTTGAGGGCCGTTTAAGAAGCCCGTGGGTCAAAAAATCGTGATCCAATAATGACTAGGCAACCCGCCCGGGTGTATAGGCGGGTTTGAAAAGTCCAATTGTAGATGCTCTAACAAGGGGCCTTTCTTGCACTCCGGGTGCAGATCTGATGACCTAGCGGTCATAATAAGCATGAAATACTAATAGTCCAGAGACACAATTCTGTTCCACACAGCAGCACGTTCTTATCAATCAATAGAAAACGTCATCGTCTCCATTAATTTGGCCTTCCTACGGGCCATTGAATTCAGCCGTGTCATTTTCATGAACGCGTGCTCCCTTCTCTTGTAGGTCTGGAAGTTAGTTGCATGATTGACAACTTTGACACTCTTAGAGTATCTTCAACAGCCGTCGAACGCGCCACGCGCTAAAAACTTCTTTGCCGCGCGCTTATCGTCTGATTTGACGCGGCGCGCAGCGCTGGCTCCACCAGCCGCGCTAAAATGCAGCGCGCGCAGCTTCAGCAATGCGCAAAAATGCAGCGCGTGCGACTCTCGCACAAACAACATATGCATTTCAAAACAGAAGAAAAAATTAAACACAAACAAAAATAAATCAAAATAAATAGTTCAATTTTGTTATTACAACTCAAACAAACAATTTATCGTTCAATACAACAAATAGTGCAATAAACACAACAAATAGTTCAACAATACAATATCGAACGCACAAATCATGATGCTCTTTGTCGTCCATTCCATGCCCACCACTCCTCAATGAGATCATTCTGAAGATCATTATGCGCTGCGGGACATTGAATAGCATGATAGGAGGCAACAAAACGGGCCACCCTTTCAGCCCTCCGTCGCACTCGCACGGGATGTCCCAAGAGCTCATACTGAGAGTAGTCTCTTGGCCACGCTCATTCTCGATGATCATGTTATGCATGATCACACAAGCGTGCATGATGTGCATAGCTAGGATCATTGCAAGATCCTCCTCCTCTTCCATATCAAATTCTTCTTCAAAAGAATTATACGACGAACTCATCTACAATGTTCAATACTATGCTATAAAAACTACAATCAACATGCACGAAATTCATGGCTTTTGAGCAATACATACCTTCTAGGCGTTTTGTCGAACACCTTGCGGGCGCCGAGCGGCAGCGAGCGCTCGGGCGCTGTTCGTCGGAGGACGGACGCGCGGGGCGGGACTAGAGGCGGGGGCGGAGAGCGCCGCTGGGCGAGATAGGCGGGAAGCGCCGAGCAGTCGCCGGGTGGCGCGGTCGGCGGCGGCGGCGCGGCTGGATGGGGGGGTGGGAGTTGCGAGCGAGCACTCAGAGTCCAGCGCGCGGGAGCGGGCGCAGCAAATAAGCGGCGCGCGATTGAGTTTCAGCCCGCGCGCTAAACTACATATGCCGTGCGCGCTATTTTTGCGCACCCACTAGAGCAACTATACTGGTTGCGCGCACTAAAACGGGCAATTTTGCGGCGCGGCGCGGGGCTAGTTTGACGCGGCTGTTGGAGATGCTCTTACATCTTTGCGCAGATACTATTGTAGATACTATACGATATACGACATGCAGACTAGGTCACTAAAGATATAGTACTAGGTTGTAACCTGACTCTTTTGACAGTTAGAGCAACTTCAATAGGGCGACCCATTTTGTCCGTCCGCGTCCGTTTGGGTCGGCGCGGACAAAAGTGACGGCTCAACGCGCCGACCCAAATTTAAATCGTGTCCGCCCAGCGTCTGCGCCAGTCCATTTTTGGCCTAAAATTGCGTTTGGAATGTGTCGGCGCGAAGCGAACACGCCACGCGTCTCCTCGTCGTCCGCCACGTCCCCATCTGGCGGCCGTCCAACTACGATGGTCAACATAATTTATGACGACCGCCCACCTTGGGCCCACGCGCCAGCGATGGCGGCCGTCCTTTTTTAAGCCGGGCGTGCGGCGAGGCCGTCCTCATCCACTACCACTCGCCCCCCTCCCCCATCCCCATCTGGCCACCCCTGCCCCCATGCAAGGGAAAGGCCCCCGCCCGCCATCCCCCTCCCTCCCCGCCCTTCCCGCGCCGACGCGCGCTCCCCGGCAGAGGCAACGCATCAACATGTCGTTGCACCAGGCCGAGTGGCACTTTACCACCGCGCGTGCCTCGCCATACCGGACGTGACGCTGCCGCATGACCGCATTGCATCCGGAAGAATCCCGCTTGGGCGGCGCCGTGGATGGCGTGGGCCCATCTGAAGAGGCGCGGCGCCCGGCGGGCATTGCCGACGTCGAGCAGCGCGCGCCGACCGGCATTGTTGTCGACTTCGCCAATCGGGCTCGTTAGTTCGCCGAGCACCGGGGAGGCGAGGCGACGCAAGTCATGGCGTCGACCACAACTGCCGCCGCCCGCGCTCGTCGTCCGCGACGAGACCGAGGCCGAGGCCGCCTACGGTGGCCATCAAGGAGAGCGAGGAGCAGGAGCGATGGAGGGAGGCAAACAAGGTGGCTTTCGAGGCTGCCACGCAGCGGAGGCCATGGCCCTCTCCGTGGCGGCGTCAGTCGTGCCGCCCGGTGACCCGCCGTCCCGCCCAAAGCCGAGCCGAGGAGCGGCCTACCTCGGCGCTACTCTGGACGGAGTAGTGCGCGAGTGGGTCGGCGCTCGCCGATCGCTTGGGGCGACGGAGAAGCAGGGCGGCCTACCTCGACCACTGGCGCCGCGTTCGGCTGGCCGAGGAGCGCCGGGAGGGCGAGCGCCTGCAGATGCTCGAGCGCGAGGTCGAAGAGGAGGCGCGCCAGGCCCAGGCAGCAGCGGTGCAGGCAGCGGCGGCACAACCCGACATCGCCGCCGTCTGGAACACAGCGTTCCCCTGGGCCGGCCCTGTGCCGACGTTGATCGACTTCACCAGTCCCGACACAGACGCTGCTGCCGACGAGGACGCCTAGGGCAACGCGTCTTCTAGTTTTTAGTGTTTAGTTGATGTAATGTGGACTTTCGCCAGCTTTCGTGACCGGCTTTTATGTTTAATTAAATGCATGTATTTATTTTCAAAATACTTGCAATACTTTTTTTTGGCGCGCGGACGAAATGGGCCGGGTCAGCGTTGGGCGCTCGCGCCGACCCAAACACAGCGCTGAACGTTTGTGTCCGCCGGACCGACCCAAACGGACAAAAAGCGGACAAAAGCGCCGTCTGTTTGGGTCGGCCCGTTGAAGTTGCTCTAATTTGTCCAAAACTCGAAATGTAGTTATGTTTATACTTTCGACCGTAATGTGAATCTAGACCAATTGTGTAGCACGTAATTAGGAGCGTTCTCCGGTTGAACAGTTGTGACGAGGAATTGGGGAATTGGGAGCTCGTAGCTGCATTTAGATCGCCAACTAGTATGATACTTTTCGGATAGCAAAGTATAAAAGTGAGACCAACCCAAAGACTAATTCTTATTGGCTTTTTTTTATAGGAGAAACACCATAAACATCGCGCGTCCGTGCCGGGACTCGAACTCGGGTGGACTGGAAGCAACCTCAGCTGCCCAGCCAACAGGTCGACGCCCCCGTCCTCGGGTCAGCAAAGTATGAACATATGGTGCATGCATGTCCTTCCTCTAGAAAGGTCACCGTTCTTATCTCCATATGACGTTACCGCTTGCGCGTGAATTCCTTCCCTGGCCTGCTTATTAAAAAACTGCGTGCAACTCTTGATGAATCTCTCGATAGATACGATGGAGATTTGGCCAGCACTGAAGTGCCAAAAGGCAAAAATCTTATAGCATATATACATATAGAAAATCGGACGTTCGCTGGTTAGCTTTTCCGTAAGAAAACAGAACGTGCACAAATGACGGAAACGACAAACTGTCTGTCCTACATCTCTCACGCGTATAGTTTCAGACTCCGGACCCTGAAGGGAACAAACAGGGTTCTAGTATTGATTTGAAAATTGGTGTTTAAAATCAGGAGTTTGAAGTTTACTCTGCAGAGCAAACATACATATGCAATACCAAAATACCGGTGCCACAGGGTCCAGGAGATTCTAACAGTCTATTCATTAGTAGAACGATCCCTTAATCCTGATAAACTAGTCTGGTCGCCGTGCTCGTTCTCTGCAGTAGGTGGCTTATCTTTTTTGTTCGTGAATGGGAATTGTGGAGGTAGGGACAATCTGGTACCAACAGTCTTATATTCTTGTTATTGTTCTGAACCTCTGGTCAGCAGTTTGGTTACTCCGTTCATCTTTGTTGTAGACCCCCACAAGTGTGAGACGAAGAAAACCAGGCCATTGTAAGAGCATTGGCCTCAGGAAGAGGGCCACTCTCAATAAAAAAGGAGAAAAAGACAGGGAAAAGGGCCACTCGAAGATTAAACTCCTATGAAATCGCTGTGGAATTTTGAGGCTCGAGCACGTCTCTTTTCCCATGACATCCAAGTGAGTGATGACATCGCTGCGGAGATCATCCGTGTTATTGTTTTTCTTCGGAAAATTCAATGGTCCTGTCCTGCTCTTATCCGGATGCTTATTCGCATAACCAATTCCATGGTGCTATGTTTATTCAGAGATTTGAGCGTATATATATATATATATATATATATATATATATATATATATATATATATATATATATATATATATATATATGAATCCTGTTCAGATAGATGTTTGTGTTGAGTACATTATTTGTGCATGTATATTGACTAGGCCCACCTCTCTAGTTTGTTGTACAGATTGAGGTAGAAGCCCCACCTTGTACTTATATATACTGTGCACATTGCATCGAATCAATACGACGTGCAATTCATACATCTTCATGGTATCAGTTTTTAGGTTCCAAAACCCTAGCTTCCGCCCGCCGCAGCTTTCCCTCCCGCCCGCCGCCGCCGCCTGCTGCCCTTTGCCGCCGCCTGCGCACCCCTGCGCCGCCCGCCGCCCGTCACACGCGCGCCTCTCCAAACCTCCGCGTCGCATCGCTCCTACCCCGCAGCTACGCATCGCATTGCTCCTACCCCGCTGCATAGCTACGCATCGCGCCGCCAGCTACGCCTCGCTCCAACCCCGCCGCCAGGAACCCCCGCGCGATCGCTTGGCCGCTCTCGCGATCTCTTTGCCAGCCCGCACCGCGCTACCTAGCCTTGTCAGCAGCCGTTGCCCTATACCCGTGTCCTCTGCAGCCGCTGCTGCCACCGAGCCGCCGAGCGTCATGTCGTCAGTCACCTCCTCCGCATCCACCAATTCCAACCCGTTCGCTGACGCCAACCTCCCGACGTCAACGACATCCGCAAGCTCAACATCTTCGAGCGGGTGATGGTTCGTCTCTCCCAGGCGGACTCCTCCTATCACACGTGGAAGACGTACTTCTCCCTCGTGTTCCGGGAGTACCATCTCATGGACCACGTGGACGGCACCGTCGACTCCAGCCTCGTCCCCGAGTTTCACGATTGGTCCATCATCGACATCACGATCATCCGCTGGTTTTTCCTCACCATCACGCCCGACCTCTTCCAGACGGTCGTGGCGGACGGTGATGATGCCTGCGCCGTGTGGACCAAGCTGAACGGACTCTTCATCGACAACAAGCTCCAGCGTCGCGTTTTTCTGCAGCAATAGTTCTTTGGGTGTCATCAGGACAACACCTCCATCGACGACTATTGTCGCCGCCTTAAGACTCTCACCGATGAGCTTCGCGATATTGGCGCCAAGGTCGATGATGACCTCCTCCTCAGCACGTTCACCGCCGGGCTCAACGAGGATTTCGGCAATGCCAGGGAGAACCTCAGCCTCATCCCCAATCCGTCCTTCGCCAAGTTCGTTGCGTACCTCCGCTTGGAGGAGAAGCGGATGAAGCAGGTGAAGACGCGCGTCATCCACACCGCCCTCATCGCCGGCACCTCCCGCGGTGGGCCTCCGGCGCCTCCCGCTGCCCCGGCGCCCCAGCAGCGTCATTAGGCGCCTTTCCCGACGCCCCAGCAGCCGGGGCTCCTGCCACTGCCGTACGGCCCACCCGCCCCCCCGCTCCTCCCGCTGAAAAGCGCCGCGGGGGCCGGCGCGGTGGCCGACACGGCGATCAGCAGCAGCAGCAGCCGCATCAAGCTGGCCAGCAGCAGCAGCAGTTTCAGGCGCCGCAGCAGCTCCAGGTGCCGCCCCCATGGACCTCCGGCTACAACCCCTGGACCGGTGTTGTCCATGCGTACACCATGCCGGTTCCACGGACTCCTGCACCGACGCTTCCCGTGCCGCGCCCACCGGCGCACCAGGCGTACTACGCAGCTCCGTAGCCGTACGGAGGATACCCACCGCCGCAGATGAGCGGCGCCTACGATCTCCCTGCGGTCCCGCCGCCGCCCTCGCCGGTCCTACCGCCTGCACCTTGGGATCCGGTGCTCCTCGCTGCGCTGCACGCTGCGCCTACGCTGAACAACTACACTGGAGGCGGTGATTGGTACATGGACACCGCGGCTACGGCTCACATGTTTGCTCATCCTGGTAATCTTGCCTCCTTCACCCCTGTCATCACCAACCGCCGCATCATTGTCGACGACGGTTCCACACTACCTATCACACATGTCGGGCACACTTCTTTTCCTTCTACTTCTATGCCTATTACTTTGTCTAACATACTTTTGTCACCTCATCTTATTAAGAATCTTGTTTCCGTCCGTTGTTTAACTCGTGAAAATCCTGTTACTGTTGAATTTGACGAGCTTGGTCTTTGTGTCAAGGACGCTCGAACCAGGATGGTACTTCACCGATGTGACAGCCTCGACGAGCTCTATCCGGTGCATCCGCCGTCCACCTCCACCACCGCACCGGTTGCTCTCTCCGCCGGCGTCGATCTCTGGCACGCTCGTTTGGTTCATCCCAACCCCGTCACACTTCGTCATATTCTTAGGAGTTTCAGTTTCAGTTGTAATAAGATAGAGGATCACACCTGTCATGCATGTCGTGTCGGCAAACATGTCCGCCTTTCGTTTAATAACTCCACCACCATAGCTTATTTTCCTTTTCAGTTGATTCATAGCGATGTGTGGACCTCTCCGGTTCCTAGTAATTCGGGCTATTTATACTATCTGGTTATTCTTGATGATTATTCTCACTATGTGTGGACGTTTCCTTTACGACGAAAGTCGGATGCACTCTCCACTTTGTCGGCCTTTTACTCCTATCTTAGCACGCAGTTTGGGCGTCCCATCCTTGCTCTTTAGACTGACAATGAAAAAGAGTTCGACAATCTTGCTTTCCGCACTTTTCTGTCACACCACGGCACAATTTTTCGTCTCACATGCCCGTATACTTCACAGCAGAACGGTCGAGCCGAACGCGTCCTTCGCACTCTGAACGACTGCGTTCGGACACTCCTGTTCCACGCTAATGTGCCGCCTCGTTTCTGGCCAGATGCACTCGCTACTGCTTCACTTCTCCTTAACCTTCGCCCTTGCCGCCCACAGTGGAACTATGCACCTCACCATCTTCTCTTCGGTACGCCCACATCTTATGATGACTTGCGTATTTTCGGGTGCCTTTGCTATCCTAGTGCTACCTCTTGAGCACTGCGTTGGATTTCCCCGAAGAGGAGAGGATGATGCAGCAAAGTAGCGTAAGTATTTCCCTCAGTTTTTGAGAACCAAGGTATCAATCCAGTAGGAGGCCACGCACAAGTCCCTCGTACCTGCACAAAACACTAGCTCCTCGTGACCAACACGATTAGGGGTTGTCAATCCCTTCACGGTCACTTACGAGAGTGAGATCTGATAGAGATGATAAATAATATTTTTGGTATTTTTGATATAGAGATGCAAAGTAAAAAGTAAAAGGCAAAGTAAAAACAAAGCAAGTATTAAAGTGATGGAGATTGATATGATGAGAATAGACCCGGGTTCCATAGGTTTCACTAGTGGCTTCTCTTAAGAGCATAAGTATTCTACGGTGGGTGAACAAATTACTGTTGAGCAATTGACAGAATTGAGCATAATTATGAGTATATCTAGGTATGATCATGTATATAGGCATCATGTCCGAGACAAGTAGACCGAAACGATTCTGCATCTACTACTATTACTCCACTCATCGACCGCTATCCAAAGATGCATCTAGAGTATTAAGTTAAAAAGCAGAGTAACGCCTTAAGCAAGATGACATGATGTAGAGGATAAATTCATGCAATATGATAAAAACCCCATCTTGTTATCCTCGATGGCAACAATACAATCGTGCCTTGCAACCCTTTACATCCTTTGGGTAAGGACACATAAAGATTGAACCCAAAGCTAAGCACTTCTCCCATTGCAAGAACTACTAATCTAGTTGGCCAAACCAAACGGATAATTCGAAGAGACTTGCAAAGATAACCAATCATACATAAAAGAATTCAGAGAATATTCCAATATTATTCATAGATAAGCTGGATCATAAACCCACAATTCATCGG
This sequence comes from Aegilops longissima, assembly GCA_021605205.1. Lineage (NCBI taxonomy): Eukaryota > Viridiplantae > Streptophyta > Magnoliopsida > Poales > Poaceae > Aegilops > Aegilops longissima. Next base: position 561,015,833 of record CM038677.1, read on the forward strand.
TCTCAACAAACACACCGCAAAAAGAAGATTGCATCGAATAGATCTCCACGAGATTGGGGGAGAACATTGTATTGAGATCCAAAAAGAGAGAAGAAGCCATCTAGCTACTAGCTATGGACCCGAAGGTCTGAAGTAAACTACTCACACTTCATCGGAGGGGCTATGATGATGATGTAGATGCCCTCCGTGGTGGATGCCCCCTCCGGCGGAGCTCCGGAACAGGCCCCAAGATGGGATCTCGTGGATACAGGAAGTTGCGGCAGTGGAATTAGGTTTTTTGGCTCCGTATCTGATCGTTTGGGGGTATGTAGGTATATATAGGAGGAAGGAGTACGTCAGTGGAGCAACAGCGGGCCCACGAGGCAGGGGGCGCGCCCTAGGGGGGGGCGCCCCCCACCCTCGTGACCGCCTCTGTTGTTCCTTGGAGTAGGGTCCAAGTTTCCTGGATCACGTTCGGTGAGAAAATCACGTTTCCGAAGGTTTCATTCCGTTTGGAGTCCTTTGATATTCCGTTTATTCGAAACACTGAAATAGGCAAAAAACAGCAATTCTGGGCTGGGCCTCCGGTTAATAGGGTAGACCCAAAAATAATATAGAAGTGGAAAATAAAGCCCAATATAGTCCAAAACAGTAGATAAAGTAGCATGGAGCAATAAAAAATTATAGATACGTTGGAGACGTATCAGGCATCCCCAAGCTTAATTCCTGCTCGTCCTCGAGTAGGTAAATAATAAAAAGAGAATTTTTGATGCGGAGTGATACTTTGGCATAATTTCAATGTAAATCTTCTTAATTGTGGTATGAATATTCAGATCCGAAAGATTCAAGACAAAAGTTCATATTGACATAAAAATAATAATACTTCAAGCATACTAATCAAAGTAATCATGTCTTCTCAAAATAGCTTGGCAAAAGAAAGTTCATCCCTACAAAATCATATAGTTAGGCTATGCTTCATTTTCGTCACACAAAGATGTTCCCAACTTCTATACCCCCGATGACAAGCCAAGCAATTGTTTCATACTTAAATAATCTCAAACTTTTTCAACCTTCATGCAATAAATGAGCATGAGCCATGGATATAGCACTATGGGTGGAATAGAATATGATGATGGGGATTGTGTGGAGAAGACAAAAAAGGAGAAAATCTCACATTGACGAGGATAATCAACGGGCTATGGAGATGCCCATCGATTGATGTCAACATGAGGAGTAGGGATTGCCATGCGACGGATGCACTAGAGCTATGAATGCTCAACAAAAGAAAACTAGTGGGTGTGCATCGAACTTGCTTGCTCATGAAGACCTAGGGCATTTGAGGAAGCCCATCGTAGGAATATACAAGCCAAGTTCTATAATGAAAAATTCCCAGTAGTATAAAAAGACAACTTATGAGACTCACTATATGAAAAACATGGTGCTACTTTGAAGCACAATATATGAGACTCACTACATGAAGAACAAGGTGCTACTTTGAAGCACAATATATGAGGCTCACTACATGAAGAACAAGGTGCTACTTTGAAGCACAAGTGTGGAAAAAAGAGATAGTAGCATTGCCCTTTTTATTTATTTTCTTTTTTTGGGACTTTCTTTTTTTTGGCCTTTTTTTTGGGCAATGCTCTAATAATGATGATCATCACACTTCTATTGATTACAACATAAGGATTACAACTCGAAACTAGAACAAGATATGACTCTATATGAATGCCTCCGTGATGTGCGGATGGTGTAATGAATCAAGAGTGACATGTATGAAAAATAATGCATGGTGGCTTTGCCACAAATACGATGTCATCTACATGATCATGCAATGGCAATATGACAAAAGTAAAGTATGTCATGATGATGATGAACGGAACGGTGGAAACTTGCATGGCAATATATCCCGGAATGGCTATGAAAATGCCATAATAGGTAGGTATGGTGGCTGTTTTGAGGAAGATATAAGGAGGTTTATGTGTGATAGGCGTATCATATCACGGGGTTTGATGCACCGTGAAGTTTGCACCAACTCTCAAGGTGAGAAAGGGCAATGCACGGCATCAAGAGACTAGCAAAGGCGGAAAGGTAAAAATGCGTATAATCCATGGACTCAACATTAGTCAAAAGAACTCATATACTTATTGCAAAAATTTAGAAGTCATCAAAAATCAAGTACTACATGCATGCTCCTAGGGGGATAGATTGGTAGGAAAAGACCATCGCTCGTCCCCGACCGCCACTCATAAGGATGCACAAGCCAGGTACACTTCATGTTTCAAATTTGTTACACAACTTTAACCATACGTGCATGCTACGGGATTCGCAAACTTCAACACAAGCATTTATCAAATTCACAACTACTCAACTAGCACGACTTTGATATTATCACCTCCATATCTCAAAACAATTATCAAGCATCAAACTTTTCTTAGTATTCAACACACTCAAAAGAAAGTTTCACATATCTTGAATACCAAGTATATTAACATTAAACAAATTACCATGCTATTAACGAATCTCAAAATAATCTAAGTGAAGCATGAGAGATCAATAGTTTCTTTAAAACAAATCCACCACCGTGCTCTAAAAGATCTAAGTGAAGCACTAGAGCAAAAATTATCACGCTCAAAAGATACAGACGAAGCACTATGAGCAAAACTATCAAGCTCAAAAGATATAAGTGAAGCACAAAGAGTATTCTAACAAATTCCAATTTATGTATGGCTCTCTCAAAAGGTGTGTACAGCAAGGATGATTGTGGGAAACTAACAAGCAAAGACGCAAATAATACAAGACGCTCCAAGCAAAACACATATTATGTGGTGAATAAAAATATAGCTCCAAGTAAATTACCGATGGAAGTAGACGAAAGAGGGGATGCCTTCCGGGGCATCCCCAAGCTTTGAATTTTTGGTGTCCTTGGATTATCTTGGGGGTGCCATGGGCATCCCCAGGCTTAGGCTCTTGCCACTCCTTGTTCCATAATCCATCAAAATAATTTACCCAAAACTTGAAAACTTCACAACACAAAACTCAATAGAAATCTCGTGAGCTCCGTTAGAGAAAGAAAACAAAAGACTACTTTAAGGTACTGTAATGAACTCATTATTTATTTATATTGGTGTTAAACCTACTGTATTCCAACTTCTCTTTGGACTATAAACTATTTTACTGACCATAGATTCATCAAAATAAGCAAACAACACACGATAAACAGAATCTGTCAAAAACCGAACAGTCTGAAGTAATCTGTAACTAACGCAAAATTCTGGAACTCCAAAAAATCTACCAAAATTATACGACCTAGAAAATTTGTATATTGATCAGCAGAAATTGGAATCAGTATTTTATCACGTTCTGGGATTTTTAATAATTCGGGCACTGAGCGCAAAGTTTCTGGAAATTACAGCAAGATCAAAAAACTATCATCCAAGAAGATCCACTAGGTCTAGCTTGGCACAAACACTAATTAAAACATTAAACCACATCTAAACAGAGGCTATATGGATTATTTATTCCTAAACAGAAACAAAAAGCAAAAAACTAAAAATAAAATTGGGTTGCCTCCCAACAAGCGCTATCGTTTAACGGCCCTAGCTAGGCATAAAAGCAAGGATAGATCTAGGTATTGCCATCTTTGGTAGGCAATTCTTCAATGAGGCATCTACCTTCTTTAGAATTTTCTTTCTTTCCAGTAATTATTAAATTTTTAGGCAAAAGATTGAAAAATTCATTCATAGCAAATGGTTCTTAATGATAGCAAAAAGATTGGGATGAACACTTATAGATTTAAGATCCGCGGTTTCCTTACAAGATGATTCACCCTTATTCTTAGGAACATAAATTAGCTTAGTATTTTTAGTAGACGAACTTGGAGTGTTTTTTACGGAAGAAAAAGCGGTTCCCTAGTTGGTAATAATACCCTCAAGTTTATTGATTCTAGTGGAATCTAGATTTATTTTCTCATTAACTATGGGTTCCTTTTCTTTAATATTTTTCAAAGTCATTCCTACCTTAGATCCATATTGGGTAATTTGATTGTGGATCTTTTTATCAAGAATTTCAATCGATTCAATGGTAGCAACTTTATTCTCAATAATTTCAAGTCTTTGCATAACATGCTCCAAAGCTAACATAGTTCCATTAACCAAAAGAGGTGGTGAGCCAAATAAATCTATTAAAGCATTATAAGAATCAAAAGTATGGCTACCCAAGAAATTTCCTCCAGTAATGGTATCAAGGATATATCTATACCAAGGATTAGCACCTACGTAAAAATTACGAAAAAGAACTGAAGTAGATTGCTTCCTGGTAGATCTATTTTGAGCATTGCAAATTCTATACCAAGCGTCTTTTAGATTTTCTCCCTCCCTTTGCTTAAAATTTAGAACTTCATTCTCGGGAGATAACGGAGAAGATAAGGAACTAGACATGACGTCAAGCAAGCAAACTAACACACGAGAAAACAAGCGGACGAGGAAAAAGGCAACGGGAAGAGAGGAGGAGATTGGGAAAGAGAGGGCGAATAAAACGGCAATTGTGAAGTGGAGGAGAGGAAAACGAGAGGCAAATAGCAAATAATGTAATGCGAGAGATAGAGATTGTGATGGGTACTTGCTATGGTTGACTTGCTCTTGCGTGAGCCTCCCCGGCAACGGCGCCAGAAATTCTTCTTGCTACCTCTTGAGCACTGCGTTGGATTTCCCCGAAGAGGAGAGGATGATGCAGCAAAGTAGCGTAAGTATTTCCCTCAGTTTTTGAGAACCAAGGTATCAATCCAGTAGGAGGCCACGCACAAGTCCCTCGTACCTGCACAAAACACTAGCTCCTCGCAACCAACACGATTAGGGGTTGTCAATCCCTTCACGGTCACTTACGAGAGTGAGATCTGATAGAGATGATAAATAATATTTTTGGTATTTTTGATATAGAGATGCAAAGTAAAAAGTAAAAGGCAAAGTAAAAACAAAGCAAGTATTAAAGTGATGGAGATTGATATGAAGAGAATAGACCCGGGGGCCATAGGTCTCACTAGTGGCTTCTCTCAAGAGCATAAGTATTCTACGGTGGGTGAACAAATTACTGTTGAGCAATTGACAGAATTGAGCATAATTATGAGTATATCTAGGTATGATCATGTATATACGCATCACGTCCGAGACAAGTAGACCGAAAAGATTCTGCATCTACTACTATTACTCCACTCTCGACCGCTATCCAGTATGCATCTAGAGTATTAAGTTAAAAACAGAGTAACGCCTTAAGCAAGATGACATGATGTAGAGGGATAAATTCATGCAATATGATAAAAACCCCATCTTGTTATCCTCGATGCCAACAATACAATACATGCCTTGCAACCCTTTCTGTCACTGGGTAAGGACACCGCAAGATTGAACCCAAAGCTAAGCACTTCTCCCATTGCAAGAACTACCAATCTAGTTGGCCAAACCAAACGGATAATTCGAAGAGACTTGCAAAGATAACCAATCATACATAAAAGAATTCAGAGAAGATTCAAATATTATTCATAGATAAGCTGGATCATAAACCCACAATTCATCAGTCTCAACAAACACACCGCAAAAAGAAGATTACATCGAATTGATGTCCATGAGAGAGGGGGAGAACATTGTATTGAGATCCAAAAAGAGAGAAGAAGCCATCTAGCTACTAGCTATGGACCCTAAGGTCTGAAGTAAACTACTCACACTTCATCGGAGGGGCTATGGTGATGATGTAGAAGCCCTCCGTGGTGGATGCCCCCTCCGGTGGAGCTCCGGAACAGGCCCAAAGATGGGATCTCGTGGATGCAGGAAGTTGCGGCGGTGGAATTAGGTTTTTTGGCTCCGTATCTGATCGTTTGGGGGTACGTAGGTATATATAGGAGGAAGGAGTACTTCAGTGGACCAACAGGGGGCCCACGAGGCAGGGGGCGCGCCCTAGGGGGGGCGCCCCCACCCTCGTGACCGTCTCTGTTGTTCCTTGGAGTAGGGTCCAAGTCTCCTGGATCACGTTCGGTGAGAAAATCACGTTTCCGAAGGTTTCATTCCATTTGGACTCCGTTTGATATTCCGTTTCTTCGAAACACCGAAATAGGCAAAAAAACAGCAATTCTGGGCTGGGCCTCCGTTTAATAGGTTAGTCCCAAAAATAATATAAAAGTGGAAAATAAAACCCAATATAGTCCAAAACAGTAGATAAAGTAGCATGGAGCAATAAAAAATTATAGATACGTTGGAGACGTATCACCTAGCACTGTGGACTCCGCTCCTCACAAACTCGCACCTCGTTCTGTCGCTTGCATCTTCATCGGCTACCCCTCTAACTCCAAGGGATATCGGTGCTACGATCCTGTCTCCCACGGTGCGTTCACTTCCCGGCACGTTTACTTTGATGAGCATGTGTATCCATTTCAGCAGGTACCTCCGGCTGTTCCTCCCGCCAGCAGTGACGCGGGTTCCTCGGCGTCGCTCCTAGGGCGCTTGGGCGCCTCTATTGGCCAGCCCCTGGCTTTGAGGCGTGCCCCCCGCCTACGGCGCCTCCTACAGCAGCGAGGATGGCCCCATGTCCCCGGCGCCGCAGCCTCTCGGCACCCTCGGCACCTCGGCGCCTCCTCGGCGCCCGGCCTCCTCGGCGCCTCCAGCCCCCGCGCCTCCGGCACCCGTGGCCGGCCCGGTCACCCGCGCCCGTACGGGCGTTTTTCACCCGAGCTCGCGCTACGCCGCGGATGACTACGTCCATGCGGCGTCCACCTCTGAGCCGTCGCCTTTGCCATCCTCCGTCCGAGCCGCTCTTCGTGACCCGCTCTGGCTGGCTGCGATGCAAGAGGAGTTTGACACCCTGTTGCGCAACCGGACGTGGCAGCTTGTTCCCTGTCCCCGACACGCCAATGTGATTACCAGGAAGTGGGTCTTCAAACACAAGCTCCGTCCTGATGGTACTCTTGATCGCTATAAAGCGCGCTGAGTCGTTCCGGGCTTCAGGCAGCGTGCTGGCATCGACTTCACCGACACCTTCTCTCCAGTCGTCAAGCCCGACATGATTCGCACGGTTCTTCACCTTGCGGTCTCCCGTGCTTGGCCGGTGCACCAGATGGACGTCTCCAACGCCTTCCTCCATGGTCACCTCGAGGAGCAGGTCTTCTGCTAGCAGCCCACCGGGTTTGTTGACCCGGCGCTTCCCGACCACGTGTGCCTGCTCTCGCGGTCCTTGTATGGACTCAAGCAGGCTCCGCGCACTTGGTACCAGCGCATCGCGGCGTTTCTTCACCAGCTTGGGTTTCGCTCTACCCGCTCGGACGCCTCGCTCTTCGTCTATCATCAAGGCTCCGACACGGCCTACTTGATGCTCTATGTCGATGACATCATCCTGACGGCATGTACGGCTGGTCTCCTCAATCAGCTCACGACTCGTCTTCGCGCTGAGTTCGCCATCAAGGACTTGGGCCCTTTGCACTACTTCCTCGGTGTCGAGGTGGTGCGTCGTCCGGATGGCTTCTTCCTTCATCAGCGGAAGTACGCTCATGAGCTCCTGGAGCGTGCCGGCATGCTTAACTGCAAGCCCGCTGCTACGCCTATTGATACGAAGGCCAAGCTTTCTGTCACGGATGGTTCTCCTGCTTCGGATGCTGCTTTCTATCGGTCTATCGTTGGTGCTCTTCAGTTCCTCACCCTGACTCGAACGGAGATCCAGTATGACGTGCAGCAGGTGTGTCTTCATATGCATGCTCCTCGAGACGTTCACTGGGCTGCCGTCAAGCGGATTCTTTGCTATGTCTGTGGCACTATGGATCTTGGCGTCACGCTTCACGCCTTCGCCGACACCGTCCTCACCGCCTACTCCGATGCAGACTGGGCAGGCTGTCCTGACACTCGTCGTTCCACTTCGGGCTATTGTGTCTACCTTGGACCCTCACTTATCTCGTGGTCGTCTAAGCGGCAGCCTACGGTCTCTTGTTCCAGTGCTGAGGCTGAGTATCGTGCAGTGGCCAACGCCGTCGCTGAGTGTTCGTGGCTTCGCCAGCTGCTTCAGGAGCTTTCCTGCCCTGTTGACCGTGCCACAGTGATCTACTGTGACAACGTCTCGGTGGTCTACCTCTCCGCTAATCCGGTACATCATCGCCGGACCAAGCATATTGAGTTGGATATTCACTTTGTTCCGGAACAGGTGGCTCTTGGCCATATTCGTGTTTTACACGTCCCTACTTCCCAACAATTTGCAGATATCATGATCAAGGGCTCGCCTACGGCGTCTTTTGAGGAGTTTCGGTCCAGTCTTTGCGTCAGCCGTGGTGCCACTTCGACTGCGCGGGGGTGTTGAGTATGTTATTTGTGCATGTATATTGACTAGGCCCACCTCTCTAGTTTGTTGTATAGATTGAGGTAGAGGCCCCACCTTGTACTTATATATACCGTGCACATTGCACCGAATCAATACGGCGTGCAATTCATACATCTTCAGTTTGGACCATTTGAAAAAAAAAGATAGATGTTTTGACCTCGTTTGTTTTCATTAAGGGGTTTAGGGCTCCAACACCGACCCTCAAACCTTCCGCAACTGTCCGGACCGTGGAAGCCATCCAACGCGGTCATGTATCCATCAACAGCGCGGTCTGGACGCGTTTTCTCCTACAAACTGGAGACAAAAGGTGGGGGAGGTTTGTGGGAGCCCGGACCGATCTCAGGCCTGCTTCTGACCGCCTTGTCCCACCAAAAACCCGTCAGCCACCCACCCCGCGCTTTTCTTCCAATGCACGCGCCGCTTACCGTGTCGCATTCATGCCGGCCAAGAGCACGCGAAAGCCGGTATTGAAGCCAACGATGCCTCCTCCAACAACTGCCGCTCTCTCCCCCAACCCACGTCCTCGGTGGTTGCGGCCGCAATGCGCACGGCGTAGGAGGAAACAGAGAGGATCATCCACAAGTGTCAGGCGGCCGCCTGGAAGCCATGCCACGACACTGCCACCTTCCGCTACCCCAAGCCTGACGATGACGACTCCGATGCTAGGTCGGGCCACGATAACGGAGGAGGAGCCGCCGGCCAGCCCGACATGACCTACGAGGTCACCGTCAAGTATAGGAAAGTTTAGGGTTTTATTTTCAGGTTTTTAGTTCATCGGATGAAATATCACCCGGTTTTATGCACAAATTATCCTAGTTTCAATGAAATTCGTCATGTTTATATCAGAATTCGCCTGATTTAATCGAATTTCCTCTGGTTAGTTTGAGTTGTTGTGAAAATATTTAAGGCTACGGTTAAATATCGTCCTCCCACATCCATGTTCGCGGACTGATCATCCATTCATGGAGGGATGCAAGAGGACCGTATACATTCATATGATTAGATGACATGCGTCACAATGTGGGGCCGAGCACATCATGGTGTGACGTACGACCTTTTCTTGCAGGTGACGTACAAGATTTGAATCGTGCTGTTCTGTTTGGAGTTTGACTCCTCGCCCTCATCATACAAAATTGAAATCGGCACATGCGCCCGGTCCAGAACCACATGTAGGTTACCAACTTCACCGAGAAGCAAGCGACTGAGAATCGGAGATTCATATGACCATGGCCTTTGTCTTGAATCTTGCTGATTTCTAACTACTTCTAGAAATTAGCCAAGCGAAGCCGTAAGTATATTTCTTTCTGCTTTTTATTTCTTCCTCCAATTAATTTATAAGTACATGTATGCAACTATAGTTGCTGACAAAACTAAAGTATGTCAAAAAACAAAATCGTTCTCTGGCAGTTACATGGTCCGGCAGTTGCTAGGCTGTTCCTCACAGACGACCATGTGCGGCGGGTACTGGTGGTGGTAGTAGCCGGCCGGCGCCGGCGAGTAGTAGCACTGCGGCGGGTTCACCAGCACGGCCGGCTTCGGTTCCTCCTTCTCCTCCGGCTTCTTCACTTCCTCCACCTTGATGACTTGGGCGTGGCCGAGCTTCTTGCGGAGGCAGCTGACGAGGCACACCGGGTCGACGCCGTCGCCGACCACCTCCAGCTGGTCCCTCGCGTCGCCGGTAATCCCCATCGACGTCACACCGGCTGCTCTGGCGGCCATCGTCAGGGCTTTGGACCGGCTCTTGTCGCATGATATGCTCAACTGGATGACAATCTTTTGCTGCAACAACAAAGAGAAAAACGATGGATCAGTCGTATGCTCCAGCTTCAGAGTAATGTATTGCTTGCTCAAAATTAAGCTAGGTGCTAGACAGATCAACATGAGAATTGGAGCAGAAACTGAATAGGTTCCTCACCTTCATTTTGTGTGCTGCTGGTTTGGCAGATGCTCCCTATCAATGAGAAATAGAAACTCGGAAAATGTTCGCGTTCAAGCGAGGCTGAAATCGAAATTGGTTTTTGTAACTAGTAGCTACTGATCGATCTTCCAAGGGCTGTCTCGGTGTCTAGTACGTACTAGCTTGTGATGGCTTTGTGAAGGGGATAAATGTAGCCCCTGACCTTATATACGCACGCAGGCAGTGGGCGTTGGTGTGGGAGCAGAGAAGAAGAGTTATCAGTATCAGGAGCGATCCAACGCAGATTCGTAGCAGCAGCAGCACCACCACTGCAGCAGTTGAGCTCCGAGTGAGTAAACAACTGCCCTGCCCACCAACTGCGCAAGTAGCCATGCATGTAAACGCGTCCTTAGAGCAATTTCAATGGGGCGACCCATTTCGTCCGTCCACGTCTGTTTAGATCGATACGGACAAAAATGACTGTCCAACGCGCCGATCCAAACTCAAATCGTACCCGCCTGGCGTCCGCGCCGACCCATTTCCAGCCCAAAATTGCGTCTGGAATGCGTCAGCGCGGACACAAAGCAGACGCGCCGCGCGTCTCCTCGCCGTCCGCCGCGTCCTCACCTGGCGGCCGTCCAACTACGACGGTCAACATAATTTATGACGACCGCCCACCTTGGGCCCACGCGTCAGCGACGGCGGTCGTCCTTTTTTAAGCCGGGCGTGCGGCGGGGCCGTCCTCATCCACTACCATCACCCCCCGTCCCCATCTGGCCATCCCTGCCCCCACGCCGGCGACAATCCTAGCCACCGCCAGCATGGGTTTCTTCTCCGGCATCGGCAGCAGCCGCAAGGGCAAAACCCCGCCGCCATTCCCCTCCCGCCCTCCCACGGCGCTTCCTCCGGCAAAGGCAGCGCATCAACGTGCCGTTGCACCAAGCCTAGTGGCACTGGCACCACCACGTGCCTCTGCCGTACCGGACGTGGCCGTGTCGCGATCGGCATTTGGATCGAAGAGGATCCCAAAGCGGTGACGCCGTGGGCGGCGAGGCCAATCGGAGGAGGTGCAGCGCCGGCGGCGTTCGTTCGCGGCGTCGGAGCAGCGCGCCGACCCGCGCTTCGCCGTCGACTTCGCTCAAGCTGGGCTCGATGGTTCGCCGAGCACGAGGAGCGAGGCGGCGGCGGCGTCCGCGGCGTCAACCACCGCCTCTCGCCGCCCGCGCTCGTCGTCGCGATGAGACCAGAGGCGAGCCGCCTACGGCGCCATCATGGAGAGCGAGGAGGAGGAGGAGCGGTGGAGGGAGGCGGGCGAGGCGGCTTTCGAGGCAGCCATGGCGGAGGCCATGGCCCTCTCCGCGGCGGGCAACTGCGTCTTGCAGCCGGTGGCCCCGCCGTCCCCGCCCAAAGCCGAGCCGGAGAAGCCGGCCTACCTCGAGCGCTACTCCTGGACCGGAGTAGTCCACGAGTGGGTCAGCGCTCTTCCGATCTGGCTCGGGGCGACGGAGAAGCAGGAGGCGGCCTACCTCGACCATTGGCGCCGCGTTTGGCTTGCCGAGGACCGCCGGGAGGGCGAGCGCCTGCATATGCTCGAGCGCGAGGCCGGAGAGGAGGCGCGCCAGGCCCAGGCAGCGGCGGCAAAGCCCGACATCACCGCCGTCTGGAACACGGCGTTCCCCTGGGCCGGCCATGCACCGACGTTGATCGACCTCACCGGTCCCGACGCAGCCGCCGCCGTCGCCGACGAGGACGTCTAGGGCAGCGCATCGTCTAGTTTAGTGTTTTAATTAATGTAATGTGGACTTTCGCCGGCCTTCGTGGCCGGCTTTTATGTTTAATTAAATGCATGTATTTATTTTCAAAATGCTTGTAATACTTTTTTTGCGCGCTGATGAAATTGATCGGGTCAATGTTGGGCGCTCGCGCCGACTCAAACACAGGGCCGGACGTTTGTGTCCGCCGGGCCGATCCAAACGAACAAAAAGTAAACAAAAGCGCCGTATGTAGGTCGACGTTGGAGTTGCTCTCATCACATGCTCTCGGTTGAATTCTCCGATCACAAGGGCATTAGACAATGATTGGCCGCGTTGCACTCGCCGCTGCGGACATACCGGCGTAGACCGAGTCGATCCGTTAGTTAATAGCATGAAAAGACAAAATACATGGATATATAATACAATAGCTCACGTTCGACTGATCAGCGGTCCTCGATCAGCTTAATCAATGATCAGTAACGCTATTCCTACGCAAACTGTAGGGACTAGTTGATTTTTTTAGATAAAAGGCCATAGCCCGACTTTATAAATAAAGCCACCAGACGGAGTTAGTACAGATACAAGAGACCAGCATGAGAATAGTCAAAGTATCAATCCAGACAGAATGAGAGAATGGTCTAAGTACATGGCTCCCAGGCCAGTACACGACTCGCAGCCGGAGATAGAGATAAAACGAAAGCCGACCACCAGCGACTAAGTGGCTGCTTGAACTGGGGAGATGGAGATAGCAGAATTTCGGATCTTGGCCAACATGGCGTCAAGGGTGTCCATGTCTTCCTCCTTAGTCAATGATCTCCACTGCTGTAGGAATATACAAGTCTTAAATAAGCAATCAGCAGGTTTAGCAGGGAAAACATGTTCGATGGTAAATTTATTCCTTGTCGTCCAAAGGGACCAGCACATGGCTGCGAAGCCCACCCAAAACAATCTCCTCTGGGCCCCAACCAAAGAGTTGACCAAGATGCGCAGGTCAGAAAATGAGGTCGGAGCCCAGGAAACACACAGCCAGGATCTGATACAACACCAAAACAGATTAGCCAACACACAATTGAAGAAGACATGTGACGTGTCTTCTCTCATACCACATAAAGCACACCTATCAGATCTCGGGCCATTACGCTTTCGAATTTGGTCACCCGTCGGAAAACGCCCACGAGAGGCTTGCCAGAGGAAAACCTTGACCTTAGGAGGGATACGAGCCCTCCAGTTCCAACTGAATTTGGAGGTGGTGGACCCAGCAATGAGCTTACCATAAAGGGATTTAACCGAGAAACGAGCAGAAGGGGAGTGGGGCCAAACAACCGTGTCTTCCTCCTCCGAGAGCGAAGGGAAGAAAGCAACAAGACACTGCCAGTCTTCCAACTCTGCGGGAGAGAGAGAACAACGCAGACGCATGTCCCAATTATTCGACGCGAGCTCAGAGATTGAGATCTCAGGGTCCTGGCAGTAAGAAAAAAGAACAGGAAAGGCAGTCGCCAGCGAAGAAGAGCCACACCACCAATCTAGCCAAAACCTGGTGGACCTACCATTGTGAACAACGAATTTGACGAGGCCTTGAAAGATAGGTCTGAGTTTAACAAGATTTCTCCAGAATTGAGATGCCCCCGAGGCCCGAGCAAACATTGGGCTAGAAGAGGGGAAGTATTTCGCTTTGAGAATGTTGAACCAGAGGGGCTTCTCCTGGGGCATGGTCATGATCTTCCACCACCATTTGATGATCAGACATTTGTTCATAACAAGAGTATTAATAATGCCCAGCCCCCCAAGGCTTTTTGGCTTACAAATATGGTCCCATTTGACCAAGCGATATTTGCGCTTGTTATCAGCCGCGTTCCAGTAGAAGGCACCTCTATGTTTATCAAAGCCAGCATGAGTTCCCATCGAGAGAAGGTAAAAGCCCATTAAGAACATCGATAGAGAAGAGAGGCACGCATTAATCAAGGTAACTTTACCCGCCTGAGTGTTGTATCTGCCCCTCCAGGGCATTACACGATTACCCACCTTGGCCACCGTAGGAGCAAAATCTTTAGCAAGGAGCTTGCCAGAGGTGATAGGTAAACCCAAATACTTAATAGGGAACGAGCCAAGAGAGCAGTTCAAGAGGCGGGCCACCCGTAATGCCTCGGCATCCGGCACACCAGTGACAATAACTTCACTTTTGGATAAGTTGATCTTAAGACCCGTGAGAGCTTCGAAGCAAAGGAGCAGAAATTTGAGATGGGAAATGCAGTGGTCATTCAGTTCCACCAAAATAATAGTATCGTCTGCATACTGGAGATGAGTAATACCCTCCGGAATGAGGTGAGAGCTAACAGGAGAGATATGGCCGGCCTCCGCGGCTCTAGATAGGATATTAGAAAGAGCGTCCGCCAAAAAGTTAAAGAGGATGGATTTAGGCCGGTCGCTTGCGGAGACCTCTAGAGTTCTTAAAGAAATTACTAACTTTCCCATTGACATTAATGGCGGTATGGCCCCCATGACCAATCGCATGTCGGTGAACCACCCCACTATCAAAGCCTTTAGCCAGTAAGACTTGTTTAAGGAAGCCCCAACTTACCGAATCGTAGGCCTTTTCAAAATCCAATTTTAAAGTAACAGCCTTGTTGCCTGACTTATGGATGTCATGGATAATTTCATGCAGGCAGAGGACCCCATCCAGGATAAAGCGACCCTTGACAAAAGCCGACTGAGTAGGGGAGAGGGTCCGATGAGCCACCGGGGTAAGGCGAGTGGCCAGACACTTGGCAGGGAATTTGGCAAAGTTATTAATTAGCGCAATGGGTCTAAACTGAGAAATGAGTTCGGCACCCTTAATTTTATGGATCAGGGAGATAACCGCATAGTTGAGCCTGGATATATCTACTGTCCTCAGACAGTAGCCTTGAATGACCGCACATATAAGCTCTTTAAGAGTAGGCCAGAATTTTTTAAAGAAAGGGATGGAGAAACAGTCTGAGCCCGAGGCAGAGTTAGGGTTCGAGTTAGAGATCGAGGAGAAGATCTCCTCTTCAGAGTAAGGAATCATCAAATCAGTATTTTCTTCCGAGGAGACCAAGACCCCCTGGTCCCAGAAATTAGAAGATAGCCTCAACCCCTGGTCAGGTTTGGCAGAGAGGAGAGAGGAAAAAATGACACAACATGGTTTAGGATGGCGCCTTGGTCAGAAGACCGCACCCCGTCAATAATCAGGCTATCAATAAGACATCTGCGCCGCCTCCCATTCGCAATAGCAAAGAAATAAGCAGTGGGGGATGTTGGGGAACGTAGCAGAAATTCAAAATTTTCCTACGTATCACCAAGATCTATCTATGGAGAAACCAGCAACGAGGGGAAGGAGAGTGCATCTACATACCCTTGTAGATCGCTAAGCGGAAGCGTTCAAGTGAACAGGGTTGATGGAGTCGTACTGCGTCGTGATTCAGATCACCGATGATCAAGTGCGAACGGACGGCACCTCCGCGTTCAACACACGTACAGCCGGTGGCGTCTCCCACGCCTTGATCCAGCAAGGAGAGAGGGAGAGGTTGAGGAAGACTCCATCCAGCAGCAGCACAACGGCGTGGTGGTGGTGGAGGCGTGGCAATCCCGCAGGCTTCGCCAAGCACCAAGGGAGAGGAGGAGGAGGAGGGCAGGCTGCGCTGGAGAGGGAGGCTCTCGTGTGTTATGGGCAGCCCCTGGGCCTCATATATATAGGGGAAGGGAGGGCTGCGCCCCTCTAGGGTTTCCACCCCTAAGGGGCGGCCAGCCCTAGATGGGATCAAGGAGGCGGCCAAGAGGGAGGGAGAGGGGCGCCCACTAGATGGGCCTTAGGGCCCATCTGGACTAGGGTTTGCCCCCCCCCACCCATCCTTGCGCCTTGGGCCCCTTGTGGGGGGCGCACCAGCCCTCCTAGGGGCTGGTCCCTCCACACTTGGCCCACGCAACCTTCTCGGGGTTGGTGGCCCCACTTGGTGGACCCCGGACCCTCCGGTGGTCCCTGACATTACCGATATCGCCTCAAACTTTTCCGGTTACCAAAACAGGACTTCCCATATATAAATCTTTACCTCCGGACCATTCCGGAACTCCTCGTGACGTCCGGGATCTCATCCGGACTCGAACAACATTCAAGAACCACATACAAGCTTCCTATATAACCCTAGCGTCACCGAACCTTAAGTGTGTAGACCCTACGGGTTCGGAGACAAGCGATATGACCGAGACGTTCTCCGGTCAATAACCAACAGCGGATCTGGATACCCATGTTGGCTCCCACATGTTCCACGATGATCTCATCGGATGAACCACGATGTCAAGGACTCAATCAATCCCGTATTCAATTCCCTTTGTCTAGCGGTATTGTACTTGCCCGAGATTCGATCGTCGGTATCCCGATACCTTGTTCAATCTCGTTACGGCAAGTCTCTTTACTCGTTCCGTAACACATCATCCCGTGATCAACCCCTTGGTCACATTGTGCACATTATGATGATGTCCTACCGAGTGGGCCCAGAGATACCTCTCCGCTCACGGAGTGACAAATCCCAGCCTCGATCCGTGTCAACCCAATGGTCACTTTCGGAGATACCTGTAGTGCACCTTTATAGTCACCCGATTCACGTTGTGACGTTTGATACACCCAAAGCACTCCTACGGTATCCGGAATTGCACGATCTCATGGTCTAAGGAAAGATACTTGACATTAGAAAAGCTTTAGCATACTGAACTACACGATCTTTGTGCTAGGCTTAGGATTGGGTCTTGTCCATCACATCATTCTCCTAATGATGTGATCCGTTATCAATGACATCCAATGTCCATGGTCAGAAACCGTAACCATCTATTGATCAACGAGCTAGTCAACTAGAGGCTTACTAGGGACATGGTGTTGTCTATGTATCCACACATGTATTGTTGTTTCCGTCAATACAATTATAGCATGAATAATAAACGATTATCATGAACAAGGAAATATAATAATAACTAATTTATTATTGCCTCTAGGGCATATTTCCAACAGTCTCCCACTTGCACTAGAGTCAATAATCTAGTTCACATCGCCATGTGATTAACATCGATAGGTCACATCGCCATGTGACCAACATCCAAAGAGTTTACTAGTGTCTTAAACTAGTTCACATCACCATGTGATTAAGTCTCAATGAGTTCGGGGTTTGATCATGTTTTGCTTGTGAGAGAGGTTTTAGTCAACGGTGCGAACCTTTCAGATCCGTGTGTACTCGCAATTCTCTATGTCATATTGTAAATGCTGCTTTCACGCTCCACTTGGAGCTATTCCAAATGGTTGCTCCACTATACGTATCGGTTTGCTACTCGAGTCACTCGGATAGGTGTTAAAGCTTGCATCGACGTAACCCTTTACGCCGAACTCATTATCACCTCCATAATCGAGAAACATGTCCTTATTTACTCCAAGGACAATTTTGACCGCTGTCCAATGATCCCAATTCCTGAATCATTCTTGTACCCCTTGACTGACTCATGGCATGGCACACTTCCGGTGCGGTACACAGTATAGCATACTATAGAGCCTACGTCTAAAGCATAGGGGACGACCTTCGTCCTTTCTCTCTTTTCTGCCGTGGTCGAGCTTTAACTCTTAACTCCATACCTTACAACTCAGGCAAGAACTCCTTCTTTGGTGATCCATCTTGAACACTTTCAAGATTATGTCAAGGTATGTGCTCATTTGAAAGTACTATTGAGCGTTTTGATCTATCCTCATAGATCTTGATGCTCAACGTTCAAGTAGCTTAATCCAGGTTTTCACTTGAAAACACTTTTCAAATAACCCTATATGCTTTACGAAAATTCTACATCATTTCGATCATCCATATGTCAACAACATATACTCATCAAAATTCTATAGTGCTCCCACTCACTTCTTTGGAAATACAAGTTTCTCATAAACTTTGTATACACCCAAAATCTTTGATCATCTCATCAAAGCGCACATTCCAACTCCGAGATGCTTACTCCAGGTCCTTACAAAGGATCGCTGGAGCCAGATACCTTTTAGCATCCTTAGGATCGACAAAACTTTTCGATTGTATCACATACAACCTTTCCTTACGTAAACGGTAAGGAAACTCGTCTTGACATCCATCCGCCAGATTTCATAAATGCAGCTAATGCTAACATGATTCCGACGGACTTAAGCATCGCTACGGATGAGAAAATCTCATCGTAGTCAACTCCTTGAACTTGTGAAAACTCTTTGCCACAAGTCGAGCTTCATAGAAGGTGACATTACCGTCCATGTCCGTCTTCTTCTTAAAGACCCATTTATTTCAATGGCTTGCCGATCATCGGGCAAGTCCACCAAAGTCCATGCTTTGTTATGATACATGGATCCTACCTCGGATTTCATGGTTTCTAACCATTTGTCGAATTTGGGCCCACCATCGCTTCTCCATAGCTCGTAGCTTCATTGTTGTCTAGCAACATGACCTTCAAGACAGGATTGCTGTACCACTCGAAGTAGTACGCATCCTTGTCACCCTCGAGGTACGGTAGTGACTTGATCCAAACTTCATGATCACTATCATAAGCTTCTACTTCAATTGGTGTAGGTGCCACGGAACAACTTCACGTGCCCTGCTACACACTAGTTGAAGTGATGGTTCAATAACCTCATCAAGTCTCCACCATCCTCCCACTCAACTTTTCGAGACGAACTTTTCCTCGAGAAAGGACCCGATTCAAGAAACAATCCCTATTGCTTTCGGATCTGAATTAGGAGGTATACCCAACCGTTTTGGTGTCCTATGAAGATGCATTTTGTCCGCTTTGGGTTCGAGCTTATCAACCTGAAACTTTTCCACATAAGCGTCGCAGCCCCAAACCTTTAAGAAATGACAACTTAGGTTTCTCTAAACCATAGTTCATACGGTGTCATCTCAACGGAATTACGTGGTGCCCTATTAAAGTGAGTGCGGTTGTCTCTAATGCCTAACCCATGAACGATAGTGGTAATTCGATAAGAGACATCATGGTACGCACCATATCCAATAGGTTGCAACTATGATGTTCGGACACACCATCACACTATGGTGTTCCAGGCGGTATTAATTGTGAAACAATTTGCACAATGTCTTAATTGTGTGCCAAAACTCGTAACTCAGATACTTATCTCTATGATCATATCATAGACATTTTATCCTCTTGTCACAATGATCTTAAACTTCACTCTGAAATTACTTGAACCATTCAATAATTCAGACTTGTGTTTCATCAAGTAAATATACTCAACATCTACTCGAATCATCTGTGAAGTAAGAACATAACGATATTCATCAGCATGCCTCAAAGACTCATTGGACTGCACATATCAAAATGTGTTACTTCCAACAAGTTGCTATCTTGTTCCATCTTCTTTGAAACCGAGGCTTTTCACCATCTTGCCCATGTGGTATGTTTTGCATATCTCAAGTGATTCAAAATCAAGTGAGTCCAAACGGTCCATATGCATGGAGTTTCAACATGCGTATACACCAATAGACATGGTTCGCATGTCTCAAACTTTTCAAAAGCGAGTGAGTCCAAAGATCCATCAACATGGAGCTTCTTCATGCGTCTTATACCAATATGACTTACATGGCGATTGCCACAAGTAAGTGGTACTATCATTACTATCTTATACTTTTGGCATGAAAATGTGTATCACTACGATCGAGATTCAATAAACCATTCCTTTAGGTGCAAGACCATTGAAGGTGTTATTCAAATAAATAGAGTAACCATTATTCTCCTTAAATGAATAACCGTATTGCGATAGACATAATCCAATCATGTCTATGCTCAACGCAAACACCAAATGACAACTAATCTTGATGGTATAGGGAGCGTGCGATGTTTGATCACATCAAACTTGGAAAAAACTTCCAACACATATCGTCAGCTCACCTTTAGCTAGTCTCCGTTTATTCCGTAGCTTTTATTTCGAGTTACTAACACTTAGCAACCGAACTGGTATCTTAATACCCTGGTGCTACTAGGAGTACTAGCAAAGTACACATTAACATAACGTATATCCAATATATTTCTATCGACCTTGCCAGCCTTCTTATCTACCAAGTATCTAGGGTAATTCTGCTCCAGTGGCTGTTCCCCTTATTACAGAAGCACTTAGTCTCGGGTTTGGGTTCAACCTTGAGTTTCTTCACTAGAGCAGCAACTGTTTTGCCGTTTCATGAAGTATCCCTTGTTGCCCTTGCCCTTCTTGAAACTAGTGGTTTTACCAACCATCAACAATTGATGCTCCTACTTGACTTCTACTTTCGCGGTGTCAAACATCGCGAACACTTCAAGGATCATTATATCTATCCCTGATATGTTATAGTTCATCACGAAGCTTGGTGGCAATGACTTTGGAGAAACATCACTATCTCATCTGGAAGATTAACTCCCACTCGATTCAAGTGATTGTTGTACCCAGACAATCTGAGTACAAGCTCAACGATTGAGCTTTTCTCCCTTAGTTTGTAGGCTAAGAAAATCGTCGGAGGTCTCATACCTCTTGGCGTGGCACGAGCCTGAAATCCTAATTTCAGCCCTCGAAACATCTCATATGTTCATGACGTTTGAAAACGTCTTTGGTGCCTCTACTCTAAACCGCTTAACCGAACTATCACGTAGTTATCAAAAGCGTGTATGTCCGATGTTCACAACATCTACAAACAACGTTTGGGGTTCAACACACGAGCGGTGCATTAAGGACATAAGCTTTCTCTTGTCCGCATAATCGCTACTTTCAACTTTCAACTATATTTTCTCTAGGAACATATCTAAGCAAGGAACTAAAGCGCGAGCTTCGACATAATTTGCAAAAGGTCTTTTGACTATGTTCAGGATAATTAAGTTCATCTTATGAACTCCCACTCGAGATAGACATCCCTCTGGTCATCTAAGTGATTACATGATCCGAATCAACTAGGCCGTGTCCGATCAACACGTGAGACGGACTAGTCATCATCGGTGAACATCTTCATGTTGATCGTATCTACCATACGACTCATGCTCGACCTTTCGGTCTCCGTGTTCCGAGGCCATGTCTTCACATGCTAGGCTCATCAAGTTAACCCTAAGTGTTTCTGTGTGTGTAAATCTTGCTTACACCCGTTGTATGTGAACGTAAGAATCCATCACACCCGATTAACACGTGGTGCTTAGAAGCGACGAACTGTAGCAACGGTGCACGCTTAGGGAGAACACTTCTTGAAATTTGTGTAAGGGATCATCTTATTTACTACCGTCGTTCTAAGTAAACAAGATGCATAAACATAATAAACATCACATGCAATTATATAGTAGTGACATGATATGGCCAATATCATATTGCTCCTTTGATCTCCATCTTCGGGCTCCATGATCATCATTGTCACCGGCATGACACCATGATCTCCATCATCATGATCTCCATCATCGTGTCTTCATGAAGTTGTCTCGCCAACTATTACTTCTACTACTATGGCTACCGTTACCAATAAAGTAAAGTAATTACATGGCGTTGTTTAATGACTTCGCAGGTCATACAATAAATAAAGACAACTCCTATGGCTCCTGCGGTTGTCATACTCATCGACATGCAAGTCGTGAATCCTATTACAAGAACATGATCAATCTCATACATCACATATTATTCATCACATTCTTCTTGGCCATATCACATCACATAGCATACCCTGCAAAAACAAGTTAGACGTCCTCTAATTGTTGTTTGCATGTTTTACGTGGCTGCTATGGGTTCTAGCAAGAACGTTTCTTACCTCGCAAAACCACAACGTGATATGCCAATTGCTATTTACCCTTCATAAGGACCCTTTTCATCGAATCCGTTCCGACTAAAGTGGGAGAGATCGGCACCCGCTAGCCACCTTATGCACCAAGTGCATGTCACCGGTGGAACCTGCCTCACGTAAAGTGCGTGTAAGGTCGGTCCGGGCCGCTTCATCCCACAATACCGTCGAAACAAGATTGGACTAGTAACGGTAAGCATATTAAACATCATCAACGCCCACAACTACTTTGTGTTCTACTCGTGCAAAGAATCTACGCAATAGACCTAGCTCATGATGCCATTTGTTGGGGCGTGAGCAGAAATTCAAAATTTTCCTACGTATCACCAAGATCTATCTATGGAGAAACCAGCAACGAGGGAAGGAGAGTGCATCTACATACCCTTGTAGATCGCTAAGCGGAGCGTTCAAGTGAACGGGTTGATGGAGTCGTACTCGTCGTGATTCAGATCACCGATGATCAAGTGCGAACAGACGGCACCTCCGCGTTCAACACACGTACAGCCCGGTGGCGTCTCCCACGCCTTGATCCAGCAAGGAGAGAGGGAGAGGTTGAGGAAGACTCCATCCAGCAGCAGCACAACGGCGTGGTGGTGGTGGAGGAGCGTGGCAATCCCGCAGGGCTTCGCCAAGCACCAAGGGAGAGGAGGAGGAGGAGAGGCAGGGCTGCGCCTGGAGAGGGAGGCTCTCGTGTGTTATGGGCAGCCCCCAGGGCCTCATATATATAGGGGAAGGGGAGGGCTGCGCCCCCTCTAGGGTTTCCACCCCCTAGGGGGGCGGCCAGCCCTAGATGGGATCAAGGGAGGCGGCCAAGAGGGGAGGGAGAGGGAGGCGCCCACTAGATGGGCCTTAGGGCCCATCTGGACTAGGGTTGCCCCCCCACCCATCCTTGCGCCTTGGGCCCCTTGTGGGGCGCACCAGCCCTCCTAGGGGCTGGTCCCTCCACACTTGGCCCACGCAACCTTCTCGGGGTTGGTGGCCCCACTTGGTGGACCCAGGACCCTCCGGTGGTCCCAGACATTACCGATATCGCCTCAAACTTTTCCTGTTACCAAAACAGGACTTCCCATATATAAATCTTTACCTCCGGACCATTCCGAACTCCTCGTGACGTCCGGGATCTCATCCGGACTCAACAACATTCAGTAACCACATACAAGCTTCCTATATAACCCTAAGCGCCACCGAACCTTATGTGTAGACCCTACGGGTTCGGAGACAAGCGAACATGACCGAGACGTTCTCCGGTCAATAACCAACAGCGGATCTGGATACCCATGTTGGCTCCCACATGTTCCACGATGATCTCATCGGATGAACCACGATGTCAAGGACTCAATCAATCCGTATTCAATTCCCTTCGTCTAGCGGTATTGTACTTGCCCGAGATTCGATCGTCGGTATCCCGATACCTTGTTCAATCTCGTTACGCAAGTCTCTTTACTCGTTCCGTAACACATCATCCCGTGATCAACCCCTTGGTCACATTGTGCACATTATGATGATGTCCTACCGAGTGGGCCCAGAGATACCTCTCCGTCTCACCGGAGTGACAAATCCCATCTCGATCCGTGTCAACCCAATGGTCACTTTCGAGATACCGTAGTGCACCTTTATAGTCACCCGATTCACGTTGTGACGTTTGATACACCCAAAGCACTCCTACGGTATCCGGGAATTGCACGATCTCATGGTCTAAGGAAAAGATACTTGACATTAGAAAAGCTTTAGCATACTAACTACGATCTTTGTGCTAGGCTTAGGATTGGGTCTTGTCCATCACATCATTCTCCTAATGATGTGATCCCGTTATCAATGACATCCAATGTCCATGGTCGGAAACCGTAACCATCTATTGATCAACGAGCTAGTCAACTAGAGGCTTACTAGGACATGGTGTTGTCTATGTATCCACACATGTATTGTTGTTTCGGTCAATACAATTATAGCATGAATAATAAACGATTATCATGAACAAGGAAATATAATAATAACTAATTTATTATTGCCTCTAGGGCATATTTCCAACAGGGGAATCCCCTTTAAGCATCCAATTAATCGAGCCCCTCTGGCGCCAATAAATCTCATTCAGGTGGTGAATCTGCACCAGAGAGCGTTCAAGGGAGAAGCGAAGGGTCCAGTCAGCATCGGAAATGCCAGAGACGTCAGCCCGAGAGTCAAGCGCCTCAATCTAGGCCAGGAGAAAGGCCTTCTCTCTACGTTCCTGGGCCGAGTAATTACGGGACCAACCATGGAGGAATTTGCGCAACAGGGCCGAGCAATTATGCCAATCATCCAAGGGCCCAAAGGAACGATGAGGCGCCGAAAGGAAGCCATTAATTTTAGAGCCGAGGAGGTCGCTAAAACCATCAATAAGGATCCAAAATGCGTCAAACTAAAACCTAGGGGGGTGGAGATGGGTCGAATCCAAGCATCAAGGATTAGAGGGGCATAATCCAAGCCCACAATCGCCTTAGATTTAAGCGTAGCTAGCGGGAAGAGCGAGTCCCAATTCGAGCAAACAAGGACTCGGTCCAGAACGGAGCGGATAGGGGAAACTTGATGGTTAGTCCAAGTAAATATAGAGCCCACCCTAGGGATCTCACGAAGGGCGCAGGAGCTAATGAACTCATTAAAAGCGTCAGCCAACGTCCAGGAGAAGATGTTATTGTTCTTATCCGCAGGAGAGCGAAGCAAATTAAAATCGCCTCCGATCACAAGAGGGAGGGTGCAAGCTTCAACTTTGTTCGAGATTTCATCCAGGAAAATAGGGGAGAGGGAGTGATCCGCCGGGCCATAGACAACCATAAATTCCCACAGCGAATTGAGCTGGCGGTGAAAAAGCACGGAGCTGGCCCAGAAGATACCATGATCAAAGGTGACAAAATCAAAAACATCGCGTTTCGACCCTAACAGAATACCACCCGAGTGGCCAGAAGAGGGAAGGAAATTCCAGTCAAAACGATCGGCCCCTGCAATAGAAGAAAGCTCATGGGGAGAGAAGGTGGGTTTGAAAGTCTCGACCAAGCCAATCAAGTCAATATTATCACCCCTGACAATATCTTTAATTTGATCCCGGCGCCCCCGAGCGCCGAAACCTCTGATATTCCAGAAAAGAGCTTTCATTTGAAAGAGAGATTTTTAATGCGCAGACTCGACCTGCAGGGTGCCAAGTAGGATTTAACACATTTCGAAACACCCTTCTTCATAGCAGTCTAAGGAACAACACCGCTAGAGGAGCCCCCCTCCTCCGGAACCCCAGCAGCCACAACTGAGGGGGCAGGAGGAGCCACGACAGTCTCTTTAGCCTTGGCCAAAGCCGCCTGGGCCACCTCATTGGCCCTAATAAGAGCAATCATAGAAGAAGGAGATCCAAAATTATGATCAAGTGAGATGCCAGAATCCGCGAGAACCTTAGTCAAGTGCTCATCCGAATAAGAAGGTAGAACAAGCCTAGTGGGGGAAGAAGAACTATGAACCAATGGAGAGGGGGTGGGAGTAATACCTGAAGCAGGGAGATCACGAGCCGCTGCATGCCTAGCCGCCTTATCAACCACCCGCAACCCACTATCGCGGATCCGGCCACTTTTGCGCGCCGTAGAGGAGGAGGAGCGGATCGGAGAGGCTCAAGCCTCCACCGCAGACGCCTGGCCCGCCATGTCGCCCATCTCACCATCAAGACGGCGACATAGGCCCGCCGCCGATAGCTTGGTCCCAGATGAAGCCCGACTGCGAGCAGAGAACTTGCGAACCGAAGACTTGCGCTTGGGAAGAGAACTCGTAGCAACGCGGCACGGGGAAGCAGGGAGATCTTCAATGCCCGAGAGCGACAAATGCTACCTCTTGAGCACTGCGTTGGATTTCCCCGAAGAGGAGAGGATGATGCAGCAAAGTAGCGTAAGTATTTCCCTCAGTTTTTGAGAACCAAGGTGCAATCCAGTAGGAGGCTACGCACAAGTCCCTCGTACCTGCACAAAACAATAGCTCCTCGCAACCAACGCAATTAGGGGTTGTCAATCCCTTCACGGTCACTTACGAGAGTGAAATCTGATATTGATGATAAATAATATTTTTGGTATTTTTGATATAGAGATGCAAAGTAAAAAGTAAAAAGCAAAGTAAAAAAAAGCAAGTATTAAAGTAATGGAGATTGATATGATGAGAATAGACCCGGGGGGCCATATGTTTCACTAGTGGCTTCTCTCAAGAGCATAAGTATTCTATGATGGGTGAACAAATTACTGTTGAGCAATTGACAGAATTGAGCATAATAATGAGTATATCTAGGTATGATCATGTATATAGGCATCACTTTCGAGACAAGTAGACCGACTCCTGCCTGCAGCTACTACTATTACTCCACTCATCGACCGCTATCCAGCATGCATCTAGAGTATTAAGTTAAAAACAGAGTAACGCCTTAAGCAAGATGACATGATGTAGAGGGATAAATTCATGCAATATGATAAAACCCCATCCTGTTATCCTCGATAGCAACAATACAATCGTGCCTTGCAACCCTTTACATCATTTGGTAAGGACACCACAAGATTGAACCCAAAGCTAAGCACTTCTCCCATTGCAAGAACTACCAATCTAGTTGGCCAAACCAAACGGATAATTCGAAGAGACTTGCAAAGATAACCAATCATACATAAAAGAATTTAGAGAAGATTCAAATATTATTCATAGATAATCTGGATCATAAACCCACAATTCATCGGTCTCAACAAACACACCGCAAAAATAAGATTACATCGAATAGATCTCCACGAGAGAGGGGGAGAACATTGTATTGAGATCCAAAAAAAGAGAAGAAGCCATCTAGCTACTAGCTATGGACCCGAAGGTCTGAAGTAAACTACTCACACTTCATCAGAGGGGCTATGGTGATGATGTAGAAGCCCTCCGTGGTGGATGCCCCCTCCCATGAGCTCCTAACAGCCCCAAGATGGGATCTCGTGGATACAGGAAGTTGCGGTGGTGGAATTAGGTTTTTTGCTCCTCTTCTGATCGTTTGGGGATACGTAGGTATATATAGGAGGAAGGAGTACGTCGGTGGAGCAACAGGGGGCCCACGAGGCAGGGGCGCACCCTAAAGGGGGAGCGCCCCCCACCCTCGTGACCGCCTCTTTTGTTCCTTGGAGTAGGGTCGAAGTCTCCTGGATCACGTTCGGTGAGAAAATCACGGTCCCGAAGGTTTCATTTCGTTTGGACTCCGTTTGATATTCCGTTTCTTCGAAACACTGAAATAGGCAAAAAACAGCAATTCTAGGCTGGGCCTCCGGTTATTAGGTTAGTCTCAAAAATAATATAAAAGTAGAAAATAAAGCCCAATATTGTCCAAAACAGTAGATAAAGTAGCATGGAGCAATCAAAAATTATAGATACGTTGGAGACGTATCAACGGAGAGCCCAGCCGGGCCGGCAAGTTGGAGCACACCCCCGACACAGGAGTACCAGCAGGAGGGACAATCGGGGCAGCCTGAGCAGAAACATGAACATCCGTCTGGTCCTTTCCTCCTTCCTTGGCCTTTGGGGCACTATCCTTGAAAAGCTCGCGGCTTTCTGAGCCCATTCCATCCCACTCAGAGGTCGTGAAGTGCGGAAGCGAGCCCCCACTCTTATTGCCGCATTGTCACCCTCACCACCCAGGTTATCGGCAGAAGGAGGAGGAGGCGGGGGTGGGGATCGGGCAGTGGCAGCACCTTCCACACGAACCCGAAGCTTGAAACCATCCGCAGAAGGGAAAACATTGACACAACCATGAATGCACAGGGGGTCCACAGCCCAGATCTTGAGGCGCACCGGACCAAGGACAAAGAGGGAATCTTGGTCAACCAGGATCGGCTTGCCAATAAGAACACCGAAGGCCATGACGAATTCTGTAGAGCGTAAGGTGGGAGGGACATCATCCACAAGGACCCAGATCTCTGAGAGGGGTGGAATAGGTTTAGCTCCATTGGTGGCTGCCTTCACCGAAACTACAAGTTGGTTAAGAGGGAGAGTGAAGCTAGTACAGGAAGAAATCATCTTGAGGCTGCTCTTAGAGGGGAAGACCACCGCGAAATCAAAATCGGACAGCTGTCGGATCTGCCAATCCCAGCCACCATCGTCCCACAGTTTGAGCTCGTCCAAGAGGGTTTGGGTGATGATTTTGTGGTCTTTGATCGAGATGATCGCGGCATTGGAGGGCGCAGGAGACACAGCCACCTGAGGATGTCACTATCAAGCGCGAAGAAGGAGCAACCTGGAAGGCCTTGGCCAAAAAGCTTAAAAGAGGCAGATTTGCGACGGTTTTGGCAGTTCACGGTCAGATGGCCGTCCTCTCTACAGATCAGGCAGAACGGGGGGTTGAAACAGCGGGATTGGAAGTGGCCAGGTTGGTGACAAGTGAAACACGTAAGATTAGGGTTTGGGGCCTGGAGAGACGGAGGAGGTGGACGGGCGGTGGAGGAGGGGAGGAGGAGGATCCCATCGCCCAAGACACCAGAGGACGAACCAGGGCCAGACGCCAGGAGCCGACGGCCGAGGAGCGAGCCGCCTGGCGACGACCAGCGAGCGACCCGCACTCAAGACGGACTGGGCCGCGACCACCGCCCCGAGCCAGGCGAGCCGGGCCAAGCAGGGAGGAGGAGGGGGACGGGCCGCAGGACCATTGCCACCAGCAGCCGCCGCGGCCTCCCATGGACCAGCCCCAGATCCGCCGATCCGGGGGCCTCAGATCCAGAGGTCGCCCACGATCGGGCGCGGCGCCTAAGCGCTTCGCGCCTCTGAACCGCCAGCCCCGCCGCCCAAGCCTCGCGATCGCGGGCCGCTTCCAGCCGAGCCGCCTGCTCGGCCTCAAGTTGGAGCGGAGGGACGCCTCGAGGTCCAGATCGACCGCCCCATCACCCGCATCCTCCCGCCGCCGCTTCATGCCCGACACCGCCTCGCTTGAAGAACCACGGGAGCGATCCATGGCTACCACCGCCGCGAAAGGAAGGGAGAGAGGTGGGAGGGGAGGAGATCTGCGGTAGGTAGGGATGCGGAAACGGAAACAACGCAAGTCAGAGTGAGATGCAGGAAACCCTAGAAATGGGGGGGGGCTGAACCCTTTCGGACCCATAAATACCCGATGCGAGCCAGGCCAGGAGGGGGGAAAAACAGGCCGGGCAGGCCGAAGCAGAGGAAGGCACAAGAGACGCGCAGGGCCCAGGGCCCAAAATGGAGAGGGCGGGAGGAATCAGTAAAAGACGACAGCGATGGCGGCTCAGCCTGAGCAGACGGCCCAGACAGGCCCAACTGAAACGGAACGGAAGGCCCACAAGCCTCACTCGCAGGAAACGGATCTAGATTTGGAGGCGGAAGAGAGGCGACCGCCGTCGCCGCCAGCTGCGCCGACACCACCAAGACCACCAGCGGCGAGGCCGCCGGAGAGCAGGAGGAGCGAACATGGCCACCCGCCTGAGAGGAAACACCACCAAAACCCGCACAGCTCGGCGAGGAGAGCGTCCCCGAGCGCTTCCGTCGCCGGCCGCGCCTCACCTGGAGCCAGTCCGAGCCCTCCCCCTCAACAGAGACCACCGGACGGCCACGATCGCCCAAAGCAAACTTCCGAACCTTACCAGCCACCGGCGACTCCACCACCCGCGAAGCCAACGGAGGAGAAGCCAGAGGGAGGGGGGAGAACCAACCTCCATAGGGCTGGAAAAAAAGCTCGAAGCTCGCGAGCTAAACAAGTAGCTCGTGACTCGGCTCGAATCGACTCGAACTCGAAGAATAACGAGTCGAGCCGAGCTTTAGTTTAAGATCGTTTATAGACCAAGCTAAACGAGTCAATCTCACGAGTACTCGTGTAACTCGTTAGGCTCGATACAATAGATCAGCCACTCCCAATACAAAGAAAGATCAGCCACTAAACAGCCTACGTCCCAGGCGCACAACCCAAGGCCGAGCAGTTGAAGGCCTAGCCTCCTAGGAGACTCACAGGTTACAAGAAAATTACAATTGTATAGTGATATATATGTTTAATATATACATAATCATTTTTATCATATTTGTGGGATTTATGTTTATATCTTAAACGAGCTTAACAAGCTAAACGAGCCAGCTCGCGAGTTATACGAGTCGAGCCAATCTTGGGTTTGAGCTCGTTATAGTAACGAGTCGAGTCTGAAGGAAATATACCCTAGAGGCAATAATAAAGTTATTATTTATTTCCTCATATCATGATAAATGTTTATTATTCATGCTAGAATTGTATTAACCGGAAACATGATACATGTGTGAATACATAGACAAACATATAGTCACTAGTATGCCTCTACTTGACTAGCTCATTAATCAAAGATGGTTATGTTTCCTAACCATAGACATGTGTTGTTATTTGATTAATGGGATCACATCATTAGGAGAATGATGTGATTGACATGACCCATTCCGTTAGCCTAGCACTTGATCGTTTAGTATATATTGCTATTGCTTTCTTCATGACCTATACATGTTCCTGTAACTACGAGATTATGCAACTCCCATTTACCGGAGGAACACTATGGGTGCTACCAAACGTCACAACGTAACTGGGTGATTATAAAGGAGTACTACAGGTGTCTCCAAAGGTACATGTTGGGTTGGCGATTTGAGATTAGGTTTTGTCACTCCGATTGTCGGAGAGGTATCTCTGGCCCTCTCGGTAATACACATCACATAAGCCTTGCAAGCATTGCAACTAATAAGTTAGTTACGAGATGATGTATTATCGAACGAGTAAAGAGACTTGCGATAACGAGATTGAACTAGGTATTGGATACCGACGATCGAATCTCGGGCAAGTAACATACCAATGACAAAGGGAACAACGATGTCGTTATGCGGTTTGACCGATAAAGATCTTCAGAATATGTAGGAACCAATATGGGCATCCAGGTTCCGCTATTGGTTATTGACCGAGAATAGTTCTAGGTCATGTCTACATAGTTCTCGAACCCGTAGGGTCCGCACGCTTAACGTTACGATGACAGGTTATTATGAGTTTATAAGTTTTGATGTACGAAGTTTGTTCGAGTCCCGGATGTGATCACGGACATAACGAGGAGTCTCAAATGGTCGAGACATAAAGATTGATATATTGGAAGCCTATATTTGATATCGGAATGGTTCCGGTGAAATCGGATTTTACCGAACACCGGGGTTACCGAACCTCCCGGGGATAATGGGCCTTAGTGGGCCATGAGGGAGAAGAGGAGGGCCGGCCAGGGTAGGCCGCGTGCCCCCTCCCCCCTAGTCCGAATAGGACAAGGAGAGGGTGGGCGGCGCCCCCCTTCCTCTTCCCCCTCTCCCCTTTCCTTCTCCAACAAGGCAAGAGGGGGGAGTCCTACTGTCGGTGGGAGTAGGACTCCTCCAGGCGCACCCCTTGGGGGCCGGCCGCACCTCCCCCTCCCTCCTTTATATACGGGGGCAGGGGGGCACCCCATAACACACAAGTTGATCTTCGTGATCGTTCCTTAGCCGTGTGCGGTGCCCCCCTCCACCATATTCCACCTCGGTCATATCGTCGTGGAGCTTAGGCGAAGCCCTGCGCCGATAGAGCATCATCATCATCACCACGCCGTCGTGCTGACGAAACTAATCCCCGACACTTTGCTGGATCGGAGTCCGGGGATCGTCATCGAGCTGAACGTGTGCTGAACTCGGAGGTGCCGTACGTTCGGTACTTGGATCGGTCGGATCGTGAAGACGTACGACTACATCAACCGCGTTGTCATAACGCTTCCGCTTACGGTCTACGAGGGTACGTGGACATACACTGTCCCCTCTCGTTGCTGTACCATCACCACGATCTTGCGTGTGCGTAGGAATTTTTTTGAAATTACTCGCTCCCCAACAAAGGGCATCCGAGCCTGGTTTTATGCGCTGATGTTATGTGCACGAGTAGAACACAAGTGAGTTGTGGGTGATAGAAGTCATACTGCTTACCAGCATGTCATACTTTGGTTCAGCGGTATTGTGAGATGAAGCGGCCGGACCGACATTACGCGTGACGCTTACGCGAGACTGGTTTCACCGCCATGCGAGCACTCGTTGCTTAAAGGTGACCGGCGGGTGTCTGTCTCTCTCACTTTAGTTGAACCGAGTGTGGCTACGCCCGGTCCTTGCGAAGGTTAAAACAGCACCAACTTGACAAACTATCGCTGTGGTTTTGATGCGAGGTAAGAACGGTTCTTGCTCAGCCCGTAGCAGCCACGTAAAACTTGCAACAACAAAGTAGGGGACGTCTAACTTGTTTTTGCAGGGCATGTTGTGATTTTACATGGTCAAGACGTGATGCTATATTTTATTGTATGAGATGATCATGTTTTGTAACCGAAGTTATCGGCAATCGGCTGGAGCCATATGGTTGTCGCTTATTGTATGAAATGCAACGCCATGTAATTGCTTTACTTTATCACTAAGCGGTAGCGATAGTCGTAGAAGCAATAGTTGGCGAGACGACAACGATGCTACGATGGAGATCAAGGTGTCGCGCCGGTGACGATGGTGATCACGACGGTGCTTCGGAGATGGAGATCACAAGCACAAGATGATGATGGCCATATCATATCACTTATATTGATTGCATGTGATGTTTATCCTTTATGCATCTTATCTTGCTTTGATTGACGGTAGCACTATAAGATGATCTCTCACTAAATATCAAGAAGTGTTCTCCCGAGTATGCACCGCTATGCGAAAGTTCTTCGCTCGAGACACCACGTGATGATCGGGTGTGATAGGCTCTACGCTCAAATACAACGGGTGCAAAACAGTTGCACACGCAGAATACTCAGGTCAAACTTGACGAGCCTAGCATATACAGATATGGCCTCGGAGCACGGAGACCGAAAGGTCGAACGTGAATCATATAGTAGATATGATCAACATAGTGATGTTCACCATTGAAACTACTCCATCTCACGTGATGATCGGACATGGTTTAGTTGATTTGGATCACGTAATCACTTAGATAACTAGAGAGATGTCTATCTAAGTTGGAGTTCTTAAGTAATATGATTAATTGAACTTAAATTTATCATGAACTTAGTACCTGATAGTATTTTTGCTTGTCTATGTTTACTGTAGATAGATGGCTCGCGCTGTTGTTCCGTTGAATTTTAATGCGTTCCTTGAGAAAGCAAAGTTGAAAGATGATGGTAGCAATTACACGGACTGGGTCCGTAACTCGAGGATTATCCTCATTGCTGCACGTAAGAATTACGCCCCGAAGCACCGCTGGGTGCCAGCCTGCTTCTTGATGTAACCGACGACGTTAAGAACGTCTGGCGAGCAAAGCGATGACTACTCGATAGTTCAAGGTGCCATGCTTTACGGCTTAGAACCGGGCCTTCAACGACGCTTTTGAACGTCATGGAGCATATGAGATGTTCCAGAGTTGAAGTTAATATTTCAATCAAATGCCCGGATTGAGAGATATGAAGTCTCCAATAAGTTCTATAGCTGCAAGATGGAGGAGAATAGTTCACAAGGAACACATACTCAAAATGTCTGGGTATAATAATCACTTGATTCAACCGGGAGTTAATCTTCCGATGATAGTGTCATTGATGAATTCTTCAATCATCGCCACCAAGCTACAAGAGCTTCGTGATGAACTATAATATGCAAGGGATGGACAAATCTATTCCCGAGCTCTTCGCAATGCTAAAAGCATGCGAGGTAGAAATCAAAAGGAGCATCAAGTGTTGATGGTTAACAAGACCACCAGTTTCAAGAAAAGGGCAAAGGGAAGAAGAAGGAACTTCAAGAAGAACAGCAAACAAGTTGCTGCTCAAGTGAAGAAACCCAAGTCTGACCTAAGCCTGAAATCGAGTGCTTCTACTTTAAGCAAGCGATCGACATCGAAGCGGAACTGCCCCAAGTATTTGGCGGATAAGAAGGATGGCAAGGTGAACAAAGGTATATGTGATATACATGTTATTGATGTGTACCTTACTAATACTCATGTAGTACACAGGTATTTGATACTGGTTCTTGCTAATATTTGCAACTCAAACAGAACTACGGATTGCTTAAGATTGGCTAAGGACGAGGTGACGATCTTGCGTGGAAATGGTTCCAAAGTCGATGTGATCGCGGTCGGCACGCTACCTCTACATCTACCATCGGGATTAGTTTTAGACCTAAATAATTGTTATTTGGTGCCGCGTTAAGCATGAACATTATATCTGGATCTTGTTTGATGCGAGACGGTTATTCATTTAAGTCGAGAATAATGGTTGTTCTATTTATATGAATAATATCTTTTATGGTCATGCACCCTTGAAGAGTGGTCTATTTTATTGAATCTCGATAATAGTGATACACATATTCATAGTGTTGAAACCAAAAGATACAGAGTTGATAATGATAGTGCAACTTATTTGTGGCAATCGCCGCTTGGGTCATATCGATTAAAACGCATGAAGAAACTCCATATTGATGGGCTTTTGGAATCACTTGATTATGAATCACTTGGTACTTATGAACCGTGCCTCATGGGCAAGATGACTAAAACGCCGCTTCTCCGGAACTATGGAGCGAGCAACTGATTTGTTGGAAATCATACATACCGATGTTTGTGGTCCAATGAATGTTGAGGCACGCCGCGTATATCGTTATTTTCTCACCTTCACAGATGATTTGAGCAGATATGGGTATATCTACTTGATGAAACATAAGTCTGAAACATTTGAAAAGTTCAAAGAATATCGAGTGAAGTGGAAAATCATCGTAACAAGAAAATAAAATTTCTACGATCTGATCGTGGAGGAGAATATTTGAGTTACGAGTTTGGTTTGCATTTGAAACAATGCGGAATAGTTTCAAGAGCTCACGCCACCCGAACACCACAACGAAATGGTGTGTCCGAACATCGTAATCGTACTTTACTAGAT
Organism: Aegilops longissima; assembly: GCA_021605205.1. Lineage (NCBI taxonomy): Eukaryota > Viridiplantae > Streptophyta > Magnoliopsida > Poales > Poaceae > Aegilops > Aegilops longissima. Next base: position 561,050,541 of record CM038677.1, read on the forward strand.
ATGGTGCGATCTATGATGTCTCTTACTGATTTACCGCTATCGCTTTGGGGTTATGCTTTAGAGACGGCCGCATTCACGCTAAATAGGGCACCATCAAAATCCGCTGAAACGACACCTTATGAACTATGGTTTAGCAAGAAACCAAAGTTGTCGATCTTAAAGTTTGGGGCTCCGATGCTTATGTGAAGAAACTTCAACCAGATAAGCTCGAACCTAAATCGAGAAATGTGTCTTCATAGGATACCCAAAAGAGACTATTGGGTACACCTTCTATCACAGATCCGAGGGCAAGATTTTCGCTGCTAAATTCGGATCCTTTCTAGAAAAGGAGTTTCTCTCGAAAGAAGTGAGTGGGAGGCAAGTAGAACTTGATGAGATAATCAGATTCTGCTCCCTTATTGAAAATAGTTCATCACAAGAACCAGTTCTCGTGACAACTACACCAATTAGTGAGGAAGCTAATGATATTGATCATGAAACTTCAGATCAAGTTTCTACCGAACTACGAGGTCAACTAGAGTAAGATCCGCACTGAGTGGTACAAGAATCATATTCTCGGAAGTCATGTTACTTGACCATGGCGAACCTACAAACTATGAAGAAGCGATGGTGAGCCCAGATTCGCAAAATGGCTGGAAGCCATGAAATCTGAGATGGGATCCATGTATGAGAACAAAGTATGGACTTTGGTTGACTTTCCGATGATCGGCAAGCCATTGAGAATAAATGGATCTTTAAGAAGAAGACCGACGCCGATGGTAATGTAACTGTCTATAAAGCTCGACTTGTTGCAAAAGGTTTTCGACAAGTTCAAGGGGTTGACTACGATGAGACTTTCTCACCAGAAGCGATGCTTAAGTCTGTCGAATCATGTTAGCAATTGCTGCATTTTATGATTATGAAATTTGGCAAATGGATGTCAAAACTGCATTCTTGAATGGATTTCTAGAAGAAGAGTTGTATATGATGCAACCGAAGGTTTTGTTGATCCAAAAGGTACTAACAAAGTGTGCAAGCTCCAACGATCAATTTATGGTCCGTGCAAGCCTCTCGAGTTGGAATAAACGCTTTGATAGTGTGATCAAAGCATATGGTTTTATATGCACTTTTGGAGAAGCCTCAGATTTACAAGAAAGTGAGTGGGAGCTCAGAGCATTTCGATATTATATGTGGACGACATATTATTGATTGGAAATGATATAGAATTTCTGGTAGCATAAAAGGATACTTGAATAAAAGTTTTTCAATGAAAGACCTCGTGAAGCTGCTTACATATTGGGCATCAAGATCTATAGATATAGATCAAGACGCTTAATTGACTTTCACAAAGCACATACCTTGATAAAGTTTTGAAAAAGTTCAAAATGGATCGTGCAAAGAAAGGATTTTTACCTGTTACAAGGTGTGAAATTGAGTCGACTCAATGCCCGACCACAGCAGAAGATAGAGAGAAAATGAAAGATGTTCCTATGCTTCAGCCATAGGCTCTATCATGTATGCAATGCTGTGTACCGACCGACGATGCTTAGCAATAAGCTTGGCAGGAAGGTACCAAAGTAATCCAGAGTGGATCATCGACAGCGGTCAAGAACATCCCGAAATACCGAAAAGGACTAAGGATATGTTTCTCGATATGGAGGTGACAAAGAGCTAGTCGTAAATGGATACGTCGATGCAAGCTTTGACACTGATCCGGACGATTCTAAATCGCAAACCGGATACGTGTTTTTATTAAACAGTGGAGTTGTCAGTTGGTGCAGTTCTAAACAAAGCGACGTGGCGGGATCTACATGTGAAGCGGAGTACATAGCTGCTTCGGAAGCAGCAAATGAAGGAGTCTGGATGAAAGAGTTCATTTCCGATCTAGGTGTCATACCTAGTGCATCGGGACCAATGAAGATCTTCTGTGACAATACTGGTGCAATTTCCTTGGCAAAAGAATCCAGATTTCACAAGAGGACCAAGCATATCAAGAGACGCTTCGATTCCATCCGGGACCAAGTCCAGGTGGGAGACATAGAGATTTGCAAGATACATACGGATCTGAATGTTGCAGACCCGTTGACTAAGCCTCTTCCACGAGCAAAACATGATCAGCACCAAGACTCCATGGGTGTTAGAATCATTACTGTGTAATCTAGATTATTGACTCTAGTGCAAGTGGGAGACTGAAGGAAATATACCTTAGAGGCAATAATAAAGTTATTATTTATTTCCTCATATCATGATAAATGTTTATTATTCATGCTAGAATTGTATTAACCGGAAACATGATACATGTGTGAATACATAGACAAACATATAGTCACTAGTATGCCTCTACTTGACTAGCTCATTAATCAAAGATGGTTATGTTTCCTAACCATAGACATGTGTTGTTATTTGATTAATGGGATCACATCATTAGGAGAATGATGTGATTGACATGACCCATTCCGTTAGCCTAGCACTTGATCGCTTAGTATATTGCTATTGCTTTCTTCATGACCTATACATGTTCCTGTAATTATGAGATTATGCAACTCCGCTTACGGAGGAACACTTTGGTGCTACCAAACGTCACAACGTAATCGGGTGATTATAAAGGAGTACTACAGGTGTCTCCAAAGGTACATGTTGGGTTGGCGATTTCGAGATTAGGTTTTGTCACTCCGATTGTCGGAGAGGTATCTCTGGGCCCTCTCGGTAATACACATCACATAAGCCTTGCAAGCATTGCAACTAATAAGTTAGTTACGAGATGATGTATTACGGAACGAGTAAAGAGACTTGCCGGTAACGAGATTGAACTAGGTATTGGATACCGATGATCGAATCTCGGGCAAGTAACATACCAATGACAAAGGGAACAACGTATGTCGTTATGCGGTTTGACCGATAAAGATCTTCGTAGAATATGTAGGAACCAATATGGGCATCCAGGTTCCGCTATTGGTTATTGACCGAGAATAGTTCTAGGTCATGTCTACATAGTTCTCGAACCCGTAGGGTCCGCACGCTTAACGTTACGATGACAGTTTATTATGAGTTTATAAGTTTTGATGTACCGAAGTTTGTTCGGAGTCCCGGATGTGATCACGGACATAACGAGGAGTCTCGAAATGGTCGAGACATAAAGATTGATATATTGGAAGCCTATATTTGATATCGGAACGGTTCCGGGTGAAATCGGATTTTACCGAACACCGGGGTTACGGAACCTCCCGGGGATAATGGGCCTTAGTGGGCCATGAAGGAGAAGATGAGGGCCGGCCAGGGCAGGCCGCGCGCCCCCTCCCCCCTAGTCCGAATAGGACAAGGAGAGGGGCGGCGCCCCTTCCTCTTTCCCTTCCCCCCTTTCCTTCTCCAACAAGGCAAGAGGGGGGAGTCCTGCTCCCGGTGGGAGTAGGACTCCTCCAGGCGCACCCCTTGGGGGCCGGCCGCACCTCCCCCTCCCTCCTTTATATACGGGGGCAGGGGGGCACCCCATAACACACAAGTTGATCTTCGTGATCGTTCCTTAGCCGTGTGCGGTGCCCCTCCACCATATTCCACCTCGGTCATATCGTCGCGAGCTTAGGCGAAGCCTCGCGCCGTAGAGCCTCATCATCGCTACCACGCCGTCGGCTTGACGGAACTCATCCCGACACTTTGCTGGATCGAGTCCGGGATCGCCATCGAGCTGAACGTGTGCTGAACTCGGAGGTGCCGTACGTTCGGTACTTGGATCGGTCGGATCGTGAAGACGTACGACTACATCAACCGCGTTGTCATAACGCTTCCGCTTACGGTCTACGAGGGTACGTGGACATACACTCTCCCCTCTCGTTGCTGTACCATCACCATGATCTTGCGTGTGCGTAGGAATTTTTTTGAAATTACTACGTTCCCCAACAGAGTCGAGCTAGCTCGTTAACGAAACGAGCTCTAGCGAGTCGAGCCGAGCTGGCTCGACTCGGCTCGAATTCCAGCCCTAAACCTCCATATCGGAATCCCCATCCGCCTCGACCGACGACAAGGCCCAAAACCTGTTCCTAGCGCCAGATCCAGAAGCGAGCGAGCTGAAAGAAGGGCCGGGGAACGAGGGAGCAGGAGCGGCGAGGGAGAGAGACGGCGACAACTGAAGGAGGGGAACGAGGGGGGCCGGGGCAGGGGGCCGGAGCGAAGACGGGGAGGGGAGGAGGGGGAGGGAGGAGAGGAGGAAGGAGGAGAAGCCATCGTCCTGCTGGACCACCACTGCATTATTTGACGCCAATGGACATCGAACAGGTGGTCACCTCCCTAGGGAGTAGGAACAACTGGATCAAAAGTACACCACGTGATCTTCGCTAACCATCCGCTGCTGAGTGTTGCGTGCGTAGAAAGTACGTAAAACTCTTACGTACGAATGGCACCGCTCATCAATGACATACGTATAATTTTGTTTCTGAAATATGCTCTAGTGCAATGAAGGGAATATCCGGACCATGGAAATCATCCAACGCGGGTCTGTATCGGTCCGCGAGGCGGCCTGGACCGCTCTCAATCCCGCGTCTAACCATCGCCCACCCTAACCCCCCACCCGCCTCTCCCACGCTTTCCTTTTGATGCACGCGTCACTTACTGCCTTGCATTCATGCCGCCCCAGAGCACGCAGCGGCCAGCGTTGATGCCGTGCGATGTGACCGGAAGGAGGGCGGCGCTGACCGACGTGACTACTCGGCATCCGCCGCTTCAATGCGGGCGCAGCTTCCTGAGGAACCAACTCCGGTCGCTGCGCCGCATTGAAGCGGGCTGGCTGCCTCTTCGCCTGGCCCCACCTCCCCATCACGCACGTTACCGAGCCCTTCCTCCTCTCCCATCCCAGAAGTGATTCCGAAGTCATGGTGCTCCGCGCCGGCAGGCGGCGTCGGCGGAAGCTCTTCCTCCGGTGGTTCTTGGCGCCGCCATCGTCGCTCTCCGGGCCCTTCGGCATTCATGGCGGTTGGCTCCTCCACCTAGGAGGAGATCGTCATCTCCTCCAGCGAGGAGGAGGACCAGGCCCCGCTGCAGCTGCCAGAGCAGCCGCTACCATAGCGGCCCCGCCTCCACTCGGAGGCCACGATGACAGAGAAGAATTCGTCCGTCGGATCGAGTTGCTGATGGAGCATTCGCTCCGTCAGATGGGGCCATCGCCCCATCGCCGTCGCTTGTCAAGGTGGAGTTATCGTCCCCGCCGCACAACCGCGTGAAGCGCGAGCCGGTGTCCCCTCTCCATCCGGTAAACGACAAGCCCGTCTCGCCCCCGCGCAACCGCGGCGTCCAGATCGGACGCCGCGACAAGGACGAGCCGTCGTCACCCCCTCCGCAGCGCAATCGCGGCACCCAGACTAGGTGCCGTGTCAAGGACGAGCCAGCGTCCCCGTTGCGGTACGCCGCAACGCCATGCCTCCAACGTCGCGACGTCAAGGAGGAGCTGCCGCCGGCGATCGCAAAGGCGTGGGGCAGCATCCTCCACTACCTCGGAGGAGGCGGTTACAGCGATGCCTCCGGCTCTCGGGCCGTGGTCTTCGCGGCGAGGTACGACTGGCGCAATGCCGGTCGCCGCTCCGCGTTTGCCAAGAGCGACGTGGCGCCAGGTCCGGAACGACCCGGACTTCGCCGCCGCGTGGGCGCTCGACCGCTCCGGACCACCATGGTGACGGCCGCCAGGCGCCGTCGCCGCCTTGACAGCGAGCTCGCCAAGATCGGCGAGGAGTGGTCGCTTAGCGACTGCTCCGCGAACGCCGGTTGCGGCAAGACCGCCATAGCTCCAAAGGCTACATCGGCAGTGGTCGTGGCGGCCCTCCACATAGCGCAGCAGGAGGCGGAGAGGCTCCTCCGCGAGCGGCAGCCAGCCGCCGAACATGGCTGCCGCAGCCCTTGGGCAACGTACCAACGCTGGAGGGATGACGGCACAGACGGCAATGGCGGTGCAGCAGGGCAGGGCGGCCACGTGTATGAGGTGGTCGTCCGATATAGGGTTTTGTTTCTTTTTAGTTTTTTAGTTAAACGTATCAATCATTTTACGTAAATTATGTCCGAATTTTAATGAAAAGCTCCATGTACGCATGAATTTCGTCCGGTTGGTTCAAACTGTTATTGAAACGTGCACGACTAAGGTTGGATGACGACCTCCCGCATCGATGTTCGCGGACTGGTCTTTCCTATCCAAGGACGGATGCAAGAGAGAATCTGCGGGTTGCCATCAGAGATGCCCTTACTTCATCTTGATCTCGTGATTGCCCGAGTAGGTTCCCAGGAGGCTGAGCGCTTCACAAGGTGTGACTGAGTCAATCACCAGGTTGATTCACAGCAGGATGAAGGGATCTTTCGAACACACATTGTCCAGAGTAATATAGTTGAAGCCTATCCTCCACTTCCCATTTTTTAAGACGAGAACCGGATTAGCCAGCCATTCGGGATGATACACTTTCATGATGAAGCATGACACCAGAAGCCGCGCTATCTCTTCACCAATAACCTTGCACCAGTCTTCACCTAAGCAGCATAGGTGTAGCTCGATGTGCTAAGCATCCTTAAGAACATCCAGGAAATACTCATGTCCCTAGACCCTAGTATGTCGAAGAGAAAAGGACAAGCCCCTTCTCCTACTCAGGGTAAAGCTGAAAAGACAAAATCCTGAAGCCACCATGAAGCTGATATGAGGCAAGACCATAGAAGCATTGCCTCAGATCAAGGCGAGCGGCACGTCTCCGCAAGGGAACCCTAATTGGGGAGCGGCCGATCGCTCTGTCTTGTTCCCTGGAATTTGTCATGCCGCCATGATCTGTCGGCTGGAGTTACTACCGCACTGCTCAATAGGTCAACACCTAGGAGCCACCTCAATGTAGTGATGCTACCAGGCACCACTGAATCAATGCACTACCGCGGCAATGCCACTACTATAGGTTTTGCGTTGCTCCCAGGTCGCCCACCAGGAGTGACACGGGAGCCTCTTCGCTCGTTGTATCAACCCCTACGTGCTCAAATATCTCCACATGATGGTATCACCTCATACATGAGTTCCCTATGTGCTAATTAAAAGGGGCATGCCATGCATGGGCCGGCTGGTCTCTTTAAAGATCGACTGGGCCGCGAGCCATCCGATCCATTCTGCACACGCGTTGATTGCAACATGATCCTTGTTGCAAAAAAGCAACATGGCTCTTGTGCAAAGCAAAAATCATCTCAACTATCGCTGCCCTTGTTCACCGCCGCCGTATGCAACACCATCGTTGCAACGGAGCACACAATGCCTCGTCATACAAGCACACGTGAGGGCACCGAACCAGCGGATGGGCATGTGTCAAGCCACGCGGGCCTGCACGGAACACGGGGCACAGCTGGCGACTGCCGATGCAGGCCGTCAGATCCATTCCACAACGGCCGTGGTGCTCGCCCTTGATTCCGAGCGGGGCGAGGCCTACGGCAACGGAATATGATGAGAGCGCAGCTCACCGGGCTCGCACAGGTGATCGTGGACGCTGGGAAAGCAGCGGCGATGGTAAAACGGCTGCTAATAGAGTGCTGGAAGCAACCGTTGAGGAGAAGCCTTTGCAACAATGGTCATGTTGCATTCTTTGCTTTGCAACAGGGGGCAAGTTCCAATGGTGTGGAGATGGTTACGGGCCGTCCGATCAGAAACGAATCTGACGGAAGTGGAGGCGGTCGACGCACACAGCTCCATCAGTCAAGTGAATGCTAGCGTGTCCGACTAAAAAACTTGACGTAAAACTCTTGATTCGTACATGATGAATCTCTCGATAGAACTATATGTACGATGATGATTTTGCCAGCACTCAGAAGAAAAGGCAAAGACCTTATAGAGCTTAAATATATACCTATATATTGCTTGCGTTGAAGCCTTCCTATGTGATGACTAGACGATGCTTCCTATAAGAAAATAAAACGCGCAGAAATGGGGTAGCTAGGGCAGAAGTTGTACACTTTCTTATAGAAAATAGACCCGTCTGATTGCCGTGCTCGATCTCCGCAGCAGGTGGCTAATCTTTTTGTTTATAGTTGGGAATTGTGGAGATGGGGACAATCTGATGCTACAGTCCTGCAGTTCTGTTGTTGTTCTGAATTTCTGGTCATCAGTTTGGTTACTCCGCTCGTCGCCCTCGCATACCCCACAAAGGCACTAGTTTAATGTAAAACGAAGAAACCCAGATCACTCTAAGAACCTTGACAGGAAGATGGCCACTCTAAATCAAAGAAAAGGACAGCAGGAGGGCCACACAACCCTGTGTATCTTTTTTCATCAGAAAATTCCATGGTCCTGTCCTGTCCAAATGTTTATTCAGACAACCATTCCAAATGGTCCTGTCCAAATAGTGATCTCATATGTTTATGCAGATCTTTTGAGCATACATAGCTCAAACAATATTTGGGTCTTACTCCCTTCGTCCGGAAATACTTGTCATCAAAATAGATAAAAGAAGATGTATCTAGATGTATTTTAGTTCTACATACATCCCTTTTTGTCCATTTTGATGACAAGTATTTCCAGACGGAGGAAATACTTGGATAGATTGTTTGACTTTCATTTCCATCTGCGGGTTTAGGGAACGTGTATATACAACCCGTATTACCACCCAAACATGATTAGGTCCATCTAAAAGCATCTTATGACTAAATGACATACGTTGCTATGTGGGGTCGACGTACTATCAGATATGATGTTTGAGTGGTCGCATGCATCTCCCAGATGCAAAGGCCGGGGGTCATCCTCCTTTTCTAAGAAAAAAAAGATATGATGTTTGACTCCATACTAAACGGCAGATGCACATGCAAGGCCCCCATCCACATCTGATCTACAAACTTCACCCTTCCCCAAGAAGCAAGCCACCGAGATCCCTGATTTTGTTTCTCATCAGCTTGTTTTTCTTTAGAAAAGAAGGATGACCCTCGGCCTCTGCATCTGAGAAATGCATACAGCCACTTTATTGATTATTCTCGAGAACCTTACAAAGTATTACAACAATATGTCTGAATCCACCATCTTGACAACATATGCCGATACTCCTATCCTTAAGATGAAGGGTGCTAGTGGGCCATTCGCACCACTCACCTAAGCCTAACATCAAAAGCCGGAAGCCCCAAATGAGCCACATACCAGTGTCCGGGGCACAATCCGTCGACGACTCGTGTGTCGTCGCCGCCATCTTCCACAGGTCCGCTTTTAGATCATATTAAGGCATCTACCTTGTTCGCCACTCACCATCGACGCCACCATGACGCCAGACAGCTACCTCCTCCTGCGAGTCCATCCCGCGACGGACGCCGAGCCTCCACAAAGCACCATGCCGCCGATAACCGCCACCATCAATGTGTGAGATGAAGCACCGCCCGCCGAGTCCGCAGGCTGCCAAGACCAAGCACCGTGGAAGAAGGACTCGAGGCGAGCACATAGGCGGCAGAGCGCCAACGCACCGTCACCGCATTTAACTCCGACCACGCCACCAACCACCGCCAAGCAACCAAAGCATCACATCCACCCTAAGCTCACTACTTAACGACACCCCCAAGAGGGTGACGACGCCGAGCGCCATTGCCGCCGATCCAAAGAAGGATTTGGGCTTTCGCCGAGATACGAGCCGGGTGGAAGGAGCAGGGAAGGAGGCAACCCGGACGGCGCCTACAAGAAGGGTACGACGCCTCGGGCGTCGCCATCGTCGTGGCAGGCTGCTGGCCTCGGATTTCTCCGAGCCACCTCCCACCTCCACCGCCAAACAGATATAACTCCGCGACAAAGGCCGCCAAAGCAGACCATCGAGGCAGCCCCGTTGAAGTAGACAGAGGCCTTCAGATCTGGATCGGCACCGCCGAGACGCCCGCACCACAGCCGCCACTCGCCGCCTGCGGGCCGAGGAAGAACGGCCAAGACTAACGAGCACCGGCCACCGCAGACCAAGCGCCGATCCACCAACCGAGGCCACCGCCACGGATCCAAAGCCCCCCGAGGAAGAACGGGGCGGCCAGATCCTCGCCGCCACCTTCACCGACGGCCGAGTGGCGAAGCCGGGCGCCACCTCCGTGGCGGCATTTAGGCGAGGGAGGGTGAGAGCCGGCGGCGGGCTAGGGTTACGGCGCCCGAGTCGCCCCTGCGGGAGCGACCTCTCATCAGCTTGTACTCCCTCCATTTTTAAATATAAGCTTTTTTAGATATTTCAATACAGACTACATACGGATGTATATAGACATATCTTAGAGTGTAGATTCACTCATTTTGCTCCGCACGTAGTTCATATTGAAATCTCTAAATGGTCTTATTTAGGAACGGACTAACTATATGACGATAATATGAGGGATAAAGTCTATTTATCGTCAAAAAGAAGACGAAGCAAGCGAAGTGACAGAATGACATCTTTCTCCTTTTTTATTTCTTCCAATGAATCAATAAACACGTGTACATGTAACTATGTAAATATAGCTGCATGCTGACAAAATTAAAGTACTCTGGGCAATTACATGGTCCGGCAGTTGCTGGGCTGTTCCTCGCAGACGACCATGTGCGGCGGCTGGTACTGGTGGTGGTAGTAGCTGGGCTGGTAGTAGTACGGCGGCGGGTACGTCGGCACGGCCGGCTTCGGTTCATCCTTCTTCTCCTCCTTTTTCTCCTCCGGCTTCTTCACCTCCTCCACCTTGATGATGTGCGCGTGGCCGAGCTTCTTGCGGAGGCAGCTGACGAGGCACACAGGGTCGACGCCGTCGCCGACCACCTCCAGCTGGTCCCTCGCGTCGCCGGTTATCCCCATGGACGTCACCCCGGCTGCTCTGGCGGCCATCGTCAGTGCTTTGGCCCGGCTCTTGTCGCACGACATGCTCAGCTGGATGACAATCTTTTGCTGCAAGAGCAAGGAGGGGAAAAGCCATGGATCAGTCGATTGCTTCTGCTTCAGAGTAATGTATCGATAGCTCGAAATTAAGCTGCTACACAAAACAGCACGAGAAGTCTAGGAGCAGAAACTCACCTTCATGGCTTGCTGCTGGGGTTGCTAGATGCCTACGAATGAGAAACAGAAACTCTATGTATTGGAAAATGTTGGTGTATGTAGGCTAGAATGGTTTGCCTAGCAACTGATCGATCTTTGGCAGATGCAAGTGTCTAGTGGCTTGTGATGATTTGGTGAAGGGGATAGCTGCCTTATATACACGCGCATGCAGTGGGTGCGGGTGTGGGAGCAGAGAAGTTGAGTTATCAGTATCAGGAGCGACACCAACGAAGCTAGTCGTAAGAAGATTCATAGGAGAGGCAGTTGAGCTCGGAGTGAATAGACTAAGACAAGTGCCCAACTGTGATCTCGGAGTGAGTAGTTGTAAGCGCGTCCTGATCAGTCACATGCTCTCCTTCAAGTTTCCTATCGGCAAAGCTACCCCATGGAGAGACATTAAACAATGACTTGTGACGAGATCTGAATTCCAGGACGACGCGACCCAATTATTGTTGATTAGCCACGTTGATGGCTTCTCCGAAGACGCGGTTGCGGACATACCCACGTAGACCCAGTCGATCGGTTTGTTAACATATCAGCATGAAACGACAAAATACACACATGGATACAATAGCTCAAATTCAACTGATCAGCAGTCCTCGATCAGCTACTAGTGACATTTTATTTTATCTTAGCCTTTGAAATATGCTTTTACCCTAGTTTATGTATAAAGCAACAACCGGACGAAGTACACGGTCGAACAATACAGGATGATGAGGTAACCCTTCAAGGATAACCGGACCATGTAAGACGCATGTGACTATGCCGTCGAGGGAAAGCACATGAGGAGTTGATTACAACGCCACACTACGCCATATAACACCTAAACTTCACGATAACGCCCCAGGAAGGAGAACAATGCTATCGCCAATGTCGAGTCCACAATGAACAAAGTTACTCACCCGGAACTCGGAACGAAGAGGAGCACCACGATGATGTCTTCAAGAAGGTATGGCCATCAACAATTCCAAGGACAAAATTTCTTTAAGGGGTAGAGGTTGTCATGACCTGTAGTTTAGACGAGAGTGGGGATATTTTTTCGAATGTGCGTTGCATTCATGCATACAAACTTTGGGGTAATTTCAAAAAAAATTACTTAAGCTTAGTTCAATTTAGATTCAAATAAAAAATGGACACGACCTTTGCTCATATTTGAGTTTACTTAAGCTTAGTTCAATTTAGATTCAAATAAAAAATGGACACGACCTTTGCTCATATTTGAGTTTTGGCACAATTCAAAAGTACAATTCATTTATGAATTGAGAATTCATTTAAATAACAAAAATAAGATCCAAACAGATCCACCAACACCAGCACCGATTGAAACCTGCGAGATCTGACGTAGACCCACCACGATATGTCCTTCAACGACGCTAGACGCACCACCGGGACAGGGATTGGGTATGGGAGATATTATTCCTACTAAGGGACAACACCGCCACCACACAGCCCCAACCGAGACGCTGAACCAAACAAGAATAAGAGCGGGATCCCTCCTGCAGGAGAGGGGCCGAGGTCCTCCGCTCCTCCACGGCCCAAAGGCCATGGGAGGCGAGGCGGACCGACGAGGGCGGTGGCGGCGATGGAAGGAAAAGAAACCCTAGTCACCTGAGAATAGTTTGGCATGCGAGATTGTCCTTGTTTACGATCACACCTCGGCAAAGGCCCCACACATTTACAAAAAATATTCGTACCTTTGAATTTTAATTTTTTTTGTTGTTGCCCATTGAAACATCTGAGTGTGTAGAATTTACCGAAATAGTAGTACATAGAATGTATGTAGAATCTACCAAAATAGTAGTACATTGAAATCTCCAAGTATGTAGAATCTACTAAAGGTTCCAAGAGGGTGTTCCATAGCGCAAGGCGGAGTTTGATCAAATCCCGCTAAAAGCTCAAAAATTGCGCAAGCATATCATTTTTGTCGTGAGCAACACATTAGAAGGCTGAATATTGTTTTCATAGAGCGGCATTACCAACCCCGTATCTTTGTAGAAATAAATGTACATCTGACAATTCTGGTTAAACAAATACGGCAGCTCATTTCTTAGAAAAACGATTTCTTTTCTTACATGGGTATATGGGGTACATATATGCCAGTACTTATTCGTCAATTTATTGTTGTATGCTTGATTGTGTCATGTGTAATTATCTATCATTGTGTTCTTTTAATGATTTAAGCGTTGAAGCAATCGTGTCATCACCGGTGAGACAACCACCGACCGTTCTTGGACTCGTGGCACTGATATTGTCAATCAATATATGATGACTTAGCGGTCATAATATGTAAATAATCAATATATGATCTATGACCTACCTGTCATAATCTGCAAATTCTGATAGTCCAGAAACACAAGTCTATTGCAGACAGCGATACGTTCTTATCAAACAATAGGAAACGTTGCCATCTCTCGCCATTAAATTGGCTTCCTACGGGCCATTGTGTTCAGCGGTGTCATTTTCATGAACCGTACGTGAACGAACTAATTCTTCTTTAAGCCCTGAAGTTAGTTGGCTGATTGACAACTTTGACCATCTTACTGCTTCTTTGCACAGATACGGTTGTAAATAGGCTACTAGGATTATACAATAGAAAGAAATGCAGACTAGGTCACTAGCGGCTACTTCAGTACTGGTTTACAGTCTTAGTCTTCTGACGGTTAATTTGTCCAGATGTAGCTCTATTTCTGCTGTAAATGTGAATGTAGAGCAACTCCAACTACGTAGCACTCTAATTATTGTGCGGTCTGTCATTTTCTGGCTCCTAGTTGTGTTGTGGAATTAGTTGCTCTGGTCGTATTTGGATTTCAAACTTATCAGTAAAGCTAGTATTAAGAGCTCGAAGTTTACTCCACAGAGCAAACATTCATATGCAAACCTTTCAAATATCGGTGCAGAAGCGCCAAGGGAATTCTAACGATCTAGTATTCACTAGAACAATTCCTAAATCCCGGTAGACCAGTCTCGTTGCCGTGTTCTATATCTGCAGTTGGTGGCCAATACTTTTGTTTAGAATTGGGAATTGTGGGGATGTGGACAATCTGATGCCAACAATCTTGTACTTTTGTTATTGTCACAAACTTCTGGTCAGCAGTTTGGTTACTCTGCTCTCGTCATTGACCCGGCCTACTCGACTAACTGATGTAGTAGGACCAAGAAAACCAGGCCACCTAAGAAAACGAAGAAAACCAGGCCACCTAAGAACACTGAATGGAAGAGGGCCACTCAACTGCCGTAAAATAGCTGCTGAATTTTGACAGTGGAGACGACCATTGCACGGTGCTATGTTTATTCAGATATTTTGAGAACACCCGATCATATTCAGATCTTATTCAGCTCTACGAAGCGACTCGAATTATCATCCGATCATATGATTAGATGACAGTCGTCACAATGTGGGGCATCCGCATCATGGTGTGACGTCCAACCTTTTCTTGCAGGTGACGCACTGTGTATCGTGCTGTCCCTATCGTCGGCACATGGCCCAGCACCAAACCACATGTGGTTTATGAATGAACTTCACCTTCACCAAGAAGCAAGCGCCTGAGAACTGAGATTCATATAACCATGGCGTTTACTTCGATTTCAAACTGGAAATTACCGAAGCGAACTCGTAAATAGATCGATAGAGTATCTCTCGTCTTTTTCATTTCCTTCAATGAATTAATAAATTCGCGTATGCAGCTATTTGTAGTCGCTGACAAAATTAAAGTTACATGGTCCGGCAGTTGCCGGGCTGTTCGTCGCAGAAGTGCGGCGGGTACTGGTGGGGGTAGTAGGAGCTGGGCGGGTAGAAGTACGGCGGCGGGTGCACGGGCACGGGCATGGGCGCCGGCGGCTTCGGGTCCTCCTTCTTCTTCTCCTCCGGTTTCTTCACTTCCTCCACCTTGATGATCTGAGCGTGGCCGAGCTTCTTGCGGAGACAGCTGACGAGGCACACGGGGTCGACACCGTCGCCGACCACCTCCAGCTGGTCCCTGCCGTCGCCGGTTATCCCCATGGACGTCACCCCGGCTGCCCTGGCGGCCAGCGTCAGTGCTTTGGACCGGCTCTTGTCGCACGACATGCTCAACTGGATGACAATTTTTTGCTGCAACATCAAGGAGGAGGAAAGCGATGGGTCAGTCGTATGCTTCAGCTTCAGAGTAATGTATTGCTTGCTCAAAATTAAGCTAGGTGCTAAACAAAGCAACACGAGAAGTACACAGAAACTAGGAGAAGAAACTGAATAGGGTTCCTCACCTTCATTGCTTGCTGCTGGGTTGTAAGATGCCTAGCTATTGGTTTGGGTAGCTATTGATCGATCTTCTGCAGATGCAAGTCTCTAGCTTGTGATGATTTGGTGAAGGGGATAGCCGCCTGCCCGCCTTATATACACGCACGCAGTAGGCGCGGGTGTGGGAGCGGAGAATTAGAGCGACGTCAGTATCAGGAGCGATCCCGACGCACTATCTAGCTAGTTGTAAAAAGATTCGTAGCAGCAGCGGTGGCAGCAGTTGAGCTCTCTCAGTGAGTAAACAACTGCCCAACTGGGCAGGTAGCTAGCCATGCATGTAAACGCGTCCTCATCGCAATTACAAGCTCTCGGTTGAATTTTCCTGATCGGCAGGCTACCCATGGAGAGACATTTTTCAATGACTTGTGACGAGATCTGCCCAATTGTATCACTGATTGGCCACTTTGCACGCTCCACCGAAGACGCGGCTGCGGACATAACTATGCATGTAGGCCGGGTCGATCGGTTAGTGAACATATCAGCATGAAACGGGACAAAAATGGCAGCTCAAGTTCATCCGATCGGCGGTCCTTGATCAGCTCAATCAACAATAATTTTGTCTTAGGAACACGCGGGAGGAGAGGGGGCTCACACGGTCACACCTAACTTTTTCACAACTGGACGCAATTAATAAGCAATTCTTCCGATTTTTCAAGAAAAGAGAGTGTTGCAATGTTGCTCGTAGTGGGGAGTACCTCGCATATATCATGTCTATGATACTAGTGTACAATACATTATATTATAAGTTAGTATTTTAGGATATTTCATTTGTTATCTTGTATAACACATAGTAACCCATTTCTTTGTTTTCAATTGGCATTGCTACTTGTATAGACCGCACATGCATGAGCAGTTTTAACATGGCCCCTCTTACCTTACCTCATTTTTTTTATAAAGGGCGCTTTTATTATCTTGAAATGTAGCATCAAACGCATACAAAACATTATGAGTAACACCCGGCCTCTGCATAACTAGGATGCACACAGCCCAACACGGAAAGTCTGACAAAATGAATGGAAAAAAACGACAAATCGGCGACAGTAGAGTCCTATAGACCGACACTATACCCATGTCGCAAGGGATGATGGACCGATCCGGAGATTATGCTGCCACCCATGTTGGGTAAAAACCACCGTAGCCACTGCTCCAATCACAGCATACACCGCCTTGAACAGCGGTTGGTAC
Source organism: Aegilops longissima (assembly GCA_021605205.1). NCBI lineage: Eukaryota > Viridiplantae > Streptophyta > Magnoliopsida > Poales > Poaceae > Aegilops > Aegilops longissima. Next base: position 561,066,978 of record CM038677.1, read on the forward strand.
TCCACTCGTTGTAGCATAGACCATGTACGAAGCGAGTGCGTATAACGGAAAATAACCTGCAAGGAAAAGCATTTTTATCATTAAAAACCAAATCATTTCTACATAGTCAAAGCGACCATAGTAAGGCGCCGTATTACCTCATGGAAGGTAAGAATATATAATAAATCTGAGCTTGTGGGCACAAGTAAAGTAGCCTGTGGTAATTAATTGGTTCTAGCCTGTCACCATCTCCCGGTTGCGCACTTAGAAGTAGAGAAGGCAGAAGGCTCCATCTCAAACTTAGGAAATTGAATCACATTATTTCCCAAATCTCTTGCGAAATCGGCCTGGAGTGAGAACCATGCTAAGATGTCCTCTACTGAATCTCTCTCCATCCCAGAAATCCTCTCCTGAATCACCGCTCAACACAATCTCTTTCTCGACGTCTCCTTCTCCATGGCTCCGGGCACAAATAACAGATTTTATGCTTTGGAAATGAGCAAAGATAGTTATCTGCCATCAAAATCTTGGTTGTTGTGGAGGATCTAGCATTTTTATTCACGATTGTGCTACCCATTTGTCATGGATGTGGCTGACTTGCGTGTTTTCGCCATCACAATTTTCATGATCCCAGTAGCTACATGCGATGTGAGACTACCGCTGCACAACCATCACTCTGTATCATGTACATAATTTGCATCTCCACGCCGAAGTCAGCCACCAGATCTGAAGAAATGGACCCTCACAAAGACCATTCCATGCACACAACAATCCACAACGAGTCCGCCACCACCTACAGGGGTGGTCACCACAAGGATCGACACCGTTGGCAGAGCAAACATCACGGATTACCACCTCGTTAGAGAGAGCTCTACCCAGACGCGTCGGTCCTGGTGCCGATATGGCCGAAGCTGAAGCACGACAGGTTGATAACGATCGCCAATGTACGCCCGCGCGGAGCACAATAGCTGCTAGGTCAATAACGCACAAACCAGATCGACGCCGCTCTCCTGACCGAAGCACTGTGCCGCCTCAAGCATGCCCGCCTGAGCCAGCGTGAGAATTCGGCGAGGGGCCTGAGCATCAAACGGGGCAAGCAGATGCAACCGCTACTACAACCATCGTGCCATAACAGGTGGAGAGCCAGCCGGCCTAGCCCGCGGGCATCCACGGCAGCCCGAAGGAAGTGGCCTCGAACCAGCCCGTGGAGGCACACACACAAAGAGCCCTGACGTCATCTGCAGCCACCCCACGGCGCAACCCCCGCACCGGCTATGCCTAGCGTAACCACGCCCCGGAAGTCACCAAGATACAGAGGACCACCCCGATGTCGTGCCCCACACCACACCCGCAGAGAACTAGAGCCCCGTCGCCACCTTCTTCGGGGCCGGCCCGAGCTTCGCTGGTTGGCGCCCTCCGGCGGCGGCGAGATGAGGGACAAGGAGGATGAACGGGCGGCGCAAGGGTTTCTACCCCCGAGTCGCCAGAGGAAAGTGACACGGGGGCGAGTTTTTCTGATCCGGTTTTTCCGGGCTCCTTACTAAAACACCAAAAGAACAATAATTTAAAGCACGGTTAAACAATACATATTTTGTATCAAATATATAAATCTTATGGTAGAATTGAGCGTTATCAAATTTATAAGATTATTATGTGGCCGAGTATCAATTTTAAGGTAGACCTCAATGATTCCCCTATTTCTGTGCCCAGGTGGTGTGAACGATATCAGCGACCCGGTCCGGTCTCGCCATGTAAAGCTCGTTCACAGGTCATACATTCACGTCTGACCTAATGAATCAGGTTAAACTAATTCCCGCAAAGGTAAAAGTGGAATCAAATCAAATTAAGTAATCATTTAGAGCACGTAACCTGGATCTGAATGCACGCATCTACAAATATAGTTGCGCTTTTGTACATACATTGTCGTAATTTATTGTTAGATTCTTTATGTACACGTTCGCTATTTTCAACAACTGAACCTTGGAAAGCAATGGTCGCGTTGTGAAAGCTAGTAGTCAAACCTACGAAATAATCAATACATGATGACCATACAGAATTCGGCCGTAGCTAAGCTAGTCCACAGAGCTGATGGGTCCAGAGACGTTGTAGTAAGCTAGTACGTACTAGTACCATGCAACATGAGTCGTACGTACGTACAGGGTCAGTTTAGCGGTCAACAGGACATAGACGTTGCCATTGACTAAACCCTTCAAGTGTCTGACATAACACCCACCAATCTTTGATTAAACGCTTTAAGTGACAAGTTTTTTTAAAAGGGGACTCTCCAGCCTTTGCATAAAAAAGATGTATACGTCCAACTTAAATAAATAAGCAAATAAGTTTAACAAAGGTCTTACAGTCTCAACGAAAGAAAAAAAGCTCACAGATAGCATAACAAAGTAAGTAGACATAAAGCCACAACCGGCTGGCAAATTAAAGATAGAAAAACTAATTGTCTATCCTATTACATGACCGTCATCCAAACCGGTTAAAAATAGCCCAAGCTACCATCTCCCACCGGATAGATCCAGTAACCAAACGCTCCCTGGCCTCCGTCGGAATGAGTAGCAACCACATACGGATCAACGCAGTGGCTCGAAAGATTACCTGCAAGAAATGAATATTTGTTGTTCTGTTAAAAACCAAATCATTTCTGCAGTTCCAAACTGCCCACAATAAAGCATACTCCTACGCGAATGTGTCTCGCTGTTTCGGTATCTATCCCGTTAAGCCACGTCCCAAATAACGTGCTAACAGAATTCAGAGGAGTAATGTTAAACGCTATGTAAACCGACCGCCATAATTTTTTTGTCAACGGGCAGTCAAGAAAGAGGTGTTTGATGGATTCATCCATATTACAAAAACTACATTTTGTAGGTCATGTCCAGTTGTGTTCTGCCAGGTTGTCCTTAGTTAAAATGACTTGTTTATGCACAAACCACATAAACACTTTAATTTTCAAAGGTATGTTGACTTTCCAAACATGTTTGGAACTAGAAATGGAGTTAGAATTGATAACATCCATATACATGGATTTAACCGTAAACTCTCCATTCCTAGTAAGCTTCCAGCGCAACTGATCGGGCTGTTGAGAAAGCTGAACCTCCATCAGTCTACTCACAAGATGGATCCAGGTTTCCCAACGGTTTCCGGCAAGCGTCCTCCTGAAGTGAATATTGAGAGGGATGGACTGAAGCACCGATGCAACGGAATCGTCTCGTCATTGAACAATGTGATACAGGGACGAATATTGAAGCACGAGGGTGTTTCCCCTAGCCAAGTATCCTCCCAGAATCTCGTGATGGTACCATCTCCGACTATAAACTTTGTCCTATTGAAAAAAAAACCGATTTAACTCTCATCAATCCTTTCCAGAAAGGCGAATCCGCCGGCCTCACTGTCAGCTGGGACAAAGTTTTGGACTGAAGGTACTTACTACGGAGAATCTGCGCCCACGTGGCCTCCGTTTCTACAGATAATTTATACAACCACTTACTGAGAAGGCATCTGTTCTTGACTTCAAGATTCTCAATGCCAAGACACCCTTGGTCTTTTGGTCTACAAATAATTTCCCATTTGGCTAGTCTGTATTTTTGCTTTAGTTCATCACTCTGGCAGAAAAATCGGGATCGACAGAAATCCAGCCTTTTCCTAACTCCAACTGGAATCTCAAAAAAGGATAGGATAAACATTGTCATACTCGTAAAAACCGAGTTAATAAGGATTAATCGGCCTCCGTATGACATCAGCTTGCCCTTCCAGCAGCTCAGTTTCTTCTCAAATCGATCCTCAATGCATTTCCATTCTCCGTTTGTCATCTTACGATGGTGAATTGGAATACCCAGATATGTAAAAGGTAAATCCCCCAATTCACACCCGAACAATTGCTTGCCTGTAAGCTTCTTGTTCCTCATTGGCTCTTCCAAAACAGAACGGTTCGCTCTTATGAAAGTTAATCTTTAATCCAGTCAATTGTTCGAATAAGCATAACACCAGCTTCATGTTTCTCGCTTTTGCCAAGTAATGCTCCATATAGATGATAGTATCATCAGCGTACTGTAGGATAGACACACCTCCATCAACTAGATGAGGCACCAGGCCACCTAATTGACCAGCCTCCTTAGCCCTTCCTATTAGAATCGCCAACATATCGACTACAATGTTGAACAAAATAGGAGACATCGGATCTCCTTGTCTCAGGCCCTTATGTGTCTGGAAATAGTGACCTGTATCGTCATTCACTTTAATTCCAACACTCCCTTTTTGCGTGAAAGATTCTACGTGGTGTCGCCAGGCTTGATCAAACCTTTCATTCGCAAGGCTTGTTGAAGGAATGGCCATTTGACTTTATCATACGCTTTGTCAAAATCCACTTTGAATACAACCCCGTCTAATTTTTTCGTGTGGATTTCATGGAGCGTTTCATGAAGGACCACAACCCCTTCTAGGATGTTTCTGTCCGGCATGAAAGCAGTTTGGGAAGGCTGCACCACAGAATGCACAATCTGCGTGAGCCTATTAGTCACTACCTTGGTAAAAAAAATTGAAACTAACGTTAAGAAGATAAATCAGCCTGAACTGCTCAATTCTCACAGCATCTGTTTTCATAGGAAGCAAGCCTTATTATTCTTCATCTGCGAAATAGCTTCAAACACCTCTTTCTCCGGAAATGGGGCGGTCAAAATATCATTCTCATCCGCAGCAAGTTGAGGAACATCCTCAATCCTCGACTCATTCAAGGATACACAACTATCCTCCGGAGGCCCAAACAGCTGCTTGTAATATTCGGTTATGTATAATTTTAGGTTTTCTTGTCCTAAAATCGTTCCTTCGTCTTGCTCAAGCTGAAAGATTCTTTTCTTTCTGTGCTTACCATTGGTGATCATGTGAAAGAATTGAATGTTAGTGTCCCCCTAGACCACTTTGCGAACCTTAGCCCGCAGTGCCTGTCGTGGATCTAAGACTGACAATAGAATGGGGGGTAGGTATGTAGAGGCAAGATCCTAGCTATGGCGAAGTTGTACACACGAGTTTTACGAGTTCAGGCCCTTCTCAGAAGAAGTAACAGCCCTATGTCTCGGAGCCTGGAGGCGGTCGACTAGATTATGCGTGTGTGTGTGTTACAGGGGGTGCGAACCCTTGTACCTGTGGAGGGGGGTGGCTTATATAGAGTGCGCCAGGACCCCAGCCAGCCCACGTTACAAGGTGTTTAAGGTACATCAAGAGGGGGGCGTTACTAGTAACGCTAGTAATAAAGAGACATAATGACCATTAAAGCTATGATGTAATGCCCGACCGTTGCAGTGCGGAGTGGCTTTAGATCTTCTAGCGGTCGAGTGACAGTCTCCATGGTCGAGTGACTTCAAGTCTTCCGAGTGGAGTGCCTCATGGTCGAGTGGATGATGACTCCTCTTCGAATGCTTCTGGTGTTAGGGTGATGTCCTAGGGGAGGGTGTCTAGGTCAGGACTATGACCCTACCCTAGGTACATAGCTTCATCATTAGCCCCCGAATGGTTCAGGGTTCGAGTGGAGAAGGAGTTGATAATCTCTCCGATTCAACTTTTGCGCTTCAGAAACGTCTTGTCCAGGGATCAAATGAACAATCATGATGACTTCAACTTCTTGTTCAGTCGCCTTGATCCATTCTTGGTTTTGTCGAGTGAACTTTCATTGTTAAGCTTCGAGTGTTGATATGCGAAAAATCTTCCGTCTGACGGGTTGTTCTGTTGTCTGCGGATTTCGCGGGATTCGAATTTCGGGAAGCGCGCTAGGAGGAGGAGGCCGCAGTAATCGGGATGGATTAGGCAGGGCCGCCTCGATCTCTGCGCCGCCTTTTTCGCCACATATCGAGTGCGCGACTGTTGCGGAATTTGATCGGATCGCCTGGGCCGACGAGTCAGCCACTCGGAAGTGACCTCATATAAGGCATCAGACGGGGGTTTTCACACAGTGTGTTCCCATTCTTCCCCTTCCTCCTCCGCTTTCTCCACCGCATCTGCCTCTGCTCTCGGCGCCATACGTTTGAACCCGGTCTGCTGCAATGGGGAAGGAGAAGACAGAGGCGTTGGAGCGCGCGAAGAAAGCGACGGCGAAGGCGAAGGGGAAGAAGACCAGCCGGGGTGGATCTTCGTCGAGGTCCGGCCTGCCGCCCGGCTGGATCCAGGGCGACTGGATTCGCTCGGCGATCCGTCAAGACGACATCGACGATCTGGTTGAGGGGGGAATGATCCCCCACCAATCGGCATGGCTCCCGGGGGACGAGACCGAGCCGCGGCCGCAGGAGGGTGAGTGCGTTCTCCTCGCTACTCACGTCGACCGCGGGTTTTCTTTGCCTCCCCACCCTTTCTTTCGAGGTTTCTTGAACTTCTGTGGGGCGCAACTCCACCACTTTTCCCCAAACACCATCGTGTATCTTGCTGCTTTCGTGTCCATGTGCGAGAACTTCCTGGGTTGTCGACCACACTGGGGTCTCTTCAAGCACATATTCACGTGTCGTTCTTAGTCGGTCAAGAAGGCCAACCCGAGTGACAAAATGACGCATGTGATCCAGATGTGCGGGGGTCTTGGAATTCAGATGAGGGGTAAAAGCTCTTTCCCAGCCATGATCCTTCTCAAGTCGGTCCGAGGGTGGCAGTCAACCTGGTTCTACTGCAAGGACCAGCCAATTCTAGGACAGTCGACTGGACTTCCCCCCTTTTCCATGGCCCGAGTGGAGAAGCCCTCCGCCTTGAAAGTGACCCCAGAGGAGAAGGCACAGGTGAAGGTGCTGGTCGAGCGAGTAGTTCAGCTTGTCCATGATGGGGTAACCGGCATGGATCTATTGGAGGTCTTCCTCAGGCGACGCATTCAACCGCTTCAAGCTCGTGACCATCCGATGTGGATGTATTCGGGCACTGACGACACCACTCGGATCCATCCAGAGGAAGTCGATGAAGCCACGTTGGAGGGGCGGCTGAGGGGTATTACTGGCAACAAAGATAACCCTAGGGGATCCAGGAGGATCCCTCCACTCAACAACATGTATGAAACAGACAAGGTACAACTCCAAATGGTCGAGTGTCTTCTTGATTTATCAAGTAACTGTTTGCTGTCACCCGACTGATTTCTGTTTTGATTGTTGTCTTCCAGACCCCGACTGAGATGTACTCGATGCCCAACGGGGAGCAGGAGCAGGACCCAGAGGGAGAGGCGAGCGGAGGCGAGAGCGGCGAGTGGCATTCTGACGGTGAAGAGGACGATGATAGCGACGACCCGAGCGATGAAGAAGAGGTCGACTCTCCTCCCCGTAGGAAAAGGCGATCCAAGCTGACTCACGATCCAGCAAGCGTCCGCGGCAAAGTGACCGCGCAAACCGGGCAGTCATCAAAGCACCCTCGGACATCCTCTCCAGCACCGACTGAAAAGGCACTGAAGCAACCAAAAGTTGCGCCGTCAAAAGCGCCGAAAGCCTTGCCCAAGATCAAAGTGGCCATCTCCATTGCTTCTGGGTATTAGCTGGACTTGATTTCTTGGTTTTGTATGAATTTGGATTTGAGTCGACTCATTTCAACAGACATGACCGACTGAATTCTGGAATTTGCAGTGCTGCTACCTCTGGGACTTCTGCTTACAAGAATAAGGACGAGGAAATGGAGGATGCAGTCACCTCTAATCCAAGTACCACTCTCATAATCTTGTCTTTATTTTTCGACCGTTTCGTTGGTCGACTGAATTCTGGTGGTCGATCTTTTTCACAACTCTTCCCAATGTCATTGACCTTCCGGATGACAATTAAGATGTGCCGCTGAGGCCCAGGAAAAGGGGAAGCAGGAAGACGTCAGCCGACAAGGCGCCTCTGTCGACGCCGGTGACGGAACCGGTGATCTAGGAAGCCGGCGACACCAATCGGACTGCTATAACTTTTGCCATACCGCTGACGAGTGCTCAGCCTTCAGCGTCGACCGCCCAGACTCCAGTCAATCCATCTTCACTCTTCGCCGCACATCACGTCCCAGAGGACCAAGCGGGTGCCGCCAAGGAGGATATTCACCAAGCGAGCATCATGATGGAGCAGATGAAGGTGATCTGAGAGGCTAGCCAAGCTGCTTACGATGCCAGTTCAGCACTTCAGACCAACGTCCAGGTTAGTTGATCACAGACTGACCCTTCAGCTTGCCACTTGTTCTGTTAGGATATGGTACCTGAAAACATTCTTAGAGGAATATTTCCATCGGTCTGCATTTTGCATTTGTCCACCCACTGGGTGTTTTGACTTGTCACTAAGTAAACTTGCACTCTGAGCTGGCTATGTTGTTGTCGATTGAATTTTTGAACCAGTGGGGGCATGCTGAGTGCACCCATTGGGTGTAGTCCCCGAGACCATAGTTGACCGCGGGCAGTCGACTATGGTCTGAGAATCGGAATTTCCTCACTCGGCCTGGATGGACCATGACGAGTGGAATCTGAACTAGTGGGGGCACGCTAAGTGCACCCACTGGGTGTAGTCCCCGAGACGGTGGTCGACTGCGGGCAGTCAACTATGGTCTGAGAGCAACCTTTTTTTTACACTCAACCTGGACAGACCATGTCGAGTGGAAACTGGACCAGTGGGGGCACGCTAAGTGCACCCACTGGGTGTAGTCCTCGAGACTATTATTGGATGTTTGATTCGGCAGTAGTCTTAGAATTTGTTGACTTTAACGCTTTATGTCTCCGAAATAACCTATCTTTTCATCTATCGACCGACTTGTTCTTTGATCGCAGAAATCTTGTGAACTTGGAGCTCGTTTTGCTGATCTGGAGCAGAAGCAGATTCAGCTCAATCTTGATCTAGAGCTGGCCAAGACAAATCTGCAGAAAGCCAAGGACGAAGCCGTTGGTAAGAAAGATTTGTCGTCTGATTTATCTCTGAACTGGATTTCATTCTGCTTTTTCTGAACCAAGCATTGTTTCTTTCAGAGAAACTGAACCAAGCTCTGGCGAAAAAGTACCAAGATCTAGCGGCCGCACAGAAGACGGCTGATGAGAAAACTGTACTCGCTGAATAGAAGCTAGCTTCAGTCGGCAAACTGGAGGAAGAAAACGCCAAGCTAAAAACTGCCCTTGACGAAGCCAATAAGGAAGCGACTCGCCTGAAGAAGGACAAGAACAATCTGAATGAGAAGATGGAAGGCATTGCTTGCAAGAGGGACGATCTGGAGAACTATCTGGGAGGTCTTGCTAAGAAGCTGTTCGTCATGCTTGAAGGTATTTTCTTTGACCCGACTGACTTGTTACTCTCGACTCGACATACAACCACTGACTCATCCTTGAATTGTGCATGCAGAATTTTGCCGAAACTTTGAGGAAGAGAACGGGCGAGTTGCAACAAGCTTAGACCCCATCAACTCTCCAGTGAAGGATGAGGCTGCCATGAACATACTCCGACTGGAATCTCGCATTGCTGGTGTCGTCGACTATCTCGCTCGACTGAAAGTTGCAATGTCGCGGATCGACACAGCTCTCTGGCCAATGGCGACGCTCCAGAACGACCTCGAGTCTCTGATGACTCGACTCAATGAGGTTCCTGGTCAAGTGCAAGAATGGAAGAAGTCTTCTGCCCGGTGCGGCGCTGATGTGGCTCTATCCCTGGTTCGTGTCCACTGAAAGGAAGCGCGAGAAGAGAAGCTGGCAGCGATCAAGGTTTCCAATACCAAGAGGCACGACTTCCAATCTTTCATGGAGACCTTCATTGCTGCTGCCACTCGGATTGTTGACGGAATCGACCTGGATGAATTCGTCGAGCCTGCTAGCCCTCCTCATGCGGAGTGAACAAACTTTTATGCCCCACCTTAAATTTGCCTCGGAATGCCAAGTGATTTTGTAACCGTTAAACTCCTTTGGGCTTGATGCCCGAGTACTTTAATCCATGGTCTGGAACCTTAGGATTTATCTGAACTTGGTTTATCTCTGAAATATGCTTGTGTTCGCTGCCGAGTGGAACTTGTCCTTCACCCAGAATAACCTTTGTACTTGAGATGCAGCTCTAAGGAAGGGATTCCAGTCGTCTTGCATCTCGTCTACCTTGTGGATAGGGATGGAGCGTATGTTATACTTATGGTGTAGCTCCGAGGAGAAGGTTGCAGTCGACCTGCACCTCGTCGTCCTTGCGGATGGTGATGGAGTGTATGTTATACTTGTGGCGTAGCTCCGAGAAAAGAAGGTTGCAGTCGACCTGCACCTCGTCATCCTTGCGGATGGGGATGGAGCGTACGTTGTACTTGTGACGTAGCTCCGAGGAGAAGGTTGCAGTCGACCTGCACCTCGTCGTCCTTGCGGATGGGGATGGAGCCTGTTGTACTTGTGACATAGCTTCGAGGAGAAGGTTGCGGTCGACCTGCACCTCATCGTCCTTGCGGATAGGGATGAGTTTCAAACTTAGGCGAGTACTGGACTGCAGCTAAGCCTCCGAGTGGGAGGGTAGCTCACCACTCGGTAGGATTTTTAAAACTTAGGCGAGTACTGAACTGCAGCTAAGCCCCCGAGCGAGAGGCTTGATCACCACTCAGTAAGATTTTTTTCAAACTTAGGAGAGTACTGGACTGCAGCTAAGCCCCCGAGTGGGAGGGTTGCTCACCACTCGGTAGGATTTTTCAAACTTCACCACTCAGTAGGATTTTTTCAAACTTAGGCGAGTACTGGACTGCAGCTAAGCCCCCGAGTGGGAGGGTTGCTCACCACTCGGTAGGATTTTTCAAACTTAGGCGAGTACTGGACTACAGCTAAGCCCCCAAGTGGGAGGGTTGCTCACCATTCGGCAGGATTTTTCAAACTTAGGCGAGTACTGGACTGCAGCTAAGCCCCCGAGTGAGAGGGTTGCTCACCACTCGGTAGGATTTTTCAAACTTAGGCGAGTACTGGACTACAGCTAAGCCCCCAAGTGAGGGGATTGCTCACCACTCGGTAGGATTTTTCAAACTTAGGCGAGTACTGGACTGCGGCTAAGCCCCCAAGTGGGAGGATTGCTCACCACTCGGTAGGATTTTTAAAACTTTGGCGAGTACTGGACTGCAGGTAAGCCCCCGAGTGGGAGGATTGCTCACCACTCAGTAGGATTTTTCAAACTTAGGCGAGTACTGGACTGCAGCTAAGCCCCCGACTGGGAGGGTTGCTCACCACTCGGTAGGATTTTTCAAACTTAGGCGAGTACTGGACTACGGCTAAGGCCCGAGTGAGAGGGTTGCTCACCACTCGGTAGGATTTTTCAAACTTAGGCGAGTACTGGACTACAGCTAAGCCCCCGAGTGAGAGGGTTGCTCACCACTCGGTAGGATTTTTTAAAACTTAGGCGAGTACTAGACTGCAGCTAAGCCCCCGAGTGGGAGGATTGCTCACCACTCGGTAGGATTTTTAAAACTTAGGCGAGTACTGGACTGCAGCTAAGCCCCCGAGTGGGAGGATTGCTCACCACTCGGTAGGATTTTTTAAAACTTAGGCGAGTACCAGACTGCAGCTAGTAATACTTGGGAGGATTGCTCTATGTCTCCTCTGGGATCTCTCTCGCACTCGGAGACTCAAAGAACATCAACTCAACACAATACACTCCATTGATAGTAATACCCGGCATCTGTTCACGCAGAATCAGGCACTCCCCTGTATCATGCGCTGGCTTGAGGCAGGTATCACATAACTCGGTCACGCATTCAGCAATAAAGTGGCCCTTCTCACCACAATGATAACACAACATCTTCTCCTTCTTACGAGCCCACTTGGAAGCTCTATCACCATCTGACCTGTCACCAGCCTCGACCGAACCCGCCATCGTGGTCTCAGTCCCTGGTATCTCAGCATTGGCCAGCGCCGTCACCACGTCCATAGCCTGACCGAACAACTCCAACGTCTGACCGGAAACGGAAGCCTCCGCAGAAACCGTCGGCTCAACAACGACGTGCGGAGGAGGCTGACGGTGCCGGTTCCGACCACCTCGACCACCACGATGACCGTGATAGCCACCTCTCTGTCGATAATCTGGGCCAGATGCCCCCTTAAGAAAGCCGCCCGGAGGGCCGTAAAAAGGTCTCTCAGCTGTTCCATCGCTCTGCCAAGCATATCCACGGGCGCCGCCCGCCGACGACGAGCCATGATGTTGGCTATCTCCATAAGCATTGTAACCATCGTCACCCCATTGTCCCCGAGGCGGACCATTAGCACCACTGTTTGCCGGACCACGAGCCACACCCGCACCTCCATCCCCCACATTGTCATATTGAGGAGGCGGTACATGCGACTGCACCGGCCCAGGCCGTTTTTGCGGCGGCCTAGCGACGTAGTGAGGCGGTGGCGCAGCCCGGGGCTGCTGCCCAAATGTCTGAGCCTGGTTGCGGTGAGGCATGACTGTTGGGGAACGTAGTAATTTCAAAAAAAAAATCCTACGCACACGCAAGATCATGGTGATGGCATAGCAACGAGAGGGGAGAGTGTTGTCCACGTACCCTCGTAGACCGTAAGCGGAAGCGTTATGAAAACGCGGTTGATGTAGTCGTACGTCTTCATGATCCGACCGATCCAAGTACCGAACGCACGGCACCTCCGAGTTCAGCACACGTTCAGCTCGATGACGATCCCTGGGCTCCGATCCAGCAAAGCGTCGGGGATGAGTTCCACGAGACGACGGCGTGGTGACGATGATGATGCTCCATCGTGAGGGCCGCTAAGCTCCGCGACGATATGACTCTACGGCGCGAGGCTTCGCCTAAGCTCATGACGATATGACGAAGTGGAATATGGTGGAGGGGGCACCGCACACGGCTAAGGAACGATCCGTAGATCAACTTGTGTGTCATAGGGTGCCCCCTGCCCCGTATATAAAGGAGCAAGGGAGGGCCGGCCAAGGAGGAGGAGGCGCCAGGGGGGAGTCCTACTCCCACCGAGAGTAGGACTCCTCCTTTCCTAGTAGGAGTAGGAGAGAAGGAAGGGAAGGGAGGAAGGTGCGGCCCTCCCCTAGTCCAATTCGGACTAGGACTTGGGCGCGCGGCCTGCCCTAGGCAGCCCTCTCTCTTTCCCAGGGCCCAATAAGGCCCAATACTTCTCCCCGCGAATTCCGTAACTCTCCAGTACTCGAAAAATACCGAATCATTGGAACCTTTCCGAACTCGAATATAGTCGTCCAATATATCGATCTTTACGTCTCGACCATTTCAAGACTCCTCATCATGTCCCCTATCTCATCCGGGACTCCGAACTCCTTCGGTACATCAAAACTCATAAACTCATAATATAACTGTCATCGAAACCTTAAGCGTGCGGACCCTACGGGTTCGAGAACTATGTAGACATGACCTAGAACTATTCTCGGTCAATAACCAATAGCGGGACCTGGATGCCCATATTGGCTCCTACATATTCTATGAAGATCTTTATCGGTCAAACCGCATAACAACATACGTTGTTCCCTTTGTCATCGGTATGTTACTTGCCCGAGATTCGATCGTCGGTATCCAATACCTAGTTCAATCTCGTCACTGACAAGTCTCTTTACTCGTTCCGTAATACATTATCTTACAACTAACTTATTAGTTGCAATGCTTGCAAGGCTTATGTGATGTGCATTACCGAGAGGGCCAGAGATACCTCTCCGACAATCGGAGTGACAAAACCTAATCTCAAAATCGCCAACCCAACATGTACCTTTGGAGACACCTGTAGTACTCCTTTATAATCACCCGATTCGTTGTGACGTTTGGTAGCACCAAAGTGTTCCTCCGTAAACGGGAGTTGCATAATCTCATAGTTACAGGAACATGTATAAGTCATGAAGAAGGCAATAGCAGCATACTAAACGATCAAGTGCTAGGCTAACGGAATGGGTCATGTCAATCACATCATTCTCCTAATGATGTGATCCCGTTAATCAAATGACAACTCTTTTGTCCATGGCTAGGAAACTTAACCATCTTTGATTCAACGAGCTAGTCAAGTAGAGGCATACTAGTGACACTATGTTTGTCTATGTATTCACACATGTATTATGTTTCCGCTTAATACAATTCTAGCATGAATAATAAACATTTATCATGAAATAAGGAAATAAATAATAAGTTTATTATTGCCTCTAGGGCATATTTCCTTCAGTCTCCCACTTGCACTAGAGTCAATAATCTAGTTCACATCATCATGTGATTCAACACTAATATTCACATCTGTATGTGATTAACACCCATAGTTCACATCGTCATGTGACCAACACCCAAAGGGTTTACTAGAGTCAATAATCTAGTTCACATCGCTATGTGATTAACACCCAAAGAGTACTAAGGTATGATCATGTTTTGCTCGTGAGAGAAGCTTAGTCAACGGGTCTGTCACATTCAGAGCCGTATGTATTTTGCAAATATTCTATGTCTACAATGCTCTGCACGGAGCTACTCTAGCTAATTGCTCCCACTTTCAATATGTATCCAGATTGAGACTTAGAGCCATCTGGATCAGTGTAAAAAGCTTGCATCGATGTAACTCTTTACGACGGGCTCTTTTATCACTTCCATAATCGAGAAATATTTCCTTAGTCCTCACTAAGGATGTTCTTGACCAATGTCCAGTGATCTACTCCTAGATCACTATTGTACTCCTTTCCAAATTCAGAGCAAGGTATACAATAGGTCTGGTACATAGCATAGCATACTTTATAGAACCTATGACTGAGGTATTGGGAATGACTTTCATTCTCTTTTCTATTTTCTGCCGTGGTCGGGATTTGAGTCTTTACTCAATTTCACACCTTTGCAACACAGACAAGAACTTTTCTTTGATTGTTCCATTTTGAACTACTTCAAAATCTTGACAAGGTATGTACTTATTGAAAAAACTTATCAAGTGTTTTGATCTATCTCAATAGATCTTGATGCTCAATATGTAAGCAGTTTCACCGAGGTCTTTCTTTGAAAAACTCCTTTCAAATACTCCTTTATGCTTTGCAGAATAATTCTACATTATTTCCGATCAACAATATGTCATTCACATATACTTATCAGAAATGCTGTAGTGCTCCCACTCACTTTCTTGTAAATACAGGCTTCTCCAAAAGTCTGTATAAAACCATATGCTTTGATCACACTATCAAAGCGTTTATTCCAACTCCGAGATGCTTGCACCAGTCCATAGATGGATCGCTGGAGCTTGCACATTTTGTTAGCTCCTTTAGGATTGAAAAAACCTTCTGGTTGCATGATATACAACTCTTCTTTAATAAATCCATTAAAGAATGTAGTTTTGACATCCATTTGCCAGATTTCATAAAATGTGGCAATTGCTAACATGATTCGGACAGACTTAAGCATCGCTACGAGTGAGAAAATCTCATCGTATTCAACACCTTGAACTTGTCGAAAACCTTTTGCAACAAGTCGTGCTTTGTAGATAGTAACACTACTATCAACGTCCGTCTTCCTCTTGAAGATCCATTTATTCTTTATGACTTGCCGATCATCGGGCAAATCAATCAAAGTCCACACTTTGTTCTCATACATGGATCCCATCTCAGATTTCATGGTCTCAAACCATTTCGCGGAATCTGGGCTCATCATCGCTTCCTCATAGTTCGTAGGTTCATCATGGTCTAGTAACATGACTTCTAGAATAGGATTACCGTACCACTCTGGTGCGGATCTTACTCTGGAAGACCTACGAGGTTTGGTAGCAACTTGATCTGAAGTTTCATGATCATCATCATTAACTTCCTCCTAATTGGTGTAGGAATCACTGGAACTGATTCCTGTGATGAACTACTTTCCAATAAGGGAGAAGGTACAATTACCTCATCAAGTTCTACTTTCCTCCCACTCACTTCTTTCGAGAGAAACTTCTTCTCTAGAAAGGATCCATTTTAGCAATGAATATCTTGCCTTCGGATCTGTGATAGAAGATGTACCCAATAGTTACCTTTGGGTATTCTATGAAGACGCACTTCTCCGATTTGGGTTCGAGCTTATCAGGTGAAAACTTTTTCACATAAGCATCACAACTCCAAACTTTTAAGAAACGACAGCTTAGGATTACTGTTAAACCATAGTTCATACGGTGTCGTCTCAACGGATTTAGATGGTGCCCTATTAAACGTGAATGCAGCTGTCTCTAATGCATAACCCCAAAACGATATTGGTAAACCGATAAGAGACATCATAGATCGCACCATATCCAATAAAGTGCGGTTACGATTTTCGGACACACCATTATGCTGTGGTGTTCCATATGGCGTGAGTTGCGAAACTATTTCACATTGTTTCAAATGAAGACCAAACTCGTAACTCAAATATTCATCTCCACGATCAGATCGCAGAAACTTTATTTTCTTGTTACGATGATTTTCCATTTCACTCTGAAATTCTTTGAACTTTTCATTTATTTCAGACTTATGTTTCATCAAGTAGATATACCCATATCTGCTCAAATCATCTTGTGAAGGTCAGAAAATAACGATACTTGCCACGAGCATCAACACTCATTGGATCGCATACATCGGTATGTATTATTTTCAATAAGTCAGTAGCTTGTTCCATTGTTCCGGAGAACGGAGTTTTAGTCATCTTGCCCAAAAGGCACGGTTCGCAAGCATCAAATGATTCATAATCAAGTGATTCCAAAAGTCCATCAGATGGAGTTTCTTCATGCGCTTTACACCAATATGACCTAAGCGGCGATTACCACAAATAAGTTGCACTATCATTATTAACTTTGCATCTTTTGGTTCAATATTATGAATATGTGTATCACTATGATCGAGATCCAATGAACCATTTTCATTAGGTGTGTAACCATATAAGGTTTTATTCATGTAAACAGAACAACAATTTATTCTCTTACTTAAATGAATAACCGTATTGCAATAAACATGATCAAATCATATTTATGCTCAACACCAAATAACACTTATTTAGGTTCCACACTAATCCCGAAAGTATAGGGAGTGTGCGATGATGATCATATCAATCTTGGAACTACTTCCAACACTCATCGTCACTTCCCTTCAACTAGTCTCTGTTTATTCTCAGAACTCCTGTTTGTGTCACTAATCTCAGCAACCTAACAAGTATCAAATACTCAGGGCTACTATAAACACTAGTAAGGCACACATCAATAACTCTGTATATCAAATATACTCTTGTTCAATTTGCTATCCTTCTTATCCGCCAAATACTTGGGGTAGTTCCGCTTCAAAGGACCAGTTCCATTGCAGCAAAAGCACTTAGTCTCGGCTTAGGTCCAGACTTGGGCTTCTTCACTTGAACAGCAACTTGCTTGCCGTTCTTCTTGAAGTTCCCCTTCTTCCCTTTGCCCTTTTCCTTGAAACTAGTGGTCTTGTCAATCATCAACACTTGATGCTCTTTTCTTGATTTCTACCTTCGTCGATTTCAGCATCACGAAGAGCTTGGGAATTACTTTTGTCATCCCTTGCATATTATAGTTCATCACGAAGTTCTACTAACTTGGTGATGGTGACTAGAGAATTCTGTCAATCACTATCTTATCTGGAAGATTAACTCCCACTTGATTCAAGCGATTGAAGTACCTGCACAATCGAGCACATGCTCACTAGTTGAGCGATTTTCCTCCATCTTTTAGCTATAGAACTTGTTGGAGACTTCATATCTCTCAACTCGGGTATTTGCTTGAAATATTAACTTCAATTCCTGGAACATCTCATATGGTCCATGACGTTCAAAACGTCTTTGAAGTCCCGATTCTAAGCCTTTAAGCATGGTGCACTAAACTATCAAGTAGTCATCATATTGAGCTAGCCAAACGTTCATAACGCGCATCTGCTCCTGCAATAGGTTTGTCACCTAGCGGTGCATTAAGGACATAATGTTTCAGGCAGCAATGAGGATAAACCTCAGATCATGGATCCAATCCGCATCATTGCTACTAACATTTTCAACATAATTTTCTCTAGGAACATATCAAAACAAACATATAAAAGCATAGGGAAGCAACAACGCGAGCTATTGATCTACAACATAATTTGCAAAATACTACCAGGACTAAGTTCATGATAAATTAAAGTTCAATTAATCATATTACTTTAGAACTCCCACTTAGATAGACATCCTCTAATCTTCTAAGTGATTACGTGATCCATATTAACTACACCATGTCCGATCATCACGTGAGATGGAGTAGTTTCAATGGTGAACATCAATATGTTGATCATATCTACTATATGATTCACGCTCGACCTTTCGGTCTCCGTGTTCGAGGCCATATCTGTTATATGCTAGGCTCGTCAAGTTTAACTGAGTATTCGCGTGCAACTGTTTTGCACCCGTTGTATTTGAGCGTAGAGCCTATCACACCGATCATCACGTGGTGTCTCAGCACGAAGAACTTTCGCAGCGGTGCATACTCGGGAGAACACTTCTTGATAATTTTAGTGAGAGATCATCTTATAATGCTACCGTCAATCAAAGCAAGATAAGATGCATAAAGGATAAACATCACATGCAATCAATATAAGTGATATGATATGGTCATCATCATCTTGTGCTTGTGATCTCCATCTCGAAGCACCGTTATGATCACCATCGTCACCGGTAGCGACACCTTGATCTCCATCGTAGCATCGTTGTCGTCTCGCCAACTATTGCTTCTCGACTATCGCTACTGCTTAGTGATAAAGTAAAGCAATTACATGGCGTTGCATTTCATACAATAAGCGACAACCATATGGCTCCTGCCGATTGCCGATAACTTCGGTTACAAAACATGATCATCTCATACAATAAAATATAGCATCACGTCTTGACCACATCACATCACATCATGCCCTGCAAAAACAAGTTAGGCGTCCTCTACTTTGTTGTTGCAAGTTTTACGTGGCTGCTACGGGCTGAGCAAGAACCGTTCTTACCTCGCATCAAAACCACAGCGATAGTTTGTCAAGTTGGTGTTGTTTTAACCTTCGCAAGGACCGGGCGTAGCCACACTCGGTTCAACTAAAGTGAGAGAAACAGACACCCGCGGTCACCTTTAAGCAACGAGTGCTCGGCGGTGAAACCAGTCTCGCGTAAGCGTCTGGCGTAATGTCGGTCCGGGCCGCTTCATCTCACAATACCGCCGAACCAAAGTATGACATGCTGGTAAGCAGTATGACTTATATCGCCCACAACTCACTTGTGTTCTACTCGTGCATATGACATCAACGCATAAAACCAGGCTCGGATGCCATTTGTTGGGGAGCGTAGTAATTTCAAAAATTTCCCACGCACACGCAAGATCATGGTGATGGCATAGCAACGAGAGGGAGAGTGTTGTCCACGTACCCTCGTGAGACCGTGGCGGAAGCGTTATGACAACGCGGTTGATGTAGTCGTACGTCTTCACGATCCGACCGATCCAAGTACCGAACGCACGGCACCTCCGAGTTCAGCACACGTTCAGCTCGATGACGATCCCCGGGCTCCGATCCAGCAAAGCGTCGGGGATGAGTTCCGTCAAGACGGCGTGGCGGCGATGATGATGCTCCACCGGCGCGGGGCTTCGCCTAAGCTCATGACGATATGACTCTACGGCGCGGGGCTTCGCCTAAGCTCATGACGATATGACCGAAGTGGAATATGGTGGAGGGGGGCACCGCACACGGCTAAGGAACGATCCGTAGATCAACTTGTGTGTCATGGGGTGCCCCCCTGCCCCCGTATATAAAGGAGCAAGGGGAGGGCCGGCCAAGGAGGAGGAGGCGCGCCCAAGGGGGGAGTCCTACTCCCACCGGGAGTAGGACTCCTCCTTTCCTAGTAGGAGTAGGAGAGAAGGAAGGGGAAGGGAGGAAGGGGTGCGGCCCCTCCCCCTAGTCCAATTCGGACTAGGCTTTGGGGGCGGCCTGCCCTAGGCAGCCCCTCTCTCTTTCCCAGGGCCCAATAAGGCCCAATACTTCTCCCGGCGAATTCCGTAACTCTCCGGTACTCCAAAAATACCCAATCATTGGAACCTTTCCGAACTCGAATATAGTCGTCCAATATATCGATCTTTACGTCTCGACCATTTCGAGACTCCTCGTCATGTCCCCGATCTCATCCGGGACTCGAACTCCTTCGGTACATCAAAACTCATAAACTCATAATATAAGCATCATCGAAACCTTAAGCGTGCGGACCCTACGGGTTCGAGAACTATGTAGACATGACCTAGAACTATTCTCGGTCAATAACCAATAGCGGGACCTGGATGCCCATATTGGCTCCTACATATTCTATGAAGATCTTTATCGGTCAAACCGCATAACAACATCGTTGTTCCTTTGTCATCGGTATGTTACTTGCCCGAGATTCGATCGTCGGTATCCAATACCTAGTTCAATCTCGTCACGACAAGTCTCTTTACTCGTTCCGTAATACATCATCTTACAACTAACTTATTAGTTGCAATGCTTGCAAGGCTTATGTGATGTGCATTACCGAGAGGGCCAGAGATACCTCTCCGACAATCGGAGTGACAAAACCTAATCTCAAATCGCCAACCCAACATGTACCTTTGGAGACACCTGTAGTACTCCTTTATAATCACCCGATTACGTTGTGACGTTTGGTAGCACCAAAGTGTTCCTCCGTAAACGCAGGAGTTGCATAATCTCATAGTTACGGGAACATGTATAAGTCATGAAGAAAGCAATAGCAACATACTAAGCGATCAAGTGCTAGGCTAACGGAATGGGTCATGTCAATCACATCATTCTCCTAATGATGTGATCCCGTTAATCAAATGACAACTCTTTTGTCCATGGCTAGGAAACTTAACCATCTTTGATTCAACGAGCTAGTCAAGTAGAGGCATACTAGTGACACTATGTTTGTCTATGTATTCACACATGTATTATGTTTCCGCTTAATACAATTCTAGCATGAATAATAAACATTTATCATGAAATAAGGAAATAAATAATAACTTTATTATTGCCTCTAGGGCATATTTTCTTCAATGACGGCACTCCTGGGCGGCGGCGGCTTTGGCCCTTGAGCAGCAGAGCCCGCCCATGCTGTCGTCGTAACACCAGGCCCATGTGCCGGGCCCTTAAGCAGCAGAGCCCGACCAGCGGCGGCCACCGCGGCAGTCCTTGTGCCGCGGCCAAGGCCCGAGCTGCCCACCACCGCGACCACAAAGCAGCAGCCGGCACAGCTCCGGCGGCCGCCAGAGGTCGAGCTCCCGACGGTGCAACGGCTCCACGCCCAGACCTGGCAGCCGACGGCGCAGCACCACCACGTCCCGCTCCGGCAGCCACCAGAGGTTTCTTCCCCGCCAAAGCACCAGCCCCATCACTACTAGAAAAAGGGCTATAGATGGGATTGACACTAATGGCGCACCAGACAGAGGGTGTGCCATTAGTATATACTAATGGCGCACCACCTGCTGATACGCCATTAGAGTTGAAACTACTAATGGCGCACCTGGCCCAGAGTGCGCCATTAGTATCAAATTTTTTTTTGAACTAGTGCGCCTGTCCAAACATACTAATGGCGCATCCAGGCAAAGTGCGCCATTACTAGTTGTAACTACTAATGGCGCACCAGTCCGAAAGTGCGCCACTAATGTTGTTTTTATTATTATATTTTTTATTCCTTTTTTTGCAATACTACTAATGGCGCACTGATCAACCGTGCGCCATTACTAGTTTAAACTAGTAATGGCGCACTTTATGGATAAATCGCCATTAGTATTTTTTTTTTTCCAAACTACTAATGGCGCACCGTCGAGGTGCGCCATTAGTAACTTCTGGATTACTAATGGCGCATTTAGTGCTGGTGCGCCATTAGTAAGTGGGCAGCAACAAGATATTTTGGACAACCCTCCCTACCCACACTCACTTTCTCCCCACTTCATTCTCTCCACCTCCTCCTTGTCTCGGTGCCTCCTCTTTTCACCTCATTTTCACCATAGATTCATTCAAATTAAGTGGTTAAATTACCTTGTTTTAATAGGTAAGTAAGGGGGGAAGCTATATTTATTTTGTTCTCCCTACAACAATGTGCACATGCACTTTTTATGGCCTAGCTAGCTAGATCTATGTATGTTCGTGGTGTTGCATATGTTTGTCGTGTTGCATATGTGTTTGTGTTTGGAGGTGTACGGTATTTGAAATCGATAGTTGCCAATATTTTGCGGAATGTTGATTCATTTCCGTTTAGCGAGAATTTTGGCATTAAGCATTCTTTTGGTCCTATTTTTAGGGAAAGTCATGCTAAATTTTTTCTTGGTTCTAAAATATCGTTTTGCTCTACCCATGACGACCATGGTCCGCATACGATGACCGAAGGCATCGTGAATAGGTTTTTGAGGTCCGCTGAAGGCGAGATGCTTCAAAAGAACGAGGCGGAGATAAGATGTCCGTGTCGAAGATGCAAGTGAAGAGCCTTATTGCGGACCCGATTCGGCAGGTGCGGGACCACCTGCTCTTGCGTGGTTTCATGGATGGCTATCGGTGGCAAGGTGATGAAGATGACTATGAAGTCGTCCATGGGGGCGGGCAAGAAATGAGGAAGGGCAGCAAGACAACCACCGCGGCTCGGGCGGGCGAGAAGACGAAGAATCCCGGTGGAGATGATCACGGCAGGTCATCATGTAGAAGATGCAGGACATGATGATGAGGAAGATGCGGAGCAGGCGACGGGCATGATCATGAAGATGATGATGCGGCGGAGCGAGCGACGCTGGACCATCGATGGGCTGGGTGCAGGACCCTCATATTCAAGAGCTGCTTCTCAAGCGGACGGATAACGCAAGAGCTGCCGCCGAGAGAAAGCCAAGATGGATCAACTTGAGTTAGACGCGTTACTCCATTGTATGAAGGATGCAGGCCGAGGATACCGCTGAAAGTAACGCTCATGGCTCTATATGAAGGTAAAACACAAAATGACCGACGCGTGCTTCGACGAGAACATGTCATTACAGCACGAACGTCTTCCCAAGGGGAACAAGTGCCCGACCAGTTTGAGGAGGCGAAGAAAATCGTGTGTCCTCTCGATTTACATGCGTGAAATACCATGTGTGCATGAACAATTGCATCATTTATCGGGACAAGCACGCTGAGTCTACCATATGTCCGGTGTCGGCGTCACTCGATACAAGAAGAGGAAAAAGCTCCTCGAAAAGTGGTGTGGTACTTTCCGATCACTCCTCGTCTGCAGCGGTATTTCATGACCCTAAGGTAGCAAAGCTCCTGCGTTGGCACGCGGATAGGGAGGAGAAGAAGCGAGAAGATGACGCAAATGATCCGGAGATAGATAAAAAAGACAAGATGTTGAGTCACCCTAAGGATGCGAGCCAGTGGCAAGCGTTGAACCGAAAGACTCAGAATTTGGGAACGATCCAAGGAACATCGTCTTTGGCGCGAGCACCGATGGAGTCAATCCGTTTGGCAGCCGAGAAGCACACATAGCACCTGGCCTGTGTTTGTGTGGATGTACAACCTTCCCCCTGGTTGTGCATGAAGAGGAAGTACATTCACATGAGTATGCTAATTGAAGGGCCGAAACAACCAGGGAACGACATCAATCAGTATCTGGGGCTGCTGAAAGAGGAGCTTGACACGCTGTGGAAAACGCCAGCCAATCGTGGGGCGCCGCAGAGAAAGAATATTCCCTATGAGAGCCGCCTTTGCTCACGGCGGTGCACGACTATCTCGATTCACGGATATCTCATGGGGCAGGTAGTCCACGGATTTTACGGATGCGTAAGGTGCATGGATGACACAACGTATCGCCAGCTAGATAGAGATCCGGGTCTTGAAAACAGTGTTCATGGGACATCGAAGGTGGCTTGCGACGATGACCCGTGGAGGAAACGCAAGGATCTGTTCGATGGTGAAACCGAACCCAAAACGCCTGTGTCAGAGGGCGAGGAAATAGACAAGCTGTTGAAAAATTGGAAAGACTGCCCACCGGAAAGAAGCAAAAGGCGCCATAGCCGGAAAAAGAAGCGAAAGCGCGAGCAGCTGCTGAAGGTATGGAAAACGAGGTCTGTTTTACGGGACTTGCCGTCTTGGAAGATCCACCGTGTGCCTCACAGCCTTGATGTCATGCATATCACGAAGAGCGTGTGCGAGTCTGCTTGGTACCCTGCTCAACATGCGGAGAGGACCAAAGATGGGCGAAAGCAAGGGCAGACTTGAAATCAATGGGCATCGGCAGGAGCTTCACGCTAATGATGATGATGATGATGATGATGGCGAAGCAGACCACGAAAAGTCGTCGCAAAGGCAAAAAGGCCAAGAAGACCGGAAATGACTACCCTCCCGTGCTTCACTCTAAGTCGGAGGAGATAGAGCAGTTTTCACCTGCCTCCTAGGAGTAAAACTTCCTTCGATTCTGTGGGGAAGATAAGCGAGATACCTAGACCAGCGAAGCGAAGTTCAGCGGGATGAAGTCTCACGGTATCACGTCTTGATGACGCAGAATACTTCGATTGCAATCCGTGGGATCATGGACGCGCACGTCCATGAAAAGCTATTTGGCCTATGCAACTTTTTCGACGTCATCTCTCGAAGTCGATTGGCGTGAGGCAACTCGAAGGCTACGAGGAAGAGATCGTGGTGATACTATGCGAGCTCGAGATGTACTTCCGCCCGCATTCTTGACGTTATGGTGCATCTGCTGGTCCATATCGTGGAGGATATCATCCAACTCGGGCGGCGTTCCTGCACAGCATGATGCCGTTCGAAAGGATGAATGGTGTCATCAAAGGATATGTTGAACATGTCACATCCAGAGGAAGTATAGCGGGGCTTTACGACGAAGAGTGCATCTCCTCTTGCACGAATTATCTAAGCATCGAGAACCCGTTGGTCGCCCGTCAGCAGCACCTCGGCAGCTCGCTGGATGGGGTCACCGTGAGGTCGCCGCGAAATGCATGTCGACTTCGAGGTCGACTTCGCCGACTTTGAAAGAGCAAACCTAGTCGCGCTACAACACATAGGCGTGGTCGATCCTTGGGTAGTAGAGCACAAAACCTTTATTGAGAAGGCGTACAATGGCCGAGGCCAACGGAGAGGACGGACGGAGATATACTCAAAGAGCACAACTCATGTTTCACGCGTTGGTTCAAGCGAAGCTTACGTCGTACCCTTTACATGAAGATTCTTCCGCGGAAGAACAACTCATATTCACCTTGTCACGAGGCGCGAGCACAACCTGATGACCTATGAGGCGTCACGATATCAACGGCTACACATTCTACACGAGGACAAGGACATGAAGGCGATGGTTATCGAAACTCCGGGTAACGATGGAATCCTACACGGTAAGGACAAGGACAGATACTACGGAAGGATCGAGGAGATCTGGGAGCTGAGCTCTGTTGGAGAGAAGGTGCCGATGTTCCGTGTCGAGATGGGCCAAGAGCGTCCTAAAGAAGACCGATATTTCACCACCATGGTTATACCGAAGCCAAATCCAAGACCATGGCATAAGCGTCACCGCGAAAAATGAGCCATGGTGCTGGCTTCCCAAGTGGACCAATGCTTCTTCATTACCGACCCGCCAAAGCCCAGTCGTGTTGTCGTGAGGAGAGCCAAAGGAAGATCATCGGAATGGATGGAGTAGCCAATGAGCAAGACTTGACAAGTCAGCGACCGAGGATCGAACATGGCGACGATGATGAAGTAGCAGCATACACCACAAGAAGAAGCAGGACCACCCTACCTAAGGGCGTCCGTTCCACGTAAGAACTCCATTTGCGAAAAAGAAGGGCAAGAAGATTGTGAACAGATAGCTAGCTAAGATGATTGTATTTAAATCGTAGCCTTAATTTCTCGATTGTATTTCATGGGCACTTTTTGAACTATCATGAATATTTTTAAATTTCATGGACACTCGATCTCGATCCCCCTCCATCTCGATCGCTATCCCACCTCGCCAGATCCGGTCCCCTCGTCCGCCGAGCACCCCGATCCACCGGCCGCCACGACCCCCGCACCCTCGATTCCCCACTCAACCGCCGCTGACCCCGCACCCTCCCTACTCAACCGCCGCCGACCCCCCGCACCCCGCACACCCTCCCCCGCTCCACCGACATTACTGTTTGATGATATTTTTTAAAAAATTATTACTGTCTTATGAAAAATTTATTAATGTTATGATTTAAACAAGTTTGAACATATTCAAACACAAATAAGTATCAAACAACATTTTAAATGCATAAAAAAAATTGTGGAGCCTGGGAATCGAACCGAGGACCTCCTGGTGTGAGAACTGGCTGCTGACCAGTCGAGCTAGTAGAGGGAACTTGGTGTGGATCAGGTCAGGTGGGAGATAACCTGTTGGCTCGAGCAGAAATCAAAAAAAAATACTAATGGCGCACCAGGGTGGGGTGCGCCATTAGTGTGGATATACTTATGGCGCACCGAGGGGTGGTGCGCCATTAGTATTGTGCCCCCATCCATATTTCCTCCCCGGCCCTCGATCCCCTTCTCGCCCTCGCCCTCGATCGCCTTCCCCTCTCCTCTCCTCTCTACAGCCTTGCTGCCCCGCGCCTCGGCGCTTGCCCAGCCTTGCGGCCTTGCCCGTCGTCCTCATCTCCGCCCCACGCCCCGGCGCTTGAGAGACCGCGACGCTGCCCTCTCCTCTCCCGCCGCCCCCGCCCGCCGCTTTCCCAGGGAGAAGGAGGAGGAAGAGGGCGCTTCGCCGTTGACCTCGCCCGGCCGACTCGGTGGCCCGCCGACTCGCCATCGCCCGCCGCCCTCGTCGCGGTGGCGGGACGCCGCCCGTCGACTTGGGCCCCCGACGCCACGGCATCTTCCACGCCCTTGGCGACCTCCTCATCGACGCCCGCTGCGTCTACGACCACGACCACTGCCTCGAGGTACCAAATCACCCCCATCCACGCCCAATCCACCCGATAGAGAAAACTTGCGATGCCCTGAGGCGCTATCTTCAGTGACCAAGTGTAGACCTTTGACTAACCAAGCATGTTAGATGATTAGGCCAAACTTTTCTTTTATCTACAACAATGCTTGTAACAATTTTGGCATGTGTTTTTTTATTGAATCATGTAAATGTAAGAAACAAAATGCTTCAGAACACAACTGGTTTAAGACTGAAAAATGTCCTTTGTAAGTTTAAAAACCTGCAACTCCTACATTCTGTAGAAAGGAACATATTTATCCGAGCACCTTGGTTACAACTTATTTCTTTGTGATTAGCGAAGTGGGATCAAATGTCCGGCTCTGTCACTTGCTCCCCTGCTACTCATGTTAAGTATTTTCATGGATATGTGATCTGATAAAACTACTCTACAACACCATGGATGCTAAAACTACTGTCATAGGTAGAATATATATTTTATAAACTTGATAACTTTACTTGGGGAGGACTGCTACCTTGTTTATATTGAAACATGTCTTCATGGCATAATTGAACACTTTAGCTATTAATCCTATAATTTGATTGTCAAACAGGCTAACTACCACTGGAACATGCTTGCATGAAAAAGAATTAGTGCGATTCTCAAATGTATTTTGAAGGAAATGTAGCTTCTGAAATGCTGCTGATTTGGTTGATGGTTTCAGACTTTCATGCACCAAAGTACCAAACAAAAGCACGTCATTAGCGTGCTTGTACACTCCATGACAACACAAGTGGATTTGCCCAACAAAATAGTTTTCCAGAGACACCACATGAATGTGAAAATATTGTTTAAACTTGCATGAGGATGGCCTGAACTGAGCAGATTTAAAATAATGGTGATGATTGAAGTGGAATTCTTGATAAAGTTGTCCATTCTAATGTACCATGGTTTTGCAAACCAAGCTGCTTTAGCATAAGGATAAGTAAAAATATATGCCGTTCATCTTCTTGACATTGCATCTTGAGCATTCTTTATCTATCGCTTTGAATATTTACCTGCTCTTTTACCTATTGGGCGCTTTTCTAATTAGCCTCCATGCAAATGTTTGGATCCTTGGTGCAATGTCTTTGGCCTTCCATATCTGCTTTAAAGGGCTTTTGTATTGTCGGAATGGCGCTTGGTTGCGGCTCTCCTTCTGTTGCATCACCAGTAGGCATAATTTATAAGCACTTTTGGAGTTGAATTGTCTGTTTGAATTAGTTTCCAACACAAAAGATCTTCTCCGCTTGATTGGATAATGGGCGTTCGGATTATTCTGCAGCAGTATCATGATAAAAAGGTTGCAAATAAGATTAGTATTCCAAAGTTTCGATTTGGCAGCCAAAGGTCTCGACTATTGCGGGGTAAACAAAATGACTATCTTGGATAATCAGATGAACGTATATTGTGCTCCAGCCATTATACAAAATAGATATGTTCCCTTCGGTAAGTTGATAAAAAGAGTTGTTGATGAGCATAGGTCTAACTTTGAGGATAGCTGTCCAAAAAGTAGATTTAGGAACATTATGGTTGGCTCTCCAAAAGGAAGTATCGGAAAATATTTAGATTGAAGAACTTTGGAAATGTGGTGTTGGGTTGTTCCACTATTCTCCAAGTAGCAGAAAGAATCATAGCTCTGTTAGTAGATTGCATGTTCTTGATACCTAATCCACCTTCATTTTTAGGGGAACATATGTCCTTCCAGGCTCTAAGGCAAAGAGATTTAGCACTGGTTTCTTCTCTTATCCTGTCACCAAAAATTTCTAATGATAGCGATAGCTTTGACAAGAATTTTTTAGGAAAAAGAAAGTTAGACATATAATAAACAGGGATTGAAGCAAAAACAGAATTAATTAGGGTGAGTCTTCCTGCATGCGAGAGTTAATTAGGGTGAGTCTTCCTGCAGGGTAAACAGGATTTGTACTTCCCTGTGTCATTTTTTTCTAAGTGCACTGCAGTACTTGTTCCTTTGTGCACCATGCCAATGTATTTTCCATGTTGTGATGGAGGCCTTTTTTGCCTTGTCCACCCGAGAGGCCCTTGAGTTTGCTGGAATGTCGATTAACTTCCGTTCCAAAGAATTCGGTACTCCATATGTCCTATTTTCAGCAAAGGTCATGCTGAAATTTTCCGTGAATTTTAGCATGACTTTGCTAAAAATAGGACATATGGGGTACTTGTGACTAATGCATGGGCCGGGGTACTTGTGACTAATGATGAAAGCTTAGGCTTTTAGGGTGCCTCGGCGTCGAAAAACCCTCAATGATAAAAGCTTAGCTTTTAGGATGCCTCGGTGTCGACAAACCCTAAATGATGAGACCATGATCTTGTTCCTTGACAATAACCAACTTTTGACCAAACTTTGTTCCTATTTAGAGAAACATGGCCAACAACGATGAGGCCGGGGTTGAGGCGACAAGGCATTACAGGAGCTGTCCCAGGAGATGGAGGAACAACCTCACTTGTATGAGGCGCCGCCTTCCCACCGATCCCGAGACCACCGATGGTACCGCCGAGTATGACCTCACCGATGCCACCACCGATGGTGCCGCCGAGATGCCACCATCGATGATGGCGGCGCCTGCGCAGATGGCAGCCAATGAAGAGGCAGCGGAAGGACGGCGCCCGACCGTGCTCCGCACCCTCAAGGAGGAAGTTCTTGAAGTGGACTCCGGCGGAATCAACGGCGCCCGAGCGAATAGTCAAGGGGTACTCGCTTCAGCTCGGGTGCATTCTCCGAGCACCGTCTCGATCAACACCGAGAACACGAGGCATCCCGACCGAGGGAATTTGCGAACCTCCTCTTCACGAAGCTGCACGAGCGATACAAGTTCCCGCTGAATTTGAAAACACAAGCCTCAAAGGTAATAAAGTGAACAATGCTGCCCTCACGAAGATGAGCAAGGCCCCATCTACTTGGAAAAGCAATGTGAAGAGAATGATCGAGAAAGGTGAGAGTTATGAGAAGATCAAGGAGAAAATCCTTCGATCACGAAGATGACTACAACGACTTCAAGATCAATTGCTCGAGCACCGCAAACTCGAATCAAGTCGATGGGGAAAGAAATGCGGAGCTGAACTTAGGGAACACACACTCGGTCCGGCGATTCTGAGTGGCGGAGCCTATATGGGACAAGGAGGGCGCGGAGTGCCGAGCAAGGCCTACCGCCCCTCTTGATAAATCGGTGACAAGCAGACCAGGAACTTTGTCGGGGCCCGTACAAGAAGGACCGAAAACAAAGGAGCTTACCACGGATCCGAAGACCAGGCGCTTGAGGTTGTTACGGTAAGGAATACCACCCCGGGTAATTAGCTCCATATGGTTGCATTCTAATTAATGAAGCCAAATTTCTAAATGGTTCACATTCCTTCCATGCATTGAAAGCGATGGCGCTGGTCGACTAAGACAACCCTTGGGACACCACTCTAAATAGGGCGTTGAATGTAATGAAGAACAAGGATAAGCTCGATGGCCGGCGACACCTGGTCGTGTGGCGGCAAAGGCTTGTCCACAAAATGGGGTCATACTATACCGCTGGTGTGCGGAAGGAGAAAAGACCAGCTCGGAAAGCGGTAGCGAGGTTCAAGAACTCAAGGCACAGGTGGCGCGGATTCGGAGATTGTCCAAGAGCAAGTGCAACAACAACTCGGGCGGCGATCACCGCCATTGTGCCTACCTTGATCCGGGGTTGAGTCGTGGATTGCAGGCGTAACAGGCCGCCCGATTCCTAGCTTCACGGCCAGCAACTCGCGAGAATGCGATGGCGGGGCCATTGGTGTCTCCAGCGGGGCGGCATTGGTTTCTCCGGCGCCGCACGGAGCTTAATGCACCGGGTGTCGCCGGCCGGCACCTCTGCAACAAGCGGCCCCTCCGTCAGCTGCCGCCCGCTGTTGGCGGTGCCTCAACGATTAGCTGAGCTCGGCGCCATCATCACGGTAACTAATTAAGCCTCTCTCGGTCGAGGACTTCATCTCCTTGCCTTTGGTGGGCATCCACGGCGCCCTACATGTTTTCGCAGGCGCCGCCGACGTTCGCGTGCACTCTCACGCGCCGTGAACAACGAGTTGGTCGATGTCGCCAAGGGAAAAATCGTTCAACCGGCAACCCTTGTTCCACGGTACCGGATGCCACCCAACTTGTTTAGGGTTGAACTGTTTGGTGCTGCCAGGCTGCGACGAGTTGTTACCTCCGATTCGACCCGTCGGGGCCGCGATGATGACGTGATGACCCTCGGCGCTTGCTGAGCTGGCCCTGCTTTGGCGAAGAGCGGATTCGTTTGGGGCGGGGACACCACCCCAAAGACAACACCGCCCGATCGTGCCGTCGCCAAGTCGGCCCCATGGCAAGACCGCCGCCAGCGGTGCGGACATCCCTATGCCATGGATCCAAACATGCATATGGCACAGGGATCGAACGACGGCAGCGACGATACATTTGCCAGCGTCGATCGATACTTTGCCGATCATGGAGTGCGGTGGCGACTTCATGGGGCCTCCTTCTCAAGAACCCAACCCAACTAAAGGCGTCGTGATCTAGCTGGTACCACGGAGAAGCCAAGTTGCAGCGAGCGTCGTCTGCGTTCAGCTCTCGAGAGACGCCTCCGGTGCCGACTTCACGAGCCTCGGATAGGCGAGGTGCGAAATATTATCAGCCCCAACACACTCAAGAAGGCGGTGCATGAGCAGAACTTCGGTCCCATTACAGGGAGAAGAAGAAGGCACGCAAAAGAAAGACTAACAAGGGTGCGGGCCAGCCGGCACAGTATGATCCGTGCTCGGGGCGGGCCACCTTCACCGAGGATATCTCGAGGAGGGTGCATGTGGCGGGTAGGCGATGCTACCGACAAATATGCTCAATGATGCAACCGGTGCTATCTGAAGTCGCATGACAGTGTTCTTTCTTTGGAGAAGCGGCGTCTCGAGAGAAGGATGTGGTATACCCGGTTTTACGTGGCCAAGGTGCGGAGGGCAAGGGCTTTGTGGATAACTCCATCGGGCGTCGATCGTCCTGCGGTTTGATGACATCCACGCTATGTTGAACCTTCATCCGCTGCACTACACCTTCGTTCGGCTATTTTCGCTGAGTATGGAGATGCGGATCATTAGCGACAAGACCCGGACATCGTGATAGTCGACCCCTTCTACATGCGTGCCAAGATCTTGGGCAGCGGCTGGGACCGCAAGTCGCGAGTTCTTACCTTGAAGGCGTCATTCGGCAAACCAAGATAAGGATAACTTCCTCGTGCCTTACTTTCCGAGTAAGTCCTCCCCTCAACCGCCCGTAACATATGAATTCTTAGATTTGATCGTTTTCTTTTAACATTCCGTGTTTTCTGCGGTGACACACATTGCGCTCATCCTCCTAAGCCCCAAATATTCCATGGCCACGTATTTCGACCGGACCGTCAATCGAGCGTAGACTACACAAATGTTAAGAAGGTTCTTGATGATGTTCTCCCAGCTCGCCTAATCTGGAGGCACCTTCACCAGCCTATTAAGTAAATCACGGCAAGCACGTGTTCTCCCACAATCTGACGTTCTGCTGCGTCAAGCAGCCTTTGGCGATCGAAAGGGTGCCTACTATGCCATCCATCACATGCGGGCGATCGTGCGGGACCATCATCAACCACGCTACCGAGTAAACTCAAAGATTGGGCGCGGCGTGTCGACAATCCAGGGCGCGACATCGGACAAGAATTCTTTCGCATCCATTCGGAGTTTGCGGAAATCATCCATCAAGATGTCGCCGTACCTCGGGCAGTTCTACCTCGAAATCAACCGTCCAACGGTGACATCGACACAATGGTACAAATACAGGTGACAACGCCCGTTCTTTCATGACTCCCACGATAGACGGCGGTTTCATCCACGCTCCGGTCCCTTGAGTCGAGTCGAAAGCGGTGATCTTGTGTCTGGTTCTCAAACATCAATTGGCTCATGTTGTAATTAAACTTTAATGAACTTGTAGTATGTCTCTTTGGTTTCGAGTCGTTCAACTTAGATGTAATCGATGCTATTAATGTCTTGCTTTTCTCTTCCGATCGTTACATTTGCATACTTATATATTGCTTATGTTTTGTCGTGAATTGGTACTAACGTTTACGTTTGGCTAGTGCATAGCAATGCCGGCGTATGTAGTGTACAAGGGTAAGGTTCCCGAGTCTCTGACGGCGGGAGGAGTGTCGGAGACAGGTTCACCGATTTAGCGGTAACAGTTGCAAAGGTACACCACTAGGGCGAGGCGAATCTAGATCGCCCGCTATCTAGCGGGAGAGGGAGGGGCGTTGGAGGAACCGGATGAAGGCGAGTTTCATCGTGATGATGCTCATAGTGATGACCGCAGCTCTCTTCTATGTGATGATAGTTTAGATGATCGATATCGACTTGTAATGTGAAGACAAACTCGCTACTCGCGGTCTCGAGACTTGTAATATAATGTTCTATCTTTGTTCGGTCTTTTCAATTCGGAGACTAATATGATGAATTGTATTCAGAGACTAATATGATGAATTGTATTCTAATCTTCTATTGTATTCGATGAATCTGTTGTTGATGTGTGCTGTCTATATTTTGTCCAATTATACATTTTGTAACCTGTGCAAAAACAGAAAATAAAAAATAAAAAAAACCTAATATTCATACTAATGGCGCATCACACCACGATGCGCCATTAGTATGCCGAAGAATACTAATGGCGCATCCTTAAGCGAGTGCGCCATTAGTATGCCGGTTACTAATGGCGCATCATGCCTTGAATGCGCCATTAGTATGCCAAAGCACTGGTATACATGGCCCCACGGGAGGCATACTAATGGCGCCTTGTTGTATATACTAATGGCGCATCACGTAGTGCGCCATTAGTATATCGAATACTAATGGCGCACGGTGGTGCGCCATTAGTAAATTATACTAATGGCGTGGCACTAATGGCGCACCACCAATGCGCCATTAATGGCCAAATTAGGTGCGCCATTAGTAGGCCTTTTCCTAGTAGTGCATGCCCTGCCATGGCCGCAAGGGGGAGGGGGGAATACGTGTCGCACGCCCAGGACCGCACGAGGGGAAGCCCGGCTTTGCAGAGCGACGGGAAACCCTAAGGGGCGGCGAGGACGAACGACGCGAAGGATGACCAATCGATCGCCTGCATGAGTCAGCGCGATCGGTATACGTGGCGTCCGGTTTAGCCTGGGCCTCATACCCAGCTAACCCCGGCCCACTCCGATGCGGCCCGCACTCACTTTGCACCGGCCCGTCACGGCCCAAGATAGAATTCAAACGAAGCGCCTGAGCCGCCGCGATCCCGATATCCTGGGTCACCGGCGTTGACACCGCGGTGGTCGCCGGCGCCGGTCCGGCCACCGCCCGGCGCCCATTCTTTCTCCTTTTAACCACAATCCAAGACTCCGGACGAATCATGTCGAAAAGAGTTAGGTTTGGAAGACATACCTTAGGGCGGGGGCCCTTCCATTGCCTGATCGCCGTCGCCGCCATCCTCCGATGAACGACGCGCCGAACCATCTCCTTCTTCTCTCCCGCGTGAAGCCCCGTCCTAGCCGGATCGTCAATGGGCAAAAGTTTGTCAATAGTCATCGCCACTTCCTCTTCGTCGTATCCGGAATGGAAAAAATTTGTTGGAAATATGCCCTAGAGGCAATAATAAAAGCATTATTATTATATTTCCTTGTTCATGATAATTGTCTTTTATTCATGCTACAATTGTATTATCCGGAAATCGTAATACATGTGTGAATACATAGACCACAATACGTCCCTAGTGAGCCTCTAGTTGACTAGCTCGTTGGTCAATAGATAGTCATGGTTTCGACTATGGACATTGGATGTCGTTGATAATGGGATCACGTCATTGGGAGAATGGCGTGATGGACAAGACCCAATCCTAAGCATAGCACAAGATCGTGTAGTTCGTTTTGCTAGAGCTTTCTCAATGTCAAGTATCTATTCCTTAGACCATGAGATCGTGTAACTCCGGATACCGTAGGAGTGCTTTGGGTGTACCAAGCGTCGAGCGTGGCGGGTGACTATAAAGGTGCATTACGGTATCTCCGAAAGTGTCTCATTGGGTTGACACGGATCGAGACGGATTTGTCACTCCGTATTACGGAGAGGTATCACCGGGCCCACTCGGTAGTGCATCATCATAATGAGCTCAAAGTGACCAAGTGTCCGGTCACGGGATCATGCATTCTGATGCGACTAAAGTGACTTGCGATGCGAGACTGAACAAGGTATTGGGATACCGACGATCGAGTCTCGGGCAAGTAACATACCGTCGACAAAGGGAATAGTATCTGGGGTTGCTTGAATCCTCGACATCGTGGTTCATCCGATGACATCATCGAGGAGCATGTAGGAGCCAACACGGGTATCCAGATCCGCTGTTGGTTATTGACTGAGAGCATCTCGGTCATGTCGCATGTCTCCCGAACCCGTAGGGTCTACACACTTAAGGTTCGGTGGCGCTAGGGTTATTAGGAAGACTTGTATGTGATTACGAATGTTGTTGGAGTCCGGATGAGATCCCGGCGTCACGAGGAGTTCGGAAGGGTCGGAGGTAAAGATTTATATATGGGAAGTTGTCAAGCGGACACCGGAAAAGTTTTGGGGCATATCGGTATTGTCTGGGGTCACGGAAGGGTTCCGGAGGTTCACGGGAGGCCACCCCTCTCGGGGGCCACTTGGGCTGCGTGGGGAGGAGCCAGCCTGGTGGGCTGGGCGCACCCCCTCCTTGGGCCCTTGCGCCTAGGGTTGAGGGAACCCTAAAGGCGCCCCTTGCTTGGGGGGCAAGTCCCCCCTCCCCTTGGCCGCCGCCCCCCCTCTAGATGCATCTAGAGGGGCCGGCCCCCTTCTCCCTTCCCCCTATAAATAGAGGGGTGAGGGGAGGGCAGCCGCACCACAAGCCAAGGCGCAGCCCTCCCCTCCCCAACACCTCTCCTCCTCCGTTGTGTGCTCGGGCGAAGCCACAGCCGAGATCTTGCTTCTCCACCATCATCACGCCGTCGTGCTGCCGGTGGAGCTGTCTTCCTCAACCTCTCCTTCCTCCTTGCTGGATCAAGACGGAGGAGACGTCACCCGTACCGTACGTGTGTTGAACACGGAGTTGTTGTCCGTTCAGCACTTGGTCATCGGTGATCTGAATCACGTCGAGTACGACTCCATCATCACCGCTCCCTCGAACGCTTCTGTACGCGATCTACAAGTGGTATGTAGATGCAAACTCACTCCCATGACTCGTTGCTTAGATGAACTCATAGATGGATCTTGGTGAAACCGTAGGAAAAATTTTAATTTTCTGCAACGTTCCCCAACAGTGGCATCATGAGCTAGGTCTATGCGTAGTTCTCTATTGCACGAGTAGAACACAATTTGGTTGTGGGCGTAGATCTTGTCAACTTGCTTGCCGCTACTAGTCTTATCTTGCTTCAGCGGTATTGTGGGATGAAGCGGCCGGACCAACCTTACGTGCGCTTCGTGAGACCGGTTCCACCGACTAACATGCACTAGTTGCATAAGGTGGCTGGTGGGTGTCTGTCTCCCACTTTAGTTGAAGTGGATTCGATGAAAAGGGTCCTTATGAAGGGTAAATAGAAGTTGACAAAATCACGTTGTGGTTATTCGTAGGTAAGAAAATGTTCTTGCTAGAACCCAATTGCAGCCACGTAAAAGATGCAACAACAATTAGAGGACGTCTAACCTGTTTTTGCAGCAATTGTCATGTGATGTGATATGGCCAGAAGTTGTGATGAATGATGAATGATATATTGTGATATATGAGATCATGTTCTTGTAATAGGAATCACGACTTGCATGTCGATGAGTATGACAACCGGCAGGAGCCATAGGAGTTGTCTTTATTTTTTGTATGACTTGCGTGTCATTGAAGAACGCCATGTAAACTACTTTACTTTATTACCAAACATGTTAGTCATAGAAGTAGAAGTAGTCATTGGCGTGACAACTTCATGAAGACACGATGATGGAGATCATGATGATAGAGATCATGGTGTCATGCCGGTGACAAGATGATCATGGAGCCCCGAAGATGAAGATCAAAGGAGCTATATGATATTGGCCATATCATGTCACTACTTTATATAATTGCATGTGATGTTTATTATGTTTTATGCATCTTGTTTACTTAGAACGACGGTAGTAAATAAGATGATCCTTACAACAATTTCAAGAAGTGTTCTCCCTAACTGTGCACCGTTGCTAAAGTTAAATGCTTTGAAGCACCACGTGATGATCGGGTGTGATAGATCCTTACGTTCACATACAACGGGTGTAAGACAGTTTTACACATGCAAAACACTTAGGGTTAACTTGACGAGCCTAGCATGTACAGACATGGCCTCGGAACATGGAGACCGAAAGGTCGAACACGAGTCGTATAGAAGATACGATCAACATGAGAATGTTCACCGACGATGACTAGTCCGTCTCACGTGATGATCGGACACGGCCTAGTCGACTCGGATCGTGTAACACTTAGATGACTAGAGGGATGTCAAATCTGAGTGGGAGTTCATTCAATAATTTGATTAAGATGAACTTAATTATCATGAACTTAGTCTAAAACTTTTGCAAAATATGTCTTGTAGATCAAATGGCCAACGCTCATGTCAACATGAACTTCAACGCGTTCCTAGAAAACCAAGCTGAAAGATGATGGCAGCAACTATACGGACTGGGTCCGAACACGAGATCATCCTCATAGCTGCCAAGAAGGCATATGTCCTAGAAGCACCATTAGGTGACCCACCTGCTCTCCCAAAGACTGCAAGACGATTTGAGCGTTTGGCGGAACCGCATCGATGATTACTCCCTCGTTCGGTGCGGCATGCTTTACAGACTTAGAACCGGGGCTCCAAAAGCGTTTTGAGCGACACGGAGCATATGAGATGTTCAAGAGCTGAAACTAGTTTTCCAAGCTCATGCCCGGTCGAGAGATATGAAGTCTCCGACAATTTCTATAGTTGTAAGATGGAGGAAAACAGTTCATCGGTGAGCACATACTCAAAATGTCAGGTTGCACAACCCGTCCCAGTGAAATTAACCTCCGGACGAGGCGGTCATTGACAGAATCCTTGATCGCTCCCACCAAGCTACAAGAGCTTCGTGATGAACTACAATATGCAAGGGATGGTGAAGACCATTCCTGATGTATTTTCAATCTGAAGTCAGCAGAGGTTGAAATCAAGAAAGAACATCAAGTGTTGATGGTCAATAAGACCACTAAGTTTAAGAAGGGCAAGGGTAAGAAGAACTTCAAGAAGGGCGGCAAAGATGTTGCCGCTACCGTAAGCCGATTGCCGGAAGAAGTCAAAGAATGGACCCAAGCCCGAGATAGAGTGCTTTTATTGCAAGGGAAGGGTCCTTTGGAAGCGGAACTGCCCCAAATACTTAGCGGATAAGAAGGCCGCAACACCAAAGGTATATTTGATATACATGTAATTGATGTGTACCTTACCGATTACTCGTAGTAACTCCCAGGTATTTGATACGGGTGCCGTTGCTCATATTTGTAACTCACAGCAGGAGCTGCGGAATAAGCGGAGATCGGCGAAGGACGAGGTGACGATCGCGCCGGGAATGGTTCAGAGTCGATGTGATCGTCGTCGGCACGCTACCTCTACATTTACCTACGGGATTAGTTTTGAACCTTAATAATTGTTATTTGGTGCCAAGTTTGAGCATGAACATTGTATCTGGGTCTCGTTTGATACGAGATGGCTACTCATTTAAATCCGAGAATAATGGTTGTTCTATTTATATGAGAGATATGTTTTATGGTCATGCTCCAATGGTCAATGGTTTATTCTTAATGAATCTCGAGCGTAATGTTACACATGTTCATAGCATGAATACCAAAAGATGTAAAGTTGATAACGATAGTCCCACATACTTGTGGCACTGCCGCCTTGGTCACATTGGTGTCAAGCGCATGAAGAAGCTCCATGCTGATGGACTTTTGGAGTCTCTAGATTATGAATCATTTGACACATGCGAACCATGCCTCATGGGCAAGATGACCAAGACTCCGTTCTCCGAACAATGGGCGAGCAACCAACTTGTTGGAAATCATACATACCGATGTATGCGGTCCAATGAGCGTTGAGGCTCGCAGAGGATATCGTTATGTTCTCACTCTCACGGATGACTTGAGTAGATATGGGTATGTCTACTTGATGAAACACAAGTCTGAGACCTTTGAAAAGTTCAAGGAATTTCAGAATGAAGTAGAGAATCAACGTGACCGAAAGATAAAATTCTTACGATCGGATCGTGGAGGAGAATATTTAAGTCACGAATTTGGTACACACTTAAGGAAATGTGGAATCGTTTCACAACTCACGCCACCTGGAACAACTCAGCATAACGGTGTGTCCGAACGTCGTAATCGCACTCTATTGGATATGGTGCGATCTATGATGTCTCTTACCGATTTACCGCTATCATTTTGGGGATACTCTCTAGAGACAGCTACATTCACTTTAAATAGGGCACCGTCTAAATCCGTTGAGACGACACCGTATGAATTATGGTTTGGGAAGAAACCTAAGTATCGTTTCTAAAAGTTTGGGGATGTGATGCTTATGTCAAGAAACTTCAACTGAAAAGCTCGAACCCAAGTCGAAGAAATGCGTCTTCATAGGATACCCTAAGGAAACCATAGGGTATACCTTCTACTTAAGATCCGAGGCAAGATCTTTGTTGCCAAGAACGGATCCTTTACGGAAAAAGAGTTTCTCTCGAAAGAAGTAAGTGGGAGGAAAGTAGAACTCGATGAAGTACTACCTCTTGAGCGAGATAGTAGTGCAGCTCAGAAAATGTTCTGTGATGCCTACACCAATCAAGAGGAAAATAGTGATGATGATCAAGGTACTTGGGATCAAGTTGCTCTTGAACTCAGAGGTCCACAAGGGCACGTTCCGCACTGCATGATGCACGGCAACCCTGTCACGGAAATCATGTTGTTAGACAATGGTGAACCTTGAACTATGAAGAAGCGATGGCGGGCCCAGATTTCAACAAATGGCTAGAAGCCATGAAATCCGAGATAGAATCCATGTTTGAAAACAAAGGATGGACTTTGACTGACTTGCCCGATGATCGGCGAGCGATAGAAAACAAATGGATCTTTAAGAAGAAGGCGGACGCGGATGGTAATATTACCATCTATAAAGCTCGACTTGTCGCTAAGGGTTATCGGCAAGTTCAAGGGATTGACTACGATGAGACTTTCTCTCCGTGGCGAAGCTTAAGTCCGTCCGAATCATGTTAGCAATTGCCACATACTATGATTATGAGATATGGTAGATGGACGTCAAAACGGCATTCCTTAACGGTTATCTTAAGGAAGAGCTGTATATGATGCAGCCGGAGGGTTTTGTCGATCCTAAGAATGCTAACAAAGTATGCAAGCTCCAGCGATCCATTTATGGGCTGGTGCAAGCATCTCGGAGTTGGAACATTCGCTTTGATGAAATGATCAAAGCGTTTGGGTTATCTGAGACTTATGGAGAAGCTGCGTTTACAAGAAAGTGAGTGGGAGCTCAGTAGCATTTCTCATATTATATGTAGATGACATACTTTTGATGGGAAATGATATAGAATTCTTGGACAACATTAAGGCCTACTTGAATAAGTGTTTTTCAATGAAGGACCTTGGAGAAGCTGCTTATATATTAGGCATCAAGATCTATAGAGATAGATCGAGACGCCTCATAGGTCTTTCACAAAGCACATACCTTGACAAGATTTTGAAGAAGTTCAAAATGGATCGGTCCAAGAAAGGGTTCTTGCCTGTACTACAAGGTGTGAGATTGAGCTCGGCTCAATGCCCGACCACGGCAAAAGATAAAGAAGAGATGAGTGTCATCCCCTATGCTTCAGCCATAGGATCTATTATGTATGCCATCTTGGGTACCAGACTGATATAAACCTTGCCGTAAGTTTGGTAGGAAGGTACCAAAGTAATCCCGCAAGGAACAACGGACAGCGGTCAAGAATATCCTAAAGTACACGAAAAGGACGAAGGACATGTTTCTCGTTTATGGAGGTGACGAAGAGCTCGTCAGTAAAGGGTTACGTCGATGCTAGCTTCGACACGATCTGATGACTCTAAGTCACAAACCGGATCGTGTATATGTTGAATGGTGGAGCGATGGCTGGTGCAGCTGCAAGCGAGCGTCGTGGCGGGATCTACATGTGAAGCGGAGTACATGGCAGCCTCGGAGGCAGCGCATGAAGCAATTTGGGTGAAGGAGTTCATCACCGACCTAGGAGTCATACCCAATGCGTCGGGGCCAATCAAACTCTTCTGTGACAACACCGGAGCTATTGCACTTGCCAAGGAGCCCAGGTTTCACAGAAGACCGAGCACATCAAGCGTCGCTTCAACTCCATCCGTGAAAATGTTCGGGATGGAGATATAGAAATTTGTAAAGTGCATACGGATCTGAATGTCGCAGATCCATTGACTAAACCTCTTCATGGGCAAAACATGATCAACACCGAACTCTATGGGTGTTCGATTCATCACAATGTAAACTAGATTATTGACTCTAGTGCAAGTGGGAGACTGTTGAAAATATGCCCTAGAGGCAATAATAAAAGGATTATTATTATATTTCCTTGTTCATGATAATTGTCTTTTATTCATGCTATAATTGTATTATCCGGAAATCGTAATACATGTGTGAATACATAGACCACAATCGTCCCTAGTGAGCCTCTAGTTGACTAGCTCGTTGGTCAATAGATAGTCATGGTTTCGACTATGGACATTGGATGTCGTTGATAACGGGATCACGTCATTGGGAGAATGACGTGATGGACAAGACAATCCTAAGCATAGCACAAGATCGTGTAGTTCGTTTTGCTAGAGCTTTCTCAATGTCAAGTATCTATTCCTTAGACCATGAGATCGTGTAACTCCGGATACCGTAGGAGTGTTTTGGGTGTACCAAACATCACAACGTGGCGGGTGACTATAAAGGTGCATTACGGTATCTCCGAAAGTGTCATTGGGTTGACACGGATCGAGACAGGATTTGTCACTCCGTATTACGGAGAGGTATCACTGGCCCACTCGGTAGTGCATCATCATAATGAGCTCAAAGTGACCAAGTGTCCGGTCACGGGATCATGCATTACGTGCGAGTAAAGTGACTTGCGGTAACGAGACCGAACAAGGTATTGGGATACCGACGATCGAGTCTCGGGAAGTAACATACCGTCGACAAAGGGAATAGTATCTGGGTTGCTTGAATCCTCGACATCATGGTTCATCCGATGACATCATCGAGGAGCATGTGGGAGCCAACATGGGTATCTAGATCCCGCTGTTGGTTATTGACCGAGAGCGTCTCGGTCATGTCGCATGTCTCCGAACCCGTAGGGTCTACACACTAAGGTTCGGTGGCGCTAGGGTTATTAGGAAGACTTGTATGTGATTACGAATGTTGTTGAGTCCGGATGAGATCCCGGACGTCACGAGGAGTTCGGAAGGGTCCGGAGGTAAAGATTTATATATGGGAAATTGTCAAACGGACACCGAAAAGTTTGGGGCATATCGGTATTGTCAGGGGTCACCTAAGGGTTCGGAGGTTCACGGGAGGGCCACCCCTCTCGGGGGCCACTTGGGCTGCGTGGGGAGGAGCCAGCCCTGGTGGGCTGGGCGCACCCTCCCTTGGGCCCTTGCGCCTAGGGTTGAGGGGAACCCTAAAGGCGCGCCTGCTTGGGGGCAAGTCCCTCCTAACCGCCGCCCCTCTAGATGCATCTAGAGGGCCGCCCCTCTCCCTTCCCCTATAAATAGAGGGGTGAGGGAGGCAGCCGCACCACAAGCCAAGGCGCAGCCCTCCCTCCCAACACCTCTCCTCCTCCGTTGTGTGCTCGGGCGAAGCCTCGCCGAGATCTTGCTTCTCCACCATCATCACGCCGTCGTGCTGCCGGTGGAGCTGTCTTCCTCAACCTCTCCTTCCTCCTTGCTGGATCAAGACGGAGGAGACGTCACCCGTACCGTACGTGTGTTGAACGCGGAGGTGCTGTCCGTTCAGCACTTGGTCATCGGTGATCTGAATCACGTCGAGTACGACTCCATCATCACAGCTCCCTCGAACGCTTCCGTACGCGATCTACAAGTGGTATGTTGATGCAAACTCACTCCCATGACTCGTTGGTTAGATGAACTCATAGATGGATCTTGGTGAAACCGTAGGAAAATTTTTAATTTTCTGCAACGTTCCCCAACAAAATTCGCAGATGAGGTACGACGGGGTCGGCGATGGCGAAGTTGCCGGTGAGCTCTCATCCCCGTCCGCCTCCCCATCCGCATCTTCATCGTCGGCGTCGGCCAGCGCCCAGAAACGGCCCCTGACCCGGCGCCGATCACAAGGGGATGAGGGCGGCGTGCATGCAGTCGCCCACGCAGTCGCCTTTCCCATCGCCTGATCTAGGGTACTTCTATTTCCCCGTACGCGGAGGAGTGTTGCTAAATCTTAGTCGACTAAGACTTGCAATGTCTCAGTCGATGCTATATTCCTAAGATTTTGCATGAAAATTAGTGCATTTTTTTCATTTTCTTTCATCACTTGATCAAGACTTGATGAAAATTTGTGGTTGTATATATGGATGGACTCGAATTATCACCCGATCATATGATTGGATGACATTGATTACAATTTGGGGCCGAAGGTGTCATGGTGTGACGTCCTACCTTTTGTTGCAGGTGCCGTACTATCTATTTATCTTTTTGTAGGTGTCTCTTAATCGACGGAAACATCTTCTCTCATGAATGCGCATTGTCCGAAGTACTAAAATAAATCCATGATAAATGCAAGCATCAGAGAGCTTGAACTTTACTGGGTTAGAGATATCATTGTCCTCCTAACTATCCAACCACAAATTGGTTTGCTACTATCTATCTATGGTGTTGTTTTTTTAGGCTCCTCGGCCTCATCGGCACATGCCGTAGGCCCCAATCATATGTAGTTTACGAACTTCACCTTCACCAAGAAGTACCCACCGGCGCCTGAGAACTGAGATTTATATAACCACCGGTGGAGCTACCTTGTGGCCGAATGGGCCATGGCCCGCCCAGCTTAAAAAAAACATAAAAACTATACATAGGCCCGGCCCATAAAATACAGAGTACTACAAAGACAGCTACAAGATTTAGCATCAGCTTCAGCCCAGCCCGCCCAGCTTTCTATTCGTAGCTCCGCCACTGTATATAACCATAGCATTTACTTTGCTTCCAAACTGGAAATTAGCCAAGCGAGATCGTAAACAGATAGAGTTTCCTTCAATGAATTAATAAACACGCGCGCATGTAGCTATTTGTAGTTGCTGACAAAATTAAAGCACGCTCTCTGGCAGCTACATGGTCCGGCAGTTACATGATCAGAAGTACAGCGGGTACTGGTGGGGGTAGTAGGAGCTGGGCGGGTAGAAGAAGTAGGGCGGCGGGTGCACGGGCTCGGGCTTCGGCTCATCCTTCTTCTTCTCCTCCGGTTTCTTCACTTCCTCCACCTTGATGATTTGGGCGTGGCCGAGCTTCTTGCGGAGGCAGCTGACGAGGCACACCGAGTCGACGCCGTCGCCGACCACCTCCAGCTGG
The DNA here is from genome assembly GCA_021605205.1 of Aegilops longissima. NCBI lineage: Eukaryota > Viridiplantae > Streptophyta > Magnoliopsida > Poales > Poaceae > Aegilops > Aegilops longissima. Next base: position 561,111,419 of record CM038677.1, read on the forward strand.
TCCCTCGCGTCTCCGGTTATCCCCATGGACGTCACCCCAGCTGCTTTGGCGGCCAGCGTCAGTGCTTTGGACCGGCTCTTGTCGCACGACATGCTCAACTGGATGACAATCTTTTGCTGCAACAACAAGAAGGAGGATCAATCGTATGCTCCAGCTTCAGAGTAATGTATCGACTGCTCGAAATTGAGCTGCTAAACAAAACAAGACGAGAAGTAAACAAATGGTAGGAGCAGACACCCACCTTCATTGCTTGCCGCTGCTGTGAAGGAGAAACAGGAACTCAATGGGGAAATGTTGGTATTCGAGGCAAGCTAGAATGGTTTGGTTAGCAACTGATCGATCTTTAGCAGATGCAATGCAGCCAAGTGTATGTATAGCTTGTGATGATTTGGTGGAGGGGATAGCTGCCTTATATACATGCACGCAGTGGGTGCGGGTGTGGGAGCAGAGACCTAGAGTTATCAGTATCAGGAGCGATCCCAACGAAGCTAGTCGTAAGAAGATTCGTAGCAGCGGCTGTTGAGCTCGCAGTAAGTAGACTAATACAAGTGCCCAAATGGGCAAGTGGATGTAAGCGCGTCCTGATCACAATCACATGCGCTCCTTGAATTTTCCGATGGACAGGCTACCCAGTAATGCAGAGACATTAAACAATGACTTTGTGACGAGATCTGAATTCCAGGACGACGCGACCCACCCAATTATTGTCGATTGGCTTCTCCGAACACGCGGTTGCGGACATACCCACGTAGACCCAGTCGATCGGTTCGTTAACAATATCAGCATGAACGAGACAAAATACCTGGATACAATAGCTAAAATTCAACTGATCAGCGGTCCTCGATCAGCTACTAGTAGTACCATTTTTTATCTTAGTTTTCTAAATAGGCTTTTGCCCCTTTTTAAATATATTAGCAAAAAGGCTCTTGCGTTGCAACGAAAGGAAAAAACTCACTCATATCTCTAGCTGGGTCAGTTGAACAAACTATGCATAGTCGGTTGGCAGGTTATGAGATCGAACCCCTCCCATCGGTAATTTTATTTTTCTCCGGACCTGGCCCACAGTGCGCCGCCAGATGGGCTTTCTCCGTTGGGCCAAAACGGATGGCAAGTAATGAAACCAAATAGCTTACGTGAAATTAATTAAAGTGGGACCAAACAAAGCGGGACGAAACCAAAAATATCACATTCTTTTATTAGTAGGTATAGAAATCAACACCCGAATAAAGTACACGGTCGAATGATACAGGGTGATAAGGTAACCCTCCGAGGATAACCGGACCATGTAAGATGCATGCGACTATGCCGTCTAGAGAAAGCACATGCGGAATTGATTACAACACCATACTACGTCCTATAACACCTAAGCTTCACGATAACATCCCCCAGGAAGGAGAACGGTGCTAACCATCGCCACTGCCAAGTCCACAATGAACAAAGGTTCTCACCCGGAACACAGACATGTAGAGGAGCACCATGACGATCTCTTCAGGAAGGTATGACCATCAACAATTTCGAGGATGGAATTTCTTTAAGGGGTGGAGGCTGTCATGACCCATAGTTTAGACAAGAGAGGGGACATTTCTTTTTCGAATGTGTGTTGTATTCATGCATACAAACTTTGGGGTAATTTTAGAACTTTTACTTAAGCTTACTTGTTAGATTCAGATAAAAAAATTGACACGGCCTTTGCTCATATTTGAGTTTTGGCACAATTCAAAAGTACGATTCATTTATGAATTGAGAATTCATTTAAATAACGAAAACAAGATTCAAACAGATCCACCAAAGACTAGCACCGATTGAATCCTGCAAGATCTGATGGAGACACGCCACCAAACGCCCTCTGGTGACGCAAGACACATCATCGGGACGGGGATTGGGCGTGAGAGATATTATTCCTACTAGGCAACATCACCGCCCCACACAGCCCCAACCGAGACACTGAAGCAAACAAGAATGAGAGCGGGGTCCCTTCCACAGACGAGGGGCTGAGGTCCTCCGCTCCTCCACCGCCCAAAGGCCATGGGAGGCGAGGTGGACCGGCGGCGCCGCCGATGGAAGGAAAAGAAATCCTAGTCACCTGAGAATAGTTTGGTGTGCGAGATTGTCCTTGTTTACTATCACACCTCGGCAAAAGTACCACATATTTTTTTTAACTTTTATTGGTACTTTTGACTTTTTTTTACTGTTGCCGATTGAAATCTCTTAGTACGTAGGATCTACCGAAATAGTAGTACATAGATGTACGTAGAATCTACAAAAATAGTAGTACATAGATGTACGTAGAATCTACAGAAATAGTAGTACATTGAAATCGAGTATGTAGAATCTACCAAAGGTTCCACCGGAATTCATCCACTGGACCACGCTAGTCGCCCCAAGAGGCTGTGGCATGGCGCAAGGCGGAGTTGTATCAAATCCCGCCAAAAAGGAACATTAAGCGGCGATGTGCTCAAAAATTGCGCAGGCATATTATTTTTGTCGTGGGAAATACATTACAAGGCTGAATATTTTTTTCAGAGAGAGGCATTACCAACCACATATCCTCGTAGAAATAAATATATATCTGACAAATCTGGTTAAACAAATACGGGAGCTCATTTCTTAAAAAATGGCCATTTCTTTTCGTACATGGGTATATGGGGTACCCATACCCCAGTATCTATTCGCCAATTCATTGTTGTATGCTTGATTGTGTCATGTGTACCTATCTATCATTGTGTTCTTTCAGTTATTTAAGCGTTGAAGCAATTGTGTCATCACCGGTGAGACAACCATGGACCGTTCTTGGACTCGTGGCCCTGATATTGTCAATCAATATATGATGACTTAGCGGCATAATCTGTAAATAATCATTATATGATCGATGACCTACCGGTCATAATCTGCAAATTCTGATAGTCCAGAAACACAATTCTATTTCAGACAGCGGTACGTTCTTATCAAACAAAAGGAAACGTTGCCATCTCTCACCATCTGCACCATTAAATTGGCCATCGTGCGGGCCATTGTGTTCAGCGGTGTCATTTTCATGAACGTGTGATCGAATTAATTCTTCTTTAGGCTCTGAAGTTAGTTAGCTGATTCACAAGTTTGACCATCTATAAGAAATGCAGACTAGGTCTCGGAGCCAAGGTGGCGACCTCGGGCGGTGGTGCTGCGTCGTCCTCAGCAAATGGCGGAGGCGGGTGCTGGCTGCCCATCAAGGCCGTGCGGGCGGCGCGGTGACGGCGGGCGATGGCTGTGGTGCGCGGTGGCTTCGGGGCACCCGCATCAGATCTGAACGCATTCCTCTTCAACCTCTTGTCACCCTCGTCTCAGATCCGTTCTCCGGCGGCCTCCGGGCACCGTAGCCGTGTCTCCTCTCGAGGTGGGGGTTGGCAGAGGGACCGGAGAAATCCATAGCTGGCTATGCTGGCCTGCCGGCGGCGACGCCCATGGGCGCCGTCCCCTACCTGTAGGCGCTGGTAAAAATGCCCCCTTTCCCCCTCCTCTTCCTCCCGTGTTGCTCGTGGACCAGGTGAAAACCCAAATCCCTCGGGATTGGGCGGCGGCGACGCCGTGGGCGCCGTCACCCTCAAGGGGGTGCCGTCTTTGGTGAGCTTTGGGGGAAATGTGCTTGTTCCGGTTGGGGGTTGCTCGGTCTTCAACAGCCTTGCCGTATAGCTTGCTTCTCCTCGTGTGCAGCTATCATGTATTGCCAATGCTTTCCTTGGATGAGCTCCAAGTAGTTTGGCGGTGGTGTCCTGGTGTGGTCTTCCGGTTGGCAACGGCATCGGTCGCTCTTTAGCCCTCGGGTGGGCGTCTCCACCTTTCGACGGATCGGCGCCCTTCGTGCCAGGGCGAGGGGGCAGTGAGCCCCCTTCTGAGGTGGAGGAGGGTGACATCGACGACCAGAGCCCATGGAGCTGACAACGAAGATCCTCCAACTACTGTTTGTTTCTTCCCCAAGCTTTGCCGGTGCCCTGCGTGGTGTTCTACTCGCTGTGGAGGGCTTCTTCAACTTCTAGCTGGACTTGTGCTTTAGTTTTCATATCTTTGCTAGTAGCTTGTAGTAGCATGATAGCTTTTACACAGCATCATGTATCGCCTTGCTGTTTTGTTCTTTGTTTCCTTTGTTTGTTCGATGTAATCCTGACCGGTTGATGGCTTTATTAATTCAAAATCCGGCTTTTCTTGAGCCTTTGTTCTAAAAAAACAATCTATTCATTAGAACAGTTCCTAAATCCCGATCGATACACCAGTCTGGTTGCCGTGCTCGATCTGTGCAGTTGGTGGCCAATACTTTTGTTTAGAATTGGGAATTGTGGGATGTAGACAACCTGATACCAACAGTCTTGTACTTTTGTTACTGTCATAAACTTCTGGTCAGCAGTTTGGTTACTCTACACTTGTCATTGACCCGGCCCACCCCCACTGACTGATGTAGTAAGTAAGACAAAGAAAATCGTGCGTTTAGTTCGGGAACCAAATGGAATGGAATGTAAAAAGATGAAGAAAATAAGACCTTCTCCTGATGTTTTGACACTGGAGACAAGCATTGCACGGTGCTATGTTTATATGCAGATAATTTGAGAATACAAACCTTTAACTATACTTGACGGTGCAGATCTTATTCAGAATTATCACCTGATCATATGATGGGAGGACATGCGTCACAATGTGGGGCTGAGGGCATCATGGTGTGACGTCCCACCTTTTCTTGCAGGTGACGAACTGTCTATCTATCGTTCGTGTTTGACGCACATGTAGTTTAGGAACTAGCACCTTCACCAAGAAGTAAGTGCGTGAGAACTGAGATTCATATAATCATAGCGTTTGCTTTGATTTCACACTGGAAATTAGCCAAGCGAGCTCGTAAATATAGATAAGAGTATCTCTCGTTTTTTTTTCATTTCCATCAATGAATTAATAAACACGCGTATAGTACGTCAAAATGGATCTCTGGCAGTTACATGGTCCGGCAGTTCCCGGGCTGTTCCTCGCATACTACCATGTGCGGCGCCTGGTACTGGTGGTGGTAGTAGCTGGGCGGGTAGTAGCACGGCGGCGGGTTCACGGGCACGGGCACGGCCGGCTTCGGCTCATCCTTCTTCTTCTCCTCCGGCTTCTTCACCTCCTCCACCTTGATGATTTGGGCGTGGCCGAGCTTCTTGCAGAGGCAGCTGACGAGGCACACCGGGTCGACGCCGTCACCGACCACCTCCAGCTGGTCCCTCGCGTCTCCGGTTATCCCCATGGACGTCACCCCGGCTGCTCTGGCGGCCAGCGTCAGTGTTTTGGACCGGCTCTTGTCGCACGGCATGCTCAATTGGATGACAATCTTTTGCTGCAACAAGGAGAGAAGCCATGGATCAATCTTCAGAGTAATGTATCAATTGCTCAAAATTAAGATCCTAAACAAGGCAACAGGGGAGGTAAACAAAAAATAGGAGCAGGAACTGAATATGGTTCCTCACCTTCATTGCTTGCTGCTGGGTTGCTAGATGCCTGTGAAGGAGAAGCAGGGACTTGATGGGGAAATGTTGGTGTTCGAGGCGAGGCTATAATGGTTTTGGTAGCTACTGATCGATCTTCCACAGATGCAAGTGTCTAGCTTGTGATGATATGGTGAAAGGGGATACCCCCCTTATATACACGCTAGAAAACTAGAGCTATCAGTATCAGGAGCAATCCCAACGCACTAGCTCGCTAGTAGTAAGAAGATTCGTAGCAGCTGCCGCAGTTGAGCTCCGACTGAGTAAACAACTGCCCAATTGGGCAAGTAGAGGCTAAGAGCATCCCCAACAGGCGCAGAAGGGGCGCGCGTAAAAAACAGCTTTAGCGCGTGCCCATCGCCTGGTTTGGCCATGGCGTAGCGCTATGCATTCCAAATGATCGTATTAAAATGCAGTGTGCCGCTTCCAGAAATACATGCAAAAAATGCAGCGCACACATAACATTTTTTTTATTTTCGAAAGCATAGATATAATAAAAACAAGATAAATTGCATAAATAAAAACGATACAAAGGTATTTTACATCGGTGCAACTAGATAGATAGTTCGAAAGCATAGATAAACTACGACGCAACTAGATAGAAACTACTCCAAGTCGCTATCATCATCACCATTATCATCCTCGGCGGTGTCGTCCGAGGTGTCTAGCCAGATGTCCAGCCACCGATCATCGTCCGGCGTGAAGAACGATTGCCCACCTGCTGCAACGATGTCGGACTGCACATTCGCCAACGCCTTCCGCTGACGCCTTTCCAACCGCGTCTCGCGGCGCCTTCGCGTGTCCTACTCGCGGCGCCTTCGCGTGTCCTACTCGCGGCGCCTTGCCCAGTAGGCCTGCTCATAGGCGACGTCCTCCGGGTGGCGCTGGCGCCACTCCGCTTGACCCGCTTCGTCCTCTGGCGGCGAGGCGGCGGCGTTGCCGCTGGCGTGCTCGCCGCGGTCTTCCGCCGTGTTGAGACGAGAGCGGCGGTGCGGCGTTGGCGTTTGCTGGGCGTGTAGACATCTTGAAGTTCATCGCAGCGCTGCCGCCTAGCGCCCGCCACGCGTCGTCTGTAGCGTGCGCGCCTCGCCCGCCGCCTCGTGACGTGCGAGGCCGAGCCGAGATCGCGGGCGTATCTCCGCGAGTAGCTGCCGTTAGGCGCGGCGGCGCCGCGGTAGCCGGACGCTCCTCGGCGCAGCGGCATGGCGGCGCGGCGAGAGAGAGAGAAGAGGAGAAGAGAAGCATGGAGAAAGCGCGTGGCGCGCGCGCACTTTATAGGCGCGCGAAGCGGCGCTAAAAATGGCGCGCGAAATGGCGCCTTTTCGCGTCTTGTAATCGGTTTCAGCAGCGTTTTCCATGACTCTTGCCGGAGCGCAAAAAACGTCCAGCCGCTAAAAGCTGGGTTTACCCCGCGCGCGTCGTTTGGCGCGGCCGTTGGGGATGCTCTAAATCTCATGCTTTGACACTTTTTCGATACCTATTCAAGATCTAACCCTAGTTTAATTTTTTTTCGAGATCTGACCCTTTTGCTACCGCCAGGGTCCATGACGGTAGGGTATAACAGCCTACCGCCAAGGCCCCTGGCGGTAGGGTTGCATGTCCTACCGCAAAATTTTGCTAAGTATTAAATACAGTACGTACTCGTGCCTATCGCCAAGCACCTTGGCGGTAGGGTTGTACATGCTACCGCCATTATGTTTGGCGGTAGGGATGTTTCCTACCGCCAAGGTCCCTGACGGTAGGCTGTTACACCCTACTGCCATGGACCCTGGGGTAGCAAAAGGATCAGATCTTAATTTTTTTTAACTAGAATCAGATCATAAATAGATATCAGAAAAAGGTCAAAACACCAAATTTTGCCGCAAGTAGACATGCATGTAAACGCGTCCTCATCACAAAGGACTCGGTTGAATTTTTCCGATCGGCAGGCTACCCATGGAGAGACTAGACAATGACTTGTGACGAGATCTGCCCAACTTTATCACCAGTTGGCCACGTTGGATGCTCCACCGAAGACGCGGCTGCGTACATAACTACGCAGCAGCTCAAGTTCAACCGATCGGGGGTCCTCGATCAGCTCAATCAACAATAATTTTGTCTTAGGAACACGCGGGAGCAGACACTACTGGAATTTTCTTGTATGCCGGATGTAATGCTCTTCGCCGAGTGCTAAAACACGGACACTCGGCAAAGCAAGATTTACCGAGTGTCATTCTCGGCAAACCCAGCGTCACGGCAAATTGACATCTTTGCCGTCACTGCCTCACGGCAAAGAGGCACAGCACGGCAAAGTTGCAGACGCTGGGAGCCGCTCACGGCAAAGAGGAGCCACGTGGCATGCCCGTCCGCAACAGACGGCTCCGTCAGTTACTGCGTGCTTTGCCGAGCGTCACTCTCGGCAAAGCATATGCAACATCCTTTTTTTGTGTTCTTTCTAACTAACATGTGGTCCCACTGATCACATTTCAGTAAAAGTTTTAAATAACTTGCTAAATATTTTTGAAAAAAAATGACGATATCTTTGCCGAGAGCTGCTCTTGGCAATCCTTCTGACCAGTACGACAGTGTGGCCTACATGGGGGCTGGCAATTTACATAGCTTTGCCGAGAGCTAGGCTCGGCAATGCTCGCCTTCTTTTCCGAGAGCTGCTCTCGGAAAAGTTGTGGCACAACAGTAGTGTCCCAGACGACTATGTTTTCGAGAGGAGCTCTCGGTAGTATATCGTTTTTCGAGTGTTACTCTCGGAAATCTTTCCCATCCATTCTGCTGTCAAGCTATTTCTTTTCTGATCCCTGCAGATAAAAACAACTGCAGTGCAATTTGATCATATATAGGCATAATTTGATCTAGTCCACACATATATAGGCATAATTTGATCATATATAGGCATAATTTGATCTACTCCACACATATATAGGCATAATTAGGATTGTCCACATATTGTCACACACAAGTCGAATGTATTATCCTAGTAGACGTCACACACAAGTCGCAAATTCATACATATTGTCACTACTTGCAAAACACGTGCACGACACAATAGAAGTACACTTGTTCATATATAGATCATCTTGAGGAGGAGAGGCCATTGGGTTAACATTCCGGAGGAGGAGGAGGGGCATCACTTGCACTGCTTCGAGATTGCATAAGAACCTATAAGATGAGAGTCACGTGAGGGTGGTTCGTCCATATGTAATGAATCTTCTACTCTAGTTTAGATAATGTTCTACCTGTAGTTGATCCTCAAGCAGCTTCAACCTCTTGTTCGTGTCTTCCCGTTCCTTTTCTCTGGACTCCTACTCAGCCTTCCGCATTTGCTCCTCTTCAACAGCCCGCTGCGCCATTAAATCATGTAACATGGCATTAGGCTCATATAGGTTGGAACTGTGCTATTTCGAGGCATGGACATAAATGAAAGGTTAGGATGCTAACCTTGAGACGCGCTATCTCACGTGATGCGGCGGTTGGGCGACTCCCTATGGACGGAGTTTAGCTGGTTCTCGATGCGCGTATCTCGTGCAGCTTGCGATGCGAGGAGGTGGTGATCCCCCCATTGCAAAGGAGGCGGCGGCTATGGCCCTTCCCCTTGCCAGCAATGATGAGAAGCTCAGGATCAAGGGGTTGGACGTAGGTTCGGCTTCCTGCCCGTGCACCTCCTGGAAGACCTCTTTGAAGGTCCGTCACTTCTCCTCCGCCGACTCGCTGCAGAACTCGGCGCCATCCTTCCCCTTGTGGCCTTCTCTCCAGGCTTCCAGGATGTGGACCAGGCGACCTGCCTTCGCCTCCTGCAAAATTAACCATCAAGTTGAATGAACCAAGATGCATCGTGCGAAAAAGTTAACATCTTAATCCACATACCATGTGTTGCTTGAGAGCGGTTAGGTTCCGGCTCCCCTGGACATGAGCCGGGCCTGGCATTTTGGCTCGTTCGTTTCCCTTCTCCACATGTTGCGCCTGCCATGCTGGGTCACACCACATGTCAACCAGGGCCTCCCAACAATCCTCCTTCATCCAGGGTTCCTTCACCTAGTCAGACAAAATCGAATAATTGAGGAACAACAGGGATGAATCAAAGTACTAGCAACCGATGTAGTCACTTACCACTGACAGGTATTCTTCTAGCGACAAGTTGGTCTGGCAAGCAGTCTTCCTTGTCATCTTCTCTCCCTTCTCATCGAGCGGCCGACACTTCATCACGGCTTTGTACCGCAGCGTGTGCTTGGTGTCAGAGAGTATCTTTCGGGCAGATTTCACGATGCCTTTGATCGCCTTCTGCTTCTCACCGTCCACGCAAGAAAATGTTTGCTATAAGAAAGCATATGTCATCTTCTCACCATCCACGCAAGCAAGGATTTGGATATGGAAAAATGCAGTGGTCGGAGCGAAGATACTTACAAAAAAAGCATTGATGGCCCGAGTGGCCATGGTGACATCGTGCTCATCCTTGTTGTGTAGATATTGCTCCCAGGTTAAACCTGGCGACGGTGGATCGTCATCACCCGGCTTGGACAATCCAGGGAAGTGCTTCCTCAAGAGGGAGCCGATGACGTGGTTAGGTGGGCATGCCCCCTTAGGTTGTGTCGGGATAAATTCACACTGACTGCATGATATAAAAGACAAGCATATGTGAGTGTCAAAGCTGTGGCATCCAAAATATGATGGAAATGAAATGCTTGCTTACCCCTCTCCTATCGGGCAAATGACAGGACGGTTGCTGGCAGTAATTGGTTCCGGGACCTTCCCCGGACCACGCCCGGATTTCTTACTCTTGGAAATGTTGCCCGAGGTAGACCCCGAGCCGTCCGAGGCCTCCATGTCGCCCGACTCGGTAGCAAGCGGATCTGGTCCATCTAACTCCACTCCGACATCGCCATCCGATGATGACTCATAGTCGGGAGTGGACTGGTGGGAGGCGGACGACTCGGTCCTACCAATCGGGACTCTCCAGTACTTACTAGTGCCCCCATCAGAATCTGAAAAACAAAATAAATATGGTGAATATTAACCACACTACTTCAATAGGCATCAAACTTGTTTTTGATCAAAGAAGGGTTTTCCCCTTCCGATGCCAACAGGTATTCACTTTGTTGATTAGTTTGCATATCTATGTTAGGGACGATGACTAGTTGGATGCTTGGTTTCATTTCAATATTTCAATATAAAAGTGGAGCCGGCCTATATGTCCAAACTAAAAAAAATTAAGTTACGTGAAAGAAGAGTATAAGCACAACCAAAATGGTAAATAAAAAGTATTGAAGCATACTCCATGGTTTATTCAAGCTTCATTTTAACTGGATGTAATATATGCCAACATGCATAATTCATATATGATTCCCACTCTTTAGATCTTACAAATCTGACTTGGGTATAGAGTTCGCAACATGCTCCTCTAAATCCCGACACAATGACAACATGTATTTCATTGTTCTTGATGATAGACGGATATTAAAGTTCACTCAACATATGTGGATTATGGCACCATGGACTTTCAAGTACTCTTAGAAGGACCCCATGATTTGGATAGATGGCTGAAAGCTACAATTCTTAATCGTTGCGGTCTATTCCAAACTTCATTACACAAGCAAGCAATTTATCCATGGTTCGACTTTGAAACCAAATAATATATGATTCCTTAATGGTTACACAAGCAAGCATCTAACATTCACTACTGGAATCGCCCTATACCTGCATGTAACATTCACTAATGGCCTGAGAAAGAGGATGCCCCTGCCACCACAACTCTCAACGGTGGAGGAGGACAAGATACAGAGAAGAGAGAGGGAGGATGGGCCGGTTTTGTACTAACTTGAGGGCATCTCCAGCTGCCGCGCTACCCGAGGAGCTCCGCTGTGGCGGCCGTCCTCGGGCCGCATCGAAGAACCGCCGCGCCGGCCGCCGGCCATGAAGCTTGGTGGCGACAACAGTTGGGGGCGGTGGCCACAGTTGTTGGTGGTGGAGGAGGGGTGGCGGTGGCTGCAGTTGGGGGCAGTGGAGGAGGGGTGGCGGCGGCGATTTCGGCGGCAGCGGCGGTGGTGGCACGGTGGTGGTGCGGGGAACAGAGAGGGGGCGGTGGCCGCAGTTGGTGGTGGTGGAGGAGGGGTGGCGGTGGCTGCAGTTGGGGCGGTGGAGGAGGGGTGGCAGCGGCAGTTGGTGGTGGTTGAGGGCGGCGGTGGCGATTTCGGCGGCGGCGGCGGTGGTGGCGCGGGGAACAGAGAGGAGAAGAATGAAGATAGAAAGAAAGGGGAACGGTTAAGATCTAGGTTGGATGCTTTACCGAGAGTGACTCTCGAAAAAAGCGGCCATTACCGAGAGCCGATAATCGACCCTCGGTAACAACTGCTCTAATTTTTTGTGTTCCTTCTCTTTGTGTTTTTGTTTGGCAGTATGTTTTTACGACCAAAATTTGAAAATGCCATGACTTTTGATGAATTTTTTTGATAAAAGACTTTTGATGCACTCATATATATATATATATATATATATATATATATATATATATATATATGCTTTTTGGGTTAGATTTTTTCAAAACTCAACTTTAAAGAGTGTAAAGTAAAAAAACATGAGAAGAAGTAGTTGTTGACCGTGGACTTCTTCATTGTTGACGTCGTCGTTCTCTTGTCGTGGAGGAGAAGGAGGTTGATGAGGTTCATCTTGGTGTACTTCTCTTTTTCTTCATCTTGATGTGTCCCACTCGTGGATGCTTCCATATCAACTCTTCGTTCTCCTTGTCATGAGGTAGAAGCTTCCACTTGGATACACCCTCTCGGTGCTGAATAATGCCCTAGACCGCCGGGGCCACCGGATGGGTGCTCTATATAGAGACCGCCCGAGGGGGGGGAGGGAACCCCTACATGCGTGTGGCCCATGCATGTGCATGCAGGGGTGGTGTGCTATTTGAATAAGCAACGCACGTCCTTGACGTGACACGTGCCTCACAAACCACACACACGGGCGGGAACGTCGAGGACCGGCTGCGTCCGTCCCCGAGATAGAATCTTCGGTGGGTGATCCCGTGACAGAACGAGCCTAGACTTGGTCCGTCAACTCACGATGACATGCACTAACACGGATAAGCAGTTATTCACCGTGGACTACACCCTCTCGGTGCCGAATAACGCCATAGACCGCCAGGGCCACCGGATGGGTGCTCGATATGGAGAGCGCCCGAGGGGGAGGGAGGGCACCCCTACATGCGCGTGGCCCATGCATATGCATGCAGGGGTGGTGTGCTATTTGAATAAGCAACGCACGTCCTTGACGTGGCACATGCCTCACAAACCACATACACGGGCGGGAACGTCGAGGACTGACTGCGTTCGTCCCCGAGACAGTCTTCGGTAGGCGATCCCGTGACAGAATGGGCCTAGACTTGGACTGTCATCTCGCGATGACATGCACTAACACGAAGAAGCAATTATTCCCCGTGGCATACCCCCTCTAGGTGCTGAACAACACCCTAGACCGACGGGGCCACCGGAGAGGTGCCGATCTCTAGAACCGGACGAGGCCCATCCGAAGAAGAAAACACAAGACGGTAATTATGATGTGCTAAGGTTGTTTGCCAAGCATGAAAGAAAACAACAAAAAAAGTATAATACATATTATCGAGAATGGACAAGAAGGAAAGATATCTAGGTTAGATGCTTTATCGAGAGCAACTCTCGGAAAAGGTGGCCATTACCGAGAGCCGAGAATCGACCCTCGGTAAACACTGCTCTAATTTTTTCCCTTCTCTTTTTGTCTTTGTTTTGCACTACCTTTTTTGTATCTCATATTTCATATGCTTTTACGACCAAAGTTTATAAATTCCATGACTTTTGATGAATTATTTCAAAACTCAACTTAAAGAGTGTAAAGTAATAAACATGAGAAGAAGCAGTTGTTGACCGTGGCCTACACCCACTCTCGGTGCCGGTCACCTTCCTTGACCACCGGGGCCACCGGATAGCCCATTCATAGCCCATGCATATACATGCGATGGCCTTCTTTCACAGCACAAGAAGTTTCGAGGCCAACGGAGCAACAGGACCCGCACTTCCTGCACAAACCGGACACATTCCCTCTCGATACCCATAGACTATCTCGAAGAACGGGCCTAGACTTGGTCTGTCATCTCGCGATGACATGCACTAACACGGAGAAGCAGTTATTCACCATGGACTACACCCTCTCGGTGCCGGATAATGCCTTAGACCACGGGGGCCACCGGATGGGTGCTCGATATAGAGACCGCCCGAGGGGGGTGAGGGCACTCCTACATGCGTGTGGCCCATGCATATGCATGCAGGGGTGGTGTGCTATTTGAATAAGCAACGCACGTCCTTGACGTGACACGTGCCTCACAAACCACACACACGGGCGGGAACGCCGAGGACCGGCTGCGTCCGTCCCGAGATGAATCTTGGTCGTGATCCCATGATGTAACAAGCCTAGACTTGGTCTGCAACTCGCTGGCGACATGCACTAACACGGATAAGCAGTTATTCACCGTGGACTACACCCTCTCGGTGCGAATAACGCCCTAGACCGCCAGGCCACCGGATGGGTGCTCAATATGGAGACCGCCCGAGGGGGAGGCACCCCATGCGCGTGGCCCATGCATATGCATGCAGGGGTGGTGTGCTATTTGAATAAGCAACGCACGTCCTTGACGTGGCACGTGCCTCACAAACCACACACACGGGCGGGAACGTCGAGGACCGGCTGCGTTCATCCCCGAGACAGAGTCTTCGGTGGGCGATCCCGTGACAGAACGGGCCTAGACTTGGTCTTTCATCTCGCGATAACATGCACTAACACGAAGAAGCAGTTATTCCCCGTGGCCTACCCCCTCTAGGTGTCGAACAACGCCCTAGACCGCCCGGGCCACCGGAGGGGTGCCGGTCTCTAGAACCGGACGAGGCCCATCCGAAGAAGAAAACAGAAGACGGTAATTATGATGTGCTAAGGTTGTTTGCCAAGCATGAAAGAAAACAACAAAAAAGTATAATACATATTATCGAGAATGGACAAGAAGGAAAGATATCTAGGTTAGATGCTTTACCGAGAGCAACTCTCGGAAAAGGTGGCCATTACCGAGAGCCGGGAATCGACCCTCGGTAACCACTGCTCTAATTTTTTTCCCTTCACTTTTTGTCTTTGTTTTGCACTATCTTTTTTGTATCTCATATTTCATATGCTTTTACGACCAAAGTTTATAAATTCGATGACTTTTGATGAATTATTTCAAAACTCAACTTTAAAGAGTGTAAAGTAATAAACATGAAAAGAAGCAGTTGTTGACCGTGGCCTACCCCCTCTCTCGGTGCCGGTCAACTTTCTAGACCGGCATCGAGAGAGAACTTTAAAGAGTGTAAAGTAATAAACATGAGAAGAAGAAGTCGTTGACCGTGGCCTACCCCCTCTCTCGGTGCCGGTCAACTTCCTAGACCGCCGGGGCCACCGGATAGCCCATGCATATACAATTCGATGGCCTTCTTTAAGAGCACAAGAAGTTTCGAGGCCAACGGAGCAACAGGACCCGCACTTCCTGCACAAACCGGACACATTCCCTCTCGATACCCATAGACTATCTCGAAGAACGGGACTAGACTTGGTCTGTCATCTCGCGATGACATGCACTAACACGGAGAAGCAGTTATTCACCGTGGACTACACCCTCTGGGGGCCGAATAATGCCCTAGACCGCCGGGGCCACCGGATGGGTGCTCGATATAGAGACCGCCCGAGGGGGGTGGAGGGCATCCCTACAGGCGTGTGACCCATACATATGCATGCAGGGGTGGTGTACTATTTGAATAAGCAACGCACGTACTTGACGTGACACGTGCCTCATAAACCACACACACGGGCGGGAACGTCGAGGACCGGTTGCGTCCGTCCCCGAGACAGAATCTTCGGTGGGTGATCCCGTGACAGAATGAGCCTAGACTTGGTCTGTCAACTCGCGATGACATGCACTAACACGGAGAAGCGGTTATTCACCATGGACTACACCCTCTCATACATGCCGTACGATGACTTGCACTTGATCTGTCAACGCTACAGGGTTAGGCGGGACGGGGGCCCTGGGGGGGGGGGGTAGCAATGCCACTGGAGCTTCGCACCGGGCCCTCGTACATGTCGTATGGTGTGGTGGCATGTCCGAAGAGGCGGCAAGAGTCTCCGGGGTGTGGCCCCCCTCATGGACGGCGATGACATTGTAGTAGACGTTCTGCGGTAACGATGCGGTGTGAATATTATTAAATGCTCGGAGCGCGATAAAATCATGAGTTTTTACACGACATGGGCACATGTGCTATAGGACTGATGGTAATTTTTCATAAATTTTGGTGATGGAGAAGTATCTGAACACTTCGCTCTCCGCGGATTGCTCTTCGCGTGTCTATGACTGTGGCCGGCGGTCTCCGGGGGCTAGCACATGCCGCCAAATCTTGCATAGGCGGCCTCTCACAAGTCTGGAAATGTTGTGGTGGTTGCATACGCCCGGCCCGCGTCTCCCGGGTGTGGCCCCCCTCACGGACGGCGCCACCGCCGGCACCTGGAGGCGGGAAACGGACGCGTCGGGTCTACACAGATGGGGTCTTGCTGTGGCTTTGGCCCGGATGTTGCTCCAAAGTGTTCCTATGGGCTGACCTAACACAACCGGGTGGAAGTTCCACCGGTCAAAGCCCGTCTGCAAAGTCAAAGGGCTAGATCCGTGGTCAAACTCTCTGAGGTTAGGCGGACGGGGCCCCAGGGGGGTAGCCATGCCACTGGAGCATCGTACCGGGCCCTCATACATGCCGTACGGTGTGGTGGCATGTCCGAAGAGGTGGCATGCGTCTCCGGGGTGTGGCCCCCACGGACGGACGGCGATGACACGATAGTAGGCGTTCTCTGATAACGATCGCGGCGTGAATATTATTAAATACTCGGGCGCGATAAAATCATGAGTTTTTTATACGACGTGGGCATATGTGCTATAGGACTGATGGTAATTTTTGATAATTTTTGGTGATGGAGAAGTATCTGATAAACTTCCCTCTCCGCGGATTGCTCTTCGCGTGTCTACGACTGTGGCCGGCGGCCTCCGGGGGCTAGCACATGCCGCCAAATCTTGCATAGGCGGCCACTCACAAGTCTGGAAGTGTTGTGGCGGTTGCAAACGCCCGGCCCGCGTCTCCGGGGTGTCCCTCCCTCACGGACGGCGCCACCGCCGGCACCTGTAGGGGGGAAACGGACGCGTCGGGTCTACACGGATGGGGTCTTGCTGTGGCTTTGGCCCGGATGTTGCTCCAAAGTGTTCCGATTGGCTGACCTAACACAACCGGGTGGAGAGTTCCACTGGTCAAAGCCCGTCCGTGCAAAGTCAAAGGGCTAGATCCCGTGGTCAAACGCTACACGGTTAGGTGGACGGGGCCACAGGGGGGTAGCAATGCCCCCGGAGCATCGCACCGGGCCCTCATACATGCCGTACGGTGTGGTGGCATGTCCGAAGAGGCGGCACGCGTCTCCGGGGTGTGGCCCCCCTCACGGACGGCGATGACACAGTAGTAGTCGTTCTGCGGTAACGATGCGGCGTGAATATTATTAAATACTCGGAGCGCGATAAAATCATGTGTTTTTTACAGGACGTGGGCACATGTGCTATAAGACTGATGGTAATTTTTCATAAATTTTGGTGATGGAGAAGTTTCTGATAAACTTCCCTCTCCGCGGATTGCTCTTCGCGTGTCTACGACTGTGGCCGGCGGCCTTCGGGGGCTAACACATGCCGCCAAATCTTGCGTAGGCGGCCTCTCACAAGTCTGGAAGTGTTGTGGCGGTTGCAAACACCCGGCCCGCGTCCCCGGGGTGTCCCCCCCTCACGGACGGCGCCGCTGCCGGCACCTGGAGGCGGGAAACGGACGCGTCGGGTCTACACGGATGGGGTCTTGCTGTGTCTTTGGCGAGGATGTTGCTCCAAAGTTTTCCGATGGGCTGACCTAACACAACCGGGTGGAGAGTTCCACTGGTCAAAGCCCGTCCGTGCAAAGTCAAAGGGCTAGATCCCGTGGTCAAACGCTACAGGGTTAGGTGGGACGGGGGCCCTGGGAAGGTAGCAATGCCACCGGAGCATCGCATCGGGCCCTCATACATACTGTACAATGTGGTGGCATGTCCGAAGAGGTGGCACACGTCTCCGGGTGTGGCCCCCCTCACGGACGGCGATGACACAGTAGTAGACGTTCTGCGGTAACGATGCGGCATGAATATTATTAAATACTCGGAGCGCAATAAAATCATGAGTTTTTTACACGATGTGGGCACATGTGCTATAGGACTGATGGAAATTTTTCATAATTTTTGGTGATGGAGAAGTATCTGATAAACTTCCCTCTCCGCGGATTGCTCTTCTCGTGTCTACGACTGTGGCCGGCAGCCTCCGGGGGCTAGCACATGCCGCCAAATCTTGCGTAGGCGACCTCTCACAAGTATGGAAGTGTTGTGGCGGTTGCAAACGCCCGAACCGCGTCTCTGGGGTGTCCTCCCCTCACGGACGGCGCCGCCGCCGGCACCTGGAGGTGGGAAACGGACGCGTCGGGTCTACACGGATGGGGTCTTGTTTTGGCTTTGGCCCGGATGTTGCTCCAAAGTGTTCCGATGGGCTGACCTAACATAACCGGGTGGAGAGTTCCACTGGTCAAAGCCCGTCCGTGCAAACTCAAAGGGCTAGATCCCGTGGTCAAACGCTACAGGATTAGACGGGACGGGGGCCCTGGGGGGTAGCAATGCCACCGGAGCATCGCACCGGGCCCTCATACATGCCGTATGGTGTGGTGGCATGTCCGAAGAGGCGGCACGCGTGTCCGGGGTGTGGCTCCCCTCACGGACGACGATGACACAGTAGTAGACGTTCTGCGGTAACGATGCGGTGTGAATATTATTAAATACTCGGAGCGCGATAAAATCATGAGTTTTTTACACGACGTGGGCACATGTGCTATAGTACTGATGGTAATTTTTCATAATTTTTTGCGATGGAGAAGTATCTGATAAACTTCCCTCTCCGCGGATTGCTCTTCGCGTGTCTACGACTGTGGCTGGCGGCCTTCGGGGGCTAGCTCATGCCGCCAAATCTTGCGTAGGCGGCCTCTCACAAGTCTGGAAGTGTTGTGGTGGTTGCAAACGCCGGACACGCAGCTCCGGGGTGTGCCCCCCTCACGGACGGCACCGCCGCACCGCACTGGAGAAGCGGACGGTCGGGTCTACACGGATGGGGTCTTCTGTGGCTTTGGCCCGGATGTTGCTCCAAAGTGTTCCTATGGGCTGACCTAACACAACCGGGTGGAGAGTTCCACTGGTCAATGCCCGTCCGTGCAAAGTCAAAGGGCTAGATCCCGTGGTCAAACGCTACAGTGTTAGGCGGGACGGGGGCCCCCGGGGGTAGCGATGCCACTGGAGCATCGCACCGGGCCCTCATACATGCCGTACGGTGTGGTGGCATGTCCGAAGATGCGGCACGCGTCTCCGGGGTGTGGCCCCCCTCATGGACGGCGATGACTCAGTAGTAGACGTTCTACAGTAATGATGCGGCATGAATATTATTAAATACTCGGAGCGCGATAAAATCATGAGTTTTTTACACGACGTGGGCACATGTGCTATAGGACTGATGGTAATTTTTCATAATTTTTGGTGATGCAGAAGTATCTGATAAACTTCCCTCTTCGCGGATTGCTCTTCGCGTGTCTACGACTGTGGCCGGCGGCCTCCGGGGGCTAGCACATGCCGCAAAATCTTGCATAGGCAGCCTCTCACAAGTTTGGAAGTGTTGTGGTGGTTGCAAACGCCCGGTCTGCGTCTCCGGGGTGTGCCCCCCTCCTCACGGACGGCGCCGCCACCGACACTTGGAGGGGGGAAACGGACACGTCGGGTCTACACGGATGGGATCTTGCTGTGGCTTTGGCCTAGACTTGGTCTGTCATCTCGCGATGACATGCACTAACACGGAGAAGCAGTTATTCACCATGGACTACACCCTCTCGGTGCCGATTAACGCCCTAGACTGTCGGGACCACCGGAGGGGTGCCGATCTCTAGAACCGGGCGAGGCCCATCATTTGAAAAAGAAAACACAAGATGGTAATTATGATGTGCTAAGGTCGTTTGCCATGCATGGAAGAAAACAACAAAAAAAAGTATAATACATATTATGGAGAATGCACAAGAAGGATGCTTTACAGAGAGTTCCTCTCGGAAAATGCGGCCATTGCCGAGTGCTGCTGGACAACCCTCGGTAAATTCTGTCGGTGCGGCTCTCGGAAAAGCCCCAGAGATCTAGGTTAAGAATTTTACCGAGTGTCATTAAAAGTTGGCTCTCGGAAATGTTTCCCGCGGGGACTTATGCAAAATTTCCCCCTCGCGCGCGCTCACTCATCTCTTCTCTCTCTGTTTCTCGCCCCCGCCCCCTGTGTCCGCCGCCGCCCCTTAGTGCCGCCGCCCCATCCGGCGAGCTCTGCCGCCGCCACCGGGAGTGCCTCCCCCGACCCCTCCACCTCTACCGAGCCCCCCCACAGCCACCTCCACCGAGCTCGTCCACCGCCACCATCTCGGCCAAGCTTCACCGAGCACCACCGGCGCGGCATCCCCTCCACTGAGCTCTACCTCGTCCGACATCCACCTCCCCCGCCGCCCCCCTGCCCCGTTGGTGAGCCCCTACTCAATCTCGTTTTTTTTAAATAAAAGGGGTTTCCCCCCTCTCCATTACAACAAAAGGTGTATATATATATGCATAGTGAATAATGTGTGTGAGTGTGTGCTTTGTATGTGTGTGTGTCAGTGAGTGATGTTGGTGTATGTGTGCATATATAATGAATGGTTTTTTTTATATTTAGGTGTGTATATGTGTGCATATATAATGAATTGTGTATGTGAGTGTGTGTGTGTGGGAGACGGGTGTAAGTGCGTCTAGTGCCCCTTAGTGATTTTGGTGTATTGAAGACTTATAGGTTAAGTAACTAATGCGTTTGTGAGTGTACACAGGTCTATAAGTCTATGAGGAGTTTGATATTTACAGTGAAAGTCGACCCCTAAAAATGAAGTTCTTCAACTGAAGAGTTTGATATTCTGAAGACTTTGAAAGTGAAGAAATTGGTGTGACCTTGAAGACTTGGTATTCATTTGAGTAACATGAAGCGTGAAGACTTTTGTTTTCGTAGTTTCATTTTCTCTTTCTTGAGTCATAGGAAACACCGTACTGTTAAAAGGGGTCGAGGAAATACTAAGGAAAAATTTCCATTTGATGCTCAACTCAAAATCCTACACCTACCAATCCCTTCGAGTGAAGCCTTTGGAAATCTCATACAGTTCAGTCAATTTCTTCAGTGACAGAGACGAAGCTCTTCTGGTCACTGAGGAATTTGTTCGATCGAGGAGTTAGGAATTCGCCAGTCGAATTGCCTACACAATGGAGGAACATGATAGCCCCGAGGAATTTGATGTTCAAATTTCCGACCGTTCTTGTCTTGCTGGCGGCTGTCCCAAAATATCTTATCCACCTAACGGTCATATCATTGAAGGGCATTTATGTCTTATCATGTCGGGCTGCTCCTAGGCTATAAATAGCCGCCCCTACAACCACTAGTTGGTTGGCTGCTCCGAGAGAACTTGACACTTGTCATTTGAGAGCAACCCATCCTCTGAGGACTTTGAGCTGAAAATCATCAAGTGAGGAAAAACCCAAAAACCAAACCCCTACAAACCCAAAGTGATTGAGCATCACTGAAGAAATTGATCCTGCGTGGATCCGACGCTTGTTACCTTTGAAGACTGTGCTTCTTCCAGACGGTTAGGCGTCAAGGTCTAGAGCATCCAAGAGGAATTGTGGATCGCCGAGTGACCAAGTATGTGAAGGTTTGGAAGTCGCCTGAAGACTTACCACGAGTGATTGGACGAGGTCTGCGTGACCTTAGTTCAAGGAGAATACGGTGAGGACTTGGGTGTCCCGAGCTGCGTGCTCACGATCGGGTGTCCGGACTGTGTGTCCTCGAGTTTAAATACTCAACCGCTCCAACCCGACGCATAACCGAGACAACAGTTGGAACTGGTCTACCAAATCATTGTCTTCACCAACCTAACTGGTTCTATTTCCTCAACCCTTTCATTTCCTCATTCTTGTGTTGAGTGTTTGTTCATATCTGTGTTTGAAGACTTTGATCAAGACTTTCTCAATTTCCTCGCCAATTTCTTCATCTGTTTGTCTTCATCTTGTGTTATCCTGTGATTACGCTTTCAGATACTCCGTGATTGTCTTCATTTCATCATGATGACAATGCTTGTAATCTGTTATGCTTACTTCGAGTACTTATTCCGCTGCAAGTATTTCTTAGCTAAGGAATTTCCTCACCGCAAATTCCTCGATGAAGAGTTCATAAAATCGCCTATTCACCCCCTCTAGTCGATATAACGACTTTCAATTGGTATCGAGCAAGGTACTCCCTTGTTACGTGTGATTTTGGTTTAACCACCGGAGTTTTAGTTATGTCGACCGCAGTATGATCAAGGTCTCAGCAGGGTGTCCTACCTTCGATGGGACGGACTACCCCTCTTCGAAGAACAAAATGCGAATGCATCTTGAAGCAATTGACAACGATCTACGGTATGTTGTGACAAAAGGTGTTTCCTCACCACACCCTCTCAATGATGCTGATGTGAAGAGATTCAAGCAACTCGATTCTCAAGCGAAGAATATCATATGTGGCCATCGAGCAAAGGTCAATATGGAAGAGTGAGTGCTTTGGAATCTGCCAAACTCATCTGGGACAGACTGTCCAAAGTAAATGAAGGCGTCTCAACTCAGCGTGACTCTCGAGTCGATGTTCTTCGGAATCTCTTCAACCGCTTCAAAAGACTCGACAACGAAAATGTTCAACAAACCTTCGATCGCCTCACTGACATCTCAAATGAGCTTCAAGCACTGGGTGCCACTGACATCACCGACCATGAGGTGGTGAAGAAATTGCTAAGATCGCTTGATTCCTCATTTGATACTCTGGCACTGATGATACAAGAACGAGCTGATTACAAGTCTCTTGATCCTGCCGATATCCTCGAAAGGCTAAATACTCACGAGTTCCAGCTTGCTGAAAAGAGAGATCTCTATGGTTCTGGCTATGGAAAAACACGTGCCCTGAAGGCCAAGGCTGTGTCCGAATCTGAGAGTGAAGACTCGTAGTAGCCTAGGAGATCTGAAGAATTTGGCGAGAGCTAGCACTCGCTCGTGAAGAAATTCCAGAAATTCTCAAGACGTGGTCGCTTTGGAAAATCCTCAAGAAGCGGTGATTCCTCATCTAGTGACTATAAGAGAAGACTTTGTCACAAATGCAAGAAACCTGGTCACTATATCCAAGATTGTCCTCGATGGGAAAAGGAATTAAGAAAGAAGAAACACAAGGATTACAGCCTTACGATGACGTGAAGAAGAAGAAGAAATCATCAAAATCTTCATCATCAAAATCCTCAAAACCTTCTTCTCACAAGAAGAGCAGCTCCAAAAAGGCTCGGGCATTCATTGGCAAGGAAATGGACTCGAAGCTGAATCTGAGGAAAATGAGGAAGAGGAGGAGTCGAAGAATCCGAATCTGGTGTGGCTAGTCCGGCTCTTGCTATCGCTTATGTTAGCAAGTCCATCTTCAACATCAAGAAACTGACTCACCGACAAGCCCGATGAGGAAAATGATGACTACGCTCCCACCTATTGCTTCATGGCAAAAGGTGCCAAGGTACTCAATTTCACCTCCTCTGAATCTAGTGAAAATGAATCTGATGAGGATCTTAAGCCCGGCTACTCTAAACTTGCTAAGATTGCTATAAAACAACAAAGGGCTTTTGAAAAGGTTCAAAACATGCTAGATAAGAGTGATGATATGTTAGGTGAAGAAATGGATCGCACTCAAGCCCTGACTGAAAATCTTCAGAGACTTCAGTCTAGGCTTGACAGCCTTCAAGGTCATCATAACACTCTCTTATCTGACCATGAGAAACTTTCTTATGAATTTCTTCAAAGAAAGCAAGATCTTGAGAATCTAAGGGCGAGTTATGAGGATCTTCAGAAGGAGCGCGATTCATTACTTGCTCAACAAATCAGCGCTTCTCAAGAAGAATTTGTTCCTCCATGCTTAAAGTGCATTGAACGTGAATCGCTAATTCTTCACCGAATGTTCAAATGCTTCAACTGTTACAAATTCTTCACCTGCCTCTGCTATCACTAATTCCTCATCCGAGGACATTGCTAGTATCACCGACGATGCAGATCGAAGGAATTGTACATGACAGTATGTACAAAAGCCTCAAAGGGCATCGACTCTTTGTGATGTGCTTAAAAGCAGATCCTCAACAGAACCCTAGGAAAGAGGGTATTGCCTTTGAGAGGAAACTCAATGCTGATGGAACGTACTGGAAGCCTGAGCAGTATCCCAAAACCTCATGGGTTGCCGCAAAGGGACCTCCAGTTGATCCATCTACCTTATCTGGCTTCACATGCGAATTTCCTCATTATGTTGATGAGTCATTTGACTCAAACTATAAGCTGTTCAAAAATCAGAATGGTGAAGTATTTGCTAGATATGTTGGCACTAACTGCAGGAACGGTTCCCCTATGAAGAAAATCTGGGTTCCCAATAAGTGCCTTGAAAGTCTTCAGGTGAATGTCCTCATGACACCACCAGTGAAGAATAGGAACCCCAGATCAAATTCTTCATATGGATCCAAGTCCTCATACGGACCAAATTCCTCACGTGGATCAAATTCCTCAAAAGGATCAAAGTCCTCATATGATTATCATCGTGCTAACAACTCTGCTTTACGCAGGTAGAGCTAAGGGCTATGAATATGTGCATTATTCTTCAAACCAATATGTTCATAAGTCCTCGAAGAATTTCTCTCGCTTATTCATATGCTTACCCTAACCCTCTTATGTGAAACGAAATGGTTTGGCCTCTATGCCACCATTCTCATATGGTGCTCGCAGAATGATGAACTCTTTGCCACCCCTTCAGATGTGGGTGGTGAAGAAAAGAACTAATCTCTTCTGCGGAGGTCGGGTCTCGGGACGTGCCTCAACGTCTCGAACCGGTCAAACGTCCGATCCTCGCAAGCATAATATCATTGGCACAAAGTGGATCTATCGCAACAAGCAAGATGAAAATGGTCTTGTGGTGAGGAATAAGGCACGACTAGTAGCTCAAGGCTACACGCAGGTTGAAGGAATTGATTTCGATGAAACTTTTGCACCTGTCGCTAGACTTGAGTCTATTCGCATATTACTCGCCTATGCTAACCATCACAATATCACTTTATATCAAATGGATGTGAAAAGTGCATTCCTCAATGGTAAGCTTGAGGAAGAAGTATATGTTGCTCAACCCCCAGGTTTTGAAGATCCAAAGAATCCTGACAAAGTCTTCAGACTAAATAAGGCCCTCTATGGCCTCAAGCAAGCCCCTCGGGCGTGGTATGATACATTGAAGGAATTCTTCGTGAAGAATGGCTTCACACCCGGTTCACTCGATCCTACTCTTTTTACTAAATCTTATGATGGTGAACTGTTTGTGTGCCAAATATATGTTGATGATATTATCTTTGGCTGTACTGACCAACGTTATAGTGATGAATTTGCCTATATGATGAGTGAAGAATATCAAATGTCTATGATGGGAGAGTTGAAATTCTTCTTAGGTCTTCAAATTCAATCAACAACACAATGGCATATTCATATCTCGGAGAAATACCTCAAAGATGTCCTCAAGAAATTCGCATGCAAGATTGCAAAGGCGTCAAAATTCCTATGCCCACAAATGGCCATCTATGCAATCGATGAAAATGGTATTGACTTGATCACAAGGTATACCGCTCCATGATTGGTTCTTTATTGTACTTATGTGCATCTAGGCCAGATATAATGCTTAGTGTTTGCACGTGTGCCCGATTTCAAGCTACACCAAGGAATCACACCATAAGGCTGTGAAGCATATTCTTCGATATCTAGCTCACACACCAACACTAGGATTATGGTACCCCAAGGGCTCTACTTTTGATCTCATTGGATATTCTGACTCTGACTATGTTGGTGATCGTGTGGATCGCAAGTCAACATCTGGTACTTGTCATTTCCTCGGACGATCTTTGGTATGTTGGTCCTCGAAGAAACAGAACTGTGTATCACCGTCCCATCGCAAGCTGAATACATTGTTGCTGGCTCGTGTTGTGCTCAATTACTATGGATGAAGCAAACCCTCAAGGACTACGGCATCAACGTGAAGAATGTGCCTCTCTATTGTGACAATGAGAGTGCCATCAAGATTGCTCACAACCCAGTTGAGCACTCAAGACAAAGCACATTCAAATTCGTCATCATTTTCTTCGTGATCATGTGTTGAAGGGCGACATCTCCATCGAGCACGTGAAGATCAAGAACAGCTAGCTGATATCTTCACTAAGCCCTTGGATGAGAAGAGATTTAGCAAGTTGCGGTGTGAGCTAAATATCTTAGAATCTTGAATGTTCTTTGAAAAGGACACACATCCTAACACTTATGCAAAATTGATGACTTAGATGTGCAACACATGAAGAAACGATTTTCTTCAATCAATGAAGAATAACACTCTAAGTGTGAAGAAATTAATGAAGAATTTGATTCTCGAACCCTCGACAATTGTACGCGGTGTCTGAAATCATCATTCTTATCTGATGGGTCACGCCACCACCAAAGTTGAAAATCTTCAATTTGAGTTTTTCCTCAGTTTTTGAAATTCTTCAGTTTTTCAAATTCTTCAACTTTGCAAAATCTTCACTATTTCCGTCGTCTTTCTTCATTGGCTATATATATATATATATGGGTTTATGTCCTCTATAGCATTCACTTATGGCTATTTCTTCAAGTCGCTTTTTCTGCTAAGTGAATGTGATCGGACCCTTCCCTCTATGCTATACTCAACCCAATCTATTCACAAATTCTTCATGTGCGTCCTACTTTGAAACTCGTTCAAAATCTTCACTGTGTCCTGACAGCTGAAGAAATTGCAACGGAACTTTTATAAACTAATCTTATCCAAACCTTCGCTTTTACCGCTCAAACCGTTCCGCATCCCACGATGCATTACTTTATTCACCCACGATCGTACACGATCTCCACTACACAAGACGTGGGTGACACATGTCGTGAGAAGGGAAGCGATCGAGGCATGTTCGTCCTAAATCTTTGGGCGATCCGCTTTTCACCATGTCTATAAATACCCTCTCCCTTCCTCACTCTTTTACTCTCGCCGACCTCTCTCTCCGCCGAGCTCCTCAAAACCCTAGTGCCGCCGCTTACTCCATCGTCATCGCCGGTGAGGAAAAGCTTCACTGCCTTGACCTCTTCGCCGACGTACTCGCGCCGACAAGTGGAAAATCTTCACTCCGCCCGTCGCCGTAGCTGATTTCCTCTGCCAAGTTAGGGCGTGGAAGATCTGAACAGACGAACTTCCCAACTGTTCTTCTCGGTTAAATCGTGTTCTTCACTTGGTAAATTAAAAGTAACTTTTATTACTCGCGTTGATTCTCAAATCTTCTTCAAATTCTTCAAAGGTGTTTATTCTTCAAATTCTTCACACATATGAACACCTCAAATCTCTTGATTCGCTTCTCTAAGCAATGATTTTCTTCAAGATTCCTCAATTGTGTGGATCCTCGATCTATACAACTCGAACCTAAGACAAAGAACGCTTAGTGAAATTCTTCAAGGCTCATCTGGTCAAAATCCTCAAAACTTGTTCTTTTGAAAACCTTACGAGAACGCATATGACCTCTCCAAATTCCTCGCACCTATACTCTGTTCACAGATACAAATGTCCGCCGCTGAATCCCTAGGTTCTCATCAACTTAACTCATTTGCAGCGTTCCTCGAAGAAAAACTGCACACTTCTTCGAGAGAACTCAATTGTTCAATTTCCTCAATCAAGAAAATGGCGACGGTAAGAAGCCATGAAGGGAGGAAAGAAACCGAGGTTATGACAGCGTTTGAAATCCTCGAGGAAATATATGCTGACTATTGCACTCCGGATGAAGAAAGCAAAAATCAACGCAAGGTGCGATTCGAAGATTGAACGGAGATGGGCACGGAATGGAAGGAATACAGATATGTAACTCCTAAGTACATGAAGAAATTCGCTCTTAATCCTCCATGCCCAAGAGCTCCTTTGGCACCTGCCAAATAGCTGATCCCACTAGCATCAAACGCGTGAGGACTTTCACGATGAATGGGCTAAACGTCAAGAAAAGTTGGCAAAGCAAGCAAAGGAAGCAGTGAAGAAATTCAATGAAGATTCTGCTGCTGCCATCACATCGAGGTCTCGGTCAAACCGAGGAAATCAATGCAAAAGAAGCCTGCTAATAAGCCAAGTGCTTCATCATCTGCGCCCTCACGGCCAAGTTCCTCAAAGAAGACCTTCCAAGCAATTTCTCACACCGCTGCTGTTCCACCAAAGTCCTCAACAGCTCCGTCAAAACCTTCAGTTCCTGTGCACTGCTACTTGTCAAAGGACCACTGGTTTCTCAATTGCCTCGAGCATTTCGCAAGTTCCTCACCTGCTCCAATTTCCTCATCGGCCCGGCTCACCAAGACCAAGGCAACAATGGGCGAGGTCCACGGCCTAGTCCAAGGACGAAACAAGTTGTATTTCATGTACCATCGGACGATGAGGCATCGATGAAGAACTCATGAAATCATCGAGACCGTCAAGTAAGGGCCGCTAGAGCCAAAGGTACATCTGTGCATCGCTGTTGATCCAAGAAAGTCCTCGACTTTATTGATCTATGGCACAATGATCCCAATACCCTCTGCTCGATCTTCATCGACACCTGGTCAAAGTCATCGTTGACTCACTTCATCGCTGAAGAAAAATGGAAGTTTGAGAAGGCGAGGGAAATCAAAAAGGCTCAATACAGGAAGGAGAAGTTCCTGAAGAAAACGTTGTCAAGATGACACCTGAGGAGCTTCTCAAGGTCCAAACTGAGATTCAAGACCTTAGCAAAACTTCGATTCCTACTATGCTGATTGGCAAGGAGCCAAGACCAGATTCGCAACTGACGAAGAAATTCTAAGTGTTGCTGCCCAAGTGCAACATGAAATTCCTCAGGTGGAGCCTCACTCAGCCTCTTCAAGAAAATGCCAAGACCGCTGATGACGTTCAGCCTCTTGAAGAAAATGCTGATTCCGTGGCTGATGATCCCATACCACCACCGAAGAAACTGCCAGGCACCCACTAGTGGTGCGCTGAAGAAATTGCTCAAGACAGGGAACTGCATCGCTTGCTCTCAAGAAACTGCACCAAATTCCTCAGCTCCTCCTGCACCAACTCCAACTCCAATTCTTCCATCTGCTTCTGATGTGAAGAAAACCAAGGCTGCAGAACGAGCTGCTGTGAAGAAAAGGAAAGCATCAGCTGCGTCAGATTCTTCGGCTGCGAAGAAAATGAAGCCAATGACCAGCTCATTTGAAAACCCAAATGATGTTGTTCCAATTTCCTCCATACCATCAAAGGAAGTTGTTCCTTTTGGAGAAGACAATGAGATCCCAATCGGATCTGATGAAGAACATCAATCTGCTGCTTCGTCAGAGAAAATTGATGAAGAAATTGAAGTGGAAGCAATCCCTTCAACCCTAGTTATATCCTTATCAGACCATGAAATTCCTCAAGCTGGTGCTGAGGAAATTGAAAATGAAGATGTGGATATTGGATGCACCACTCCAGTGATAAATGATGACTTTTGGGAAAGTCAGCATCCCAATACTCCTCTCTTCACCCCGCTCCAACAAGTTCCTCACTCTCCTGCACAAACAGTCCAAATGGACTCTGAAGAAAATCAACCCACTGGTTTTGTGCATGAAGAAATTCCAGCCGCTAGTGCCGATGAAACTACTGCTTCTTTGCTAATCCTCGATCGCACTTTTGTTGAGGAACAAGAAATTCCTCAGGTCAAGAACCTGAACTTGTGATTCCCGAGGTGGTGATGCAACTCATCGACACCCTCTCTGCCCAAGCAAAGAATCCGTTCTCAACCAAGCAAAAGTTCAAGGCTGAAGATTTCTTTGCCGAGCACGTGTTCTTCACTGAATATAATCCTTATGATTCTGCTCGCATTAGGAAGAGGCGCTTCTGGACTGCCAGCCAAGCCAAGTTCTATTCCTCAGTGCTATTCAACAAGGACAAAATCTTCGATCATGCTCATATTCCTCATGTGGATATGGAGTCGCTGCCAGGCTTTGAGCCAGTCCTCAGTGTTCTTCACGACGCAGGACTTCTAAACTTCTGCACTGATATTTGTGACTGGAATGAAGAGCTAATTCTTCAGTTCTATGCAACCCTGCACATCACCGGAGACGCTAAAGACGTAAATTCATGGGTCTTAGATTGGATGACTGAAAACACTCACTACAAGGCACCAAAGAAGTGAATTGCTTCGTGCCCTACCACTCGATCCTCCGCTTGATGGTGCACGTCGATCTATGAAGAAAAAGAACTTTCAAATCACTATATGCAAGTGCTGATGAAGCCTTTGAAGCCAAGGCAGGCCCCTAGAACCAAATTCCTCGTCAAGGAATTATTATATGTGCCTCGGACAGTCTATCGAATTTTGACGAAGACTATGAGTCCTATCAAAGGCCACGACTCGAACGATGAAGAAGTCGTTGGCATCATGAAGAATATGCTTTTCAACATCATCCATGGCGTTCCCGTCAATTTCCATGATTTCTTCATGAGGACTCGCTAACATTGCCATGTCACCTTTTGAGCTGAAGCCTTATGCGCCTTGGATTATGAGATTCATCAGGTCAAGATCTTCACTAAATTACAAGGCTGATACTTTGAACCACTGCAGCTACCTGCCCCCAATTGAAGTCCTCAAACGGACAATTACCTCACCGATGACAAGGGCAAGGCCATCGCTGTGATCGATGAAGGCATTCGTCCATTGGATGGACAGTTTATAAAGCAGCATCCTACTCCACCAATGATGACTCGCCACACATGACTCAAAGCCGCAAATACCTCGGTCAAGAAAAGTCCTCAAGCTATCGCACCTGTGGTGATGACTGATCGTGAGTTACTCCTCGCCTTCATCGGAAGGTTGATCGCAATCATAAGTGGGTCAAGCGTCGCTTTGGTACTCTTCTTTACAACATGACCTCAACACACAATGCAGTGAAGAAAACCACTACTACCTTCATGAAACCTTCAAGCGCTTTTGGCTGTTCTTTCACATGTATACAAAGTGAAGAAGAACGACTTCAATGGGACTCAAGGAAGAATTTGACTGGTCTGCACCTCCTCCAAGAAATTCAAGAAGGTCAAAGTTCCTTCCTTGGTGGCCAGCTCCTATTCTTCATCTCGCGACAATCGATGAAAATGAAGATTTGGAAGATACTGCGGCTGGTCCTACTTCAACAAACAACCCGACAATGTTTGGCGCCGTCTTCAACTTGAAATTCTTCAAGAGCGTTAGTCCTCGCTTTGATCCTTTTGGTCATTTGATGACAAAGGGGAGAAATTTGAGTTAGTCTTCAAGCGGGTCTAGTGTTTTGTCTATATACAGTATTTTATTAAGTTACAACTCTCGTTCTTCCGAAACCTTTTATTGGATCGAGTTGTAATCTTAAACCCTATGGTGCTTTGATACTTTTGATGCATTATGCTCTTGCTCTATGCTCGATTACAGTAGTTATGCTCGATTCTCGTGAGCCCTTGAAAATCTTCATAGCAAATCATTTTGGCCTTTGGGCTCGGTACTCTTGATGCGTTACATTGCATAACATCAAGCACCATATTTCATCATGCATTTCAAATTCTTCATACTATATGTTAAATGCGTGTATGAATTACAAGATATAGGGGGAGATCTCCATGATTCAATTCTTCAAATGTGCATTGCCTCAAAAGCAAATTCCTCACTATGCACATCTTCGTGGGGAGTTCTTCTATATCTTGCAATCAAATTCCTCATCATCGATATTTACACTTCATATGTTTATCCTCGTTGAAAACTTAACCTATATTGTCATCAATCACCAAAAGGGGAGATTGTAAGTGCATCTAGTGCCCTTAGTGATTTTGGTGTATTGAAGACTTATAGGTTAAGTAACTAATGCGCTTGTGAGTGTACACAGGTCTATAAGTCTATGAGGAGTTTGATATTTACAAAGAAAGTCGACCCTAAAATGAAGTTCTTCAATGAAGACTTTGATATTCGAAGACTTTCAAGACTTTGAAAGTGAAGAAATTGGTGTGACCTTGAAGACTTGGTATTCATTTGAGGAACATGAAGCGTGAAGACTTTTGTTTTCGTAGTTTCATTTTCTCTTTCTTGAGTCATAGGAAACACCGTCTTCGTTAAAGGGGTCGAGGAAATACTAAGGAAAAATTTCCATTTGATGCTCAACTCAAAATCCTACACCTACCAATCCCTTCGAGTGAAGCCTTTGAAATCTCATACAGTTCAGTCAATTTCTTCAAAGGATGAGACGAAGCTCTTCCGTCGCCGAGGAATTTGTTCTCGATCGAGGAGTTAGGAATTCGCCAATCTTGAATTGCCTACACATGAGGAACATGATAGCCCCGAGGAATTTGATGTTCAAATTTCCGACCGTTCTTTGTCTTCTTGCGCCGGCTGTCCCAAAATATCTTATCCACCTAACGGTCATATCATTGAAGGGCATTTATGTCTTATCATGTCGGGCTGCTCCCTAGGCTATAAATAGCCGCCTCACAACCACTAGTTGGTTGGCTGCTCGAGAGAACTTGACACTTGTCATTTGAGAGCAACCCATCCTCCGAGGACTTTGAGCTGAAAATCATCAAGTGAGGAAAACCCAAAACCAAACCCTACAAACCCAAAGTGATTGAGCATCATCAAGAAATTGATCCTGCGTGGATCCGACGCTTGTTACCTTTGAAGACTGTGCTTCTTCCAGACGGTTAGGCGTCAAGGTCTAGAGCATCCAAGAGGAATTGTGGATCGCCGAGTGACCAAGTATGTGAAGGTTTGGAAGTCGCTCAAGACTTACCACGAGTGATTGGGCGAGGTCTGCGTGACCTTAGTTCAAGGAGAATACGGTGAGGACTGGGTGTCCCGAGCTGCGTGCTCGGCGATCGGGTGTCCGGACTGTGTGTCCTCGAGTTTAAATACTCAACCGCTCCAACCCGACGTACAACTGAGACAGCAGTTGGAACTGGTCTACCAAATCATTGTCTTCACCAACCTAACTGGTTCTATTTCCTCAACCCTTTCATTTCCTCATTACTCTGTTGAGCGTTTGTTCATATCTGTGTTTGAAGACTTTGACTGAAGACTTTCTCAATTTCCTCAGTTCAATTTCTTCAGTCTGTTTGTCTTCATCTTGTGTTATCCTGTGATTACGCTTTACGTACTCGTGATTGTCTTCATTTCATCATGATGACAATGCTTGTAATCTGTTATGCTTACTTCTGAGTACTTATTCCGCTGCAAGTATTTCTTCGCTAAGGAATTTCCTCACCGGCAAATTCCTCAGTGAAGAGTTCATAAAAATCGCCTATTCACCCCCCCTCTAGTCGATATATAATGAATTGTGTATGTGAGTGTGTGTGTGTGGGAGACGGGTGCTATTGATGTGTGTGTGTGCATGTGTGAGTGAGTGTGTGATGTGTGTGTATGGATATGTGAGTGTGTTTGTGTGTGTGTGTGTGGGGGGGGGTGTGAGTGAGTGTTATTGATGTTTGTGTGTTTGACATATGATTGTCACAACTTCATTCTTTCATGCAGGACATGCATATATTTTGACAATAGAGAGAGTGAATTCCGTTGCACGCTTCAAGGGTAATCTCTTCCCGTTCATGTGTAGGTTTTCATTATTTATAGATCACCTAAGTAGTCGCGTAACCTAGGTGTCTCCCGTTCGGAGGGGTTGTATCTATAAATATGCAAGTCTTTGCATATTTATAACCTCAACTCTTTCGAATTGTCCGCGTTTTCCATGGACAACCCGAGGATGTGTAGGCGGGTCGTTTCATGATGTACTTAGATCCGAGACAGAATTTCGACAGTGTCTCCTTGTTGTTCTCTAGATACACATCCTCTTGGCTTATTGCTGAGACGTGTATTTGGAGAACAGCGGGGAGGTGCTGCCGAAATTTGTCTCGGGTCGGAGTACGTCATGAAAGCGGACCCAGCCTACACATTCTCGGGTGGGATTAGGACCTATCTTTACCTATTACATAGCTCAGTGCAGGTCGTAAAACTTGATGGAACCACTTGTTACATAAAAAAAATTATGTGTGTGTTTCACTTTATATCAGAGGATGGAAGAACGTGAGTGGATGTACACCGGACATCCCAGCATGGAGGGTATGACCCCTGAGTGGAGGTCGAAGACCAATTTTTTCCTGGAATTAGTATTTGCTGGAGAAACGCCAGTTCGTGGAATTTGGTGCCCATGCATGGAGTGTGATAACCAGACTGAAAGAGATAAGATTACTATGAGTAAACACTTAGGCAAATATGGGTTTACGCCAGGCTATTACCGGTGGATCTTTCACGGTGAGACAGAACAGTCCAGGGCGGAGGAGGTGCGACAACGCACCAGCGAATATGATACTCGGATTGAAAACCTATTAGATGACATCCGCCGTGCGATCCGTGGAGGACCCGAACTCCGAGGAGCCGCCGGAAAGCCCTGAAGAGTATCATGCAACTTTGTTTGCGGCACAAAAACCCCTTCACGCCCATACATAGGTTACTCAACTAGATGGCATTGCACGCCTAATGGCCCTGAAGGCAAACCATAACATGAGCATAATTTGCTTCAATGAGTTATTGTCAGTTATTGCTAGCCTGTTGCCTAAAGAAAATATATTGCTAAAGAACATGTACGAGTCGAACAAAATCCTCGATTCACTTAAGATGCCGTATGAGCAAATACATGCTTGTACAAATGGATGCATGTTATTTAGAAATGAACATAAAGATATGAATTATTGTGTCAAGTGCAAATCCTCTAGGTATATTGAGGTAATAGATGATGATTGTAGCAAGAGGCAACTCACAATTGCCGTCAATATCCTTCGATATCTTTCATTCACAGAAAGGATCCAGAGGTTTTATATGACCGAGGAAACTGCCCAATATATGAGATGAGCCGCCGAAGGGAAGATGTACAATACAAAAAAGATGCAACATCCAAGGGATGGTGAAGCATGGAAGAAATTTTTTGAAATTCATAAGAAAACAGATGACTAGAAGAGTGTAGCTGTTGGGATAACAACCGACGGGTTCAATCCATATGGTTTGATGGCTGCCATATACAGTTGTTGGCCAGTATATGTTATCCCCCTGAATCTGCCCCCTGGCGTTTGCATGCAACGACATCACATGTTGCCAACGTTGATAATTCCAGGTCCTAACTATCCCTGGAAGCATATGAGTGTGTATATGGATCCATTGGTGGACGACTTACTTGTTGCTTGGAACAACGGGGTCCGGACATACGATGCCATTTCAAAGAAGCACTTCAATATGCATATCTGGTACCACACATCACTACATGACCTACCGGCACGTGCGATATTTTGTGGTTGGTGTGTAAAGGGGAAGTGGCCTTGCCCAGTGTGTCGACGGCGTGTGACTTTCATTTGGCTGGCTAAGGGTCACAAGTATGTATGCTTTGACCAACATCGGCAGTTCCTTCGTCTTGATCACCCATACAAGAAAGACGCTATGCACTTCCAAAAAGGTGTTATTGTTGATGACCCGCCACCACCTATTATGACCGGTGCCCAGCTATGTTTGATCTTTAAAAATTCTTATACTATGGACTTAGAGGATTTTACCACTGCTTGCAAACTTCCACAATGGGGTAGTACTAGTGAGCCTCGCAAATCCGAGTTTAGAGATTTTCTTGCTAGTATAACTGTGGGTGAATCTAGAGACATAGCACAAGCTACCATAGGGAGCATTCATTTTCCTGCTATACATTATTTTGCTCTCTTCATAGGTAGGTGCATAAATGGTAAGGACGAAGCATGTAACATGTGTGTGTCCCTGACCTCAGTGTTCTCAGGAGTGCTGTGTTAGGAGATAAACATTATAATTTGGGAGCCATTGTTGCACGTAGGTTGCATCATAATATATTTAATGGAGATTTCTTTGGTGGAATTTATGCAACCCGTTTAGCTAATTTTCTTGGTGTGACCATATGTGAGGATGATATTGAGTTGCCTCCTATTTATTTAGACTATGAGACTATGGTTCGTCATCGTTTTGTTGAGAGGAACAATCAGTTCCTCCAGTACCGACTAATCTTTGACAGACGACGCACCTATCACGTCGCTCTCCATGCTTCTACTTTCTTTGACTTTCAGACAAAAGGGAGATATTTTATAACCAGAGAGGAGGCGGATGAGTATAAGAGGAGGGCTGAGATAGCTCGCCTCCAAGCTGCAGCCCACTATGCAATGACTGCTGCATCACAATACGACCCCAACTATAACTTTGGATATCCGCCAGGCCAGCCGTGGCAATAGACCAACTTAGGCCAAAATCCTAAGCGTGGGGGAGTACGTATTTCTCACCGACATTACATTTATGTTCACACACTCATTGCTAGATGTCGGTGCTTATACTTTTTCATTGTACTATCCATGCTAGATTATTTTCCTTTTTATGCTTTCTTATTGTGTGTTAGATAAACCTTAAGAAAAACAAAAAAATTAGTTGTAGCTTTAGCTAGTTTACTTTTCTTGTTGTAGTAGTAGTAATTAAAAAGAAAACCCAAAAAAGATCATGTTCTTCTTTTGCTTGTTGGGAGCTTTCCCGTGTAAATAGTTTTTATTTCTTTTCTTTCCTTTGGGGGTCGATAGGAGAAGACCATGATTAAATTGTTGAAGTGGTTCTTATATGCATTATTGTTGATTTAACCAAGAGCCCATATTGCCTTGTCTTCTCCTGTTTATTGAATGCTCGCAGATTCCAGCTTAGTCCAATGCACGTGCACTATTATTATTATTCACATCGTTCGGTCGTGCAAGTGAAAGGCAATAATGACGATATATGAAGGAACGATTGAGATGAGAGAAGCTGGTATGAACTCGACCTCTCTTGTTTTTGTAAATATGATTAGTTCATCGTTCCTGATTCAGCCTATTATGAATAAACATGTTTGCAATGACAATTAGAGATTATAGTTGCTTATGCCATGCTTAATTAGCTAGGAGTTTATAATGGTTTACCTTGCGTGCCAACATGCTATTAAAATGGTTGTGATGTGGTATGATGGGGTGGTATCCTCCTTTGAATGATTTAAGTACCGGGCACATGTTCATACATGTAGTTGAAACAAAATCAACATAGCCTCCATGATATTTATGTGCATGGTAGATTATATCCTACTCATGCTTGCACTCAATGTTTATTAATTTTAATGCATGTTCATGACTGTTGTCGCTCTCTAGTTGGCCGCTTCCTAGTCTTTTGCTAGCCTTCACTTGTACTAAGCGGGAATACTGCTTGTGCATCCAATCCCTTAAACCCCAAAGTTATTCCATATGAGTCCACTATACCTTCCTATATGCAGTATCTACATGCCGTTCCAAGTAAATTTTTATGTGCCAAACTCTAAACCTTCAAATGAAATTCTATTTTGTATGCTCGAATAGCTCATGTATCAACTAGGGTTTTCCGTATCTTCCATGCTAGGCGGGTTATTCTCAAGAGGAGTGGACTCCACTCCTCACTCACGAGAAAATGGCTGGTCACCGGGATGCCCAGTCCCATGCTTTATGCAAATCAAATCAAAATAATTGCAAACAAAACTCCCCCGGGACTGTTGTTAGTTGGAGGAACTCGTTGATTCGAGCAAGCCATGGATTGATGCTTGTTGGTGGAGGGGGAGTATAAACTTTACCATTCTGTTTGGGTACCGCCTATAATGTGTGTAGCATGGAAGATATTGTCATCTCTTGGTTGCTATGTTGACAATGAAAGTATACCGCTCAAAATATTGTTTATCTCTGCTATAAAACCGAGCTCTGGCACCTCTACAAATCCCTGCTTCCCTCTGCGAAGGGCCTATCTATTTACTTTTATGTTGAGTCACCACCCTCTTATTAAAAAACACCAGCTGGAGAGCACCGCTGTCATTTGCATCCATTACTATTAGTTTATATTGGGTATGACTATGATTGGATCTCTTTTACCATGAATTACAATGTTTAGTCAGTCCTTGATCTTTAAAGGTGCTCTGATTTATGTTTTGCGCCTCGTAAAGGGCTAGCGAGATACCATCTTGTTATATCATATCATGATTGTTTTGAGAAAGTGTTGTCACCCGAGATTTATTATTATTGCTCGCTAGTGGATTATGCCATTGACATGAGTAAACATGAGACCTAAGTGTTATTGTGAATATGGTTAGTCATAATCTTTGCTGAAAACTTGAATGCTGGCTTTACATATTTACAACAACAAGAGCAAACAGAGTTTGTAAAAGTTTTTCTTTATCACTTTCAGTTTGTCTTTGCTTGAGGACAAGCAAAGGTTTAAGCTTGGGGGAGTTGATACGTCTCCGTCGTATCTACTTTTACAAACACTTTTGCCCTTGTTTTGGACTCTAACTTGCATGATTTGAATGGAACTAACCTGGACTGACGCTGTTTTCAAAGAAAATTGCCATGGTGTTATTTATGTGCAGAAACAAAAGTTCTCGGAATGACCTGAAACTCCACGGAGATTATTCTTGGAAATAATAAAAAATACTAGCGAAAGAATCAAGGCCAGGGGGCCCACACCCTTTCCACGAGGGTGGGGGGCGCCTGCCCCCCTGGGCGCGTCCCCTGCCTCGTGGGCCCCCTGGAGCTCCACCGACCTCAACTCCAACTCCATATATTCGTGTTCAGGGAGAAAAAAATCAAAGAGAAGGATTCATCGCGTTTTATGATACGGAGCCGCCGCCAAGCCCTAAACTCTCTCGGGAGGGCTGATCTAGAGTCCGTTCGGGGCTCCGGAGAGGGGAATCCGTCGCCATCGTCATCATCAGCCATCCTCCATCACCAATTTCATGATGCTCACCGCCGTGTGAGAGTAATTCCATCGTAGGCTTGCTGGACGGTGATGGGTTGGATGAGATTTATCATGTAATCGAGTTAGTTTTGTTAGGGTTTGATCCCTAGTATCCACTATGTTCTGAGATTGATGTTGCTATGACTTTGCTATGCTTAATGCTTGTCTCTAGGGCCCGAGTGCCATGATTTCAAATCTAAACCTATTATGTTTTCATGAATATATGTGAGTTCTTGATCCTATCTTGCAAGTCTATAGTCGCCTACTATGCGTTATGATCCGGCAACCCCGAAGTGACAATAATCGGGACCACTCCCGGTGATGACCGTAGTTTGAGGAGTTCATGTATTCACTATGTGTTAATGCTTTGGTCCGGTACTCTATAATGCTTTGGTCCGGTACTCTATTAAAAGGAGGCCTTAATATCCCTTAGTTTCCATTAGGACCCCGCTGCCACGTGAGGGTAGGACAAAAGATGTCATGCAAGTTCTTTTCCATAAGCACGTATGACTATATTCGGATTACATGCCTACATTACATTGGTGAATTGGAGCTAGTTATGTGTCACCCTATGTTATGACTATTACATGATGAACCGCATCCGGCATAATTCTCCATCACCGATCCAATGCCTACGAGCTTTTCACATATTGTTCTTCGCTTATTTACTTTTTTCGTTACTCTTGTTATAATCACTACAAAACCCAAAAATATTACTTTTGCTACATTTACATATTACTTATCATACTACTTTGCTACTAAATACTTTGTTGCAGATATTAAGTTATCCAGGTGTGGTTGAATTGACAACTCAACTGCTAATACTTGAGAATATTCTTTGGCTCCCCTTGCGTCGAATCAATAAATTTGGGTTGAATACTCTACCCTCGAAAACTGTTCGATCCCCTATACTTGTGGGTTATCACCGTGCCGGACGGGAGATCTTCGTCCGGTACGGGGCACTGTGGCCACGCTTGGCCCTGGATTCGGGGGTGGCAGGGCGTGTTGTAGCCACGCCCTGTCTCATTGTATTTATGTGGGCGCAGACTCTAAGGACGCTTGGGGCTGCCTGATAGGAGCCGACCTCTCTGGAGGCCGCCTGCTAGGAGCCAGCCCACCTCGTGGCCGCCTGCTGAGTCTTGCCGTCTTCTGGCAGCCGACCGCTTGGACTAGTCGGCTGCGAGAAGGCGGCGCTTTGGTCTTTGGTTTTTCGAGGGGCGCGCTGGCCCCGATGTCTTGAAGCGCCATGGGGGGCTGATGAGGCTACCCATGGCCAATTACTGCGACACACGAGCAGTTTTAACATGACCCCTTTTACCTCTCCTTACCACATGGAAGGTAAGAATATATAATATATCTGAACCGTTGATTTAACTTTGTAATGAGAATGAGTAATTAGCCCGTGGTAATTAGTTGGTTCTAGCCCTTCACCATCTCCCAGTTGTGCACTTAGGGCATCTTCAAGGCGGACCCGCAAACCGCCCGCTTTGTCCGGACCGTACTGTCCGGACCGTAGGAGCCATCCAACGTGGGCCTGTGTCGGTCCGCCGGGCAGTCCGGACGCGATTTCTCCCACAAACCGGAGATAAAAGTGGAAAAGGTTTGCGGGAGTCCGGACACGCGAAACGTACGAATGTGACATCCTGCGGACTGCAGTCCACCCAAAACAATTTTCGGACCCCACGACTCCATTCTTCTCATTTTCTCTCATTCCTTCTTCCTTTGTTGCCTTCGCTGCTGCTCCACCACCCCGACCACCATGCCATACCCCTACCGGAACTCTGCGTCTCCGTCACCTCCGGCGCTCTAGCAAGGCTCCCCGCCGCTTCTCCTTAGTCTCCGTTCAACCCATGTCCTCTGACCGCCCCACCGGGTACCATCCTCTACCATGCCTGACAACTGTTTGATGAATCACCAGAGCTGAAAACAGTTGTCTCTTCTTCTTTCTAGCAGTGGATTCTAATTTGGAGTACATATATGAGTAGCATGTTTAGTCGTCCGATGGCTCATCCGACGAGGAGTACTCCGATGAGACGGTAATGATGCAGTCGGTCCTTGAAGACGTGGAGCATGCGGAGGAGCATGTTCTCAATTTCAAGGACTCGATCAAGGGTCATCAAGACTACCGCAAAAGGGCGTGCGGGCATTTAACACGGATGCCTGACTATTTTTTCCAGATGCACTATTTGTTGACCATTTTCGCTAGCGTTTTTGGATGCACAAGACTGTCTCCGACCGTTTGTACCATGGCGTCTGGTCCTACGATGACTACTTCATCCTGAAGAAGGACGTCGCGTGAACGATTGGCTTCTCTGTTTACCAGAAGTGCACGGCCGCACTCCGGATGCTTGCATATGGCACGGTCGCTGATTCGTGGGACGAGTACCTACAGATGTCTGAAAGCACATAC
The DNA here is from genome assembly GCA_021605205.1 of Aegilops longissima. Taxonomy (NCBI): domain Eukaryota; kingdom Viridiplantae; phylum Streptophyta; class Magnoliopsida; order Poales; family Poaceae; genus Aegilops; species Aegilops longissima. The sequence continues at coordinate 561,152,401 of CM038677.1, forward strand.
GGAGATGCCATGGTCAGGTTTGCAACTGCCGTGGTCGAGGTATTCGGACCTCAGTACCTGAGAGAACCAACTGTGGCACACACCGAGAGCCTCTTGGCAATCTCAGAAGCAACAGGGTGGTCAGGTTTGCTTTGATCTCTTGACTGCATGCATTGGAAATGGAAGAACTACTCAAAAGCTTTACAAGGGCAATATCACGGTCATGTTAAGAAGCCCACTATCATTCTTGAAGCAGCTGCATCACAAGATCTTCGGATTTGGCATGCTTTCTTTGGCATGCCTGGGTCTCACAATGACATCAATGTGTTGCAATGAACGCCATTTTTGCGACGCTGACTAAAGGAAAAGCTCCTTCTTACCACCATACTGTCAATGGACATGAGTACAACATGGGCTACTATCTGGTTGACAGTATCTATCCTCCATGGGCTATCTTTGTCAGCACTATCTCAAACCTAGTTGGCTAGCAAAAGTATCATTTTGGCTAAAGACAAGAAGCAGCTAGAAAGGATGTTGAGAGAGCATTTGGAGTTCTTCGGGCCTGTTTTGTAGTTGTTCGTGGACCTGCAAAATAATTAGATCCGGAGACCTTGTGGGAGGTGATGACATGTTGTGTGATCATGAACAGCATGATCGTCGAGGATGAGGGAGACGATGTGTCGGTGCAACAAACATGGGCGTTTGCTGCCCTGACTTATGCACAGACATATTGCAGTTCCCCCGGCAAGCATCAAGTTTCATACATATCCAAACCAGAGAAGCCGCTCTTAGTGAGATCAAGGAGCGCATTAAGAAGACCAGCAAGCTATAAAATCCACGACGGAAGCAACTAGCCCGACAAGGAGGAGCCGGCAAGTCGCGGCCCGGCAAGCCCCTCGAGCACGGACTTCCCGCCGAACGCCAGCACTCCACCTCTCTGGCCAGCTGGTCGCTGATCAGTGAGGTGTCGATCCCGCAGATGATTAGGTGGAGGCAGCCCATACGTGTCAGGTTGATGGCGAGGAGGATTACCTTTATTGGCACCCGTATTAATGGCGTGTAAAACTAATAAGAGTTAGGTGGATAAGCGGTGCATCAACCTTGCCGGGGTTCACCCTCCACACGACACCTAGCAGTGCATTTAATGCACTTTGTCCTAACTAGCAGAGATAGGTATGATAGTTCTGTATCAGTCTAATCACCCTGTAATGACCTTTTTGCCACTGCAGTAACCCCTTGAGCTATAAAAGAAGGGCCAGGGCAACCTTTACAGTGGTTCGAACCCTGGCAACACACACACATAGGTATCTGTGCAGCTGCCCTCTCCTAGCGACTTGCAGGGGAGAGCGCACCGTGTACTTTCTTCCACATTCACCCAATACACCAAAGCAGGAATAGGGTTTTACGCTTCTTAGCGGCCTGAACCTGGGTAAAACCATGGCGCCTCCTGTTGTGCTTGCACTTCGCGCTAATTGACCCCCAGCCGAACTAGCAAAGGGGCAACCATGCCCCATAGATCGCCAGCTCCACACCGACACGATGTTGTCGCGGCTCTGAAATTTGAGAACATGGGTGATCCTATCCAACTTCCGGACTAGAATCCGGCCATATTTGAAGGGTTTATTCAAACGCGTCTACAAATTTGGCATAAACTAACTCACGGGCGGCCAAAGGAAGATCTAATTGAGCATCAGTGGGCAGTGAAAGGGGAGAACAGTGTTGGGATGTAATATTTGAACATTTTTTTAATTTGAACTACTGTTGCATGTGGCTATTTGAACGCCTATACCCTTTGCATGCGGCTATTTGATTGTTCGGACTTGAAAAAAATGAGGAAGGCGGATCTGTGCGGCTATGGTTGGATGGCGTCCTCCCGCATATGTGTCCGCGGACTGGTCTCCCCCTATCCACGGACGGATGCGGGAGGATTTTTATGGGTTGTCGTTGGAGATGCCCTTAGAAGTGGGGAATAAGTAGGGAAGGCTCCATCTTCCATGAAAGAAAGAAGGAAAGGCTTCATCTTCCATGAAAGAAAGAAGGAAACCCATCTCAAACTAATGAAATTGAATCACATTAACTCCCAAATATCTTGCGAAATCGGCCTGGAGTGAGAATCATGGTAATGTGTCCTCTACTGAATCTCTCTCCCTCCGAGAAATCCTATCCTGAATCACCACTCATCTAAATCTCTTTCTCCACATCTCCTTTTCCATGGCTCGGACGGGCATGCTCGGGGCTGCACAGTGCTTCAGTCAGGAGACGCGGTGCCGATCTGGTCTGTGCGCTACGTCTCCTTTTTTGAACTGGCCAGCAATGCTGGTGTTTCATTGATTTAGCATAAGAGAGCGACAGAGTGGTTGATCAAGTGATAGGTGGATGACAGAAGATGTTACAAAACTAGGAAAAGGAATTGGTGAAATGGCCTTAGCCTGTTCGCATGTTGATTCCTCACGGCGCGTGCCCAAAAGGGTGCTCAATGCAGGATGCTCCCGCGAGACGCCATTGTTCTCAGGTACGGTGGGACTCACCAACCCATCCCACTTAAAAGTTCTTAGTGGGCACCCATGGAACACAGAAAAAATTTGATGGGCCCACTTAACCCACCGGGAACCCACTAGACCCACCGGAAACCCCGAATAAGTTTCGTATTAGACGAAGAAAAATATAGTACTTCCGCACGGGTGGACGGGATCCCCTAATTGCACTACTCGTTGGGGAAATCTCCAAGCGCCCACCCAACCTGGGAGGCCCTGCGGACCCATCGGCGCGATGCGCAGTACACCGGCGTGGTGGATGTCGGGCAGTCGAGCACACTAATGTGGGCGAGCAGCGCCCATAGCTGCATCATAAACTCGCCACAGGCACCGAGCACCTCGGCGTGAATGTCCATGTTATACAATAGCGCGAGGAACAATAGCAGCTCCGCCCAGAACTTGACCATCACTAACCACCGCCGCCTGTCGTCCTGGCCCACGGCCGCCCCAGCTGCTTGCCCAATAGCGCCGCCTTCTCCATTGGTGTTGCTCCCCGCCCTCGCCTCTGCGCTACCCCGGCCTCCATGCTCTCCCTGTAATTTTGCTCGTCGGCCTCAATCTTGTGCAGCCCCGCGAGGATCTCATTCTTATTCCTGCAGCCGGCGAGGTGGCACCACGTCTGCCGCACCACCGTGTCGAAGATCTGCTCCGCCTTGTAGCTCGGGTCCGGAAGCATCTCCGGCATGAACACCACCAGGTACGCGAAGTAGTTGGACAGCTTGGTCGCCACCAGCTGGGCGCAGAATAGAACGTGTGCGCCTCGCGCGAGGATGACAAGGTCAAGCTCCATGGCATTCTCTTCTCTATCTCTTATATTGGTCCATTTGGCGGGACTCCACTTCTACCCACTTAACTTGTGCAAGTTTTCCTGGGTTATCCCATTGTGCCCACCAATTCCAAATGGAACGGAGTGGGTTGAGGTGGGACACCCACGGGCAGTCCCACCTGCAGCCTGACATTGTTCCATGTCGCTGTGGCATCCCCTGATGATATTCTCCTGGCGTGGTACTTGACCTCTGAATACGGCTTCGTTCCTTTCCATCCAGATGCGCTAGCAGATCAGAGCGATCATGGATTTGATACCCTCCTAACTGAAGCACTGACCAGAATCCGGTGAGGGGCTCGACCACCGAATGGGACAAGCAGATGCAACCTCTACTACAACCACCATGCCATGACAGGTGGAGAGCCACCCGACCAGCAGGCAGGCATCCACGGCAACCTGAAGAAAGTGGCCTCGGACTAGCCCGTGCTGGCACACGCACGAAGAGGCCCACCACCATCCGCAGCCACCCCAGACCGGATTGAGGACGCAACCCTTGCACCGGCTATGCCTAGCATACCCACGTATTCGTCGTCACCAAGATGCAGAGGACCGCCCCGATGTCATGCCCCGCACCATGCCACACCCGCAGAGAAAACCCCGTCGCCACCTTCCTCGGGGCTGCCCAAGCTTCGCTGGCGGGCGCCCTCCGGCGGCGGCGAGATGAGGGACCAGGCGGATGAACTGGCGGCGCAAGGGTTGCTACCCCCAAGTCGCCAAAGGATCTCGCTCCAGTGCCGCTCCCGAGCGGCACCGGGGCGCCCCAATGATACGTCTCCAATGTATCTATAATTTTTTATTTCTCCATGCTACTTTATCTACTGTTTTGGACTATATTGGGCTTTATTTTCCACTTTTATATTACTTTTGGGACTAACCTATTAACCGGAGGCCCAACCCAGAATTGCTGTTTTTTTGCCTATCTCGGTGTTTCGAAGAGACGGAATATCAAACGGAGTCCAAACGGAATGAAACCTTCGGGAACGTGATTTTCCAACCGAGCGTGATCCAGGAGACTTGGACCCTACTCCAAGAAGTGCCAGAGGCGGTCACGAGGGTGGAGGGCGCGCCTCTACCTCGTGGGCCCCGACGCCCCACCGACGCATTCTTCCTCCTATATATACCTCGTATCCCCAAACGATAAGAACAGGAGCCAAAAACCTAATTCCACCGCTGCAACTTCCTGTATCCACGAGATCCCATCTTGGGGCCTGTTTCGGAGCTCCGCCGGAGAGGGCATCCACCACGGAGGGCTTCTACATCAACACCATAGCCCCTCCGATGAAGTATGAGTTGTTTACTTCAGACCTTCGGGTCCCTAGCTAGTAGCTAGATGGCTTCTTCTCTCTTTTTGGATCTCAATACAATGTTCTCCCCCTCTCTCGTGGAGATCTATTTGATGTAATCTTCTTTTTGCGGTGTGTTTGTTGAGACCGATGAATTGTGGGTTTATGATCCAACTTATCTTTGAATAATATTTGAATCTTCTCTGAATTCTTTTATGTATAATTGAGTTATCTTTGCAAGTCTCTTCGAATTATCCGTTTGGTTTGGCCAACTAGACTGGTAGTTCTTGCAATGGGAGAAGTGCTTAGCTTTGGGTTCAATCTTGCGTGTCCTTACCCAAAGGATGTAAAGGGTTGCAAGGCACGTATTGTATTGTTGCCATCGAGGATAACAAGATGGAGTATTTATCATATTGCATGAATTTATTCCTCTACATCATGTCATCTTGCTTAAGGCGTTACTCTGCTTTTTAACTTAATACTCTAGATGCATGCCGGATAGCGGTCGATGAGTGGAGTAATAGTAGTAGATGCGAATCGCTTCGATCTACTTGTCTCGGACGTGATGCCTATATACATGATCATACCTAGATAACATCATAATTATGCTCAATTCTGTCAATTGCTCAACTGTAATTTGTTCACCCACCGAGAATACTTATGCTCTTGAGAGAAGCCACTAGTGAAACCCCCCGGTTTATTCTCATCATATCAATCTCCATCACTTTTATACTTGCTTTGTTTTTACTTTGCTTTTACTTTTCACTTTGCATCTTTATACCAAAAATACCAAAAATATTATCTCTATCAGATCTCACTCGTAAGTGACCGTGAAGGGATTGACAACCCCTAATCGCGTTGGTTGCAGTAGCTATCGCTTTGTGCAAGTACGAGGGACTTGCGTGGCCTCCTCTGGATTGATACCTTGGTTCTAAAAACCGAGGGAAATACTTACGCTACTGTGCTGCATCATCCTCTCCTCTTCGGGGAAAACCAACGCAAGCTCAAGACGTAGTACCCAACCCTAGCACACCTCGGCTCCCCACCACCTCCCTCCTCCCTCGCCGCCGCCGGCGTGTGCCGCCGGGCAAGGCCCGCGCGGTGTCGGCGGCGGCGGGATCTCTCTCTGGCGGCGGGCGGCTCCTCGGCGTTCTAGATCTGCGTGTGGCGGCGGCTGCATGGGGAAAGCTCCTCGGTTCATGGCTGCATAGGGCAATGATGCAGCTCCACTTGCTGCATGGGCGTCCTGCGGCGGCGACTAGATGGTCGGGCGGCACAGCTCTCCCGCGACGGCAAGACTGCCCTCTGCTGGATGGGCGCCTTCGTGCGACGTCGGCTTGTCTCTTCTTGTGGCTTGGCTCCGGCTTGCTGCAGGGCGTGGAGGCAACGAGGTCGGGGGCTCCGGCAACTCTGGATCATGGTCTATTCATGACCGACCCGGCATGGTTGCTCAACTCAGATCTGGACGGCTTGGTGATGGTGATCCAGATTCGGTCGGTCGAGTGGGGTGACTGCAGACTGTGTTACAGTGATCTCTTGTGGCTCCATGGTGATGGTGGTCACCGAGGGATCTTCAGGAGGGTCCATCTCTCTATGTCCAATGGTTGACTTCGATGGTGAGATGCAAACTATAAACGTCGGCTTGACGCAGAGGAATGGTTGTGCAGTGGCGGCGGTCGCATCGTATGTAGCTGCTGGGATCACGGAAAAGTGGTGGCGACAACACTTGAGTGACTTCGAAGGTGGTGCTGTGAGCACCCGGTCGCGAGATCCGGGGTGAAAGCCTAGGTTGACCTGAGCTGGTTATACCTGGCAATGGCGATGTTTTTTTTACGTCGTTACCTTGTTGAAGGCATTGCTCGGATATGCTTGCACTGATTCTTCAGGGTGAAAACCTAGATTCAGGCCTTGGTGGTTGGATCCGGTGACGGCAACACTTGAGTGTCGCTCCCTTCTTGAAGGCGTTACTGTTGAAGAACCTCGTCGTCTGTGTGATGTGATGAGATGGCTGGTGCGGATATGGTCGTTGATATAGTTTGCCGATCATGGATCTGGTCGCTTTGGGTTTTTCTTTTACTCGCTTACAAATAGCTTTGGTCTTATATGACTTTGCTATCTGGCATATTTTTTTGTGTGCGTGTGTTGATATTTGCTGTGTGCATCGTAGCTATGCAGAGGCTTAGTGTGTGCTTTTTGGGTTTGTATCCTCTTGATGCTCCTCTTTGAGCCAATAAAAACCACCTTTTAATGAAAAAAAAAAGTCGCCAAAGGAAGGTGGCGTGGGGGTGAGTTTTCCCGATCCGGTTTTTCCGGAGTCCTTACAAAACATCAAAGGAACAACAATTTAAAACACCGTTAAAGAATACATATTTGTATCAAATATATAAATATTATTGTAGAATAGACGGTATCAAATTTATAAGATTATGTGGCCGAGTATCAATTTTTTTAGCTTGACCTCAATGATTCATGTGGTGCCTATTTCTATGGTCAGGTGGTGTGAACGATATCAACAACCCGATTCGGTCTCGCCGTGTAAAGCTTGTTCACGGGTCATACATTGACGTCTGACCTAATGAATCAGGTTGAACAAATTCCCGCAGAAATAAAAGTGGAATGAAATCAAATTAAATAATCATTTAGAGCAGGTAACCTGGATCTGGATGCATGCATCTACAAATATAGTTGTGCTTTTGTACATACATCGTCGTAATCTATTGTTAGATTCTTTGTGTACACGTTCGATATCGCCGTCTGTATTTATAGTATTGTGCTATTTTCAACAACTGAACCTTTGAAAGTAATCGTCGCGTTGTCAAAGGGGACTCTTGGGCGGGTCTTTAGTTGGTAGTCAAACCTACGAAATAATCAAATGTATGACGACCATACAGAATTCGGCCGTAGCTAGCGAGTATAGTTTGTAAAGCTGATGGGTCCAGAGACGCTGTAGTACCATGCAACATGAGTCGTACGTGCATACGTACAGGGTCAGTTTAGCGATCAACCTGACAGAGACGTTGCCATTGACCCCCATGTTCTCGCTAGGTCTGGTACCATGATGCATATATATATTAAGCGCCCTCTTTTTATATGGTTGCGCCCCTCCTTCCTTGTTAGCTTCTTAATTACGTACTATATTTATTAATCATTACATCTGTCTATTTATTAATCGTTACATCGGCTTGACTCAAGTGGTCATCGCAAGCAAGCGCAAGGTCACATGGTAGGTACGAACTTGGCGAAGAAGCAGACGTGAGAAAACTGAGATATGCGTTAGGCTTGTGCCTCGATTTCCAACCGGAAGTCCGGAACCTTTCATATTTCCTACCACGAAATAATAAGCTCACGAATGGTTGTGGGATCAGCGCAAACAGAGCAAATTCGCTCTGCTGTTCCAAGTCGCGAACGAAGCTATCCCTCGGCTGGATTGCGCCAATGATTCCCGTCTGCCCCACGATGAGGAACGCCGTCGCTACAGTTTTTTTTATGTTTCTTTATATTGATTTTTGGTTTTTTTTAAGTTTATTACTATTTTTTCTTTCCTTCAATTACGTGTTTACTTTTTTAATACGTATAAGTTGTAAATCTTTCATGTACACGTGGAGCATATTTCTATGTATGTTTGAACATTTTTCTAGGTACAAGATGAACCATTTCCCCCCTTTTTTAAAGACACATTTAAACATTTTTTTCTTATACATGTGAAATTATTTTAGAGCACACTTATAATTCTTGCATGCAGTGATTTAATGCACCTTGATATCTGAGCGTGTGATGTGAAGTAATAGAAATAAGACTTATAAAATGGGAAAACGAAAGTTTTGAGATAAGACTTATAAACCGGAAAGGAGGTAGTAGAATTTATTATGATACTGAACCCTTTTTTTTTCATAGTTTTATGCTACCTCATCAAAACTGCCTAGTTGACATGCATGATACTAGTTATGATACTCCCACTACGACCAGCCTAAGAATACGAAGGAAACCAGGCCATTGCTAGAACATTGGAAAAGGGCCACTCAAATGTTGTGATAACGTTGAAGTTCTTTTTGAAATAGAGGCAAAAAGTTTGCCTCATTCAATAACTACAAGAGTGTAGAGTGTGTTTCAAGGTTCTAGCCTCCTTATTACAAATATCATTACTCTCGCGTCATGATTTTTCCCAGTTTTTCGCCCCCGCGACACCCATAGCTTCGTGTCTTTCTTGATGTTGGCAAGTAAGATCATCGATGGAGCCCTCTTGTGATGGAAAACTCGCATTCCTCTCATCCCATAAAGACCATGAGGTGAGCATGGTGAGCGATGCCAGAGTATTTCTAATTGGGGCAGAAGTGTCCGACATATCACCCATCAATCTTTTCATTGAACGCTTCAAGTGCCAAGTGGATGCTTTGAAGCTCCCATTTGCATCCAATCCTTGATCATGTTCCTTTGAAATCGCTCGAGACCATCTCATGATGTTTTGACAGTGGAGACAACCATTACACGCGGTGCTATGCTTCTTTAGATATTTTGAGAATATTAAAAAAAAAAAGGTTAAGACCCTCGGCCTCTGCATCAATCGATGCATACGGTTACCTTTATTAATTATTCAACAAAGGCTGACAAAAACATACATCAAGTCACCCGAAGCCACCACTCACATTTACAAACTCGATAACGTGGAGTTCTTTCACTCCCTATATCTAAAACCGGGGTCATCGCTGATCTATCCACATAACGTATTGGAACCTATAGTCGGTGCAGCAAACATAAAGTGTGCTCCACATGCACACGTTTTAGAAGCCACCATCATCATCGAACCGCTGACCCATCTTCAGGAAAGAGATCTGTATCATCCTTGCCAGTCCGGCCGCCCCTCGACGCCACCACGGTGCTCAATGGCACCACCTCCCTGTGCGCAAACTGTTGAGCACGTCGCAGTCGCCGCTGGTACACCGCAGCACCATGCGGTCGTGTACCACCACCAACACACACTACAAGAAATATGTCAACTTGCGACCATCACTATTGGTCACTGAAAGGTCATTGTTTTTCATTTACGACATTTTTGTGACCAAAAACAGAAGGTCAAAAGCTGGCGGTCGTAAACTGAAATTAACGACCTTCTCTATGAGAAGATCGTGGAATTCCACGACCAAAACAAAAAGTCGTTGATTCTATGACCTTCTGTTTTGGTCGCTAGTTCTCTGCCCAGGCCACGTCAGATCCGACGTGGCAATCTGACATAGCAAAATTGCGACCAATTGAAAAGGTCGTTGATAAGAATCGGTTCGGTCCAGTTTGCTGTTTTAGATGGACCGAGCCCAAATTCAGCCTTTTTATATATTTTTTCTTATTAATTTTGGTCAGCTATATGGGCCAAGCCCTACAATTCAGCCTTTTTATTTTCCGGGCCTAGGCCATTTCACAGTATGTTTCATTAAGCCATTTGTTACCGGTTTTTCATAAATGCACAATATACTAGCCCACTATTGTTTGGGACATAGCCTTTTTAGAGCCCAAATATTATTCGACCCAATAGAACATTCAATCCTTTTCATTCACATATTTTAATTTTACACATTTAAACAGTAAACAATCAATAATTCTCTCAATTAAATGATCAAATCCAGAAATCTCTCAATCAAACTCACAACAGCACATACATGTTTGCATGATCCAACAAGTGTACATACAATCAAAAACAAATACACAGGCACAAAACATGTTGGCAACATCAACTAAAACTATGGTGCACATCTCTAGGCTTCTTCTAATCTTCGGTAAGAGCAGCAGCCACCTCGAAGACATTAGATACTGATCTACATAAATTTGTAGTGAGATACAGTGGAAGTTAAATGATTGACAATAAAATATGTCCATTCAAGAGAATAAAAGCTATACATAAATGCCCAAATGCCTCAGTTCAGTAAACAATAAGCATGCATAGCAAAACTTCTAACCTGATGATGTTCTACTAAGATGTTCAAGTTCAGAAAACTTATAGCACCAACTGTAAATCACTACAAAGAACATAAAGGTTCTATTTTAACTTGAATTTTATTAAGTACCAGACATCTCAACGAAAGCACTATAATCATACATGACACCTTGTTGTGATGTAACAGCATGCTACAACTGACTGCTTCCGGAACAAAGTATGGATTATATAGAAGAGTAGAGATCTGTGTCCCTTGGAAGCACATCAAATGTAAAAATCTGGACTGGTTAAATAATAATTGTATCCTTCTCTACAAGCGCATGAGTAGTTAATAAGTACTAATCCTATCATGTATGGCAGGCTTGCAAGATGGAGATGCATACATGACTAAACACGAACATATTATGGTATGACCAGGGCGAGAAAATCAACAACTCGGTCGACCCAACATTGAAATCAGACATGATATTCTAAAATAGCAAGAAACATGAAAAGTAGGCTCATACATCAGGACCACATCACAACCATGGTCCAGGCTCATACCATAGTATAGCTGGAAAAAAACCAACTTCAAGGTGCAAGCAATCCTGTGGCGATCGTGACCATCCAGCTGGTCATACAGCTTCGTGTACAAGTCACCTGCACCAAAAAACACCCAGCCGCCACAGGCCGTTGTTAGTCAGCAGCTAACACAACATAATTAACAGCCAGCTAAAGCTTAATACAAGATCTTTTCATAGTTGGCATGCATCAATACAGGAATCTACAATGTTGGATAAGGTGATAAAGAAAAACATAAATAGTGGAGTTGGAAACATATGCAGCATAATGATAAAACAGAACAATGGATTTATTGTGGCATCCATGAAACACACAAGATATGTGATCCCTCAACCAAAAATATACGTAATAATAGTTTCCAAGTACTTGCAGCTAGAGCAAGTATGCAACAGAAGCGACTGCATTACTCCTGATTGCTATCTCTAAAGACAAAGTGCACCTACTATATACAATACTTTAATACAACAAAAGTCTAGCACTAGAAATACCATCTTGCTTGCTCTGGTCATGGAATATTATACTCTGGACAAGAAATACACATCACATTTTCTGGACAGAGAAAGAGACTAGTATCTCAGCACAAGTAACTGCAAACTGACAAAAATGCTCAGGGCAGAACTATCAAAGTGTTTTATTAACCTCTAGGTTAAAACAACCACATTTTTATTGTCACTTGTTAGTCGGAAAATCTAGACATCTCTCCTGTGTAAATATGTACATGTTGGCATTAATTGAAAAAAAATGGGTATGAACAAGCATGCGCTGCTGCACAATAATGAATGAGACCAATCAGGTACTGGCAGGGGTATATGGCTGCACCATCAGTCAATGCAGGACACTGCCAGGAGCGTAAATGCAGTAGCAACCCTTCTGACGTTTGAGAGCACTCTCACTGTGCTATAATTAACTGCATTTTCATTTTCAGCAACACTTATGGAGCACTTAGTTCTAAATAGCAGTCATGAAACTAGGGAGACCCATCCATGTGAGATTTGGCAAACCAGAAACACAGATAGAGCATCAGTCAACTTCAGGTTTACAGTGAATTACAAAGGTACTATACACTGTAACTGACGCATTGCAACATTCAAATTCAAACATACACACGGAACGTTTGACCCGCTACCTCTAAAGAAAGCATACACTTCAGGCAAGGGATCCTTCCAGCGGATTTGAAGAGCTAAAAAACAAGGCAAAAACATGTACACTGATGAACCATGCATGAAATGAATTCCACACACTCACAAGCAAAACCTATGCAAGGTGAAGCGATCATCATCTCAATAGTGTCAACATACATGCAGTTTCTAAATTACAAATCTCTGTTTTGACCGTCCAATAGTCAGACACGACAGCAACATGGCAGGCAGACAACATCATATATGAGACAAACTACTAGAGGATACACACGTACACCGAACAACACCTATCAATGCTCAGCAGCTGCAACTTGATACACAAAGTGAAAAAAATGAGGTAAATCACCTCCACAAACACCAGCACCTTGAGAAGGAATTGTACAAGGAATTGTGCCAAAACACGTATTTAATCATGCCTAAAATACATCACATCCACATCGCGCACCAAATTAACATAGGAAGCAGGGGAGTAGGTCGCTGTACCAATCCATCACCTTGATGGAGTTAGGGCAAGAGAAGAAGCAGAGGAGGGAGGTCCATGGCATCCCTCCCAAGCAGTAGCACAAGACATCACGCCTTCATTTCCCATGGTGACGTCCTGGTTCGAAAGAGAGACGAGAAGGGGGTCAGACAGAGAGCGGAAGAAGAAAAGACGAGGGAAGGAGAAAGGGATTCGTACCTTTGAGCCCTGCGGTTGGAGCTACTCGTTCGCCATGGCCCATGGCCGGGGGTAGGAATCCCGAGAAGAAGAACGCGGACGGACAGAGCTGCTCCATGGCGCTGAGGCAGGGGAGGAAGCGGCCATCGTCCATGGCGTCCCGGTGCTCGAGCGAGGACGGCATCCTGGATCTGGGAGGAAAAGACGATGAACTGAGGAAGTTAGGAATGGCTGTGAGGAGGAGATGGAGTAGATGGACACACCTGAGTCGTCGGAGCCACGCCGATCGAAACCCAAGCGACGAGAGCTGGTCGCGGTTGGCGCTGGAGGACGCACGCGATAGATCTCGTCGAGGAACGCCAGCCTCCCCAAGCCGCGCATGCTCGATCCAGAGGGCGGGAGTGGGGGTGGGGGTGATGACCCACAAGTATAGGGGATCTATCGTAGTCCTTTCGATAAGTAAGAGTGTCGAACCCAACGAGGAGCGTATGAAATGATAAGCGTTTTCAAGAAGGTTTTCTCTGCAAGCATCAAATAGTAGGTGATAGATAATTTTGTGATAAGATAAATAGTAACGAGCAAAAAGTAATTAAAGTGCAGCAAGGTGGCCCAACTTTATGTAGCAAAGGATAAGCCTGGACAAATTCTAATAATGAAGAAAGAGCTCCCGAGGACACATTGGGAATTATCGCTGCTAGTTTTCGCCACGCTCAGAAGATTCACGCTCGGTACTTTGATAATTTGATATGTGGGTGGACCGACACTTGGGTACCGGCCCTAACTTGGACAAGCATCCCACTTATGATTAACCCCTATTGCAAGCGTCCGCAACTAAAAAAGGAGTATTAAGGTAAACCTAACCACAACATTAAACATATGGGTCCATATCAACCCCTAACGAAGCAACGATAAACTAGGGTTTAAGCTTCATCACTCTAGCAACCCATCATCTACTTATTACTTCCCTATGCCTTCCTCTAGGCCCAAATAATGGTGAAGTGTCATGTAGTCGACGTTCACATAACACCACTAGAGGAAAGACAACATACATCTCATCAAAATATCGAACGAATACCAAATTCACATGACTACTAATAGCAAGCCTTCACCCATGTCCTCAGGAACAAACGTAACTACTCACAAAGCATATTCATGTTCATAATCAGAGGAGTAATAATATGCATAAGGGATCTGAACATATGATCTTCCACCGAGTAAACCAACTAGCATCAACTACAAGGAGTAATCAACACTACTAGCAACCCACAGGTACCAAATTGTGCTTTTGATACAAGATTGGATACAAGAGATGAACTAGGGTTTTGAGAGGAGATGGTGCTGGTGAAGATGTTGATGGAGATTGACCCCCTCTCGGTGAGAGGACCGTTGGTGATGACGTTGGTGATGATTTCCCCCTCCCGGAGGGAAGTGTCCCCGGCAGAACAGCTCCGCCAGAGCCCTAGATTGATTCCGCCAAGGTTCCGCCTCGTGGCGGCGGATTTTCGTCCCATAAGCTTTCCCACGATTTTTTCCAGGGTAAAAGTGATGATATAGCAGAAGATGGACGCCGAGGCCCACCAGGGGCCCAGGAGATAGGGGTCGTGCCCTCTGGGGGCGCCTCTGCCTCCTCGGACAGGTGTGGGCCCCGCCTATTTCTTTTGCTCATAAATTTTAATAAATCCAAAAGTTGTTTCGTGGAGTTTCAGGACTTTTGAGTTGTGCGAATAGGTTTCAACGCTTGCTCCTTTTCCACCAGAATTCCACCACGGCATTCCCCTCTTCATGGTAAACCTTGTAAAACAAGAGAGAATAGCCATAAGTATTGAGATATAATGTGTAATAACAGCCCATAATGCAATAAATATTGATGTAAAAGCATGATGCAAAATGGACGTATCAACTCCCCCAAGCTTAGACCTCGCTTGTCCTCAAGCAGAAGCTGAAATCGAAAAATATGTCCACATGTTTAGAGATAGAGGTGTCGATAAAAATAAAATACGGACATGAGGGCATCATGATCATTCTAATAACAACAACATATATGGATTTTGTCATATGATTTCCTATGCTCAAGTAATAAGCAATTCACAATGTCAAGTATGGTTCAAAAACTTCATTGGGAAACTAACAAACTATAATCTCGGTCATTGAAGCAATTCCAATTTATCGTAACATCGAAAAGAGTCAATAATAGAGCTTTTCAGCAAGCTCACATACTCAACTATCTCGTAGTCCCCTATAATTATTAACACTCACGCAATACTTGTGGTTATAGAGTTTCAGCCGGACACTGAGAAAGATAGGGGCTTATTGTGTTGCCTCCCAACGTATTCACCTTTAGGTGATGTCAACAATAATAGCCTATGCCAAATTACATCCAATTGGATATATGTATCATGATCTTTCAAACACGAGGAGCTTGCCAAAGGATAAAAATAAAAAGGGAAAGGTGAGCATCACCTTGACTCAAGCATAAAGTAAAACATAAAGTAAAAGATAGGCCCTTCGCAGAGGGAAGCAGAGGTTGTCATGAGCGTTTAGGGTTGATGCATAAAGTGTTAGTGCAAAAGAACGTCACTTTATATTGCCCCTTGTATGTCGACCTTTATTATGCAGTCCGTCGCTTTTATTACTTCCAGAACAAGTTCGTATAAAGTTTATTTTCCCTGCACTAATAAGTCATACATATTTAGAGAGCAATTTTTATTGCTTGCACCGATGACAACTTACTTGAAGGATCTTATTCAATCCATAGGTAGGTATGGTGGACTCTCATGGAAAAACTGGGTTTAAGGATATTTGGAAGCACAAGTAGTATCTCTACTTGGTGCAAGGAATTGGCTAGCATGAGGGGGAAAGGCAAGCTCAACATGTTTGGAAGGTCAATGACAATATATCAGAATCGAGATGTCGGAAAACATAAACCATTACATTGTCTTCCTTGTCCAACATCAACTCTTTTAGCATGTCATACTTAATGAGTGCTTCACAATCATAAAAGATGTCCAAGATAATATATTTATATGTGAACCCCTCTTTCCTTATCACTTCCTATTAATTGCAACGATGACCAAGGCTACGTTCATCAACTCTCAACAATTTTTACGCCTCATACTTTCTATATGTGAAGTTATCACTATCCATAAGATCAATATGAACTCTTTTGTTCTTTCTACCTTCTCAAGATCATAGCAACATAGCAAAGCCCTTGACTCAACACTAATCTTTATTATAGATAGCACACGGACTCACTTACATAAAGATGTCACAATGCAAAACTCAAAACTACTTGATATCAAAACTTCAATCTACTAGATCAAGATACTACTAAAAGGATTGAACTAAATAAAGCGGTAAAGATAAGAGTGTGATGGTGATACGATACTGGGGCACCTCCCCCAAGCTTGGCAGTTGCCAAGGGGAGTGCCCATACCCATGTGATTATTTCTCCTTCTTCACGGTTGGTGTTATGATCTTCTTGGCGATTATGCCCTTCAAGATACGGTTCTCCTCCTCGAGCTTATTAACTTGTTGTTTGAGGTCCATATTTTCTTTACGGAGTTTGCCCGTAACGGACAAGGCTCCTTTCACCCAAGGATGCTGCATAGCTTCTGGAGAACAAGTGAAACTCCTTTTCATAATTTCATAAGAAAGAAATCTAGAGTCGGAAGGAGTGACCGAAGTAGGGACAGCCAGGCTAGGTAGTTCCCCACAAGGAATTCTGCTCAAGACGAGAGGTAACTTCTTGATCCTCCTCCATGGCATCTATCCTTTTCAAATCAGCCTCCATCTCATCCTCCGCTGATGGTCCAAAGTGATAGGCGCCGCTATTTGCTCCTCGACTGGCGCTGGGTGAGACACCGGCTCTCCCCAACCGACTCTCGAGAAGACATCTTGCTTCATTCTCGCAACAGAACAGCTCGAAACGAAAACAGAGGATATTTGCATGATACGGTGGTCAAAACCTTCGGGAGTATATATAATGAATTTTTACAGACCAAAATACGTAACATACAAGAAAATGAAGTCCGGGAGGCACACGAGGTGCCCATGAGACAGGGGGGCGCGCCCTACAGGGGGGGGCACGGCCTCCTCTCTCGTGGGAGCCTCTTGTCCCTTTCGGACTACTTCTTTCTTCCTAAAATTCTTAAATAATCCAAAACTGATAAAAATTGCCATTAGAGTTGTTTTGGAGTCGGTTTACTTACCGTACCACGTACCTATACCTTTTCGGAATCTGGAATGTTCTGGAAAGTGTCTCTTATGTATTCCTCAGGGGTTATGGTTTCAATAATAATCGTTTCAAAATTGATAGGATTACCTGAAATATAATGTTTAATTCTTTGACCGTTTACCACCATCGGATTTGTGCCTTCGAAGTTGTTGATTTTTATAGCGCCAGAACGATAGACCTCTTCGATAACATAGGGACCTTCCCATTTTGAGAGAAGTTTTCCTGCAAAAAATCTTAAACGAGAGTTGAACAATAACACATAATCTCCTATGTTAAACCCACGCTTTTGTATCCTCTTATCATGCTAGCATTTGACTTGTTCTTTAAAAAGCTTAGCATTCTCATATGCTTGGGTTCTCCATTCATCAAGTGAGCTAATATCAAACAACCTCTTCTCACCGGCAAGTTTGAAGTCATAATTGAGCTCTTTAATAGCCCAATATGCCTTATGTTCAAGTTCAAGAGGTAAATGACATGCTTTTCCATAAACCATCTTATATGGAGACATACCCATAGGATTTTTGTATGCAGTTCTATAGGCCCATAATGCATCATCAAGTTTTTGGACCAATTCTTTCTAGATCTATTCACGCCTTTTGCAAAATTAATTTTAGCTCTCTATTGCTCAACTCTACTTGACCACTAGATCATGGGTGATAAGGAGATGTGATTCTATGATTGACATCATACTTAGCAAGCATCTTACTGAGAGCACCATGAATAAAGTGTGAACCACCATCAGCTTATAAGATATCTAGGACTCCAAACCTCGAAAAATAACTTCTTTAAGAATTTTAATAGAAGTGTTATGATCAGCACTACTAGTTGGAATAGCTTCTACCCACTTAGTAATGTAATCAATGGCAACTAAAATATGTGTATAACCATTGGAGGCAGGAAAAGGTCCCATATAATCAAAGCCCTAAACATCAAACGGTTCAATAACAAGAGAATAATTCATAGGCATTTCTTGACGTCTACTAATGTTACCTATTCTTTGACATTCATCACAAGATAAGACAAACTTACGAGCATCTTTGAAAAGAGTAGGCCAATAAAAACCAGATTGTAGTACCTTGTGTGCAGTTCTATCTCCAACATGGTGTCCTCCATAGGATTCAGAGTGACACTTGCGTAGAATTTGTTCCTGTTCATGCTCAGGCACACAACGTCTAATAATACCATCTACTCTTTCTTTATAAAGGTGTGGATCATCCCAGAAGTAATTTCTTAAATCATAAAAGAGCTTTTTCTTTTGCTGGTATGTGAAACTAGGCGGTATATATTTAGCAACAATGTAATTAGCATAATCAACATACCAAGGAGCAGTACGAGAAGCATTGACAACCGCTAATTGTTCATCGGGAAAACTATCATTAATAGGCAGTGGGTCATCAAGAACATTCTCTAACCTAGACAAGTTGTCTGCAACGGGGTTCTCATCTCCCTTTCTATCAATAATATGCAAGTCAAATTCTTGGAGCAAGAGAACCCATCTAATGAGTCTAGGCTTAGCATCTTTCTTTTCCATAAGATATTTAATAGCAGCATGATCAGTGTGAATAGTAACTTTGGAATCAACAATATAAGGTCTAAACTTATCACATGCAAACACAACTGCTAAGAACTCTTATTCAGAGTAGCATAATTTCTCTGGGCAGTATCAAGAGTCTTACTAGCATAATGGATAACATTCAATTTCTTATCGACTCTTTGCCCTAAAACAGCACCTACAGCATAATCACTAGCATCACACATACTTTCAAAAGGTAAATTCCAATCAGGTGGCTGAACAATAGGTGCAGTGATCAAGGCTTTCTTAAGTGTTTCAAATGCTTCTACACAATCATCATCAAAGACAAAAGGAATATCTTTTTGCAATAAATTAGTCAGAGGCCTAGAGATTTTCGAAAAGTCCTTAATGAACCTCCTATAAAAGCCGGCATGACCAAGGAAACTTCTTATACCTTTTATGTCCTTGGGACATGGCATCTTTCAATAGCATCAACTTTGGCTTTATCAACTTCAATACCTCTCTCGGAGATCTTGTGCCCCAAGACAATGCCTTCATTAACCATAAAGTGACACTTTTCCCAATTCAGACGAGACTAGTGTCTTCGCATCTCTGCAAAACTCGATCAAGGTTGCTCAAACAATCATCAAAAGAGGATCCATAGACGGAGAAGTCATCCATGAATACCTCACAAATCTTTTCACAAAAATCTGAGAATATAGCCATCATGCATCTTTGAAAGGTAGCGGGTGCATTACATAAACCAAAAGGCATACGTCTATAAGCAAAAGTACCAAAAGGGCAAGTAAAAGTAGTTTTAGATTGATCCTTTGTTGACACGGGTATTTGAGAGAAGCCGAATAACCATCTAGAAAGCAAAATGTGTGTGTTTGGATAGCCTTTCTAGCATTTGATCAATAAAGGTAAAGGGTAATGATCTTTCTTAGTAGCTTTATTTAACTTACGAAAATCAATTACCATCCTATAACCTGTAATAATTCTTTATGGATCAATTCATCTTTATCATTGGGAACAACGGTAATACCTCCCTTTTAGGGACACAATGGACAGGGCTTACGATTCACTATCAAGAACGGATAAATAATACCTGCCTCAAGGAGTTTTAGTATCTCCTTTCTTACCACTTCCTTCATTTTGGGATTTAATCGTCTTTGAGGGTCTCTAACTGGTTTGGCATCTTTCTCCACTGAAATTTTGTGTTGACATAATGTGGGACTAATGCCCTTAAGATCATCCAGAGTATATCCAATAGCAGCTCGGTGCTTCTTCAGAGTTTTCAATAATCTTTCTTCTTCTTTCTCTGAAAGGTTAGCACTAATAATAAAAGGATATATTTCTTTTTCATCAAGATAAGCATACTTAATATTATCAGGTAAATGTTTGAGTTCGAACAAGGGATCACCCTTGGGTGGAGGGGGATCCCCAAGAATTTCAACAGGAAGGTTATGTTTTAGCATAGGTTCCTATTTAAGGAACACTTCATCTATTTCTTCCCTCTCCTTCATAAACATATCGTTTTCATGGTCTAGCAAATATTGTTCTAACGGATCAGTTGGAGGAACAACAATGGAAGCAAGACCAATAATTTCATCCTTACTAGGTGGTTCCCTTTCACGAGGTTGTCTACTAAACTTAGCAAAATTAAACTCATGAGACATACCATCTATGCCAACAAAGGACAATATTCTTTTCACAATTAATTTTAGCACTGGTAGTATTCAAGAAGGGTCTACCAAAATAATGGGACAAAAATCGTCTTGTGGGGAACCAAGAACAAGAAAATCAGCAGGGTATTTAATCTTCCCACACAAGACTTCAACATCTCTAACAATCCCAATAGGTTTAATGGTATCCCTATTAGCAAGCTTAATAGTAACATCAATGTCTTCTAATTCAATAGGTGCAATATCGTGCATAATTTCTTTGTAAAGATCATAAGGTATCGCACTAGCACTAGCACCCATATCACATAAGCCATGATAACAATGATCTCCTATTTTAACAGAAATAAATGGCATGCCTACAACAGGTCTACGTGTCTTAGTATCGGGTCTAGCAATATTAGCAGTCTCACCCAAGAAAGAAATAACATGCCCATCTAAGTCCTCATCCAAGAGATCTTTAACCATAGGAATACTAGGTTCAACATTAATTTGCTCAGGAGGTGTATAAGTCCTAGTATTACTCTTACGAACAACAAATAAGCTTTAACATGATCTTTTATCCTAACAGAAAAGGAGGTTTTCAACATAAGCGAGGAACAATAGGATCACTATAGGTAATAGTCTTTTCTTCGATCGTAATAGGTGCAACTACTTTCACTTCAACAGGAGGATTATATTTAAACCACTTCTCTTTAGGGAGATCAATGTGAGTAGCAAAAGATTCACAAAAAGTAGCTACTATCTCGAGTCAAGTCCATACTTAGCGCTAAATCCACTAAAAGCATCTCAGATCCATAAAAGATTTAACACAATCGAACTTAGGTGTCATACCGACCCCTTACCATCGCCGGAACCCCAATCTTCAGAGTTGTGTTTAATTCTTTCCAATAAGTCCCATTTGAAATCAATAGTCTTCAAAGATATAAGAACCAGACAGAAGTATCGAGCAGGTTGCGATTATCAAGAGAAAGCCAAGCATAAAATTCTGAATAATCATTTCCCGAGAGAGCTCATGATTGGGGCATGAATATAACATTGACTGAAGCCTTCCCCAAGCTTGAGCGATGCTTTCTCCTTTGCGAGGCTAGAAATTATATATGTAATTACGATCACGATGAACAAGATGCATAGGATAGAACTTCCGTGAAATTCCAACTTCAATCGCTTATAATTCCAAGATCCCGATCATCACATAGCCTATACCATGTCAATGCATCTCCTTCAAAGATAAAGGAAGACCTTCCTTTGACAACATCATCGGAATACCTGCAAGCTTAAATAATCCACAAACTTCATCCACAAAGATAAGGTGTAAGTCGGGATGCAATGTTCCGCCTCCTGCAAATGGATTAGCTAGCAGTTTTTCTATCATACCAAGGAATCTCAAAGTGAATATTTTCATAAAGTTCAGTAGGTTGAGGAGCATCTCTTAGTTTTTCCGGTTGGGGTGAAGATACCCCAAACAAGCCCTCAAAGGAATAGTTTCCATAGTGACAAGTGACAGAAAATTTCAGCACACTATATAAATGTTTCCTTACCAAGTTCCACTCACCAAAAGCGCTACACTCCCCGGCAACGGCGCCAGAAAAGAGTCTTGATGACCCAGAAGTATAGGGTATCTATCGTAGTCCTTTCGATAAGTAAGAGTGTCGAACCCAACGAGGAGCAGAAGGAAATGATAAGCGGTTTTTAGTAAGGTTTTCTCTGCAAGCACTGAAATAGTAGGTGATAGATAGTTTTGTGATAAGATAAATAGTAACGAGCAAAAAGTAAATAAAGTAAATAAAGTGCAGCAAGGTGGCCGAATCCTTTATTTAGCAAAGGATAATCCTGGACAAATTCTACTAATGAAGAAAGAGCTCCCAAGAACACATTGGGAATTATCATCAAGCTAGTTTTCATCACGTTCGTAAGATTCGCGTTCGGTGCTTTGATAATTTGATATGTGGGTGGACCGACACTTGGGTATCGTCCTAACTTGGACAAGCATCCCACTTATGATTAACCCCTATTGCAAGCATCCACAACTACAAAAAGGAGTATTAAGGTAAACCTAACTACATCATTAAACATATGGGTTGATAATAAAACATGTAATAGGTTCTACCTCATCATCTACTTCCCAAATACCCACAAGTTAAACATCTTAATCATGTAGTGTTTGAGGATTGTAGCTAATGCATAAAAACTTGGTTAAACAGAAAGAGGGCTTCGAGACGAAGATCTAGGCGCTTGAATCGCCTGATTCCGATAAATGAGCGAGAAGATATACTAGATCGAAGATTAGGGCAGAAATCACGATCGAAAATAATTGCGGAAAAACCCTAGAAAAAGAAAAACTGACGAACAGGCTGATGAACGAACATTCGCTGTCTACGGCTAATGGGTGAACGGTTTTTGTTAAACAAACGTACGGACGAACGTCCGCAAAATAAGTAAACCGATGGAAAAACTGAACCGATCTAATAAATTAAACCGAAACTAGAAAAACCATGGTTAACCGTGGAAAACCGACCGGTCAACGGCGGGTCAACGGCGAGATCTCGACAAGCGCGCGGCGGCAAGCAGCGGGCGGGAGGCGGCGCAAGGCAACAATAACAAGGCGGGCGGCGCTAGGTTCGGGAGGCGGCGCGGGCGGGTTGAGGCGGCGGCGTTGGCTGCGTGGCGGCTTATAAGAGGGGGCCGACCTGGGGAGTCCGGGCCGGTTACGGCCCGTAGGTCGGTTTATTTTTTTTAGTAAATTCCGACACGCAGAAAAAGAAAGAAAAGGAATACTAAACGGACTCCAAAAATCCCGAAATAAACTTTCTGCGTCCCCAAAAAATATGCCGGACATAGTGAACATTTATTTGGGCCTATAATGCAATTTTGGAAAACGCGTATTTTTCTTAATTCAAATAAACTTTTAATAAAAACCAAATAAAATCATTTATTTGATTTTAATATTTTTCCTCCAATATTTCATTTATTTTGGAGAATTCATATTATCTCCTCTCATATATTTTAATATGAAATATTTTTGGAGAGAAAAATCAATTAAAACCAAAATGATCCTTGTTTCAATATTTGATAGAATTCAAATATGAAAATCGTGAAATCCCCAACTCTCTCCGGGGGTCCTTGAGTTGCTTAGAATTTCAAGGATCGCAAAACGAAAATGCAATAAAATATGGTATGCATGAATGACCTAAGTGAAGGAAATATTTCCTAGAGGCAATAATAAAGTTATTATTTATTTCCTTATATCATGATAAATGTTTATTATTCATGCTAGAATTGTATTAACCGGAAACATGATACATGTGTGAATACATAGACAAACAGAGTGTCACTAGTATGCCTCTACTTGACTAGCTCGTTAATCAAAGATGGTTATGTTTCCTAGCCATAGACATGAGTTGTCATTTGATTAACGAGATCACATCAATAGGAGAATGATGTGATTGACTTGACCCATTCCATTAGCTTAGCACTTGATCGTTTAGTGTTCTACTATTGCTTTCTTCATGACTTATACATGTTCCTATGACTATGAGATTATGCAACTCCCGTTTACTAGAGGAACACTTTGTGCGCTACCAAACGTCACAACGTAACTGGGTGATTATAAAGGTGCTCTACAGGTGTCTCTGAAGGTACTTGTTGGGTTGGTGTATTTCGAGATTAGGATTTGTCACTCCGATTGTCGAAGAGGTATCTCAGGGCCCACTCGGTAATGCACATGATTATAAGCCTTGCAAGCATTGTAACTAATGAGTTAGTCGCGGGACGATGTATTACGGAACGAGTAAAGAGACTTGCCGGTAACGAGATTGAACTAGGTATTGAGATACGGACGATCGAATCTCGGGCAAGTAACATACCGATGACAAAGGGAACAACGTATGTTGTTATGAGGTTTGACCAATAAAGATATTCGTAGAATATGTAGGAGCCAATATGAGCATCCAGGCTCCGCTATTGGTTATTGGCCGGAGACGAGTCTCGGTCATGTCTACATAGTTCTCGAACCCGTAGAGTCCGCACGCTTAAAGTTTCAATGACGATTGTATTCTGAGTTTTTATGTTTTGATGTACCGAAGGTAGTTCAGAGTCATGGATGTGATCATGGACATGACGAGGAGTCTCGAAATGGTCGAGACATAAAGATCAATATATTGGACGACTATGTTCGGACACCGGAATGGTTTCGGGGAGTTTCGGACATATACCGGAGTACCGGGGGGTTATCGGAACCCCCCGGGTAGTTTAATGGGCCAAGATGGGCCTTAGTGGAGAAGAGGAGGTGCGGCTAGGTCTGGCCGCGCACCCCCTCCCCCTCTAGTACGAATTGGACAAGGAGGGGGGCGGCGCCCCTTTCCTTCCCCCTCTCTCCTTCCCTTCCTTTCCCCCTCCTACTCCAACTAGGAAAAGAGGGAGTCCTACTCCCGGTGGGAGTAGGACTCCTCCCTGGCGCGCTCTCCTCCTTACCGCCGGCTTCCTCCCCCTGATCCTTTATATACGGGGGCAGGGGGGCACATCTAGATACAACAATTGATCTCTTGATCTCTTAGCCGTGTGCGGTGCCCCCCTCCACCATATTCCACCTCGATCATATCGTCGCGGTGCTTAGGCGAAGCCCTGCGTCGGTGGCATCATCATCACCGTCACCATGCCGTCGTGCTGATGGAACTCTCCCGTGAAGCTCTGTTGGATCGGAGTTTGCGGGACGTCATCGAGCTGAACGTGTGCTGAACTCGTAGGTGCCGTACCTTCGGTACTTGGTTCGGTCGGATCGTGAAGACGTACGAGTACATCAACCGCGTTGTGCTAACGCTTCCCCTTTCGGTCTACGAGGGTACATGGACACACTCTCCCCTCTCGTTGCTATGCATCACCATGATCCTGTGTGTGCATAGGATTTATTTTTGAAATTACTACGTTCCCCAACAGTGGTATCCGAGCCAGGTTTTATGCGTAGATGTTATATGCACGAGTAGAACACAAGTGAGTTGTGGGCGATACAAGTCATACTGCTTACCAGCATGTCATACTTTGGTTCAGCGATATTGTTGGATGAAGCGGCCCGGACTGACATTGCGCGTACGCTTACACGAGACTGGTTCTATCGACGTGCTTTGCACACAGGTGGCTGGCGGGTGTTAGTTTCTCCAACTTTAGTTGAACCGAGTGTGGCTACGCCCGATCCTTGAGAAGGTTAAAACAGCACTAACTTGACGAACTATCGTCGTGGTTTTGATGCGTTGGTAAGAACGGTTCTTGCTCAGCCCGTAGCAGCCACGTAAAAATTGCAACAACAAAGTAGAGGATGTCTAACTTGTTTTTGCAGGGCATGTTGTGATGTGATAAGGTCAAGGCATGATGCAATATTTTATTGTATGAGATGATCATGTTTTGTAACCGAGTTATCGGCAACTGGCAGGAGCCATATGGTTGTCGCTTTATTGTATGCAATGCAATCGCCCTGTAATGCTTTACTTTATCACTAAGCGGTAGCGATAGTCGTAGAAGCAAAAAGTTGGCGAGACGACAACAATGCTACGATGGAGATCAAGGTGTTGCGCCGGTGACGATGGTGATCATGGCGGTGCTTCGGAGATGGAGATCACAAGCACAATATGAGGATGGCCATATCATATCACTTATATTGATTGCATGTGATGTTTATCCTTTATGCATCTTATTTTTCTTTAATTGACGGTAGCATTATAAGATGATCTCTCACTAAATTTCAAGATAAAAGTGTTCTCCCTGAGTATGCACCGTTGCTAAAGTTCGTCGTGTTGGAAATATGCCCTAGAGGCAAGAATAAAAGGATTATTATTATATTTCCTTGTTCGTGATAATTGTCTTTTATTCATGCTATAATTGTATTATCCGGAAATCGTAATACACGTGTGAATACATAGACCACAACATGTCCCTAGTGAGCCCCTAGTTGACTAGCTCGTTGATCAATAGAATAGTCAAGGTTTCCTGACTATGAACATTGGATGTCAATGATAACGGGATCACATCATTAGGAGAATGATGTGATGGACAAGACCCAATCCTAAGCATAGCACAAGATCGCGTAGTTCGTTTTGCTAGAGCTTTTCAATGTCAAGTGTCTTTTCCTTAGACCATGAGATTGTGTAACTCCCAGATACCGTAGGAGTGCTTTGGGTGTACCAAACGTCACAACGTAACTGGGTGACTATAAAGGTGCACTACAGGTATCTCCAAAAGTGTTTGTTGGGTTGACACGGATCGAGATCGATTTGTCACTCCAGACACGGAGAGGTATCACTGGGCCCACTCGATAGTGCATCATCATAATGAGCTCAAGGTAACCAAGTGTCTGGTCATGGGATCATGCATTATGGTACGAGTAAAGTGACTTACCGGTAATGAGATTGAACGAGGTATTGGGATAGCGACGATCAAATCTCGGGCAAGTAACATACCGTCTGACAAAGGGAATAGTATACGGGGTTGCTTGAATCCTCGACATCGTGGTTCATCCGATGAGATCATCAAGGAGTATGTGGGAGCCAACATGGGTATCCAGATCCCGCTGTTGGTTATTGACCAGAGAACCGTCTCGGTCATGTCTGCATGTCTCCCGAACCCGTAGGGTCTACACACTTAAGGTTCGGTGACGCTAGGGTTGTATGAATATGAGTATGCAGCAAACCGAAAGTTGTTCAGAGTCCCGGATGAGATCCCGGACGTCAAGAGGAGTTCCGTAATGGTCCGGAGGTAAAGAATTATATATAGGAAGTGCTGTTTCGGCCATCGGAAAGTTTCGGGTCACTGGTATTGTACCGGACCACCGGAAGGGTCCCGGGTCCATCGGTGGGGCCACCTATCCTGAGGGCCCCATGGGCTGAAGTGGGAGGGGAACCAGCCTCGGTGGGCTGGTGCGCCTGCCCCCTCTGCGCCTAGGGTTGGGAACCCTAGGGAGGGGCGCCCACTTGCCTTGGGGCCACTCCACCCCTTGGCCGCCGCCCCTAGGAGATCCCATCTCCTAGGGCCGGGCGCCTGGGACCCTATATATAGAGGGGGAGGAGGGCAGCCGCACCTTGCACTTGGCGCCCTCCCCCGCTACACCTCTTCCTCCTCCCCGCTTGCTTGGCGGCCCCCGCCGAATATCGCTGCATCCACCACCACGCCGTCGGTCTGCTGGATCTTCATCAACCTCTCCTTCCCCTTGCTGGATCAAGACGGAGGAGATGTCACGCTGACCGTCACGTGTGTTGAACGCGGAGGTGCTGTCCGCTCGGCGCTAGGATCTCCGGTGATTTGGATCACGACGAGAACGACTCCCTCAACCCCGTTCTCTTGAACGCTTCCGCACGCGATCTACAAAGGGTATGTAGATGCATCTCCCTCACTCGTTGCTAGATGAACTCATAGATGGATCTTGGTGAACGTAGGAATTTTTTTTATTTTATGCATCGTTCCCAAACAGTGGCATCATGAGCCAGGTTTATGCCTAGTTCTCTTTTGCACGAGTAGAACACAATTTGTTGTGGGCGTAGATGTTGTCAACTTTCTTGCCGTTACTAGTCTTATCTTTCTTCAGCGGTATTGTGGGATGAGCGGCCCGGACCGACCTTACACGTACGCTTACGTGAGATAGGTTCCACCGACTGACATGCACTAGTTGCATAAGGTGGCTAGCGGGTGTGTGTCTCTCCCACTTTAGTTGGAGCGGATTCGATGAAAAGGGTCCTTATGAAGGGTAAATAGAAGTTGACAAATCACGTTGTGGCTTTCACGTAGGTAAGAAAACGTTTTTGCTAGAACCCTATTGCAGCCACGTAAAAACTTGCAACAACAATTAGAGGACGTCTAACTTGTTTTTGCAGCAAGTGTTTTGTGATGTGATATGGCCAAAGTTGTGATGAATGATGAATGATATAAATGTGATGTATGAGATCATGTTCTTGTAATAGGAATCACGACTTGCATGTCGATGAGTATGACAACCGGCAGGACCATAAGAGTTGTCTTTATTTTTGTATGACCTGCATGTCATTGAGAAACGCCATGTAAATTACTTTACTTTATTGCTAAAGTGTTAGCCATAGTAGTAGAAGTAATAGTTGGCGAGCAACTTCATGGAGACACGATGATGGAGATCATGATGATGGAGATCATGGTGTCATGCCAGTGACAAGATGATCATGGAGCCCCGAAGATGAAGATCAAAGGAGCTATATGATATTGGCCATATCATGTCACTACTATATAATTGCATGTGATGTTTATTATGTTTATGCATCTTGTTTACTTAGAACGAAGGTAGTAAATAAGATGATCCCTTATAATAATTTCAAGAAAGTGTTCTCCTAACTCATGCGCCATTGCTAAAGTTTGTCGCTTCAAGCACCACGTGATGATCGGGTGTGATAGATTCTTACGTTCACATACAACGGGTGTAAGACAGTTTTACACATGCAAAACACTTAGGTTAACTTGACGAGCCTAGCATGTACAGACATGGCCTCGGAACACAAGAGACCGAAAGGTCAAACATGAGTTGTATGGAAGATACGATCAACATGGAGATGTTCACCGACGATGACTAGTCCGTCTCACGTGATGATCGGACACGGCCTAGTCGACTCGAATCATGTAACACTTAGATGACTAGAGGGATGTCAAATCTGAGTGGGAGTTCATTATATAATTTGATTAGATGAACTTAATTATCATGAACATTAGTCTAAAATCTTTGCAAAATGTCTTGTAGATCAAATGGCCAACGCCATGTCACCATGAACTTCAACGCTCTCCTAGAGAAAACCAAGCTGAAAGACGATGGCAGAACTATTCGGACTGGGTCCGAACCCGAGGATCATCCTCATAGAAGCCAAGAAACAATATGTCCTAGAAGCACCGCTAGGTGAAGCACCCATCCCGAGAACCAAGACATTATGAACGCTTGGCAGTCTCGTCTTGATGATTACTCCCTCGTTCAAGGCGGCATGCTTTACAGCTTAGAACCGTGGCTCCAAAAGCGTTTTGAGCAACACGGAGCATATGAGATGTTCGAGGAGCTGAAAATGGTTTTCCAAGCTCATGCCCGGTCGAGAGATATGAAGTCTCCGACAAGTTCTATAGTTGTAAGATGGAGGAAAATAGTTCTGTCGGAGCACATACTCAAAATGTCTGGGTTGCACAACCGCCTGTCCCACTGGACATTAACCTCCTGGACGAGGCGGTCATTGACAGAATCCTTCATCGCCCCACCGAGCTACAAGAGCTTTGTGATGAACTACAATATGCAGGGGATGGTGAAAACTATTCTGAAGTATTTTCAATGCTGAAGTCAGCAGAGGTAGAAATCAAGAAAGAACATCAAGTGTTGATGGTCAATAAGACCACTAAGTTCAAGAAGGGCAAGGGTAAGAAGAACTTCAAGAAGGACAGCAAGGATGTTGCCGCGCCCGCAAGCCAGCTTGCCGGAAGAAGTCAAAGAATGGACCCAAGCCCGAGACTGGGTGCTTTTATTGCAAAGGAAGGGTCATCGAAGCGAACTGCCCCAAATACTTAGCGCATAAGAAGGCCAGCAACACTAAAGGTATATTTGATGTACATGTAACTGATGTGTACCTTACCAAGATCGTAGTAACTCCCGGTATTTGATACCGTGTCGTTGCTCATATTTGTAACTCACAGCAGAGCTGCGGAATAAACGGAGATCATGCGAAGGGACGAGGTGACGATGCGCGCCGGGAATGGTTCCAAGGTCGATGTGATCGCCGTCGCCACACTACCTCTACATTTACCTACGGGATTAGTTTTAAACCTCAATAATTGTTATTTAGTGCCAAGTTTGAGCATGAACATTGTATCGGGATCTCGCTTAATACGAGATGGCTACTCATTTAAACCGAGAATAATGGTTGTTCTATTTATATGAGAGATATGTTTTATGGTCATGTCCGATGGTCAATGGTTTATTCTTAATGAATCTCGAACGTAATATTACACATATTCATAGTGTGAATACCAAAAGATGTAAAGTTGATAAAGATAGTCCAACATACTTGTGGCACTCCCACCTTGGTCACATTGGTGTCAAGCGCGTGAAGAAGCTCCATTCTGATGGACTTTTAGAGTCTCTCGATTATGAATCATTTGACACATGCGAACCATGCCTTATGGGCAAAATGACCAAGACTCCGTTCTCCGGAACAATGGAGCGAGCAGCCAACTTATTGGAAATCATACATACCGATGTGTGCGGTCCAATGAGCGTTGAGGCTCGCGGAGGATATTGTTATGTTCTCACTCTCACTGATGACTTGAGTAGAAATGGGTATGTCTACTTGATGAAACACAAGTCTGAGACCTTTGAAAAGTTTAAGGAATTTCAGAATGAGGTAGAGAATCAACGTGATCGAAAAATAAAGTTCTTACGATCAGATCGTGGAGGAGAATATTTAAGTCACGAATTTGGTACACACTTAAGGAAATGTGGAATCATTTCACAACTCACGCCGCCTGGAACACCTCAGCGTAACGGTGTGTCCGAACGCCGTAATCGCACTCTATTGGATATGGTGCGATATATGATGTCTCTTACAGATTTGCTACTATCATTTTGGGGATACGCTCTAGAGACAGCTACATTCACTTTAAATAGGGCACCGTCTAAATCTGTTGAGACGACACCGTATGAATTATGGTTTGGGAAGAAACCTAAGCTGTCGTTTCTAAATTTTTGGGGATGCGATGCTTATGTCAAGAAACTTCAACCTGAAAAGATCGAACCCAAGTCGAAAAAATGCGTCTTCATAGGATACCCTAAGGAAACCATTGGGTATACCTTCTACCTTAGATCTGAAGGCAAGATCTTTGTTGCCAAGAACGGATCCTTTCTGGAAAAAGAGTTTCTCTCGAAAGGAGTAAGTGGGAGGAAAGTAGAACTCGATGAAGTACTACCTCTTGAACCGGAAAGTAGCGCAGCTCAGGAAAATGTTCCTGTGGTGCCTACACCGATCGGAGAGGAAATTAATGATGTTGATCAAGGTACTTCGGATCAAGTTGCTACCGAACTCAGAGGTCCACAAGGACACGCTCCACACCAGAGTGGTATGGCAACCCTGTCCCGGAAATCATGTTGTTAGCCAACGGTGAACCTTCGAACTATGAAGAAGCAATGGCGGGCCCAGATTCCAACAAATGGCTTGAAGCCATGCAATCCGAAATAGGATCCATGTATGAAAACAAAGTATGGACTTTGACAGAAATGCCCGATGATCGGCGAGCGATAGAAAACAAATGGATCTTTAAGAAGAAGACGAACGCGGATGGTAATGTGACCATCTATAAAGCTCGACTTGTGGCTAAAGGTTATCGGCAAGTTCAAGGGGTTGACTACGATGAGACTTTCTCTCCCGTAGCGAAGCTGAAGTCCGTCTGAATCATGTTAGCAATTGCCGCATACTATGATTATGAGATATGGCAAATGGACGTCAAAACGGCATTCCTTAACGGCTATCTTAAGGAAGAACTGTATATGATGCAGCCGGAAGGTTTTGTCGACCCTAAGAATGCTAACAAGGTATGCAAGCTCCAGCGATCCATTTATGGGCTGGTGCAAGCATCTCAGAGTTGGAACATTCGCTTTGATGAGATGATCAA
The DNA here is from genome assembly GCA_021605205.1 of Aegilops longissima. Taxonomy (NCBI): domain Eukaryota; kingdom Viridiplantae; phylum Streptophyta; class Magnoliopsida; order Poales; family Poaceae; genus Aegilops; species Aegilops longissima. The sequence continues at coordinate 561,184,376 of CM038677.1, forward strand.
AGCTTTTGGGTTTATGCACACTTATGGAGAAGCCTTTGTTTACAAGAAAGTGAGTGGGAGCTCTGTAGCATTTCTCATATTATATGTAGATGACATACTTTTGATGGGAAATGATATAAAACTTTTGGACAGCATAAAGGCCTACTTGAATAAGAGTTTTTCAATGAAGGACCTTGGAGAAGCTGCTTATATATTAGGCATCAAGATCTATAGAGATAGATCGAGACGCCTCATAGGTCTTTCACAAAGCACATACCTTGAAAAGATATTGAAGAAGTTCAAAATGGATCAGTCCAAGAAAGGGTTCTTGCTCAGATTATAAGGTGTGAAATTGAGCTCGGCTCAATGTTCAACCACGACAGTAAGATATAGAAGAGATGAGTGTCATCCCTATGCATCAGCCATAGGGTCTATTATGTATGCCATGTTGTGTACCAAAGTCAGATGTAAACCTTGCCGTAAGTTTGGTAGGAAGGTACCAAAGTAATCCCGCAAGGAACACCGGACAACGGTCAAGAATATCCTGAAGTACCGAAAAGGAATAAGGAGATGTTTCGCTTATGGAGGTGACGAAGAGCGCATCGTAAAGGGTTACGTCGATGCTAGCTTCGACACAGATCTGGATGACTCTAAGTCACAAACCGGATACGTGTATATGTTGAATGGTGGAGCAGTAAGCTGGTGCAGCTGCAAGCAGAGCGTCGTGGCGAGATCTACGTGTGAAGCGGAGTACATGGCAGCCTCGGAGGCAGTGCATGAAGCAATTTGGGTGAAGGAGTCCATCACCGACCTAGGAGTCATACCCAATGCGTCGGGGCCGATCAAACTCTTCTGTGACAACACTGGAGCTATTGCACTTGCCAAGGAGCCTAGGTTTCACAAGAAGACCAGGCACATCAAGCGTCGTTTCAACTCCATTCGTGAAAATGTTCAAGATGGAGACATAGAAATTTGCAAAGTGCATACAGATCTGAATGTCGCAGATCCTTGACTAAACCTCTTCCGCGTGCAAAACATGATCAACACCATAACTCTATGGGTGTTCGATTCATCACAATGTAACTAGATTATTGACTCTAGTGCAAGTGGGAGACTGTTGGAAATATGCCCTAGAGGCAATAATAAAAGGATTATTATTATATTTCCTTGTTCGTGATAATTGTCTTTTATTCATGCTATAATTGTATTATCCGGAAATCGTAATACACGTGTGAATACATAGACCACAACATGTCCCTAGTGAGCCCCTAGTTGACTAGCCCGTTGATCAATAGAATAGTCAAGGTTTCCTGACTATGGACAATGAATGTCATTGATAACAAGATCACATCATTAGGAGAATGATGTGATGGACAAGACCCAATCCTAAGCATAGCACAAGATCGTGTAGTTCGTTTTGCTAGAGCTTTTCAATGTCAAGTATCTTTTCCTTAGACCATGAGATCGTGTAACTCCCGGATACCGTAGGAGTGCTTTGGGTGTACCAAGCATCACAACGTAACTGGGTGACTATAAAGGTGCACTACGGTATCTCCGAAAGTGTCTGCGGGTTGACACAGATCGAGACTGGGATTTGTCACCAGACACGGAGAGGTATCACTGGGCCCACTCGGTAGTGCATCATCATAATGAGCTCAAAGTGACCAAGTGTCTGGTCACGGGATCATGCATTACGGTACGAGTAAAGTGACTTGCCGGTAACGAGATTGAACGAGGTATTGGGATACCGACGATCGAATCTTGGGCAAGTAACATACCGTCTGACAAAGGGAATAGTATACGGGGTTGCTTGAATCCTCGACATCGTGGTTCATCCGATGAGATCATCGAGGAGTATGTGGGAGCCAACATGGGTATCCAGATCCCGCTGTTGGTTATTGATCGAAGAACTGCCTCGGTCATGTCTCAGATGTCTCCCGAACCCGTAGCTTCTACACACTTAAGGTTCGGTGACGCTAGGGTTGTATGAATATGAGTATGCAGCAAACCGAAAGTTGTTCAGAGTCCCGGATGAGACCCTGGATGTCACAAGGAGTTCCGGAATGGTCCGGAGGTAAAGAATTATATATAGGAAGTGTTATTTCGGCCATCGGGAAAGTTTCGGGTCACCGGTATTGTACTGGGACCACCTAAGGGTCCCGGGTCCACCGGTGGGGCCACTTATCCCAAGGGCCCCATGGGCTGAAGTGGAGGAACCAGCCTCGGTGGGCTGGTGCGCCTGCCCCCTCGCGCCTAGGGTTGGGAACCCTAGGGGGGCGCCCACTTGCCTTGGGGGCACTCCACCCCTTAGCCGCCGCCCCTAGGAGATCCCATCTCCTAGGGCCGGTGCCCCGGGGACCCTATATAGAGGGGAGGAGGAAGCCGCACCTTGAACTTGGCGCCTCCCCTCGCTACACCTCTTCCTCCTCCCCGCTTGCTTGGCGAAGCCTCGCCGAATACTCTCAGATCCACCACCACGCCGTCGTCGTCTGCTGGATCTTCATCAACCTCTCCTTCCCCTTGCTGGATCAAGACGGAGGAGACGCCACGCTGACCGTGACGTGTGTTGAATGCGGAGGTGCCGTCCGCTCGGCGCTAGGATCTCCGGTGATTTGGATCACGACGAGAACGACTCCTCAACCCCGCTTCTCTTGAACGCTTCGCACGCGATCTACAAAGGGTATGTAGATGCATCTCTCTCACTCATTGCTAGATGAACTCATAGATGGATCTTGGTGAACTTAGGAATTTTTTTTTATTTTATGCATCGTTCCCCAAGACGTCGTGCCGAGACACCACGTGATGATCGGGTGTGATAAGCTCTACATTCATCTACAACGGGTGCAAGCCAGTTTTGCACACACATGATACTTGGGTTAAACTTGACGAGCCTAGCATATGCAGATATGGCCTCGGAACACTGAGACCGAAAGGTCGAGCGTGAATTATATAGTAGATATGATCAACATAGTGATGTTCACCATTGGAAAGTACTCCATCTCACGTGATGATCGGACATGGTTTAGTTGATTTGGATCACGTGATCACTTAGATGATTAGAGGGATGTCTATCTAAGTGGGAGTTCTTAAGTAATATGATTAATTGAACTTAATTTATCATGAACTTAGTCCTGATAGTATTTTGCTTGTCTATGTTGTTTGTAGATAGATGGCCCGTGTTGTTGTTCCGGTAAATTTTAATGCGTTCCTTGAGAAAGCAAAGTTGAAAGATGATGTTAGCAATTACACGGACTAGGTCCGTAACTTGAGGATTATCCTCATTGCTGCACAGAAGAATTACGTCCTGGAAGCACCACTGGGTGCTAGGCCTGCTTGTAGATGCAACCGACGACGCTAAGAACGTCTCGCGAGCAAAGCTGATGACTACTCGATAATTCAGTGTGCCATGCTTTACGGCTTAGAACCGGGACTTCAATGATGTTTTGAACGTCATGGAGCATATGAGATGTTCCAGGAGTTGAAGTTAATATTTCAAGCAAATGCTCGGATTGAGAGATATGAAGTCTCCAATAAGTTCTACAGCTGCAAGATGGAGGAGAATAGTTTTGTCAGTGAACATATACTCAATGTTCTGGGTATAATAATCACTTGATTCAACTGGGGGTTAATCCTCCAGATGATAGTGTCATTGACAAAATTCTTCGATCACTGCCACCAAGATACAAGAGCTTTGTGATGAACTATAATATGCAAGGGATGGATAAGACAATTCCCGAGCTCTTCGCAATGCTAAAGGCTGCGGAGGTAGAAATGAAGAAGGAGCATCCAGTGTTGATGGTCAATAAGACCACCAGTTTCAAGAAAAAGGGTAAAGGGAAGAAGAAGGAGAACTTCAAGAAGAACAACAAACAAGTTGTTGCTCAAGGAAGAAACCCAAGTCTAGACCTAAGCCTCGAGACTGAGTGCTTCTATTGCAAGCGATCGTCACTTTGAAGCGGAACTGCCCCAAGTATTTGGCGGATAAGAAGGATGGCAAGGTGAACAAAGGTATATGTGATATACATGTTATTGATGTGTACCTTACCGAGCTCGCAGAGCACTGGTATTTGATAATGGTTACATTGCTAATATTTGCAACTCAAACAGGACTACGGATTGCGAAGACTGGCTAAGGACGAGGTGACGATGCACGTGGGAAATGGTTCCAAAGTCGATGTGATCGCCGTCGGCACGCTACCTCTACATCTACCTTCGGGGTTAGTTTTAGACCTGAATAATTGTTATTTGGTGCAAGCGTTGAGCATGAACATTATACCTGGATCTTGTTTGATGCGAGACGGTTATTCATTTAAATCTAAGAATAATGGTTATTCTATTTATATGAGTAATATCTTTTATGGTCATGCACCCTTGAAGAGTGGTCTATTTTTGTTGAATCTCGAAAGTAGTGATACACATATTCATAATGTTGAAGCCAAAAGATGAAGAGTTGATAATGATAGTGCAACTTATTTGTGGCACTGCCATTTGGGTCATATTGGTGTAAAGCGCATGAGGAAACTGTATACTAATGGAGAATGACTTGATTATGAATCACTTGGTACTTGCAAACCGTGCCTCATAGGCAAGATGACTAAAACACCGTTCTCCGGAACTATGGAGCGGGCAAGTGATTTGTTGGAGATCATACATACTGATGTATGTGGTCCAATGAATGTTGAGACTCGCTGCGGATATCGTTATTTCCTCACCTTCACAGATGATTTAAGCAGATATGGGTATATCTACTTAATGAAACATAATTCTGAAACATTTGAGAAGTTCAAAGAATTTCAGAGTGAAGTTGGAAATCATCGTAATAAGAAAATAAAGTTTCTACAATCTGGTCGTGGAGGAGAATATTTGAGTTACGAGTTTGGTCTACATTTGAAACAAGGCGGAATAGTTTCACAACTCACGCCACCTGGAACACCACAGCGTAATGGTGTGTCTGAACGTCGCAATCGTACTGATTTACCGCTATGATGCGATCTATGATGTCTCTTACTGATTTACCGCTATCGTTTTGGGGTTATGCTCTAGAGACAGCTGCATTCACCTTAAATAGGGCACCATCAAAATCCGTTGAGACGACACCTTATGAACTGTGGTTTGGCAAGAAACCAAAGTTGTCGTTTCTTAAAGTTTGGGGTTGCGATGCTTATGTGAAAAATCTTCAACCTGATAAGCTCGAACCCAAATCGGAGAAATGTGTCTTCATAGGATACCCAAAGGAAACTGTTGAGTACACCTTCTATGACAGATCCGAAGGCGAAACATTCGTTGCCAAGAATGGATCCTTTCTAGAGAAGGAGTTTCTCTCAAAAGAAGTGAGTGGGAGGAAAGTAGAACTTGATGAGGTAACTGTACCTGCTTCCTTGTTGGAAAGTAGTTCATCACAGAAACCGGTTCCTGTGAAACCTACACCAATTAGTGAGGAAGCTAATGATGATGATCATGAAGCTTCAGATCAAGTTACTACCAAACCTCGTAGGTTAACCAGAGTGAGATCCGCACCAGAGTGGTACAGTAATCCTGTTCTGGAGGTCATGTTACTTGACCATGACGAACCTACGAACTATGAAGAACCGATGGTGAGCCCAGATTCTGCAAAATGGCTTGAGGCCATGAAATTTGAGATGGGATCCATGTATGAGAACAAAGTGTGGACTTTGGTTGACTTGCCCGATGATCGGAAAGCAATTAAGAATAAGTGGATCTTCAAGAAGAAGACAGACGCTGACGGTAATGTTACTGTCTATAAAGCTCGACTTATTGCGAAAGGTTTTCGACAAGTTCAAGGGATTGACTTCGATGAGACCTTCTCACCCATAGCGATGCTTAAGTCCGTCTGAATCATGTTAGCAATTGCCGCATTTTATGATTATGAATTTTGGCAAATGGATGTAAGGACTGCATTCCTGAATGGATTTCTAGAAGAAGAGTTGTATATGATGCAACCTGAAGGTTTTATCGATCCAAATGGAGCTAACAAAGTGTGCAAGCTCCAGCGATCCATTTATGGACTGGCACAAGCCTCTCGGAGTTGGAATAAAGTTTTTGATAGTGTGATCAAAGCATATGGTTTTATACAGACTTTTGGAGAAGCTTGTATTTACAAGAAAGTGAGTGGGAGTCTATAGCATTTCTAATCTTATATGTGGATGACATATTGTTGATTGGAAATGATATAGAATTTCTGGATAGCATAAAAGGATACTTGAATAAGAGTTTTTCAATGAAGGACCTCGGTGAAGCTGCTTACATATTGGGCATTAAGATCTATAGAGATAGGTCAAGACGCTTAGTTGGACTTTCACAAAGCACATACCTTGACAAAGTTTTGAAGAAGTTCAAAATGGATCGAGCAAAGAAAGGGTTCTTGCCTGTGTTACAAGGTGTGAAGTTGAGTAAGACTCAATGCCCGACCACTGCAGAAGATAGAGAGAAAATGAAAGATGTTCCCTATGCTTCAGCCATAGGCTCTATCATGTATGCAATGCTGTGTACTGCACCTGATGTGTGCCTTGCTATTAGTTTAGCAGGGAGGTACCAAAGTAATCCAGGAGTGGATCACTGGACAGCGGTCAAGAACATCCTGAAATACCTGAAAATGACTAAGGATATGTTTCTCGTTTATGGAGGTGACAAAGAGCTCATCGTAAATGGTTACGTTGATGCAAGCTTTGACACTGATCTGGAGGATTCTAAATCGCAAACTGGATACGTGTTTATATTGAACGGTGGAGCTGTTAGTTGGTGCAGTTCTAAACAAAGCGTCATGGCAGGATCTACATGTGAAGCGGAGTACATAGATGCTTCGGAAGCAGCAAATGAACGAGTCTGGATGAAGGAGTTCATATCCGATGTAGGTGTCATACCTAGTGCATCAGGTCCAATGAAAATCTTATGTGACAATACTGGTGCAATTGCCTTGGCAAAGGAATCCAGATTTCACAAGAGGACCAAGCACATCAAGAGACGTTTCAATTCCATCCGGGGCCAAGTCCAGGTGGGAGACATAGAAATTTGCAAGATACATATGGATCTGAATGTTGCAGACCCGTTGACTAAGCCTCTTCCACGAGCAAAACATGATCAGCACCAAGGCTCCATGGGTGTTGGAATCATTACTCTGTAATCTAGATTATTGACTCTAGTGCAAATGGGAGACTGAAGGAAATATGCCCTAGAGGCAATACTAAAGTTATTATTTATTTCCTTATATCATGATAAATGTTTATTATTCATGCTAGAATTGTATTAACCGGAAACATGATACATGTGTGAATACATAGGCAAACAGAGTGTCACTAGTATGCCTCTACTTGACTAGCTCGTTAATCAAAGATGGTTATGTTTCCTAGCCATAGACATGAGTTGTCATTTGATTAATGGGATCACATCATTAGGAGAATGATGTGATTGATTTGACCCATTCCGTTAGCTTAGCACTTGATCGTTTAGTATTCTGCTATTGCTTTCTTCATGACTTATACATGTTCCTATGACTATGAGATTATGCAACTCCCGTTTACCGGAGGAACACTTTGTGCGCTACCAAACGTCACAACGTAACTGGGTGATTATAAAGGTGCTCTACAGGTGTATCCGAAGGTACTTGTCGGGTTGGCATATTTCGAGATTAGGATTTGTCACTCCGATTGTCGGAGAGGTATCTCAGGGCCCATTCGGTAATGCACATCATTATAAGCCTTGCAAGCATTGTAACTAATGAGTTAGTTGCAGGATGATGTATTACGGAATGAGTAAAGAGACTTGCCGGTAACGAGATTGAACTAGGTATTGAGATACGGACGATCGAATCTCGGGCAAGTAACATACCGATGACAAAGGGAACAACGTATGTTGTTATGCGGTTTGACCAATAAAGATATTCGTAGAATATGTAGGAGCCAATATGAGCATCCATGTTCCGCTATTGGTTATTGGCCGGAGACGAGTCTCGGTCATGTCTACATAGTTCTCGAACCCGTAGGGCCCGCACGCTTAAAGTTTTGATGACGATTGTATTATGAGTTTTTGTGTTTTGATGTACCGAAGGTAGTTCGGAGTCCCGTATGTCATCACGAACATGACGAGGAGCCTCGAAATGGTCGAGATGTAAAGATCATTATATTGGATGACTATGTTCGGACACCGGAATGGTTTCGGGGAGTTTCGGACATATACCAGAGTACTGAGGGGTTACCGGAACGCCCCGGGGAGTTTAATGGGCCAAGATGGGCCTTAGTGGAGAAGAGGAGGGGCGGCTAGGGCTGGCCGCGCGCCCCCTCCCCCTCTAGTATGGATTGGACAAGGAGGGGGGCGGCGCCCCCTTTCCTTCCCCCTCTCTCCTTCCCTTCATTTCCCCCTCCTACTCCAACTAGGAAAAGAGGGAGTCCTACTCCCGGTGGGAGTAGGATCCTCCCTGGCGCGCCCTCCTCCTGGCCGCAGGCCTCCTCCCCCTGATCCTTTATATACGGGGGCAGGGGGCACCTCTAGATACAACAATTGATCTCTTGATCTCTTAGCCATGTGCAGTGCCCCCCTCCACCATATTCCACCTCGATCATATCGTAGCGATGCTTAGGCGAAGCCCTGCGTCGGTAGCATCATCATCACCGTCACCATGCCGTCATACTGACGGAACTCTCCCGTGAAGCTCTGCTGGATCAGAGTTCCCGGGACGTCATCGAGCTGAACGTGTGCTGAACTCGGAGGTGCCGTACATTCGGTACTTGGATCAGTCGGATCGTGAAGACGTACGACTACATCAACTGTGTTGTGCTAACGCTTCCGCTTTCGGTCTACGAGGGTATGTGGACACACTCTCCCCTCTCGTTGATATGCGTCACCATGATCCTGTGTGTGTGTAGGATTTTTTTTTTGAAATTACTACGTTCCCCAACACTAAGTATAACATTCCAAATTGAAAATTTGGGATGTTGCAAACCTACCCCCCTTGAGATGAATCTCGTCCTCAAGATTCGGGTTGGCTAGAAAATAGGTGCGGGTGGTCTTTGCGTAGATCATCCTCTCGTTCCCAGGTGGCTTCATCCTCGGTATGGTGGCTCCACTGAACTTTGCAAAACTTGATAACCTTGTTGCGAGTAACTGGGCTCGCAAATTCGAGAATCTTAACTGGTTTCTCCTCGTAGGTCAAATCACTATCCAATTGTATTGCTTCCAGGGGCACTGTATCTCTCAGAGGTCTGTCAGCCATCTCAGCATGACACTTCTTCAACTGGGAAACGTGACACACATCATGAACTCCTGACAATCCTTCGGGTAACTCCAACTTGTAGGCTACCTCTCCCATGCGTTCCAACACACGGTATGGTCCCACAAATCTTGGGGCTAACTTTCCCTTAACTCCAAAACGCTTAACCCCTCGAAGAGGAGACACTCGCAGATATGCTCGGTCTCTGATTTCATAGACTACCTCCTCGCATTTTGAATCTGCATAACTCTTCTGTCGGGACTGAGCTACCTTCAATCTATCTCGAATCAGCTTAACCTTCTCTTCAGTCTCCTTAATCAAATCTGGTCCAAACAACTGGCGGTCTCCAACATCATCCCACATCAACGGTGTTCGGCATCTTCTTCCATACAGTGCTTCGAACAGTGCCATCTTCAAACTGGCCTGGTAGCTGTTGTTGTAAGAGAACTCTGCGTAGGGCAAGTTGTCATTCCAACTAGATCCATAACCCAACGCACAAGCTGTTAACATGTCCTCCAGAATCTGATTGACTCTCTCGGTCTGTCCATCTGTCTGTGGGTGAAAAGCGGTGCTGAACTCTATCCTGATTCCCAAAGTCTTGTGCAACTGGTGCCAAAACTTTGAAGTAAATTGTGTTCCTCTATCTGATACGATGGTCCTCGGAACTCTGTCCAGACATACGATCCTAGTCATGTATATCTTGGCCAACTTTAAACTGGTATAGGTGGTTTCCACTGGGATAAAGTGAGCTACTTTGGTCAAGCGATCCACTAATACCCAGATAGAATCATATCCCGATCGGGTCCTGGGTAATCCGGTGATAAAATCCATGCCAAGCTTATCCCACTTTCATTCAGGTATCGGCATAGGCTGCAGTAATCCTGCTGGCTTCTGATTTTCTACCTTCACTCTCTGACATACATCACATATGGCTACATACCCGGCAATATCCTTCTTCATTCCTGTCCACCAGAAACGCTCCTTCAAGTCCAAATACATCTTAGTGTTTCCGGGGTGTATCGAGTATGGCGAGTCATGAGCTTCCTGAAGTATCAACTTCCTGATCTCTGCATTATTGGGCACATATACACGGTCCTCGAACCACAAGGTGTCGTGCTCATCCTCACGAAAACCTTTGGCTTTTCCTTCACTCATCTTCTCCTTTATTTCGGTAATTTCTTTGTCATCCTTCTGAGCTTCTCGAACCTTATCCATCAAAGTAGACTAAATCTCTAATGCTGCTACATAACCTCTCGGAACTATCTCCAAACGTAGCTCCCTGATTCTTCTACCAACTCCTTTGGCATTCCTCCGCTTACGAGGGTATTAACATAACTCTTCCGGCTCAAAGCGTCTGCTACGACATTGGCCTTGCCTGGATGATAGTGCAACTTCATATCATAATCTTTTATGAGCTCCAACCATCTCCTCTGCCTGAGGTTCAGCTCCTTATGAGTAAAAATATACTTCAAACTCTTGTGATCTGTGTACACATCGCAACGATTCCCAATGAGAAAATGTCTCCAGGTCTTGAGCGCATGTACCACAACTGCTAACTCCAAGTCGTGTGTGGCATAGTTCAATTCGTGCGGTCGAAGTTGTCGTGAGGCATACGAAACAACTCTTCCATCTTGCATAAGTACTCCTCCAAGTCCTAAGCGAGAGGCGTCACAGTAAACTTGGAAATCCTTGTGTATATCCGGCAGAATCAGCACTGGGGTTGTAGTCAAACCTATCTTAAACTCCTGGAAACTTGCTTCACATTCTTCAGTCTAATGGAACTTGGTGTCCTTCTTCAACAATGTCGTCATAGGCTTCGCAATCTTAGAAAAATTCTCAATAAATCTCTGGTTGTATCCCACGAGTCCAAGGAACTGCGGATCTCTCCAACTGAGGTGGGTGCCAACCACTCAGTGACTGACTGGACCTTGGTAGGATCCACTACTATACCTTCTCCAAATATAACATGTCCAAGAAATCCAACTTCCTTCAACCAAAACTCATATTTGCTGAACTTGGTATATAACTGATGTTCCCTGAGCTTCTCGAGAACGAAACGCAAATGCTCCTTGTGTTCCTCTTCATTCTTCGAGTATACCAAGATATCATCAATGAAAACCACGACAAACTTATCCAAGAACTCCATGAACACCTTGTTCATCATACTCATGAAGTAGGCAGGGGCATTAGTTAGTCTGAATGACATAACCATATACTCATATAACCCGTACCTTGTGGTGAAAGTGGTTTTGGGTATATCCTTCTCTCGGATCTTCAGCTGGTGATATCCTGATCGCGGATCGATCTTCGGAAACACTTTAGCTCCTTGTAGTTGGTCAAACAAATCATTGATCATCGGCAGTGGGTATTTATTCTTGATTGTTACTTCATTCAATGCATGATAATCAACAACCATTCTTAACAATCCATCCTTCTTCTCGACCAAGAGCACCGGGGCTCCCCATGGTGATGAACTTCGTCGAATGTAACCTTTTTCCAACAACTCCTTAATCTTCTTCTTAATCTCCTCCAAATCATTTGCGGGCATCCAGTATGGTCTCTTCAATATTCGTTCGGTGCCTGGCAATAGCTCTATCAAAAACTCAATGTCTCGATCTGGCGGCATGCCTGGTAAGTCCTCTAGAAATACATCTGGGTAATCCTTCACTACAGGCACTTCCTCCTGAACAACTCCCGTGAGGGAATTTACTTGAGTCCTCCTCGGCGCATGCCTAGATACATACTTGATCCTTTTTCCCTCCGGGGTAGTGAGAAAAATCTACTTACTCGCGCAATCGATGTTTCCCCCATACATCGTTAGCCAATCCATTCCTAGTATCACATCCAATCCCTGTGACTCCAAAATTATCAGGTCTGAGGGGAAAACATGGTTCCCAATGGTCAATGGCATCTGAAAACATCCTTGACTTGCCATATACTCCACTCCTGGCGAACTTACTAACATGGGTGTCCTAAGTACCTTAGTGGGCAACTTATACTTATCCACGAATCCCCTTGATATGTATGAATGCGATGCACCGGTATAAAAAAGAACGATTGCAGTAAATGACTTAATCAAAAACTTACCGATAACTGCATCAGGCTGCTCCTCAACCTCCTCCACGTTCACGTGGTTCACTTGTCCCCTGTTGAAAAGGTTGGGCTTCTTCCCAGTGCTTCCATTTCCATTCCCATTCTTCGTTTCAGGGCACTCAGTGGCATAGTGTCCAGTCTTCCCGCACTTGAAACAGGTAATGTGACTTAGGTCCTTCTTGGCGGGTGTGGCTGGATTAGAGCAATTCTGATTGCTGCTTGCTCCATTCCCATTCCCATTCTTGGGGCCGTTGTGGTTGTGAGAACTCCCTCCATTGTGGGTGTGGCCTCCATGGTTATGGGTAAATCCTCCCGAGTTCAGGGTTAAACGAGGCTTCTGCTGAGCTCCTGAGTTGTACCTTCCTTGTACATACTTCCTCTTGTGGCTCTCAATCTGCTACTACTTCCCTTCAATCATAAGAGCCTTGTCTACCAACTCATGGTAGTTGTTAAATGTTGCCACCATCAACTGCATGCTCATCTCATCATTAAGCCCTTCCATAAACTTCTCCTGCTTTGCGGCATCTGTGGCCACATCATCAGGGGCATAGCGAGACAGCTTACTAAACTCATCTACGTACTGAGCCATAGTACGATTCCCCTGGCGCAAGTTGCGAAACTCACGCTTCTTCGTGCTCATAGCTCCAGTTGATACATGGGCTGTGCGGAATGCTTACTGAAACTGATCCCAACTGATATTGGCTCTCGGGAAGGTGGTTGTGTAATTTTCCCACCAAGATGCTGCTGGTCCATCCAATTGGTGTGCGGTAAACGCACCTTCTCTACATCTGTGCAACCTGCGGTGGTCAACTCCCTTCCAATCCTGCGTAGCCAGTCATCCGCAACTATTGGCTCGGTGCTACTGAAAAACACCGGCGACTGCAACCTCAGAAAGCAGGCTAAGTTGTCCACTGGAGGCAGGTTGTTGTTGTTTTTGTTGTTGTTGTTGTTGTTGTTGCCTTGGTTCTGGACTAATATTTGCATCAAGGCATTCTGCTACTGGATCAATTGGGTGATCTCTGGTGGGAAGACAAATCCGGTGTCACATCTCGGAGGCATCTGATGGGTGTAGAGGGGAGAGATTAGAATAGAATGAGGTCTAGTGAGAAAGCACTACCCATATGCACATGAGACAAACACAATAATATCATGTCACTCAATCAATCAAGCAAGGGCATACAATCGGTCTAGAACTATCGTTAAAGGTGCTCAGACTACTACTATATACAGGGGGAATACTACTAGTCATATGGTGGTCATATAGAAATTTTGATCGCTGGAAGACTCCATGATATCCGCTCCAGCTTCGTCTTCGTAATCATCATCACTATCATCAGGGTCGGAGTCGGTGTCGTCGATGATGATGTAGTTCTCTGGACAAGTGGAATCGTCGTCCTCTCCTCCTGGCGCAGGGTCTCCCATGAAAATTCCTAGCTTCCTTGTCGGGTCGTCATTCTTCTCCACGAGTATCATCATTTACTCCTCATATCCATCGCATGTAGACTTGAGTTCCTCTTCTAACTCGGCGATCCTTGTCATCGCCTTCTTCAAATCTATCATGCTTGCGCACATCTGGTTCTCCTGGCGTTAGATGTGTTGGTTTAGCTCTTGGATGAATGCTGCAATGGACCTGTCTCTCCTGGTGCTGACTATCTCCCATTGCTCATCTCGGCGCCCACGTATCTGGTAGATAGTGTCCTTTAGATCCTTGCTGTAGACTTCGCCGATGCGTCCCATGGCGATGCGGGCTGGCATGCTCTTTCCTAGACTCCAGGTTGGTGCATCAAAGGAAAACTCTATGGGCTCCGTAACTGGCGTGAATGTTCTTCCTGGAACTTGAACTCGAATCATCCGGCGCTCCTCTTCTGGTAAAGTAACGGTGTAGGTCCTGGCACTACTAGAAAAAGGGCTATAGATGGGCTTGACACTAATGGCGCACCAGACAATGGGTGCGCCACTAGTATATACTAATGGCGCAACACCTGCTGATACGCCATTAGAGTTGAAACTACTAATGGCGCACTTTGGCCGAGGTGCGCCATTAGTATCAAATTTTTTGAACTAGTGCGCCTGTCCAAACATACTAATGGCGATTCGGACAAAGTGCGCCATTACTAGTTGTAACTAGTAATGGCGCACCCATCCAAAGTGCGCCACTAATGTTGTTTTTTATTATATTTTGTATTCCTTTTTTGCAATACTACTAATAGCGATCGATCAACCGTGCGCCATTACTAGTTTAAACTAGTAATGGCGCCTCGTGGATCGATCGCCATTAGTATTTTTTTTGCAAAACTACTAATGGCGCACCGCTTGAAGGTCCGCCATTAGTAACCTGGATTACTAATGGCGATTTAGTGTCAAGCGCCATTAGTAAGTGAGCAGCAACAAGATATTTTGGACAGCCTCTCCTACCCACACTCACTTTCTCCCCACTTCATTCTCTCCACCTCCTCCTTGTCTCGGTGCCTCCTCTTTTCACCTCATTTCCACCATAGATTCATTCAAATTAAGTGGTTAAATTACCTTGTTTTAATAGGTAAGTAAGGGGAAGCTATATTTATGTTGTTCTCCCTACAACAATGTGCACATGCACTTTTTATGGCCTAGCTAGATCTATGTATGTTCGTGGTGTTGCATATGTTTGTGGTGTTGCATATGTGTTTGTGTTTGGAGGTGTACCGGTATTTGAAATGCGATAGTTGCCAATATTTTGCGGAATGTTGATTCATTTCCGTTTAGCAGAATTTTGGCATTAAGCATTCTTTTTGGTCCTATTTTTAGGAAAGTCATGCCAAATTTTTCTTGGTTCTAAAATATCGTTTTGCTCTACCCATGACGACCATGGTCCGCATGATGACCGAAGGCATCGTGAATAGGTTTTTGAGGTCCGCGAAGGCCGAGATGCTTCAAAAGAACGAGACGGAGATAAGATATCCATGTCGAGATGCAAGTCAAGAGCCTTATTGTGGACCCGGATTCGGGCAGGTGCGGACCACCTGCTCTTGCGTGGTTTCATGGATGGCTATCGGTGGCAAGGTGATGAAGATGACTACGAAGTCGCCCATGGGGCCGGGCAAGAAATGAGGAAGGGCAGCAAGACAACCACCGCGGCTCGGGCGGGCGAGAAGACGAAGAATCCCGTGAGATGATCACGACGGTGATGTTGCACACATCATCATGTAGAAGATGCAGGACATGATGATGAGGAAGATGCGGAGCGCAGACGACGGGCATGATCATGAAGATGATGATGCCGCGGAGCGACGACGCTGGACCATCGATGGGCTGGGTGCAGGACCCTCATATTCAAGAGCTGCTTCTCAAGCGCACGGATAACGCAAGAGCTGCCGCCGAGAGAAAGCCAAGATGGATCAACTTGAGTTATACGCGTTACTCCATTGTATGAAGGATGCAGGCCCGAGGATACCTGCTCAAAGTAACGCCATGGCTCGAGATGAAGGTAAAACACAAAATGACCGACGATGTTTCGACGAGAACATGTCGCTCGCACTAACGCCTTCCCAAGGGGAACAAGTGCCCGACCAGTTTGGAGGAGGCGAAGAAAATCGTGTGTCCTCTGGATTTACCGCACGTGAAATACCATGTGTGCATGAACAATTGCATCATTTATTGGGACGAGCATGCGAGTCTACCATATGTCCGGTGTCTTGGCGCCACTCGATACAAGAAGAGGAAGAAAGCTCCTCGAAAAGTGGTGTGGTACTTTCCGATCACTCCTCGTCTGCAGCGGTATTTCGGGACCCTAAGGTAGCAAAACTCCTGCGTTACGCCGGATAGGGAGGAGAAGAAGCGAGAAGATGACGCAAATGATCCGGAGATAGATAAAAAGACAAGATGCTGAGTCACCCTAAGGATGCGAGCGGTGGCAAGCATTGAACTTCAAGACTTAGAATTTGGAAGCGATCCAAGGAACATCGTCTTTGGCGCGAGCACCGATGGAGTCAATCCGCTTGGTAGCCGAGAAGCACACATAGCACCTGGCCTGTGTTTGTGTGGATGTACAACCTTCCCCGGTTGTGCATGAAGAGGAAGTACATTCACATGAGTATGCTAATCAAGGGCGAAACAACCAGGGAACGACATCAATCAGTATCTGGGGCTGCTGATAGAGGAGCTTGACACGCTGTGGAAAACGCCAGCCAATACGTGGGGCGCCGCAGAAAAGAATATTTCCCTATGAGAGCCGCACCGCTCACGACGGTGCACGACTATCTCGATTACGGATATCTCAAGGCAGGTAACCACGGATTTTCCGGATGCGTAAGGTGCATGGATGACACAACGTATCGCCAGCTAGATAGAGATCCCGGGTCTTCGAAAACCGTGTTCATGGGACATCGAAGGTGGCTTCGCGACGATGACCCGTGGAGGAAACGCAAGGATCTGTTCGATGGTGAAACCGAACCCCAAAAACGCCCGTGTACGATCTTGATCTCGACCCCCCCTCCATCTCGATCGCTATCCCACTCGCCAGATCCGTACCCTCGCCGAGCACCCCAGTCCACTGCCGCCCGCCGACCCCCGCACCTCGATTCTCTACTCAACCGCCACCACCCCCCCACACGATTCCCTACTCAACCGCCACCGACCCCCGCACACCCTCCCTACTCAACCGCCGCCGACCCCCCGCACATGATTCCCCTACTCAACCGCCACCGACCCCACACACCCTCCCTACTCAACCGCCACCGCCGACCCCCGCACTTCGCACCCTCCCCGCTCCACCGCATTACTGTTTGATGAATTTTAAAAAATTATTACTATCTTATAAAAAATATTACTGTTATGATTTAAAGAAGTTTGAACATATTTAAACACAAATAATTATCACACATCATTTTAAATGCATAAAAAAATTTGTGGAGCACTGGAATCGAACCCAGACCTCCCGGTGTGAGAACTGGCTGTGACCAGTCCAGCTAGTAGAGGGAACTTGGTGTGGATCAGGTCGGTGGGAGATAACCTGTTGGCTCGAAAGAAATCAAAAAAAATTACTAATGGCGCACTGGGTGAGGTGCGCCATTAGAATGGATGTACTTATGGCGCACCGATGGGTGGTGCGCCATTAGTATTGTGTCGCCCCCACCCGGCCCAAACCTATCCCTCTCTCTCCCTCGCCTCGCCTCGATCCCTTCCTCTCCTCTCCCGACGCAGCTGCCGCGCCTCGCCTTGCCTGACGCCTTGCTGACGCCGCCCGTCGTCCTCATCTCCGCCCGACGCCTGACGCTTGTGACGCCGCCTCTCCTCTCCCGCCGCCCGCCCGCCGCTTTCCCATGGAGAAGGAGGAGGAAGAGGTGGCCCGACGCCGCCCGCTCACACCACCGTCGCCGAGCACCACCACCACCCGGACCTCGTCGCCCCACCTCGCCGCCCGTCCCACACCACCGCCCCGTGAGCTCCCCTCCTCCTCTCCCCTCTCCCCTCGCATCCTCTAGTTTGTTGTTAGATCGATCCCTTGCTTAGTTCGTTGGTGTCGATTCTCTAGTAGAGCTCAGGCAGTAGTATCGTGGTGATTGATTAGTTGGCTTCTTTTCTGAATTGTGAACTTGCTTCTCTGAATTCGGTGGTGACAGGCGTCGAATGGAGACGGCGCATTAGGTTCTCGGCAAAGGGACAAGCCTTTGCCGATTGCTCATGAAATCCTGGCCAGCGAGCACACAACACACACGGTTTCCGAATCGTTCTTGGATATACACCTCATATGGAATTTTTTTAATAAGAAGTCAAAAAAATTGGGAAGATTTTTGACTGTAAACTTGACTTTATTTTGCACTACTTTCATGAATAGAAAACCAGCATTGACTTCAGGGCAAAAAAAAATATTTATTATAGGTCACATGTTTGACCGATTTTTTTGGTCTCTTTTGAAAAGAAATCAACGAGAATTTTCTTTTTTTGAAATGTTTTTACTAATACAATGGAAGGTTTTCAGAATTTGTTAACCTTTTATTTAATTACTAAATTTCTTTTCCATATATAGGGTGAATATATATTATATATATACACCTAATAGACCAAAAGTTTCTGTCCTATAGTGGTTGTATTATAAAGGTTGCAGCAGCCATTAACGCGGGTGGATGAGGGGCAGGCAGCGTCTCCGCCCGCCATTAACATGTTGTTCAGGATCAGGAGCTTCAGTAGCAGAGAAGAGATGTTCGTCTCCTGATTCCTTATTACCAATTATATGGGAGGAGAATAGGGGATACTTGCTTTCTACTAGATTAGTGACCGTGTTGTAGCATTTGTTTTCATCCATAATTAAATCGTCCCTCCATGACCATGAGTTGCCATTATCAAACAGGGGACAAACCTCCATTTATTCTTTTTATTTATTTTTTTGCAAAATGAAGTGTTTTGGAGCAAAATACAAACATGATCGATTTTTCTTTTTCCGAAGAACATGGTGGTTTCCTAACATGTTTCATTTTCATTGTGAAGAAATGTGTGACAGTTTCACTAACTTAATTTCATTCTAAAGAAATTTGCGCCTAGAATTTCTTTTTGTTACAATGCTGCTTGTTGAATGGAGTGATATTTCACTAACAAAATATCTACAGAGTGCACAAGTAAATTACGACAGATATGGTAATCAATATTTCACATCGGTGTTATTTCAGAAATTGAAATTATGCACTATACAATGTAATGAACTTACTCATTATGTCGATTTTGTAAACCTTTTAATTGAACTGTTTCTCATACTTGCTACAGAGAGGTGAGGCTAAACTTCTAACGGAAGATTGGGAAGGTGCGGTTGAGGATCTGAAAGAGGCTGCCCGAAATCCCCACAGTGAATTTTATGCAATTTTGCTTTGTTCTCCTGAGTATAGTATATCACAGCTCTCTTGAGTATATCTTTTTTTCTTTTGGTCCAACTGAAGGAGCCTAAGCTCCCGATCTGTCGAGCATGCTAATTTGAATTTCCTTTAAAACCTGCATCTTGCTGTATTTGATTTACTCTCCGATGATGTGCTTCATTGGCGTGCATCTTGTTATTCCCATTTCCATTAGGCTGAATACAGCTATGTTCGAAGAAATAGGTTTGTTATGCTCATGAGTACCCTACATATATAGTTTCCCGGACAAATCATGCGTTTTAACTGCTTGGACGGATGACGACACAGCAATAGATCCTGCATTAGCTAGACTTTGGTATAATACGGGTGCAACTTGTGGTTAAAAGTTAACTCTCTAGCTGAGGTTACACGCACGAGAGGAACTCTGCTGTCATGCTCGCTTCCCGTCCCCGCCCCTTTATTATCTTTGAAATTCCAAAATAAGGATCACGATCTCCGAAGGGATAGTTTTACTTGCAAGCTTGGTTTATGGCTCGTGTGAACAAATGAAAGTG
Organism: Aegilops longissima; assembly: GCA_021605205.1. Taxonomy (NCBI): domain Eukaryota; kingdom Viridiplantae; phylum Streptophyta; class Magnoliopsida; order Poales; family Poaceae; genus Aegilops; species Aegilops longissima. Next base: position 561,204,046 of record CM038677.1, read on the forward strand.
TAGATTTATTTTCACTAACTTACCTCACTAACTAATGGTGGCTGCCTAATGATGATGACTAAGTTTCTGATTTATTTTCTTATAAAAGTGTAGATTCATTGGTAGCAATTGTTTTCAAGTGTCTCATGTTGCGATTGTCTACTTTTTTGCCTTGTCCACCGAGAGGCCCTTGAGTTTGCTGGAATGTCGATTAACTTCCGTTCCGGCAAATTCGGGTACTCCATATGTCCTATTTTCAGCAAAGGTCATGCTGAAATTTTCCGTGAATTTTAGCATGACTTTGCTAAAAATAGGACATATGGGGTACTTGTGACTAATGCATGGGCTGGGGTATCTTAGTAGTTAATTAAGTAGGATCAAGTGCCCCTTTATTCTAGCTGCATTGAACCATAGGCGGCAATAGAGCCAAGTGATTAGGCTCAACTTAGAATTCTCCTTCCCACTTAGCTTTTAGGATGCCTCGTGTCGATAAACCATTAATTATACAACCTTGGCTTTTAGGGTGCCTCGTGTCAATAAAACCGAAATGATGAAAGCTTAGGCTTTTAGGGTGCTTCAGGCCGAAAAACCCTCAATGATAAAAGCTTAGCTTTTAGGATGCCTCGTGTCGACAAACCCTAAATGATGAGACCATGATCTTGTTCCTTGACAATAACCAACTTTTGACCAAACTTTGTTCCTATTTAGAGAGAAACATGGCCAACAACGATGAGGCCGGGGTTCGGGCGGCAAGGCATTCTCGAGCTGTCCCAGAGATGGAGGAACAACCTCACTTGTATGAGGACGCCGCCTTCCCCACCGATCCCGAGACCACCGATGGTACCGCCGAGTATGACCCCAGATGCCACCACCGATGGTGCCGCCGAGGATGCCACCATCGATGATGGCGGCGCACGCACGATTGCAGCCAATGAAGAGGCAACGGAAGGACGGCGCCCAACCGTGCTTCGCACCCTCAAGGAGGAAGTTATCAAGTGGACTCCAACGGAATCCAACGGCGCCCGACGAATAGTCAAGGGTACTCGCTTCAGCTCGGGTGCATTCTCCGAGCACCGCCTCGATCAACACCGAGAACCCGAGGCATCCCGACCGAGGGAATTTGCGCAACCTCCTCTTCACGGCTGCACGAACGATACAAGTTCCCCGCTGAATTTGAAAACACAAGCCTCAAAGGTAATAAAGTGAACAATGCTGCCCTCACGAAGATGAGCAAGGCCCTGTCTACTTGGAAAAGCAATGTGAAGAGAATGATCGAGAAAGGTGAGAGTTATGAGAAGATCAAGGAGAAAATTCTTCGATCACCGAAGATGACTACAACGACTTCAAGATCAATTGCTCGAGCACCGCAAACTTCAATCAAGTCGGGGGGAAAGAAATGCGGAGCTGAACTTAGGGGAACACACACTCGGTCCGGTGGTTAAAGAGTGGCGGAGCCTATATGGGACAAGGAGGACGCGAGCGCGTGCCGAGCAAGGCCTACCGCCCTCTTCGATAAATACGGTGACAAGCAGACCAGAACTTTGTCGGGGCCCACAAGAAGGACCCGAAACAAAGGAGCTTACCACGGATCCAAGACCAGGGCGCTTGAGGTTGTTCGTAAGGAATACCACCCCGGGGTAATTAGCTCCATATGGTTGCATTCTAATTAATGAAGCCAAATTTCTAAATGGTTCACATTCCTTCCGCAGCGATCGAAAAGCAGAGCTGGGTCCACTAAGAGCAACCCTTGGGACACCACTCTAAATAGGGCGTTGAATGTAATGAAGAACAAGGATAAGCTCAAGAAGTCGACGTCACCGGTCGTGTGGCGGCAAAGGCTTGTCCACAAAATGGGGTCATACTATATCGCTGGTGTGCGGAAGGAGAAAAGACCAGCTCGGAAAGCTAGGCGCGAGGTTCAAGAACTCAAGGCACAGGTGGCGCGGATTCGGAGATTGTCCAAGAGCAAGTGCAACAACAACTCGGAGCGACGATCACCGCAATTGTGCCTACCTTGATCCAGGGGTTGAGTCGTGGATTGCGGGCGCCAACAGGGGCCGCCCGATTCCTAGCTTCACGGCCAGAACTCAGAATGCGATGGCGGGGCCATTGGTGTCTCCGACGCCGCTGGAGCTTAATGCACCGGTGTACGCCGGCCGCACCTCTGCAGAAGCGCCCCTCCGTCATCGCACGCCCGCCGTTGGCGGTGCTCGACATTAGCCGAGCTCGACGCCATCATCACGGTAACTAATTAAGCCTCTCTGGTCGAGGACTTAATCTCCTTGCCTTTGATCGGGCATCCTCGACGCCCTACATTTTTTCGCAGGCGCCACCGACGCCTGCACTATCACGCACTTCGTGAACAACGAGTTGGTCGATGTCGCCAAGGGCAAAATCATTCAACCGGCAACCCTTGTTCCACGGTACCGGATACCACCCAACTTGTTTAGGGTTGAACTGGTTCGGTGCTACCAGGCTGCGACGAGTTGTTACCTCCGATTCGACCCGTCGGGCCGACGATGATGACGTGATGACCCTCGGCCGCTCGAGCTGGCCCTCGCTTTGGCGAAGAGCCGATTCGCTTGGGGCGGGGACACCACCCCAAAGACAACACCGCCCGCCAGTTGCCGCTAAGTCGGCCCCATGGCAAGACCGCCAAGAACGGTGCCGGACATCCCTATGCCATCGGATCCAAACATGCATATGGCACATGATCGAACGACGACGACGACGATACATTTGCCAACGCCGATCAAGACTTTGCCGATCATGGGTACGGTGGCGACTTCATGGGGCCTCCTTCTCAAGAACCCAACCCAACAAAAGACGGCGCGATCTAGCTGGTACCGCGGAGAAGCCAAGTTGCAACAGCGTCGCTCGCTGTTCAGCTCTCGAGACGCCTCCACTGCCGACTTCACCGAGCCTCGAGATAGGCGAGGTGCGAAATATTATCAGCCCCAACACACTCAAGAAGGCGGTCTGTGAGCAGAACTCGGTCCCATTACAGGAGAAGAAGAAGGCACGCAAAAGAAAGACTAACAAGGGTGCGGGCCAGCCGCACCGAAAAGCGATCCGTGCTCGTGACAGGCCACCTTCACCGAGGATATCTCGAGGAGGGTGCATGTGGCGGTAGGGCGATGCTACCGACAAATATGCTCAATGCTGCAACCGGTGCTATGCGGAGTCTGCATGATGTTGTTCTTTCTTTGGAGAAGCGCGTCTCGAGAGAGAAGGATGTGGCATACCCGGTTTCGTGGCCAAGGTGCCGAGGGCAAGGGCTTTGTGGATAACTCCATCGGGCGTCACGATCGTCCCGCGGTTTGATGACATCCACGCTATGTTGAATCTTCATCCGCTGCACTACACCTTCGCTCGCTATTTTCGCCGAGTATGGAGATGCGGATTATTCGCGACAAGACCCGGACATCGTGATAGTCGACCCCTTCTACATGCGTGCAAGATCTTGGGCAGCGCTGGGACCGCAAGTCGCGAAGTTCTTACCTCGAAGGCGCCATTCGCAAACCAAGATAAGGATAACTTCCTCGTGCCTTACTTTCCGAGTAAGTCCTCCCTCATCCGCCCGTAACATATGAATTCTTAGATTTCGATCGCTTTTCTTTTAACATTCCGTGTTTTCTGCAGTGACACATTGCACGCCATCCTCCTAAGCCCCAAATATTCCATGGCCACGATTTCGACCCGGACCGTCGATCGAACGTAGACTACACAAATGTCAAGAAGGTTCTTGATGATGTTCTCCCAGCCACGCCTAACTGGAGGCACCTTCACCAGCCTATTCGTAAGCACGGCAAGCACGTGTTCTCCCACAATACGACGCTCGCTGCGTCAAGCAGCCGCTGGCGGTCGAAGGGTGCCTACTACGCCATCCATCACATGCGGCGATCGTGCGGGACCATCATCAACTTCGCTACCGAGTAAACTCAAAGATTGGGCGCGGCGTGTCGGCAATCCAGACGCGAACATCGACAAGAATTCTTTCGCATCCAATCGGAGTTTGCGGAAATCATCCATCAAGATGTCCTTCGCACTCGGGCAGTTCTACCTCAAAATCAACCGTCCAACAAAGGACATCGACACAATGCTACAAATGCAGGCTGACAACGCCTGTTCTTTCATGACTCCCACGATAGACGGCGGCTTCGCCCACGCTCCGGTCCCTTGAGTCGAGTCGAAAGCGGTGATGCTGTGTCTGGTTCTCAAACATCGATTGGCTCATGTTGTAATTAAACTTTAATGAACTTGTAGTATGTCTCTTTGGTTTCGAGAGTCGCTCAACTTAGATGTAATCGATGCTATTAATGTCTTGCATTTCTCTTCCGATCGCTCTGCTGCATACTTATATATTGCTTATGTATTGTCTCGTGAATTGGTACTAACGCTTGCTTGGCTAGTGCATAGCGATGCCGCCGTATGTCGTGGTACAAGGGTAAGGTTCCCGGAGTCTCGACGATCGGGAGGAGTGTCGGAGACAGGTTCACCGATTCAGCGGTAACAGCACAAAGGGTACATCACTAGGGCCGAGGCCAAATCTAGATACGCCCGCTATCTAGCGGGAGAGGGAGGGAGCGTTGAGGAACCGGATGAAGACGAAGTTTCATCGTGATGATGCTCATCGTGATGACCGCAGCTCTTTCTATGTGATGGTAGTTTAGATGATCGATATCGACTTGTAATGTGAAGACAAACTCGCTACTCGCGGTCTCGAGACTTGTAATATAATGTTCTATCTTTGTTCGGTCTTTTCAATTCGGAGACTAATATGATGAATTGTATTCGAGACTAATATGATGAATTGTATTCGAGACTAATCTTCTATTGTATTCGATGAATCTGTTGTTGATGTGTGCTGTCTATATTTTGTCCAATTATACATTTTGTAACCTATGCAAAAAATAGAAAATAAAAAATAAAAAACCTAATATTCATACTAATGGCGCATCACATCACGAAGGCGCCATTAGTATGCCAAAGGATACTAATGGAGCATCATTAAGCGATTCGCCATTAGTATGCCGGGTTACTAATGGCGATCTTGCCGTTAGCGCCATTAGTATGCCAAAGCACTGGTATACATGGCCCCTCGTAGGCATACTAATGGCGATCGTTGTATATACTAATGGCGATTCAGTGGTGCGCCATTAGTACACCAGATACTAATGGCGCACCAGTGGTGCGCCATTAGTAAAATATACTAATGGCGTGGCACTAATGGCACACCACTAATGCGCCATTAATGGCCAAATTAGGTGCGCCATTAGTAGGCCTTTTCCTAGTAGTGTGGTGAAGCTCGGTATTCCAATATTCAGGTACCTAGTGACTTCCTTCAAGTGTCTTCCAAAGGGTGTGTCTTCATCCGGTTGTGCAAACTTGTTCCTTGTGTCCGCAATCCTAAGGAGTAGAAAAATGGAGAGGAGTCAGAAATGGGTAGAGAAGAGTGACCTATGGCTTTTCTTAGTGGTCATGTCCTACATTCAGCGTGTGCTATGATACCATTTTGTAGCGACCCGACCTCAGATGGTCAAGTCTCTGTGCTTCAGTGTCATCCCTAGATCGGTAATGCTGACACACGCAGTACTCGAATGGATTTATAACAGAGTAGCAATCACACACTTATTACATCGAATGTCTCAAAAGAGAACTTATTACAATAAATATGACTTAAGGCCATCTAACACGATAACAGCGGAAGGCTTGGAAGATAAAGTGAGTCCATCAACTCCAACGACATAGCTGAGTGCAAGACAACGGCCTAGCGAACCTTACTCCTCGTCTGAAAAGTCTGCAACATAATATGTTGCAGCCCGAAAACGGGTCAGCACATGGAATATGCTGGCAATGTAACACAGTAGAGCAATGAACTGATAAATGTTATCACTACATGCATATACGGTTGGTGGAGGCTCTATGGTTATATTGTCTTGCGAAAAGCCAATTTTTTCCTACAACAAAGTAATAAATTTTATTTAATTATCATGGTGGTTGAAACATCATTGAGAAGGTTCCTCCAACTCAATTCCAATTAAGACAATCATTTACAACCCAAAAAATTAATTTTAGAGTGATGATATCAAATCAATAATTCAAGTACCAGATACTCAAGATGTCCATAACCGGGGACACGGCTAATCATGATTAGTTTATACACTCTGCAGAGGTTTGCACACTTTTCCCCACAAGACTCGATCTCCTCCGTTGGATTTCTCGCGCTACATGGTGTTTGAGAAACGGATGACCGAGACACAGTCTTTCAGAAGCATTAACTCTTTACTCTGGGTGGACAGTTACACCTACTTTCCCTCTACATCTGCTAGCCCACCACTGAAAGAGGTCACACAACATACTCAACTATGCCAGAGCCCATAATGGCTTGTGGCTGCAGACGAAAGTTTCTAGCATGAATAATCTTATGATCCCTTTGAGCCTGGGTGGCGGACCGTAGGATGATCACACGGGTACTCCGGGATATCCTAGGACAACACTCGATTCTCCGGGTGCCCACAAGCAATCCACCCAGATGTGTATTAAAGTTGCCACCTTAAGTTGAACCATTAATTAATAAACTCACATCTGTCATGGATACACTCACCCAATCCACGTCTACTAGCATAGCATGGCAAAAATAAGCATAACGTAGAAGTAACTCCCAAGGGTTGATAATAAAATAGGTAATAGGTTCTACCTCATCATCTACTTCCCAAATACCCACAAGTTAAACACATCCTAATCATGCAGTGTTTGAGGATTGTAGCTAATGCATAAAAACTGGGTATGAAAGGGTATGATCAAAGTGTTACTTGCCTTGCTGACGATCTGCAAAACCTAGTGACTCGTAGTAGCACGCTTCGCACTTCGGAATTCTATCGCAAACAAACAATAGCATACATAAGCAATCAAGCAAAGATGCATGGGTAAAACTAAAATAGCAAGAGCTAACCAGAAAGTTCAACTTAAGAACTCCGGTTTGCAAAAAGAATCAAATCAAACGGAGCAACGAAACTCAAACTGCGAAAGAAACAAGATCCGACTACTAATCTGGACTAAAGTCAAATTTTACAATACCAAAATCTTGTTCAGGTTGGTTAAACAGAAAGAGGGCTTTGAGACGAAGATCTAGGCTCTTGAATCGCTTGATTCCGATAAACGAGTGAGAAGATATACTAGATCGAAGATTAGGGCAGAAATCGCGATCGAAAATAATCGCGGAAAAACCCTGGAAAATTAAAAACTGACGAACAGGCTAACGAACGAATGTTCGCTGTCTGTGGCTAACGGGTGAACGGTGTTCGTTAAAACGAAGGTACTGACGAACGTCCGCAAAATAAGTAAACCGACGGAAAAACCGAACCGATCTAATAAATTAAACCGAAAATAAAAAAACTGGGGTTAACCATGGAAAACCGACCGGTCAACGGCGGGTCAACGGCGAGATCCGACGTGGCGGCGGCGGCTGCGGCGACGGCGGGCGGCGGCGATAAAGAATAAGGGAGGTGGTGCGGCAATACGGTGGCAATGCAAGGCAAGCAAAGAAGCGCGGAGGTGGTCTTGTGGCGGCTGGTGGCGGCGCGGGCAAGAAGCAAGGGACGTGGTCGGGGCAAGACGGTGTGCAGGCGGCGGCAGCGATAATACGCGGCGGCAAGGGCGGCGCTTAGGGTTCGGAGGCGGCGCTGGGCTGGCTGAGGCGGCAGGGTGGGCTGGGGGCGGCTTATAAGAGGGGGCCGGCCTGGGGAGTCCGGGCCGGTTACGGCCTGTAGTTCGGTTACTTTTTTAAAATAAATTCCAACGCGCAAAAAAAGACAGAAAAGGAATACTACACGGACTCCAAAAATCCCAAAAAATATTTTCCCCGTCCTTTAAAAATATGCCGGACAAAGTGAACATTTATTTGGGCCTATAATGCAATTTTGAGAAACACGTATTTTTCCTAATTCAAATAAACTTGCAATAAAAACCAAATAAAATCATTTATTTGATTTTAATATTTTTCCTCCAATATTTCATTTATTTTGGAGAAGTCATATTATCTCCTCTCATATATTTTAATATGAAATATTTTTGGTGAGAAAAATTAATTAAAACCAAAATGATCCTTGTTTCAATATTTGATAGAATTCAAATATGAAAATCGTGAAATCCCCAACTCTCTTTGAGGGTCCTTGAGTTGCTTAGAATTTCGAGGATCGCAAAATGAAAATATAATAAAATATGGTATGCATGAATGACCTAAGTATAACATCCCAAATTGAAAATTTGGGATGTTACACAAAGTGAGGGAGAGGAGAGACGGGCATCAGTGCGTGGGAGAGAAGGGTGCGAGAGGAGGAGTGCGGGACGTGGGTGAGACCGGTGATGTGTGGGCCGTTGGATCTAGCAACATCCGACGATGATTTATCCATGATCCGCGTGAGAGGCCTCTGGACAAATTAGAACGCAGTATACAAGGTGTAATATTTTAACCATTTAAATTGGTCGTAATCGACTAAAAGTAAGGTGCTAAATCATGTGAGCTATTTTATTATGACCTGGAAAAAAACATCTCATTGTGTCAGCAAATTTGACTTTAGTTTTTAGGAATAATCACAAATTGAAATAAGACAAATGTTTTTTAAATAGTTATGAGAAATGAGTTCTTTTAAATAATTTTTCCATTTTTTGAGTGCCCAAAATAAGTTCTTTTGTGAAGGACTTTCCATATATTTGTTGCAAAATTGTACCAAATTAATTTTCTAAAATACTAGGCCATATACAATGCACAATTAACCAAATGATTAGGTGTCAAAAGTTCCGATGCACCTCTCATGAAAAAGACAAATTTCCGCCGATTCAGCAAAAAGCGGGTAAAATTTGTACTGCAGCTGCCTCATAGTTTGCTCTTTATTTTTTTCCAAAAATCATTTCTAGGTACATAAGTATCTATTTAATCATAGAAACACAAAAAAAATCCAATATTCAACCACTATCTAGGAATGGTCATGCCCGTCGTTTTGACCCCATTTTGAAACGGGCATAAAAAATTAAAAAAATTAAAAAAAATTAAAAAATTGGAAGACCTTCGCATTGTGTCATTATATGTGACCAAGTTATCAGGAAAAATAATAAACTTGTAATACGATAATTATTTTAAAAAAGTGTTCTCAGAAACAAGCTATCATGTGTGGAGATCAATGGCTTTCAAGCCAAATGATCAATCTTATGGCCACATTCATGGCATAATTTGTTCAAATGATCTCATATTGTGCACAAGGGTGCATATTGGAATGGAAAACAATGTTGCCTAAGGAAATTTTCATTTTCTTTGGACGAAAACATTATTTTTCATTTTTCGAGTGCCCAAATGAGGTTTTTCGTGAAGAACCTATCAAATAATTGTTGCAAAATTGGACCTAATCATTTTTTAAAATACCAGGCCATATTTAATTTACAATTGACAAAATGGTTGGGTGTAAAAAGTTTTGATCCACCTCTGGTGAAAAAGACAAATTTCCGTCGATTCAGTAGGAAGCGGGTCAAATTTGAACTGCGGCTGCCTCATAGTTTGCTATTTTTTTTCCAACAATCATTTCTAGGTACAAAAGTATTTATTTAATCAGAGAAACACCAAAAAAATTACAAGATTCAACCACTAGCTAGGAACGGTCATTCCCGCCTTTTTGACCGCATTTTGAAACGGGCATAAAAAATTTCAAAGAAAACAAAAAATTGGAAAACATTCGCATTGTGTCATTATATGTACCAAGTTACTAGGAAAACTAATAAACTTGTAATACGACAATTCTTTAAAAAAAATATTCTCAGAAATGAGCTATCATGTCTGAAGATTCATGACTTTCAAGTCAAATGATTAATCTTATGGCCACATTCATGGCATAGTTTGTTCAAATGATCTCATACTGTGGACAATGGTGCATCTTGGAATGACCAACAATGTTTCCCAAGGGAGTTTTCATTTTCTTTGCACGAAAAATTCATTTTTTCATTTTTCGAGTGCCCGAAATGAGGTTTTTTGTGAAGGAACTACCAAATGAATGTTGTAAAAATGTACCAAATCAATTTTATAAAATAATAGGCCATGTTTAATGCACAATTGACACAATGGTTGGGTGTCAAAAGCCTTGATCCACCTCTGGTGAAAAAGACAAATTTTCGCCGATTTAGTAGGAAGTGGGTCAAATTTGAACTGTAGCTGCCTCATAGTTTGCTCTTTATTTTTTCCAAAAATCATTTCTAGGTACATAACTATATATTTAATTAGAGAAACATCAAAAGTTTTCCAAGATTCAACAACTAGCTAGGGACGGTTAAGCCCGCCGTTTTGACCGCATTTTGAAACGGGCATAAAAAATTCAACAAAATCAAAAAATTGGAAAACCTTTGTATTGTGTCATCATATGTGACTAAGTTTCCAGGAAAAATAATAAACTTTTAATACGGCAATCATTTTTAAAAAGTATTCTCAGAAATGAGCTATCATGCGTGAAGATTCATGGCTTTCAAGTCAAATGATCAATCTTATGGCCACATTCATGGCATAATTTGTTTAAATGATCTCATATTGTGCACAAGGGTGCATCTTGGAATTCCAAACAATGTTGCCTAAGGGAGTTTTCATTTTCTTTGCACGAAAAATTCATTTTCCATTTTTCGAGTGCCCGAAATGAGGTTTTTTTGTGAAGAAAATACCAAATATTTTTTTGCAAAAATGGACCAAATCAATTTTATAAAATACTAGGCCATGTTTAATGCACAATTGACAAAAAATTCTGGTGTAAAAAAATTATCCACCTCTGGTGAAAAAGACAAATTTCTGCCGATTCAGTAGGAAGCGGGTCAAATTTAAACAGCAGTGCCTTATAGTTTGCTCTTTATTTTTTCTAAAAATCATTTCTAGGTATATAAGTATTTATTTAAGCATAAATACATGGTTTGGTGGTGATACGTTGAGGTTTGGACAGTGGCCCAGGGCCCCAACTCCAAAGTGCGTAGACTCGCATGCCCGCCGCGTGGTAACCGTGTGACCGTGGCGTTGCCATGCATTCTGGGAAGCCTAGGCATGTCTAGTAGGTTTGTCACTCCCACGTAGATGCTTGGAAGAAAATAACAACAGAAGAATCTCACGAGGAGACCGAACAATGCTCAAACATGAATTAGCACACAAGTGTTTGATTAGTGGTACGGGAATGCACATGGCCAATGGGCCTAAGTTTTGGCCGAGGATGATCATCTACTAAGGACACTATCTTGGAAAATTTGCAACTCAAATGGAGGAGCCTAGGTGTCACTTGCTTTGCAACGTACCACACTGGACAGAAATATGAATGTTGAAGCCACACTCACATGTATTGTTAGATGGGGCTCAAATTTTGTGGAGAGCTATGATTTGGGAATATAGAAGATGTGGCAAAAATTCAGCTCATTAGGATATGCCTAGCTAGTACTTCCTTCACAACAGTTCGAGTTGAACAAAAACTTTAGAAATTTGCCGAGGAAGATTTACCAGGCAAATGGAGTTGAATATTGTCATGGGGCAATGATTTGGATAGTAAAGAGTGCCCAATTTTTTTGGGAATTTTGAGAATGACAGAAATATAGGTTGCTTCATAACCTAGGGCAAAAATTGACACACGGACATGACACATAGCCAAAACAGATGAGGTGGCGCCTAGTCATAGCAATCCACCACAACTTACAAGGTTTTGACCATCTATATTGGTCTAGATCAGCTAGAAATTAGGCAGCGGATCCGTGCTATCTGCTTTATGACCATTTCGTGTAAAGAAATTATGACCTTTATGAACAAAATGGTCGATATAGTTGAGGGTTTGGAGCCCCCCGGGCAGCTTTTGACCAATTGTCTCAAATGGTCGTAGATTTATGACCAATTCTTCCAGAGTCACTGACAGAAGGTCACTAGTTGACATATTTCTTTTAGTGATAGCTTGAAGCCTTCTGATGATCTGTCGTGTGTAGCACCTGCCGAACAAGCATGACACAGCGTAGCACCTATCAACCAGGCATGACTTGACATCTCCACCGAAGCTCCGTGCAAGACAAAGCCGTTCCACCTCTCGCCTCTGTCTTCCGGCACTGCTCCACAAATGATCCTCTCAAGAGAGAAATGACACCGCAGTGCCGCCATCGTCCGATCTGGAAGACCATATCTAGGGTTTCCCCCAGAATAGCGCGAGTGGGTCGATGGTAGTTACACGACGATGCGTTCATCAACGTAATGGCGCAGAACGCTGCCATCGCCCGCCGTCGACTCGGTTTTCACCGGCAACCATGTCTCCCCGACTCGCAGCCGGAACTAGATGACGGATCTGAAGATCCGACCACCCAGCCTCAGGCCGACTACCTATGACAGAGGAGATGACCACCACCGCCAAGTCCCGCCTCCATGCCGAGAAGGGCCGTCGGACTCCACCGCCATCAGTAGCTGCACCAAACGCCGGGCCAAACACAACCACCAATAGCACATCACGAGCATCCCTTGGATGCCTCCCCGACCTGCCTCAGCGCGATCTAGAAGGCCGAGCGCAAGCGATAGACGAATCCGGCGAGCAACCAACAAGACTGCGCGCACCATTGATGCCAGCCCGAAGGGGATCTCGCCCGGCTCCGCCTAGCACAGGTGCCACCACCCCCCACGCCGTCCAGATCCGACAGGTCGATCACCGCCCGCCGTAGCCATCACCAGCACGGAGCCCACCTCCTGCCGCCCTCCATGCTCGCCACTGTGGCAGCCCAGCGTCTCCGCGCCCCGCACCAAGCCGCGTCCGCCCTCGTGAGAAGGAGAAAGCGCCCCGCCGCCGCCCTCCGACGGCAAGGGGAGGGAAGGGTGAGGAGGTCGCGGTCTGGCGGCGGCTAGGGTTTCCTCCCCTGCCGCCCGTGGGAGCGCCAGAGGGGTTGCTCGTTGGTACAGACTTGAAATTATATTTAGTAGTGCAGATCTTGTTCAGTTCTTACACGACCGTGGTTATTTATATGGATCGACTCGTATTATCACCCGATCATATGATTGGATGACATTTGTCACAATGTGGGGCTGAGGGTATCATGGTGTGACGTTCTACCTTTTCTTGCAGGTAGCGTACTATCTATCTATCTATCGTGTTGTTTTCTTGATTTCGAACTGGAAATTAGCCAAGCGAACTCGTAAATAGATAGAGTTTCTCTCTTTTTTTCATTTCCTCCAATGAATTAATAAACACGCGTCTGTATATTTGTAGTTGCTGACAAAATTAGAGTACTTCAAAATCGCTCTCTGGCAGTTACATGGTCAGAAGTACAGCGGGTACTGGTGGTGGTAGTAGGAGCTGGGCGGGTAGAAGTAGTACGGCGGCGGGTGCACGGGTACTGCCGGCTTCGGCTCATCCTTCTTCTTCTCCTCCGGCTTCTTCACTTCCTCCACCTTGACGATTTGGGCGTGGCCGAGCTTCTTGCGGAGGCAGCAGACTAGGCACACCGGGTCGACGCCGTCGCCGACCACCTCCAGCTGGTCCCTGGCGTCTCCGGTTATTCCCATGGACGTCACCCCGGCTGCTTTGGCGGCCAGCGTCAGTGCTTTCGACCGGCTTTTGTCGCACGACATGCTCAACTGGATGACAATCTTTTGCTGCAACAACAAAGAGAAAAACGATGGATCAGTTGTATGCTCCAGCTTCAGAGTACTGTATCGATGACTCAAAATTGAGCTGCTAAACGAAGCAACACGAGAAGTCAACAAAAACTAGCTAGGAGCAGAAACTAAATAGGGCTCCTCACCTTCATTGCTGCCGCTGGGTTGTTAGATGCCTAGCTGCCAAGGGGAGACAGAAACTCCGGAAATGCTCGCGTTCGAGCGAGGCTAGATTGGTTTGAGTAGCTACTGATCAATCTTCGGCAGATGCGTCTAGCCTGTGTGATGATTTGATGAAGGGTATAACCGCCTGCCCGCCTTATATACAGGCACGCAGTGGGCGCGGGTGTGGGAGCGGAGAAGTGGAGCCATGCCAGTATCAGGAGCGATCCCAACGCACTATCTAACGAGCTATCCCGACGTCAGTATCAGGAGCGATCCCGACGCACTATCTAGCTAGTTGTAAGAAGATTCGTAGCAGCAACGGTAGCAGGCAGCAGTTGAGCTCTCTCAGTGAGTAAACAACTGCGCAACTGGGCAAGTACTAGCCATGCATGTAAACGCGTCGTCGTCATACACAAGCTCTCGGTTGAATATTCCTGATCGGCAGGCTACCCATGGAGAGACAGTAGAGAGTATCAACTTTTAGCAAGACCTCAATGATTTATGTGGTTCCTATTTCTATGACCAGGTGGTGTGAACGATATCAGCGACCCGGTCGGTCTCGCCATGTAAAGCTCGTTCACAGGTTATACGTCGACGTCTGACCTAATGAATCAGGTTAAACTAATTCCTGCAAAAATAAAGGTGGAATCAAATCGAATTAATTAATTATTTTGAGCAGGTAACCTAGATCTGGATGCATGCATTGATAAATACAGTTGCGCTTTTGTACATTTTGTCATAATTTATTGTTAGATTCTTTGTGTACACGTTCGATATCGCCGTGTCTGTTTATATAGTATTGTGCTATTTTCAACAACTGAACCTTCGAAAGTAATCGTCGCGTTGTCAAAGCTGAAAGCGGACCTTTCATGGACTCCTGGGCAGGTATTTAGCCAGTAGTCAAACCTACAAAATAATCAATACATGATGACCGTACAGAATTCGGCCGTAGCTAAGCTAGTCCACAGAGCTGATGGGTCCAGAGACGCAGTACTAGATAGTATGCCATGCAACATGAGTCGTACGTACATACCTACAGGGTCAGTTTAGCGATCGACATGACATAGACGTTGCTATTGACCTGCACAAATAGCCCCAGTAAACCCCATGTTCTCGCTATTGTATGTGCAGCTCTGGTACGTGATACATATATTAAGCGCCCTGTTCTTGTTATGATGTGCCTCTCTTCCTTCGTTACTTTGTTAGGTTCTTACTACTGTATTATTTTGTAAAAGAATCAGATCTATTATAAAGATTCATCGGAAGTAAAAAAAGCCGGTCAAATATAATAAAAATTACAGGATGTACATAGATCACTAAACGATCATTGTCGCTGTCAGAACGAGCCATCAACGCGTCACTATCGCCGCTCCTATACTGGAGCTAGCCTGACTATGTCGATAACAGCTGAAAAGTCTTCAGATCGATCGGCATAAGTGGACATCACATCTTTTTTTTTTGCGGGGTGACATCACATCTTTAATACATTGGTTTGATTCAAGTGGTCATGAGATCGGCACATGCGCAAGCGCAAGGTCACATGTACGAACTTGCCGAAGAAACAGGCGACCAACGGAAAAACGCGTTCGGTTTTTGCCTCGATTTCCAACTGAAACCTTTCATATTTCCTCCAACTAATTAATTTCTTTTAGATATGGAGGAGGACCCCCGGCCTCTGCATCTGGACAATGCATCCAGCCGCTTTATTAATTATTCATAGAAGACCTTACAAAGTCATACAACAGTAAGACTGAAGCCATTGTCTAGGCAACAAAAGTGTCGCTACTCCTATCCAAGTGATGAAGGGATGCTGATAGCCTAGGATTAGTATCAAATAGACCTCGCAGCCAAACCTAACATCTAAGACCTGAGGTCCCAACCAGGACGCCTGCCGGGTATGGATCACCTACCAGTCCGGCGCACTCCTCAACCAGGACGCCTGCCGGGTCTAAGGCCGCCGCAGCCACCTGCCACCAATCCATCTTCAGAGCTGTACTGTTGCATCTACCTTGCCCGGTCTAGCTGTCGTCGACGCCACCACGACGCCAGACCGCGTCACCCTCCTGCGCGAGTCCATCTTCGTGCATCGGACGCAGAGTCACCACAGCGCCATGCCGCCGAGACCCGCCGCCATCAATGAGTGAGATGACGCACCGCTCCACCAAAGAATCCGTCCTCTGGTCTTGCATCCAGCCGCTGCTCAAAAAACGATACCCCCATGAGGGAAAACGACGCCAAAAGCACTGCCATAGTCTGATCCGGAAACTCCGGATCTAGGTTTTCACCCAGAGCAGCGCAAGCAAGTCGACAGAAGCTGCAAAGGCGATGTCTTCAACAAGATAACGACGCGAAAACGCCGCCATCGCCCGCCATGACCCGAGTCATAGCACGGTTTTCACCAGCAGCCTCGTCTCCCCACTCTATGCCGAGACTGGATGTGACAATCCACAACCATCTAGCCGACCACCTCCGGTGAAGAAGATGGCCACCACCACCACGCCCAGGGCCGGAGCCCCCGATGTCCTCGTGTCGCGTGCCTAGTCCAGAGGCCGCTTGCCGCGCCGGAACAAAGGATGCGCACAACGGCTCGAGGAACCACCTTCCAGATCCGAAAGGGATCCAGATCGGACACCATAGCCGCCGGCGTGATCTCCTCGTCGCCGCTGCCAGCACGACAACCCTGGTCGCCACCGGCCTTGAATCGGCCGAAGTGGGGTCGCCGCCACCCAGATCCGATCGCCGGCCAAGGAAGATTGCCGCCCGCCCGCCCGTAGGCTTAGCTCACTGCGATGCCCTCGGCGGCGGGGCGGAGGAGAGGAGGCCCAATGGGAGGAGAGGGAGGCCAGCAGGAGGCCCGGTCTTGCGTGGCGCCATTACACGAGGAGGAGGTCTATAAAATTGGAGGAGAATTTCATTTCCCCGGCCTCTGCACCAACTAGGGATGCATACAACCTTTTTAAGTATGAGTATTAGGATTTTTAATCTCAGTTACGCACCGAGCCTAGTCCAACTAATTAATAAACTCACTAAACACTAAGAGCAACTCCAACGCGGAGATTCATTTCGTCCGTGTGCGTTTGTTTTGGTCGGCACAGACAGAAAAATCGGCCCAATAAACCCACCCAAACGGGCGCGCGTCCGTTTTTTGTCCGCCCACCGATCCATTCCCCGCCCATTTTTTAGCCAGATTTACGTCAGCACGGACACAAGACGGACGCGGGCGCGCCCGCCTACTCTTCCTCTAGCCCGCTGGTCAGTGGCAGCCTCCACCATTTCCCTCCACTTTCCCCAAAATCATCCCGCCGCTCACCATGGCCGCCGACCTCGATGCCGCCACCGGCGTCGCCTCCCTCGCCTCGTCCGGCATCACTTCCGCCCCCTCCGGCAAAGGCAAGCCTCGCAACCCCGCAAGACCGCCGCCGCGCCCAAGCCAAAGAAGAAGCTGATGACCGACGAGCGGGCAAGGGAGTAGACGAAGAGAAAGGGTCGGAGGCACACGACAGACGGGAGGGAGGAAGCCATCGCGGCGGCCGCCATCGCCGCCGCCGCGCAGCAAGAGGCCACCAACGCCCGCGTCGCGGCAGCAACGAGAGAGGCACTGATGTACCTAGGGGTAAACCCTGGCCAGCATGGCCTCGTCGATGCCATCGTGGCTGCGGCCAGCACCGGCTCATCTGCGTTTCCTCGGATGGTGCTGCCGGAGTTGCCCCGCGCGTCGGCGACGCAGCCGGTGCCCGGCTTCCACGTCTACTCGCAGGCCTCCCGACTCTCCGGGGAGTGCTCGCCAGAGATGAGCGTGGTGGCACCTTCAACGCTCGCGCACGCGCCCATCGACCTCAACGCCACACCGGTGGCTGGTGGCTCGTCATCCGGAGGGCGAGGAAACGCATGCGGCAGATGCCAACGGACGTGCTGCTGGGCGCACGCAACCTGTTCGATGGAATGCCGACCTCCGGCGACAATGACTACATGCAAAACATCATCTTCGAGGGTGGTGCGGCGGCCGCTAGCGGTGCCGCCGGGGGTGGCTACGATCCTGACGAGACAGAAAGCCAGGACGGCCGAGGGCCGTTCATGCCGTCCACCTTTGATCAAGATCAGGTCGCCTTCATGCATGATCGGATCGGCATGGACATGGACGGCTTCCCGCTCGACCACGAGTTTCCGAAGGACTACGATCTCGAGGAAGAAGGTGAGTTGGACATGGAAGTGGAGCCTTTGTTCGAGGACGAGCTCGCCAACCAAGCCGCTGGGGGGAAGCCGAAGCGCAAGAGTAGGCGGACGAAGGCGTACACAGCGGCCGAGGACAAACTTCTTTGTAAGTGTTGGAGGAACATTGGGCAAGACCCCAAGACCGGCGCCGAACAAAAGGCATCAACCTTTTGGACTCATGTCCATCGTCAGTTCCATGAGCGCAAGAAGTTTCCACCGTACCAAATGCAAAGCACGCGTGGATGGGTGTCCATTTTGAAGCGTTGGAAGGTGATCCAACAAGGGTGCAACAAGTTTTGTGCCGCTCTTGAGAGCATCAAGGCACGCCCCATGAGCGGCATCGGCATGCAAGACATGGTATGCTAGCAAGCGGCCCTCCTTGTGTCATTTCGTTTATGCTTGCATGTCCATCTCCATATTCATTTGCCAATATGCTTGCACGCAATTTATTTGTAGGCATTTCAAGCTTTGGAGGCATTCAAGATCCAACACGATGGCAAGTGCTTCAACCTCTCCCGTTGTTGAAGGTTCATCAAAGACGAGGAGAAGTTCAAGGCGCAATATGTCGCGCTCAAGTCGCATGGGGGGGGAGAAGGCCGTGGAGGAGGAAGACGGCAAGGAGCCATGGCCGCGGGGGAAGACCAACTCCAAGGAGGCAAGCGAGATGCGGCATTGAACGCCCTGATCGCAAGCGTGGAGGGCTGTGACGCCCTCGATTCAATCGTACACTAATCATGCACGCATATGTGTACGATCAAGATCAAGGACTCACGGGAAGATATCACAACACAACTCTACAATTAAAATAAGTCATACAAGCATCATAATACAAGCCAGGGGCCTCGAGGGCTCGAATACAAGTGCTCGATCATAGACGAGTCAGCGGAAGCAAACAATATCTGAGTACAGACATAAGTTAAACAAGTTTGCCTTAAGAAGGCTAGCACAAACCGATATCAGACGAAGAGGAGCAGGCCTCCGCGCTCGATCCTCCTAGCTACTCCCGGTGCGTCGTCGGCGGGCTGCACGTAGTAGTAGGCACCTCCAGAGTAGTAGTCGCCATCGACGGTGGCGTCGCTCCTGGCTCCATCGTCTGTTGTAGCAACCGAGTATAGATAGGGGAAAAGGGGAAACAATGCAACCGTGAGTACTCATCCAAAGTACTGCAAGCAAGGAGCTACACTACATATGCATGGATATATGTGTAAAGGGCCATATCGGTGGACTGAACTGCAGAATGCCGTAATAAGAGGGGATAGCTAGTCTTAACGAAGACTACGCTCGACACTGCCTTGCAACAGTAGGAGGGGACAATCAAGTCCTCCAAGTAATGTTGGGAAACGTGGCGAAATTCAAAATTTTCCTCGTGTCACCAAGATCTATCTATGGAGAAACTAGCAACGAGGGAAGGAGAGTGCATCTACATACCCTTGTAGATCGTTAAGCGAAGCGCTCATGTGAACGGGGTTGAAGGAGTCGCACTCGCCGTGATTCAGATCACCGATGATCAAGTGTCGAACGGACGGCACCTCCGCTGCTCAACACACGTACAGCCCGTGACGTCTCCCACGCCTTGATCCAGCAAGGAGAGAGGAGAGGTTGAGGAAGACTCCATCCAGCAGCAGCACAACGGCGTGGTGGTGGTGGAGGAGCGTGGCTATCCTGCAGGGCTTCGCCAAGCATCACAGGAGAGGAGGAAGAGGAGAGGCAGGGCTGCACCAAGAGGGAGAGGTTCTCTGTGTGATGGGCAGCCCCCAGGGCCTCATATATAAAGGGGAGGGAGGGCTGCGCCCCTCTAGGGTTTCCACCCCTAGGGGCGGCCAGCCCTAGATGGGATCAAGGGAGGCGGCCAAGAGGGAGGGAGAGGAGGCGCCACTAGATGGGCCTTAGGGCCCATCTCGACTAGGGTTTGCCCCTCCCACTCCTCCTTGCGCTTGGGCCCCTTGTGGGCGACCAGCCCCTTGGGGCTGGTTCCTCCACACTTGGCCCACGCAACCTTCAGGGTTGGTGGCCCCACTTGGTGGACCCCGGACCCTCCGGTGGTCCCAGACATTACCGAATCGCTGAAACCTTCCGGTGACCAAAACAGACTTCCATATATAAATCTTTACCTCCGGACCATTCCGAACTCCTCGTGACGTCCGGATCTCATCCGGACTCAACAACATTCGGTAACCACATACAAACTTCCTTTATAACCCTAGCGCCATCGAACCTTAAGTGTGTAGACCCTACGGGTTCGGAGACATGCGACATGACCGAGACGTTCTCCGGTCAATAACCAACAGCGGGATCTGGATACCCATGTTGGCTCCCATATGTTCCACGATGATCTCATCGGATGAACCACGATGTCAAGGACTCAATCGATCCCGTATACAATTCCCTTTGTCTAACGGTATTGTACTTGCCCGAGATTCGATCGTCGGTATCCCGATACCTTGTTCAATCTCGTTACGGGCAAGTCTCTTTACTCGTTCCGTAACACATCATCCCATGATCAACCCCTTGATCACATTGTGCACATTATGATGATGTCCTACCGAGTGGGCCCAGAGATACCTCTCCGTTTACACGGAGTGACAAATCCCAGTCTTGATTCGTGCCAACCCAAAAGACACTTTCGAGATACCGTAATGCACCTTTATAGCCACCCGATTCGCTGTGACGCTTTGGTACACCCAAAGCATTCCTACGGTATCCGGAGTTGCACAATCTCATGGTCTAAGGAAAAGATACTTGACATTAGAAAAGCTTTAGCATACGAACTACACGATCTTTGTGCTAGGCTTAGGATTGGGTCTTGTCCATCACATCATTCTCCTAATGATGTGATCCCGTTATCAATGACATCCAATGTCCATGGTCAGGAAACCGTAACCATCTATTGATCAACGAGCTAGTCAACTAGAGGCTTACTAGGGACATGGTGTTGTCTATGTATCCACACATGTATTGCTGTTTCCGGCCAATACAATTATAGCATGAATAATAAACGATTATCATGAACAAGGAAATATAATAATAACTAATTTATTATTGCCTCTAGGGCATATTTCCAACAGTAACATCACATAGCAATAATCCTACCCGGCGATCCCCTCCTCATATCCCTGAGAGAGAGCGAACACCGGTTGTATCTGGCACTTGGAAGGGTGTGTTTTATCAAGTATCCGGTTCTAGTTGTCATAAGCTCAAGGTACAACTCCAAGTCGTCCTGTTATCAAGATCACGGCTATCCGAATAGATTAACTTCCTGCGGGGTGCACCATCTTACCCAAAGACGCTTGATCCCATTTGGCGGACACACTTTCTGCGTCATGCCCGCCGCTGGAGATCAACACGCCGCAGCCCCACCTAGGCACAACAGAGAGGCCAAAGACGCCGGTCTAAACCTAAGCGCCAGGGTCCGGGCCCATCGCCTCGAGCACACACAAGACGCGTTGGGCGGCCGGAAGCAGACCAAGCCTAACAGCGTTCCAGTCCAATCCGGGCGCGCGCTCGTCATTGCCGACGCTCAAGTGCTTGGTGATACCACGACGCGGGATACCCATAACTACTCCCGTAGATGGTTAGTGCGTATAAGCTCGTAGCCAACTCAGATCAAATACCAAGACCTCGTTAAGCGTGTTAAGTAACATGCGAGCGCCGAACAGGCAAGGCCCACCTCTCTCCTAGGCGGTCTCAACCTGCCTGTCGCTCCGCCTCAAAGATCCACTCATGGTGCTCCATCACCGACCCGACTTTAGTCTCCACATGTATCATGTATAAGTATATAGTATATACCGTGATCACCTCCCGAGTGATCACGGCCCGATAGTATAGCACGGCGCAGCGGACAAGAATGTAGGGCCACAGATGAATGTACTAGCATTCTATACTAAACATATAGGATTGCGGTAAGGTAACAATGAAGTTACAAGGACAAAGCTATGCAAAGATAGGAGTATCTCAAAAGCAGAACATGCTATACTACTCTAATGCAAGCAGATAGAGAAGAGTAGACGATATCTGGTGATCAAGGGGGGGGCTTGCCCGGTTGCTCTGGCAAGAGAGAGGGTCGTCAACACCGTAGTCGAACCGACAAGCAGCGTCGGTCTCGTAGTCTACCGGAGAGAAGAGGGGGAAGAAACAATGAATACCAAGTAAACAGATGCACATCGATGCATGACATGCCAAGAAGCGATGCTAGGCGTGCCCTAACGTGGTATGGGGGGTACTGGTTAAGGGGGGAAACATCCGGGAAAGTATTCCCGGTGTTTCGTGTTTTCAGCGGAAGGAGCCGGAGGGGAAAGTTGCAGGTTCGATAGGTTAGGAGGGTGTGGCGGACGAACGGACTGCGTATCCGGATTCGTCTCGTCGTTCTGAGCAACTTTCATGTTGAAAATATTTTAATCCGAGTTACGGATTAAAGGATATGATTTTCTAAATATTTTATTAATTTACGGAATTTAATTAATTAATTAATTAATTGAAAAATGGAATTATGACGTCGAGATGATGTCATCTTGACGCGTCGGCGATCAACGTGGTTGACTAGGTCAACCACGACATGTGGGTCCCGTTAATCATACCTTTGCTTAACTAATTAACCTAGCTTAGTTTAACTAACATGAGTTAATTAGGTTAATTAATCATTAGGCTAATTAACCAGATTAATTAGATTAATTATTTACTTAATTAATTATTTATTTAATTAATTAATTAATTAGTTTTATTCATTTTATTTATATTTATTTAAATTTCATTTTCCTTTTCTTTTTATTTTTTAAAAACGTTCTTTGGGGTGGGGCCCCATGTCGATGTGATGGGTGGGTTGGACGGTCACCCTGGCGACCGAGTCAACAGAGCGGCGGGGCCTGGGCCACCGATCGATGTGACGTGGCCCAGTTCGTGCCACGTCGGCGAGGGGACCGAGTTAGCTCGGTGGCGTTATGGCGGAGGGGCGCCGAGCTCACGGTCTTAAATCCTCCGGTGGCAAACAAGCGCGGGCGGTCGCGTCGAGAGCGGGAGGCGGCGGGTCCGATGGTGGTGGTGGCGCGCCGGCTCGGCCGAATCGGCGCCGGCGAAGCGCGGAGGTGGCGGGGTTTGAGCCCCGACGGGGCGTGCTCTGGGGCCGGGGTGCTTAGGCGGCATCGAGCACCACGGGCTCGGCCCGTGACCATTTAGTCACCGGGGCGCCAGGCGTTGAATCCATGCGGGGCGTTAGTCTGGCGGTGGCGCTGGGCTGGCTTCGGCGAGAGAGGGGTGAGGAGGCCGGAGCACGTCCGTGCTCGGTGGCGAGAAAGGGAGAGGAGGAGGTCTTGGGGGCGTCCGGGCCGGCGACGAGGGGCGGTGGTGGCGCGTCGGGAGGGGGACGAGGGAGAGGGATCCACGGGGAGCTCACGGGGCGCAGGGTCTATCTGTGAAGCTCAGGCGCTCGGGCGACCGTGAGGAGGAGGGGGGAGGTGGCCGACGGCGACGGGCGGATCCGGAGGCGGGGTCGGGACGACCCAGCAGCAGCGAGGGAGCCTTGAGCCCGGGCGCAGCAGTCGGGGAGGAGGAGGAGGTGCAGACGGGCGGCGGGGTCGCCCGGCCGAGGGCGACGGATCGAGCAGCTCCGATCCGGACGGCGCGGGGGAGGAGAAGGAGGGGATCGGGGGGGAAGAGTGAGGGCGGCTAGGGTTTGCCGACCGGGGGGAGGTGGGTAAGTGAGGCGGCCGGTTGGGCCGGGCCAGGGGGGGTGGCCGGCTGGGCCAGGTGGGGGCTTGGCCCAGTTGGGCCAGTGGGGTTTTCTCCCCCACTTTCTCTTTTGTTTTATTTTGTTTTTCTTATTTTTCTTTTTCTGTTT
Organism: Aegilops longissima; assembly: GCA_021605205.1. Classification (NCBI taxonomy): domain Eukaryota; kingdom Viridiplantae; phylum Streptophyta; class Magnoliopsida; order Poales; family Poaceae; genus Aegilops; species Aegilops longissima. The sequence goes on from CM038677.1 coordinate 561,227,865, forward strand.
TAGTTTATTTAATCTATCTAGACACTTCATAAAAATGTGTGCACCCCACCATAATTAACCTTGCAATATTTGACAACCCCCGAACATTTTAGTTTTAGTTTTTGAAAACTTTTATCGTTTGCCTAGGTTTTCAATTTGAATTTGAACCGGGTTGAATCCACGTGAGTTTAATCACAGTGACGTGGCATCATTAGCAGGGATTACTGCAGCTTAATTATCCGGGTGTTACAAATCTCCTCCACTACAAGAAATCTCGTCCCGAGATTTAAGAGGGGAGTAAGGGGAAAGTTCTGGTTACGATATCCTAACGGATCTTCTCGAAGAAGTTAACCCCTTTCGTTGATGTCTTCAATCCTTCATCCCGATGCATCATGATAAACTTGTCATCATTTCTTCGGGAACTCCATCGTACTTACGAAAAGGTAAGGGGGCAGCTCACTACGACATAATGCTTTTGAGGAAAACAATCTGGGGTTATCCCATGAATTAGTATAAGATTATCTCTCGAGTTGAACATATGAAATACCTCGAGAGTAAGGTACGAAGGTACCATAATAGGCTCCAAGCGGATAGATAGTTGCTCGAAGCCTGAACCAGAGTGAGAAAGGGGTTCAGAGTAGCGAGAGTAAGTATTGCGTCCGATACCGAAATAGATCACTAGGACAAAGGCCCGTGGATTACATACGGTCCACGCGAGGAATAACTTTGGGAATAGGGGTGTACAGACGGTCAGGTTTCGATCCCGTGAAACTGTGGGTTATGGGCCCACCATGTGGGTTTTTTAAATAGGGTAGTGACATCTTTCACGGTCATGATAGCAAGGCATGTCGAGAGTACCATGTCTGTTATGTCGGTACCAACGTTGGTACCAAGGGCGAGGGACGAAGAGAACCACTTTCCTGCTTTCGTTGAGCGAGACGGACCAATAGGCAAGGTTCTCGTCCATCGGTGGCTACCGGAATGTCATCAACAATAATAACAGAGGTCTTCTTGTGAGTTATACCTCGGTGTTATACATAAGCGATAGAATATTGCTGCTTAGATCATATAGATCACAAGAAAGGTTCAAACAACCAATGGAAAGTAAAATATGATTATTATATTAAACAGAACAATGGAAAGGAAAATGTGCTTAAACACATATTTCAGGGATATATCCTTACCAAGGGCAAGCAGAGCATGATATCCGTGGCAGGATATAATGTAGGAAACTCTTTAGGTAAGGGGGGAAGGAATCTCATGATATTACCCATACAACGGTGTTTGGATAATTAAGCAAGAAACATTTAGCATTGGGCTTCGAATGTTCTTGTTGCAAATCGGAGTACCATTGGCATGCTTCGAGATAGCATTGACATGGTCTTCAGGTGAAGATCAGACTTTGGAAAAACGAAGGATCCATCAGGAATAACTTGTAGAAACAGTATTACAATTCCATCATGGATGAATGGATAACCCTGCTGAAAAGGAATCTATAATGATAGGTCCTCCAGCCGGGGGGGGGGGGCTGCTAGGCATGACATCATGTTACCGGGTCATCAAAGGACCAACAACCTAACTCCGGGAAAGTTGTCCCATCCATCATATCTGACCGAGATTCAGATCCGATTGGTGTCAGGATACCTCAGACTTAGGATACCTGAGAAGAAAAGGTGTAACGCAAATTGACGAGATGACATTGTAAGATTCTCGGGGAAATGAACCATGTAGTGATTTCCGTTATCAAGAGTCCATCATTAACCCAAGGAGAGGACAAGGAGGTGTCTGGTGAACTCAACGGCAATTCACCGAGATTCCCAAAAGATGGATTTCCACAATTAAGTGAACAAGGAGATAACATTTGTCAGATCAAATGATATAAGGAAGTATGCTCGAGGAAAACATACACAATTAAACATTGGTTGAAAGGTGCTTGAAATATGGTTTGGGTTGCACGACCAATGTCGAATGGTGATTCAATAATCAATAGCCTAAGAATGAACTTTCGACCGTTAAGTTCAAAGAATAGGGTTGCTAGAAGGAAAGAATCCAAACAACACTGTTCACTTGTTGGAATTAACACGGGGACCAAGAAAGAATGGTGATGGTGAGAAGTATTTCTATGTCAAGAATTCTCAAGATGTGGTGAAATTCTCACCACATCCTTGACAAAAGGAGATGGTAATACTTCCGAGGTAAGGAAGATCAACTGCTGGGTAGCAGGGATCCCAAGGTTTACACAAAACACGAACAACTTGTGTTGAACGGAAAGCAATAAAGTGGTCGATGATAATACAATTCATCAAGGCAAGGATGGTATTTCTCATCATGGATTCGATTGGTATCTGGATGAGCTCGAATGTTGATGATCACGACACCTTTGTCGCGAGAGTTCATGAAGATGTAATCGATCGTGACGACATCAAGTCGAGGAATGATGAAGCCAAAAGTCATTGGAACCATGGGTACGACACAAACTCGAAATCAAGCTTGCTGTACAAGGCCAAACGGTATGACGAGGGAGATCGATTGTAAGATTAGCTCACCGTCGAAATATGTGCTCCGAGAAGAAGGACCTGTAGCACAGTTAAAATTTAGCATGATAATGATATAGCCGATCAGGCTAGGAATGATGTGATCGGGTACAAACTCGTACTTATAGAAGCTTACCGAAGAGTTGTTGAACCGTAGTGTGGTCTCGGTTCAGTTATGGTGTCTTTGAGTGTTCAATAACTCAGAGCCCGTGAAAAACTGGAAACAGTGGGAAGGTAGCACTTGATGAAGAACTCATAAGAGGTTATGCAGTTCCATGATAATCTCGAGATACCAGGGGGTAATACTCGATGACATATCCAGGTAGAGGTTGGACGGGGGGTATTGCCCTACAGAAGACAAGTGCTAAAACTTGCACGAGAAATGGTATTTTTAAAAGAGAACATGGTCGGAAACCACGATTGCAAAAGGCCAGATCCCTGATATAAGATGAACTTATACCAAAGGAATAATTAATTTAAGAGAAGCTTTAATGATAAGATCTACATCGTGTCCATGGGCATGGACACAAGCTAAAGGTCGACTCCCACTTCTCCAATGCATAACCTTTCATTCACTTCTCACGTTCGATGAAGTTGCAGTGTTGAAAATTTTACCTGACGAAGCACCAGAAGAGTACGATTCGTGAAAACTTTCGGGTTCACACGGTTTAGTGAAGGCATATGTTCAACCCATAGGGGCTTCTTGGAATCATATACCAGAATCTTTAGAAATAATTAACTCAAGCTCGAAGGCAGAGCATGGTTGAGAAAGCAGAGGATACAATTTACCAAAGGCATTATGTATCAGAGGAAAGGCTCACAAGGTTATTGAATATGAAGGGCGTTGTCAGATAAAATCCAACAAAGGATCTAGTGTTTCACAAGGGATCTGACGTGAGCATCAGTACTCAACTAGAGGTAGAAGAATGCAAGGAGATCAAATTATAGAAACAACTGACTAACTCAATTGTCAAATGCAAAGGAATTATGATTCCCAATTCAAGGGATCAGAAGCAATGCTCTGATTAGGGATGGATAAGTTGAATAGCCTTAGGGTACAATCAACGACAATTGGATTGGTCGAGAACCCATTCCAGTTAAAGAATGGCAGCTCAGCCGAAAGGTAATTTATAAGGATCAATGATGATTATGGTATTCAGAAACATATTGAGTCAACAGACTCAAAATGATAATGACAAGGAATGTCAATATGACTACGAGACTTATGGGATTAACCATAATGCAAGCAAGCAAGAATTTCAAGAGCCAAGGCTCCAGAGGATTTTCGAAAGATCGAATAGTATTTTGAAAACTTCTGTGAAACACATGAACAACTGAGGATGAGCGGATACTCGACAAGTGCGAGGATTTATTTGAAGGGGTATTCATGTGGCAAAGAACTGCTAGGCAAGAGGCACAAAGTATTCTCGGAACAATAGAGAAACTTGGGGTATCTTGTAATAACAAGATCAATGGGGATGATCGTATGGATGGCAAGTGTAAGTAGTTTTCCATACGGATTTATCGGTGGTCGAATAGCAAAAGTGATGGGCACAAAGTCTCGAGAGAACATCGAGAGTATCTTGGAATCTTGATTAGCGATTTATCATCTCAAGTGAGGGCTCTCCGGGAGAAAGTACTCGCGAGAACCTAAAGTTAGTTTTGTTTTAGCAAAATCGTTTAACCGAATAGAAGAGAGTTCGAATCCCGAGTAAAGATCGAGGAGTAAAAGATCCTAGTACCACCCAATGGCGGCGTGGGCCCATGGGCCGCACAGCCATGTTAGTAAAAGTTTTGTAAAGTCTAGACTCGACTTGACCAAGGAGTTGGAAGGGGATTCCTACAGCGATCGGCTCGATACCAACTTGTGGCGCCTCGATTCAATTGTACACTAATCATGCACGCAAATGTATGCGATCAAGATCAAGGACTCACGGAAGATATCACAACACAACTCTACAATTAAAATAAGTCATACAAGCATCATAATACAAGCCGGGGGCCTCGAGGGCTCGAATACAAGTGCTCGATCATAGACGAGTCAGTGGAAGCAAACAATATCTGAGTACGGACATAAGTTAAACAAGTTTGCCTTAAGAAGGCTAGCACAAACTGGGATCTGAGATCGAAGAGGAGCAGGCCTCTGCGCAGGATCCTCCTAGCTACTCCAGTAAATCGCCGGTGGGCTGCACGTAGTAGTAGGCACCTCCAGAGTAGTAGTCGCCATCGACGGTGGCGTCGCCCTCTGGGCTCCATCGTCTGTTGCAGCAACCGAGTATAGATAGGGGAAAAGGGGAAACAATGCAACCGTGAGTACTCATCCAAAGTACTGCAAGCAAGGAGCTACACTACATATGCATGGATATATGTGTCAAGGGCCATATCGGTGGACCGAATGCAGAATGCCGTAATAAGAGGGGATAGCTAGTCTTAACGAAGACTACGCTCGGACACTGCCTTGCAACATGTAGGAGGGACAATCTGAAGTCCTCCAAGTAACATCACATAGCAATAATCCTACCCGCGATCCCTCCTCATATCCCCGAGAGAGCGCGAACACGGTTGTATCCGCACTTGGAAGGGTGTGTTTTATCAAGTATCCGGTTCTAGTTGTCATAAGCTCAAGGTACAACTCCAAGTCGTCATGTTACCAAGATCACGGCTATCCGAATAGATTAACTTCCTGGGTGCACCATCTTACCAAAGACGCTTGATCCCATTTGGCGGACACACTTTCTGCGTCATGCCCGCCGCGGAGATCAACACGCCGCAGCCCCACCTAGGCTGTGAGAGAGCCAAGACGCCGGTCTAAACCTAAGCGCGCAGGGTGCAGGCCCATCGCCTGAGCACACCTACACGCTTGCGGGCGGCCGAAGCAGACCTAGCCTAACAGCGTTCAGTCCAATCCGGCGCGCGCCGCTCCGTCGCTGACGTCTGAAGTGCTTCGGCTGATACCACGACGCCGGGATACCCATAACTACTCCCGCGTAGATGGTTAGTGCGTATAAGCTCGTAGCCAACTCAGATCAAATACCAAGACCTCGTTAAGCGTGTTAAGTAACCGCGAACGCCCGAACAGGCCAGCCCACCTCTCTCCTAGGCGGTCTCAACATGCCTTGTCGCTCCGCCTCAAAGATCCACTCGCGGGTGCTCCATCAGCCGACCCGACTTTAGTCTCCACATGTATCATGTATAAGTATATAGTATATACCCGTGATCACCTCCCGAGTGATCACGGCCCGATAGTATAGCACGGCAGACGGACAAGAATGTAGGGCCACAGATGAATGTACTAGCATTCTATACTAAACATATAGGATTGCAGGTAAGGTAACAATAGAAGTTACAAGGACAAAGCTATGCAAAGATAGGAGTATCTGAAAACAAGAACATGCTATACTACTCTAATGCAAGCAGAGATAGAGAAGAGTAGGCGATATCTGGTGATCAAGGGGGGCTGCTGGTTGCTCTGCAAGAGAGAGGGGTCGTCAACACCGTAGTCGAACCGGCCAGAGCAGCGGCGTCGGTCTCGTAGTCTACGGAGAGAAGAGGGGAAGAAACAATGAATACCAAGTAAACAGATGCATATCGATGCATGACATGCCAAGAAGCGATGCTAGGCGTGCCCTAACGTGGTATGGGGGTCTTGGTTAAGAAACATCCGGAAAGTATTCCGGTGTTTCGTGTTTTGAAGCGAGGAGCCGGAGGGAAAGTTGCGAGTTCGATAGGTTAGGAGGGTGTGGCGGACGAGCGGATTGCGTATCCGGATTCGCCTCGTCGTTACGAGCAACTTTCATGTTGAAAATATTTTAATCCGAGTTACGGATTAAAGGATATGATTTTCTAAATATTTTATTAATTTCTGGAATTTAATTAATTAATTAATTAATTCGAAAAATGGAATTATGACGTCAGCATGATGTCATGCTGACGTCAGCAGTCAACAGGGTTGACTAGGTCAACCCTGACATGTGGGTCTCGTTCGTCATACACTGTTTAACTAATTAACCTAGCTTAGTTTAACTAACAGTAGTTAATTAGGTTAATTAATCATTAGGCTAATTAACCAGGATTAATTAGATTAATTATTTACTTAATTAATTATTTATTTATTTATTTAATTAATTAGTTTTATTCATTTTTATTTATATTTATTTAAATTTCATTTTCCTTTTCTTTTTATTTTTTAAAACGTTCTTTGGGGCCCCATGTCGATGGCATGGGTGGGTTGGACGGTCACCTCACTGCCGACCGAGTCAACAGAGCGGCGGGGGCCTGGCCCACCAACCAAGGCCGATGTGCGTGGCCCAGTTCGTGCCATGTCGGCAGGGGACCGGAGTTAGCTCGGTGGCGTCCGCGGGCGGAGGGGCGCCGAGCTCGCCGGCTTCGCCCTCCGGTACAAACAAGGCGCGCGGCGGTCGCGTCGAGAGCGAGAGGCGGCGGGTCCGATGGTGGTGGTGGCGCGCCGGGCTCGGCGGAATCGGCGCCAGCGAGCGCGGAGGTGGCGGGTTTTGAACCCGGGCGCTATGCTAAGGGCGGGGTGCTTGCTGCGCACACAAGCACCACGGGCTCGGCCCGTGACCATTTGGTCACCGGGCGCCAGCGTTGAGATCCGCGTGGGGCGTTAGTGCGGCGGTGGCGCGGGCCGCTGCTTCGGCGAGAGAGGGTGAGGAGGCGTGAGCACGCCCGTGCTCGGTGGCGAGAAAGGGAGAGGAGGAGGTGCGCTGGGGGGGCCGGAGCCGGCGACGAGGGGCGCGGTGGTGGCGCGCGGGAGGGGGACGAGGAGAGGGCATCCACGGGGGAGCTCACGGGGCGCAGGTCTATGCAATGAGCCTGGGCGCTGGGGCGACCGGTGAGGAGGAGGGCGGGGGAGGCGGCCGACGGCGACGGGCGGATCCGGAGGCGGGGTCGGGACGACCCAAGGCGAGGGAGCCTGAGCCCGCGCCAGTGTCGGGAGGAGGAGGAGGTGCGGACGGGGCGGCGGGGGTCGCCGGCGTCGAGGGGCGACGGGATCGGGCAGCTCCCGATCCGGACGGCGCGAGGGGAGGAGAAGGAGGGGATCGGGGGGAAGAGTGAGGGCGGCTAGGGTTTGCCGACCGGGGGGAGGTGGGTAAGTGAGGCGGCCGGTTGGGCTGGGCCAGGGGGGGTGGCCGGCTAGGCCAGGTGGGGGCTTGGCCCAGTTGGGCCAGTGGGGTTTTCTCCCCCACTTTCTCTTTTGTTTTATTTTGTTTTTCTTATTTTTCTTTTTCTGTTTTAGTTTATTTAATCTATGTAGACACTTCATAAAAATGTGTGCACCCCACCATAATTAACCTTGCAATATTTGACAACCCCCGAACATTTTAGTTTTAGTTTTTGAAAACTTTTATCGTTTGCCTAGGTTTTCAATTTGAATTTGAACCGGGTTGAATCCACGTGAGTTTAATCACAGTGACGTGGCATCATTAGCAGGGATTACTGTAGCTTAATTATCCGGGTGTTACAAGGGCATGATGACCAAGGAGGATTCGAGGAGGAGAACCGCCGGCGATACAAGGAAGAACGAATGAACGCCTTCATGTAGATCCAAAGAAGGAGGCCTGACATGGAGGCGGAGAAGCAAGCCAAGATACTTTAGATGGAGGCGGGAAAATATGCCAAGATGCTAAAGATCGAGTCCGCCAACGCCAAGACCAAGGCAAAAGAAGTGGCTCTCGCGAGCATGATGACGGGGTGGAGATCATGAAGGTGGATCTCAACACCGTGTCGCCAAGGGTTCGAGAAGATGCAGGCCGACATGCTCAAGTTTGACGATGAGTGATATATGGCGGCGAGCGTCATCCTTTTTTGTATGCCGGCAAGTGTACTGGCATGACCACAGCCATGATGGCGTGGTCGAATTCCCGCCCTTTTCTGTGTGCTGACATGTGTGCCGGTCGCTGGCAAATGCGCCAGCTGAACTGGTGGTGTTTTTCTGAAGCTGGCATTGTATGCCAGTGTTGGCATGGTGTCGGCATGAACTTCAGATGTCGACATGGCCGCTGACATGATCTATGACCACGGGCCTTTTTTAAAATTTGCCAGGGACATGAAATGGGTCGCGGCCGTTGGACGCACTGCCGATCCAAATTTTAAAAAAAGCGCATGTTAAATGAGTGGCCGACCCAAACGAACAAAAAACAGACAAACATCCGTTTAGGTCGGCGTGTTGAAGTTGCTAGTTGTGGGGTCAGCGCAAACAGAGCCAATTCGCTCTGCTGTTCCAAGTCGCCAATGAAGCTATAATTCGGCTGGATTGCGGCAAAGATTTCCGTCTGCTTGCCGATGGATGATGCTTGGCGCTGGCTTCCCAGTAGAGGATTGGGCTTCGCTAGCGCCGGTGTCCGTCAGGATTCGAAGTACTCCCACGGTCCCACAACTGCTAGTGGTAAATGCTTTTTTTTGCACTCTCATTCATAAAATAAAGATCCAGTTATAAGACACGTAAACACCGATATTACAGTACTAGAAGAATAGGATAATCCTACGCAAAAAAATCAGTGTCTGTCCCTCTCCTTCAGCATCACCGAAGCGACCACCAAGAAAGAGAAGATAGATCACCTCTTCACCCAAGCTCGACGCGGCTTCATCACTGATCTGCAGCTTTACGGACCTCCAAAGTAGTTTGCCAAAAGCAAAACCATTGCCGTCGAAAGAATCAGACCGGGGCAACGTGTCCCCGGACACGCCATCGAACTCCAGACCTGACATCCCCGTACGACTACAACGTCGGAGGAGAAAACCAGAACTATCTGCCTCCAACCACACACCCAGCACAGGATGCACCATCTTCCAACTTTTAACTGCGCAGGCCACCGTCTAGCGTACTCCCGGATGACAAAACCTCCCTGCTCCATCATGACGTCGGAGATAACGCCGCAGCAACGGGGACAGAGCAGAAGGGGAGACACACCTGATGGAGTCGCCACCGCCGCCTCGCCGACACCATCCATGAACCCTAACTTCGCCGATCTGAAGGATCGGCAAACACACGATGCCATCAACTCCGAGACGCCGCCATGAAAGACACCGCCGGTGTCGGAGTGAAGCTGAGGCAGATTTATTCGTCCGGGCGCCGCACCCACCACCCCAACGACGCACCACGACATACAAAACGAAAACCGAACTACAGAGCGGCGGAACGGGGTCCCCCTCCCTCCCGCCGCCGAAGCAGCAGACGGAGGGAGAGAGGACCAGCGATCTCGCCGGTGAAGATCGGTGGTAGGCTGGTCGCCTGCCTCGTCGCGTGGCGGCTAGGTCAGGGGAAAACGATCAGATGTGGGATCTGGCCTTCGAGGAAGTATATACTAAATAGGAAGTGTACGGTGGAGCTAAAATCTGGTTTTCTGAAGTTTCTAGAAGTTTCTATGAGCGATTTTTTTGTTCTCCTTTCTATTTTTTTCTCTTGGTTCTTTCTGTTTTTGTGGTTTTTATTTTTGCTTGTTTTTTATTTTCCTATTTCCTTTCGCTTTTTTCATTTCAGAATTCATGATTTCTTTCAACTTCTTAAATATTTTTACAATTCTTATAAATTAGTGTACTAATTTTACAAAATTAGGAATATTTATCAAATCTGTGAATTGTTTTTGAAATGCACGGACTTTTATCAAATCGTGTTTATTTTTCTTACCCGCATTTTTTTATTTTCCAATTCCGAAGTTTTTTAGAAGTGCACTTACTTTTTTTAAATCCATGATTTGTTTTTAATTTGTAAACGTTTCCCAGATCTGACGACATTTTCAAAATCATTAACTTTTTAAAATTTATAAATTTTTCAGAATTTTATATTTTCATAAATTTCTGTGCTATTAAAATTTTACTATGTAATTTTTAAAATGCAGAAAAAATCAAATATGTTTTTTTCTTAACCGTGCTGTATTTTAAACTAAAACTGCTACGAGCGAGCAGTGGCTAGCACCAAGAACCAAGAAGACAACAAAATTTAAAGGATTGCAGCCAACATGTGCGCGAGCGCCAAACACTTCAAGCGCTGAATAGGCGCTCCCAGCATTTCTTCCGCGAGAGCTATATCTCGCTTAGTCCAAGACTAGCTTCTGCCTCGCTGTAGGATTTCCCGTTGTATTTCAGTAACATGCCGGCCTGTTTCTGCGCGCTCATGGCTCGTTCGCTCGCTGCGTTTTGCTCGTTTTTTATGGATTTATTTCATTTTTCTTCTTTTTTTGTATCTTCATGTTTTTTTGTTTCCCATTGTTTTCTTTGTTTTATTCTGTTTTCACTGTTTTTTCGTTTTTCCTGTTTTCAGTATTTCTTTTGTTACTTTCTTCATTTTTTTTTGTTTTTTCTATTCTATTTTTTATTTTGATATTTCTTAGTTTTCATCGGGTTTCTTTGTTTCTATTCAGTTTGTTTTCTTTTTCTTGGGTTTTCTTTGTTTCCTCGTGGTTTTCATGGGTTTCTTACCGTTTTGCATTTTTTTTGGGTTTTCGTTCTTGATTAACATTTTTCAGATAAAAGATTAACACATTTTGAATACATGGTCAACATTTTTCTTATACATATTTTTACCATTTTCACATGCTTGATTAACATTTTCAGAAGATTTTTTTCATGCATGGTCAACTATTGTGTTATACACAATTAGCATTTTCAAATCCTTTATTAACATTTTTAAAAGCAAGATTAACTATTTTGAATACATGTTCAATGTTTTGATATACATTTCCTTTTTCAAATACTTGATTAACATTTTTCAAATACAAGTTTAACATTTAAAAATATAATACAAGATTTGTTTTTGAATACATGAGCAATATTTTTAAATACACATTTAATATGTTAAATGCCCGATGGACATTTTAAATACCTGGTAAACTTTTTAAAATACATTTTAAATATTACACATTTAACATTTTTCAACTGCTTCATCAACATTTCGACATGATCAATTATTTTTCATGCACATTTTTCTTGTTTTCTGTATATAATTTTTGTACACATGAGAAACATTTTCTCTATATGCATTTTACATTTTTCAAATGCTTGGTTAATATTTTATAAAATTATTTTACATAAAGTGCTTTTTGTAATATATTTATTTAGACTACTTTGGAAGTATGAACAAAGTAAAAAAGAAGCAGAAAGAAAAACGAAAACCATGAAAAACAAAAGAAAAATTGATGGCTCTTGCCTCGGCAGGTTTCGATCCGCCACCGCTGTCGAGGGCGGCCATGGTAGCCAATGTAATAGGTGTGTGTGCTTGGCACAATTGGCAATGCAGCTTTAATGGAGGTGAAGAAGATGAAGTCGTTATGGCCCGCCTGGCTCATGTACAGGGCGCTGCGTGTTCGTTCCTGCTCGCTATAAGTGATAAATAGACGTGCCGCATGTAGCGCTGCCTTGCCTCTGAAACTGGCTGCGGTCGCTTCAGTGGCCCAGCCAATTAAGATTGTTTTTTTGAGGAATACCCGGCCAATTAAGATAGTTTTAGAAAGGTCCTTTAGATAGTTTGGACATGTTTTAAAACATTCCATGCTGTATTTTTTTTTGTTTTCCTGTGTTTCTTTCTTCTTATTATTATTTACTTCATTTTCCTTTTTTCAAGTTTTTTGAATACAAACACATGCTTACACTTTTAATATAAATTTTACATCTTGCATGTACATGTGGAATATTTTTCTAAAAACGATTGAACATTTTCTAAATACTAGACGAAGATTGTTTTTTCAAATACACATTTAAACATTTTTTCCTGATATATGCTAACTATTTTTCAAACACATGTTGAAATTTTTTCTCAACGAAACGAATTTTCTTTATTAAATTAGAGAAATATTTTTAAAATTGTATTAACATTTTTATTAAATGCTACGAACATATTTTTAAACATGTGAAAGATTTTTTCAAAAAAAAAACGTACATTTGTAAGATAGACAAAGCGATGCCCTCTCATCCCTCCTCTCTTGGAGGAAGAAGGCAGAGGGCCTTATTTGTTTTTATTTTATGGAATAGAGGGCCTTCTTAGTTACCCACGTGATTTACAAACAACATGGGCACATATCATGAGCACAACCCACAAAGCACAAACCCATAGTTGAAATTGTTGGTCCAAACATCTGGCCAGGTCCTCGGGTCAAAAAGAAAAAAACATCTTGCCATGTACGTGACTGGTGATGATATCTTTCAGTCGCTCAATTTTTTATGTTATTTATACTAGTAATCGTGTACATGCAATGTATGTTAATATTAAGCCAATATATTAATTACATTGCAAATTAATATTTGATGAGATATTAACTATATGTTGTTGTTAGATAGGATAAAACTAATTAGAAGCGCTCATAGTAGGCATGCTATTAATTAGGGAAGTGTCGGAGCTGGATCCGACAGATCCCTCGATATGGAATCCTAATTAGGCAACTTGGCTATATGGTATCAGAAGCAAGGATCCAGCCAAGTCACCTAGCTAGGATACCCTATCGAGGGATCAGCCCGATCCAGCCTCGACAACGACAAAGAAATATCTTGATCCTTCGCGATAAAAGATGGATCGAAAATTCGTTTCTAGAAGGGCAACTGACTAGGCAATGTCATCCTCCGGGAACATATCTAGCTTTGGTCCGTATTGTTCACGATAAGAATGGTACTCTTGCACAGGTGCTTAGTTCATTCCTATCGGATATTTCTTTTAGGCTGGATTTATTTGCCCTCGTCTTAGGTCATAGTAAAATCTTTTACCCCGATTGGAATCGATTAAATTGACACAAAGATGGGATGTGTTTCGTTGGAACCTAATGACATCTAGGCCCTTTACAGTCGACTCCATGTACAATGTGCTAATGCATTCAGAGGTTCCAGTGGATAATAACATAAAAAATTGGAAGTAAAAGATTTCACTAAAAGTTTAAATCTTCATGTGGTATCTTCGAAGAGGAGTTATCCTAACCAAAGAAAACCTCGTCCATCGCAATTGGCAAGGAAGTAAGAAGTGTAGCTTTTGAACTCATGACGAGGGAATCAAATACCTCTTTTTCCAATTCAAGTTTGCACGTTCTACATAGCCAGTCCTAAAATAAGTGTGTCAACTTATATTTTTTAAGTGTCTCAATGTTGTACTAACTTTAGTAGAAAATTATACTAAACTTGAGACACTTATTAAGAGATGGAGGAAGTATTTAATAATGATGTTTTTCCCTTCCCACCTGCTAGATTTGTTTGGTTGGCAAGACCGTCTCTAGAAAATTACATTACAGAGCAAGCGCCAGACTCCTCATAGACGACCACTTGTGGCCCTGGCGGGCAGTGGTAGTGGTAGCAACCGGGATAACACTGTGGGGCAGGTACATGCAACTTCTTCTCACACTTCTCGGGCTTCTTCTCATCTGGATCTGGTTTCTTATCTTTCACTTCCCCCACCTCCAGAATCACGGCGCGTCCAAGCTTCTTGTGGAGGCGGTTGACAAGGCAGACCACATCGATGCCATCACCGACCACCTCAAGTTGGTCGGTATAATCACCGGCTATCTTTATCGAGATCACCCCTATTCAAGCAACCAATAATTAATATCGTGACTAATGAGCTTCATAAATTTAGATACATCCGTTTGAGCGAGAAGCAGTTCTGGGCGGAGGGATTAGCAGAGAAAGAAACAAGTAACATTGTCAAATTTTGAGTTGCGGACATTACAACATAGTTCACGGGAAAAGCTAATAATATGTCTTTTTTGTTAGAATAAATGGGCTTGGCTTGCCACATGAAGATTTTCTAAAATTCCTAATGTAAATCACAAAGGCCCATGTATAAATGGCAAATGAAGGTGCAATCTTTAGTCCCACCTTGAAAGTGAAGGAGGTGTGAGAAACGTAGTCTACCACTCCACTAAATGGTCGGTATAAAGAGAGAAAGAGAACACCACATGTGAGTTCTCTTATATATAGAGCGAGAGAGCAGGTTTTCGAAACCTCTCGCTCTTGTGATCCTGCACCGGGGAATTCTACATGTTTTATCATGATTTCCTATTGGTCTAGTGTATGCTAGATTGTTGTGTGCTAATAATAGTTTAGATCATTATTTATGTTTTGAAATTAATCATGAATTTTCCTAATTATCCAACATTTTTAAGGGAAAAAATAATTGTATGTGAAAAGGCCATGAACAATTGATGAGTTCATGTAATGGTTTAAATCTGGAGGCCGGGGAGAAGTAGTTGCAAAAATCCCGAGGCATAACCAAGGCTCTTTCTAAAAAATAAGCGAGGCGGTTGGCCTTCGCCTAGCACCTGGCACTTAGGCAACCTAGGCACAACCTAGGTGGACCTATCAGTTTGGCTATCAAGGTGTATCAATATTAATTTTAAGAATACAAGTGAGTAAACTACCATCTATTGAATGGAATATGACCCATTTGCCTTGTATGTGCAATATTACATGATTTCTTCAGGACAACTTCTTGCTTGCCTTGTCTAGAGATTTGTTTATGACTAGACAAGACATTTGGTCGTCGCCTAATGCCTAAGCGCTTCCTAGGTGCTGTCCTTTCCTAAAGAGAAAAGAAGTAGGGCCACTCGAACTGGCATGCTCTTCGGCCATGTCATGACAAGTTGCTATTTCTGAGCATGATAGCACTAAGTTGGCTTCGAGATTTGTGTGACGCATGTAATAGGTAAATCGATTAGGTCTTACAAGATCACGTAGAAACATACTAAACTAGGCTTTTTTATTAAATAAAGGTACATTTTAATCCCTATCGTTGATTGCATATAAATTTGTAAACTTTTTCTAGGGGACTGGATTATTGTAATGCCTGGCACTTAGGCATAACAAAGCAAATCTAACACAACATTATTGTAAATACTAAATCATCAGTTATGTCGCACTCTTACAAAATATAAAGTTTAGGTGTGGCTAGATCTCAGTCAACTGAGACTTGATCAAGTCTAAGTCAAATAACATAACATGTAAAAACAAAAGAAAAAACTAAAAGAGTTATTTTTTGCATGGATCTCCACGTAAAATTCCATGAATATAGCATCGCTGAGATTTGGTTAAATCCAGTCCCGATAAAGTTTCCTAGGCTCAGTTAGGCCCAATTTACGGTTGCTGAGCTGTCATGCGTATAAAATTAGCCATAAATATTGTCAAAAGTGGTTCGACAAACCCTAAAATATGCAAAGCAGACGAGGCAAACGGGATTATGATAATCAACGGCAATATCAAATGCAGCCTTAACTTCAATAAGAAGCAAAACAAGCGCATTTACGAGAGCCATATAATCCCGTCTCAACGAGAAGTAACGGCATATAAACGTGTGCAAATGCATACCGGTTGTCTTGGCGGCCAGCCCCATGGCTTTGGACCTGCACTTGTCGCAAGGCATGCTCACCCTGATGACCATCCTTTGCTGCAACAACGAGGACGACAAGAACAACAGTAAGAACAGGCTAAGCAATAACCGTTTAATCATGTAAGTCCTTCAGTCCCATACTGCTCAAAAAGCAGTGGGATAAGTAACTTGAAGCGCCTTGCCTTCATCTGGAAGAAAGATGCTGGGGAATGATCGAGTGATATATGTTGCGACTTGGGAGTTCGGAGATGTTGATCGGCGCAGACGCAGTGCAATCAAAAGGTTGTGTCATGTGATATCCTCAGATTACTCTTATATAGGCGTGCGGAGAGAAGTAGCTATCAACTGCTAGTACTCCTGCTATTTTGCTTAAGAAACTACGTACTACTCTCTCTGTTCTAACATAGATGACACAATTTTGTACTAATTTTAGTATAAAGTTGGATCATTTATTTTGGAATGAAGGGAGTAACAGTATGCATTTGACTATTGAGTTGAGCATGTGTGTTGCTAAAATGATGGTTTTAGGCATATTGATGTATTAGAGCATCTTCAGCCGTTTGGCCCCTAAGAAACCGGCGCTAGATTGGCCCCTGGGGGCGACCTAGCTCCCAGTCACGTCCTCAGAATGCGGCAATTTTAAATTTGATCGTTCCCGTTCATCATAAAAGACGCCACAAGTCCGGCGATCATAGGCCACAGTCCGGCGATCGTAGGCCACAGTTCGGCGATCGGATAATAAATAGTCCGGCGTACAAAAAAAGAATGCCACAAGTCTGGACGCGTGCATCACTCGGCAGGGTCGGCCTCCGGCGTCGGCGGAGTCGGCGTGCGCGGGCTTGGCGGCGTCGGAGCTGCTTCTGTGCTGGGCGGCGTCGGCGCGGCTTCGGTGCTGCTGGGCGTCACGGAGGCATCATCGCTCGGGCTTGGCGGCGGTGTCGGCGTGAGTGCGGGAGTTGGCGGCAGCTGGTCCAGGATGAGGTCGCGCTCCGCCATGTATCACGCCTTGAGCCTCTCGTCGTTGCTCTGGAGCATGTCCGCCCCGCCCATCAGAAAAACCAGGTTGGTGTTCCTCTTCTTCGCGGCAACGTTGGTCTGGAGCAAGTCGAGCTTAACGGCGCTGTTCGTCATCAACGCCGACCACCGCGCCTCGGTCTTCTCTTCACGCAGGGCGGCCCGGGCCTGTGCGTCGGCCAGGAAATGCTCGATGGACTCCTACACTCGCGCGGTCGCCGCGTCGGCGTGTTTCCCCTTCTTGGCCCCTTTGTTGCCGTCCGGCCGCCCTTCTGACGCGCCCGGCGTCGGCGTGTCCGGCTTGTAGGTCTCCTTGGCCTTGGCGAGGGTGCGCCAGACTTCCGCCCACTTCTCGCACTTGTTCGATCCGCTTAAAGACGTGGAGGTACTTGAATTCTTGGTCGTTGTTGTCCTAGCGGTACATGGCGAACATGCGCAGCAGCTGCGCCGAGGAACAAACAGTTGGCGGGCGCACACGGCGAAGAGAAGCGGGAGACCGGCGTGCCATACCTGATCCTCAATGTTGGCGCCGCTCTTCGGGCGAGTCGCGATCTCCTCGACGATCCCATGCCATTTGTTGCACGCCGCCTGGATGAGCCCCCAATGGTTCGCCATTCCCTTCGACCCGCGCTGCATGTAGACGCCTTTGAAGTAGGGGTCGACGAGCTTGCGCTCGTCGAACTCGGCCTTGATGCGCTCCTATTACGTCTCGATGCTCTTGTTTGTGTCGGTGGTTGGGTCGAGGCAGACGACTTTCCACGCTTCGGCGAGGCATTCCTGCTTCTTGGACGCCCACTTGATGCGCGGCTCGCCGGTCCTGGCCGCCCGCTTCTTCTTCTTGCGCCTCCTCGCCGGAACAATCGCCGGTTCCTCCTCCTCCTCATCGTCCTCCTCCTCATCGTCCTCCTCCTCCTGCTCGTCCGGCTCCTCCTCGCCGTACTCGAGCTCGCCGTCCATGCCTCCGCTGAGGTCCACCGTGTCGTCCTGGGTAGCGAACCCGGGGGACGCGGCGGCCACGGCCAAGCCTGCCACGATGATCTCGTCCATGTCGGCGTCGATCGCGTCGGTGTCGCCGAGGTGCGACGTGGAAGCTTGTGAGAAGGGCATCGTGCAAAGGCGGAGAGGGGGCGTTGGGGAGGATGCGTAGGCCAGCGGCGAGTAGTTGTATGGAGGGCACTGCACGCCGGCGAAGGCAGGCGAGGGCGTGTGCTTGGCCGGGTGTCCATGGGGAAGGTGACGTTGGGGTTGAACCCACCGTGCACGTCCCCGTCGGCGTAGCCGGCGACGGCGTGCATCCCCATGTTTGCGTCGACGACGAGAAGCCGGCCGGAGAGCTGACGCTTTGCTGGCTCCAGGGCGCGTGCTGGGCGTGGCCGCCGGGTGGTTTCATCATCCCCACGCGAGCCGCCTCGGCTTGATCCGCCGCAACAGCCGCACGCGCCGCGCTGTCCCAGGCCTTTTTGGCGATGGCCCTGTTCCGCCTGTCGGCGGTGACAGCCTCCCGTCGCTGAACTTCCGCCCTCCAGTCGGCGTTGGACATGCCTGGTGGCTTGGACGGCGGCGCCCTCGGCTTCCTCTGCTTCGGCTGGGCGATGGTGGCGGTCGTAGCTGTCGCAGCGCAGGGGATCACGTACTTCTTCGGCGGCATGGCGGCCGGCTGGGAGGCGAGCGGGAGGGAGATTGGCGGGAGGAATGGAAAGAATGAGAAGAAAGTGGGGGGGGGGAAAGCGGGAAGAAACGGCGGGAAGAGGCTCTCGACTCGCCGACAGAGCGGCCCCACGCCCCTTTTCGCGTGTGCCGGCGCCCCCAGACGCTCCCAGCGCGCCGGGTTCGGCTCAGGTCCGTCGGCGCCAGTTTCGGCCCAAGCCGGCGGAAAATGGGCTACTGGGGACGCGACTGGACCGATTTTTGTTCGCCGGCGCCAAAAAAAGCCTGAGAATAGCCTGTTGGGCGCGCGGCTGGAGATGCTCTTACTTTGTAAGGTTTTTGTGAATCCTTCTTTAAATATATGTTTTGTGAGACCCTACGAGGAGAGCAATAGTCCACGGGTGATGACAATATTACTCGAGTGCTAACACCTCTAGCTAGCTAGGCGCCAACGCCATGGCCCTTGGAGTCCACCTTCCATGGCCCTGCAGACAGCTACGGGGCCGTGGAAATATGGCGTCCGCCTCGTGCGGTCTCATCTCGGCCGCCGCGCATGCCGCTGCCACTAGCGCCCAGTGGGCAACCGAGTAACGGCTGGCGGTGTGGCATGCGTAGGCGAACAGCGCTGAGCAGTCGCTGAGAGCAACTCGTCTCAGCCCAAACGTCGATGGATGAGCAGACCAGCGGCGGTTTTGTTCGACTTGATACTTATTTGTTCGCATAGTGACGTGTTGACGAAAACTTCCTTTGCTACCTGTTGTTGCTTACCAGGTCGCGAAGGTCACGTACATTCAGTAGGTCGAGTGTCCTCTTGTCAAAGTTGTTTAGATTCTGTTTAGGGAAGTGATCACGTGTGAAATGACAAAGTGTTTGTACAGAGTTCGGGTTGCGTTGTGTGGGTTGCCGATTCGGCGACCCGTTGGACGCAACGACGTCTGTATCCCTTTATATACGAGAGCAAATAAACGAAATATGTCTGAGCAGACCGGCAGTGATTTTGTCCGACTTAATACGTAATTGTCCACAGAGTGAACCTGTCGACGAAACATTCCTTCACTACTATTAGGGAAAACCTTATACACAAAACTTTAGTAGTAGCGCGGGTCAGAAAAGCACGCTGGTGCTAAATAGCAGTAGCGCGGCTGTGCAAACCGCGCTGCAGATAAAGTTCTAGCAGTAGCGCGTCTTGTTCTAAACACGTTACTACTAAAATTCCCATACCTTAGCCGATAGGCTACACATAGTAGTAGCGACCTATATCGAACCGCGCTACCGCTACTTTATTTGTAGCAGCCCGTTTTAATCTAAATTCGCTATTGCTAAAGGATATAAAATTAAATGGAAAGCAAATAGAAAGGTAATTGAAAACAAAATAAATAGAATAAGGTGAAAGAAAAAAATAAATTGTGAAGAAACTAAATGAAAAAGGGGAAAAGAGAAAGGAGTAGCAGTAGCGTGTATCCCGAATCAGCTGTAGCTAACGTGTGCAGTGGCGCTTTAACGCAGCATCGCTACTCGACGAACCACGTGGTTCGTCCCTTCCCCACGGCCACTTCCTCAAATCCAACTCTCCACTCTGCCGCGTCGCCGTCGCCGTCGGCCACCTTGCCTCTCAGACACCCTCTCGCGCCCGATCCCAGATTCAACGTCGCCCGCCCCGACCTCAACGCCGCCCGGACGCCCCGACCCGACCTCGACGCCGCCATCCGCCCGACGCCTTGAGCCCGACCCGACCTCGGCGCCGCCTGCCCTCCTCGTCAGAGCACCCGAGGTGAGCACGCCTCCTCCCTCTCCCTACCTCTGCCTAGGGTTTCTTTATATTTTAGTTGCATCAAATTAGTTAGGGTTCATGTAAGGGTGGAAACAAATCGGATGCGGATGCGGCTCAAATGAGTTAGAGTTCATGTAAGGGTGGAAACGAATCGAATTTCTAAGATGAATCATAAAACGAGTAAAATTTGACTACTTATTTCACTTTATAGTTGGATAATTGGAATATCCGCTACCACTTTCCACCCCTAGGTTCATCAAATTAGATGGTAATTAGGGCAGTAGTTCCTAGGTACTAATTAGTTAGTAAGAACTAGGTACTAATTAGGTACTAGTTTATTTATTTATAGTAAGTTTATTTTTAGTAAGAACTAGTTGAATAAATAGAACTAGTTAGTAAGAACTTGTTGCTATTTTTTTAGTTAAAGCAATTTTTCCCGCATCGACGTGGACGATGCCTATCCCGCATCCTCGTCGTCGAGTCGGCGAAGGACAACACTTGCTTGACCAGATGGGCCATGTCCGGGACTGGGCTCCGCCGGGGTGGTACTGGGAGGCGCTACCTACCGGGGGGCGCAGGTTGGTGAGGAGCCAGCCTGTCGTTGACCCGAACCTTCTTTGGTGGCGGTCGCGTGGGCCAGTGACGGTCCAGAGGCTCGAGGACCCCGCAGAGGTGGTGCGTCACCATGTCAGTGAGGAGGACGCGCACGTCCGTCGCTACTTGTTTGCATTGGAGCACATGTTCTCCAATACCTGGCAGGTTCACCAGGGATCTCACTGGAGCTATGATCCCGTCATGGTTCCTTCTCTGTGGGTCTCCACAGCCCGCGCCGATACCCGTCGTGTGCTAGGGTTTTAGTTGTATTAGTGATGTTATATGTATGACACTAATATTCGGGATGTATTAGTGATAATATTCAACGATGTACGGGCACATGAGATGATTTACTTTTGCTTATTGAATGCATGCTAATTTGAGTCCTATAAGATACTCCCTCTGTTCCCAAATATAAGTCTTTCTAGAGATTCTACCAAGTGACTATATACGGAGCAAAATGAGTGAATTTACACTCTAAAATATGTCTATATACATCGGTATGTTGCATTCCATTTGAAATATTTAAAAAGACATATATTTAGGAACGGAGGGAGTATTTTGAAATGTATATCTTGTGTTGCTCAAATAGGATATGTGCTTGCCCAAGTGGTCGGTCGTGTTTGTAGGTTACACCTCCGAGTGGCCTATATTTTGCCGGAGTGTTGATTCATTTCCGTTCAGGCAAATTTCAGGCACTCGATATGTCCTATTTTAGCAAAGGTCATGTCGGATTTTTCCGTGAATTTTGGCATGACTTGTGCCAGAATATGTAGGAAATATCGAGTGCCCCGGATTTGTGTGTTGAGTATCCTGGTAGTTGTCTTCGATCGATTTTCAATTAATGTTTTAACTATGAACATAGGAAATGTCTGACGACGAAAAGGATTACGGTATTTGCAAATACTGCGAAGACGAGCGCGCTGCTGTCTGACGGAATCTTCCTAGATGATGATAGGCGCTTGACATCAAGCTGGGCGAGAACTTGAAGTGGATCTGATGAAGTCACAACGACAAGTCTTTTTTCGTAATTAAGCATGACATCTGCTTCATTTGCTTCAACTTATAATTTGTTTTTACTATTCTACTAGCGTATCCCCTGCCATGCAAGAGATTTTGTATTGGATAAGATAGGTTTATGACTATGGAGGTAAAGAAAGTTTACTTGAAGACTGAGCATGGTTATATTTTCCACACAAAATTATACAATTCAGACGACTACACCTATTTTAGATGCAAAACATGGCGATCACTATGCAAGACTTATACATTTGAGCCTGATATGGTTATCACCTTTGGTATTCGTCCGGAAGATGATATTGAAGGTAATACCGACATCTGGGTCGATGTGCAGACGCCTCCAGTTATACCATTATGTAAGTTTCTCAACCATATTTATGTCTTTGATATTGTTTATTCAAAAATAGTTGACAACTAATTTGTATTGTCAGCTTATTTCGTGCAAGCAAACATGTCCAACGCTTGGTAGACAGGACCGATATCTTGTCGGGGGCTGAACTCAATCTGCGAGGAGCTCACCATTATGTTTCATGGCTTGCGGATCTTGATACTGTCAAGACAAATTTTCTTCCTGCATTTAGAAATGTTAGTACTGAAAACGTGCGACCAATAGTGTTCGTAATGAACTACGGTCACATCTATTTAGGAAGGATGGTAAGATTTTTACTATTTGTCCTCAGTGCATCTTTTTCATACATTATTTTTCAAGCTAAACTTCATTGCTAAATATGTTACCATACGATGTTCTTCAACAGGGACTCCCGATGAATGTTGTGCCTTATGGTATCGAGACTAAAGGTACCATGAGTATTATTAGCTTACGGCCAAGATATCCTATAGATTATTTTAGTGCATTCAAGATTAGCGACGGATTCTTAATAGTGCAAGACTGGACCAAATATGTGATGGGGGAGCGCAGAGAAGTACTAGGGAGCAGCAAACAGATGCGCTACCCACGATTAGGAGACAGGTTCATCTGCATGCTCCAACTTGATCTAGGAGGAGAGCTATACATGTTTTATGTTATTTTACCTAAGAGAGAGCAGCAGGAGTGATTAGCTAGCTAGAAATGAGTTTGAAGATAATGATGTGCTACACTATTACTATGATGATAAAATAGCTAGTGTTGGTGGTAATGACTATGATGATTATTATTAGCTGTTGTTAGTGGTGATTAAGTAAATATTGTTGGTGGTAATGACTATGATGATGATTAAATAGCTTGTGCAGGCGGATTAGATTCAAGTGGAGGCAACATGTGGTGCACATCGAAAGTACTACTAGTCCAAACTAGATCAAGTTTGGATTAGTAGTATACTTTTGACATGCACCACATATTGCCTCCACTTGAACCTAATCCACCTTCATTTGACACACTATTATGGACATAATGATATAAACCTCATAACTGGTATTGTACCAATATTTGTACGATGGCGCATAAATACACTAAAAATAAAAAAAAGAAAAAAAATAATAGTAGCGATGGAGAGAAAACACGCTGCCACTAGTTACATTAGCAGTAGCGTGGGAGCGAACAAACGTTGCAGCTATTTGTCCTAGCGATGGCGGCGTGCGGCACGCTTCTTCGCTAAGCAATAGCTGTGGCGCCTTATTAGTAGCCCCCCGCGCTACTAGTGAGCACAAAACCAGCGCTACTGTTAGGGTTTTCCAGCGTACTACTAGTGAAAATGTATTAGAAGATGAAGATCAAACCGAATAGAGGGCACCAGCCGGAACCGATGTGCCGCTGGTGGTAGAAGAAATAACCATCTGCATCATGGCTCGATAGACGCCATGCCCCACGGTGGGCGCCAACTGTCGTGGGAATGATTCCGACAATAAGAGAGGTATAGGGTAACGGAGCATGATCTATCGAGATGCATATGGGTGACACGGTGGTTTTAGCGAGTTCGGGCCTCTCACGGTGGAGATAAAACCCTACGTCTCGTGCTCCGGAGAGGCTTTGTTTTATCTGAATATATATCCGGAGATTACAATGTGTGTGTGAGAGAGAGGAACGGATCCCCATGCCTAAGCTAAGTCCTGAGACTAATGGTGAAAAGAGAGAGAGAGGTGGAAGAAAAAGCCCCCAAGTCTATGGTGGGGAGTGGCTTATATAGAGTGTGCCACCCCCTCACCTCCTATGTTACAAAGTGGAGCATCAATGCCATAATGTCTGCCCACAACAAAACCGTCATGCTGACTATTGTTCTTCGCATATCCGAGTGAGTTACTTGGCCGAGTGGAATGAGCTCGTCGAGTGGAGTGCCATGCTCCGAGTGGTTGTTGCCGTCCGAGTGACTTTCAAGTTGCGGTACATCTGGACGGCGATCTGGCCTACGGGCCCAGTACAAAGTGTATGGTGTCCATGGGTAGGGTCTTTAGGTCAGGCCTGTTACCCTAGCCCTAATACATGTCCTCGTCATTAGCCCCTGAATCGGTCGAGGTTGAGCGGGTCGAGTCGAGGTGTATTCCCAGATGAGTCGAGTGCTACGGAGGCACTTATGAGCTTCCTCTGGTCACCCGGCGGTCTTATCTCCGCGTGTTGCCTTGACGGATTCCAAACTGCATGGTGTCCGAGTGAAATGAGCTCAAAACGGATCCACGGAGGAGCGTTGAACTCACCTTATAGCAATTTTTTTGGAGTGATTTGGAGCTGGTCCTGCATCGAGTAACTGATTACTCGGAATTTCTTCACGCCTGGAACGTGTCTTTTTTTGTTGTTTGACCATCACTCGGACCGGGCGGACCGTTCTGAGTGGATACCATTCCAATGGGGGCACGCTGAGTGCACCCACCGGTGTAGTCCTCGAGACTGCCGTCGACGGCGGCGATCGGCGGGAGTCTTAGAGCCTATCTTTTTTGTTGTTGTTCATCACTCGGACTGGTCAGGCCATACCGAGTGGAGATTACTCCAGTGGGGGCACGCTTAGTGCACCCATTGGGTGTAGTCCCCAAGACCGCCATCGACTGCGGGCAGTCGGCAGGGGTCTGAGAGAACTAAAACTCTTTTTAGCTGGTACTGATCGAACTTGTTCTTCTCACGGATTGGTTTCTGTTTGCTTGATACAACTTCTGAAGAGGAATCAGCAGTCGACTAGTTGGACGATCCTTGAGCTGCATTGATCAGCTCATCAGCAAGGCCCTCAGCAATGGTCTTGACGTTCCTGTCTCAGCTCACCAGCAAGGCACTCAACAATGGTCTTGACGTTCTTGTCAGCAGTCTGCCTTCGGTCATAGTCGACCTGCACCATTCGGCGGGGCCGGTCAACTCGTCAACGAGGTATTCAGTAATGGTCTTGACGTTGTTGAGTGTGGCTCGCCTTGGCGACACGCTCAATCTCGTCCTTCTTCTTGATGGTACATCTCTGAGGTGGTGGTCGTGGCCGACCCGCACTTTGCTAAGCCCTCGAGTGGGAGGATTGCTCACCACTCGGTAAGATTTTTCAAACTTAGGCGAGTACTGGACTGCAGCTAAGCCTCCGAGTGGGAGGATCGCTCACCACTCGGTAGGATTTTTTAAACTTAGGAAAGTACTGGACTACAGCTAAGCCTCCGAGTGGGAGTATCGCTCACCACTCGATAGGACTTTTTAAACTTAGGCGAGTACTGGACTGCAGCTAAGCCCCCGAGTGGGAGGATCGCTCACCACTCGGTAGGATTTTTTAAACTTAGGCGAGTCTTGGACTGCAGCTAAGCCCCGAGTGGGAGGATCGCTCACCACTCGGTGGGGTTTTCAAACTTAGGCGAGCTTGGACTGCTGCTAAGCCCCGAGTGGGAGGATTGCTCACCACTTGGTAGGATTTTTCAAACTTAGGCGTCTTGGACTGCAGCTAAGCCCCCGAGTGAGAGGAAGACTCACCACTCGGTGGGATTTTTATTACTTAGGCGAGTCTTGGACTGCAGCTAAGCCCCGAGTGAGAGCGGACTCACCACTCGGTGGGATTTTTATTACTTAGGCGTAGTCTTGGACTGCAGCTAAGCCCCCGAGTGAGAGGCGGACTCACCACTCGGTGGGATTTTTTAACTTAGGCGAGCTTGGACTGCAGCTAAGCCCCGAGTGAGAGGCGGACTCACCACTCGGTGGGATTTTTATTACTTAGGCGAGTCTTGGACTGCAGCTAAGCCCCGAGTGAGAGGCGGACTCACCACTCGGTGGGATTTTTATTACTTAGGCGAGTACTGGACTGCAACTAAGCCCCTGAGTGAGAGGCAGACTCACCACTCGGTAGGATTTTTTATTACTTAGGAAAGTACTGGACTGCAGCTAAGACACCCACTCGGGGATTTTAGAACATGTAAAAAATGAACAACAATCATTCGAAGATCAAAATCATGTCTTTTGATAATCAAACTAAAGGGTACTTCTTTCTGAGTTCGAGTAATTGTGGAGCTGGGTTTGCATCGAGCAAAATGTTTCTTTTGAGTTCTCTTCCGGTGGGGGCACGCTGAGTGCACCCACCGGTGTAATCCCCGAGCCTCCGCCGGACTAGATGAGTCCGCGAGAGGTTTAAGTCTCCGGTAAACCTTCATGCAGTTGGCACGGTAAATATCTTTGTCTGGAATTGAATCAATCGGATGGATGCGTAGCGAGGTGGTTGTACGAACGACATTCGACGAGTAAGGCCGCCTATACGATTCAGCAATGGCGCTTCATTTTTACCCTTTTGCATGAAAGGGGTATTTATCCAAGTGGACGTGCTTCCCGTCGATCGGGGTATGTTGACCGCAAGGGAAAACATGGTGGCACTTGTATGTCTCCGGAGGAGATAGACTAGTGGTCCGACATGGGCGTGCCATGAAACCCGAGTGTGACGAGGCTAGTGTGTGGACCGACTCTCCAGAGAGAGGCCACTCATTATCCCGGGGAAACCAGCACATGCCATCTCCGAGTCCAAGTTTGTGGCCCGACGCCTTGGAGCCTAGGATAGGGCCAAGTGTATCCGTGAGGACCGTTGTTTTCAACCTTTGCAGTCCTGAAGATGACTTTAGGTAATGATTTGGGCGATCGTCCGAGTGGACAAGACTACCCTTATAGATTTTCGCGGACCGAGCAAGTATGGTCGAAAAGATATTTCTGATGTGATCAATGGGTTGATTGAATGGGCGTAACCCCTGAGGGCGGCATGGCCAACGGCTGTGCGTAGCTCCCGAGTGATGCTCGAAAGAGGCAAGCTTGCTACAGAGTGTGATATGAGGTTTGATCATACGAGTAACTTAGTCGTTCCCGTGTTGGGGGTGTAGAGGTAAAGACATGTCCAACTGATGGTGACGCGCGAGGCGGCCGAGGGGCGATGATGTGTACAACCGAGTGATGACACGCGGGGCGGCCAAATGGGAAGACGTGCACAACCGAATGGCGATGCACAGAGCGGCCGAGTGGTGAAGACGTGCACAACTGAGAGGCGACGCATGGAGCGCCCGAGTGGTGAAGACGTGCACAACCGAGTGGTGTGGTGCGGGACGGCCGAGTGAGGATGTGCGAGGTGGCCGAGTGACATATTGCGTGTCCAGCAAAGTGGCTGAAATGGTCTTCGAAGGAGTTAGCCAGATGCTTTCAAAGCTAATGTAACGATGAGGTCGGTGTAGTTTGGTTGTGACACAACAAGACCGGCGTGACAACTGAGTCTGAATAAGAATGAAGATGGTGTGCAGAGCGTCTGGGTGATTATAAAACTTGTCAAAGTGGTGGATTGAATGCACTTGTTGAAGTGAAGGATCTGACTGGTGATGAAGTACTTGACTACTCAGGAGAGTGTCATTCCAAATGAGATGCAACCTCAAAGTGCGGCGTAGCCCCCGAGCGTACTACAGGCTTCGACAACGGACATGTCGGAGTACGAGAAATATAGATTTGAATGGATGATTTGTAATTTATCGAGTCGGACTCGGGTAAAGATGAGGAGAAGCTTCCGAGTGATGCTCAAAAGAGGCAAACTCGCAAAAGAGTGAAGTGTGTGAAGTTTAATTATAAAAGGGACTTATCTGTCTCATGCCTGACGAGGTCTATATCATTGATACGATGAAAAAGATTCCACAGAGGGGTTGGCTGGCTGTGTTTGAAGTCAACAGAACGACAAGGTCGGTGTTGTGGAGCGCTAGGATCGGTACGGTGATCGAGTCTGAGCAGCGATGAAGTTGGCGCATAGGGCCGTCGAGTGATCGCGTAACTTGTGTAAAAAATGGCACAAGCCAACGAAATAATTTCTTGAGGAAATTTGATGTGTGCTGAAATGATTTGTGTAAATAACACCCATAGACACCCACTGGGAGTGCAAGGGGCTTGCTGGTTCAAAACCAACAAGATTCTAAAAGAGTGAAGGATCTAGTCGAACTTGACGAAGTGAAGGATCCAACTAGACATGTTGGGGTGTTGGCTCAAATAAAATGGAAGTATAGTGTTCCGACTGAGTTGCAGCCCTCGAGGACTGATGCAAACTCGAAATGAAGAACACATGGTGTTCGTGAATGACGTATGCGTTAAAAATGAAAGTTGGACTCAGGAGTGAGTACTAAGCAAGTATGTGAAAATAAGAAACCGAGCGTAGGGGCACACTCGGTGGCGTGGCCTCCGAGTGAACATGATTTGTGAACTACAGGATACTCAGGCACGGGGAAATAATAGAATGTAGTGCTAGAATGACTTAGTTGTCTGAAGGCGCGCGGGGCGGCCGAGTGGTGAAGACGGGCACAACCGAGTGGCGACGCTCGGGGCGGCCGAGTGGTGAAGATGTGCTCAACCGATAGCAATGCGAGGGGCGACCGATTGATGTAGAGTGTCCAACTGAGTGGCGACGCACGGGGCGGCCGAGTGGTTATGAGGTGACCAACCGAGTGGCGACGGGCGGGGCGGCCGAGTGGTTATGAGGTGACCAACTGAGTGGCGACGCGCGGGGCGGCCGAGTGGTTATGAGGTGACCAACCTATGGCGACGCGCGGGGCGGCCGAGTGGTTATGAGGTGACCAACCTATGGCGGCGCAGGCGGCCGAGTGGTTATGAGGTGACCAACCGAGTGGCGGCGCTGGGCGGCCGTGGTTATGAGGTGACCAACCTATGGCGGCGGGGCGGCCGAGTGGTTATGAGGTGACCAACCGAGTGGCGGCGCTGGGCGGCCGAGTGGTTATGAGGTGACCAACCGAGTGGCGGCAGGCGGGCGGCCGAGTGGTTATGAGGTGACCAACCTATGGCGACACGCGGGGCGGACGAGTGGTTATGAGGTGACCAACCTATGGCGACGCGCGGGGCGGCCGAGTGGTTATGAGGTGACCAACCGAGTGGCGACGCGCGGGGCGGCCGAGTGGTTATGAGGTGACCAACTGTAGGACCATGAGAAGAGATGTCTAGAGGGGGGTGATTAGACACTAAGTACCAAAGTTGCAGTTTTTAAGTTTCTTTAAAGTTTGAGTGGAGTTTAGGCACAAGTTTAACATTCACAACATATAGCAAGCAAGCATGCAAAGAGTATATGAGCAGCGGAAAATAAAGCATGCAACTTGCAAGAATGTAAAGGGAAGGGATTGGAGGATTCAAACGCAATTTGGAGACACAAATGTTTTTGGCGTGGTTCCGATAGGTGGTGCTATCGTACATCCACGTTGATGGAGACTTCAACCCACGAAGGGTAACGGTTGCGCGAGTCCACGGAGGGCTCCACCCACGAAGGGTCCACGAAGAAGCAACCTTGTCTATCCCACCATGGTCATCGCCCACGAAGGACTTGCCTCACTAGCGGTAGATCCTCACAAAGTAGGCGATCTCCTTGCCCTTACAAACTCCTTGGTTCAACTCCACAATCTTGTCGGAGGCTCCCAAGTGACACCTAGCCAATCTAGGAGACACCACTCTCCAAGAAGTAACAAATGGTGTGTTGATGATGAACTCCTTGCTCTTGTGCTTCAAATGATAGTCTCCCCAACACTCAACTCTCTCTCATAGGTTTTGGATCTGGTGGAAAGAAGATTTGAGTGGAAAGCAACTTGGGGAAGGCTAGAGATCAAGATTCATATGGTAGGAATGGAATATCTTGGCCTCAACACATGAGTAGGTAGTTCTCTCTCGTAAATAGGATCTTTGGTAGTGTAGGTTCACCTCGATGGCTCTCTCCACGAATGAAGAGGAGGTGGAGGGGTATATATAGCCTCCACACAAAATCTAACCGTTACACACAATCTATCAAACTCGGTGGGACCGAATCGTTAAACTCGGTCAGACCGATTTAGCAAATAATGTGACCGTTAGGGTTTTCGTTGGGACTGGAATGCAACTCGGTGGGACCGATTCGGTTAGGGTTAGGGCATAACGTAATCTCGGTAAGACCGATTACACAAACTCGGTGGGACCGATTTTGGTAATAAGCTTTCCAGAGAGTTGGTCAGGCAAACTCGGTTTGACCGATTATCAAACTCGGTGGGACCGATTTTGATAATAAGTTAACCAGAGAGTTTGCATTGTAATCTCGGTAGTACCGATTGCTCAAACTCGGTGAGACCGATTTTGATAATGGACATACACAGAGAGATTACAATCCCATCTCGGTGAGACCGAGATCCCTATCGGTGAGACCGATTTGCCTAGGGTTTGTGGCAGTAGCTAAGACATCCAAACTCGGTGGCGCCGGATAGAAAGAATCAGTGGGGCCGAGTTTGACTTTAGGTTTAGGACATATGTGTGGAAGTGGGAAAGTAGTTGAGGGTATTTGGAGCATATAACTAAGCACTTGAAGCAAGAGGCTCATTAAGCAACACCTCATCCCTCCTTGATAGTATTGGCTTTTCCTATAGACTCAATGTGATCTTGGATCACTAAAATGTAAAATGAAGAGTCTTGAGCTTGAAGGTTGAGCCAATCCTTTGTCCTTAGCATCTTGAAGGAGTTCCCACATCCTTTAGTCCATGCCACTCCATTGTTGAACTTATCTGAAACATACTAGATAAAAGTGTTAGTCCAACAAGAGATATGTTGTCATTAATTACCAAAACCACCTAGGGAGTGTTGGGGAACGTTGCAGAAAATTAAAAAATTTCCTACGGTTTCACCAAGATCCATCTATGAGTTCATCTAAGCAACGAGTCATGGGAGAGACATTGCATCTACATACCACTTTGTAGATCGCGAGCGGAAGCGTTCAAAAGAACGGGGATGAAGTAGTCGTTCTCGCCGTGATCCTATCACCGGAGATCCTAGCGCCGAACGGACGGCACCTCCGCGTTCAACACACGTACGAGATGGGAGACGTCTCCTCCTTCTTGATCCAGCAAGGGGGAAGGAGAGGTTGATGATGATCCAAAGACAGACGACGGCGTGGTGGTGGATGCAGCAGACTCCCAGAGCTTCGCCAAGCTGCTGCGGGAGGAGGACGAGGTGTAGCAGCGGGAGGCGCCTGAACTTGGGTCCGGCTGCCCCCCCCCTTCCTTTATATAGGCCCCAGGCGCGCCGCCCTGGGATCCCATCTCCCAAGGGGGCGGCGGCCAAGGGGGGTGGAGTGCCCCAAGGCAGTGGGCGCCCACCCTAGGGTTTCAACCCTAGGCGCAGGAGGTGGGCCTAGGGGGGCGCACCAGCCCACTACGGGCTGGTTCCCCTCCCCACTTCAGCCCATGGGGCCCTCTGGGATGGGTGGCCCCACCCGGTGGACCCCCGGGACCCTTCCGGTGGTCCCGGTACAATACCGGGTGACCCCGAAACTTTCCCGATGGCCGAAATACCACTTCCTATATATAATTATTTACCTCCGGACCATTCCGAAACTCCTCGTGACGTCCGGGATCTCATCCGGGACTCCGAGCAACATTCGGTATACTGCATACTCATATTCATACAACCCTAGCGTCCACCGAACCTTAAGTGTAGACCCTACGGGTTCGGAGACACGAGACATGACCGGGCGGCTCTCGGGCAATAACCAACAGCGGATCTGGATACCCATGTTGGTTCCTACATGCTCCTCGATGATCTCATCGGATGAACCACGATGTCGAGGATTCAAACAACCCGTATACAATTCCCTTTGTCAATCGGTATTTTACTTGCCCGAGATTCGATCGTCGGTATCCCAATACCTCGCTCAATCTCGTTACCAAGAAGTCACTTTACTCGTACCGTAATGCATGATCCCGTGACCAAACACTTGGTCACTTTGAGCTCATTATGATGATGCACTACCGAGTGGGCCCAAGATACCTCTCCGTAACACGGAGTGACAAATCCAAGTCTCGATCCGTGTCAACCCAATGACACTTTCGGAGATACCTGTAGTGCACCTTTATAGTCACCCGATTCGTTGTGACGTTTGGTACACCCAAAGCACTCGTACGGTATCCGGAGTTACACGATCTCATGGTCTAAGGAAGAGATACTTGACATTGGAAAAGCTCTAGCAAAACGAACTACACGATCTTGTGCTATGCTTAGGATTGGGTCTTGTCCATCACATCATTCTCCTAATGATATGATCCCGTTATCATTGACATCCAATGTCCATAGCCAGGAAACCATGACTATCTATTGATCAACGAGCTAGTCAACTAGAGGCTCACTAGGGACATATTGTGGTCTATTTATTCACACGTGTATTATGATTTCCGGATAATACAATTATAGCATGAATAAAAGACAATTATCATGAACAAGGAAATATAATAATAATCCTTTTATTATTGCCTCTAGGGCATATTTCCAACAGTCTCCCACTTGCACTAGAGTCAATAATCTAGTTACATTGTGATGAATCGAACACCCATAGAGTTCGGTGTTGATCATGTTTTGCTCATGAAGAGGTTTAGTCAACGGATCTGCGACATTCAGATCCGTATGCACTTTGCAAATTTCTATGTCTCCATCTTGAACATTTTCACAGATGGAGTTGAAGCGACGCTTGATGTGCTGGTCTTCTTGTGAAACCTGGCTCCTTAGCAAGTGCAATAGCTCCAAGTTGTCACAGAAGAGTTTGATCGGCCCCGACGCATTGGGTATGACTCCTAGATCGGTGATGAACACCTTCACCCAAATTGCTTCATGCGCTGCCTCCGAGGCTGCCATGTACTCCGCTTCACATGTAGATCCCGCCACGACGCTCTCGCTTGCGGTGCACCAGCTTCGCTCCACCATTCAACATATACACGTATCCGGTTTGCGACTTAGAGTCATCGGATCGTGTCGAAGCTAAGCGTCGACGTAACCCTTCTGACGAGCTCTTCGTCACCTCCATAAACGAGAAACATGTCCTTTGTCCTTTTCGGGCACTTCAGGATATTCTTGACCGCTGTCCGGTGTTCCTTGCGGGATTACTTTGGTACCTTCCTACCAAACTTACGGCAAGGTTTACATCAGTCCAGTACACAGATGGCATACATAATAGATCCTATGGCCGAGGCATAGGGGATGACGCTCATCTCTTCTTTATCTTTTGCCGTGGTCGGACATTGAGCCGAGCTCAATCTCATACCTTGCAGTACAGGCAAGAACCCTTTCTTGGACTGATCCATTTTGAACTTCTTCAAAATCTTATCAAGGTATGTGCTTTGTGAAAGACCTATGAGGCGTCTCGATCTATCTCTATAGATCTTGATGCCTAATATATAAGCAGCTTCTCCAAGGTCCTTCATTGAAAAACTTTTATTCAAGTAGGCCTTAATGCTATCCAAGAGTTCTATATCATTTCCCATCAAAAGTATGTCATCTACATATAATATGAGAAATGCTACAGAGCTCCCACTCACTTTCTTGTAAATGCAGGCTTCTCCATAAGTCTGCATAACTCCGAGAAGCGAATGTTCCAACTCCGAGATGCTTGCACCAGCCCATAAATGGATCGCTGGAGCTTGCATACTTTGTTAGCATTCTTAGGATCGACAAAACCTTCCGGCTGCATCATATACAGCTCTTCCTTAAGATAACCGTTAAGGAACGCTGTTTTGACGTCCATCTGCCATATCTCATAATCATAGTATGCGGCAATTGCTAACATGATTCGGACGGACTTAAGCTTCGCTACGGGATAGAAAGTCTCATCGTAGTCAATCCCTTGAACTTGCCGATAACCCTTAGCGACAAGTCGAGCTTTATAGATGGTGACATTACCATCCGCGTCCGTCTTCTTCTTAAAGATCCATTTGTTTTCTATCGCTCGCGATCATCCGCAAGTCTGTCAAAGTCCATACTTTGTTTTCATACATGGATCCTATCTCGGATTGCATGGCTTCAAGCCATTTGTTGGAATCCGGGCCGCCATCGCTTCTTCATAGTTCAAGGTTCACCGTTGTCTAACAACATGATTTCCGTGACAGGGTTGTCGCACCACTGCAGTGCGGAACGTGTCCTAATGGACCTCGAGTTCAATAGCAACTTGATCCAAGTACCTTGATCATCATCATTATTTTCCTCTTGATTGGTGTAGGCATCACAGAACATTTTCCGAGCTGCACTACTATCCCGCTCAAGAGGTAGTACTTCATCGAAGTTCTACTTTCCTCCCACTTACTTCTTTCGAGAGAAACTCTTTTTCGAAAAGGATCCGTTCTTGGCAACAAAGATCTTGCCCTCGGATCTTAAGTAGAAGGTATACCCAATGGTTTCCTTAGGGTATCCTATGAAGACGATTTTTCCGACTTGGGTTCGAGCTTTTCAGGTTGAAGTTTCTTGACATAAGCATCGAATCCCCAAACTTTTAGAAACGACAGCTTAGGTTTCTTCCCAAACCATAATTCATACGGTGTCGTCTCAACGGATTTAGACGGTGCCCTATTTAAACTGAATGTAGCTGTCTCTAGAGCGCATCCCCAAAATGATAGCGGTAAATCGGTAAGAGACATCATAGACTGCACCATATCCAATAGAGTGCGATTACGACGTTCGGACACACCGTTACGCTGAGGTGTTCCAGGCGGCGTGAGTTGTGAAACGATTCCACATTTCCTTAAGTGTGTACCAAATTCGTGACTTAAGTATTCTCCTCCACGATCTGATCGTAGGAATTTTATCTTTCGGTCACGCTGATTCTCTACCTCATCCTGAAATTCCTTGAACTTTTCAAAGGTCTCAGACTTGTGTTTCATTAAGTAGACATACCCATATCTACTCAAGTCATCAGTGAGAGTGAGAACATAACGATATCCTCCATGAGCCTCAACGCCATTGGACCGCACACATCGGTATGTATGATTTCCAATAAGTTGGTTGCTCGCCCATTGTTCCGAGAACGGAGTCTTGGTCATCTTGCCCATGAGGCATGGTTCGACGTGTCAAATGATTCATAATCGAGAGACTCCAAAAGTCCATCAAGATGGAGCTTCTTCATGCGCTTGACACCAATGTGACCAAGGCGGCGATGCCACAAGTATGTGGGACTATCGTTATCAACTTTACATCTTTTGGTATTCACGCTATGAATATGTGTAACACTACGCCGAGATTCATTAAGAATAAACCATTGACCATAGGGCATGACCATAAAACATATCTCTCATATAAATAGAACAACCATTATTCTCGGATTTAAATGAGTAGCCATCTCGTATCAAACGAGATCCAGATACAATGTTCATGCTCAAACTTGGCACCAAATAACAATTATTAAGGTTTATAACTAATCCCGTAGGTAAATGTAGAGGTAGAGTGCCGACGGCGATCACATCGACCTTGGAACCATTCCCGACGCGCATCGTCACCTCGTCCTTCGCCAGTCTCCGCTTATTCCGCAGCTCCTGATGTGAGTTACAAATATGAGCAACGGCACCGTATCAAATACCCAGAGTTACTACGAGTAATGGTAAGGTACACATCAATTACATGTATATCAAATATACCTTTAGTGTTGCGGCCTTCTTGTCCGCTAAGTATTTGGGGCAGTTCCGCTTCGATGGCCCTTCCTTTGCAATAAAAGCACTCTGTCTCGTGCTTGGGTCCATTCTTCGACTTCTTCCGGCAACTTGCTTACGGGCGCGCAACATCTTTGCCGTCCTTCTTGAAGTTCTTCTTACCCTTGCCCTTCTTGAACTTAGTGGTTTTATTGACCATCAACACTTGATGTTCTTTCTTGATTTCAACCTCTGCTGACTTCACATTGAGAATACTTCGGAATGGTCTTCACCATCCCCGCATATTGTAGTTCATCACAAAGCTCTTGTAGCTTGGTGGGAGCGATCAAGGATTCTGTCAATGACCGCCTCGTCCGGGAGGTTTATGTCCACTGGGACAAAGCGGTTGTGCAACCCGGACATTTTGAGTATGTGTTCACCGACAGAACTGTTTTCCTCCATCTTACAACTATAGAACTTGTCGGAGACTTCATATCTCTCGACCCGGGCATGAGCTTGGAACACTAGTTTCAGCTCCTCGAACATCTCATATGCTCCGTGTTGCTCAAAGCGCTTTTGGAGCCCCGGTTCTAAGCTGTAAAGCATGCCGCACTGAACGAGGGAGTAATCATCAGCACGAGACTGCCAAGCATTCGTAATGTCTTGGTTCTCTGGGACGGGTGCATCACCTAGCGGTGCTTCTAGGACATATGCCTTCTTGGCAGCTATGAGGATGATCCTCAGGTTCCGGACCCAGTCCGTATAGTTGCTGCCATCATCTTTCAGCTTGGTTTTCTCTAGGAACGCGTTAAAGTTCATGTTGACATGAGCGTTGGCCATTTTGATCTACAAGACATATTTGCAAAGGTTTTAGACTAAGTTCATGATAATAAAGTTCATCTAATCAAATTATTTTAATGAACTCCCACTCAGATTAGACATCCCTCTAGTCATCTAAGTGTTACACGATCCGAGTCGACTAGGCCGTGTCCGATCATCACGTGAGACGGACTAGTCATCGTCGGTGAACATTCTCATGTTGATCGTATCTTCCATACGACTCGTGTTCGACCTTTCGGTCTCCGTGTTCCGAGGCCATGTCTGTACATGCTAGGCTCGTCAAGTTAACCCTAAGTGTTTTGCATGTGTAAAACTGTCTTACACCCGTTGTATGTGAACGTAAGGATCTATCACACCCGATCATCACGTGGTGCTTCGAAACGATGAACTTTAGCAACGGTGCACAGTTAGGGGAGAACACTTCTTGATATTGTTGTAAGGGATCATCTTATTTACTACCGTCGTTCTAAGTAAACAAGATGCATAAACATAATAAACATCACATGCAATTATATAGTAGTGACATGATATGGCCAATATCATATAGCTCCATTGATCTCCATCTTCGGGGCTCCATGATCATCTTGTCACCGGCATGACACCATGATCTCCATCATCATGATCTCCATCATCGTGTCTTCATGAAGTTGTCACGCCAACGACTACTTCTACTTCTATGGCTAACGCATTTAGCAATAAAGTAAAGTAATTTACATGGCGTTCTTCAATGACACGTAGGTCATACAAAAATAAAGACAACTCCTATGGCTCCTGCCGGTTGTCATACTCATCGACATGCAAGTCGTGATTCCTATTACAAGAACATGATCTCATACATCACAATATGTCATTCATCATTCATCACAACTTGGCTATATCACATCACATGACAATTGCTGCAAAAACAAGTTAGACGTCCTCTAATTGTTGTTGCATCTTTTACGTGGCTGCAATTGGGTTCTAGCAAGAACGTTTTCTTACCTACGAATAACCACACCGTGATTTTGTCAACTTCTATTTACCCTTCATGAGGACCCTTTTCATCGAATCCGCTCCAACTAAAGTGGGAGGACGACACCCTTGCCAGCCACCTTATGCAACTAGTGCATGTCGACCGGTGGAACCGGTCTCACGTGAGCGCACGTAAGGTTGGTCCGGCCGCTTCATCCCACAATACCGCTGAAGCAAGATAAGACTAGTAGCGGCAAGCAAGTTTACAAGATCTACGCCCACAACAAAATTGTGTTCTACTCGTGCAATAGAGAACTACGATAGACCTAGCTCATGATGCCACCGTTGGGGAACGCTGCGAAAATTAAATTTTTCCTCACGGTTTCACCAAGATCCATCTATGAGTTCATCTAAGCAACGAGTCATGGGAGAGATTGCATCTACATACCACTTTGTAGATCGCGAGCGGAAGCGTTCAAAAGAACGGGAATGAAGTAGTCGTTCTCGCCGTGATCCTATCACCGGAGATCCTAGCGCCGAACGGATGGCACCTCCGCGTTCAACACACGTACGAGACGGGAGACGTCTCCTCCTTCTTGATCCAGCAAGGGGAAGGAGAGGTTGATGATGATCCAAAGACACGACGGCGTGGTGGTGGATGCAGCAGAACTCGGCAGGCTTCGCCAAGCTGCTGCGGGAGGAGGACGAGGTGTAGCAGGGGGAGGGGGCGCCAGAACTTCAGGGTCCGGCTGCCCCCTCCCCCCCCTTTATATAGGCCCACAGGGGGGCGCCGGCCCTTGGGGATCCCATCTCCCAAGGGGGGCGGCGGCCAAGGGGGGTGGAGTGCCCCCCAAGGCAAGTGGGGCGCCCCCCCACCCTAGGGTTTCAACCCTAGGCGCAGGAGGTGGGCCTAGGGGGGCGCACCAGCCCACTATGGGCTGGTTCCCCTCCCTACTTCAGCCCATGGGGCCCTCCGAGATGGGTGGCCCCACCCAGTGGACCCCCGGGACCCTTCCGGTGGTCCCGGTACAATACCGGGTGACCCCGAAACTTTCCAGATGGCCGAAATACCACTTCCTATATATAATTCTTTACCTCCGGACCATTCCGAAACTCCTCGTAACGTCCGGGATCTCATCCGGGACTCCGAGCAACATTCGGTATACTGCATACTCATATTCATACAACCCTAGCGTCACCGAACCTTAAGTGTGTAGACCCTACGGGTTCGGGAGACACGTAGACATGACCGGGACGGCTCTCGGGCAATAACCAACATCGGGATCTGGATACCCATGTTGGTTCCCACATGCTCTCGATGATCTCATCGGATGAACCACGATGTCGAGGATTCAAACAACCCGTATACAATTCCCTTTGTCAATCGGTATTTTACTTGCCCGAGATTCGATCGTCGGTATCCCAATACCTCGCTCAATCTCGCACGGCAAGTCACTTTACTCAATCCGTAATGCATGATCCCGTGACCAAACACTTGGTCACTTTGAGCTCATTATGATGATGCACTACCGAGTGGGCCCATGATACCTCTCCGTAACACGGAGTGACAAATCCAGCCTCGATCCGTGTCAACCCAATGTACACTTTCGGAGATACCGTAGTGCACCTTTATAGTCACCCGATTCGCCAGTGACGCTTGGTACACCCAAAGCACTCGTGACGGTATCCGGGATTTACACGATCTCATGGTCTAAGGAAGAGATACTTGACATTGGAAAAGCTCTAGCAAAACGAACTACACGATCTTGTGCTATGCTTAGGATTGGGTCTTGTCCATCACATCATTCTCCTAATGATATGATCCCGTTATCATTGACATCCAATGTCCATAGCCAGGAAACCATGACTATCTATTGATCAACGAGCTAGTCAACTAGAGGCTCACTAGGGACATATTGTGGTCTATTTATTCACACGTGTATTATGATTTCCGGATAATACAATTATAGCATGAATAAAAGACAATTATCATGAACAAGGAAATATAATAATAATCCTTTTATTATTGCCTCTAGGGCATATTTCCAACAGGGAGCACTTGTGCTTTCAATCTCCCCCTTTTTGGTAATTGATGGCAACATACATCAAAGCTTTAGATAAAGATATAAAGAATAGCAGGTAAAGCTTTGGAAAGACATGTAACAAGCATAGGCTCCCCTACATGTATGCAATCATGTGAATATGAAATATAGAAGCATGTGATAGCATAACCATGATAGAGCAGGCAATGTGTTACATGTATCTTGGCTATATGCATCGAGCAAAAGTATTAAAGAGAATACCTTCATGCCCATGAGTCCTTCTTGCAAACAGTATGTACATCGCAAGAATTCCTCATACACATGATTGTGATGCATATACTTACCTTGTGGTCTTGAGATGGCTTAGGATGGAATGAACTCATGTAAACAAGGTTAGATAACACAGATGCATCTACTAGCCGAGCAAACGGAAGAAACCACAAGAATACCAAGACTGGGATGACATGTAGAGAGTGAGTATTGAGTACCACATTGGATTAGACATGTCCCCAAGAGTAAAGATATGCAATGAATTTAATGATCTCTTTCCCTTAGATGTCTTGCTCCCCCTGAATCTAACATGGGATACTGGGAGAAGATAGGGAACAGAAAATTAGAGCTGAAGGAAAACAGAGCTGAAAGATATGAATGATGCTCAGAGCTAAAGTTCAGAGCTAATGTATGCTAATGCAAAATTGAGCACAACAGATCATATGAACATGTCTCTCCCCTCAAGAAGACATGTGGACATCTCTCCTCTTGAACACCAAGCATCTGGGATCCTTGAGAAATACTTTCTACTTAAGTATCCTCTCCCCCTGGAGATCTCTCTCGTCTTTTGAGGGTCTCTCCCCCTAGAAGGTCTCTCTCTCCCTATCTCCAAATGATAAGATTTGATGTTCTTTCTCTCCCCCTTTGACATCAATTTCCAAGAAGGGTCTTCTAGAGTCTGTCGAATGGGTTTGGTCCTTGAGACACAGAACAAAGCAATGATGAAAATGTGATGCTTGTAGAGGAAAAGATTCATTGAGTGGAGCTGGATCAGAAGAAACACAGAATGTGTGGCAAAGAGTTTTTCCTATTATGAAATCGGTGGCACCGAGTGGTATGCTTCGATCATACCGAAAAGATTCGGTTGGACCGAAACTAACAAATTGGTGTAACTGAGTTCATCGCAGAGAGAACACTTGTCACCTCAGCTCACTAGACTAGTAAGATCTCACAAAGATTTGCAAGGAATTAACTGAAAGATATGCAAGGAATTAGATGCAGAAAATGCAGAGAAAACAGAAAGAAATCTAGATGAAGCTTTTAAAAAAAAAGAGGAAACACAAATGCATGAGACAAATGCAAAAACTCAGAAAAGAACACAGGAGAACTTCATCTAGAGATGGTCGGCGACAAAGTCACCTATGTTAGAGTATATTGACTTAGGAGTCAAGTGAGATTACTTGATCATAGGCCATACTCATCGTTTAAGCTCAAAATGGGGTTGCCATTTTTCGTTTAAGCATCTTGATGTATTCACATCTTGTCGAGTTGCTTTAACTCATGACTCGGAGTAAAGCTTCTCTAAGATGGAATAACATACCTTGGTTGGTGGTGTTGTCCATGTAGTTGAACTTGCGTGGATTGCTCAAGGTTGATGTAGCTCATCAAGAATTTGGAGCACCACTTGGAATTTGAGTCCATCTACCTACATGGGTTAGTTCTTGCAAGGAAGAGCACTTGTATATCCAAAAATGATAATCATGAAACTCAACATAGAATTTGTCAAAGGATATGTTTGAATGGTTTCGTGCTTCCTTGTCTTCAACCACCTTGTGTAGAGACTTGGTGATGTAGAGATTGCTCAAGATATGAGTAGGTTTCAACCTCATGGAATTTGATTCAACCAAGTACCTACATGGGTTAGATAACATGCAAGATACAAATATATCCAAGACATAAGTTTTTCATCATAAGAGAAATATCAAGGATTAGTCATAAGCTCATGTCTTGCATGTTTCTAATGGAGTTTCTACTCCAAGTTTGAAGCATCAATGATGTTCAATTCTCCTCTTAACCTGCAAAACACTTTCTCATCAAGAGGTTTAGTGAATATATCCGCTAATTGCTTTTCGGTGCGAACATGCTTAAGATCAATGTCACCCTTAGCAACATGATCTCGAATGAAATGATGACGAACTTCAATATGCTTAGTTCGAGAATGTTGCACATGATTATGACCAATTTTGATAGCACTTTCATTATCACAAAGCAATGGAACATGTCTCACATATATCCCATAATCTTTAAGAGTTTGGGTCATCCAAAGTAATTGAGCACAACATGAACCAGCGGCAATATATTCAGCTTCAAGGTGGATAAGGATACCGAGTTTTGTTTCTTGGAGGACCAAGACACAAGAGATCTACCAAGAAATTGACAAGTACCAAGTGTACTTTCTATCAACCTTGTCTCCGCATAGTCCGAGTCGGAATAGCCAACAAGATCGAAAGAGGCCCTCTTAGGATACCAAATGCCAAAATTTGGTGTATGGATTAAGTATCTCACTATCCTTTTCACGGCCTTAAGATGACATTCTTTAGGGCAGCTTGATATCGTGCACATGCACACACTTAGCATAATATCGGGACGTGAAGCACATAGATATAACAATGAACCAATCATAGAGCGATAAACCTTTTGATCAACCGTTCACCATCTTTGGTTAAGTCAAGATGTCCACTAGTAGGCATGGGTGTAGTCATACCTTTGCATTCTTGCATATTGAACTTCTTGAATAAGTCCTTGGTGTACTTTGTTTGCGAGACAAAAGTACCTTCCTTAGTTTGTTTGATTTGCAAACCAAGAAAGAATTTGAGTTCACTCATCATAGACATCTCAAACTTCTCCGACATTAGCTTCCCAAACTTTTCACTAAAATGAGGGTTAGTTGAACCAAATATAATATCATCAACATAAATTTGGCACACAAAGAGTTCACCATTAACCCTTTTAGTAAAAAGAGTAGAATCAATTT
The DNA here is from genome assembly GCA_021605205.1 of Aegilops longissima. Taxonomy (NCBI): domain Eukaryota; kingdom Viridiplantae; phylum Streptophyta; class Magnoliopsida; order Poales; family Poaceae; genus Aegilops; species Aegilops longissima. The sequence continues at coordinate 561,270,394 of CM038677.1, forward strand.
TCCCAATCTCAAAGCCTTTTCAATAAGGAACTTGGTCAAGCATTTATACCATGCTCTAGGAGCTTGTTTAAGTCCATAAAGAGCTTTGTGAAGTTTGTAAACATGATTGGGTTTCTTAGGATTGACAAAGCCGGAGGTTGTTTAACATAAACTTCCTCCTCTATTTCACCATTTAGAAAAGCACTTTTAATGTCCATTTGGTACAAGGTGATATCATGGTGATTAGCATAGGCAAGTAAGATGCGAATGGACTCAAGTCTAGCAACGGGGGCGTAAGTCTCACCATAGTCCATACCTTCGACTTGTGTGTAGCCTTGGGCGACGAGACGTGCTTTGTTGCGAACTACTTGTCCATCTTCATCTTGCTTGTTGTGAAACACCCATCTGGTACCGATGATGTTGTGGTTGTTGTCGGGCTTCTCAACCAATGTCCAAACTTGATTCCTCTCAAAGTTGTGTAGCTCTTCATGCATAGCATTTATCCAACCCGGATCTTCCAATGCTTCTTCGACCTTCATAGGTTCAATGCTAGAGATGAAAGAATAGTTTTCACAAAAGTTAGCTAAACGAGTTTTAGAGCGAGTGATTCTCCCGGTTTGAATATCATTGTAGATTTGCTCGACGGGATGATCTTTAGCAATTCTAGCTCGAACTCGTGAAAGCTTTTGCTTGGGTCTTCGTTGAACATCTTCTTCATCTTGTTCTTCTTCTTGGCCTTCTTCATTGTTGGCGTTGTCGTTCTCTTGTCATGGTGGAGAAGGAGGTTGTTGACGTTCATCTTGATGCACTTCCTCGTTTTCTTCATCTTGGTGTGTCCATCTTGTGGATGCTTCCGTATCAACTCTTGGTTCACCTTGTCGTGAAGTAGAAGCTTCCACTTGGACGGACGAGGTACTCTCCTTCACCTCCGTTGGACGGACCTTGCCAATAGACAAGTCTTGGATTGCTTCCGAAGGATCTTTGTCTCCTACATCAATTGGCAATTGCTCTACTTGTGAGCCGTTAGATTCATCAAACTTCACATCTACCGTCTCTTCAACCTTTCGGGTGAAATTGTTGTAGACACGGTAAGTGTGAGAGTTTGAGCCATAACCTAGTAGGAAACCTTCATGAGACTTAGGAGCAAATTTAGAACGACGATGCTTATCAAGAATGTAGCACTTTGAGCCAAATACTCGAAAGTATCCAACTTGGGGTTTGTTACCAGTGAGTAGCTCGTATGCCGTCTTGCCGAGTAGCTTGTGAAGATACAAGCGATTTGTTGCATGACAAGCCGTCTCAACCGCTTCTGCCCAAAAGTGCTTCTGCGTCTTGTACTCATCAAGCATCGTTCTAGCCATTTCGATGAGCACGCGGTTCTTCCTCTCAACAACTCCATTTTGTTGAGGTGTGTACGTAGCCGAGAACTCGTGTGAAATCCCTTCTTCGTCAAGAGAGGTGTCCACATTTGCGTTCTTGAACTCCGTTCCGTTGTCGCTGCGAACCTTCTTGATCTTCACTTCAAATTGGTTTTGGGCCTTCCTAGCGAAGTTTTTGAAGATCTTTTGGACCTGCGATTTATCATCGAGAAAGAACACCCACGTAAATCTGGAAAAATCATCAACTATAACTAGACCAAAAGAATTTCCACCGAGACTCTTGTAAGAGTTGGGACCAAAGAGATCCATGTGAAGTAGCTCGAGTGGCCTCTTCGTGGTCATGATGTTCTTCACGGATGCCTTCCTCCAACCTGTTTACACCTTGACAAGCATTGCAAAGTCTATCCTTATCAAATATGACATCATTAACTCCAAGGATATGATTCCCTTAATAAGCTTGTCAAGGTTTCGCATACCAACATGACCTAATCGTCTATGCCATAACCAGCCTTTTGAGGATTTAGCAATGAAGCAAGTTTTAGGTTGAGCCTTTTAGTGAAATCAACAATGTATAGATCACCTCTCGCACACCAAGAAGACCATTTTATGATTATCTCGACGAAACACTTGGCAATCTACTTCATAAATAGAACGTTGAAACCGAAATCAGCAAGTCTAGATATCGAAAGTAAGTTGTAACCAAGAGATTCAACGAGCATAACATTTTGTATGGAGCTATCATGTGATATGGCCACCTTACCGAGGCTAACCACCTTACCCTTTGAGTTGTCACCGAAAGTGACATACTTTCGAGGACTATCATTATCGCAAGCTCACGAAACATGTCTTTATCTCCGGTCATGTGATCGGTACATCCACTATCAAGAACCCATTCCTTTCCTCCCGATATATCCCTAAGATTTGCCATAAGACCAAAATGTCTCATTGCATCATCAAGATCAAGTCACTATCATCATCCTCATCATAGTATCCATGTTCAACATCGTCATGTGGTGGATCAAATCCTAGAGAGGGTGATTCATTAGAATGAGTTTGACAATAATCTTGTCTATGAATTCTTATAGCTTCGGAAATAATGTCACTAATAATACCAACATTTCCTTTGGCACGCATAAGGTTTGTAAGCTCAAATAGACGATTACCAAACATAGGATCACTAGTATTCATCTTACTCAAAGCAATAGACTTATAGAGAATTTCATCGAGATTTTTCAAGGAATAATTTGGAAAGCGTTCCTCAAGAAATTTCCATATAGTGTAGGCACACTCAAAAGTAGGCAAGATTCTAATCAAGTTTCTAGGCAATCCTCTAATGATAAGATTAACAATTCTAAGATTCCTAACCATGTCAATTGACTCATCATGGGTTGGATGCATAGGATCAACATAAGGTGCACAAGGGCTAGCAATGTACTTGTTAAAATGATATTGATTGAAAATAACAAGCATCTCATTTTCCACTCACGAAAATACTCTCCATCAAGAATAGGCACTCTATGTCTAAGACTCCCCAAAGTAGACTCATCCATCTTCCTCCAATGGTGATTAAACCAAGGCAATGGAGACCAATGCTCTGATACCACTTGTAGGACCTTGAGAAGAGGTGTCTAGAGGGGGGGTGATTAGAAACTAAGTACCAAAGTTACAGTTTTTAAGTTTCTTTAAAGTTTGAGTGGAGTTTAGGCACAAGTTTAACATTCACAACATATAGCAAGCAAGCATGCCAAGAGTATATGAGAAGCATAAAATAAAGCATGCAACTTGCAAGAATGTAAAGGGAAGGGATTGGAGGATTCAAACGCAATTTGGAAACACGGATGTTTTTGGCGTGGTTCCGATATCGTACATCCACGTTGATGGAGACTTCAACCCACGAAGGGTAACGGCCGCGCAAGTCCACGGAGGGCTCCACCCACGAAGGGTCCACGAAGAAACAACCTTGTCTATCCCACCATGTCCGTCGCCCACGAAGGACTTGCCTCACTAGCGATAGATCTTCACGAAGTAGGCGATCTCCTTGCCCTTGCAAACTCCTTGGTTCAACTCCACAATCTTGTTGGAGGCTCCCAAGTGAGACCTAGCCAATCTAGGAGACACCACTCTCCAAGAAGTAACAAATGGTGTGTTGATGATGAACTCCTTGCTCTTGTGCTTCAAATGATAGTCTCCCCAACACTCAACTCTCTCTCATAGGTTTTGGATCTGGTGGAAAGAAGATTTGAGTGGAAGGCAACTTGGGGAAGGCTAGAGATCAATATTCATATGGTAGGAATGGAATATCTTGGCCTCAACACATGAGTAGGTAGTTCTCTCTCAGAAATAGGATGCTTTGGTAGTGTAGGTTCACCGATGGCTCTCTCCACGAATGAAGAGGAGGTGGAGGGTATATAGCCTCCACACAAAATCTAACCGTTACACACAATCTACCAAACTCGGTGGGACCGAATCGTTAAACCCGGTCGCACCGATTTAGCAAATAATGTGATCATTATGGTTTTCGGTGGGACCGAATGCAACTCGGTGGGACCGATTCGGTTAGGGTTAGGGCATAACGTAATCTCGGTAAGACCGATTACACAAACTCGGTGGGACCGATTTTTGTAATAAGCTTTCGGAGAGTTGGTCGAGCAAACTCGGTTTGACTGATTATCAAACTCGGTGGGACCGATTTTGATAATAAGTTAACCAGAGAGTTTGCATTGTAATCTCGGTAGTACCGATTGCTCAAACTCGGTGAGACTGATTTTGATAATGGACATACACAGAGAGATTACAATCCCATCTCGGTGAGACCGAGATTCCTATCGGTGAGACCGATTTGCCTAGGGTTTGTGGCGTTGGCTAAGACATCCAAACTCGGTGGTATTTGGATAGAAAGAATCGATGGGGCGAGAGCTTGACTTTAGGTTTAGGACATATGTGTGGAAGTGGGAAAGTAGTTGAGGGTATTTGGAGCATATCACAAAGCACTTGAAGCAAGAGGCTCATTAAGCAACACCTCAACCCTCCTTGATAGTATTGGCTTATCCTATAGACTCAATATGATCTTGGATCACTAAAATGTAAAATAAAGAGTCTTGAGCTTGAAGCTTGAGCCAATCCTTTGTCCTTAGCATCTTGAAGGAGTTCCCACATCCTTTAGTCCATGCCACTCCATTGTTGAACTTATCTGAAACATACTAGATAAAAGTGTTAGTCCAACAAGAGATATGTTGTCATTAATTACCAAAACCACCTAGGGAGCACTTGTGCTTTCATCAACCGAGTGGCGACGCGCGGGGCGGCCGAATAGTTATGAGGTGACCAACCTATGGCGACGCGCGGGGCGGCCGAGTGGTTATGAGGTGACCAACCTATGGCGACGCGCGGGGCGGCCGAGTGGTTATGAGGTGACCAACCTATGGCGACGCGCGGGGCGGCCGAGTGGTTATGAGGTGACCAACCTATTGCAACGCGCGGGGCAGCCGAGTGGTTATGAGGTGACCAACCTATGGCGACGCGCGGGGCAGCCGAGTGGTTATGAGGTGACCAACCGAGTGGCGACGCGCGGGGCGGCCGAGTGGTGATGAGGTGACCAACCTAGTGGCGACGCGCGGGGCGGCCGAGTGGTTATGAGGTGACCAACCTATGGCGACGCGCGGGGCTGCCGAGTGGTTATGAGGTGACAACCTATGGTGACGCGCAGGGCGGCCGAGTGGCTATGAGGTGACCAACCGAGTGGCGACGCGCGGGACGGTCGAGTCGTTATGAGGTGACCAACCGAGTGGCGACGCGCGGGACGGCCGAGTGGTTATGAGGTGACCAACCTATGACGACTCGCGGGGCGGCCGAGTGGTTATGAGGTGACCAACCTATGGCGACGCGCGGGGCGGCCGAGTGGTTATGAGGTGACCAACAGAGTGGCGACGCGCGGGGCGGCCGAGTGGTTATGAGGTGACCAACCTATGGCGGCAGGCGGGCGGCCGAAAGTGGTTATGAGGTGACCAACCGAGTGGCGACGCGCAGGCGGCCGAGTGGTTATGAGGTGACCAACCGAGTGGCGACGCGCGGGGCGGCCGAGTGGTTATGAGGTGACCAACCTATGGCGACGCGCGGGGCGGCCGAGTGGTTATGAGGTGACCAACCGAGTGGCGACGCGCGGGGCGGCCGAGTGGTTATGAGGTGACCAACCGAGTGGCGACGCGCGGGGCGGCCGAGTGGTTATGAGGTGACCAACCGAGTGGCGACGCGGGCGGCCGAGTGGTTATGAGGTGACCAACCTATGGCGACGCGCGGGGCGGTCGAGTGGTTATGAGGTGACCAACCGAATTGCGACGCGCGGGGCGGCCGAGTGGTTATGAGGTGACCAACCTATGGCGACGCGCGGGGCGGCCGAGTGGTCATGAGGTGACCAACCGAGTGGCGACGCGCGGGGCGGCCGAGTGGTTATGAGGTGACCAACCTATTGGCGACGCGCGGGGCGGCCGAGTGGTTATGAGGTGACCAACCTATGGCGACGCACGGGGCGGCCGAGTGGTTATGAGGTGACCAACCCATGGCGGCGCAGGGGCGGCCGAGTGGTTATGAGGTGACCAACCGAGTGGTGACGCGTAGGGCGGCCGAGTGGTTATGAGGTGACCAACCGAGTGGCGACGTGCGGGGCGGCGGAGTGGTTATGAGGTGACCAACCTATGGCGACGCGCGGGGCGGCCGAGTGGTTATGAGGTGACCAACCTATGGCGACGCGCGGGGCGGCCGAGTGGTTATGAGGTGACCAACCGAGTGGCGACGCGGGGCGGCCGAGTGGTTATGAGGTGACCAACCTATGGCGACGCGCGGGGCGGCCGAGTGGTTATGAGGTGACCAACCTATGGCGACGCGCGGGGCGGCCGAGTGGTTATGAGGTGACCAACCGAATGGCGACGCGCGGGGCGGCTGAGTGGTTATGAGGTGACCAACCGAGTGGCGACGCGCGGGGCGGCCGAGTGGTTATGAGGTGACAAAGCTATGGCGACGCGCGGGGCGGCCGAGTGGTTATGAGGTGACCAACCTATGACGACGCGCGGGACGGCCGAGTGGTTATGAGGTGACCAACCGAGTGGCGACGCGGGCGGCGAGTGGTTATGAGGTGACCAACCTATGGCGGCTGCGCGGCCGAAAGTGGTTATGAGGTGACTAACCGAGTGGCGACGCGCGGGGCGGCCGAGTGGTTATGAGGTGACCAACCTATGGCGACGCGCGGGGCAGTCATGTGGTTATGAGGTGACCAACCGAGTGGCGACGCGCGGGGCGGCCGAGTGGTTATAAGGTGACCAACCTATGGCGACGCGCGGGACGGCCGGGTGGTTATGAGGTGACCAACCGAGTGGCGACGCGCGGGGTGGCCGAGTGGTTATGAGGTGACCAACCTATGGCGACGCGCGGGGCGGCCGAGTGGTTATGAGGTGACCAACCGAGTGGCGGCAGCGGGCGGCCGAGTGGTTATGAGGTGACCAACCGAGTGGCGACGCAGGGCGGCCGAGTGGTTATGAGGTGACCAACCGAGTGGCGACGCGCTGGGCGGCCGAGTGGTTATGAGGTGACCAACCTATGGCGACGCGCGGGGCGGCCGCGTGGTTGTGAGGTGACCAACCGAATGACGACGCGCGAGGCGGCCGAGTGGTTATGAGGTGACCAACCTATGGCGGCGCTGGCGGCCGAGTGGTTATGAGGTGACCAACCGAGTGGCGACGCGGGGCCGCAGTGGTTATGAGGTGACCAACCTAGTGGCGGCGGGGCGGCCTAGTGGTTATGAGGTGACCAACCTATGGCGGCACGCGCGGCCGAGTGGTTATGAGGTGACCAACCTATGGCGGCGAGGGCGGCCGAGTGGTTATGAGGTGATGAACCGAGGGGCGACGCGCGGGGCGGCCGAGTGGTTATGAGGTGACCAACCGAGTGGCGACGCGCAGGGCGGCCGAGTGGTTATGAGGTGACCAACCTATGACGACGCGCGGGGCGGCCGAGTGGTTATGAGTTGACCAACCTATGGCGACGCGCGGGGCGGCCGAGTGGTTATGAGGTGACCAACCGAGTGACGACGCAGCGGCGGCGAGTGGTTATGAGGTGACCAACCTATGGCGACGCAGGGCGGCGAGTGGTTATGAGGTGACCAACCGAGTGGCGACGCGCGGGGCGGTCGAGTGGTTATGAGGTGACCAATCTATGGCGACGCGCGGGACGGCCGAGTGGTTATGAGGTGACCAACCTATGGCGACGCGCAGGTGACCAACCTATGACAACGCGCGGGCGGCCGAGTGACGTAGACACCTCCCTAGAGTGTCGATGCACGAGGCGTCCGAGCCATATAAACATGTCCCGCGGAGTGATGACGCGCCTTGTCCTCTGACTTGCACTCAGGTACTGGACGAGGAATCCGTCCAAGTGAACTCGGGTTCATGGCCGAGTGAACTTGAGTCTGTGTCTGAGTGGCTTTATCTGACTGAACTCTGAATTAATCTAGTTCGCTATCGTCCAACTGAAAAATCCATCGAGTGACCTTGCAAGTTAGTAGCAAGTACGGCCGCGGAGTTGAAGGCCGGACCGTTATATATGCATGCATGCATGAATTTACTGGTGCGGAACCGGTGGATTGTTGGAAGCAATTAGATATCCTTGGCAATTAATAAGGCGATTAATAATCCCCATCAATTGGCCGGTTAATAAGGCGATTACCTTAACGAAGCGGTCAATCCTTGGTGGAATTATGAGACCGACGTTTATAGGCGTGCATTTAATGATTGCCGGTGAAGCCGCGTACGTGTGGGAGATCCGGAGACATCCTTCTGATTCCGTTGTCCCTGCATGCAGTTAATGCTCGATTAGGTGGCCCACGTTATGCAAGCACTTACCAGCCATTTATTCCTTCAATCCCGAACGGCTGTCGCTGCCGCAACGCGCCTCCACCATCGAGACCGTCACAGACGACTAGCACCGGAGGCAGGCAACGGCCGACGCCGCCGCAGCGCGCCTCCACCACCGAGACCGTCGCAGACGACTGGCACCGGAGGCAGGAGCGCTGCCTGCCCGCACCGCCACCGCAGAGGTTGCCGGCGAGCAGCCGAGAACACGAGGCCGGAGTCGATGGCGAGGTGAACGGCGACGACGGAAGTGTGTGTGGCTCAACGACGGGGTTGGAGACGATGATGACGCGGACGCCGCTGGTGGCTGCGCGCGGAGGCGCAGTCGGCGGTGCCGAGGTCGGGGACGACAACGGGGCGGATGGCGCCGGAGGTCGTCCGTGGAGGCGCAGTCAGCTGTGCTGAGGTTGGAGACGACGACGACCGCGCGTGGAGGCGCAGTCGGCTGTGACAAGGTCGAAGGCGACGACATGGCAGATGGCGCCGGTGGTCGTCCATGGAGGCGCAGCCGGTTTCTTGCTTTCACGCCGATTCAAGCGATTAGCTCATGCGGATGGGAGGCCAGCCAACCTGAAGGCCGATAGTTCTCCTTGTACGCGCTTGGATGGATGTACGTTTTCCTTCTGCTTGCGATGCTTTGCTCGTTGTGCAGATGAACAATATAGAAAATGTATTAGAAGATGAAGATCAAACCGAATAGAGGGCACCAGCCGGAACCGATGTGCCGCTGGTGGTAGAAGAAATAACCATCTGCATCATGGCTCGATAGACGCCATGCCCCACGGTGGGCGCCAACTGTCGTGGGAATGATTCCGACAATAAGAGAGGTATAGGGTAACGGAGCATGATCTATCGAGATGCATATGGGTGACACGATGGTTTTAGCGAGTTCGGTCCTCTCACGGTGGAGATAATAACCCTACGTCTCGTGCTTCGGAGAGGCTTTGTTTTATCTGAGTATATATCCGGAGATTACAATGTGTGTGTATGAGAGAGGAACGGATCCTCATGCCTGAGCTAAGTCCTGAGACTAACGGTGAAAAGAAAGAGAGGTGGAAGAAAAAGCCCCCAAGTCTAGTGGTGGGGGTGGCTTATATAGAGTGCGCCACCCCCTCCCCTCCTATGTTACAAAGTGGAGCATCAATGCCATAATGCCCGCCCACAACAAAACCGTCATGCTGACTATTGGTCTTCGCATATCCGAGTGAGTTACTTGGCCGAGTGGAATGAGCTCGTCGAGTGGAGTGCCATGCTCCGAGTGGTTGTTGCCGTCCGAGTGACTTTCAAGTTGCGGTACATCTGGACGGTGATCTGGCCCAGGGGGCCAGTACAAAGTGTACGGTGTCCATAGGTAGGGTCTTTAGGTCAGGCATGTTACCCTATCCTTAATACATGTCCTTGTCAGTGTTTGCTACGCAGGAACTGATCAGGACACAGATGTCTGTGATGATTTCGTCAGTCTTAAAATTCACGGGGTCAACCTTTCAGATGAGATCCATATACTAAGATATATGAACATGTCTTTATATATTTTTTTTGTGGGAGATGAACAATGTCTTTATATAGTGAACGTAAGTAGAGGTTGGATATGTTTAATGTGTTTGTATTTTCTTGATGCTTTATTTTAGACGAATCAAATTCATCTGTTGTCAAAAAACCTGAACATACGTGCATGTACCATATTTCTAAAAGAATGGGATGAATGAGTGAGACCACTCGATTGCTTTTGTGTTAACACGAGGAACTCACACAACTTGCCAAGCAGGGCTCATGAGTGGGCTAGATACCTAGACGCTGGCGCCGGGAAGTGAGCGTCTCAAGAGGCCTACAGCTAGGTCACGAAAATAACAAAGTGAGCTTGCAACACCCCAAAAGCTCTGTCAATATCCTTCCACGTGAATTCTTGGCACATTCCAAAGTGAGACCTCTTTAATCACCCGTGTAATTCTTCCAATACGCATGTCTATTATTGTCCAGTATGAATTCCTTCTTTTGCTATGCATATCAATACCAAGCATGACAAGGCTCACTTGTACAACTAAAACCGAGCAGGGTGTGTGCGTCAGTAGCAGTGTGTTCACAAATTACATGATCGCATGTGAAGATTTGTTTCTTCTATTGCAATGCACGTGCACTTAGAGCAACTCCATCGCAGTGACCCAATCGGACACGGATTTTATCTGTTTGGGTCTCCCGCCTAGCGGACATGCCGCGGACGGGCGCAGACGGAGGATGCATCCAACGCGGGACACAAATGCGGACATGCACGGACGGAGCAATACCAGTCAAGCACCCGCTCTGCACGCGCCCCGTCTCGTCGGCGCCGTCGCCATGCCCCTCCTCGCGCCGCCTGTGCCGGTGCAGGACGCGAGCTCCAGCGCTGATGAGATGGAGCACAAAAAGGAGAAGGCAAAATGCATTGCAAAAGGGCTGAATCTTGGAGCAATAGCAGGTTAGCAACAAGAACTCCAGCCGCAGCTGCAGGGCAGCGGCACCCAGAGCTCCAGCCGCCGTCGCTGCACGACGTGAGATCCAGCCGCCGCCGCACGGCGATGGGCGACGGCGACGGCTTGGCCAGTGACCCGAGGCCTCGCCGGCGAGGACGACGGAGGAGGCGGAGGCCTCGCCGTCGAGGACGGCAGCTCGTGGCGGCGCTCGGCTGGGTGGGGATCTCGCTGCAGTTCCCGGTCGAGCGGCCCGTGCTGTGTCGCTGACTAGTAGGACCAAGGCGGACACGGGAGGGTAGCAGCGGAGGAGAGCGGACGAGGGGAGCGCCCGCTTTTGTCCGTCATAGACCCATTTGTGGCCCAATTTGGGTTCAGTTTGGGTCGGGGCGGATGACAAACGGGCAGCAGACGGACATGCACGTCTGTTTGGGTCGCCTCGTTGGGCTAATTTTTCTGTCCGGAAAACCCGAACAGACAAAATGGATCGCCCCATTAAAGTTGCTCTTATATGCTAGTAAAGCTAGTTCCAAAACATTTCCTCTAAAAAGCTCGTACATACATTTTTAGGGCCAAACTTCTCAGCAAAACACCACATACGTTGAGTGAAAGTACGGATTACCTTTTTTACGTGCAATCAACCATCGCTCTTGGTCTGAAAAGACTGTAAATTTGCATGTCACAATCTCTGAATCTGAATGGATCCCGTTAAACTAATACAGTATGGTTTTCTTGCGGTGCATGATTACAGCCGTACGGAAAATAAATGCGGTCAATTTGTTTACTTGGTTTCCCTCTGTGTATTTCTGTAGCACTAATTTTGTTTTTTCCAGTGATTGACGTACTACATAAATCAGTTATACACAAATTATTGATCCACGTCAAATCGCTAGACAAATAATCATAATTTCTTGGACTCCCGGGTGAACTGTAGTCAATAATACCATGCTGACGAGAAATTGGTCAGTCTTCGGATGCTGACTACTCACTTGCTCAGTCCAGAGAAAATGGAGAAAATCATTACACAGCATGTTTATCACTGTTGCCTATCCATCGCTGTTGACTCTACAAACAGCGATAAGATGTCATGGTTGTATATTTCGTAACTTAAGTTGTGTTTTTGTTTACTCTCACACACAACCTCTGAACCCTACCTAACCCTTCTCCCCGATACACTGGTCTTGGAAATCTCACATGTTTACGAACAAGAGCAAACAATCCGTCTATTAAGTTTCATGAAGGGAGAACCATTCACCAGAAGTCGCCACAAGAACAAGATCCACCTCTGAAATGGTGGAATCTGTTAGCGTCACGGACCACGATTTCCCTCTCGAACAGCTTCGACACTAGCTTGGTGAACTCATGGCAGTCGCCGCAAACTCTGAGGTTCTTGGCTATCCTTAGAGGCATGCCTGGACGTGTGCTGATCAGACCAAATGCAATCGCGAGCCTCTCACTGTGCCTGTGCAGAACATCCACCTTCTCTTCTTCACTAACGTCATGCAGAACAAACCTTGTATCCTCAATGTACCCACCTTCTTTTCTCAGTTTTTCTGTTATTTCGGAGAGTTTGAGATGAATTCTCTCCGCGTCTCTGTGTGTATGATCTCTTGCGGTGAAGGTGTGGACATTGTTTCCAATCTCAATCCAGCTGCAGGCCGGGTCTTTCCTCAACCCACGTTCTGAAATCCTGGCTCTGACCTCCTTGGCATTGTTCCACTTGCCCATCTCAGCGAAAACGTTTGATACAAGGACATAATTACCTGGGTTATCTGGTTCCAACTCAAGAAGCTTATCGGCTGCAACCATAGCGAGCTCATGGTTCTTGTGTATACGGCATGCTCCAAGGAGTGCGCACCACACCACCGATTTTGGTTCCAAAGGCATAGACTTGATGAACTCGTACGCATCCTCGGTCTTGCCTGAGCGGCCAAGAAGATCAACCACACAAGCATAGTGTTCCTGCCATGGTTCTAACCTGTACATGGTCTCCATCATATCTAGATAACATTTTCCCTCATCGACAAGCTTTGAATGACTACAAGCATATAGAAGAGCGAGAAACGAAACATGATCAGGAGCAACACCAGTTTCTACCATTCTCTTGAAAAGATCTATAGCTTGCTTGCCATGACCATGCATCCCAGCTGCATTAATCATCGCTGTCCAGAGAACTACGTCTTTACATTTCGCTCCATTAAATACTTTGAGAGCATTGCTCATGCTTCCGCAACCAGAATACATGTCTACCAGGGAACTAACCGCGGCACCTTCCATAAGAAAATTCCTTCTGATGAGAAAGCCATGAACCTCCTTCCCTTTTGCCAAGGATGACAAATCAGCTATAGCCCCGAGAATACTTACTAGTGCTACAGAATCAGGTTGAACATCTGTATTTTGCATCTCTGCAAACAAGGCAACAGCTTCATTTAACAGCCCGCTGTTTGCGTAACAGTTTATCATACTAGTCCATGTGACAATGTCTTTTTCCTCTACTGTTTCAAACATTCTAAGTGAATGGTAAACCTCTCCACACTGCCCATATATATCTAGGATTTTGTTCTTCAGTACCAAATCAAGCAAACCATTTCTAACAGCATATGAATGCAGTTGCTTTGCCAGTAAACTAGTTTTCAAACCACTGCATGCTTCTAAAATACTTCCGATCATCATGGGATCTACCTTAATGCCCTCTTTCCGCGCTTCTCTAAACTTTTCCAGTGCCTCAAAATGACGAGAACTCCGAGCATAACAAGTAATAATTGTTGTCCATGATATGTGGTCTTTAATCCTCATCCTTTCAAATACATGGGTAGAGTACTCCGTGTACTGACACTTCATGTACATGTCCATCAATGTATTTCCAACCTGTGTGTCTGTATCTAGCCTCTGTTTTATAGCATATGCATGAACCTCTCTGCCATTGAGTAACCGGCCCAATTGGCCGACTGCAGAACACAAGCTCACAATACAGGCATGGTCAGGCTGAAAACCACCTTGAAGCATTTCACCAATAAATTTGATGGCCTCGGCATATAAACCATTTTGGACATAACAGGACAGCATCGAGTTCCATGAAATGTAGTCTTTCTCATTAATCTCACGGAATACTCTATGAGCGCTGTACACATGGCCACATTTTGTGTACATAACAAGCAAAGCATTGCGCTGGATATTAACCTGACTGTCACACTTCAAAATTGCTGCATGTAGCTCCCTGCCAAGATTCAGCTGGGCTAACTCTGTACAGATCTGCAGCACCCCAACAGTTGTGTAAGAATTCATACTTAAACCAGCCCTCTGCATCCCTCGAAACAAGTCCAGAGCTTTCAAGAACATGCCGTTCTGCATACAGCCCGATATCACTGAATTCCACGACGCGGCATCCCTCCCGCCTTGCAGCCGCTCAAACACCTGCAACGCAGAATCTAGAACACCGCACTTGGCATACATCGCAATGAGCGCATTGGCCACAAGGGTGCTGCTATCAAGCCTGTGCTTAACCGCCAACCCGTGCACCTCCCGCCCGCAACGACCATGCCCCTCCACCCCACACGCCTTGAGCACGGAGGCGAGCGTGCATCCATCAGGCGCCACCCCCGTCGCCCCAGACCACCGCAGCGCCCTGTACACGCCCAAGGCTTCACTGGCGCTCCCGGCCGACAGGTACGCCCCGATAAGGGCGTTCCAGGAGAAGACTGTCCGGGCAGACATTCCGTCGAACAGGCGGCGTGCGTCCTCGACGCGCCCGCACTTGCCATACATGAAGAGCAGCTTGGTCGCGAGGAACCTGTCGTCGCCATCCAAAGAACCGGTGGCCACGGCATGCGCATGGACCTGGGCGCCCTGCGCGGCCGCCTTCTTGGCCGCGACAAGGTCAAGGACCAGGCCGTAGTGGTCCTGGGAAGGGGGGCGGCCCGGCGCTCCGGCGGTGAGCAGTCGGAGGGCTTGCCGCAGGTTGCCTTCCTTGCATAGCTGCTTCAAGGAGGTGTGGTCTGGAGACGAGATGGCGGGTAGAGCGGGAGAGAATTTTCTGTAGGGGATTGGATTTAGTGGGAGGGAGAGTACGGTGGTGGCCATGGCAGCGGTGGGCTTGGAGGCTCTTTGGAGCCGAACGCTCATGTCAGTGTCATCACGAAACACTGGTGTGGATTACAATTTCGATTTAACCTTCAAAAGGGAGCGGATAAAAGTGCGGGTGCTAGAATTTTTTAGATGCTTTTGTACTAAATTTTTCGTAGCAAAAATGCGCTTCTAGATGTAGACGATGAAGTAAAAAAGAACAGAACCACCATTATGACGCAATTAGCAGAAAACCATCACTTTAGAAATCGGTGCACTTCTCATGGCATGGAAAAAAAATTGCACCGGCAAAAAAACACTGACGGTCTAACTGTTCGGGCCCACCTGTCAGACTGAGTTGGAAAAAAACTACCACAGGCATATTGACTAGTTCTTCTTGTTCCTCCTCCATTTTTTTTCTTTCTTTCTTTGTAGCCTTTTATCAAACATGTTATGTGCAGTCTCGGCGTGGACATGTGCATCACGGTGCATGAGGTCGAAGGCGCCGTCCGGTAAGGGGAGCCGCTTCATGCCCATCACGGTGGAGATGGTTGGGATCCCACACTCAAGTGTGAACTGGATAGTAATGGAGACGCCGGGGGACCGGGGCTACCTCATAGAGGAGTCGAACGGGAGGCCCTAGCCAAGCCGTGCAAGTGGCTGAGGAGCTGGGCAAGAGGTCCCGCCGCCCTGTGCGAGAGAGCTCTTCTAACTAATGCCTTTAGTTCCTTTCGAGCTCAACGTCGTATGGTTCTTCCCAGTAGCTCACGCACCGGACTCTTTCCCCTCGTCTCCCGGCCCTCCTTCTCTTCCCTCGTCTCCCTCCCGAGCGAGAGAGAGACACAGGAGTGTCGTTGTCCCCGCGCGATCCCGCGCCCCATGCAGACCTGCTTTTCCCCCATCTCCTCCAGACCTTCAGTGCCTGCCCCACTCGCCTTAGTCGCCTCAGCTGCCCAAGCTCGCGTACAAGGCGCCCACCTCTCGCCTCTGCTGCTTGTGGAGGAAGAAAAAGACAGGTTAACCTACCTACATGGCAGCTTTTTGTTTGCCAATTCAACCTACGGGCGGGGCGGGGAAATTTGTGACATCATCAAAGTCACTAGAACATATCATTAGTGTTTCTTGACAATGACAATTTTTCGGCGTGATGAAAGTGCATAAGTGGTGGTTTTTCTGTTAATGGCGTCACAAATGTGATGGTTTTGTGCTTTTTACTCGTACACAATGAGATATAAATGAACTTGTTTTTCAACCTCCATGGTATTCCTTTTGACAAGATTCACATTCGAATATTCGATCAACCCTTGAGACTTTTGGTATACTTATAAAACATGTACCACTATGTGTTCCATTTCATAGGGCGTCTGGAGTTTCTCTTGAGGTTATTATGGTCTCCTTTCATTCATAGAATACAAATATCATAGGAATAGAAAAGTTGTACAAATGAGATGTCATGTATCTCGGATTCTATTGAAAATGGATGTCACTACAGAAAAAATTTCATCGGGTCTCAGCTAATGTTGTTTTCATTAAAATATGAAAGGTAAGAACCAATTTTATATAGGAATCTACTATTTACTATATACCACTAAGCTCCCTAGGATTGGAGGTCTCTCATTTACTTAAGGGCATTGGCTTTTTAATTTTGACTTGGTCAACAGTTTTCCAAGAAAACTGTCATTAAAGTGAGGTATTTAATCTTAAATTTGATTCACAATTTTGAATGGTAATGATTTCTCAAATCAACCGCAACAACCAGCTTATAAAAATATATCAGTCTCGTGCACGGTCTCATCACCTAATAAAATTAAATGCCAACATGTAACACTCTAGCACCAATATGATTATGAGTTCCCAATTTTTGACTTGTCAACAATTTTTCAAGGAGCTCTCTCATTCAATGAGGCGTTCAATTTTGAATTTGGTTCATGATTTTGAATGATCAATGATTTCTCGAATCAATTGACAACAACCAACTCATAGATATATCGCTGCTTGTACCCAGCTTTCTCCCCTAGGGTTTTCTAGGGTTCCACCCAGTCCCGCGACGACGCCGCCGGTGTCCACGTGTTTTCTACCATAGATCGGCGAGTTTCTCCGGTGATCTGAAGAGAGGAGGGTGCAGTTGACGACTGCGGGGCGGCATGGCGGCAACAACTGGTTTAGGATCGGATATGGGGAGGGGGAAGATCAAGCAGAGAAGGCAAAGGAAAGTGTGGCGGCGGCAGGAAGTGGTTTGGGTACCGCGAGGCAGGATGGCGCGTCGCCGGATCCTGTCATGGATGATCGAGAAGAGGAAGAAGAGGGCGACTGGGATCACTTTGGCCTAGATTCGTCGCTGGAAGATATGTTTGAAGGTCTCAAGTTGCATGGTGAAGAGGAAGAGGACCTCGATCTATCGGGGGAGGTAGAAGATTTAATCAGGGATGTGTGCTGGTTGGCCCTGTTTAGGGTTCATACCCTGAGGCCGTTTAGCCACTCCGCGTTGTTGAACTCGATGAGGAACGCGTGGGCTTGTGCACAAGGGATTACTTTCAATATCAAAGGACCTAATCTATTCTTGGCTCAGTGCCATTGTTTGGGAGATTGGAAGCGGGTGATGGAAGGTGGCCCATGGCAATTCTGTAGGGATCCAGTTGTGTTAGTTGAGTATGATGGATTCACAAATGTTGTTGAGTATTCGTTGAATATGTACCCATTATGGGCAAGGATAAAAGGGCTACCTAATGGACTGACGAGGAAGAAAGATCTGGCAGAAAAAGTCGCAAAGAAAGTGGGTGAGCCACCATTTACTGTGATGGTTAACAAAGGGAAGATAAATCCCTCTAGTTATCTAAGGGTGCGTGTGTTTGTGAATGTCAACAATCCCCTGGTAAGGTTTGTTCCCATTACCTTGAAGGAGAGGAAGAAGTACCCGGCCTGCTATGAAAAATTACCTGACTTCTGCTTTGTCTGCGGTTATATGGGGCATGTGGTGGAAGAATGTGGCGAGTGCATGATCCCAACTCTTACGAGTGGGGTGATTTTCTTCACTAGAATAATGAACCGGGAGGGGGAGGAGGTGGAGCAGGTAGAGGCGGAAGATCAGGTGGTGGTGGCGCCGGCAGTCGAGGTAGGGGAGGTAATGAACCGGGAGGGGGAGGAGGTGGGGCAGGTAGAGGAGGAAGGTCAGGGTAGAGGAGGTGGCGGTGGCGCCGGCAGTCGAGGTAGGGGAGGTAGAAGATGGGGAGGTAATGGTAGAGGTGATTGTTTCGGCGAGATGCCTGACGCAAGTAATCTTGAGACGAGGTATGGTTCTGGTTTTCATGAGAACGAGATGGGTCGTGATAAAGGGGTGTTGCCTGAGGATGAGGGTAACAGGACTCGAAAGAGATTAGTATCTGAAAATGGCACTCTGAATGTGAGAGGGCAAGCTGTTCCTAATATGCTTGGCAAGGTTTCAAACATTGTCTTATTGCTTGAACATGGCGGTACATCCGTTACTATAGAAGGGGTGGAGAAGGGGAATATCACACCAGACAAAGTGCCAATTGTGAAGAGGAGGAAGCAGGGAGAGGATGGAAGAGAGTTGGATACTGACATGATCACAGAGGCGGCCTCCAAGAGGGAGGACCGCCGGGCCCAATGAATTGCATTAGTTGGAACTGCCAGGGAGGGGGGAATTCCCGAACAGTTCGAGAAATAGCGACATTGTCTCAGTCGCATTCCCCCACTTTTATTTTCCTATGTGAGACAAGACAAAAAGCAAGTAAGATGAGGCGAATTCGGGGCCGGCTGGGCCTTAAAGGTTTTGAAGGGGTAGACAGTAACGGAATGAGCGTTGGTCTTGCATTGTACTGGCATGAAGCTTGTTGTGTGGAGATATTGGACAAGGATGAAAGGTACATTGATGCTCGGCCTAGTCAGATTAACGGAGGGGGGTGAACATTGGAGACTGACATGTGTTTATGCTGAACCTCGAATGGAGAATCGTCACCTTATGTGGGTAAAGCTTCAGAATCTTAAGAATACAAATGATCTCCCGTGGCTTATGATTAATGATTTCAATGAAGCTCTCTGGAGTTTCGAGCATATGTCTGCGGTCCCTAGATCTGAACCGCAAATGACCGCTTACAGGGACACTTTGGAGGTGTGTGGATTGGTTGACCTGGGATTTATAGGTGTTCCTTTCACATATGACAATTTGCGTGGTGGACGAAGTAATGCATGTGTAAGATTGGACAGCGCTGTAGCAACTAATACTTGGAGAAACATGTATGCCTTTGCTTCAGTCCGGCATGTGCCGTCGCCATGTTTGGACCACGTTTGTCATGGAATTGTCACGGCAGATGTCCTAGTGTGAGGACTTAGTCGTGAGGCCAACGCATCTATGCGGTAGCTTGAGAGGGGTTGATCAGAATGGAGAGACGCAACACAAGACAAGGGTTTAGATAGCTTCGGGCCCCGGGAAACATCATCCGGTAACAACCCTACATGTTGTTTGTGGCTAGGTCTCATTATCATCACGAGGGAGTCGCCGGCTCTCCAGCTCTCCTAGTTGTGTCTAGTCTTAAAGATTATTTTGCTTCTTACTTGTCCCTCTTGGGGTGCCCTACCCCTCCTTATATAAGTTGAAGGGGCGGGTTACATGACTAGTCCTAGTAGGATTAGGATTACTCTATTACAAGTAGAGTCCTAGTCTTGCTTCCTTTATAAGGGAAATATTCCTTATGCCTTTCCTCTTAAGCCGGCCCACCAGAACATAAGCCGACCTACTGGGCCTTGGGCCTTGTCGTCCGTCTGACCCGCCCGTAGGGTCACCAGTGAGTCGCAATGTTCAGGCGGGTTGCCCGTAAACCGCCAGGTGCGGGGGTCGCCAGTGAGTCGCCAAGATCCAGCCGGGTCATACATCCAGCCGGGTTACACCGCGGGGTATATCCCCGACATTAGCCCCCAGTTTAATTTGGATTTATCCATGTTAAACTAATCTGCAACATAAACACAAGAACAAATTTGACAAGTTGTGCTCCAGGTTAAATATTCTTGTAAGTTGGCACCTGATCATCCTTAAGTCCTTGTCATTTCCTCCTTCTAGAAAATCCGGTTCAATAGGCCGGCTTCATAATCAACTTGCTTGTAGAAGAAATATTGTAAATAAAGAATCCATTTGAGCCGGTCTTCAATGCTCTGACTTGAAAAAAATATTGGTCTTCAAATATCCAACTGATATTTAGCCGGCTTAAGATGTAGAGCTTGTCGGTTTATCATTGCCAAAATCGCTAGTTTATAAAAACTGACGATTCTGGGTCATGACTGTTATAGATACCGGGTCATGATTGTTGCCAACGCCGCGTCACACAATTGATCTTCCTGATTTGCTGAAAACTGAGATTTTGAAGATGTTCCTTCTTTATATGCATATTACCTGTAGCCCCCAAATCTTAAGAAGGGAGCGTAGTAACAACTTAAGACTTGCTTCAATATAAATGTTGCAACCTTGAAGAAATCCAGGTTGTTCATCTCAATCATTAGTCAAAACTGAATATTCCACATATATATCCCCCAAGTGCCGGGTTGTCATGCTTGCAGCAACCTGGGACTTGTAATTGCCTTATGCTCATAAAAACTTCAACCAGTGTAGCCCCCAAGGGCCGGCTCATTACGATGTGATGAGTCGGGTCTTCAATAAGGCAAGTAAAAATGACTTTACATTAGCCCCCAAGTGTCATGGTGCATGCTGGCAGTGACATGGGACTTGCATATTTTGATGTAATCTCAATTTGAATAATGTAGCCCCCAAGTGCCGGGTCGTAAGCCTGCAGCGACTCGAGACTATTCCTTCCATTGTAGAATAAATCATATCCATTGATAAAATAATAGCCATTGCACTGAAGCGACTTTGAAAACCTCAATCATAATACTGGTTATTGATAACAATAAAAATCCAGCCATGCTGGCTATTCCAGATTTGAATAATATAATCTGATAGGAAAACCTCAATCATTCAATATCATCATGAAAATCCAGCCAATTTTGGCTATGAAAGATGTGAATACCTTATCAGTTGACAAGTAAATTCGGAGTTTAAATACTCGGCGGCTCTTGGCCGATGGCGACTTAATGCGCATTCATTGTAAGCCGGAATTTTTATAACCCGGCGGCTTATAGCCTTTGAGAAAATCCAGAATGGATAACCCTTTTGAAACATCAATTTTGATGATGAGCTTGAATTTATATGACATAGTTCTGCAAACCTTGCACAGAGTTTAAACAACATATACCCTGGCAACTTAACGTCCAAAGCCAGGGCGGGTAACAACCCAAACATAATATAGTCTTATGCAATTATGGAAAAGACTAGCATTAAGGCCATTCAAGCCTAAACATATTGGCAACTTAAAGTTTAAAAGCCAGGCCGGTTTATCAAACCTCGCATAACAAAAATAAATAACATACCCGTGATATGCGATTAAAAAACTGCCGGCTTACCATACCAATGCAGTAAGGGTGATAACCCAAAAACTTAGAAGATGATACTTCCAAGTACTTAATATCATCATATGCTGCCGGTTCACCATATACCTATGTTTGAGCTGTGCTGTGCAACAGACTCTCTTTGGTCTTTTTAACCCGGTCATTAAGCCTCCAAGTAGGTCAGAGCTATGCTCAGATGAAGTTATAATACTGGCTTGATAACCGAAATCCCAAGGTAATCAGAGCTGTGCTCTTATGAGATTATCATATTGGCTTTGATAACCCACAAGTGTAGGGGATTGCAACAGCTTTCGAGGGTAGAGTATTCAACCCAAATTTATTGATTCGACACAAGGGGAGCCAAAGAATATTCTCAAGTATTAGCAACTGAGTTGTCAATTTAGCCACACCTGGATAACTTAATATCTGCAACAAAGTAATTAGTAGCAAAGTAGTATGATAGTAGTGGTAACGGTAACAGAAGAGTAATGAAATCAAAAGTAATATTTTTGGTGTTTTGTAATGATTGTAACAATAGCAACGGGAAAGTAAATAAGCGTAAACTAGTAGATGGAAAGCTCGTAGGCATTGGATCGGTGATGGATAATTATGCCGGATGCGGTTCATCATGTAACAGTCATAACATAGGGTGACACAAAACTAGCTCCAATTCATCAATGTAATGTAGGCATGTATTCCGAATATAGTCATACGTGCTTATGGAAAAGAACTTGCATGACATCTTCTGTCCTACCCTCCCGTGGGAGCGGGGTCCTAATGGAAACTAAGGGATATTAAGGCCTCCTTTTAATAGAGAACCGGAACAAAGCATTAGCACATAGTGAATACATGAACTCCTCAAACTATGGTCATCACCGAGAAGTATCCCTATTATTGTCACTTCAGGGTTGTCGGATCATAACACATAATAGGTGACTATAGACTTGCAAGATAGGATCAAGAACACACATATATTCATGAAAACATAATAGGTTCAGATCTGAAATCATGGCACTCGGGCCCTAGTGACAAGCATTAAGCATAGCAAAGTCATAGCAACATCAATCTTAGAACATAGTGGATACTAGGGATGAAACCCTAACAAAACTAACTCGATTACATGATATATCTCATCCAACCCATCATTGTCGAGCAAGCTTACGATGGAATTACTCACACACGGCGGTGAGCATCATGAAATTGGTGATGGAGGATGGTTGATGATGACGACGGCGACGAATCCCCCTCTCCAGAGCCCCGAACGGACTCCAGATCAGCCCTCCCGAGATGTTTTAGGGCTTGGCGGCGGCTCCGTATCATAAAACGCGATGATTTCTTCTCTCTGATTTTTTCTCCCCGAAAGCCAATATATAGAGTTGGAGTTGGCGTCGGAAGGTTTCGAGGGGCCCACGAGGTAGGGGCGCGCCCGAGGGGGGGCCCCCACCTCGTGGACAGGTGTGGGCCCCTGGTCTTCATCTTTAGCGAGGATTTTTATTATTTTTCTAAGATGTTCCGTGGAGTTTCGGTCATTCTGAGAACTTTTGTTTTCTGCACATAAAACAACATCATGGTAATTCTGCTGAAAACAGCGTCAGTCCGGGTTAGCCCCATTCAAATCATGCAAGTTAGAGTCCAAAACAAGGGCAAAAGTGTTTGGAAAAGTAGATACGACGGAGACGTATCAACTCCCCCAAGCTTAAACCCTTGCTTGTCCTCGAGCAATTCAATTGACAAACTGAAAGAGAAAAAGAAAAACTTTTACAAACTATGTTTGCTCTTGTTGTTGTAAATATGTCAAGCCAGCATCCAGGTTTTCAGCAAAGATTATAACTAAGCACATTTGCTATAATTCTCAGGTCTCATGTTTACTCATATCAATGGCATAATCAACTAGCGAGTCATAATAATAAATCTCGGATGACAACACTTTCTCAAAACTATCATAATATGATATAACAAGATGGTATCTCGCTAGCCCTTTCTGAGACCGCAAAACATAAATGCAGAGCACCTTTAAAGATCAAGGAATGACTAGACATTGTAATTCATGGTAAAAGAGATCCAATCATAGTCATACCCAATATAAATTAATAGTAATGAATGCAAATGATAGCTGTGCTCTCCAGCTAGTGCTTTTAATAAGAGGGTGATGACTCAACATGAAAGTAAATAGATAGGCCCTTCACAGAGGGAAGCAGGGATTTGTAGAGGTGCCAGAGCTCATTTTTGAAATAGAGATGAATAATATTTTGAGCGGTATACTTTCATTGTCAACATAACAACTAAGAGATGGAGATATCTTCCATGCTACACACATTATAGGCGGTTCCCAAACAGAATGGTAAAGTTTATACTCCCCCTCCACCAACAAGCATCAATCCATGGCTTGCTCGAAACAACGAGTGCCTCCAACATACATCAGGTCCCAGGAGGAGTTTTGTTTGCAATTATTTTGATTTAGTTTGCATAAAGCATGGGACTGGGCATCCCAGTGACCAGCCATTTTCTCGTGAGTGAGGAGCGGAGTCCACTCCTCTTGAGAATAACCGCCTAACATGGAAGATAAGGACATCCATAGTTGATACATGAGCTATTCGAGCATACAAAACAGAATGTTTATTTGAAGGTTTAGAGTTTGGCACATACAAATTTACTTGGAACGGCAGGTGGATACCGCATATAGGAAGGTATAGTGGACTCATCTGGAATAACTTTGGGGTTTAAGGGATTGGATGCACAAGCAGTATTCCCGCTTAGTACAAGTGAAGGCTAGCAAAAGACTGGGAAGCGACCAACTAGAGAGCGACAACAGTCATGAATATGCATTAAAATTAATAAACATTGGCTATAAGCACGAGTAGGATATAATCTACCATGAACATAAATATCGTGAAGGCTATGTTGATTTGTTTCAACTACATGTGTGAACATGTGCCAAGTCAAGTCACTTAAATCATTCAAAGGAGGATACCACCCCATCATACCACATCACAACCATTTTAATAGCATGTTGGCACGCAAGGTAAACCATTATAACTCATAGCTAATCAAGCATGGCATAAGCAACTATGATCTCTAATTGTCATTGCAAACATGTTTATTCATAATAGGCTGAATAAAGAACAATGAACTCATCATATTTACAAAAACAAGAGAGGTCGAGTTCATACCAGCTTTTTTTTCTCATCTCAGTCAGTCCATCACATATCATCATAATTGCCTTTCACTTGCACGACCGAACGATGTGAATAATAATAAGAGTGCACGTGCATTGGACTAAGCTGGAATCTGCGAGCATTCAATAAACAGGAGAAGACAAGGCAATATGGAATCTTGGTTAAATCAACAATAATGCAAATAAGAGCCACTTCAACAATTTAATCATGGTCTTCTCCTATCGACCCCCAAAGAAAAGAAAAGAAATAAAACTATTTACACGGGAAAGCTCCCAACAAGCAAAAGAAGAACAGGAAATCCTTTTGGATTTTCTTTTTAATTATTACTACTACAGCAGGAAAAGTAAACTGCTACTAATTTTTTGTGTTTTTCTTAAAGTTTATCAAACACACAAAAAAAGCAGAAAAAAGAAAATAAACTAGCATGGATATTACAGTGAAAAAGTATGAGCACCGACATCTAGCAATGAGTGTGTGTGAACATAAATGTAATGTCGGTGGGAAATATGTACTCCCCCAAGCTTAGGCTTTTGGCCTAAGTTGGTTCATTTCCAGGGATGGCCTGGCGGATACCCGTAGGTGTAGCTGGGGTCGTACTGCGATGAAGAGGACTCTGACTGCCACTGGCTTGCAGCCACCTCCGGATCCCAAGAATAAACAAACTGGCGTGGAGGCTCATATTGTGGTTCCGATTCCGGGGCTGGTGCAGGATTCCGATAGGCTTGAACGGCCGCCCACGAAACGAGGTAAGGACCTGCAGACAAGTTAAACAAAGAAGGAGCAGGCAAAGTGATAGTCTCAGGGTGATGTTCATCAAAGTACAATTTACATTTGAGCTCCCCTTCACGACTCTTAACAATAAAATCATATGCTAGCGTACTCTTATAATCTAGATAAGCACTAGGCAACAATTTTTCTTCTTTCTCAAAATGCCTAATAGGTATGCTAAAGTATTCAGCTAGGCGTGAAGCATAAATGCCTCCAAAGATGGGGCCCTTAGTACGGTTCAGACTTAACTGTCTAGCAACAATACCACCAATACTAATAGAGTTATTGCGGTATAAACCATGGAACAAAATAATAATATCAGGAACACTAAGGTTTCCACAGTTTCCGCGACCAATCAAGCAACGACTAGCAAATAAGGAAAAGTAGCATAAAACAGGAAAATGTATGCTAGTAATCCTTGCATCAGAAACCTTCCTGGTTTCTCCCACAGTGATAGTGTTAATAAATGCTTCCACTTCATTACGGTGTGGTTCATCTAAGGTACCCTCAAAGGGTATTTTGCAAACCTCGCAAAATTCAGCTAATGGCATCTTCTTAACAACGCCATATAAATGAAACTCTACTGATGGAGGTGATTCCTTAGGAAAATAGTAGAAGTTTTGCACGAAAGTATTAGTGAGTAAGAGATACTGATGACGTTGGTCGCGGAGGAAGTCGGTGAGGCCGGCATTCTCAATTAATAGATAGAAATCCTCATAAATCTCGGCTCTCCTCAAGAAGTCATCGGAAGGCTATTCACAGGGTCGGACCTCCGCAGTGCGAGGCAAATTGTATTTGGGCTTCTGTGCTTCCTCCTTTTGTTTTTCCTTTGAGCTTCGGCTCGACGAGCCCCTCAAAAGTCTCTTCATTATTTTCTGAAATAATCTGAAATTTTTAGTAACTTCAAACAAAAGTGAACCAACTTCAATAAAATTGATAACAACTACTCCTACAAGTGCCTAGAGTCTATATCATGCATTAGAACTATTTGGAACCATATAAATTTGACATGCAAGCTCAAGAACATGGTCACCTATGCAACACAAATTTGCAATGAATAAAGCACTAGAACAAAAACTAATTGGACCAATGGAGGAGTCACATACCAAGGAACAATCTTCCCAAGCAGTTTTGTGAGAGGTGCTTTGAGCAAGGAGATCGAAAATCACAGCAACGGGGGCTGGAACTCGTGTTTGAGCCAGATATTCGTGTTTGTGGGAGGAAGAAGTAGAGGATGTGTGCAGGAATAAGTGGAGGAGGGCCACCATGGGCCCATGAGGCAGGGGGCGCGCCCAGGGGGGTAGGGCGCGCCCTCCACCTCGTGGCTGTGGCAGCTCCTCATGTAATTTTTGCACAAAATCCTCAAATATTCCCGAAAAAATCATATTAAATTGGCATGACATTCGAGGACTTTTATTTCGGGATATTTTATATTGCATGATAAATCGGAAAATGATGTAAAAATACTATTTTTACTTTATTTCAACTAAGTAACAGAAAGTATAAAGATGGTACAGAAGGTTGTGCCTTCTAGTTTCGTCCGTCTCATGCTCATCAAAAGGAATCCACTAGCAAGGTTGATCAGGTCTTGTTAACAAACTCATTCCGACTAACATGGAACCGGAGAAATTTCGAATAACACTATGTTACCTCAACGGGGATATGCACATCCCCTATAATAAGAATATCATATTTCTTCTTGACAGTAGGAAGAGGAAATTCAAAACCTCCAAAAATAATCGATGGAACTTTTCCAATAGAATTGATACTATAAACTTGAGGTTGTTTCCTCGGAAAGTGTACCGTATGCTCATTACCATTAACATGAAAAGTGACATTGCCTTTGTTGCAATCAATAACAGCCCCTGCAGTATTCAAAAAAGGTCTTCCAAGAATAATAGACATACTATCGTCCTCGGGAATATCAAGAATAACAAAGTCCGTTAAAATAGTAATGTTTGCAACCACAACAGGCACATCCTCACAAATACCGACAGGTATAGCAGTTGATTTATCAGCCATTTGCAAAGATATTCCAGTAGGTGTCAACTTATTCAAATCAAGTCTACGGTATAAAGATAGAGGCATAACACTAACACCGGCTCCAAAATCACATAAAGCAGTTTTAACATAATTTCTTTTAATGGAGCATGGTATAGTGGATACTCCTGGATCTCCAAGTTTCTTTGGTATTCCACCCTTAAA
Source organism: Aegilops longissima (assembly GCA_021605205.1). Classification (NCBI taxonomy): domain Eukaryota; kingdom Viridiplantae; phylum Streptophyta; class Magnoliopsida; order Poales; family Poaceae; genus Aegilops; species Aegilops longissima. The sequence goes on from CM038677.1 coordinate 561,297,759, forward strand.
AGTATAATTGGCAAGCATGGTGGAAATTTCAGCTTCCGGTATCTTTCTTTTATTAGTAATGATATCCTTCATATACTTAGCATAAGGATTTGTTTTGAGCACATCAGTTAATCGCATACACAAAAACATAGGTCTAATCATTTCAGCAAAGCGCTCAAAATCCTCATCATCCTTTTTCTTGGATGGTTTGGGAGGAAAAAGGCATGGGTTTCTGAACCCATGGTTCTCTTTCTTTACCATGTTTCCTAGCAACAAAGTCTCTCTTATCATAACGTTGATTCTTTGATTGTGGGTTATCAAGATCAACAACAGGTTCAACTTCTACATCATTATCATTACTAGGTTGAGCATCATCATGAACATCATCATTAACATTTTCACTAGGTTCATGTTCATTACCGATTGTGTTTCAAAGATCGGACATAGATATATCATTTGGATTATCAGGTGGTTCAGCAATAGGTTCACTAGAAGTTTGCAAAGTCCTATCATTTTTCTTTTTCTTCCTTTTAGAAGAACTAGGCACATCAACATTATTTCTCTGAGAATCTTGCTCAATTCTCTTAGGGTGGCCTTCAGGATACAAAGGTTCCTGAGTCATTCTACCAGTTCTAGTAGCCACTCTAACAGCATAATCATTTTTCTTACTATTCATTTCAGCGAGCAATACCTTTTGAGCTTTGAGTACTTGTTCTACTTGAGTGGTAACCATAGAAGCATGTTTTCTAACAAGTTTAAGTTCACCTCTAACATTAGCCATATAATCACCCAAGTACTTAAGCATATCGGAATCATATTTCAACTGTCTACCAAAATAAGCATTAAAATTTTCTTTGTTTGACAATAAAATTATCAAACTCTTCCAAGCATTGTCTAGCAGACTTATAGTGAGGAATATCACCTTCATCAAATCTATAGAGAGAATTTACCTTTACTACCTGTGTCGGGTTATCGGGATCAGGAGGTTCTTCAATAGGTAATGGATCAAGATCATATGTTTCTTCAACAGGCGGTAGATTAAGACCATGTATTTCTTCAATAGGAGGTAAAGTCTTAACGTCTTCAGCTTTAATACCCTTTTCTTTCATAGATTTCTTTGCCTCTTGCATATCTTTAGGACTGAGAAATAGAACACCTCTCTTCTTCGAAGCTGGTTTAGGAATAGGATCAGTAATTGGCTCTGGAGCTGGCTGAGGAAGCGCCCAATTATTTTCATTTTTCAACATATTATTCAATAGAATTTCAGCTTCATCCGGTGTTCTTTCCCTAAAAAGAGAACCAGCACAACTATCCAGGTAATCTCTGTAAGCATCGGTTAGTCCATTATAAAAAATATCAAGTATTTCATTTTTCTTAAGAGGATGATCAGGCAAAGCATTAAGTAACTTGAGAAGCCTCCCCCAAGCTTATGGGAGACTCTCTTCTTTAATTTGCACAAAGTTGTATATTTCCTTTAAAGCAGCTTGTTTCTTATGAGCAGGGAAATATTTAGCAGAGAAGTAATAAATCATATCCTGGGGACTACGCACACAACCAGGATCAAGAGAATTAAACCATATCTTAGCATCACCCTTTAATGAGAACAGAAATATTTTAAGGATATAAAAGTAGCGAGATCTCTCATCATTAGTGAAAAGGGTGGCTATATCATTTAATTTAGTAAGATGTTCCACAACATTTTCAGATTCATAACCATGAAAAGGATCAGATTCAACCAAAGTAATTATATCAGGATCAACAGAGAATTCATAATCCTTATGGGGAACACAAATAGGTGAAGTAGCAAAAGCAGGGTCAGGTTTCATTCTATCTCTAAGAGATTCTTTACTCCATTTAACTAACAGACTCTTAAGTTCGTATCTATCCTGGCAGGCAAAAGAAGTTGCAGAAGATTCCATATCAAAAAGATAACCCTCAGGAATAGCAGGCATATCTTCATCATCACTTTCATCAACATACTCAGTTTCAATAGTTTCTCTCTCTAGACCTAGAAATTTGTTCATCAAGAAATTCACCAAGGGCACAGAGTATCAAGCATAGAAGTAGTTTCATCATAAGTATCATGCATAGCGAAGTGGCATCATCAATAACATGCGACATATCGGAACGAATAGCGTAGCGAGGCTTAGGTGTCGCAAGCTTACTCATAACGTAAGGTGAATCAAGTGCGAGATAGATGGCGTTCCTTACCTCCCTCGTAGTTGAGGGATAAATTTTTGTCTTGGCGTCTTTCAAGTTCTTCATAGTGTCCAGCAGATATAAATCCCAAGTAACTCAAAGAATAGAGCTATGCTCCCGAGAACGGCGCCGTAAATTAGTCTTGATAACCCACAAGTGTAGGGGATCGCAATAGCTTTCGAGGGTAGAGTATTCAACCCAAATTTATTGATTCGACACAAGGGGAGCCAAAGAATATTCTCAAGTATTAGCAACTGAGTTGTCAATTCAGCCACACCTGGATAACTTAATATCTGCAACAAACTAATTAGTAGCAAAGTAGTATGATAGTAGTGGTAACGGTAACAGAAGAGTAATGAAAGTAAAAGTAATATTTTTGGTGTTTTGTAATGATTGTAACAATAGCAACGGGAAAGTAAATAAGCGTAAACCAGTAGATGGAAAGCTCGTAGGCATTGGATCGGTGATGGATAATTATGCCGGATGCGGTTCATCATGTAACAATCATAACATAGGGTGACACGTAACTAGCTCCAATTCATCAATGTAATGTAGGCATGTATTCGAATATAGTCATACGTGCTTATGGAAAAGAACTTGCATGACATCTTTTGTCCTACCCTCCCGTGGGGCGGGTCCTAATGGAAACTAAGGGATATTAAGGCCTCCTTTTAATAGAGAACCGAACAAAGCATTAGCACATAGTGAATACATGAACTCCTCAAACTATGGTCATCACCGAGAAGTATCCCGATTATTGTCACTTGGGGTTGCGGATCATAACACATAATAGGTGACTATAGACTTGCAAGATAGGATCAAGAACACACATATATTCATGAAAACATAATAGGTTCAGATCTGAAATCATGGCACTCGGGCCCTAGTGACAAGCATTAAGCATAGCAAAGTCATAGCAATATCAATCTCAGAACATAGTGGATACTAGGGATCAAACCCTAACAAAACTAACTCGATTACATGATAGATCTCATCCAACCCATCACCGTCCAGCAAGCCTACGATGGAATTACTCACGCACGGCGGTGAGCATCATGAAATTGGTGATGGAGGATGGTTGATGATGACGACGGCAACGAATCCCCCTCTCCGGAGCCCCGAACGGACTCTAGATCAGCCCTCCCGAGAGGTTGTAGGGCTTGGCGGCGGCTCCGTATCGTAAAACGTGATGATTTCTTCTCCCTGATTTTTTTCTCCCCGAAAGCCAATATATAGAGTTGGAGTTGGCGTCGGAAGGTTTCCAGGGGGCCCACGAGGTAGGGGGCGCGCCCAGGAGGGGGGGCGCCAACCCTCGTGGGACAGGGTATAGGCCCCTGGTCTTCATCTTTGGCGAGGATTTTTATTATTTTTCTAAGATGTTCCATGGAGTTTCGTGTCATTCCGAGAACTTTTGTTTTCGCACATAAACAACATCATGGCAATTCTGCTTTGAACAAAGCGTCGATCCGGGTTAGTTCCATTCAAATCATGCAAGTTAGAGTCCAAAACAAGGGAAAAAGTGTTTGGAAAAGTAGATACGATGGAGACGTATCAGGCTTGATAACCGAATTACCAAGGTAATCAGAGCTGTGCTCTTATGAAATTATCATATAGGCTTGATAGCCGAATTACCAAGGTAATCAGAGCCGTGCTCTTATGAAATTATCATATTGGCTTGATAGCCGAATTACCAAGATAATAAGAGCCGTGCTCTCATGAAATTTTCATATTGGCTTGATAGCCGAATTACCAAGATAATCAGAACTGTGCTCTCATGAAATTTTCATATTGGCTTGATAGCCGAATTACCAAGATAATCAGAGCTGTGCTCTCATGAAATTTTCATATTGGCTTGATAGCCGGATCAACAGGGTAGTAACGCTATGTTCTCTTTGGCGAATACACCTATGTTTGAACAGGAAGCCCCCAAGTGATTTGTAAGAACGGCGTTGCGCCGGATCAAGAGGGTAAGCACATCTATGCTCATTGAGCAGGAAGCCCCAAGCCAATAAGGCAGGATACCCATGTTTGAACCGCGCATCATGGCACCAAGTTCTCTTTGGCAACCTTTTAATTTTTTCTGAGAACTCTAACTTTACGAGAAATGGATTCTTTTTGAACCGGAATTTTAAACCGGATATTGAGAGCTTCAAAGCTTCGTGAAAAACCCTTGAACCGGATTTTGAACCAGAATTTCTCCATCTTAAGACGGAAATTTTCTGACGGCCTTTAAATTTTCATCAATATAACAGTAATCTCCGGGGCCGGGTTATTTTTCCCTCCAATGACCCGGAGTTCTTGATTCACTGATACTGGCCAATTTTGCCGAGTCATTTCATTGTAGCCCCTGAGTCTTAAGACGACTCGAGGAGTTGTCTTGAGATTCTCCATATTTTACCGTGATAAAAACCGGTATGAGTCATTAAATAGCTCAGTGATATAAAAATCCACTTTGCATTTAGACAACTTGTCCTGCATTGGAATACTTGTAAGCCAGAGTAATTGCTCTTTTAAAGAAAGTAATATGTAACATAAAAATATGCTGGATGGATTTCCTTCATATGTCAGGCCGAAAATTATCCACCGCGGAGTTGATGATCACCACGGTGAAGCTGAAATCAATCACAGCCGAGTCGGCCGCGGGAGCAGACAGATGAGCCGACCGCAACATTGTAAGCCAGCACGGACGCGAGCGAGTCGGCCGCAAGCGCAGACGACGAGTCAGTCGCGTGTGTTGATGAAGCGGGGGGCGGCGACTTACTCACGTATCCGTCCAGCAGCACGGCACGAACAAGCGCTAGTGCAAAAATATTATTGGTGCACGCCCCTTGCGACACCTTTGTAACACATAATGGTCCTATGAAAAAAATACCACAGACCAGAGTAATTGTTCTCAAACAATTTAATATGTGCTGATAAAATACACAGAAAGGATAGCACCTGATATTTTTCGTCGGATGAACATGGACAGTGGAGTAGCAGTGGTCGGCTCACAGTGAGGCCACAAAGGAGCAGGCCGTGAGGGCGGCTCAGAGCAAGGCCGAGCAGCGGTGGCTTCGAGGTGGGGCGATTCCAGTGAAGCCCGGTGGCTCAGGCGAGTTTTTAAGACCGGGAGACCGGGCGAGGCCGTAGTGGCAGGCGGAACGGGCGGCTCATGGTGGCACCGGCGGCTCAAGACGACTCGAAGGCGAGAGCCACGATAGGAGCGGCGGGTCGAGGCCGGCGGCTCAAGGACGCGTCCGAGGAAACGGACAGCGGGGCCGTGGAAACCCGTGATGAGCGGCGAGGCACCGGGTGCGCGGCGCAGTCGGAGGCCGCTCAAAGCAATGGAGGCGCAGCCGGCAACAGTGGTGAGGGCGTTGCGGAGGCAGTAACCGCGGCGGCGGGTCGATGGAATAAGGGTCCAGCTGTGACGAGCCGGCAAGTAGTGGCCGGCAACAAAGCAGCCGGGGGCGAGGCCAGCGGAGGCAATTCAACGCCGGGTTGCAGAGGCGGGTCAATGTGCATCGGAGGCAGAGGCGGAGACCCGGAGTTCTTGAATGCAGCTCTGTAGAGGCCGGTATGTCAAACTTCTCCAGCTGAACAAAACTCCATAGCAAGCACAGGTTCGTTTGACTACAATAATGGCTTATTCGTTCAGCACCGTAGGAGCAACTCTTGAGCAAAATCAAGGGAACTGAAAACTCATTGTCACCACGACCCGTCGTCCTGCAGCTGCTGTGTCTGGGGGTTTTCTCCAATGAGTATTAGCGAGCAGGCAGTGCGCTTCACGATGGACTAACGAGGCATCATCTCGCAGTAGAGGGAGAGGCGAGTTGATTTTATGGGGCAGCTCTTGAACAACAGAACAGCAAGGCGGCTCGTGGCAGCGGGGCCGCACCAGCGACTCGGACGAGGCCGGCGGCTCGCAGACGAGGCCACAGCGGCGCGGGCAGGTCAAAAGTCGGCGGTTTAAAAGGCGCTGTGGCAGAGGCGGGCGCGGCGACTCGCCATTGGCGGCAGCTCGATGACCAGGTAGTAAAGGCGACGACGAACTGATGTCAGTTTGCAAGCATCGGCTCAACAGTATGGAGGCGAGGCCGTAGGTAGTAGAAGAAATGAACCGGCGAGGCGGCTCGAGACAGGCCTGATACGTCTCCGTCGTATCTATAGTTTTTTATTGTTCCATGCCAATATTCTACAACTTTTATATACTTTTGGCAACTTTTTGTACTATTTTTGGGACTAACATATTGATCCAGTGCCCAGTTCCAGTTCCTGTTTGTTGGATGTTTTTTGTTTTGCAGAAAATCCATATCAAACAGAGTCCAAACAGGATAAAAACTGACGGAGATTTTTTTGCAATATATGTGATTTTTGGGAAGAAGAATCAACGCGAGACGATGCCCGAGGGGGCCACGAGGCAGGGGGCACGCCCTAGGGGGGGTGGGCGCGCCCCTGACCCTTGTGGCCACCACGTAAGGTGGTTGGTGCCCTTCTTTCGTTGCAAGAAAGCCAATATCCGGATAAAAATCGTGTTCAAATTTCAGCCCAATCGGAGTTATGGATCTTTGGGAATATAAGAAACGGTGAAAGGCCAGAATCGGGAGCTCAGAAACAGAGAGAGACAGAGAGACAGATCCAATCTCGGAGGGGCTCTCGCCCCTCCCATGCCATGGAAGCCAAGGACAAGAGGGGAAACCCTTCTCCTATCTAGGGAGAAGGTCAAGTAAGAAGAAGAAGAAGGGGGGCCCTCTCCCCCTCTCTTCCGGTGGCGCCGGAACGCCGCCGGGGCCATCATCATCACCGCAATCTTCGCCAACACCTCTGTCATCTTCACCAACATCTCCATCACCTTCCCCCATCTATCTACAGCGGTCCACTCTCCCGCAATCCAATGTACCCTCTACTTGAACATGGTGCTTTATGCTTCATATTATTATCCAATGATGTGTTGCCATCCTATGATGTCTGAGTAGATTTTCGTTGTCCTATCGGTAATTGGTGAATTGCTATGATTGGTTTAATTTGCTTGTGGTTACGTTGCTATCCTTTGGTGCCCATCATATGAGCGCGCGCATGGATCACACCATATGGTTAGTTGTATGTTGATAGGACTATGTATTGGAGGGCAAGAGTGACAGAAGCTTCAACCTAGCATAGAAATTGATGCATACGGGATTGAAGGGGGACCAATATATCTTAATGCTATGGTTGGGTTTTACCTTAATAAACGTTAGTAGTTGCGGATGCTTGCTAATAGTTCCAATCATAAGTGCATATAATTCCAAGTCAGGGATGACATGCTAGCAGTGGCCTCTCCCACATAAAACTTACTATCGGTCTAGTAAAGTAGTCAACTGCTTAGGGACAATTTCGCAACTCCTACCACCACTTTTCCACACTCGCTATACTAACTTTATTGCTTCTTTATATAAACAGCCCCTAGTTTTTATTTACGTGATCTTTATATTCTTGCAAACCTATCCAACAACACCTACAAAGTACTTCTAGTTTCATACTTGTTTTAGGTAAAGCGAACGTCAAGCATGCGTAGAAGTGTATCGGTGGTCGATAGAACTTGAGGGAATATTTGTTCTACCTTTAGCTCCTCGTTGGGTTCGACACTCTTACTTATCGAAAGGGGCTGCAATTGATCCCCTATACTTGTGGGTTATCAAGGCCACGCGGCGAGTGGGTGAGCCTGTGGTTGAGCGGAGGCAGGCCGGGCAGCTCGGAGGCGGGGCCACGCACCACCGCGGCAGAGTAGTCTCGGTCGCAGTCATACCCGCTTCTGGATCGCGGGCGACCTGGTTGACCCACGTCCGCATCCATCTCCAAGCCGTGGCCTTCTTCTTTGGTAAAAATCCTTTGGTTGGTTTGACCTTTCGTTGGTTGTTCTCCACCAGTAGATCAGTGGCCATAACAGATGCCTTTTTTCCTCATTGGAATTTGGTCCGGCTTGTAGTAATAGTAGCAAGGTGTCCTCTCAGACTATCCACAATGGGAGTAACATAGGTAGTAACATCACACATATCTAGATAAAATAAATGATGTGGCAAGCAATAAATGAAGAAAGAGAGGAAAGTGGTAACATAGCTAGTTACTAGTAGTATGAGTAACATCACACATATCAAGGCAAGATGTGTCTATAGCCTAATAAATAAAGTGTTACATGTTACCGCACATATGTTACTCCCCACTATAAAGGTGGTAACATAGACTAGTAACATAGGCATGTTACTAGTCTATGTTACTACCCATTGTGGCTAGTCTCAGCAGATCGTGTGGAGCAGCAGCACTAGCAGCCGATCACATCAGCCCATGGCCGATCAGTAGGCGGGTCAATTTTACCTTCCCATGAAAAGTAGGAACGACGAGACGCCTTCGGTTTGGCCTTCCGCCACCCTGTGGAGTTTCCTTGGGACTTGTAGTGCCACAGGAAAAAAATTCTTCTATCTCGGTCTCAGCGATCTTCATGGTGCGTGCATGATGGACATCTAGTCCGTTCCAGCGACACGCGTCATCGTTCCAAAAAATATTCGATCTGGCTTTGAACTGGATCGCCTGTCGGTCATATCAACTTGGCAACTTTGCGGCGGCGTATCCGACGCAATTCTAGTTTCTCTTGGACCAAAACCTCGTCGTACATCGAGCTCCAAGGTTACTCATGATTCTTAGCATAGCATGGTGAATTCGCCGGCTCTGACCAAATTTCGTCCCATGCCGGTTTATCTTGCGTGATTGTTCCTACCGGCTCTTCTTTCCTCCGACACATCACGAGCTTCTCGATCCCTAAAGAAATCCCTCCAAGAACTCAACACCACCGTGCGCAGGCCCCATGGTGGGCGCCAACTGTCGTGGAATTGTCACGGCAGATGTCCTAGTGTGAGGACTTAGTCGTGAAACCATCGCACTAGGTTAGCTTAAAGGGGTTAAACGGGACAAAGGACACAAGAGTTTATACTGGTTCGGCCCCTTACGGTGAAGGTAAAGGCCTAATCCAGTTAGAGGTTGTATTACTTATGCTTCGATTACCAGGGAGCGAATACGCTTGACCTAGCTTTCGATCTGTTCTCTCCTTCCCTAAACCGCCGTCGGGTCGTCCCTTTATATACACAGGTTGACACCCGGCGGTTCACGGAGTCCCGGCCGGCTCATAAACAATGTGTCCGGCTCGGTGACTAATTACCCTTGCCTTACAACACAAGTCATACATATATGTCGGTTTATACCTATGGGCCTTAAAACGCCTCCTGGGCTTTGGGCCCTTAGTAAGTCTGCTTCATGAACCGCCATCTTCAATATCTTCATGGGCTTGTCTTGATGAACCGCCATAGGTATAACCCGGCCCCTCCTGGGCGGGTCATACCTAATAGTCATATCCCCAACAACGTTGCCCTGGTCTTGAAAGGGGAGGCTGAACAACAAAAGGTTACAGGAGGTTGTCGACGTTATGAGCTATTTTGGGAGAGAGATCCCGCATTACCAGAAGTTGTAAAGGAGGCCTGGGAATCTGTTGGTGCAATTGGAAACATGGCGGAACTACAACTCGCACTAGGTAAAACTATGTCAGCCCTAATATCTTGGGGCAAAAAGTTTGGTAATTTAACAAGGGAGCTTGCAAAGTCTCGTTCACAATTGGAGGAATTGATGAATATGAATGCTGACTGACAAGAAATTAGGGAAATAACTGACAAGATGAATGAATTGCTCTACTAGGAGGAGATGATGTGGCTCCAGAGATCAAGAATCGCTTGGCTTAAGGAAGGTGACATAAATACAAAATATTTTCAGTGCAAAGCAATCTGGAGGGCAAGGAAGAACAAAATCCGTGAGTTAACAGGCAGTATAGGAGTGGTGCACTCAGATTTCTCAGCCATGGGTAAAATTGCCAATGAATACTTTCATAATATTTTTATGGCAGATCCTAATATTAACCCAAGCCAGGTTGTCAATCTTGTTGCTCCTGTGATTTCAAAAGAGGATAACATAAAGATCTGTGCACCATTTAGCGAAAAAGAGATTTCATATGCTTTGTTTCAAATAGGCCCCCTAAAGGCCCCGGGCCCGGACGGGTTTCCGGCCCGGTTTTTCCAGCGAAACTGGAGTGTTCTAAAAGACAGTGTGATCACGGTGGTTAGTGAGTTTTTTCGCACGGGGATTATGCTGGAAGGTGTGAACTCTACTTCCATTACTCTTATTCCCAAGGTCTCTAACCCTGTGAGTATGTCTGACTACATGCCAATAAGCTTGTGTAATGTAATGTATAAGGTGATCTCCAAGTGCTTAGTGAATAGGCTTCGGCCTTTGTTGGATGATATCATATCACCGGAGCAGAGTGCCTTCATTCCAGGGAGGATGATAACGGAGAATGCTTTAGTAGCTTTTGAGTGCATTCACTATATAAAGCAAGAGAAAGATCCTTCGAAGAGCTTTTGTGCTTATAAGCTAGACCTCTCCAAAGCTTATGATAGGGTGGACTGGGTTTTCTTGAAGCAGGTGATGCAAAAGATGGGCTTCTCAGACCGATGGGTAGAATGGATAATGTCATGTGTCACATTAGTTGTAGCGACCTGACCCAAAATCGGTCAAATCTCTGTGTCTGTACCATCCCAAGATCATGCTGGTACTCACAGTACATCGATAAAGTAATCAAAGTTCAATCACACCTGAATATCATTAAACGATTCTCATATAGAGTCTTTATTACAAGGGAATAAATTTGGCTCAAGGCCAACTCATGAGAAATAAACTACAAATGCTGCGAAGCGTCGAAGGTAAGCGAGTCCATCCGACTCAAAGGGCAATCGCTAAGCGGAGCGTAGCCTCACTCCCGATCGAATATATCTCTCGCAACATAATACGTTGCAGCCATGTAGGTCAGCTTTTGGAATAAGTGGCAAGTCATGAAGAATAACAAAATAAAGTTACTAACACTATATGCATTTTTGGTGTGGAGCTCTAAGTTTCATCATTTTGCGAAAAGCAAATTTTATCCTACTACAAAGGACTTGCTTGCAAATTACTACAATTATTGGTAGTTATTGAGATGGTTCCGCCAACCAATATCTCGCTCCCAAATTATTAAGTCATAAACCCTCAAATTATTTCATTAGTTTTAGTGTTGAGATATCCGAATACTTCCAAGTTCCAGAGGCTCAAATGTCCGTGAATCGGGACACGGCTAATCGATTAGATCTTTAACTCTGCAGAGGGTTGCGACTTTCCCATAAGAATCATTCCCTCCTTTTAAAGTCTTCGCACTTCATGGTGTTTGAAGACGGACGAATGAAACAGGTCTTCCAAAGAGTTCTTCCGCCACCGCCGGTACCCATCCAATCCTACCGTTCGTCTACTTCTCGTAGTACCGTCCAGCCAGCGTCACTACTAGGGTCAACCCAGCCAGAGCCCATAATGGCTTGCGGCTGCATGTAAGCTTCGGTCATGGGGCATCCATCCTTCTCTTCGTGGCTGGGTGAAGCTTTCCGCAGATGTCATGGCGCTTCTCCATGCATCCCGCCACCACTGGGTGCTCCAGGTGCCCGTCGGCCGCCCTCCACCCAAAGAGTGATTTTCCAAGTCCATCTTGATCATTGTAGTTCATGGGGTTGTCATCATCATTGACTCTCACATCTTGCTTATGAATATCACTCATACCCAAAACCGCTCTACAAGCATAGCAAAGTAACTACTACGTCCGGGGTCATAGTAACAAGGGATTGGTTCATCCTACCACATGATACTACTCAAGTTTAATGACTTCAAGATTTCACTCTGCATGCATGGTGGGGTGGTGACAACTACTAATGCACAAAAACATAGGTATAGAAATAACATGATCAAAACTTGCCTTGCCGATGATCCTCGTAAGCTAAAGAGTCGAGTAGCAAGCTTAGCACTCTGAAACTCTACCGAGACAAACAATAACACAATAAGCACAAAGCAATAGGATCACACAACAAAACAAAAGTAACATAACACAACAAAACAATCAAAACCAAATCCAAAAAGAAAACTCAAAGAAACCAATTCAAGTTTTCCCTACTCCAAACAATAACAAAAATAGTTTTTATATGACAAAATTCCTTAATATAACCTAATCATGGTTTTAAGTTAACTTAACAGAAAAGGTTTCACTAAGCAACTAGGAGCAAAAAGAATTAATTAAAAGGTATTATAAAACTCATTTTAGGCCTAATCCAATTTCTATTAAGAAAATAATTTAAAACTTTTATTAATTATAAATAAAAGTTCATCTAATGGAGTGACAGAAACTAACCTAGAATAACTAATCACAAGTTAAAATAAATTCATTTACTAATTAATTAAATAGGAAAACAGAACTAGTTAATTAATTAGGATTAATAGGATTCTGTCTATAACTAATTATTTATTAATCCTAAAATACCCAAGTTAATTTCTAGGGTTTGGCAATGTCAAAATAAAGTGGTGACAAAAGAATCATGCAAAATAATTTTTCTAACTAAAGTTATAGCAGATTTACTATTCTGACTAAAACTAAATTAAAGCATTTTAATTATTTTCAACATAGCTAAATATATATTCTACAGAAACTACATAAAATTTGCAATCCAACAAAAAAGAATCATCTAAAATATTAAACAGAATAAAAGATATACATTTTGAAAACAGAAACTATTCGCTAAAACAGAAAATCAAAATAAAAGAAAAAAGGCCTAATGGGCCTATATCGTATACAATATGTTAGATAGCCTAACGGGCTCTAGGGTTAACTAAAACGAACCGGCCTAAAATAAAATAAACCTAACTAAAACTAAACCAATTTGAACCGCCGGTTTTCTAAATAAAACCTAACCCTTGGGGCTTCTAATCGGGCCGTTGATCTAAGATCGGACGGGAGGGGATGTTGGGGCTTACGGACTCGGCGACGGCAATGGCGGCGAGAGTCGTCGGGCGTCCGAGGCGTCGGGAGCTCCGCGAGTCGTCGGGAGCTGCGACGAGGTCGGGAGGGTTCGGTGGTGTTGGGGTTGGTCGGGGGCTAGGGCGTCGTCGGCGGCGACAATGGCGGCGGTGGCGAGCTCGGGTTCAGCGACGTCGAGCGGGAGGAGAGGGGGTGCTGGCGGGGTCTCGGGGAATGGGGTCTGCGAGCTCGGCTCTTATAGCACAGGGGTCGGGCTCGCTTGGAAGGGATCAGGCGATCGGGGATCCGGATCCTTGGGATCCGGTCGATCTCAGCGAGGTCGTGGCGTGGGCGGGGAAGAAGAGGGCGGGGCCCACGGTCAGCGAGAGAGAGAGGGGCGAGGGGTCGGGTGGCCGAGGCCTAGCGTCTTGGCGCGAGGCGAGGAGCTGGGCTGGCTCGGCTCATTGGGCTGGCCAGATTAGGCCAGGCTGGCTGGAGCTGGCCTTGAGGCTGCTGGGAGAGAGTCTTGCTGGCTGGGCTGGCTGGGTGGCTTTGGTGGCGCCCAGGGTTTTATTTTTATTTTTTACAATAAAACAAAAACAAAAATAAAACCCTATCTATAAATATTTTATATAGGGTATATATATACCAAAATGATCAGGGGAATATTCCCTTTCATTTGAACATTTTTCCAAAGGCAAAATCCAAACTTCATAAAAATCTATTTTTTCAAATTCAAATAAATTTCAGATTTGAATCCAAATCTTTTGGCATTGTTTCCTCTGATATTTTTGGAGTGTCATGTTTGCTCCTCTCATACTTTTGATCAAGTATTCATCAGGCTTAGTTTTTGAAATGTTTCCCACATGCCAAAGTTTGAAATTCAAATTCAAAACTCAAAATTCTCTGAAACTTCAAATGGCATTCAAATTCAAACAGGATGCATAGGATGCTTAGCTATAATTGTAAAACATTCCAAATAGGAAATTTGGGATGTTACAAACCTACCCACCTTAAGATGAATCTCGCCCTCGAGATTCGGGTTGGCTAGCAAATAGGTGCGGATGGTCTCGACGAAGATCTTCTTCGCGTTCCCAGGTGGCTTCTTCCTCGGTGTGGTGACTCCACAGCACCTTGCAAAATTGATGACCTTGCTGCGGGTGACTCTGCTTGCAGTCTCGAGAATTCGGACGGGTTTCTCCTTGTAAGTCGATCACTTTGTCAAGTCTGTATGGCCTCTAGGGGCCTTTGTCTCTCAACGGAACATCGGCCATGTCGGCATGACACTTCTTCACCGAGAAACATGGAAGACATCATGAACTCCGGACAATCCTTCCGCAATTCTAACTTGTATGCAACTTCTCCACGACGTTCGAGGATTTTGTAGGGGCCAATGAATCGGGTGCTAACTTTCCTTGACTCCAAACCTCTTGATTCCACGAAGTGAGACACACGAAGATATGCTCGGTCTCCCACTTCGTAAGTTACTTCCTTGCGCTTCTCGTCGGCATAACTCTTCCATCTCGATTGTGCTATCTTGAGCTTGTCTCGAATCAGCTTGACTTTCTCTTGAATCCTTGATAAGGTCGGAACCGAAAAGTGATCGATCTCAACACTATCCCACAAAGAATGGTGTTCGCACCTCCTTCCGTATAGAGCTTGAAGGGGCCATCTTCAAACTGGATTGATAACTGTTGTTGTATGAGAACTCTGCGTCGGCAAATTATCATCCCAGCTAGACCCATAGTCTAGCACACAAGCTCTCAACATGTCTTCCGAATCTGATTGACTCTCTCGGTCATCCATCATCTGCGGATGAAAAGCTGTCTTGAATTCCAGCCTCGTACCCAAGGTTTCATGCAGCCGCTTCCAAAACTTTGAGGTAAACTCGTTCCCCTATCGACACGATTTTCCTCGGAACTCCATGCGCACATACGATCCTGGTCATGTATATCTTGGCCAACTTGGCACTGGTATAGGTAGTCTTCACGGAATGAAGTGAGCTACCTTAGTCAAACGATCAACTACTACCCAGATAGAATCATAACCTGAGCGGGTCTGGGTAATCCTGTGATGAAATCCATACCAAGTTTCTCCCATTTCCAATCGGGAATCGGCAAAGGTTGAAGTAACCTGCTGGCTTCGATGTTCGCTTTTACGTTGACAAACATCACATCTTGCTACGTACTCGGCAATGTCCTTCTTCATACCTGCCCACGAAACTTTGCTTCAAATCCGGTACATCTTGGTGTTGCGGGTGAATCGAGTCTGGTGAATCATGAGCCTCTGAAGAATTAACTTCCGAGTTCGGGATCATTGGGCACATAAATCGATCCTCAAACCATATAGTTCCGTGTTCATCCTTACGGAATCCTTTAGCTTTTCCTTCCTCCATCTTTTGCTTAATCTCATCAATTTCCTTGTCCGACTTCTGGGCTTCACGAATCCTTTCGGTCAAGGTGGACTGAACTTCCAGAGTTGCAACAAATCCTTTCGGAACTATCTCCAGTCGGAGATCTCTGAGGTCATCGACTAACTCTTGGGGTAATCCTCCTGCTGTAAGAGTATTCACATAACTCTTACGGCTCAAAGCATCTGCTACAACATTAGCTTTACCGGGGTGGTAATGCAGTCTCATGTCGTAGTCCTTTATCAATTCTAGCCATCTCCTCTGGCCGAGGTTTAATTCTTCGTGTGAAGATATACTTCAAACTCTTGTGGTCTGTAGACATCACAACGGTTTCCGATGAGGAAATGTCTCTGTGTCTTGAGTGCATGCACTACATTTGCTAACTCCAAATCATGCGTGGCATAATTCATCTCATGAGGCCGTAGCTGTCCGGAGGCATAAGCTACAACCTTACCTTCCTGCATCAATACTCCTCCGAGTCCTTGAGAAGCGCCACAATAAACCTGGTATTCCTTGTGTATGTCCGCAAAATCAACATTTGGGCGGTGACCAACCGTTTCTTCAATTCCTGAAAACGGCTTCACATTCCTCGGTCCAAACATACTTGGCTTCCTTCTTCAACAGCTCAGTCATGGGCTTGGCAATCTTCGAAGTTCTCTATAAACCTCCGATAATATCCTGCGAGTCCGAGAAAACTGCGGATCTCCTTGGTCGAGGTGGGTGACCGCCAATCGGTGGTGATTCAACCTTGGTGGGATCAACTGCTATTCCTTCTCCTGAAATAACATGTCCGAGGAATCCAACTTCCTTCAACCAAAATTCACATTTGCTGAACTTGGCATACAATTGATGTTCCCGAAGTTTCTCCAGAACTAGACGCAAATGTTCCTTATGCTCTTCCTCGCTCTTGGAGAAGATCAATATATCATCCATGAACACCACGACAAACTTGTCCAAATACTCCATGAACACCTTGTTCATCAAATTCATGAAGTATGCAGGAGCATTAGTCAATCCAAATGACATGACGGTATACTCATATAAACCATACCTGGTGGTGAATGCTGTTTTGGGTATATCCTTTTCACGAATTTTAATCGGTGATACCACGATCAAGATCGATCTTAGAGAATACCTTGGCTCCAACTAGCTGATCAAACAAGTCATTGATCATCGGCGAGGGTACTTGTTCTTGATGGTTACTTCGTTCAATGCACGATAATCCACAACCATCCTCAAGCTTCCATCCTTCTTCTCTACCAAAAGAACTGGGGCTCCCCAAGGTGATGAGCTTGGACGAATATATCCTTTCTCCAATAACTCATTTATTTGATCCTTGATCTCTTTCAACTCATTCGGTGGCATCCGATAAGGTCTCTTGGATATTGGGGCTGTGCGCAATAGCTCAATCAGAAATTCAATGTCCCCGTCCGGTGGCATTCTGGTAATTCCTCCGGAAACACATCGGAAAGTCTTGCACTCTGGCACTTCCTCTGAACAACTCCGTGAGGGAATGCACTGATTCTTCATCTGGCTGTGCTGGCTACATACTTGATCCTCTTCGCTCCGGGTGGTGAGCTGGATAGACTTGCGGGCACACCAATGTTCCTTCAAACTTTGACAACCAATCCATGCCTAGGATTACATCCAAGGTCTGGGTTTCCAACACTATGAGGTCCACGGGAAATTTGTGGTTCCCGATGTTGAGGGTTGCGGGACAGCCTACTCCGCCATCATTTCTCCTCCTGCGAACCGACGCGAAGGGGCTTCTAAGGGTTCTAGTCGCAACCCGTACTTTTCCACAACTACCCTTGATATGAATGAATGCGTTGCACCGAATCAAAGAGAACCAAAACTGAGCGTGAATTCAATAAAACTTACCAACCACGATTATCGGCTGATCATAGACGTCCTCCACGTCGATGTGGTTCACCCGAGCACGGGAAGCGGATTTGGCTTCTTCATCGAGCCTCCATTGCCATTGCCATTCTTCCGCTTGGCCTCCGGCAGTCGGTGGCGTAGTGCCTGCCTTCGGCACTTGAAGCGGTGATGTGGCTCAGATCCTTCGAGCCGGGCAGAACGGTGCTGATTGCCATTACCATTTCCATTGCCATTGCCATGGCCTGACTTGTTGTCCTGGCTGCGGTTATTCCCATTTCCTCCATGGTTATGAACTCCATGGTTATGATGGGTGTGCCCTCCTGAGTACGGTGCATAGCGGGCTTCGCTGAGCTCTGAGTTGTGCTTCCCTGGCTGTACTTCCGCTATGGCTTTCTATCTGCTGCTGCTTGCCTTCCGAATGGTGGCCTTGTCTACCAGCTCTCGGTAGTTGTTGAAAGTAGCCACAATAAGCTGCATGCTCAGTTCATCATTGAGTCCCTCAAGGAACTTCTCCTGCTTGGCGGCATCTGTGGCCACATCATCGGGGCATAGCGGCGAGCTTGCTGAATTCATCCATGTCTTGTGCCACAAGACGGTTCCCCTGGCGCAAGTTTCGAACTCACGCTTCTTCGACTCATGGCTCCAGTGAGACATGAGCGGTCTGAAGGCTCTGGAATTGATCCCATGTGATGCCACCCATGGGAAAAGTGGCGGTGTAATTCTCCCACCAAGAAGCTGCAGGTCCATCCGGTTGGTGTCGCAAAGCGCACCTTCTCAAATCGGTGCATCCAACGGTGACTAGCTCCTTCCGATTTTGCGGAGCCAATCATCAGCCACAATCGGCTCAGTGCTACTAGAGAACACTGGCGGATTCAACCTCAGAAATCGAGTCAAGTTGTCCACAGTGGGTGGTGGCGGTGGCGGTGGATTGTTGGCGGTGTTGTTCGATTACGAATCGGAGCTGCATCGATGCATTCTCGCTGCTTGGAGCAGCTGGGTGAGCTCGGCGGAACCCAAAGGTCACGTCTCGGAGGCATCTGGTGTTTTGGAGGGGATGAGAAATTTAGAATAGAACAATGATCTATGAGAAATACACTACCCATATGAATGCACAATCATAACACACCAATCATTTATTCATTCCACTCAAACATGGTTCAAACTCGATTACAAAAGCTCATGACTAATCGAAGGGAAAACATCGGCCTAACTGATCGACGAAAAAGTAAAAGATAACATGGTGGTCGACTAAAAGTCTTCATCGATGGCGCCTCCTCTTGGGGTTTCCTTCGGTGGTACTCCTTGAAATCCTGATCATTGCTCACGAGGGTGCTTCATCTCCACTCGGGTAAAGGTCCTCTCCAAGTCCATCTTTTCCTCAATCGCGGCAAGCTTCATCTTCGGTCGTCGACTATCTCCATGAAGTCCGTGATTTCTTCCTCATAGCCAAGGAAGTCTCGCGTGCCTTCTCCTCCGATTCGATTCGCGGAACAAAAGCTTCCGGTGTGTCTTGAGTTACGGCGAGTCCAATCTCCGTTTCTGAAGACACTCCAAGTCCCGGATGTATGAGAGAGTGGAATCGTCCTCAATGGTACGGATGATATCTCCATTCCTTGCCTGCGAGAAACCATGGCGAGGTCTCGAGTGATCGAGCTCGGCCTGTACTCCTCTCGGAGATGTCCAAGTGCTCGTAGATCGCCACGTCCCTTCCGATGATCCAGTTGAACTCGGTGAACTCAAAGTTGATAGGCTCCGTGTGTCCTCCAAAGGTTCTCCACAGGATATGCACTTCAATCCTGTGGCGGGTGTCCGTCGGAAGTGCATTAGTGGGTTTCCGTGATCGAGGGTAGAGCTATCTTCAGCTGCTTCACCATCTGGACCAGCTTTCTTCGAAGGGCATCGTCTCATCGGGCCGGCGTAACTCCGTAGCAAACTGGGTTGAACTCGGCGCCATCTAGAATGTTGCAAAGGGAGAAGAGTCGAATTGAGCAGGGAAGAATTATAGAATGAAAAGGGTTCAAAGTAAATGGTCTCTGCTATGGCTTTCCGATCCTAGGGGTTATGATCCTACGGTCAGCGTGTGCTCGATACCATCTCTGAGCGACCTGACCCAAAATCGGTCAAATCTACGTATGCATACCATCCCAAGATCATCTTTGGTACTCACAAGACATCGATAAAGTAATCAAAGTTCAATCACACCTGAATATCATTAAACGATTCTCATATAGAGTCTTTATTACAAGGGAATAAATTTGGCTCAAGGCCAACTCATGAGAAATAAACTACAAATGCTTTGAAGCGTCGAAGGTAAGCGAGTCCATCCGACTCAAAAGGGCAATCGCCAAGCGCGGGCGTAGCCTCACTCCCGATCGGAATATATCTCTGCAACATAATACGTTGCAGCCATGTAGGTCAGCTTTTGGAATAAGTCGGCAAGTCATGAAGAATAACAAAAATAAAGTTACTAACACTATATGCATTTTTGGTGTGGAGCTCTAAGTTTCATCATTTTGCGAAAAGCAAATTTTATCCTACTACAAAGGACTTGCTTGCAAATTACTACAATTATTGGTAGTTATTGAGATGGTTCCGCCAACCAATATCTCGCTCCCAAATTATTAAGTCATAAACCCTCAAATTATTTCATTAGTTTTAGTGTTGAGATATCCGAATACTTCCAAGTTCCAGAGGCTCAAATGTCCGTGAATCGGGACACGGCTAATCGATTAGATCTTTAACTCTGCAGAGGGTTGCGACTTTCCCGCAAGAATCATTCCCTCCTTTAAAGTCTTCGCACTTCATGGTGTTTGAAGACGGGACCAGATAAACAGGTCTTCCAAAGAGTTCTTCCGCCACCGCCGGTACCCATCCAATCCTACCGTTCGTCTACTTCTCGTAGTACCGTCCAGCCAGCGTCACTACTAGGGTCAACCCAGCCAGAGCCCATAATGGCTTGCGGCTGCACAGTAAGCTTCGGTCATGGGGCATCCATCCTTCTCTTCGTGGCTGGGTGAAGCTTTCCGCAGGATGTCATGGCGCTTCTCCATGCATCCCGCCACCACTGGGTGCTCCAGGTGCCCGTCAACCGCCCTCCACCCAAAGAGTGATTTTCCGAAGTCCATCTTGATCATTGTAGTTCATGGGGTTGTCATCATCATTGACTCTCACATCTTGCTTATGAATATCACTCATACCCAAAACCCGTCTACAAGCATAGCAAAGTAACTACTACGTCCCGGGGTCATAGTAACAAGGGGATTGGTTCATCCTACCACATGATACTACTCAAGTTTAATGACTTCAAGATTTCACTACTGCATGCATGGTGGGGTGGTGACAACTACTAATGCACAAAAACATAGGTATAGAAATAACATGATCAAAACTTGCCTTGCTGATGATCCTCGTAAGCTAAAGAGTCGTAGTAGCAAGCTTCGCACTCCGGAAACTCTACCGAGACAAACAATAACACAATAAGCACAAAGCAATAGGATCAGACAACAAAACAAAAGTAACATAACACAACAAAACAATCAAAACCAAATCCAAAAAGAAAACTCAAAGAAACCAATTCAAGTTTTTCCCTACTCCAAACAATAACAAAAATAGTTTTTATATGACAAAAATTCCTTAATATAACCTAATCATGGTTTTAAGTTAACTTAACAGAAAAGGTTTCACTAAGCAACTAGGAGCAAAAAGAATTAATTAAAAAGGTATTATAAAACTCATTTTAGGCCTAATCCAATTTCTATTAAGAAAAATAATTTAAAACTTTTATTAATTATAAATAAAAGTTCATCTAATGGAGTGACAGAAACTAACCTAGAATAACTAATCACAAGTTAAAAATAAATTCATTTACTAATTAATTAAATAGGAAAACAGAACTAGTTAATTAATTAGGATTAATAGGATTCTGTCTATAACTAATTATTTATTAATCCTAAAATACCCAAGTTAATTTCTAGGGTTTGGCAATGTCAAAATAAAGTGGTGACAAAAGAATCATGCAAAAATAATTTTTCTAACTAAAGTTATAGCAGATTTACTATTCTGACTAAAACTAAATTAAAGCATTTTAATTATTTTTAACATAGCTAAATATATATTCTACAGAAACTACATAAAATTTGCAATCCAACAAAAAAGAATCATCTAAAATATTAAACAGAATAAAAGATATACATTTTGAAAACAGAAACTATTCGCTAAAACAGAAAATCAAAATAAAAGAAAAAAGGCCTAATGGGCCTATCATCAGCCTCAATGCGTTAGATAGCCTAACGGGCTCTAGGGTTAACTAAAACGAACCGGGCCTAAAATAAAATAAACCTAACTAAAACTAAACCGATTTGAACCGGCCGGTTTTCTAAATAAAACCTAACCCTTCGGGGCTTCTAATCGGGCCGTTGATCTAAGATCGGACGGGGAGGGGATGCTGGGGCTTATCGGACTCAGCGGCAGCGGCGGCGAGAGTCGTCAGGCGTCCAAGGCGTCGGGAGCTCCATGAGTCGTCGAGGAGCTGCGACGAGGTCGGGAGGGGTTCGTGGTGTTGGGGTTGGTCGAGGGCTAGGGCGTTGTCGGCGGCGACAATGGCGGCGGTGGCGAGCTTCGGGTTCAGCGACGCCGAGCGGGAGGGAGAGGGTGCGGGTCTCGGGGAATGGGGTCTGAGAGCTCGGCTCTTATAGCCTGGGGTCGGGCTCGCTTGGAAGGGATCGGGCGATCGGGGATCCGGATCCTTCGGGATCCCACGATCTCCAGCGAGTCGTGGCGTGGGGGGGAAGAAGAGGGCGGGGCCCACGGTGTGAGAGAGAGAGAGGGCGAGGGTCGGTGGCGAGGCCTAGCGTCTTCGAGCCTTGAGGTGAGGAGCTGGGCTGGCTCGGCTCATTGGTGAACTTGGGATTAGGCGGCGCTGGCTGGGCTGGCGCTGGGCTGCGGAGAGGTCTGGCGCTGGCTGGGCTGGGGTGGCTTTGGCTGGCGCCCGGGGTTTTTATTTTATTTTTTACAATAAAACAAAACAAAAATAAAACCCTATCTATAAATATTTTATATAGGGTATATATATACCAAAATGATCAAGGGAATATTCCCTTTCATTTGAACATTTTTCCAAAGGCAAAATCCAAACTTCATAAAAATCTATTTTTTTCATATTCAAATAAATTTCAGATTTGAATCCAAATCTTTTGGCATTGTTTCCTCTGATATTTTTGGAGTGTCATGTTTGCTCCTCTCATACTTTTGATCAAGTATTTATCAGGCTTAGTTTTTGAAATGTTTCCCACATGCCAAAGTTTGAAATTCAAATTCAAAACTCAAAATTCTCTGAAACTTCAAATGGCATTCAAATTCAAACAGGATGCATAGGATGCTTAGCTATAATTGTAAAACATTCCAAATAGGAAATTTGGGATGTTACATTAGTTAGATACTCTGTTAACTTAAATGGAACCCTCTTGGATTCGTTTGCACCGACGCGTGGGCTTCGGCAAGGTGACCCGTTATCACCATTCTTATTCTTGTTTGTGGCTGATGGTCTCTCTTCAATCTTAAGGCAGCAAGTTATGGCTAATGCAATAACTCCAGTCAAAATTTGTCGGAGAGCTCCGGGCATCTCACACTTACTCTTCATAGATAACACTCTTCTATTTTTTAAAGCATCACAAGAACAAGCTTTGGAAGTAAAGAAGGCGTTGGATCTGTACAATACAGCCACGGGCCAAAGCCTCAACTACAACAAATGCTCGTTGTTTTTTGGTACATCATGTCCGGAATCAGTTCAAGCTGAAGTTAGGTTGGCTCTTCAGGTTACCAGTACTTCTTTTGAGGAGAGATATCTGGGGCTGCCAACCCCAGAGGGCCGCATGTCGAAGGGTCAATTCTAAAGCTTGCAAACCAGCCTGACAAAGAGATTAATTTAGTGAGGGGATGGACATTTAGCTCAACCAGGCAGGGAGACCTTGATCAAGTTGGTGGCTCTATCGCTGCCAACATATATTATGGGGGTATTCAAACTACCCTACTCGCTATGTGATGATCTTACTAGAATGGTTCGAAACTTCTATTGGGGGTCTGCAAAGGGCAAGAGGAAAGTGCATTGGAAAGGATGGGATCATCTACTGCAGCCGAAATCAAAGGGAGGAGTGGGATTCCAAGATCTTCGCCTTTTTAACCAGGCCTTGTTATCAAGGCAAGCTTGGAGATTGATCACTAGACCAGAAAGTCTGTGTGCTCGAGTCCTGAAAGCGAAATATTACCCAAACGGGAAACTAGAAGATATTGTGTTCACGGGTAACTCGTCATCTTCGTGGCAAGCTATTACTCATTGACTGGACCATTCGAAGAAGGGATTGCTTTGGAGGGTCGGTAATGGTACAAGTATAAGGATTTGGCGAGATAATTGTGTTGGAAATATGCCCTAGAGGCAATAATAAAAGCATTGTTATTATATTTCCTTGTTCATGATGATTGTCTTTTATTCATGCTATAACTGTATTATCCGGAAATCGTAATACACGTGTGAATACATAGACTACAATACGTCCCTAGTAAGCCTCTAGTTGACTAGCTCGTTGGTCAAAAGATAGTCATGGTTTCCTGACTATGGACATCAGATGTCATTGACAACGGGATCACGTCATTAGGAGAATGACGTGATGGACAAGACCCAATCCTAAGCATAGCACAAAGATCGTGTAGTTCGTTTTGCTAGAGCTTTTCCAATGTCAAGTATCTCTTCCTTAGACCGTGAGATCGTGTAACTCCGGATACCGTAGGAGTGCTTTGGGTGTACCAAACGCGTCAACGTAATCGGGTGACTATAAAGGTGCACTACAGGTATCTCCGAAAGTGTCTGCTGGGTTGACACGGATCGAGACAGGATTTGTCACTCCGTATGACGGAGAGGTATCACTGGGCCCACTTTCGGTAGTGCATCATCATAATGAGCTCAAAGTGATCAAGTGTCCGGTCACGGGATCATGCATTACGGTGCGAGTAAAGTGACTTGCGATAACGAGACTGAGCGAGGTATTGGGATACCGACGATCGAGTCTCGGGCAAGTAACATACCGTCGACAAAGGGAATAGCATACGGGTTGCTTGAACCCTTGACATCGTGGTTCATCCGATGACATCATCGAGGAGCATGTGGGAGCCAACATGGGTATCCAGATCCGCTGTTGGTTATTGACCGGAGCGTCTCGGTCATATTCGCATGTCTCCCGAACCCGTAGGGTCTACACATAAGGTTCGGTGGCGCTAGGGTTACTAGGAAGACTTGTATGTGATTACGAATGTTGTTGAGTCCCGGATGAGATCCCGGACGTCACGAGGAGTTCGGAAGGGTCCGGAGGTAAAGATTTATATATGGGAAGTTGTCAAGCGGACACCGGAAAGGTTTGGTCATATCGAATTATGGAGGGTCCACTGAAAGGTTCCGGAGGACCACCGGGAGGGCCACCCCTTCGGGAGGCAACTTGGGCTGCGTGGGAGGCAGCCAGCCCCTAGTGGGCTGGGCGCACCCCTCCCTTGGCCCATGCGCCTAGGGTTGAGGGAACCCTAAGGGGCGCCTTGCTTGGGGGCAAGCCCCCTCCCTTGGCCGCCCCCCTCTAGATGCATCTAGAGGGCCGGCCCCCCTCCTCCTCTCCCCTATAAATAGAGGGGTGAGGGGAGGGCTGCACACACCATTGAAGGCGCAGCCCTTCCCCTCCCCAACACCTCTCCTCCTCCGCATAAGCTTGGCGAAGCCTGCCGGGAACAGTCACTCCATCCGCACTGCGCCGTCGTGCTGCCATTGGAGTTATCTTCCTCAACCTCTCCTTCCTCCTTGCTGGATCAAGGCGAAGGAGGCATGCGTAAATCCCGTCACGTGTGTTGAGCGCGGAGGTGCTGTCCGTTCAGCACTTGCTCATCGGTGATAGGAATCACGTTGGGAACGTCTCCATCATCACCACTCCCTCGAACGCTTCCGTACTCGATCTACAAGTGGTATGTAGATGCAAACTCTCTCTCTTGACTCGTTGCTTAGTAGAACTCATAGATGGATCTTGGTGAAACCGTAGGAAAAATTTTAATTTTCTGCAGCGTGCCTACAAAGTGGCATCATGAGCTAGGTCTATCGTAGTTCTCTATTGCACGAGTAGAACACAATTTAGTTGTGGGCGTGGATCTTGTCAATTTACTTGCCGCTACTAGTCTTATCTTGCTTCCGCGGTATTGTGGGATGAAGCGGCCGGACCAACCTTACATGTGCGCTTCGTGAGACCGGTTCCACCGACTAACATGCACTAGTTGCATAAGGTGGCTGGCGGTGTCTGTCTCTCCTACTTTAGTTGGAGCGGATTCGATGAAAAGGGTCCTTATGAAGGGTAAATAGAAGTTGACAAGATCACGTTGTGGTTATTCGTAGGTAAGAAAACGTTCTTGCTAGAACCCAATTGCAGCCACGTAAAAGATGCAACAACAATTAGAGGACGTCTAACTTGTTTTTGCAGCAATTGTCATGTGATGTGATATGGCCAAGTTGTGATGAATGATGAATGACATATTGTGATGTATGAGATCATGTTCTTGTAATAGGAATCACGACTTGCATGTCGATGAGTATGACAACGGCAGGAGCCATAGGAGTTGTCTTTATTTTGTATGACCTGCGTGTCATTGAAGAACGCCATGTAACTTACTTTACTTTATTGCTAAGCGCGTTAGCCATAGAAGTAGAAGTAGCCGTTGGCGTGACAACTTCATGGAGGCACAATGATGGAGATCATGATGATGGAGATCATGGTGTCATGCGGTGACAAGATGATCATGGAGCCTCGAAGATGGAGATCAATGGAGCTTTATGATATTGGCCATATCATGTCACTACTATATAATTGCATGTGATGTTTATTATGTTTATACATCTTGTTTACTTAGAACGACGGTAGTAAATAAGATGATCCTTACAACAATTTCAAGAAGTGTTTCCCCTAATCGTGCACCGTTGCTAAAGTTCGTCGCTTCTAAGCACCACGTGATGATCGGTGTGATGGATTCTTACGTTCACATACAACGGGTGTAAGACAGATTTACACACGAAAACACTTAGGGTTTACTTGACGAGCCTAGCATGTACAGACATGACCTCGGAACACGGAGACCGAAAGGTCGAACACGAGTCGATAGAAGATACGATCAACATGAGAATGTTCACCGATGATGACTAGTCCGTCTCACGTGATGATCGGACACGGCCTAGTCGACTCGGATCGTGTAACACTTAGATGACTAGAGGATGTCTAATCTGAGTGGGAGTTCATTTAAATAATTTGATTAGATGAACTTAATTATCATGAACTTAGTCTAAAACTTTTGAATGATATGTCTTGTAGATCAAATGGCCAACGCTCATGTCAACTTGAACTTCAACGTGTTCCTAGAAAACCAAGCTGAAAGATGGCGGCAGCAACTATACGGACTGGGTCCGAACTTGAGATCATCCTCATAGCTGCCAGAAACAATATGTCCTAGAAGGACCGCTAGGTGGCGCTCCGTCCCGAAGAACCAAGACATTATGAATGCTTGGCAGTCTCGTCTTGATGATTACTCCCTCGTTCGGTCGGCATGCTTTACGCTTAGAACCGGGGCTCCAAAAGCGTTTTGAGCATCACGGAGCATATGAGATGTTCGAGGAGCTGAAACTTGTTTTCCAAGCTCACGCCGGGTCGAGAGATATGACATCTCCGACAAGTTCTATAGTTGTAAGATGGAGGAAAACAGTTACGTCGGTGAGCACATCTCAAGATGTCAGGTTGCACAACCGTATGACCCAAATGAATATTAACCTCCACGATGAGGCGGTCATTGACAGAATCCTCGATCGCTCCCACCAAGCTACAAGAGCTTTGTGATGAACTACAACATGCGGGGATGGTAAAGACCATTCTTGAAGTGTTCTCTATCTTTGAAGTCAGCCGAGGTTGAAATCAAGAAAGAACATCAAGTGTTGATGGTCAATAAGACCACTAAGTTCAAGAAGGGCAAGGGCAAGAAGAACTTCAAGAAGGACGGCAAGGAAGTTGCCGCGCCCGTAAGCAAGTTGCGGGAAGAAGTCAAAGAATGGACCCAAACCCGAGGCCGAGTGCTTTTATTGCAAGGGAGGGGTCCTTTGAAGCGGAACTGCCCCAAATACTTAGCGGACAAGAAGGCCGGCAACACCAAAGGTATATTTGATATACATGTAATTGATGTGTACTTTACCGTACTCGTAGTAACTCCCAGGTATTTGATACGGTGCCGTTGCTCATATTTGTAACTCACGGCAGGAGCTGCGGAATAAGCGGAGGCCGGCAAAGGGCGAGGTGACGATCTTGGCGTCGGGAATGGTTCAGTCGGTGTGATCGCCGTCGACACGCTACCTCTTCATTTACCTACGGATTAGTTATGAACCTTAATAATTGTTATTTGGTGCCAAGTTTGAGCATGAATATTGTATCGGATCTCGTTTAATGCGAGATGGCTACTCATTTAAATCCGAGAATAATGGTTGTTCTATTTATATGAGAGATATGTTTTATGGTCATGCTCCGATGGTCAATGGTTTATTCTTAATGAATCTCGGCGTAGTATTACACATGTTTATAGCGTGAATACCAAAAGATGTAAAGTTGATAACGATAGTCCCACATACTTGTGGCACTTGCCGCCTTGGTCACATTGGTGTCAAGCGCATGAAGAAGCTCCATCTTGATGGACTTTTGGAGTCTTTAGATTATGAATCATTTGACACATGCGAACCATGCCTCATGGGCAAGATGACCAAGACTCCGTTCTCCGGAACAATGGGCGAGCAACCAACTTGTTGGAAATCATACATACCGATGTGTGCGGTCCAATGGCGTTGAGGCTCATGGAGGATATCGTTATGTTCTCACTCTCACGGATGACTTGAGTAGATATGGGTATGTCTACTTGATGAAACACAAGTCTGAGACCTTTGAAAAGTTCAAGGAATTTCAGAATGAAGTAGAGAATCAATGTGACCGAAAGAGAAAATTCTTACGATCAGATCGTGGAGGAGAATATTTAAGTCACGAATTTGGTACACACTTAAGAAAATGTGGAATCGTTTCACAACTAACGCCGCCTGGAACACCTCAGCGTAACGGTGTGTCCGAACGTCATAATCGCACTCTATTGGATATGGTGTGGTCTATGATGTCTCTTACCGATTTACCGTTATCATTTTGGGGATATGCTCTAGAGACAGCTACATTCACTTTAAATAGGGCACCGTCTAAGTCCGTTGAGACGACACCGTATGAATTATGGTTTGGGAAGAAACCTAAGCTGTCATTTCTAAAAGTTTGGGGATGCGATGCTTATGTCAAGAAACTTCAACCTGAAAAGCTCGAACCCAAGTCGGAAAAATGCATCTTCATAGGATACCCTAAAGAAACCATTGGGTATACCTTTTACTTAAGATCCGAGGGCAAGATCTTTGTTGCCAAGAACGGATCCTTTCGGAAAAGAGTTTCTCTCGAAAGAAGTAAGTGGGAGGAAAGTAGAACTTCGATGAAGTACTACCTCTTGAACAGGATAGTGGTGCAGCTCAGGAAAATGTTCTGTGGTGCCTACACCAACCAAGAGGAAATTCATGATGATGATCAAGGTACTTGGATCAAGTTGCTCTGAACCGTGGGTCCACTAGGACACGTTCCGCACTGCAGTGGTGCGGCAACCCTGTCTCGAAATCATGTTGTTAGACAACAATGAACCTTGAACTATGAAGAAGCGATGGCGGGCCCAGATTCCAACAAATGGCTAGAAGCCATGAAATCTGAGATAGAATCCATGTATGAAAACAAAGTGTGGACTTTGGTGACTTGCCGATGATCGGCGACGATAGAAAACAAATGGATCTTTAAGAAGAAGACGGACGCGGATGGTAATGTCACCATTTATAAAGCTCGACTTGTCGCTAAGGGTTATCGGCAAGTTCAAGGGATTGACTACGATGAGACTTTTTCTCCGTGGCGAAGCTTAAGTCCGTCCGAATCATGTTAGCAATTGCCGCATACTATGATTATGAGATATGGCGGATGGACGTCAAAACAGCGTTCCTTAACGGTTATCTTAAGGAAGAGCTGTATATGATACAACCCGAGGGTTTTGTCGATCCTAAGAATCTTGACAAAGTATGCAAGCTCAACGATCCATTTATGGACTGGTGCAAGCATCTCGGAGTTGGAACATTCTCTTTGATGAGATGATCAAAGCGTTTGGGTTTACAGACTTATGGAGAAGCTGCGTTTACAAGAAAGTGAGTGGGAGCTCAGGCATTTCTCATACTATATGTAGATGACATACTTTTGATGGGAAATGATATAGAATTCTTGGACAACATTAAGGCCTACTTGAATAAGTGTTTTTCAATGAAGGACCTTGGAGAAGCTGCTTATATATTAGGCATCAAGATCTGTAGAGATAGATCGAGGCGCCTCATAGGTCTTTCACAAAGCACATACCTTGATAAGATTTTGAAGAAGTTCAAAATGGATCAGTCCAAGAAGGGGTTCTTGCTCAGATTGCAAGGTGTGAGATTGAGCTCAGCTCAATGCCCGACCACGACAAAAGATAAAGAAGAGATGAGTGTCATCCCTATGCCTCGACCATAGGATCTATTATGTATGCCATCTTGTGTACGGACCTGATGTAAACCTTGCCGTAAGTTTGGTAGGAAGGTACCAAAGTAATCCCGCAAGGAACACCGGACAGCGGTCAAGAATATCCTGAAGTACACGAAAAGGACAAAGGACATGTTTCTCGTTTATGGAGGTGACGAAGAGCTCGTCAGAACGCAGGTTACGTCGGCGCTTAGCTTCGACACAGATCTGATGACTCAAAGTCACAAACCGGATACGTGTATATGTTGAATGGTGGAGCGATGGCTGGTGCAGCTGCAAGCGAAGCGTCGTGGCGGGATCTACATGTGAAGCGGAGTACATGGCAGCCTCGGAGGTAGCGCATGAAGCAATTTGGGTGAAGGAGTTCATCACCGACCTAGGAGTCATACCCAATGCGTCGGGGCCGATCAAACTCTTCTGTGACAACACCGGAGCTATTGCCCTTGCCAAGGAGCCGGGTTTCACAAGAAGACCGAGCACATCAAGCGTCGCTTCAACTCCATCCATGAAAATGTTCAAGATGGAGACATAGAAATTTGTAAAGTGCACATGGATCTGAATGTCGCAGATCCGTTGACTAAACCTCTCTCATGGGCAAAACATGATCAACACGAAACTCTATGGGTGTTCGATTCATCACAATGTAACTAGATTATTGACTCTAGTGCAAGTGGGAGACTGTTGGAAATATGCCCTAGAGGCAATAATAAAAGCATTGTTATTATATTTCCTTGTTCATGATGATTGTCTTTTATTCATGCTATAACTGTATTATCCGGAAATCGTAATACACGTGTGAATACATAGACTACAATCGTCCTAGTAAGCCTCTAGTTGACTAGCTCGTTGGTCAAAAGATAGTCATGGTTTCACGACTATGGACATCGATGTCATTGACAACGGGATCACGTCATTAGGAGAATGGCGTGATGGACAAGACCCAATCCTAAGCATAGCACAAAGATCGTGTAGTTCGTTTTGCTAGAGCTTTTCCAATGTCAAGTATCTCTTCCTTAGACCGTGAGATCGTGTAACTCCGGATACCGTAGGAGTGCTTTGGGTGTACCAAACGTCACAACGTAACGGGTGACTATAAAGGTGCACTACAGGTATCTCCGAAAGTGTACATTGGGTTGACACGGATCGAGACAGGATTTGTCACTCCGTATGACGAGAGGTATCACCGGGCCCACTCGGTAGTGCATCATCATAATGAGCTCAAAGTGATCAAGTGTCCGGTCACGGGATCATGCATTCTGATGCGAGTAAAGTGACTTGCCGTAACGAGACTGAGCGAGGTATTGGGATACGACGATCGAGTCTCGGGCAAGTAACATACCGTCGACAAAGGG
The DNA here is from genome assembly GCA_021605205.1 of Aegilops longissima. Lineage (NCBI taxonomy): Eukaryota > Viridiplantae > Streptophyta > Magnoliopsida > Poales > Poaceae > Aegilops > Aegilops longissima. Next base: position 561,329,121 of record CM038677.1, read on the forward strand.
AATAGCATACGGGGTTGCTTGAACCCTCGACATCGTGGTTCATCCGATGACATCATCGAGGAGCATGTAGGAGCCAACATGGGTATCCAGATCCGCTGTTGGTTATTGACCGGAGAGCGTCTCGGTCATGTGCGCATGTCTCCCGAACCCGTAGGGTCTACACACTTAAGGTTCGGTGGCGCTAGGGTTACTAGGAAGACTTGTATGTGATTACGAATGTTGTTGAGTCCGGATGAGATCCCGGACGTCACGAGGAGTTCGGAAGGTCGGAGGTAAAGATTTATATATGGGCGGTTGTCAAGCGGACACCGGAAAGGTTTCGGTCGTGTCGAATTATGGAGGTCCACGGAAGGTTCGGAGGACCACCGGAGGGGCCACCCCTTCGGGAGGCAACTTGGGCTGCGTGGGAGGCAGCCAGCCCCTAGTGGGCTGGGCGCACCCTCCCTTGGCCCATGCGCCTAGGGTTGAGGGAACCCTAAGGCGGCGCCCCTGCTTGGGGGCAAGCCCCCTCCCTTAACCGCCGCCCCCTCTAGATGCATCTGGGGGCAGCCCCCTCCTCTCCCCTATAAATAGAGGGGTGAGGGAGGCTACACACACCATTGAAGGCGCAGCCCTCCCTCCCAACACCTCTCCTCCTCCGCATAAGCTTGGCGAAGCCTGCCGAGAACAATCCTCCATCCGCACCACGCCGTCGTGCTGCCATTGGAGTTATCTTCCTCAACCTCTCCTTCCTCCTTGCTGGATCAAGGCGAAGGAGACGCCGTAAATCTGTCACGTGTGTTGAGCGCGGAGGTGCTGTCCGTTCAGCACTTGCTCATCGGTGATAGGAATCACGTTGGGAACGTCTCCATCATCACCACTCCCTCGAACGCTTCCGTACTCGATCTACAAGTGGTATGTAGATGCAAACTCTCTCTCTTGACTCGTTGCTTAGTAGAACTCATAGATGGATCTTGGTGAAACCGTAGGAAAAATTTTAATTTTCTGCAACGTTCCCCAACAAATTGGATATCGAGACCTTTTTCTTACAAACCCATCTCAGCACAAGGGAGGTGTCGAATCCGGTTTGTGGCAGACTTGCTAAACGAGAATGGTTCATGGAAGTATGATCAAGTGTCAAAGTATTTCGCTGCAGCTGATGTGTCTGAAATTCTAAAGATAAGGGCCTCCCCAAGGCAGGAAGATGATGTGGTGGCTTGGGGACCCGGTCGGTTTGGTCGATTCTCTGTCAAGAGCGCATATGATATGGTATTTGAAGAAGCACATAGGAGTAGAGCGGTAGCTAGCAGCACAAATCCCAGTGGAAACAGATCCTTATGGTGGTTAATCTGGTCAACGGAGGTACCTCCCACTGTCCGGAATTTTGCATGGAGATTAGTATCAAATAATTTGCCCACTTGGCGGAACAAGCACAATATAGGACTAGAAGTGTCCTCACAATGCCCAGTCTGTGCCTTGGTGCTGGAGGATAATTTTCATCCAATGGTGAGATGTCCACTAGCTCGACATATGTATGGTGCCATGGCCGAGGTTTGGAGATTACCGCCAATTGAAGCAATTAAGAATTAAGGCAAGGAATGGTTGTTCCAGGTCCTAGAAACACTTGATGAATCACAGCGAAGCATGATCTTATTCACCTTTTGGAGATGTTGGTATGTGCGGAATGAAGTGGTGCACCAAAAACCGGCCCCCCTATGGATGCCTCATGTAGATTTCTCCAAAGTTATTTGGATTCCATCATTGCAACCAGATCAAACTCAACTGCTGACCCGGGGAAAGGGAAGGTGAGCTTATCGTATGAGAAAAGGGGCGGTGTCCATGTATCGTGTTGAAGGTCATGAAGGTGGAATCCACCTTTCGAGGTGGTTCAAGCTTAATACGATGGATCGTATAATGTGGATGGCACAGCGGGTGCGGAATGATCCTACATAATGAAGTTGGCGGCGTTATTTTCTCGGCGTGCATAACAAGCTGTTTTCGTGTCGGGATCGTTGGAAGTGAGCTTTGTGGCTGCATGGAAGGACTTTCGCTGGCTCTTGAAATGACACTGCTCCCATTATCATTGAAATGGATTCGCTCTCTGCGGTTTCCATGATTCAAGGAAAGGAGGTGGATAGATCGGTATATGCTGCACTCATAAGGAGATCAAATTTCTGAGAGGTCTTAGAGAAACGTGTGTTATTCATGTAAGCCGTGGTCAATAATGCTAGTGACTATCTTGCTAGTTTTGCTAGAATTGAGCAGAGAACTATGACCTAGCTAGGCTCAGGCCCGCCCAGGGTTTTAGAAGGGGTACAAGCTGATTGTAAGGATCTTATGAATGAGTAATACAAGTGTTCATACCGCAAAAAAAATGCATAGATATATTAGTCTCGCACCCTCATCACCTATACAACCAGGCTCCCACCGAGTACTATCCCGTGCGTCTAATGTAAAGCATTAACTATGTTCCACACGAGAGCACATATGTGCACTGCTTGAAGCACACATGTGCTCCACGCGGGAGCATACTTACGGTCCATAAAAACAAAAACAAAACACAAAAGAATACAAAAAATCCAAAAGGAAAACTATAAAATAAAATAAATAGCAAATAAATCATTCCTATGAAAGAAACATCCAACGCGTGACATGTGATAGCGCGGCATGTGGAGTGCTGAAGCACTCGCTAGGGAAAGTGCCCTCTGTAGGGGGCACTTCTGGGTTGGTTGCCGCAAAACATCGGCTAGCTCATAGAGAGAGACGCTTTTAAAACATTTTATGTTTATTTTTTGGGATACAAAAGTCCTGGATACTTACCAATTAGCATTAAAAACTTTTGTAGACAGTAGGTGGTACTCCCTCTGCATGCATCTTTCGAATGCAAAGGCCGGGGTAAGCCTCCTTTTCAAAAAAAGGTGGTACTCCCATTGATATAATTACTTTTTGCTCAAATGAATGTATCTAGACATATTTCATTGCAAGATACATCTGTTTGAGCAACAACTAATATAGAATGTAGGGAGTAGAGCCAATAGGATTCTACCATGTAAACCGACTCAGGCTCATATAACCCTACCCCTTGTCCATCTATACAAAGAGAGTAGCGGTATGCCAAGTCGGCTTGCTCTGTAAGCTCAACATGCCTCTCTCATACGAGACAACCACCATCAATACAATAAGACATGTATGAGCAAGGTATTACCTCGCCTTGGGAGCTAAACCTGGGTAATCCTATGTCTCATGTGCACCCAATCTAATACTCTATGGGGAGTCTACCCCATAATGATTATTATTGGAAATTCCACCGACATTGCCCCTTGTGCAAATCTCTAACAACTTGAGCCAGCGAGGGTCGGGAACTCCTAGTCACCGCCTTTAACACGTGGGAACACGCGACTGTGCAGACCCATTTGGTTCAGCAAGTCGGCCCTTCGCACCACTTCAGCCATATTGAAACTGGATAGCTCTAGTACAACAGAAAAAAAGGCTTCGCTTACTTTTCTCCCCTTGGGAGAAATTATCCCCAATTTCTTTAATGATTTTTAAAATGTTCATGTATTTTCTTAAACTTCATGAATTAAATAAATGTTCACAGATTTTCATGAATATTCATAAAATTCTTCATGTATTTTACAAATTTATAAATTTACAATTATTCACAAGTTAGAAAAACGTCAATGGATACAAAAAATGTGAACTCTAAAAATGTTCACGTACAAAAATATAAAATTTTGAAACAACATTCATCAATTTGAAGAAAGGGCACCAAATTAAAAAGAAAGTAAAATGGAGAAAAAAATCCAAAGGCAAAGAAATAAGAAGTGAAAAGAAAATAAGAAAATGGAGAAAGTAAAATTTCCACAGTAAACTAGTGACTCGGAGAGAACTACTAAAAAGAAACAAAAATATTTGTTTTTTGTAACACAGTACAGAAGCAGACACTCATACATATGTACATACACTCATCCCTATGAACACACGCATACCTTACCTCTATGAGCACCTCTAATAAACTAAGTCAGCACATCATCTTAAGATTGACGAAGTCGCCACCGACATCTTCATAGCTGATGGGAACGTCTCCTCTCACCGATCGCACATCGCCGGAAGGCCTAGAAGAAATTCATAAAAAATGCGAGCACCAGTGGGCAGGGGATACCACTATCCTCCTGACCATCAAACCACATGTTAGTTCCAAAACTGACGAAGAGGGCCTCCATGGGCCGGCCCATTAGAAGCAACGCCACTGTCGCGGGTGAGTATTTTCTACGGATAAGTTGTATGTCCCGCAACAAGCGGGAAATAGGATATTCTGCGAGCGTCATATAAGTTATCACAATCACGCCATGTCTCGCTAGCTATGAGATGGTAGCTCGCCTCACCTCTAGGGACCTTATTATAGTGGGTCGGCCTTCTAGGAGTTGGTTTTTTGTTCCGTTCATTTCTTCTGATTGTCTTTCGCTTTTGTTTTTCCCTTTTAGTTTGTATTTGTAAAAGTTATAAATATATATTATGCAAGTTACTTTACTCAATTTTGAACAGCTCATCATGGATTGAAAAATGTTCATGTAAAGTAAAAAAATTGTTCACATAATTATTAGAATATATTCATATCATTCAAAAATTGTTCGTCTATTTAAAGCATGTTCATGCATTTAAAAATATGTTTGGTAGTAATATTTAAACTATGTTTACATGATCTTAATTTTTGTTCGCATAATTTTGGAAAACAATTGTACCATTCAAGAAAAATTGATGGCACTCAAAAAAATATTTTAACACGTTAAAAATGTTCACATGTCTACAAAATATTTATGTCCTTTATAAAAATACTGAAATTGTTTCTAAAACTGTTCACCATGAATTTTAAAAATATATTGAATCTGCATTTACAAATGTTCAAAACGTATTTGGGGAAGTGTTTAACATGTATTTGGGAACATTTAACATGTGTAATAAAATGTTCAATCTATTTAATAAATATGGTCAATGTGCATTTAAAGAAATTCAACATGTATTTGAAAAATGAAAATATATCATGGCATTTCTGAAAAAATCAATTTGTGTTTTAAGAAATGTTTGGTGTGCATTTTAAAATATTCAATATAATTTTCAAAAATCTTGAAAATGTATTTGGCAAAATATACAAACAAGTATTTGGAAAATGCCTAACATGTATTTGAAAAATGTTCAGCATGTATACCAAGAATGTTCAACGTGGATTTAAATAAAGTTGACAAGAATAAAATGAAAAAAATATGGGAAACTCTGGAATAAACCGAAAATAATACTAATAAAAACCAACAAAGAAAACACTCAGAAAACAAAAAAAAGATAAAGAAATTAGGGAGGAAGAAATTGCATGGAAGTTCCTAAAACCAGCCTTACCGGTTTGTAAAACCTTCCCAAGACCACTCTATTGGGTCAGCTACCAAGACGAGCGCAAAGCCGTGGGCAGAGGCGAGATGGTGCTACATCTTGCAATAAGTAAGATATAACACTGGCGCGGTTATCATCGTGTTTCCTATTTTCTACTCCCTGTGGTGAATTGTCATTGATTCGAACAACAGGGATACACCCAACAAGTACCTGGCAGGACATTTAGGGGTTGTTTGGTTTAAGCCCCAACTAGTCCCACCAAAATTTTGGTATGATCAATGCAAGGGCATGAACAAATTTTTGGCAAGTCATTGTTGTTTGGTTTGTAGCAATTGTACCATCCCAAAAACTGACAAAATAGCCCTTTGTTTGGTTTGCAACCAATTATATCTTGATGGTAAAAACATATTTTTTTGCAAAATTAATAATTTATGTATAGTTCAAAATTAAGATGTAGTCTCCTATAATTTTTAAGAGGCATCCAATAGGAAAAAAACAAAAAAAAACACGTGATTGTTGTAGTCTGCACTAGAAAGTTTATATGCGAAGACAACTGCGTGCGTTTGCTAATCGCCGGAGGACCCACCGATTAATTACCAGCTAATGCAATCATAACAGCTGCGTGCGTTCTTTCCTCCTTCACAAGAAAAGCTCTTGTCGTTCCGTCGGCGCCGCCGCCGGTCCGTCCCATCTTCGATGGCCTAGGCCATGGAGGTGCGGAGGATCCACCCCCCCACCCCACCCCACCACCACCAGTGGGTGGGACCCTGTTGTCGTTCTTGTTAGAGTCAGCGTCGTCTTGGTTGGGGCTGTGGGGTGGCAACGACGTCCCTTAATAGAAATAATGTCTCCCACATTCTATCCCCGTCTTGATGATGCGTCTAGCATCGTCGGAGGGTGTGTGGAGGTTTGTCTCTGTCGGATCTAGCAGGATTCGGCCAGTGTTGGTCTTCGATGGATCTACTTGGATCCATTCTTCGTTCGTCTTCGTTTAGGTGTCTACAGGTTTAGTTCTTCTGATCTATGATTTTCTTCATCGGCGATGGTGCTACTCTGATGCACTAGTCTTATGGGGCCTTAGTACGACGACTTCCCGACTGTCTACTACAACAAGGTTTGCCCTACTCCGATGAGGGAGGGGCGATGACGGCGGCGCGCCTTCGGCTCGCTCCAGTGCTTGTAGTCATCGCTAGATGGTCCACGGGCATGGTTGTAAATTTTATTACCTCAATTGTTCTTTGTATTGACATGATTGAAGATGAATAGACTGGAAATTTCTCAAAAAAAAAAAAAAAAACAGTTGCGTGCATTTGCTAATCGGCGAAGGTTTTCTGCGTCGTGAGCTCGCCCACGCGCTGGCGAAAATTACACGGGCGGACCGCGGGTGCTCGTGGCGAGCCAATTTTTTGGTAGGGATCCAAACAATCACCAAATATTGTTTTTTTAGGGAAAACCATAGCTTTATAACTTAACCGTGCCTAGGCAAATCACTCATAGCACAAGCTGGTACTAGGAATGAAAACGAAGTGGAAACTTTCCGTTTTTCCGGTGAAAAAATGGAAACGAAGAGGAAATATGAAAACAGAACGGGAATTTGCAAAATGAAAGTGGAAATGGAATTTCTATGCGGAAACGGAAACAAAAACGGGACGGTGTTTTCTAGTGGAACAGGCGTGAAAACTGAACTTTCAGTTTCTGTGAATATGGAATTTTCGTTTTTTACTATAGACCTATGGCTGCTTGGTAGTCCAACCACCAAACAACACACAATTATACAATGAATAGAATGGATCATTTGAGCACAAATTCTACTACCACACATGTACTCAGCTTGACCCTATACGCAATTGTCCAGTACTACTACAATACTACACTAAGTTGCTAACATAATGATATTATTTTGAAGCTATGTTAACAATTCGTTAATTTTGTTTGTATTTTGTGTGTATTTCTATATGATTCAGGGGTTTTTTAAGTTCCGGTAAATGCCCACTTCTGTTTCCGTGTCTGCTTTGTATTCGCTCTGTGTCCGTTTCTGATAGTATCTGTTTCCGTATTCATTTTCGGGGTTTCTATATTCATTTCCGATTCTGCAAAAATATATGAAAATAAATGTGGTAGCACTCAATTCCGTCCGTTTACGTTCCATTTTCATCCCTAGCTGGTACATCAGAATCCCACCATACAGACTGGTTTGGTTCACACCATAAGACCCACACTAGCCAGTTCATGTGCAACAGTGTTTGCATCACGCCTACAAAAAGAAATTACATGACGCAAAAACCAGAGCTTAAGCCGGAGTTTAATGTCCTCGATGACAGCCGAATACGCGGATGAGTCGGCCTTCCACAAGTCCAGGGCATCGGTTAGCAGCTGTGAGTCCGTCTCAAATGCCACTCAGATCATACCTATATCGGCAGTTATAGCGATTGCATGTGCCATAGCATGGACCTCCGCGGCGAAAGCATCCCGAACATTCTCCTGCCTTCCAGCATGGGCAAAAGTAACTTCTCCTTCCACCGATCTTGCCACCACACCCCAACCTGCGTGTGTCTCTCCCGGAACAAAGGATCCGTCCACGTTAATTTTGATCATGTCATCAATCGGTGGCCGCCACTGCCCGTTGGTTAGCTTGACTGATGGATAGCTGAATATTCGTTGTCACTCTAAATATTGTTGGCTAGTCCGTTTCAAAAAAAAATATTGTTGGCTAGTCAATATTTTGGTAGGGTCAACATTGATTGTAATCCAAACAGGCCCTTAGCGCTAGGAAGACCTTGTGGGTTTGGGAATAGTTTGGACCGTTTCAACCTGCTTTTTTGTTTTGGAAAGCTTAAAGAAGGTTCCTGAACCTATTTTTATTTCGTTGTTGTTTTTTGTATTGTTTTACCAGAGCTCTCCTTGGTCATTTATTTTATTTTATTTTTTATTTATTTTATGAAATATTCTAAATTTCATAAAATTTTAAATATCTTAAAAATTGTTGGAATGTCAAAAGATGCTTTCTAAAAATAATGCTTGGAGTTGCCAAATTTGATCTTGTTTATCCAAAACAAATTATGTGCACAAAAAAGGGTAAAAATTAAAAAAAGAATATTTTCCAACATATTGCATTGTCAAAAAATATTCACAAATGCAGACGTTTGCCTTTAAAAAAAATTGTTGTTCTAAAAATGTTTAGGATTTCAAAAATTGTTGTCATTTTCCAGAAAATGCTCACATTTTTTGTGTTTTCTAATTGCTCAGAATTTTTAGAATGTCCTTTTTATGAAATTCATTCACAAATTTCAAAATAGTGCTGGTATTTTCAAAATATTGTTCATGTGCCAAAAAATTTGGATGTTTTCTAAATATGTTCAAATATTTGAAAAAATGTTGTTTGCAAAAAATGCTCATGTTTTTTGAAAAGGTTCATGGTTTCATTTTTTTAGAATTATAGTTTTTGTCAACTGACATAAAAAAAGCATGTGCTACAGAGTATCAGTCACTGTAGTATTTTCCCGGTTTGTTCTAGACCGCTACAGTCTTAATGGGACAGGCCAATTCTAGCAATCCTGTGCAAATTGGAGGCAATTTGACGCTTAATGCACTCAATAAGGCCTCCCGGTTACCATTGTTTCCTTGCTTTGTTATGGGCTTGCCTAATCCTCCCAATCATCTCCAAGGGCCACTTCGCATCCGCGCTACACGGAGCTTTCTACAACCGTTGGTTGAGCCCACATGCCGTCATAGCCTTGTTACAAGATTTTCCCTTTTGGGAAGTACAACTGTGTTTCTAGCGAAAGCAAATCTGTGCTTTTATCTTATTCTGAAAGCACAACTTATGCCTCTTGTGGAAAAGAATGCTTAAAAAAACTTTTTTTTCGTCCCAAACCTAGGGAAAACTAGGAAAACCCGAAAACACGTAAAAAATGATTATAAAGGTAATTCACCAGAAACACCCAGTATGCTACACGTGGCAGCAACTGGACGCATCACTTGAGGCGCACTCAGGCCAAAAAAAGAGCCTTGCGGGAGCTCCCAAGGGATGACAAACCATTGCAACACGCTGTACTGGACGTGCTGATTACAAAACAGGCGAAATCACTACTTAAGGAGTACCCTTTACAAAGGTCACTCCCATCTTTTCAGATTGCGACAAGTGGTGCACATTTCCTTTTTCTGTAAATTCATTCAAAATGTTTTGTCTCTTAGATCTTGCGTTCAAATCGTGGACCATTTACATCGTTGGATTTCTCGCGCTGAGATCTTCGAAACTAGAACCCATGTTAATAGGTTTCAAAGATTTTTTTCTTCACAAAAATATCCGGAAGAAAAAATTGAGCCGGAAAAATATGCAAATTTGTGCTTCCATGAGAAGCAATATGTGTCTCTCATGGAAGAGAAAAACTAGTTCCGAGAGGCACACTCGTGGAAGCAAAAGTGTGCCTCTCGCGTAAGGATTTTTTTTCTCTTTTTTGGGTGGCTGAAAGCACAAGTGCTCCCTGGGTGATTTTGATAATTAATGTCAACATATCTCTTGTTGGACTAATACCTTTATCTAATATATTTCAGATGAGTTCAACAATGGCGTGGCATGGACAAGAGGATATGGAACCCCTTCAAAATGCTAAAGACAAAGATTGACAAAGGCTCAAGACCCTTCTTTTTCACTTTAGTGATCCAAGCTCACATCGAGTCCATAAAAAAGCCAATACTACTAAAAGGGGATGAGGTGTTGCTTAAGGATCTACTTGCTCAAAGTGCTTAGTGATATTGCTCCAAAACCGTCAGCCACTTTCTCATTTCCACATTTGTCCAAAACCTAAAGTCAAACTCGGACCCACCGATTTGATCTATCTGGCGCCACCAAGTTGTTTTGACATAGCCACTGCCAGAAACCCTAGACAATTCGGTCTCACCGATACGGATCTCGGTATCACCGAGATGGCCTTACAAACTCTCTGTTGCCTGTTGTAATTATTTCTATCTCACCGAAACATGCAATCGGTCCCACCGAGTTTTCCTGACAAACTCTCTGTTAGCTCATTGCTGAAATCTATCTCACCGAGTTCATGCAATCGGTCACACCGAGATGAGGTTTTGCCCTAGCCCTAGCACATCGGTCCCATCGAGATTCCTAACGTTCACATTTTGAACTGAATCGGTCTCACCGAGTTCTTCTATTCAGTCTGACCGAGTTGGGTCAAATGTGTGTAACGGTTGGATTTTGTGTGGAGGCTATATATACCCCTCCACCCCCTTCTCTATTCAAGAGAGAGCCATCAGAACGTGCCTACACTTCCACTACTCATTTTCTGAGAGAGAGAACCACCTAATCATGTGTTGAGACCAAGACATTCCAATCCAACCACAAGTATCTTGATCTCTGGCCTTCCCCAAGTTGCTTTCCACTCAAATCATCTTTCCACCATAGCCAAAACTGTGGGAGAGAGTTGACTATTGGGGAGACTATCATTTGAAGCACAAGAGCAAGGAGTTCATCATCATCACACCATCTATTACCTTTTGGAGAGTGGTGTCTCCCAGATTGGTTAGGTGTCACTTGGGAGCCTCCGACAAGATTGTGGAGTTGAACCAAGGAGTTTGTAAGAGCAAGGAGATCGCCTACTTCGTGAAGATCTACCCGAGTGAGGCAAGTCCTTCGTGGGCGATAGCCATGGTGGGATAGACAAGGTTGCTTCTTCGTTGACCCTTCGTGGGTGGAGCCCTCTATGGACTCGCGCAACTGTTACCCTTCGTGGGTTGAAGTCTCTATCAACGTGGATGTACGATAGCACCACCTATTGGAACCACGCCAAAAATCTTTGTGTATTGCGTTTGCACACTCCAATCCCATCCCTTTACCTTCTTGCAATTAGCATGCTTTACACTTTCCACTGCTTATACTCTTTCCATGCTTGCTTCAAATGAATTGTGAATGCTTAAACTTGTGCTAAAACTCCACCTTAACTTGAAGAACTTAAAAACTGCTACTTTTGCTTGTTGAGGGTCTAATCACCCCCCTCTAGACACCTATTCTCGATCCTTTCAATTGGTATCAGAGCTTTGGTCTCCATTGCTTTGGTTTAATCACCATTGGAGGAAGATGGATGAGTCTACGATTGGGAGTATTAGACGTAGAGTGCCTATTCTTATGGGAAGTTCTATAGTGCTTGGGAAAATGAGACGCTTGAGATTTTCAATGAATATAATTTGAACAAGTATATTACTTGCCCTTGTGCACTTCCTATTGATCCCTTGCATCCTACCCAGGATGAGTATATTTACATGACTCGCAATCTTAGAGTTATTGATCTTATCATTAGAGGATTGCCTAGAAATTTGCTTATATGCTTGCCTACATTTGAATGTGCTTATACTATATGGAGATATCTTGAGGAATGATTTCCAAACTATTCTTTGAAAAATCTAGATGAGATTCTTCAAAAGTCCATTGCTTTTCATAAAATGAAGCCTAGTGATCCTAAATTTGGTGATTGCCTATTTGAGCTTCGTGACCTCATGCATGCCAAAGGAGATGTTGGATTCATTAGTAGCATCATCTCATGGGTCATTAGAATTCATAAAGATGCATATTGTCATGGTCATAAATCTAATGAATCACTCTCTCTAGGTGATGATCAATCACAAGACGATGTTGAACATGTATATTATGACGAGGATGATGATAGTGACTTTGATCTTGATGATTCTATGAGACACTTTGGTCTTATGGCTAACCTTCGTGGTTACATGGCTAGAGGAAAGGAATGGGTTCTTGATAGTGGATGTACCGATCACATGACCGGAGACAATGATATATGTTTCGTGAGCTTGCTGAGAACGACGACCCCTGAAAGTATGTCATTTTTGGTGATAACTCAAAGGGTAAGGTGGTTGGCCTTGGTAAGGTGGCCATCTCACATGAAAGGTCCATCCAAAATGTTATGCTCGTTGAATCTCTTGGCTACAATTTACTTTCCGTGTCTAGACTAGCCGATTTTTGTTTCAATGTTCTATTCACTAAAGTAGATTGCCAAGTGTTTCAAAGAGATAATCATAATATGGTCTTTACCGGTATACGTAGAGGTGATCTATACATTGTTGATTTCACTAAAAAGGCTCAACCTAGAACTTGCTTAATTGCTAAATCTTCTAAAGGTTGGTTGTGGCATAGAAGGTTAGGTCACGTGGGCATGCGAAATCTTGATAAGCTTATTAAAAGTGATCATGTATCCTTGGTGTTAAAGATGTCATATTTGACAAGGATAGACTCTGCAGTGCTTGTCAAGCAGGAAAACAAGTTGGAGGAAGTCATCCCGTGAAGAACATCATGACTACGAGAAGACCACTTGAGCTACTTCATATGGATCTTTTTGGTCCCAACTCCTACAAGAGTCTCGGTGGTAACTCGTTCGGATTGGTCATTGTTGATGATTTTTCAAGATTTACGTGGGTGCTCTTTCTTGATGATAAATCGTGGGTCCAAAAGATCTTCAAGAACTTCGCTAGGAAGACCCAAAATCAATTTGAAGTGAAGATCAAGAAGGTTCGGAGCGACAACGGAACGGAGTTCAAGAACGCCAATATCGATACCTTTCTTGACGAAGAAGGGATTTCACATGAGTTCTCGGCTACGTACACACCTCAACAAAATGGAGTTGTTGAGAGGAAGAACCAGACACTTATTGAGATGGCAAGAACGATGCTTGATGAATACAAGACGCCAAAACACTTTTGGGTGGAAGCGGTTGAGACAGCTTGTCATGCAACAAATCGACTATATCTTCACAAGTTTCTCGGCAAGACGACATATGAGCTTCTCACGGGTAACAAACCCCAAGTTGGATACTTTTGAGTATTTGGCTCAAAGTGCTACATTTTCTATAAGCATCGTCGTTCGAAATTTACCCCTAAATATCATGAAGGTTACCTACTCGGTTATGGCTCAAACTCTCACACTTACCGTGTCTACAACAAATTCACCCGAAAGGTTGAAGAGACGGTAGATGTGAAGTTTGATGAATCTAACGGATCGCAAGTAGAGCAATTGCCAATTGATGTAGGAGATAAAGATCCCTCAGAAGCAATTCAAGACTCGTCTATTTGCAAGATTCGCCCAACGGAGGTGAATGAGAGTACCGCATCCATTCAAGTGGAACACGTCAAGACGAAGGAAACGAGGAAGTACAACAAGATGAACCTCATCGACCTCCTTCTCCAGCTCCACAAGAGAACAACAACGCAAACAACAATGAAGAAGAACAAGACGAAGAAGACAATGAAGAGGATGTTCCACCCCGACCCAAACAAAAGCTCTCACGAGTTAGAGCAAGAGTCTCAAGATACCATCCCGCCGAACAAACCTTTGATGATATTCAAACCGGGAGAATTACTCGCTCTAAAACTCGTTTGGCTAAATTTTGTGAACATTACTCATTCATTTCTAGTATTGAACCTATGAAGGTTGAAGAAGCTCTTGATGATCCGGATGGTGAAAGCCATGCATGAAGAGCTACATAACATCAAAAGGAATCAAGTGTGGAAATTGGTAGAAAAGCCGGACAACAACCAGAATGTCATTGGAACCAAGCGGGTGTTTCGTAATAAGCAAGATCAAGATGGACAAGTTGTATGCAATAAGGCCCGTCTCGTCGCTCAAGGCTACACTCAAGTCGATGGTATGGACTATGGTGAGACATATGCCCCCATTGCTAGACTTGAGTCCATACGCATCTTACTTGCTTATGCCAATCACCATCATATCATGTTATACCAAATGGACATTAAAAGTGCTTTTCTAAATGGTGAAATTGAGGAGGAAGTCTATGTTAAACAACCTCCCAGCTTTGTTAATCCCAAGAAACCTAATCATGTTTACAAACTTCACAAAGCTCTTTATGGTCTTAAACAAGCTCCTAGAGCATGGTATAAATGCTTGACTAAGTTTCTTATTGAAAGAGGCTTGGAAATTGGGAAAATTGATTCTACACTTTTTACTAAAAGAGTTAATGGTGAATTATTTGTGTGCCAAATTTATGTGGATGATATCATATTTGGTTCGACTAACCCTCATTTTAGTGAAAAGTTTGGAAGACCAATGTCGGAGAAGTTTGAGATGTCTATGATGAGTGAACTCAAATTCTTTCTTGGTTTGTAAATCAAGCAAACTAAGAAGGGTACCATTGTTTCCCAAACAAAGTATACCAAGGACTTATTCAAGAAGTTCAACATGCAAGAAAGCAAAGGTATGAAAACACCCATGCCTACTAGCGGACATCTTGACTTGACTAAGGATGGCAAACCGGTTGACCAAAAGGTTTACCGCTCTATGATTGGTTCATTGTTATATCTATGTGCCTCCCGTCCCGATATTATGCCAAGTGTGTGCATGTGTGCACGATATCAAGCGGCCCCTAAAGAATGTCATCGTAAGGACGTGAAAAGGATAGTGAGATATTTAATTCATACACCAAACTTTGGCATTTGGTATCATAAGAGGTCTTCTTTTGATCTTGCTGTCTACTCCGACTCGGACTATGTCGGTGACAAGGTTGATAGAAAGTCCACTTCGGGTACTTGTCAATTTCTTGGCATATCTCTTGTATCTTGGTCCTCCAAGAAACAAAACTCGGTATCCTTATCCACCGCCGAAGCGGAATACATTGCCGCCGGATCATGTTGTGCTCAATTACTTTGGATGACCCAAACCCTTAAGGATTATGGGATATATGTGAAACATGTTCCATTGCTTTGTGATAATGAAAGTGCTATTAAGATTGCTCACAATCCCGTGCAACATTCTCGAACTAAGCATATTGAAGTTCTTCATCATTTCATTCGAGATCATGTTGCTAAAGGAGACATCAATCTTAAGCATGAACAAACCGATAAGCAATTGGCAGATATATTCACCAAACCGCTTGATGATAAAGTATTTTGCCGTTTGCGAGGTGAATTGAATATCATTGATGCCTCAAACTTGGAGTAGAAACTCCATTTGGATACATGCAAGGCATGCGGCTTTTTTACTAATCCTTGATATTTCTCTTATGATGATGGTCATATGTCTTGGATCTATACTTGTACCCTTGCATGTTGTCTAACCCTTGTAGGTACTTGTATGAGCCCAAATCTATGAGATTGCAAGTCACTCACATCTTGAGCAATCTCTACATCACCAAGTTTCTAATATATGGATTTTGAATTCAAGGAATCATGAATCCACTCGACATATCCTTTGACGATTCCTATATAGCAAATTTCATCTGGTATCAAGTTTCGTGATTGTAATTTTGGATACACAAGTGCTTTTCCTTGCAAGACTAACCCATGTAGGAAGATGGACTCAAACTATAAGTGGTGCTCCCAACTCTTGATGAAGTACATCAACCTTGAGCATCCAACACAAGTTCGATTACATGACCAAGATCAACACCACCCAAGGTATGTTATTCCATCTTAGAGAAGCTTTACTCCAAGTCATGAGTCAAAGCAACTCTACAAGATGAGAATACATCAAAGTGCTTAAATGAAAAATGGTAACCCCATTTTGAGCTTAAACGGTGAGTATGACCTACGATCAAGTGTTATCACTTGACTCCTCAGTCAATACACTCTAACACAGGTGACTTTGTTGCCGACCCCTTCTAGATGAAGTTCTCTAGTGTTTCTTTATTTTGTGTTTTGCGTATGTCTCTTGCTATCTTGTTTCCCCTTTTCAAAAAAAATTCATCTAGATCCTTTTTCCTTTTGTATGTTTTTCTCTGTATTCTCTGCATCTAATTCATTGCAAATCATTCAGTAAATTCCTTGCAAACCTTTGTGAGATTTCAACTGCCAAGTGAGCAGAGCTGACAAAACTTTTCCTCTGCATTGAACTCAGCCTCACCAATTCAAGCCTATTGGCTAGACCAAACTACAGGGACTACTTGTAGATAGTTCATCAGAACAACTGACAGGGACTAACCCTGTCTGACCGATATGCATCATCAATGACACTGCCAACTCGGTGTCACCGATGAAAACGGATCGGCGTTGCCGATTTCACTACTGAGAAAACTTTTTGCCATTGAAAATTTCATTTCTTCTCCAACTCCACTCGATGACTCTTATCCTCTGCCCGTATCATAATATACATGCTGCTTTGTAGTGTGTCTCGAGGACCAGACCTACTTGACTCATACTCCAGAATACCACTTCTTGGAAATTGATGTCAAAGGGGGAGAGAGAGCACATCAAAGCTTATCACATGGGAGATGCTTATTAACAATATAGGAGAGAAGTCACATGTCTTTAAGAGGGGAAAGACATGTTAATATACAGTTGATTGTACCAATTCTTGCTTTGATTTTCTCTTACCCTACCTTCTCCCATTATCCAGTATCAGATTCAGGGGGAGAAAGACTTCATATCTAGGGGAAGAAAATCTTTGGAATTCATTGCATATCTTTAATCTTTGGGGACATGTCTATATCCAAATAGGGTACTAAGTACTCACTCATTACATGTCATCCCGATCTTGGTACTCTTGTGGTTTCCTAAAATTGCTTTAATTAGAGTGTTCTTGTGTTATCTAACCCTGTTTCCTCAAGTTCACCTCTTCTAAAGCCAGATCAAGACCACAAGGTAAGTATATGCATCACACTCATGTGCATGATGATCTCTTCACTACAAAAAAATACACTTCCGTGATGATACGTGTTTGTCACAGTAGGTCGCGTTTTTTGTCATGCATGTACATCCATGAAAAATTTATGACGAGAATCAAGATAGTCATACATGTCTTTGTCGTAGAAGTGTTCCATGACATTACCAAAATTATCATCACGAAGTGTCCACTTCCATGACGATAAATCCGCGTCACGAAGTGCTTTCGTCAAGGGTGACCGACACGTGGCATCCACCATAAGGAACGCCGTTAACCTATCGGGTCGGATTTTGGATCCGATAACCGTTAACAACCACGACCAATGCCGATTTTCCACGTAAAATTCTCATTGGTACGACGGATCCACGCGTCGACTCGCGTTAACACAGTGTCACTCATCCAGCGGTCGAGATGGGCCTATGATATGTTGACATGTGGACCGGCCCAACAGATGCCCACAAAGTTTAAATGGGCCAGCCCAACCAAGGCCCATAAGATTTAGCGGACCATAATGGGCGGCCCGACTAAAACCCTCAAAATTTAGCGGACCACAATGGGCCGCCCAGCTAAAACCCACAAGATTTTGCAGACCATAATGGGCTGGCCCGACTAAAACCCACAAGATTTTGCGGACCACAATGGGCGGCCCGACTAAAGGCCCACAAGATTCTGCAGACCATAATGGGCGGCCCACTAAAGGCCCAACATTCTCTCAAATCAAATCGGCCCGTCAACGGCATGTCCTAAACTTGCCATCAACGCGCCCATGGTCACTTCTACTTTGTTAACGATGCGCTAAGTAATTGGGCGAATCACGGCCGGTGTATTCCGGCCGTTAAAGGTCCGGCTTCATTTGGGCCCATTTATAGGCCATCAAAACTTTCGGCCCATATACGACCGTGAAGGATTTGGGTCATATTCGGCCATGTCTGACATTCGGCCGGTTAGAGGCCAACTATAGATTTGGGCCACTTTCTTCCTGTTGTCATTTTCGGCCTGTTAACACCGGACGTAAACCATGGGCCTATATGTGGCCCAACGTCATATCGGGCCCATTAACGGCCCATATAAAAATGACGATAATCTAGCCCAACCAAAGTTCCGGCCTGTTAAAGGCCCGTGTATTAGGTCGGTGCATTTACGGCCCGTCCGAATTTCGGCCTATCAAAGATCCGCGTCATAAATGGGCCACCATTTCGGCCTGCTAAGTCCAGTGGGTTATTTGACACAATCAGGGCCCAATCTCACTTTCGGTCTATTAAAGGCCCATGTTTTTATGGGCTCGATATATTTACACCTGTAAGCGGCCTATTTTCTTGAGGGCCCAAATTATGTTTAGGCACATTAAAGGCCCACTATGGGCACATGCCTACCAGGAAAATATGAAAGCTTATGCTGATTTAGGCCCAGGTATTTTTGTGGGCTACATGTCAATTTCGGCCCGTAATCGTTTTTAGCCCAATTGGAATGGGCCCGACGAATGTTGGCATGTTGGGATCCTCTGAAGCTTTGGTTGAATACATTACTAAGATAAACCTATACTATACAAAAATAGCGTCATAATTACTGCGGCACAGGCAGCATCATAAATGTTGTATCACAACAAAATAAATTCCAACCATACAACAAAAGGCCTGTTGGCATAAAGTTTACAATCCTTCCAAATAAAAGCACCATCAGATGTATAGAAGCACGGATCATTTGACACGAGTGCTAATGTTTGGTTGTAGAATCGATGGAGCAACCACGATCTCCACCTTTTTCCGCCATTGCTCTTGAACAACGAAGTGAATGTCTGATAGTCTGGTTTCAAAACCATCCATATCTTGACGACATTTCTCAACCACTATTCTTGTTTCCGAAACAACGTCCATTAGGGATTGGACTTGTGTCTGGAGCATAGATATATCACTCTGTCTAGCAGGAAGATTTTGTTCAAGATGGCGATTTGGGCGAGGTTCTTGTCGGTGTCAAAACCGGCGGATCTCGAGTAGGGGTCCCGAATCAGCGTCTAGGCGGATGGTAACAGGAGACAAGGGACACGATGTTTTACCTGTGTTCGGCCCTCTTGATGGAGGTAATACCCTACTCCTGCTTGATTAATATTGATGATATGGGTAGTACAAGAGTAGATCTACCACGAGATCAAGGAGGCTAAACCCTAGAAGCTAGCCTATGGTATGATTGTTGTTGTCCTCACGGACTAAAACCCTCCGGTTTATATAGACACCGGATAGGTTAGGGTTACAGTAGTCGGTTACAATGGTAGGAGATCTACATATCCGTATCACCAAGCTTGCCTTCCACGCCAAGGAAAGTCCCATCCGGACACGGGCGAAGTCTTCAATCTTGTATCTTCATAGTCCAGGAGTCCGGCCGTGATGATAGTTCGCTATCCGGACACCCCTAATCCGGGACTCCCTCGGTTACCTTGACAACCAACCCGAATTACGCAGAAGGTGCTTTTTGCCTTTGTTAGTGGAGAGATCTTGACACACACCGCAGCAAGATGTGACATTGTGCCCGTAGTAGCCTCGTCACCTTCGTGTGGTTGTGGCTGTTCAATCATTTGTTCCATAGCTTCCTGAAAGTTTGAACTTGTAGATTAGTGTACCGGATAAGTTACTAATGAGATAAAAACAAACAAAGTAGGTTAATCGTTTATACATAACTTATTTTGGTGAACTACTGTAATACATTAGCATGTATTGTAGTGCCAACTACATAATAAAATCACTTTCGGAACATATGTCCATGTAGCATGCCTACTATATTGTCTATTTCCTCACATTCGTTGGCATCTAAGGATAAAGATACATGGTTTAAAGTAGGATGAACATAGTATGACATCATTCATATCATGGGCAAACAGATATAAAACAAACAGCCTATTTTATCATTGTGTGCGCATGTGAACATAACAACTAGATTACAGATCAATACCAAAAGAATATCCTTCATCTCTTTTAAACCATGTAAGGTGAAATGATACGTTAAGACAACTGTGTATAAAAGTGAACAGAGTAATTGACATTGGCTGCGAACCAAGTAGTTAAATGAACACATCACAGTACCAATCGGTTCAAGGCAGGAGGAGTAAGGACTTACAACAGTGGCTTGAACTGGTGTGCTCATGCCCTTCATCTTGCTGGTGTAGCAATCCTTGAAGATTTGCACTGCATTCGGTTCAGGTTCTTTTTGGTCTGCACGGGCTTTCCTCTGTATTTGGAACAAGTCAATATAGATACGATAATATGGCACAAAAAAAGAAGGAAGTAGCAGCTATTTACAAAAGCCTCGCAGTGTTCAATATAGCTACGAGATCCTGTTGTCTGTTGGAATTCCACTTTAGAACGGTTGGTTTTGTTCTTCAAACAGTTAGCCTAGAAGAAGATACACTTGTAAGGCACATACATAAATACAAGTTCAATATGTGGTCCGATCAAATACATATAGCCTACGATACTTTGGATCGCACCGGTGTTTAACGAGGGCTGTCCAGTCTTCATCTGTAATATATTCCATTTGGAGATGTTTGGGCGATTTCATTGTTAGCCTTGCCTTCAAAGTGAGATTTTCTAAGGTGGTACCGATCTCGTCAGAGAGCGGTGAAAAACATGAGTGCATGCTTGTTTAGTTGCATCATCTTTCGGATCCAACTTGAACCTCATCTGCTGAAAAAGAATGTGAGTCTTATTAGGAGGAAGCTAGAAAGTATGGGATGAGCAAGACAATATTACTAATTGCGATGAATAACATTACTTACCGATAAATGGTCAAGGAAGGTGTTAAACTGGGTATTGTCTTTCTCATTCCTGTACTGGATCCACGTTGGGAGGATACATGCATGACACCTAACGACAACGGCTGCCTCTGATACTAACTTGGCTGACTCTGTAGCATCACGTGGCCTTTTTAAACCTGCCTCAAAATGGATCTCCATTCTTCCTCCTTTAGATTTTGTTAATCTGTCAAGCATTATCCCTGATGTATGTTTCCGCTTGCGCCGTGGTGCTAGTTCAACAACGAATATGGAAAGTGTTAATGTACATCAAACTGTGAGAGTACATATAAAGGAGCATGCAAGCGCAACTTGACTCGGTCAGTACCGCCTTGGTGTTGATGCTCATGAGGTTCATCTGATCTTTCCAAGTCTGTTGTGTCGCTAGTGCTTCGAAGTAGTGTTAGGTGTGAAGGCAGCTTGGGAACCGCCGCCGGAGCAAGCGAACGAGTAACTGGTTGAGATCTTTGGTACAATTGAAGCGGATGTTGTAGCTGGTGGAGCGGTGATCTTGTGTTTGTAGATTTAGCGGTGGACTTGGACCTTCTCTCGCACTATAAGTACCAGCAGAATCTCGATGGCGTAACCTTTTCCGTTTCACCGACGAGTAACAAGACTCCCTACTATATTATTTTCCTTGCTCTTTTTGACTTTGCCATGTCAAGCTGTACCCACAACACAAAAGAATAAAATCACTCTTGTAACTCATTGATGCATGATACATACAAGCTATACTTTGATGTAAGACAACCGTATGAGGATGGAATATGTAGGAAAAACAGACGGCATGACATATTCACAGCTACGATGTGCAAACTAAGCGTATGATTTTCAAGAAAATAGAAGTAATGCAAGCTAGACACCATATGAAAGATGCAACCAATATTACTCGCCAAGTTAAAAGTATCTTGTCATAAGTGGCAATTCAAAAATTAGAAGCGAGACAACATAGAAATCAATGCAAGATGCAACCACTATCAAACTGCCATGTTAAAAGCGTCCAATCATGAGTGACTGATGCGGGATACACAACATCAGTACTTTGATGTAAGAACATGGTATGATAGATAGATGCAGTGTATTCTAGACACAGAAAGCCATGTCATATGCACATGTATAACGTATAAACTCAGCAGGTGAAATTTAATCAAAATAAAAGAAATATAGGCTAGACAACATATGCAACATGAAACCAATTATCACACTGTCAACTTAGAGAAAGCACCTGCGATGGTGGAGTATGGGAGATGAACTCATCATGTAGACTTGGGACTTCAACTTCATTAGCAGTAGCGGGGGCAAATCTAGAGAGTCTCTGTTTGTGTCGGTGCGGAGGACCACCAACATACCCTAACTTACTCTTTTCCTTCCTATTTTCTGATATTGCCTTATGAAGTCAAAACCACAAGAAGATGAATAAAATTAGCTCTGCATAACTGGTTGATGCATGATACAGACGAACACTACTTTGATGTAAGGGAAGCGCATGATAGGTGGATGGAATATATACAAAAAAAGACAGCGTTTCATATTCACACGTATGATAGGAGGATGGAATATGTATGAAAAAACATTAAGCAGAAGGCATTTCAACAAAAATAGAAGAAATGAAAGCTAGGCACCATATGAACATGCAACCAATATCACTCTATCAGGTAAAAAGTGTCTCGTCGTAAGTGCCATTTCAAGAAATTAGAAGTAGTACAAGCTAGAAGACAATGCAAGATGCAACCTACATCACAGTCCCAAGTTAAATGTGTCTTATGGGTAAGTGATTGTTGCAGGTATAAGTTGTAAGCTACGCAGATGCAATTCAACATAATCAGAAGCAATACAAACTAGACATCATACGGAAAACGCAACCACGTATAACAGTTCCAAGTAAGAGCAAGCACCTGTGATGGTGGAGTAAGGGAGATGTGCTCATCATGTACACGTATGTTCTAGAAATAGGAACACATGTCATATTCACATGCATTATGTGTAAAGTAAGCAGATGCAATTCAAGTTAGAAGAAATACAAGCTAGACATCATACGCAACATGCAACCACATATAATAGTGTCAAGTTAGAGCAAGCACCTGTGATGGTGGAGTAGGGGAGATGTGCTCATCATCTACACAACTACGTTGACTGTCCAGCCTTGCGTTGTCTTGCGAATCTTGTTGGGAGGATGGCGGAGTAGAATCTGTAGGGACCCCCTATTTGAGTTGCTCCGAAGGACCACCATCATCCACTACCGGACTAATTTCCTTCAGCTGTAATGATTTTGCATTGTGAAGTCAAACCGATAAGAAAAAGGAATAAAATTCGCTCTTCAGAACTCATTCATGCATGATACTAACGAACACTACTCGGATGAAAGGCAAACACATGATGCGGGGATGGAATATGTATGAAAAACAGGATGGTGTGACATATTCACACCTATGATGTGGCAACTAAGCAGAAGGCATTTCAACAAATTAGAAGCACTACAAGCTAGACACCATATGAAAGATGCAACCAATATCACTCTGCCAAGTTCAAACTATATGGCGTTTCAACAAATTAGAAGCAGTACATGCTAGAAATCATATGCAAGACACAACCAATATCACAGTGGCGACTTAAAGATGCCTTATCATAAGTGACTGATGCGGGATGCAAGAATAGTAGTCTGATGTAGAAACAGGAACACATGTCATATTCACAGGCATTATGTGTAAAGTAAGCAGATGCAGTTCAACAAAGTTAGAAGCAATACAAGCTAGACATCATATGCAACATGCAACCACATATAATAGTGCCAAATTAGAGCAAGCACCTGTGATGGTGGAGTAGGGGAGATGTGCTCATCATCTACATAGCTACGTTGACTGTCTAGCCTTGCGTTGTCTTGCGAATCTTGTTGGGAGGATGGCGGAGTAGAATCTGTAGAGAACCTCCATTTCAGTTGCTCGGAAGGACCACCATCATCCAATGCCTTGCCAATTTCCTTCAGCTTTATTGATTTTGCATTGTGAGGTCATATCGACAAGAAAAGGAATATCATTCGCTCTTCGAAACTCATTCATGCATGATCTTGATGAACACTACTCGATGAAAGGCAAAGTCATGATACGAGGATGGAATATATACGAAAAAATGGACGGCTTGACATATTCACACCTATGATGTGGTAACTAAGCGAAGGCACTTCAACAAATTAGAAACACCGCAAGACACCATATGGAAGGTGCAATCAATATCACTCTGCCAAGTTAAAACTGTCTCGTCATAGGTGGCGTTCATCAAACTAGAAGCAATACATGCTACAAATCATATTCAAGATGCAAACCAGTATCACACTGCCAACTTAAAGGTGTCCCATCATAAGTGACTGATGCAGGATACACAAGAAGAGTAGTTTCATGTAAGAACATGGTGTGATAGACAGATATAATATGTACCAAAAACAGGAAAGCGTGTCATATTCACATGTATCATGTGTAAGCTAAGCGATGCAGTTTACACTAATTAGGAGCAATCTGAGCTAGACACCATATGCAACATGCAACCAGATATCACATCTTTGCCAAGTTAGAGCAAGCACCTTGGATGGTGGAGTAGGGGCGGAGACTTGGACCTTGTAATGCACTATCGACAAGGAGAATCGGTCAGATGCTCCATTTACGTTGTTGCAGAGGACCACCATCATCGCCTTCCTTACTCTTTTCCTTCCTCTTTCTTGATTTTGCCTTGTCAAGTCAAACCCACAAGAAAAAGGAATAAAATTTTCTCTTGTAACTCATTGATGCATGATACTTGTGAACACTACTTTCATGTAAGGCAGCCGCATGATAGGAGGATGGAATATGTATGAAAAACAGACGGCGTGACATATTGACATGTATGATGTATAAAATGTAAACTAAGCACAAGGTGCTTGAACTTGTTAGAATCGATGCAAGCTAGAAACCATATGAAAGATGAAACCAATATCACTCGCCAAATTAAAAGGGTGCCCTAACAAATGTATTTGACCAAATTAGAAGCAATACATGGCAACAGCTAGAAATAATATGCAATATGCAGCGAATAAAGGTGACTCATCGTAAGTGATTGATGCAGGATACTGAAAGAGAGGTATTTTCATGTAAGAACAAGGTTAACACATAGATATAGTGTGTACCAAAATAGGAAGGCATGTCATATTCACGGTATAGTGTGTAAACTAAGCAGATGCAATTTACCCTAATTAGAAGCATTACAAGCTAGACACCAGATGCAACATGCAACCACATATCACACTGCAAAGTTAGAGCAAGCACTGTGATGGTGGTGTAGGGAAGTCTTCTTCTTGCAGTCTGAGCTACGTTCAATGTCTTCATTTAGGCTTGCTGTTTCTTGAGAATCATGTGGAGAGGATGAAATTGCATTCGTTATAAGAGTATTGCGTCTCATATTAACCCACACGCGTGACTTTCTCATCATAAGCGATAGACGCAGGATACACAAGAACGATAGTTTGATGTAAGAACATGGTGTGATAGGCGATGTAGTATGTACCAAAAACAGGAAGGCGTGTCATATTCACATGTATAATGTGTAAGCTAAGGAGATACAATTTAACAAATTAGGAGCATTGATGAGGGATACACAAGAAAAGTAGTTTGATGTAAGAACATGGTTAATAGAAAGACGTAGTATGTACCAAAAACAGGAAGGCATGTCATATTCACAGGTATAATGTGTTAACTAAGCAGATGCAATTTACCCTAATTAGAAGCATTACAAGGTAGACACCATATGCAACATACAACCACATATCACACTGCCAAGTAAGAGCAAGCACCTGCGATGGTGGTGTGGGGGAATTGCGGTGATCAACTAGAGAGCTACGTTGACTATCTTCATTTAGCCTTGCTGTTTCTTGAGAATCATGTGGGGAGGATGACACTGCACTCTTTAAACGAGTAGGGCGTCTCACAGTAACCCACCCGGGTGACTGTCTCATCATAAGTGATTGACGAGGGATACAAAAGAGCATTAGTTTGATGTACGAACATGGTTAATAGACATATGTAGTATGTATCAAAAATAGGAAGGCATGTCATTATCAAAGGTATAATGTGTAAAGTAAGCAGATGCAATTTAACCAAATTGGAAGCAATACAAGCTAGACACCATATGCAACATGCAACCACATTTGACATGAAGTTAAAGCAAGCACACAGGATGGTTGTGTGTGGCAATTGAGATCATCAACTGCAGAGCTACGTTCATCGTCTCCAATCACGACATCGCACCCATTAGAGCGTTGAAACGCTTAGTGCTTGTCTTGAATTACACCGAGCGACTTCTATCTTTTCTTTTCTGCATTCATCAACACCGCGTCAGAGTCTGAAATACCCATGCATAAAAAAACAATAGTGTGAGTATGGGTGAAGTGTGTGCACAATTAGTACAGTGTAAAGGTAGCAGATAGCAGGTCGGTGAGAAATAAATGACGGAGACATATGATAGCTCTACAACATGCATGGCACACTAAATTACTACAGGATTCTATGAAAATAACAGTCGACTGAAAGCAAATAGGTCATTCCATTTTTTCTGAACTATCTGATGTACAAAGAACGGGCAGATCGCCTTCATCTACCTCCAGCCAGTCAGTGTTGACGATCTTCCTCGAAATGCCAGCGACCACCGGCCTAGTATTCCTCCCCTACCTGCACCCTCCCCTCGACCTCACTGCACCGCCGTGCTTGGCACTGCTCCCCCGGCCATCCATTCAAGCCCTACCGACCTCCAGATCGGGCGCAAGCAGCTCCTGCGCCCCACACCCCTATAATAGACACCGATGCGCCGCTTCCCCGAGGAACAGGCGGACTAGGTGCTCCGCGCGCCTAAGCGGGTGCTGCTTCTTTTAATTGCGGTTCAACCGACCTCAATTGAAATCCAAGCGACTCTTGACCTCTAGCAAAGGTGAAATAGTAAAAGGGAGGAAACCTTGTGCATTTAGTATCACGAAGAAGATGCAGTAAGAAGCGCTCAACTAGTTTCTTTCGTGGGATGAATACGGTGTGAGCGGAGACGTAAGATTTGCACGAATAAGGGAAGAGGAGTACCTCTTTCTGCTGGCAGTGCTGTTTCATCCTTCTGTTTTTCCGAGGATCTTCTTGTTGTTCGAAGGAAACCAGAAGTTGTGGAGGACGATGCAGCCTTGGACGAACCCATGGCCAAGTTGTTGGGTGTGGTGCGGTGGCCGTCTGTCGGCGGCGGGGAAGCAGATCCGAGGCGACGAACGACGACGTAGCGGGAACAGGTCCGGTGCGGTGGACGGTTGCGACAGTGGAGCCGCAGC
Source organism: Aegilops longissima (assembly GCA_021605205.1). Taxonomy (NCBI): domain Eukaryota; kingdom Viridiplantae; phylum Streptophyta; class Magnoliopsida; order Poales; family Poaceae; genus Aegilops; species Aegilops longissima. The sequence goes on from CM038677.1 coordinate 561,356,220, forward strand.
AGTGAGGCGCAGGACGGCGTGGTCGGAGTGGTTCTAGTACGGCGCACGTTGGCTCGACGTCGTGGAGGCAGCTCTGCCTCGGCTTCAGCTGCTAAGTCCTTGAGGGCATTGCGGTTGCGGTTGCGTTGGACGACGACATCGGGGTACCGGATCCGGCGTGATGGAGGAGGGCGGCCATTGATTGGCCACTATGGGGTGGAGGACGGACCGACAGAGGAGGCTGGGGTTTCGCGGCTGGTGGAGAGGGCGTTTTCGCGCCCACGGAGTATGAATGGGGAAACGGAGGGAGGCGGGGAACTAAGGGGTAACAATGTTCGGTTAGAGACGCGCTTGTTTGAAATTTGGGGAAAGTTACAAACTTTGCCCCCATCTAAAATTTCGGACATATTGCGGGTTGGGGGTAGGACAGTCATGTCAGGTGTCCCAAATGTGGGCGGGATAGATTTCGGCCGAGCGCATGGGTGTTTAGGCGCCCACGGCGTATGAATGCTTCCCGGAGGCGGTTGAGACTGGCGTCTTGGTGAAGTTACAAACCTACCCTGGTTTAGACCTTTGGACATCGGGCCGATAGGCTACACGGGCCAGAGTCAGGACAGTAATTTCCTACCACCAAAACATTAGTCTCGCGCGGTTTCAGGTGACTAGAGGCTATTTGGCGCTTCATTCTATATTTGGGAGCAGAAGCATTAACGTTTTCGGTTCTCTTGAATTGAACTTTCAGGATTTGTCAAACTTCACAAATCTTTACTCTTGAAAATCCTAAAGCTACGATTATTTTGGAATGGAGGGGGCACATTTGAATATACATTGTACAGTAGTATATATTAAAAATATGCAACTTACCTCAGTTCATGCATGGTTCCAGATATAATCTCCTTGGTTGCAAAAAAAAGTTAGATATGCGTATGAATATATATAGCATGTTAAAACTCACAACAAAGATCGATGCACCCTTTTACATCTGATTTACAAATGCCATTATCTCGGGTTCAAATAGATGAATGCACTTCCTATGAATTCGAAGCTTCGAAACCCCCTTTATGTTGAATTCGACATGTATTCTATTTCGTAGCTAGCAATTTGGAATGTATCCATGCAAGTGACAAATGTATAAAGTGCTTCACACTAACAACATGGAGTGCACTAATTAATGTTTATATATGAATTGCAAAAGCATCCATTGCCTGTATTTCAAACCGCTCTCACTCTATGGATCGATAATATGAAATAAACACAGGCACATGCTAGAATTCAATAGAGTATGGGTGTCTGATAGACTGATTTTCGTCCATACGCAATTTGCAAAATTCATGATCTCATCCAAAAATAATAATGCCATTTATATTTTAACTTAATGCGTAGAACCGCCTTTTACACGTAGATGCACTACGCCTCGCCTCGTTCTCACAGACGCGTTATATATCTCTCTATCTAACGCATAAGTGCACACACTTTATATGCATTGGCATTTCTCTTTCACACATACTCACAATCTCTCTCAGGGTGTCGGGGTGTCTCATGCACATGCTCTCTCTGTTTCTCTCTCTTTCTTTCTGACTACTATGTACCACTCTTTTCACTTATCTCATTTGGAAAACACCATTTCTCTCACATGCATATATACACATGCACGGTCTCTACTAGCCCTCTATACGCACATATATGTGCCTACGTGTCTCCCGCACGCACATTATCTTTAGGCCTCTCTCGCACACATTGCCCCCTCCCCCCCCCCCCCGACACACCTCACTCTTAGTAGTTGGCAGATATGATTTCATCATATTGTCATTCGTGAGATATCCCTGGTTATTAGGCTGGATGGTATCTGAGGCAAAGTTTTACCCTAGTTCGGATCGGACCCTTGCGGTTGAAGAAAGAGCCTACTCCTGATGCGTATATTAGTGATAGGGGTGTGTACAAAGTACACGTGAATACCGAGCATTGTGCGTGTGTGTATACTATCGATGAACTAGCCCCCAAGCTTGTATAACATACTAAGGGCCTAGGGTTACAAATCATATATAGTTGGCTTATCACCGGTGGGGATAGAGTCCTCCATGACTCTGGTAGCCGTGTTGTCGCCGAGTCCTCCACATGGGTCTTCGTATAACACGTCTCGGTCCAACCTATATGTGGCGCAGGATGGAACCGTACCATGAATCTTGATGTTGATCCACCACAACTAGAAATGATGTGCCCACCACACCACACACGCAATGGGCCACTAAGAAAATAAGCATATACAATAGTACAATGGCATATAGCTCACGATACATGTCCATATTTTGTTGATGACACTAACGGACTTTGCATTTGATGCGTGCACCATATTTTGTTGACGACACTTATGGTCATTGTATTTGAAGCGAAAGCACGATATGGTCACTGGACTTCAGAATAAGCTCATCACGGCCACCACATACATTTTGTTGTGCTAACCAACATGTGGTTGGATGGTTAGAGGACAGTGGTATCTCGAGCCCACCAAGGTTAAAGTCCCGGTGCTCGCATTTATCTTGTGTTAATTTCAGTATTTTCCAGCGATGTACGTTCAGTGGGAGGATACGTTCCACTCGACTACGAGGCACCTATGGTGACTTCGTAAAATCTCAAGATCATATATGCTGGCCCACTCTCTCGAAGGTGCTCATAGGGGTAGGGTTCGCGTGTGTGCGCTTATAGCGGTGAGTGCTTGCGGCGTATATATGAGCCCTTGCGTCATGCACCGTGTTAAACAAATACATGTCATGATTATCGGTCACCGGCTCACCCGTACAACTCAGTATTATGTTGATGACACAATCAATTGACCGATCAAGCGTTCCCACGCGGCGCAACTAGTGTTGCACCATCGGGCGCGTAACCGTGGGGCCCACCACGTCAGCCCGTATATGAAAGAAAGAAATGGTAGTTTGAGTGCATCTGTGTTAATAAAATAGGAGTACATTTTAGGGTGATCATACGGTCACCGGCTCACCATACAGCTTCGTAATTTGTTGATAACACGATCAATTGACCACCAAACGGTCCACATTCAGCAGCACACATTACCATAGGGCCCACCCGTCGGTAGCGTATATGAAGGACATAAATGGTAATAAATTAGTGGTTGGTGGGTATTGAAGTCGTGAGACCTCGGTTGGCGATCACCGCGGTTGGGGCGTTCATTGGGCGGTGGGGCGGGATCCCGGAGAAAAAGCTCGGCGCTGGGGGCTAGAGGATGGCGGTCGGCGGCGGACGGCGGTGGGGAGTGGTTTGAGGGGGCGGGCGGCGGGCGGGGCTGGCGGTTCGGCCGTGGTGGTGGCGGCTCGGGGTGGAGTTTGATGATAAACTAGAGGCCCTTGATTTCGTATCCAACGGCTAGAAAATCTAATGATCAGAGATGAAAAAGTCAGTCGACTGACGTGTAGCCTCACCCCGCACGTACACATGCACGCACGCAAGACACGCACGCATGTAGGCGTGCAACACTGACACATACACATAACATACACACGCACGCATGCTGGCGTGCAACACTGACACGTACACATGCACTCACGAACACACGCACGTACGCACCCATGCATGCAACAATGAAACGTACCCTTGCACGCACGCACGCCTGCATGCACACAGCACACGACGTAAGACACACGCTCAACCTATACGTGCATGCACCCTTTGTTAAGGACATGGATTGTTACAGGTATTAATCAATCTTATCTGTGATAAGCAAAACATTGATGTTTGCAGCGGTCTTTATGAATCACAACGTATCGAACCGGCTATCAACATAGTTTGCTTATCTACATGAAAAAGATGACGTCACACTCAATGAACAATCATCGGTTTATGAATTGCCCGCTTCTGACCGCCCTGGCCCACCAAAGGTTCCTCTGTTGTGCGCTGCCTGCGTTGGGTCACTAACATGCAGGCCATGCACCCAAAGAGCCCACACATCAGTGGAAGAACGGCATGGTGTCCTAGGTCAGAGTCGAGGGCGCCACTCGCGGCACGCCCGGCTGAACACGCCTCTGTGCCGCATTCAAACGCCTCCATGAAACCCGGCCGTGTGGAAGCCGAGAAACCCACTCTGGACACACGTCCATTCATGACCGGGCCGGCGTTAAACGCAACGCCGGCCGAGCTCCTCCCGTCCGTCGTCTATTTAATCTCCTATTTAAACGAGGCCAAACGCCGGCCAAGAATCGCACACCTCCGCCGCTCCCCTATCTCCTCCACCATTTTGTCCACTCTTACAATGGCTTACGAAGAGTAGTTATTCCGCATCCAAGCCGGCTGGGTAGCCCGCGGATACGAGCTATGCAGATCGCTGATCCACCTCCCTCCCCTCGCCCGACGGAGCGATTTGCCGCCCCAAGCGGCGCGCAGTTCAACAACTTCGCCGCTCGAGCCAGCTCGGCGAGGAGCAGCGCCGGGCGTTATTGCTGCCGTCCACGCCGCCGCCTCGTACCGCGTCTCCCGTTTACGTGGCGAGACTCCCATGCGGCGGCCGCGCCATGCAAGCAAAGCGATGGCGAAGCGGGTGCGCGGAGAGCGATGAGTCGGTGGCCAGCGCCTCGCGTCCGCCGCCATCATCGAGGAGAAGTACAACACGGGAGGCCGCCGCCGCTGGGTCCCATGAAGGCCACCGCGGGGCGACACCGCGCGTACACAGCAGGTGTCTTGCCGGATCCTTTTGTTGCGAGGACCTTCGTCGACCCCGCATGGGCTCCACGGAAGAGGGGAATGTTAGGATGAACTCGAGCCGGTGCCGGCCATGGCAAAGTAGTGGCCGGTGATGAACTCGAACCGGTGCCGGCCACCATCATCTTACGACACCAGCCAATGATATCAGTTAGGCAGTGGGGAAGCGAGCCGTCCTTTGCGCTGAAGCATATACCTCCGGGGCTCCCGGCAGTCCGGTGATCGTGCTGCAGGACATGAGGAACACGAATCGATCGGCGGGAGACCATTTAGGCCAGGTATTATATACATGTGCTGTCCAGAACTAGCACCGCGTAGTAATGTAATGAAATCCGTCATGTTTGTATGAAAATCCAGTATTTTATATGATTTCCATCGTTGTTTATATGAAATATCAGTTTGTCTACGTGTTTGCGTGAATTTCGTCAGGTTGGTTGAGTTGCTTTCATAATGTGTGCGGCTACGGTTGGATGGCGTAATTTGCAGGTCGCCGGTCGGTCTGCGGGCGGTTCGGCGGCGTTGTGGGACAAAAAACACAGCTCGTGCGAGCTTGTCTCCAACGTGCGTGCTGGAGGATGCATGACAGCATGAGCACCCTAGCCATTCCTCGTTCATCGGTGGCAAAGGCACCGGTGGACAAAAGGGTCGCCAATATTTTGGCTACCCCGGGCAAGATCCAAACAACCCCTCCCAACAGATTCAAATCCCTCGTTCGCCGTGGAATTTTGCCATGTGTTGTTTTCATGGACTAGCAAGATGCCTGTGCATTGCACGGAACATCAAGATGCATTTTTTTACAAATTCCAGCATGCATGCAAGGGATAATTAATGTCCTCCTTTGCTAGTACCACGAGGCAAAAACCATTAATATTGCATCAATTAGTGTTAGTGGCCTTGTATATCTGCAAATTGTAATTTTGATAGTGGCCCCTTTTATATAAAAATGGAGGGAGAAAGATGAGAGATAAGGTGAGGAGGAGTGGGGCGTGGTGGTGACTGGTGGTCGGACTGGGCGGAGGCATGGGGATGGACGGCGCATTATTTCTAGGTTTGTATCTCTCTCTCACACACCCACGTAGGTGGAGGACGTGCACGAAGAGAAGAGGTGCACGCACGGCGCACATACTCCCGTCTCTTTCCCAACCACACCCGCTGGTACACGGTGGAGCTCATTTTGTCTGAAAAAGGCAGCCCACGTGGTAATTTGGCACGTGTCTTGGTTGTCCACTTGGTGGAGGGAGGATCGTCTACCACGGGTGAAAAAACAAATTGCGACTTGACGCGTTATGTTAAATTATAAAAGAGGCAAACCATGTGGGGCCTACCTTAGAGGCAAGGCTCTATACACCGGAGTACTTTTGATGTGTCCCGTCAACTCATGAGAATGAGGAGAAGCTTGCTTAGTATGCCGTCTCCCATGCACCAGGCGCGGTGGCTCGCATGATGAGGTGAAGTTAGCTTACAGTAGTAGTAGTACTACTACTCTTCATGCATGCTTACGCCCGCTCCCTCGCCCACGCAGCAGATGGCTCATGACGAGGAGAAAATTTTACTACTCCCTCCGTTTACTCCTCGTCCCTACTACATATACTTTGGTTAGTACTCCTCCATTTACATATACAAGGCCACTATAAAAAATACATTTTGCATCTATACAAGGCCACAAATAGTAATCGAGACAAAGTTACTACTCCCTCCTTTCCAGTTTATGCCTCAATTTCAAAATCTCTCCAACCAAGGTAGACGGTGAGTGGTCGAATTAATTTCGTAGTTTGCACAAGTAATCGAGTCGCTGCGTTTTCTCAAGAAGTTATGTTTACCGAGGCATTAATTAGAACGAATGCATGAATGAGCACTAAATTTCCATGAACTTGTACATGCATCGGTAAGTACAATAGTGCGCTTTACTACATGGCATTTTTGCATATGTGGAGGAAAGAGAGGCAAGGAAAAAGTGGAGAAGTGGGCTCTCATGCAAGAGCCAGCCTCTACTACATGGTGGAGCACTCAAGCGAGGCACCTGTATGGAGGTGGTCAGAATCGGAGACTCACGCCGGTCATAGCGCCCAGATTAAAATGATAATGGCAAGTCAAATCACGGGCCTCACCTGTCCAGAAGAACTCGCTATCAAATCACACAGCCCTACGTTTGCAGCAGCCTACTCCCTCGTCTTCTCGCGTCTCATCAAACCGACTAGGCGGAACTGCCCGCCGCCTACCAGCAAGAGAAAAGCCCGCCCTCGACTTCTAAATACAACTACATCCGCTTAAGAATCCAATGATATACTTTTTATGACATAGTAACTCATATTTAGTTAGTCAAATGGATGACCTAGAACTACGTGCAGGCCCTATAAACCGAGATGCCTAAAAATAAAAAACCGAGACGGAGAGGGTAGTTCAGCAGGTATCTTTTAGATCAATATAGTCGGGATTCACCAAGGAGCAAAACCAAGTGGTAGGATGCTCTGTCGTGTTGGCGTAACAACTCAAGCGGGTCGATCCGCACATGAAATGGCGACACATAACAGACCCCTTTGGCGACATGTGGCTCATCCACCGTCTTGTTCCACGTGCGATGCACCAAATTACAGTTCGAACAGCGGTTAGAATTGGAGGCACCCGGTCGTGGCGCCGAAAGAGTAGAAAATGGCGATGAGGGTCAAATCACAAGCCCCACCTTTCCCGCATTAAGCTAGAGTGCTGGGCCGGACGAGGCAACCATCATTTTACTCTAGGCGCAAGAGCATAAAGAAAAGAGAAAACAATGATGCGTCGCGGCAGCTACCTAGGGCACCCTAGGGTAGGGGTCTCCACTCTGATCCTTTTTTTAAAGCGCCTCCACTACAAATCGGCTTCTCCTCGTCCTCTTGAAGAAAACCAATGATGAGTGCGGCGGTAGGGTTTGTAGGAGTACTACAGTGTGCGGGCCCGCGTCGTAGTAAACGGGTTCGAGTCGACGCCTTAAATATGTGTGGGCCGCTTGGTTTTACGGAACGAGGCAGCATTTTGGGTTCGGGGACCAAGGAGATATAATGCGTACAAAAATTGTGGACGTAGGTTCGACCGAAAGGAAATGATGCATGGGCCCTGCATTTTGATATACCCGGGGCCGCGTGAAATTTGCTACTCTACTAAAAACTAGTAAGGTACACATGTATTGAACGCATGAGATTTCGAAACCAAATTATGAATAAATACACACTATAGCATATAAAGCTTTGAGTCATATATGCATGATGTAGATGTTCTTTTAGTTCTTATAGTTCATCTCATTCAAAATCAATTAGTTTTATAAAAATGTTAAGATTCATGGGGTTGTGCGTTGTAAATCATAAAGTAAAAAACAAATAGTGGCAATTCATTTAGAAAAAAATAAACAATTATGATATAGAAGATTCTAGAACAAAGGAGAAGTGCTTGTGTTTGAGGTTTGTGCATTATGCTTAAGTTCAACCATGGAGTCTTCTAAATTGTACATGTGGCAGATCTGGTGGAATGTTGATGATATCCAACGGCCAGTAGTGCTCGGATTTTCCTATCTCTGCACTATCGGGTTAGCTTCATCCAGCGACCATCTTTCAAAGTTATTGGCACACTATATAGTTCTTGTGCCATAGTTGCATGTTTTGGAAAAAAAATACTAGTGGGTTGTACTATCTATTTAGGATTAGAAGATGTATACATGGAAGTTGTAGGGAAAGAGATGACATGGAGCATCTCAATTCCTATGAGTAGGGATTGGAAAAGAGATGTCATTTGGTTCACATCATAGGAACTTTTCCATTGAATCTAGAGATGACATGTATCTCAATTCCTATGAGGAGGGATTAAAAAAGAGATGTAATTTGGTTCATATCATCGGAACTTTTCTATTGGATATACGCTAATGTTTATTTTCCTTTGAAATTAAGGGAGTATAGGAATCCATTCATATGAACCAAGTGGCTCTAAAGCTATAGAAATGATATCATGTTTATTTCCTTTGAAATGTGGAGTATATGAATCTATTCCTATGAACCAATTGGCTCTAAAGGAAAAAATACTATAAAAATCATATCATATAGAGTTCCTATGATATTCCTCGACACTAAAGGATGCTTGAAATTGCTGCGGGTGATACGGTGGTCTTTCTTTGTAGACTCCTCACCCATCTTTATAGTTACCTCTCGAAGATGAATGAAATGATATATACATGGTATTCTACATGTGCAATTTGGTACATGAAAACCGGTAAAAGTTTGCGAGTTCGAATTTTCAATAAAGCTATATGCCTTGCATTTGAACGGAGGGAGCATCGGCAGTTGCTAACACTCACGTGGAAGATTTGTGTGGAGGAGTGGCTGTTCTGTTAAATGACATGGCAAAACTGACACTGTCGGATGCCGATCTAACGGTTCTTACGGCGTTCGTCAGGAAAAGGCTTGTGGCGAACATTTGTCGGATAATGATTTACGGACACATGCATTGCATTGATACGCGCCCCCCTCTCTCTCACGCACACGCACCCTCACGAGTCACGACTCTCCCGAGTCCTCTTGCAGACTCGCACGTCGCACCCACCGTCTATCTGCAGGTAGACGTCACGCACATATGTGCTCTTCACACCCTACCCTCAGAACTTCTAAAAAATGAAAGACGGCGCACACATTTTATTTTAGCTCACACGTCACACACTTATACTATTACTCTTGCGGCGAACGTTCTTTGGGCATAGTATATTGTACTCTCACGAAGATAAGCGGTGCACGCACGCACTAGTTCTCTCACACCCACTCGCGGGTACACATAGGAGCGCATTTTTTTGAAGCTGGTTCAACAAAATCACTCCACTATATATAAAAGCAGGAGCCTTAGCGCTTGCTTTACCAGGGTTCCTCTCGTTCACTCTCTCATGCTCTCCAGATCTAAGCAAGACATAGGTGGCCACACTCTCTCTCAGCTCACGGCTGGTCACAAATCCGGCCGGACAACCTCGACCGGGGCAGGGGTGTAGGTGCATCGTTCACGTTGTTGTCGGCGGCGATGGAGGAGACCAACGGCTGCCCGCGCGTCCCGATCAGCGGCCGTGCCGTTCTCTCCGAGAGAGCGCCGGCTCGGGACGGCCTCCGACCCCTTCTTCCTCCCTGCGGTATTGTGGCCAAGATGCGGCCTCCCGACGCCGTCTTTGCCACATGCCGACGACCCTCAGGTATGTATTCCTTCGAAACCTGCCTTGCTCTACTGCCCCAGCTCCCTTCATGTGGATCCTTTTCTACTTCCGTCCGCTGTTCCAAAGCCACCTAGACTTCTACTATTATTAGAAGTAAAGCTAGTTCATATAGTCGACTCAAAGCATTGGTTCAAACAGGGAAGAAAGTGGGAAAGCTGTAGCATGAATCTAGGACTTGGTTGTAACACCCCAAAAATTTAGCCAAGTTTTCATATTAAAAATTTTGCCAGGAGTTTTAAAATTTTTTATTTCCATTGATTTCAGAGCTTTTCTTTTAATATTAGGTGTCTTTTCCATGTGGAACTTTCCAAAACATATTGGTCTTCTATGCTATATGTATACCATTTTCTAAATCAGCAGATTTATTTATTAAAATTATTTCACCCTGAGCTTTAATCATTAAAATGGCTTGTTTTAAATTTTGGAGCTCTATTTGTACTACAACCATTTGATAGAATCACTTAAAATTTCAACCAAAATTTGGAGATGTCATGAGATGTCTCTAAATCACTTGTGTGCATTAATATAATTATTTCATTGCATATTTTAAGTTTTACACATGTTTTTCTTCTCTGGTCCAGTGGACATTTTTGCCCTACAACCCAATTAAATATTTCCCTAGAGCCTCCACCAAAATTATGTGATGTTAGTAGCAGCTTATGGTTCCACTTTATGCAAAAACCTAGTGTTGTTATTTGAAAAAATTGAGTGAGACCTCCTCATCTTCATTCTGGTGCCATTTGGTGATTTGTACTGCAACCATCTCCTAACTTGCTTCTTTATCCATAATTCCTTTTCCTTCTTATAGTCCTCCTTGCCAAACTCTTAAGTCCAGAAGAGTGGACCCTTTGGAAGAATTTTTGTTCATGGAACAGTGCCATTCACTTTTTGCCCAGAACTGAAGTTTTGCATAACTTGCACTAACAAGTTTTTGCTTTTGTCAAACTAACTTCACCACCCTCTTATCCATCCAAAGAGACACTGATCTGGAGAATTTGGCCACCCAAATGTTGCCTAGATGCCCTTGGCATTTTGACAAACACCACAGTGCATAGCCAGTTGGCATGATTTCAAGTTTACATTGTGAACTTGAGCCCCGACCTACCTAGCATGTCCCAAGGTTTTGCCTAGCCCATAACCCCTTCTCGCTAACTCTCTTGTGGTTTGGAACTCTCTAGGCTGCCACGGCATTTCGTCGAGCACATCCGGGCGTGCTCTAGCGCGCCAGGCGTCGTTTGGCACCTATATGCACCCGAGCCGCGCGTCACCCCGACTCAAATCCGCCCCAGCCCAAGACGCCGTGTCCCTTGCACCACCACACCACCCGACCAACTTGGCACCCCACAGCGCCACCGTCGGGGCGGCCGTGGCGGCTAGTGACGACCGCTTGCGAGGCCCGGCCGTGTCGGCGCCGCCAAGCCACCGGCGCTTGCCACCTGCCTCCTAGTGCGGTGCGTGCTCATCCAGCGTGTCCCCTAAGCGCTTCGTCGCCGCCCGTCGCCCAAGCTGCAGCATGGCGGTTCGCCATCATCCTTATCGCCCGCCGCCTCGGTCCGACCTCCATCGCCTATTTAAGGAGCCCCGAGTTCATCCTCGCACGCAGCAGTCCCAAACCATCTCCCTAGGAACCCCTATGGCAGCAAATCAACTCGAGGCCTTCTTTCCCATCTCCGGCGACTCAGCCGCCGCCATCGCCAGTTCCCAGCGGGCGCCTCGAGCCTCCCCTCTCCACTCTTTTCACCAGAGCTTCCTCTCCCTCCGTGATCACATCCCCTACTCGATTTCGATCGGGAACCACCGCCGCCCAAAACCACTTTACCACGAAACTTTCCTCCGCCATGAGCTCGCCAGCAAAATCCCTCCACCTCTGTCAACCCTGCAACCACCGGAAGGATCACCCTCGACCCGCGGATCCATCCCCGCCGTCAGCTTCCCACAAGGACCAGCCGTTCGTGGCGACGGTCGCCGGAGTTCCGCCTCCGCTCTGGACAGAGGGAGAAGAAGGAGGGCGGACTAGTCAAACCTGACTAGTGGGCCACCTAGGACCCACTGTCAGTGACCACGCACGGTCCACGCGGAATAAGTGGAAGCGTATTTCCAAATTACGCTTTCGACGTGTACACATAGTTCTCTCACACCCACTCGCGGGTACACATAGGAGCGCATTTTTTTGAAGCTGGTTCAACAAAATCACTCCATTATATATAAAAGCAGGAGCCTTAGCGCTTGCTTTACCAGGGTTCCTCTCGTTCACTCTCTCATGCTCTCTAGATCTAAGCAAGACATAGGTGGCCACACTCTCTCTCAGCTCACGGCTGGTCACAAATCCGGCCGGACAACCTCGACCGGGGCAGGGGTGTAGGTGCATCGTTCACGTTGTCGTCGGCGGCGAGGGAGGAGACCAACGACTGCCCACGCGTCCCGATCGGCGGCCGTGCCGTTCTCTCCGAGAGAGCGCCGGCTCGGGAGGGCCTCCGACCCCTTCTTCCTCCCTGCGGTATTGTGGCCAAGATGCGGCCTCCCGACGCCGTCTTTGCCACATGCCGACGACCCTCAGGTATATATTCCTTCGAAACCTACCTTGCTCTACTGCCCCAGCTCCCTTCATGTGGATCCTTTTCTACTTCCGTCCGCTGTTCCAAAGCCACCTAGACTTCTACTATTATTAGAAGTAAAGCTAGTTCATATAGTCGACTCAAAGCATTGGTTCAAACAGGGAAGAAAGTGGGAAAGCTGTAGCATGAATCTAGGACTTGGTTGTAACACCCCAAAAATTTAGCCAAGTTTTCATATTAAAAATTTTGCCAGGAGTTTTAAAATTTTTTATTTCCATTGATTTCAGAGCTTTTCTTTTAATATTAGGTGTCTTTTCCATGTGGAACTTTCCAAAACATATTGGTCTTCTATGCTATATGTATACCATTTTCTAAATCAGCAGATTTATTTATTAAAATTATTTCACCCTTAGCTTTAATCATTAAAATGGCTTGTTTTAAATTTTGGAGCTCTATTTGTACTACAACCATTTGATAGAATCACTTAAAATTTCAACCAAAATTTGGAGATGTCATGAGATGTCTCTAAATCACTTGTGTGCATTAATATAATTATTTCATTGCATATTTTAAGTTTTACACATGTTTTTCTTCTCTGGTCCAGTGGACATTTTTGCCCTACAACCCAATTAAATATTTCCCTAGAGCCTCCACCAAAATTATGTGATGTTAGTAGCAGCTTATGGTTCCACTTTATGCAAAAACCTAGTGTTGTTCTTTGAAAAAATTGAGTGAGACCTCCTCATCTTCATTCTGGTGCCATTTGGTGATTTGTACTGCAACCATCTCCTAACTTGCTTCTTTATCCATAATTCCTTTTCCTTCTTATAGTCCTCCTTGCCAAACTCTTAAGTCCAGAAGAGTGGACCCTTTGGAAGAATTTTTGTTCATGGAACAGTGCCATTCACTTTTTGCCCAGAACTGAAGTTTTGCATAACTTGCACTAACAAGTTTTTGCTTTTGTCAAACTAACTTCACCACCCTCTTATCCATCCAAAGAGACACTGATCTGGAGAATTTGGCCACCCCAAATGTTGCCTAGATGCCCTTGGCATTTTGACAAACACCCTGAGTGCATAGCCAGATTTGGCATGATTTCAAGTTTACATTGTGAACTTGAGCCCCTGACCTACCTAGCATGTCCCAAGGTTTTGCCCTAGCCCATAACCCCTTTCTGCTAACTCTCTTGTGGTTTGGAACTCTCTAGGCTGCCCTGGCATTTCGTCGAGCACATCCCGGGCGTGCTCTAGGCGCGCCCAGAGCGTGCGTTTGGCACCCATATGCACCCGAGCCGCCGCGTCACACCCCGCACTCAAATCCGGCCCCAGCCAGCACGCCGTGTCCCCTTGCACCGCCACACCACCCCGACCAACCTGGCACCCCACAGCGCCACCGTCAGGACGGCCGTGGCGGCTAGCTGACGACCGCTTGCAGGCCCCGGCCGTGTCGGCGCCGCCCAAGCCACCAGCGCTTGCCACCTGCCTCCTAGTGCAGTGCGTGCTCATCCACAACGTGTCCCATAGCGCTCGTCGCCGCCACGTCGCCCAAGCTGCAGCATGGCGGTTCGCCGTCATCCTTCTCGCCGGCCGCCTCGGTACCGACCTCCATCGCCTATTTAAGGAGCCCCGAGTTCATCCCGCTTGCAGCAGTCCCAAACCATCTCCCTAGGAACCCCTATGGCAGCAAATCAACTCGAGGCCTTCTTTCCCATCTCCGGCGACTACACCGCCGCCATCGCCAGTTCCCGACGGCGCCTCGAGCCTCCCCTCTCCACTCTTTTCACCAGGAGCTTCCTCTCCCTCCCGTGATCACATCCCCCTACTCGATTTCGATCGGGAACCACCGCCGCCCCAAAACCACTTTACCACCGAAACTTTCCTCCGCCGCGGAGCTCGCCGCCGGCAAATCCCTCCACCTCTGTCAACCCTGCAACCACCGGAAGGATCACCCTCGACCCGCGGATCCATCCCCGCCGTCAACTTCCCACAAGGACCCCCCGTTCATGGCGACGGTCGCCGGAGTTCCGCCTCCGCTCTGGACAGAGGGAGAAGAAGGAGGGCGGACTAGTCAAACCTGACTAGTGGGCCACCTAGGACCCACTGTCAGTGACCACGCACGGTCCACGCGGAATAAGTGGAAGCGTATTTCCAAATTACGCTTTCGACGTGTACGTAATTATTCGAATCGTTTTCTTTTCTGTTTTTATTTAAATAACAGATTTTTGACAAAACTTTGACCGACTGTATCTTTTTAAATACAACTCCAAATAAATTAATTCTTTTTCCTACCTCTCTCAAATATTGTCTAGTTTATTTTAAGATTTATTTGAAAAAATTTCAAAACAACTTTTGTGCTGTTTTTATTTTGTGTGTTAATTCAAATATATTCTTTTAAATAGGAATTTTGAAGATTTCAAGATGTTTTGGATGCACCCTTCTTTCCCATGACAAGAAGGCAAGCATTCTGAACCCTGGTGTAATTTTTTGTGTGTGTTGCTTGGCATGGAGGCAACACCACCCCGACACGAGCATACGTCATTTTATGTGAGGAGGTGTTCCTACTCATGAGTGCATGTTAAAGAATTTCATGCATATAGAACTGATATGATTGTAACAGGAATCACCGCCATATGCCTTTCATGCATACCGGGAGGAAAGCCGGGAAGGCCTCTGTCTTGGGTGGACACGGTCTTGTCCCTAGTCCTCCGTCGAGACGGACGTGCCCGGTATGGCATGAGGGGGGTATGTCGCATGGTGTTTCTATCTGTTGTTTGAAGTATATGCATTGTTATACTAATCTTGCAGGGAACATTACAACCTCCTGAGTCGACCGTAGATCGAGTCTTGTGCCAGAAACCCCCATACTTGCTGCGTACTACCAGTCGTCTCTACAACAAGTAGGGTACGGTTTAGTAAGTTGTCAACCCCTTTCCTAGCACACACCGTACAGAGAGGCCATGGTGGGAGATACCGGAGGCCTCCGGTAGTCATACCATCGGGTCCGGAGCATGGGTGTTTGGTTGTAGCCAAGGGGTAGCTCCCGATTATTGTGCAGTATAAATTTTGTGTTCCCATGTTACGTCGAGGTTGTAGCCTCCCACTTAGAGTTTTGCTTAACAGGTGTCGTGGGTGATTCGGACACATGTGAGTTAAGTGATGTAACGCCTGCATTCGATCGCGCGCCTGTGTCCGTCAGTTATTCGTCGTCGTTGCCATGTCATTTGCTTGCGTGTTGCACTTTGCCATGTCATCATATGCATTTCATATCATGTCATCATGTGTATTTCATTTTGCATACGTGTTCGTCTCATGCATCCGAGCATTTTCCCCGTTGTCCGTTTTGCAATCCGGCACTCCTATGTCTCCGGCGCCCCTTTTACCTCTTTTTCGTAAGCGGGTGTTAAGCGGTCTCGGAATGGACCGAGGTTTATCAAGCGGCCTTGGTATAGCATCGGTAGACCGCCTGTCAAGTTTCGTGCCATTTGGAGGTCGTTTGGTACTCCAACGGTTAACCGGGTAACCGCAAAAGCCTCTTTTGTTGCAGCCCAACTCCCCTTTCTAAGTGGCCCAAAACCCAGCAAACTCCCCTCCATGCTCTCGGTCGTTCGATCACGATCGCGTGGCGGCCCGCACCTCATTTGGAGTCTCCTAGCTCCCTCTACCTACAAATATGTGTCCCTCCCGGATTTTTCGCGCAGTCCAACCCTAGCCATCTTCCTCCTCCCGCAGCCGGACGTGTCCGTTCCGCCGCGGACGTGTCCAGCCCGCCGCCACGTCGCTCCGACAATTGGAGGACGCCACGCCAGCGCCGCCGCCTCCTCCTCCACTCACGCGCCGCCACCTCGCCGCGCCTCCTCTCTCTCTCTCCCGCCCGCCGCCGCCGCGCGGAGCCCAAAGGGGCCCGCCCGGCCAGTTCGGCCGCCGCCGCGCAAGGCTTCGCCGCAGCCCGCCGCCTCCGCCGCCACGCGGGCCGGCGCTTCACTTTCCGCCTTGATCGCCGCCCGCCCGGTGGCGCCGCCGCCCCTCCGCCTCGGCCGCGCCCGGCAGCTCCGCCCGCCAGTCACCCGCCTCCGGCGCTAGCCTCTCCGCGCTGCCGCCTCCTCCTCCTCGCCCGGCCGGCCGCCACATGGAGCTCCGGCCCCGGCCGGATCCGCCCGGCCACAAGCCCTCGCGCCCGCCCGGTCGCTCCGGCCGGATCCGGTGGCAAGGCGGCGGATCCGCCTCTCCCGTCCTTCTCCGGCCCTCCCAGCCTCCTCCCGATCTCCGCGAAATTCGGCGAGGTCCGGCCCTGCATCAAGTCCGTGCCTCGGTTGACTTCTTTCCTCCTCTCTGAAAATCCACTAAGTCCCGATTTTGTCAATATTTTATTGCATTTTCATCGCATTATATCTCTGTCATCGTAGCTCCGTTTTGTGCGTGTAATATGTCGAAATGTTCGCCTCGATGAGTAGATCGTTTCATCTCATTGCATCATTTTCATTTTAGCTCATCTCGATGCCCTAAATGCTGTTGGAAGAGTGCTATGTGATGTTAGTTTCTGTTTTAACAGAACTTGCACTTTTGTCATTTTGCCATGATTGATGTGTGCATCCTATGGGCTTGAGTCCTACATGTGTTTTGTAATATGCCATGCCATCTTGCCAGGGGTGTATGCCATGTATTTTTGTGATCTCTGTGGTGACTAGCACAAGCATGCAAAGTAGGCTTCCTGATGTTGTTGTTTTCAGCCCTGTTTTGCTGATATTTTTATGCCATGTTAACTTGATGTTACAGAGAGATCCATGCATATTTTGAGATACTTCAATAAGGATGTTTTGTTCTACATGTCTTGCTCTATCCATCCATGCCCTTGTTTGCAATTATGGAGTGCCATAGCTTGAGTCAATCGAGCTCTACTTTTGCTATAAAATGTTTCCTGACAGATTGTTTACATGTTATTCAATTTTGCCAAGGTTGTTGTAGTTGATCCTTGCACCCTATGATGTTGTTCTTGCCATGTATAGCTTTTATGCCATGTCTTGTTGATGGATGTATGCTTAGTTTATCATGTATTGCTCTGTGGTGAGTGGTTCAAGCTCACCAACATGCCTACTTATCGTTGTTCCTGCCATGTTCAAATCTGTAATATAACTTGCCATGTTTACATGGGTGCCATCATATCTTCTGATCCTTTTTGGCTCATGGTCAGTAAGGGACTTTTGTTCTATGCAATTAGTAGATTCATTCCATGCCTTTGTTTGCCATGATAAGTTCCTGTAGCATGTTGTTTGATAGCTCTAAACATTGCAACCTGATGTTATTTTCTGCAAGGCCTGAAACTGTTATTACTTGCAATCTTGCCATGTCATTTTGAGCATGTTCTAGTTGTTTCTGGAGATAGCTCGGTGTTCATGTTTTGTAACGCTTTACCTGTACATCATGCCCATGCCTTTTGTTTTCATATTAAGGTCCTGTAGCATGTTGTTTTGATGCTTGCAGTATGCCCACTTGCTGTTATGGACAGATTGTTGCTATAACTTGTATAGAGTGTATGTGTTGAACCGTTGCTCCGTTTTGAGTGTGCTCTATATGAAACTTGCTTGATTTTGCATGTAGTTTCATATTATCATGTTGCATCCTTGTTTTGAGGTGTTTGCTTGATGTTTGTATGCATTTTGCAACATTGCCATGCTTAACTTGTTTTGCTCATATCTCCTAGGCCGTAGCTCCAAATCTAATGAACTTTATATGTAACTTGACTAGAATTTCGTGTAGATCATCGTGGTGCATTCTAAATTGCTGTTTAACAACTTGAACATAAGGTTTATTCAGATCTGGACCAATTTCGAAATTTGCATATGAGGACTTACCGAATTGTTATATGTTGTTCGGCCTCATTTAAACTTGCCTTGATGTGTTGTTCTTGTTTGCATCATCTCTTGCCATGAGTAGCTTCATGTAGCTTTGTCATGCATCATGCGTGTTGTGCATCATGCCTTGTTCATGTGTGGTGTGTTTACTCTTCTTTCCCTCCTCTCTGAAAATCCACTAAGTCCCGATTTTGTCAATATTTTATTGCATTTTCATCGCATTATATCTCTGTCATCGTAGCTCCGTTTTGTGCGTGTAATATGTCGAAATGTTCGCCTCGATGAGTAGATCGTTTCATCTCATTGCATCATTTTCATTTTAGCTCATCTCGATGCCCTAAATGCTGTTGGAAGAGTGCTATGTGATGTTAGTTTCTGTTTCTTAACAGAACTTGCACTTTTGTCATTTTTGCCATGATTGATGTGTGCATCCTATGGGCTTGAGTCCTACATGTGTTTTGTAATATGCCATGCCATCTTGCCAGGGGTGTATGCCATGTATTTTTGTGATCTCTGTGGTGACTAGCACAAGCATGCAAAGTAGGCTTCCTGATGTTGTTGTTTTCAGCCCTGTTTTGCTGATATTTTTATGCCATGTTAACTTGATGTTACAGAGAGATCCATGCATATTTTGAGATACTTCAATAAGGATGTTTTGTTCTACATGTCTTGCTCTATCCATCCATGCCCTTGTTTGCAATTATGGAGTGCCATAGCTTGAGTCAATCGAGCTCTACTTTTGCTATAAAATGTTTCCTGACAGATTGTTTACATGTTATTCAATTTTGCCAAGGTTGTTGTAGTTGATCCTTGCACCCTATGATGTTGTTCTTGCCATGTATAGCTTTTATGCCATGTCTTGTTGATGGATGTATGCTTAGTTTATCATGTATTGCTCTGTGGTGAGTGGTTCAAGCTCACCAACATGCCTACTGTCGTTGTTCCTGCCATGTTCAAATCTGTAATATAACTTGCCATGTTTACATGGGTGCCATCATATCTTCTGATCCTTTTGGCTCATGGTCAGTAAGGGACTTTTGTTCTATGCAATTAGTAGATTCATTCCATGCCTTTGTTTGCCATGATAAGTTCCTGTAGCATGTTGTTTGATAGCTCTAAACATTGCAACTTTGATGTTATTTTCTGCAAGGCTGAACTGTTATTACTTGCAATCTTGCCATGTCATTTTGAGCATGTTCTAGTTGTTTCGGAGATAGCTCGGTGTTCATGTTTTGTAATGCTTTACCTGTACATCATGCCCATGCCTTTTGTTTTCATATTAAGGTCCTGTAGCATGTTGTTTTGATGCTTGCAATATGCCCACTTCTTGTTATGGACAGATTGTTGCTATAACTTGTATAGAGTGTATGTGTTGAACCGTTGCTCCGTTTTGAGTGTGCTCTATATGAAACTTGCTTGATTTTGCATGTAGTTTCATATTATCATGTTGCATCCTTGTTTTGAGGTGTTTGCTTGATGTTTGTATGCATTTTGCAACATTGCCATGCTTAACTTGTTTTGCTCATATCTCCTAGGCCGTAGCTCCAAATCTAATGAACTTTATATGTAACTTGACTAGAATTTCGTGTAGATCATCGTGGTGCATTCTAAATTGCTGTTTAACAACTTGAACATAAGGTTTATTCAGATCTGGACCAATTTCGAAATTTGCATATGAGGACTTACCGGAATTGTTATATGTTGTTCCCGGCCTCATTTAAACTTGCCTTGATGTGTTGTTCTTGTTTGCATCATCTCTTGCCATGAGTAGCTTCATGTAGCTTTGTCATGCATCATGCGTGTTGTGCATCATGCCTTGTTCATGTGTGGTGTGTTTACTATGTCGTGTGCTTCTTCTTGTTAGTTCTGTTTACGTTGCGATCGTGAGGATTCGTTCGTCTCGCTTGGTTCGGCTTCATCCGTTCGTCTTCTTCATGGACTCGTTCTTCTTCCTTGCGGGATTTCAGGCAAGATGACCGCTACCGGATCTCACTACTATCATTGCTATGCTAGTTGCCTCGTTCTTTCGCTATGCTGCGCTACCTATTACATTATCAAGCCATCCCAAATTGCCATGAACCTCTAACCTTTGTCACCCTTCCTAGCAAACCGTTGTTTGGCTATGTTACCGCTTTGCTCAGCCCTCTTATAGCGTTGTTAGTTGCAGGTGAAGATGAAGTTTGTTCCTTGTTGGAACATGGAGATGTTGTTCCTTGTTGGAACATGTTTACTTGTTGGGATATCACAATATATCTTATTTAATTAATGCATCTATATACTTGGTAAAGGGTGGAAGGCTCGGCCTTATGCAGTGTTTTGTTCCTCTTGCCGCCCTAGTTTCCGTCATATCGGTATTATGTTCCCGGATTTTGCGTCCCTAACGCGGTCGGGTGATTTATGGGACCCCCTTGACAGTTCACTTTGAATAAGACTTTTCCAGCAAGGCCCAACATTGGTTTTACCATTTGCCTCACCACCACCTACCTTTTCCCTTGGGAGTCGCTCTCTCGAGGTCATCTTTATTAGCCCCCGGACGGTGCTTCTCTAAGTCTTTGGCGCAAACCGAGCTACTGCTGAGGCCACCTTGAGGCAACCAGAGGGTTGGTTTTACTCGTAGCTAGTCTCATCGGTGTTGCCACGAGAGCGAGATATGTGCAGCTCCTATCGGGATTGTCGGCGCATCAGGCGGTCTTGCTGGTCTTGTTTTATTCTGTGAAATGTCTTGTGGCAGGATTCGAGACTGATCGGGTCTTCCCGGGAGAAGGAATATCCTTCGTTGATCGAGAGCTTATCATGGGCTAAGTTGGGACACCCTGCAGGGTTTGAACTTTCGAAAGCCGTGCCCGCGGTTATGTGGCAGATGGGAATTTGTTAATGTCCGGTTGTAGAAAACCGAAGTTGATCTCAATTAAAATACACCAACCGTGTGCGTAACAGTGAGTGTCTCTTTCCGGGTTGATCGAGAGGAGAACACGGTTTCGGGTTATGTCGGCGTAAGTAGGAGTTCAGGATCACTTCTTGATCATTACTAGTTGACGACCGTTCCTTTGTTTCTCTTCTCGCTCTCATTTGCGTATGTTAGCCACCATATATGCTTAGTCGCTGCTGCAACCTCACCACTTTACCCTTCCTTTCCCATTAAGCTTTGCTAGTCTTGATACCCATGGTAATGGGATTCTTTGAGTCCTCGTGGCTCACAGATTACTACACCACCAGTTGCAGGTACAGGTTTGCGATGATCATGGCGTGAGGCGATGTTTGCTTGTGTTGGAGTTCTTCTTACGCTTCTTCTTGATCGGGGATAGGTTCGGTCGGCAGCTGGGCTAGCGAGTGGATGTCGTTGAGTTTCTTTTATGTTTCATCCGTAGTCGGATGTTGATCTTGTATATGATATTGATGTATTTTTGTGGCATTTGTGCCTCATGTATGTATCCCCACTATTATGTAATGTCGATGTAATGATATCCACCTTGCAAAAGCGTTTCAATATGCGGGTCTATCCTTGGTGGGACCATCGAGTTCCTTTTGAATAGGGTTAGCATATTGGGCGTGACTAGTTGGTATCGAGCCTCGACCGACCCTAAGGCCCCTTGATTGATCGTGTAGTTTGGCGCTGTTGAGTCTAGAAGAAAACTGTTTTGAGTCTAGCTATATCGGAGTAGAAATTCTTTTACTCCTCAGCCCTTAATCGCGCTCTGGTGAGGAATCTTGGCGTAGGTGTTTTGAATTACTCCTCTTCCCCTTCAAAAATTTTCTTTAGGATCACGTGGTTAGTTTTTCATTCGTTGTTCATCCTCTTTTGTCCGGTGCATTTCTCGTCAAGTCGACTCGACCATCTTCATCTTTGCCAAGTTCAATCCTCAGTTCTTCCTCCGACGTCGTTGTTTTTTTTCCTTGTCCGAAGTTGTCCTTGTTTTCCCACCCACCCTCCCTTCTTCTTCTCGGAACCGGAGTACGTAATCGAGTATCCATCCTACTCGTGCGAAGTCTTTGCTTTTTCTCCTTAATGATTTCAACCGGTGTTGTCTCTTCAAGATATTCATCGTTTTCCCCTTCCAAGTTGCCTTTGTTTTCCGCCCTCCCACCCTATTATTCCCGGAGTTCGAGTTTCTTCCGACCATCTACTTCATTCGTGTGGAGCCTCTTCAGTCTTCCCTCAATCATTTCAACCGGTGAATTCTCTTTTGTTTGAGATTCTTCATCTCTTTCTTTTCCGGTGGATTCAATTCAAGTTTTCGGTTGATCATATTCTTTTCCTCAGCTCAAGTGTTTTTCTATGCTCGTTCAGCTCTCGCCAGTTTATCCTTCCGGAGTGTTCAAGTCATCTCAGGAGATTCGTGTTTGCATCCAATTAATTCGAGGTTGTCACCTCATTTAAATATTTCAATTGTTCCGGTGCATCATCTATCTGTTCAACATCCCTTTCCAGCGGTGTTTTCTCTTGATGGGCCCTAACCCACAGGTCTTTTCGAGGATCTTACGACTCTTCTAATTTCTCGGAGCTATTCCCAATTCTTTTCAAGTGTGGCGTAAGGAATGAATTTCATCATCGAGGCGCCTTTTCCAAGATCGATTTCGAATCATTTTCATTGTTGACTCTACGTCTTTGTTTTTTCATTCTCCCGGAGCGTCTCAACATTTCTGCAGGGTGGTTCTCGTCGTCATTCTCAACATTTGAAGACCGTCGTAGATTTTTCTCTTAAATCTTGTCCGTTCTCCCGGAGATTCGCGGTGCTAGCTCGATGTTATCCTATATAGTTGTTTCTAGTCATGCAAATTCTTTTCATCCATCCGGAGTATGTCAGAAGTTGATTTCCATTTCTTTTAACCGAGGCCGTCATTCGGAAGAATTCTTTGTCCTCACATTTCAGTTATCGTTATCCGATTATCTCGGTGCATCTGTCAAGTGTTCTTTAATCAGCTCATGCTCTCTTTGTTCTTTTGCATCTAAATCCCCTCGAGCATATTGGTTCTTCTAATTCTGCCCGGTGATTCATTCTCTTTCATCAGTCATTTTCGAATTCTTACGGTGGTTCGTTCAAGATTCCTTTTCCTTGATTATCATTTTAATCCATTCGTCTCTCAAATCTTACCGGTGGTTCATGAAGACTTTCTCAAGTTTTGTGCTACCCCTTCTCAATCCTTTTTCAAGAAGAATAAGTTGCATGCCAAATCCATTGTTGGTCATCAATTTAATTTGATGAAGGATAAGCATACAATAAATCTTATTCTTATTTCATCAAGTGAATAATCCCTTTCTTCGGAGTTTGTTCGTAATGAATAAATTCTAGTTCCAAGTGTTTTCATCTTTTCTTTTCCGGAGTTCAATTATTTTCCTCGGCCATTTCGTCGGAATCCTCCATCTAATTCATCGCAGGCTCATCTTATTCTTTCTTCCTTCAATCGTATCTCATCATCCTTTTGTTTACCGGAGTCCTTCATGGTGGTTCTTCATGATTTAATTCATTTTTCAAGAGTTCATCAAGAACCTTGTTGGTGGAGTTCAAGTATCTTTTCTTCTCGCGTCTCGAAGTGCAATTAATTCTCCGTTTTCTTCTGAAGTGAAGTTCAGCATTTCTTCGTTCTTTTAAGCTATCAAATCATTTCCGTTTGTGGCCGGTTATCACCTTATGATCTTGAGATGTAACCTATAAGTCCACAACAATCTTATTCTTTCGTTGTTGATTTTCTCAACAACTTCAGTTCAAACCTTCCTTCTAAATTCTTTTCATTCAATTCTTTCAATTCTTCCGGAGGCATTGTGTTGTTCCTCGCGTCAACTATCGTTCCATTTTGTCAAACTCAGTTCCAACTCTTTCCTTGGTCAACCGGTGTGCTGCCTAAATCCTTTCAGTCTCATTCGTTTCTTTTCTCATTCTAACCACTCCGGTTAGAACGAGTTGTTTCTGAGTCTATCATGTTTCCATGAGCTTTTGATTCTCGTCATTCTCGTCGTCCCTCTCTTTTTCTCGAGTGCTCTCGATTCTTTACTTCTTCTCTTGAGTTCTTGTTTCACCTCATCTCTTTTCCCTTCCGTCTCGGTCCTAAGATCTCGGGACGAGATCTCTTGTTAGTGGAGGAGTGTTGTATGCGCCGGATTCGATCGCCCGGTGTCCGTCGATTATTCGCCGTCGTTGCCATGTCATTTGCTTGCGTGTTGCACTTTGCCATGTCATCATATGCATTTCATATCATGTCATCATGTGCATTTCATTTTGCATACGTGTTCGTCTCATGCATCCGAGCATTTTCCCCGTTGTCCGTTTTGCAATCCGGCACTCCTATGTCTCCCGGCGCCCCCTTTTACCTCTTTTCGTGTGCGGGTGTTAAACGGTCTCGGAATGGACCGAGGATTGTCAAGCGGCCTTGGTATAGCATCGGTAGACCGCCTGTCAAGTTTCGTGCCATTTGGAGGTCGTTTGGTACTCCAACGGTTAACCGGGTAACCGCAAGCCTCTTTTGTTGCAGCCCAACTCCCCTTTCTAAGTGGCCCAAAACCCAGCAAACTCCCCTCCATGCTCTCGGTCGTTCGATCATGACCGCGTGGCCGAAAACCGCACCTCATTTGGAGTCTCCTAGCTCCCTCTACCTACAAATATGTGTCCCTCCCGGATTTTTCGCGCAGTCCAACCCTAGCCATCTTCCTCCTCCCGCGGCGGACGTGTCCGTTCCGCGCCGGACGTGTCCAGCCCGCCGCCACGTCGCTCCGAGCGAATCGGAGGACGCCACATCAGCGCCGCCGCCTCCTCCTCCACTCACGAGCCGCCACCTCGCCAGCGCCTCCTCTCTCTCCTCCACGCCCGCCCCCGCCCAGAACCGCCCGGCCAGTTCGGCCGCCGCCGCCGCAGCCTTCGCCGCAGCCCGCCGCCTCCGGCCGCCTCGCCGCCCTTGATCGCCGCCGCCCTCCCCTCCCGCGCCCGGCCCGCTCCGCCCGGCCAGTCACCGCCTCCGGCAGCGCCTCTCCGCGCTGCCGCCTCCTCCTCCTCACCGGCGGCCGCCGCCTCCATGGCCGCCGCCGCCCGCCCAGGAACTCGGCCCCGGCCGGATCCGCCCGGCCACGCGCCCTCGCCGCCGCCCGGTCCCTTCGGCGGATCCGGTGGGCGGCGGCCGGATCCGCCTCTCCCGTCCTTCTCCGGCCCTCCCGGCCTCCTCCCCGATCTCCGGCGAAATTCCGGCGAGGTCCGGCCCTGCATCGAAGTCCATGCCTCGGTTGACTTCTTTCCCTCCTATGAAAATCCACTAAGTCCCGATTCTGTCAATATTTTATTGCATTTTCATCGCATTATATCTCTGTCATCGTAGCTCCGTTTTGTGCATGTAATATGTCGAAATGTTCGTATCGATGATTAGATCATTTCATCTCATTGAATCATTTTCATTTGAGCTCATCTTCATGCCCGAAATGCTGTTGGAAGAGTGCTATGTGATGTTAGTTTCATTTCTTAATGTAACTTGCACTTTGTCATTTTTCCATGATTGATGTGTGCATCCTATGGGCTTGAGTCCTACATGTGTTTTGTAATATGCCATGCCATCTTTCCAGGGGTGTATGCCATGTATTTTTGTGATCTCTGTGGTGACTAGCACAAGCATGCAAAGTAGGCTTCCTGATGTTGTTGTTTTCAGCCCTGTTTTGCTGATATTTTTATGCCATGTTAACTTGATGTTACAGAGAGATCCATGCATATTTTGAGATACTTCAGTAAGGATGTTTTGTTCTACATGTCTTGCTCTATCCATCCATGCCATTGTTTGCAATTATGGAGTGTCATAGCTTGAGTCAATCGAGCTCTACTTTTGCTATAAAATGTTTCCTGGCAGATTGTTTACATGTTATTCAATTTTGCCAAGGTTGTTGTAGTTGATCCTTGCACCCTATGATGTTGTTCTTGCCATGTATAGCTTTTATGCCATGTCTTGTTGATGGATGTATGCTTAGTTTATCATGTATTGCTCTGTGGTGAGTGGTTCAAGCTCACCAACATGCCTACTTATCGTTGTTCCTGCCATGTTCAAATCTGTAATATAACTTGCCATGTTTACATGGGTGCCATCATATCTTCTGATCCTTTTTGGCTCATGATCAGTAAGGGACTTTTGTTATATGCAATTAGTAGATTCATTCCATGCCTTTGTTTGCCATGATAAGTTCCTGTAGCATGTTGTTTGATAGCTCTAAACATTGCAACCTGATGTTATTTTCTGCAAGGCCTGAAACTGTTATTACTTGCAATCTTGCCATGTCATTTTGAGCATGTTCTAGTTGTTTCTGGAGATAGCTCGGTGTTCATGTTTTGTAATGCTTTACCTGTACATCATGCCCATGCCTTTTGTTTTCATATTGAGGTCCTGTAGCATGTTGTTTTGATGCTTGCAATATGCCCACTTGCTGTTATGGACAGATTGTTGCTATAACTTGTATAGAGTGTATGTGTTGAACCGTTGCTCCGTTTTGAGTGTGCTCTATATGGAACTTGCTTGATTTTGCATGTAGTTTCATATTATCATGTTGCATCCTTGTTTTGAGGTGTTTGCTTGATGTTTGTATGCATTTTGCAACATTGCCATGCTTAACTTGTTTTGCTCATATCTCCTAGGCCGTAGCTCCGAATCTAATGAACTTTATATGTAACTTGACTAGAATTTCGTGTAGATCATCGTGGTGCATTTTAAATTGCTGTTTAACAACTTGAACATAAGGTTTATTCAGATCTGGACCAATTTCGAAATTTGCATATGTGGACTTACCGGAATTGTTATATGTTGTTCCCGGCCTCATTTAAACTTGCCTTGATGTGTTGTTCTTGTTTGAATCATCTCTTGACATGAGTAGCTTCATGTAGCTTTGTCATGCATCATGCGTGTTGTGCATCATGCCTTGTTCATGTGTGGTGTGTTTACTATGTCGTGTGCTTCTTCTTGTTAGTTCCTGTTTCGTTGCGATCGTGAGGATTCGTTCGTCTACGCTTGGTTCGGCTTCATCCGTTCGTCTACTTCATAGACTCGTTCTTCTTCCTTGCGGGATTTCAGGCAAGATGACCGCTACCCTGGATCTCACTACTATCATTGCTATGCTAGTTGCCTCGTTCTTTCGCTATGCTGCGCTACCTATTACCTGTTTATCAAGCCATCCCAAATTGCCATGAACCTCTAACCTTTGTCACCCTTCCTAGCAAACCGTTGTTTGGCTATGTTACCGCTTTGCTCAGCCCCTCTTATAGCGTTGTTAGTTGCAGGTGAAGATGAAGTTTGTTCCTTGTTGGAACATGGAGATGTTGTTCCTTGTTGGAACATGTTTACTTGTTGGGATATCACAATATATCTTATTTAATTAATGCATCTATATACTTGGTAAAGGGTGGAAGGCTCGGCCTTATGCCTGTGTTTTGTTCCACTCTTGCCGCCCTAGTTTCCGTCATATCGGTATTATGTTCCCGGATTTTGCGTCCCTAACGCGGTCGGGTGATTTATGGGACCCCTTGACAGTTCGCTTTGAATAAGACTTTTCCAGCAAGGCCCAACATTGGTTTTACCATTTGCCTCACCACCACCTACCTTTTCCCTTGGGAGTCGCTCTCTCGAGGTCATCTTTATTAGCCCCCGGACGGTGCTTCTCTAAGTGCTGGCCCGAACCGAGCTACTGCTGGGGCCACCTTGAGGCAACCCGAGGGTTGGTTTTACTCGTAGCTAGTCTCATCCGGTGTTGCCACGAGAACGAGATATGTGCAGCTCCTATCGGGATTGTCGGCGCATCAGGCGGTCTTGCTGGTCTTGTTTTATTGCTGTGAAATGTCTTGTGGCCGGATTCCGAGACTGATCGGGTCTTCCGGGAGAAGAATATCCTTCGTTGATCGAGAGAGCTTATCATGGGCTAAGTTGGGACACCCCTGCAGGGTTTGAACTTTCGAAAGCCGTGTCCGCGGTTATGTGGCAGATGGGAATTTGTTAATGTCCGGTTGTAGAAAACCCGAAGTTGATCTCAATTAAAATACACCAACCGTGTGCGTAACCGTGAGTGTTTCTTTTCGGGGTTGATCGAGAGGAGAACACGGTTTCTGGGTTATGTCTGACGTAAGTAGGAGTTCAGGATCACTTCTTGATCATTACTAGTTGATGACCGTTCCTTTGTTTCTCTTCTCGCTCTCATTTGCGTATGTTAGCCACCATATATGCTTAGCCGTTTACGCAACCTCACCACTTTACCCTTCCTTTCCCATTAAGCTTTGCTAGTCTTGATACCCATGGTAATGGGATTCTTGAGTCCTCGTGGCTCACAGATTACTACACCACCGATTCTGGTACAGGTTTGCGATGATCATGATGTAAGGCGATGTTTGCCTGTGTTGGAGTTCTTCTTCCGCTTCTTCTTTGATCGGGGATAGGTTCGGTCGGCAGCCTGGGCTAGCGAGGTGGATGTCGTTGAGTTTACATTTATGTTTCATCCGTAGTCGGATGTTGATCTTGTATATGATATTGATGTATTTTTGTGGCATTTGTGCCTCATGTATGTATCCCCACTATTATGTAATCTTGATGTAATGATATCCACCTTGCAAAAGCGTTTCAATATGCGGGTCTATCCTTGGTGGGACCGTCGAGTTCCTTTTGGATAGGGTCGCATATTGGGCGTGACAGCTGGTGTGTGCAAGTTAGGTGTGTTTTCAACAAAAAGACCGTAGACGGAATTAGTCCCGATGGACTAAAGGAATCCGTTACTCGTGGGTAAAGAGTACACCCTCTGCAGAGATTAAACCTATTCGAATAGCCGTGTCCATGGTTAAGGATTACGATGCAGGATGGGTCAAGTGTCGATCTTAGTGTCGGTCTTCGGAGGTGAAACTGTTAAACCAGAACTGAATTTCACAAATTGTGGATTGTGATAATTATGATTATTATTATTATTGTTGACTAACCCATGATTTTATTGGTATTATCGAATATCCCTGGGATGGTTCTACCTCCTGGATATTCTCTGTATTTCTTTATAAGCCCTTTATGTGGTGTCGCTCAGACGCCCGACTGCGGCATTGTTCTTGTTTATTTATAAGCCCTTTCGTGGTGTCGCTCGGGGCCTTCCATTCTGACATTGTTCTTGTTTATTTATAAGCCCTTTATGTGGTGTCGCTCGACGCCTCCATCATGACATTGTTCTTGTTTATTTATAAGCCCTTTATGTGGTGTCACTCAGACGCCCGACCGCGGCATTGTTCTTGTTTATTTAGCCCTTTATGCGGTGTCGCTAAGACGCCCGACTGTGGCATTTCTTTTAAAGCCCTTTATGCGGTGTCGCTCAGACGCCCGACTGTGGCTATTCTTTTGAAGTTCTTTATGTTATTTATTTCATAATTTTAATACTACCATATTATTGCATATTCGCAAATAACATACTTGCACGCATCAGAGTTTATTTATCTTTTGTGACTGACGTCATGAGCATAAGATATTTTCGGCATATTATTGTTAAATTATGCCTGTGTTCATTATGTTTGCGAGTACATTCAAAGTACTCACTGGCTTGTCCCTGGCTATTGTCTTGGCCAGATTTCTTGCTTGGAGAGGAGCGTTGCGATGACAGCCGCGGAACCTAAGCAATGGTGATAGTAGTCTCGCGAAGATAGGAGTTAACCTGGTCAGCTGTTCCTGTGGAAAATGGAGTTCCATGGACACTGATGATCCACAAACCGCTTCCGCCATCAACCTTTAGAAACCATTTGTTGTACTCACAGGCCAGAATGGTCTTGTACTACACATATTGTATTTCTGCTTGGAATTTACGTATCAAGCTAGTGCCTCATCATTAACTTGATAATCACAGGGCTGATGAGCACAACGGCCATTTTCTGGGAATTAACACCCGGAGAACCAGTCGCCACATTGGTTCTAAGAGGAAACGGGGGAAAGTAGTAATATATGTCAATGTTTAAATAACCGTATTTCGTATTTGCGCAAACAGGGATGTCTGTCTCCATATCGTTTCTATCCGCGCAATCAAAAGCACACACCTCAGTTTTAGTACAACTGCACAAAATGAGATGGCTATCCCTCGTTGCCATCGTCTAACCTCCCGTCTTCAAGGTATCCCTACATTGGTAGTAGTAACTAAGGTAGAATGACCAACGCAATCTAAAAGAAGCTGATTTGTACGTTTTACTTCCTGATTGCAGTGCAAGGACGAGCGAAAACAGCTGCATCCTAGTCCGGAATGCACTTTCTACCAGTTCATCCATGGACCGAGGACTAGCTGGCATGGCTGCACGGCGGTTTTTTGGACAGGTGCGCGGACAAGAGGCATTGTGGTCTGCTTATTTCTGCAAATAGCGGTGCTTAAATTTAGTGGAATGCACAAGCATTTCAGCTGGTCGATACTTTGCATGGTTCAGTTTAGCATTCGGTGAGACCACAATTATAACTGGTTATTACGGAATGAGAGAACCTAACCACGGATGGTGGCAACAAGAAAAACCAGAGTGAACTCCAGGAAATTTAAGCCTGACGGGAGGCCCTTTGCTCAGAGAAGCCTTTTGCTTGTTGTTTCCTGATTTGTAAACCTTCTCACAACTTTGTCTTTGCTGTGAACTAGTATATGTTTGTTATGTTCTATGAATCCTTGAGATGTATAAAATTGCTTAACTTATGCTTTTCAAGTTTTTTATGAAGACGAGTTTAATGTGAGTGTTCCACATGAGCACTGGACTAGCGTGTGAACGTTTGGAATTTATTACATTGTGGCCTCAATTAACTGCATGAACCACTGTAACAAGATACATAGTTGCTTATATGTCAGACAGCAGATTATTGATTGTTAGCTGGTCGATAGCCTAGTGTTGAAGCAAGCTGAGCCAATGTGCCATGTTTTGCTGGCTTGCTTACAAGTGGGGTAGCACCAACAGTGTTTACAAGTACTTATGTATCGTCGGCGCATGGTTCTCGAGCAGTGCTCTATTTCATCAAAACACACTTTGCTCAGATGATAAACCGTGACAACTTATGTCTTACCATGCCATATTCATGAAAAACTAGTGAGGGCGCATCTGTTTGGCAACAATTCGATGGTTCTCACATGATTCACGAGCACACAAAAGTAGCAGCAGTTCCATAGATGGATTCAAGCAGTACTAGCCCCGGAGGGGTCGATATGAGCAAGGTTCGATAATTTGACACAATCAAACTACTATTAAACACTAGCTGGGGCAAATATTTCATGCCTCGATCTAATTTGGGCTGGACACAAGGCGGACCTTGCCATGAACATCATCGAGGGCGTCCCCAAAGAGCTCAATCTGTGAACCTTCATGAAGACAACCTTGTGGCCTTGCCATCGATAAACTTGTTTGTGGAGGCATGCCACGTCATCTTCTGTGTAAGCTTGACAAGAACGGTATGCCTCACAAGCGAAGGAGTAGCTTTGAACTTCTTGTGCTTCAACACCTCAGCCAACACGCTGACAACAAAGGAGGCTGGAATACAACTCTTCATTGGTATAACCGCAAATGGCTTCCAGGATCCAACAGCCTAAGAACTCTGTTTTCCCAAAGTCGTATATTCAGGTCGTCCGCCTCATAGCGAGTGACATGTACAACCACACAATCCTTATGCGCATCAGGCTCTAATTGAAATAAAAACAAATTCTGAATTACTTTTCAATTATAAGAAACACAAGTTATTTAAACCACTATGTATAGCATGGCATCGAAGCTAATAAAATTTTGCATTATTAATCACCAAATACTTCCTTTTCTAAAAAAATCACCACATACTTAGATGAAAAACCACAATCGAGATCGGCAAAGAAGGAAATCACCTTGGGCAGCTCAAATGGGGGACACATCCTCGAAGGGAAAATTGCTCCTGCAGTGCCACGGGGGTTGTAACCTCAAACGGGGCATTGACCATCTCAGTAGTGGCCGTGAGCGTATCTGGGGTCTGCTCGTGGTTGCCTCCATCTTCTTGGAGCTCTCTGTCTCGTGGGGATCAGCCTCCATGTCTGCTCCAATATCGGCAGATCTTTGCAGGTTCTCCTTGGTCCATCATGAAACCGACAAATACTAGGAGACCACCGAAAGGAAAACACAATCGCCGACAATGAAACAAAAAGAGAGTGAGGATCGATTCTTGCTTTGCAAAATTTCTTTTTTCTCGAGCGAAAATATACCAACATCACGGACCCGCTTACCTTACCTTTGTTCGGAGAGAAGAACGTTGGCGGATCGAGTGTTGCCTTTCTTGAAGACGGTGAGGGAGAAGGGGATTCAGCGAAGAGTGAAATGATGGTTGCTTCGTCCGTCAAACTTAGACTGCGGGGAGGTGGGGTTTTGTGATCCGACGGCTCGTTACTGCCACGCTACGACCGAGGTGACTCTCCGCCTACATACTGCCTTCTAATTTGGTGGATGGCATTTGGGCCCGCGCGCTGCATGGCCCGCATGTCGGTGAACAAAAGTATAACGGCATTCAGTAGAGGGAGACGTTTCAATGACCTAGGAGGAGCCAGAAGCGGTAGAGTGTCTCCACTGTACTAGTAGTAATTGTTTTTCTGGGTAGCTGTAGAGTGTCTCCACTGTACTAGTAGTAATTGTTTCTCTGGGCCCAAGACAAAACAGCCCATCCACACTAGTAAATAGTAAAATCAATTCAAAAGCCCATATATTTACTGAATGAGAGGCGCTACCCTCACCTAGCACACCGCCCCCCCCCCCCCCAAAAAAACTTGGGTGCTCTTCTTCCTCCTCGCTCCCAGCCACCTCACGTCAGCTCGCTCCACTCGTACCCCCAAATTCCTCACTTCACTCCTCTGAAAACCCCAGCTCCCTTCTTCCTCACTCCTACAGAAAACCCCAGCTCCCTTCTTCTTCGCTCGCTTTTACAACTAGGCTCGTCATTCGTTACTCTGCTCAAATCGTGGCGCGATCGCGACGCCTCAAGGAAAATAGACCGGCTGACCCCAACGCTAAGAAGATGAGGCTCCCTTGTGGGCGACGCTGTGTAGATCCCTTGCCCCGCAGCGTGGGAGAAGCGGTGACCCCACCCCACCGGATCCCAGAACCCGAGGATCTCGGGTGGACCACATCAGCGATCTCCGGATGCCGTCCTTGGGAGATCATCTCGCTTCTCCCCACCAAGGATTGCTGCCGCACCCAAGTCCTCTCAATTTGGTGGCGCCCTCTATGGCGCGTCGTGCTTAATCTCGATCGTCGTCATCTATCTCTCTTCAATGATTTTGAAATCCCTAGAGCCATCATCTCCTCCCACCGGGCTCTGTTCAAAGCCTCTGCATCCCGTCATGCTACCCGAGCAAGCATACCATGCCCTGTCACGGTGGGCCTTTGGCTGAAATCCCTGAACTCACAGAACTACAGCTGCTTGAGTTCTACTATTCCCCTGGAAATCACATACCACATACCGAACGCCATGAACTTGTGCCCTCAGCACCGATGTCCATCTCGCGGTTTTCCTCCTCTCTCCACACCGCCACCTTTGCATTGTGCTACCTACTAGACAATCTGGTACTAAACCTTCGACTCCCATTTCTCAAGAAACTTTCACTTGTGCGGGTTCGTATATCGGAGGCCTCATTGCACAGCATCATCCACTCCAGTTTCCCTGCGCTGGAGTGCTTGGTGCTTGTTTTCACCGTTAGAATCGGTTGTCTCCAAATAAAGTCGCCTAACCTTGTAAGAATTGGAATTTCTTTTGACGGAAGGAAGCTCATCATCCAAGATGCCCCTTCACTTCAAAGGTTGATCCTTGATTCTATTTATTCACCGTTGTAAATAACCGTCCTCTCTGCGCCTAAACTGGAGACCTTGGGTGTAATACATGATCTCTGTGCTTATTTCAATATGGTGTTTGGCTCCACAGTTCTTCAGGTACTTTATATTATCATCTACACTTGTAACCATAAGCTGCATTTTAAATTTCTGTGCATAATTTATATATCATCTTGGAGTACACATTTTGTACTAATATTATGTTCTATGCTCAATGAAGAGTTTCTCCATGGATGGCCTATCAATGGTGCGGGATTCTGTCAAGATCTTATATATCCAAATGAACAGTTTTGATCTGAACAAGATTATTGGCTTGCTGCAATGCTTTCCATGTCTGGAGAAGTTGCATATAAAGGTGATAATTTCACGAACATTGGAAGCCCGCATATAGTGTACTAGAATTAACCGTTCAACTGTTGCTCTTTCGACACTCTTCTTTTAGACCTTAACTGTTTTCAATCTTCATGTATATTTAGGCAACAGGACAGGGTAAGAAAGTTAGAACCAATCGGTGGATTCGTAAGCATCAGATTTTCTCACTTCACATGAGATTCGATTGAAGACAATAACGCTAGAACGATATGTAGCCAACCGTGCAAACACAAGATTTTTCACATTCTTCCTGTTGAATGCGAGGTTACTATTGTCAATCAGGCTTAAGTTTATCAGCAGCATGGTTTTGACGGATGGGTATGTCGAAGAGCAAAAAAAGGAGTTTCAGGTGGGCAAAAGAGCTTCTGAACGTGTTGGGCTTCTATTTACAACATATTGTGGTCATAATCCAGTAAATTTTACGACCCAGGATGTTCATTCTATGGACCTGACCGATCCATTTGACCGTGATCGCCAAAACAAAGGTCTTTGGAGTTAGATGTTGTTGCCCTTTTCAATCTGGGTTTTTTTGTAAACCTGATGAACAATTAACCCTCGTGCTTTTGTACAGTTTGTAAGCTGGAGTTAGATGTTCCTGCCCTTTTCAACTCGGCTGTGACTATCATATTTTCTTTGAAACAAGGAAAATGGCTTGCCATTCGTTTAATTTATAGTGAAATGTTGTAACAAATCCCAACCAAGGGAAATAACATCACTCTCGCTGGCTACTTGAGCTCACTGTGCATTACAGAAGCCAAGTGATTAGCCCCCACCAGCACCCACAAACTTATTTTGAACTAGCACATCAAATGGGCTGTAAATTTTCATAGGAAAGGCTGCATGACCGTGACAGATTTGGATTCTGACAGTTGGGACCCGCGAGGAAATAGCCTCCAAGGTGGTGTCGACTTACTAGCCAGTCAACAAACGATTCTGCCTACCAGCCGTTGGATTGACATCCAACATCTGTCATGTATCTTCTATCTCTTGTCTTCTTCTTCCTCCAAATTACCAAACCAAACCACCCGTCGGCTCCGCCTGCTCCCGCCTCCCATGGCTGGTTGCGCCTCCACCGCCCTGCCGTACGTACCCTCCAACGTTGGCCAGTCCCTCCCTCTATT
Source organism: Aegilops longissima (assembly GCA_021605205.1). NCBI lineage: Eukaryota > Viridiplantae > Streptophyta > Magnoliopsida > Poales > Poaceae > Aegilops > Aegilops longissima. Next base: position 561,391,784 of record CM038677.1, read on the forward strand.
TCCCCACACGTCTTGTTATTCTCCGCGACGCCAGCTCCAACACGCACTCCGCCCGAACGATCAACCTCATACTCCCCTCCGCCTGCGACTGGACCGGCGCATGTTCAACGGCTCCTGTTCGTTCCGTCTGAGGCCTCGCCGTCGTCCTCTACCTTGCGGCCTTGGTTCGCTCGTCGTGCGCGGTGCGCCACCCTCTTGCGTTGTCAACGTCGTCAACAACCGAGAGGAACAAGGAGATGACTGTACGTGGAGAGGATGACAGTAGGCACCCACCAACGTCATGGCAGTGCGCAAGCAAGTGCCTCTATAGTACAAGCCCAGAAATATGGTTTCCCCTAATGGTTGGACATCTGGGGCTCACGCCATTGTCAACGTAGTCAATAAACGAGAGAATTACACTCACGAGCGGTGACACCGTGGACCCAACAAAGTCGCGCAGTTTTTTAGGAACAAGCGGTTGTTATTTATACTAGTTTTAGCGACGAATCGTGGTAACAACGGGCTGTCAAGGGGTTGTGGCCCGTCTAGCCAGGGTTTTATTTATGTTTACCACATCATGAGCCCAGTTGTGTTTTCTTCTTGCTGAAAATGGCTAGCCCAGTTCTACTTTTTTTAAAGAAATACCCAAACAAGGCCTACTTGCTTTATCGGCCCTGCTGGGCTGCAAATCTTTCAAGACGAGGAGAGTTTCATTCGGTTTGCCCAGAAATGGGGTGTACATTTTTAAAACACATCAAATCGGGAATTAGTTTCAATTTTTTTTCATTAGAAGATCTTAAATTCCATTGATTTTATGCGTGGACAATTATTTGGATTTTATATTTATATAAATTATTTATCAAAATAGTTTGAATGTGAATCTATATTTCTGGATTAAAAACAGTTGACCGCACCGAAATATGCAAAATTTCGTATACTTTTTAACCGTGGCCACAATATGGGGTGTAATGCTAACAAAAGAAGATAGGCTCCAAAAAATTCTTAAGAATTAGCAATGGGCTGTACATTATTAGAAATAATGGCGTATGGGTTGTATGTTGTTTTCCACAGATTTGAGGCTGACTTGTGCGCTTACTACAGGTTGACGCGTATGCTTTCATAAAAAAAGGTTGATGCACACGCAACACCCTGTCAACTTAGTGAACACACGAGAGCAAAGGATCGTTGGATGTCCATCCAACGGTACCGTCGTCTTCTTCAATCTCTGCTCTTCATGCTCCAAATGGCTCAAACAAGCGCCAAGGGACTGCTCTGCTCCCTCCTCCCGCTGCCGGCTATGTTGCCACAAGAGTCCTCACGGCCCCACCGTACTCCCATCGCTGGCCTAGCCATCCTCTACTCACCCACATGCTGTTATTCTCCGGCGACGGCGATTTAACCAAGAAACCCTCGTACTCCTCTGCGTGGGAAACAACTGCCGAGTATTCGCTGGCTCCGTGTCGTTCCCTTCCTAGGCCTCGCCGTCGTCCACCGCCCTGGTGCTCTCGGCGCGGCCTGGTCAGCGTGGTCAATGTACGACATCCATCGGAAGTGGACTGTACGTGGAGAGGCTGAGAGCTGGGTCCACGGCCGCACGCAAGGAAATGCCTCCTTATTAGGCACAAAATAATGATTCCTCCACCTGACAGCTAGGACCCACAGGGAAGGGCCTCAGATTTCGTGAAAAAACGTTCCCCCACGATGTGTCGGACCCACCAGCTATATCTTCGCACGCAAGGAAGTGCCTCCTTATTACGCCCAAAAAAATGAATACCCCCTGCTAGCTAGGACCCACCATATTGTTGCGCTGACTTGTGGGCCTACTAAGTTGACGGGGCCGGAGGGCTTTGTCAACTTAGTCAATACTCCAGTGACCGTATGATGTCCATCCAACGGCCATAGTGCTTCTTCAACCTCTGGTCTTCTTGCTCCAGCCGCCCAAAGCAGCGTCGGTCGAGCCGCCTGCTCCTTCCTCCCGTTGCCGGCTGTGCTACCGTGGAGGCCTCACCGCCCCCATACTACTCCCACCACTGGCCAGGCCATCCCTCCACTCACCCACACCCCTCGTTATTCTCAAGGCGACGCAGCCTCACACCGCAGCCAACCAGTGAACGCCAGTATTCCTCTCCGCTGGGCATCCACTAACGCGTCTTCCCGGCTCCGTCGTCCCTTCCTAGGCCTCATCGTCGCCCACCGCCGTGGTGCTCTCAAAGACGGCGTGGTCAATGTGGTCAACGACCGACTTCCATCGGAAGAGTATCGCACGGGAGAGGCCGATACCGGTCCATGGCAGCCGCAAGGAAGTGCCTCCTTATTACGCGGAAAATAATTATTCCTCCACCTGACAGCGGAGATCCACCGGACGGGCCACCAGTATTTTGCGAAAAAAATCGTTTCCCCCTGACTGTTGGGACCCACCGGACAAGCCACCATATTTTGCGAAAAAAACGTTCCCCCCGCTGTCAGCCCGGACCCAGCGGAAGTGCCTCCTTATTACACACAAAAAAATGAATACTCCCCCGGCTAGATGGGACCCACCTTGGTGGGAGGATGACTTGTGGGCCTACTAAGTTGATGGGGATGAAGGGCTTTGTCAACTTAGTCAATATGAACGATTCTAGCTCCAGTGACCGTACGGTGTCCATCCAACTGCTGTAGTGCTTCTTCAACCTCTGGACTTCTTGCTCCAAATTACCGCCCAAAGCAGCCGGTCGTGCCGCATGCTCCTGCCTCCGTGGCGGCTCTGCTGCCGCAGAGGCCTCACCGCCTCTACTATTCCCACCGGCTGGCCAGGCCTCGGTGACGGCAGCCTCACACCGCAGCCGAACGGTGAACCTCGTATTCTCTCCGCGAGCTTCCACTGCCGCGTCTTCCCCGGCTCTGTGTTATCCCCTTTCTAGGCCTCGCCGTCGTCCACCGCCGTGGTGCTCTCTCCGCGGCGTGGTCAACGTGGTCAAGGAATGACTTCCATCGGACGAGTACTGTACGTTGAGAGGCTGACAGCTGGGTCCACGGCCACAACCCAGTTTTTTTGTGATTTGTCAAGGAAGTCGCTTTGTCAGGCCTGTTGGGCTGCAAATCTTTCAAGACGAGGGGAGCTTTCATTCGGCTGGCCGAGAAAATGGCCCATCAGTAATGAGAAATTGGATGTACATTTTTAAAACACATCAAACCGGCAATTAGTTTCAAATATCTTTTTTTTATTTCAAGATTTTAAATTACATTAATTTTTATGCATGGATAATTTGTTGGATTTTATATTGATATACATTTATTTTTAAAATCATTTTGAATGTGAGTCAAATTTCAGGATTAAAAACAGTTCGCACCAAGACCAAATATGCAAAAATTGTATAATTTTTAACCGTACACAAATATGAGTTGTAATGCTAACAAAACGAATATGGGCTCCAAAAACCTTAAGAATTAGCAAATGGGCTGTAAATTATTAGAAATAATGGCAGATGGGTTGTATGTTGTTTTCCATAGATTTGAGGCTTTCCTAAAAAAGGTTGACGACAGCAAAGGATCGTTGGATGTCCATCCAACGACCGTCGTCTTCTTCAATCTCTGCTCTTCCTGCTCCAAATTGCCAAACAAGCACCGTGGGATTGCTGCTCCCTCCTCCCATGCCGGTCAGGTGCTGCCCAGCAGCCTCAACGCCCATCGTACTCCCATCGCTGGCCTAGCCATCCCTCTACTCACCCACACCTGTTGTTATTCTCCGCAACGGCAGATTTAACCAAGAACTCTCAGACAACAGATTACTCCCCTCTGCGTGGGAAGCAACTGCCAAGTCTTCCCTGCCTCCATGTCGTCCCCTTCCTAGGCCTCGCCGTCTTCCACCGTCGTGGTGCTCTCGGCGCGGCGTGGTCAATGTGGTCAATGACCAACTTCCATTGGAAGAGTGCTGTGCGTGGAGACGCTGACAGCTGGGTCCCCGGCCGCAGCAAGGAAGTGCCTCCTTATTACGCGCAAAATAATTATTCCTCCACCTGACAGTGGGGACCCATCGGACGGGCCACCGTATTTCGCAAAAAAAAAATTTCCCCCCTGACTGCTGGGACCCACCAGCTACACCTTCGCACGCAAGGAAGTGCGTCCGGGCAAAAAAAAACAAAAAGATTCGCCCCCCTGACTGCTGGGACCCACCAGCTACATCTTCGCACGCAAGGAAGTGCGTTCGGGAAAAAAATGATTCGCCCCCCTGACTGCTGGGACCCACCAGCTACATCTTCGCACGCAAGGAAGTGCCCGGTACGGGACCCACCTGGTCGGCGTGCGTGGCGTTGTCATTCTGGTCGCGAACGTGTACGTACATACTGGTCGTTGTAGAGGCGAGCACGTGTCATAGTAGAGGCGCGCACGCAGCATGTACACGTAAGTACAGCGGCCAGGGTGCAAGAAAGAAAATACGGCCACGTATGTGTACATACGGGCAGGGTCTCGAACGCCTACTCGCGCATACGTACGGCCAGGGCTCGTGTACATGGCTGGGTTGGAACGGAGAAACAACGTCGTCGTCGTGTTCATGGGGAGGCAATGGAGTGCGTCGTGTTCATGGGGAGGCAACGGAATGCGTCGTGTTCATCGGGAGGCAACGGAATGCGTCGTGTTCATCGGGAGGCAACGGAACGCGTGGGAGCCAACCGGCTTGGACGGAACAGGCGATGGAAACGAGGCCTCGTGTACCGCACGACGGAGGAAATGGACCTCCTACGTTTGGAACAGGGTCCTGTTGATCGGGAGTGGTGTGGCGTACCGCAAAACGGAGGAAACGGACCTCCTACGGATGAAACGGGGGATCCTATTGATCGGGAGGGGTGTGGCGTACTGCAAAACGGAGGAAACGGACCTGCTACGGTTGAAACGGGGGTCCTGTTGATCGGGAGGGTGTGGCGTCATCAGAAATGCAGGCAAACGGACCTCCTACGGTCAAACGGGGTCCTGTTCATCGGGAGGGTGTGGTGTACCACAAAGCGGACTCCACCGCTACCGCCGACCTCCTCCACCTCCACGGCACTGCTCATCCAGCCTCCACCGCGCACTACTCCACCGCCACTGCTCAACCACCCTCCACCGCCTCACTGCTCATCTAGCCCTCCACACCACGGGTCCTGTTCAACCACCCCTACACGGGCACCCTCCACCGCTCTCGCTCATCCAGCCTCCACCACACCACGGGTCCTGTTCATCCAGAGTCAAATGCCACCGCCACTATTCATCCACCCCCATAACGCTCACTTGTTCATCCCAGAGGCAGCATCGATCGGCTTCGCTTAGCAGCGATGCGAAGAATTGCTCGATTGGGTTCGATTAACGACCATCGATCGATCGCTCGGGTTCAATAGCGCCAGAGTGCGCAGGCAATCGCTTGGGTTCGATTAGAGCCCAACGCCTCGCTTCGAGTTCGATTAGAGCTAACGCCGCACACACGCAGCGTGTACGTGTCACGAGAAAGCGCGCATCGCCGCCCCCGACCTCCCACCGTAACCGGGAACTCCCGAAATTTTCCTCCCCCTTGCTTCTACCATGGTTTTTTTCCGTCATGGACGGCCCGAAGAATGTCATGCAGCTGCGTCTCCGGCCCGCCCAGGACGAAAAGCCCATTTTCTGTCATGATTTTTTGTCATAGAAGTAGGAGCCCACCACATCTTTGATGATTTTGGGTTTTGTCACAATTATCGTCATAGAAGTGTCATATGTATGACAAAAAAAATTCGTTCGGCCCAAAATGTTACGGATGTGTCTTTTTTTTTGTAGTGCTTGCTGCTGCACATATTGTTTGCAAGAAGAATTCATGAACATGAATGTACACTTCCTTTATTTAAAGCATTTGCTCTGATGCATATAGCCAAGATACATGTAAATCATTGTTTGCTCTGACATGCTTATGCATTCACATGCTCTTACATTCTATCTTTACATGATTGCATACATGTAGGGGGAGCCTATGCATGTTACATGCCTTTCCAAAGCTTTACTTGTTACTCTTCATATCTTTATCTAAAACTTTGATGTATGTTGTCATCAATTACCAAAAAGGGGTAGATTGAAAGCACAAGTGCTCCCTGGGTGATTTTGGTAATTAATGTCAACATATCTCTTGTTGTACTAATACCTTTATCTAGTATATTTCAGATGAGTTCAACAATGGCGTGCCATGGACAAGAGGATGTGGAACCCCTTCAAAATGCTAAGGACAAAGATTGGAAATGGCTCAAGACCCTTCTTTTTTGATTTTAGTGATCCAAGATCACATTGAGTCCATAGAAAAGCTAATACTATTAAAAGGGGATGAGGTGTTGCTTAATGATCTACTTGCTCAAAGTGCTTAGTGATATTGCTCCAAAACCATCAGCCACTGATACGTCTCCAACGTATCTACTTTTCCTAACGCTTTTCCTCTTGTTTTGGACTCTAATTTGCATGATTTGAATTAAACTAACCCCGGATTGACGCTGTTTTCAGCAGAACTACCATGGTGTTGTTTTTATGCAAAAATAAAAGTTCTCGGAATGGAACGAAACTTTGCGAGGACTTTTTATATAATATATAAGAATTTCTGGAGCCAAGACCTACCGGAGAGGGGCCCCTGGGTGGGCACAACCCACCAGGGCACGCCCCCCTCTCCCTGGCGCGCCCAGGTGGGTTGTCCCCACCTGGTGGCCCCGCAGACCGTGAAACCGACGCTATAAAATCCTATTTTTCCAGGAAAAAACAGGGAGAAAGAATTATCGCGATCCACGAGACAGAGCCACCGTCACCTCCTGTTCTTCATCGAGAGGATATATCTGGAGTCTATTTGGTGCTCCGGAGAGGGGGATCTTCGTTTTGTTAGGGCTTGATCTCTAGTATCCACTATGTTCTAAAGATTGATGTTGCTATGACTTTGTTATGCTTAATGCTTGTCACTTTGGGCCCGTGTGCCATGAACTCAGATCTGAACCATTTATGTTATCATCATTATATCCATGTTCTAGATCCAATCTTGCAAGTTATAGTCACCTACTACGTGTTATGATCCGGCAACCCCGGAGTGACAATAGTCGGGACCACTCCCGGTGATGACCGTAGCTTGAGGAGTTCATGTATTCACTATGTGTTAATGCTTTGTTCCGGTTCTCTATTAAAAGGAGGCCTTAATATCCCTTAGTTTCCAATATGGACCCCGCTGCCATGGGAGGGTAGGACAAAAGATGTCATGCAAGTTCTTTCCATAAGCATGTATGACTATTTACGGAATACATGCCTACATTATATTGACGAACTGGAGCTAGTGTCGTGTCGCCCTAGGTTATAACTGTTTCATGATGAATATCATCCAATAAGTCACCAATACAATGCCTACGAATTTATCTTATATTGTTTCTGCTAAGTTACTACTGCTATCATCACTTATACACTTGCTACAAAATATTGCTATCACTGTTACTGTTACTGTTGCCACTGTTACTACTATCAAAACTATCATATTACTTTGCTACTGATTACTTGCTACAGATAATTAATCTCCAGGTGTGGTTGAATTGACAACTCAGCTGCTAATACCTTCAAATATTCTTTGGCTCCCCTTGTGTCTAATCTATAAATTTGGGTTGAATACTCTACCCTCGAAAACTGTTGCGATCCCCTATACTTGTGGGTTATCAAGACCTTTTTCTGGCGCCGTTGCCGGGGAGCATAGCTATATTTGTTGAGTCACTTGGGATTATTATCAATTTATCACTATGAAGAATCTGAAGGATCCTAAGACTAAGATTTATCCCTTTAAGACGAGGGAAGGTAAGGAACTGCCATCCAGTTCTGCTTTAGATTCACCTTCTGTTATGAGTAAACTGGCAACACCACCACATGCTATCAATTCTAATATGTCGCAAGTTATTGATGATGCTACTTCTGCTATGGATAATGCTTATGATGATGCTAGTACCTTGCTTGATAATGATGATGTACCACTTGGTGAATTTCTTGATGAACAAATTGCTAGAGTAATACAACATGATGTTGTTGAATCTGATGATGAGCTTGAAACTGAAACTCCTGAAACACCTGCTAGAACTAGCCTTCCTAGATATGAATTGCCTAAGGTACCGGAAGGTTATGTTATGAATGAGGAGACAACTAGAGATATTCTTTCTTGTAGGGATAGAGATGTTGGAAATATGCCCTAGAGGCAATAATAAAATGATTATTATATTTCCTTGTTCATGATAATTGTCTATTGTTCATGCTATAATTGTGTTATCCGGAAATCATGTAATACATGTGTGAATACATAGACCACAACATGTCCCTAGTGAGCCTCTACTTGACTAGCTCGTTGATCAATGGATGGTTACGGTTTCCTGACCATGGACATTTGATGTCATTGATAACGGGATCACATCATTGGGAGAATGATGTGATGGATAAGACCCAATCCTAAGCATAGCACAAGATCGTGTAGTTCGTCTGCTAGAGCTTTTCTAATGTCATGTATCATTTCCTTAGACCATGAGATCGTGCAACTCCCGGATACCATAGGAGTGCCTTGGGTGTACCAAACGTCACAACGTAACTGGGTGGCTATAAAGGTACACTACAGGTATCTCAGAAAGTGTCTGTTGGGTTGGCATGGATCGAGACTGGGATTTGTCACTCCGTATGATGGAGAGGTATCTCTGGGCCCACTCGGTAATGCATCATCATAATGAGCTCAATGTGACCAAGTGGTTGGTCACAGGATCATGCATTACGGTACCAGTAAAGTGACTTGCCGGTAACGAGATTGAACGAGGTATTGGGATACCGACGATCGAATCTCGGGCAAGTAACGTACCGATTGACAAAGGGAATTGTATACGGCATTGATTGAATCCTCGACATCGTGGTTTATCCGATGAGATCATCGAGGAGCATGTGGGAGCCAACATGGGTATCCAGATCCCGCTGTTGGTTATTTACCGGAGAGTCGTCTCGGTCATGTCTGCGTGTCTCCCGAACCCGTAGGGTCTACACACTTAAGGTTCGGTGACGCTAGGGTTGTAGAGATATTAGTATGCGGTAACCCGAAAGTTGTTCGGAGTCCCGGATGAGATCCCGGACGTCACGAGGAGTTCTAGAATGGTCTGTAGGTAAAGATTTGTATATAGGAAGTCCAGTTTCGGCCACCGGGAAAGTTTCGGGGGTCACCGGTACTGTACCAGGACCACCGGAAGGGTCCCGGGGGTCCACCGGGTGGGGCCACCTATCCCGAAGGGCCCCATGGGCTGAAGTGGGAAAGGGAACCAGCCCCTGGTGGGCTGGTGCGCCCCCCTTGAGCCTCCCCTGCGCCTAGGGTTGGAAACCCTGGGGGTGGGGGCGCCCCACTTGACTTGGGGGGCAAGTCCCCCCTTGCCCCCCCCCCCCTTGAGATGGGATCTCTAGGGGGCCGGCGCCCCCTGGACCCCTATATATAGAGGGGGGAGGGAGGGTTGTGCACCCAAGCCCCTGGCGCCTCCCTCTCCCCCCGTAACACCTCTCCCTCTCGCTGAGCTTGGCGAAGCCCTGCCGAGATCCCCGCTGCTTCCACCACCACGCCGTCGTGCTGCTGGATCTCTATCAACCTCTCCTTTCCCCTTGCTGGATCAAGAAGGAGGAGACGTCTTCCCCAACCGTACGTGTGTTGAACGCGGAGGTGCCGTCTGTTTGGCGCTTGGTCATCGGTGATTTGGATCACGACGAGTACGACTCCATCAACCCCGTTCTATTGAACGCTTACACTCGCGATCTACAAGGGTATGTAGATGCACTCCTCTCTTTCTCGTTGCTAGATGACTCCATAGATTGATCTTGGTGATGCGTAGAAAATTTTAATTTCTGCTACGATCCCCAACAGTGGCATCATGAGCCAGGTCTATGCGTAGTTTCTTTTATAGAGTAGAACACAAGTTTGTTGTGGGCGTCGATATTGTCAATTTACTTGCCGTTACTAGTCTTATCTTGATTTGGCGGCATCGTGGGATGAAGCGGCCCGGACCGACCTTACACGTACACTTACGTGAGACAGGTTCCATCGACTGACATGCACTAGTTGCATAAGGTGGCTAGCGGGTGTCTGTCTCTCCCACTTTAGTCGGATCGGATTTGATGAAAAGGGTCCTTATAAAGGTAAATCGAAATTGGCATATCACGTTGTGGTTTTGGCGTAGGTAAGAAACGTTCTTGCTAGAAACCTATAGCAGCAACGTAAAAAAAATTTGCAACAACAGTTAGAGGACGTCTAACTTGTTTTTGCAGCATATGCCGTGTGATGTGATATGGCCAAAAGGATGTGATGAATGATATATATGTGATGTATGAGATGGATCATGTTCTTGTAATAGGAATCACGACTTGCATGTCGATGAGTATGACAACCGGCAGGAGCCATAGGAGTTGTCTTACTTTATTGTATGACCTGCGTGTCAATGAATAACGCCATGTAATTACTTTACTTTGTTGCTAAACCGTTAGCCATAGTAGTAGAAGTAATAGTTGGCGAGACAACTTCATGAAGACACGATGATGGAGATCATGGTGTCATGCCGGTGACGATGATGATCATGGCGTCCCGAAGATGGAGATCAAAAGGAGCAAAATGATATTGGCCATATCATGTCACTATTTGATTGCATGTGATGTTTATCATGCTTTTTGCATCTTATTTGCTTAGAACGACGGTAGCATAAATAAGATGATCCCTCATAATAATTTCAAGAAAGTGTTCCCCCTAACCGTGCGCCGTTGCGAAAGTTCGTTGTCTCGAAGCACCACGTGATGATCGGGTGTGATAGATTCTAATGTTCACATACAACGGGTGTAAGCCAAATTTACACATGCAAAACACTTAGGTTGACTTGACGAGCCTAGCATGTACAGACATGGCCTCGGAACACAAGAGACCGAAAGGTCCAACATGAGTCGTATAGAAGATACGATCAACATGAAGATGTTCACCGATGATGACTAGTCCGTCTGACGTGATGATCGAACACGGCCTAGTTGACTCGGATCATGTATCACTTAGATTACTAGAGGGATGTCTGTCTGAGTGGGAGTTCATTAAGTAATTTGATTAGATGAACTTAATTATCATGAACTTAGTCTAAAACTTTTGTAAATATATCTTGTAGATCAAATGGCCAACGCTCATGTCAACCTCAACTTCAACGCGTTCCTAGAGAAAACCAAGCTGAAAGACGATGGTAGCAACTATACGGACTGGGTCCGGAACTTGAGGATCATCCTCATAGCTGCCAAGAAAGCATATGTCCTAGAAGCACCGTTAGGTGAAGCACCACCCCCCGCGAACCAGGACGTTATGAACGCTTGGCAGTCGCGTGTTGATGATTACTCCCTGGTTCAGTGCGGCATGCTTTACAGCTTAGAACTGGGGCTCCATAAACGTTTCGAGCAGCACGGGGCATATGAGATGTTCCAAGAGCTGAGAATGGTTTTCCAAGATCATGCTCGGGTCGAGAGATATGAAGTCTCCGACAAGTTCTACAGTTGTAAGATGGAGGAGAATAGTTACATCGGTGAGCACATACTCAAAATGTCAGGTTGCACAACCGCTTATCTTAGCCGGGAGTTAATCTCCTGGATGCAGATTGTTGATGAATCCTTCGCCGCTTCCACCAAGCTACAAGAGCTTTGTGATGAACGCCAATATGCAGGGATGGAAAAACCATTCTGAAGTATATTCAATGCTGAAATCAGCGGAGGTGGAAATCAAAAGGAACATCAAGTGTTGATGGTGAATAAAACCACTAAGTTCAAGAATGGCAAGGGTAAAAAGGGTTTCAAGAAAGACGACAAGGGAGGTGCCGCGCCCGGCAAGCAGGCTGCCGGGAAGAAACCAAAGAATAGACCCAAGCCTGAGACCGAGTGTTTTTATTGCAAGGAAGTGGTCATCGAAGCGGAACTGCCCCAAGTACTTAGCGGACAAGAAGGCCGGCAACACCAAAGGTATATGTGATATACATGTAATTGATGTGTACCTTACTAGTACTCGTAGTAGCTCCCGGTATTTGATACCGGTGCGGTTGCTCATATTTGTAACTCAAAACAGAGCTGTGGAATAAGCGGAGATCGGCGAAGGACGAGGTGACGATGCGCGTCGGGAATGGTTCCAAGGTCGATGTGATCGCCGTCGACACGCTACCTCTACATTTACCTACGGGATTAGTTTTAAACCTCAATAATTGTTATTTAGTGCCAGCTTTGAGCATGAACATTGTATCCGGATCTCGCTTAATACGAGATGGCTACTCATTTAAATCCGAGAATAATGGTTGTTCTATTTATATGAGAGATATGTTTTATGGTCATGCCCGCTGGTCAATGGTTTATTCTTAATGAATCTTGAACGTGATGTTACACATATTAATAGTGTGAATACCAAAAGATGTAAGGTTGATAATGATAGTCCCACATACTTGTGGCATCGCCGCCTTTGGTCACATTGGTGTCAAACGATGAAGAAGCTCCATGCAGATGGACTTTTGGAGTCTCTTGATTACTTAATCATTTGACACGCATGTAACCATGCCTCATGGGTAAAATGACCAAGAGTCCGTTCTCCGGAACAATGGAGCGAGCAACCAACTTATTGGAAATCATACATACTGATGTGTGCGGTCCAATGAGCGCTGAGGCACGCGGTGGCTATCGTTATGTTCTCACCCTCGCTGACGACTTGAGTAGATATGGGTATGTCTACTTAATGAAACACAAGTCTGAGACCTTTGAAAAGTTCAAGGAATTTCAGAGTGAGGTTGAAAATCAACGTGACAAAAAATAAAGTTCTTCGATCGATCGTGGAGGGAATATTTAAGTCATGAATTTGGCACACACTTAAGGAAATGTGGAATCGTTTCACAACTCACGCCGCCTGGAACACCTCAGCGTAATGGTGTGTCCGAACGTCGTAATCGCACTCTATTGGATATGGTGCGATCTATGATGTCTCTTACCGATCTACCGCTCTCATTTTGGGGCTATGCATTAGAGACCCACGCATTCACTTTAAATAGGGCTCCGTCGAACTCCTGATACGACAATCGTATGAATTATGGTTTGGGAAGAAACCTAAGTCGTCGTTTCTAAAAGTTTGGGGATGCGATGCTTATGTCAAGAAACTTCAACCTGAAAAGCTTGAACCCAAGTCGGAAAAATGCGTCTTCATAGGATACCCTAAGGAAACCATTGGGTATACCTTCTACCTCAGATCCGAAGGCAAGATCTTTGTTGCCAAGAATGGGTCCTTTCTGGAGAAAGAGTTTCTCTCAAAGGAAGTAAGTGGGAGGAAAGTAGAACTTGATGAAGTACTGCCTCTCGAAGCGGAAAGTAGCGCAACTCAGGAAGATGTTCCTGTGGTGCCTGCACCGGCTAGAGAGGAGGTTAATGATGATGATCAAGGTACTTCGGATCAAGTTGCTACTGAACTTCGTAGGTCCACGAGGACACGTTCCACACCAGAATGGTATGGCAACACCCGTCTTGGAAATCATGTTGTTAGACAACGGTGAACCTTCGAACTATGAAGAAGCGATGGCGGGCCCAGATTCCAACAAATGGCTTGAAGCCATGCAATCCGAGATAGGATCCATGTATGAAAACAAAGTATGGACTTTGACAGACTTGCTCGATGATCGGCGAGCGATAGAAAATAAATGGATCTTTAAGAAGAAGACGGACGCGGATGGTAATGTTACCATCTACAAAGCTCGACTTGTCGCTAAGGGTTATCGACAAGTTCAAGGGGTTGACTACGATGAGACCTTCTCACCCGTAGCCAAGCTTAAATCCGTCCGAATCATGTTAGCAATTTCCGCATTCTACGATTATGAGATATGGAAAATGGACGTCAAAACGGCATTCCTTAACGGCTTTCTTAAGGAAGAATTGTATATGATGTAGCCGGAAGGTTTTGTCGATCCTAAGAATGCTAACAAGGTGTGCAAGCTCCAAAGGTTCCATCTATGGGCTGGTGCAAGCATCTCGGAGTTGGAACATTCGCTTTGATGAAATGATCAAAGCGTTTGGTTTATGCGCACTTATGGAGAAGCTGCGTTTACAAGAAAGTGAGTGGGAGCTCAGAGCATTTCTCATATTATATGTGGATGACATAACGTTGATGGGAAATGATATAGAACTCTTGGAGAGCATAAAGGCCTACTTGAATAAGTGTTTTTCAATGAAGGACCTTGGAGAAGTTGCTTACATATTAGGCATCAAGATCTATAGAGATAGATCAAGACGCCTCATAGGTCTTTCACAAAGCACATACCTTGATAAGATATTGAAGAAGTTCAATATGGATCAGTCCAAGAAGGGTTCTTGCCTGTTGCAAGGTGTGAAATTGAGCTCGGCTCAATGTCCCACCACGGCGAAGATAGAGAAAAGATGAGTGTCGCCCCTATGCCTCGCCATAGGGTCTATCATGTATGCCATGTCGTGTACCAGACTGATGTAAACCTTGCCGTAAGTTTGGTAGGAAGGTACCAAAGTAATCCCGGCATGGAACACTGGACATCGGTCAAGAACATCCTGAAGTACCTGAAATGGACTAAGGATATGTTTCTCATTTATGGAGGGTGACGAAGAGATCGTCGTAAAGGGTTACGTCAACGCTAGCTTCGACACAGATATGGATGATTCTAAGTCAAAAACTGGATACGTGTATATTTTGAATGGTGGGGCAGTAAGCTGGTGCAGTTGCAAGCAAAGCGTTGTGGCGGGATCTACATGTGAAGCAGAATACATGGCAGCCTCGGAGGCAGCACATGAAGCAATCTGGATGAAGGAGTACATTACCGATCTAGGAGTTATCCCCAATGCGTCGGGGCCGATGAATCTCTTCTGTGACAACACTGGAGCCATTGCCCTTGCCAAGGAGGCCAGGTTTCACAAGAAGACTAGGCACATCAAGCGTCGCTTCAACTCCATACGTGAAAATCTTCAAGATGGAGACATAGATATTTGCAAAGTGCATACAGATCTGAATGTCGCAGATCCGTTGACTAAACCTCTTCCGCGAGCAAAACATGATCAACACCAGAACTCTATGGGTGTTCGATTCATCACAATGTAACTAGATTATTGACTCTAGTGCAAGTGGGAGACTGTTGGAAATATGCCCTAGAGGCAATAATAAAATGATTATTATATTTCCTTGTTCATGATAATTGTCTATTGTTCATGCTATAATTGTGTTATCCAGAAATCGTAATGCATGTGTGAATACATAGACCACAACATGTCCCTAGTGAGCCTCTAGTTGACTAGCTTGTTGATCAAAGGATGGTTACGGTTTCCTGACCATGGACATTTGATGTCATTGATAACGGGATCACATCATTGGGAGAATGATGTGATGGACAAGACCCAATCCTAAGCATAACACAAGATCGTGTAGTTCGTCTATTAGAGCTTTTCTAATGTCAAGTATAATTTCCTTAAACCATGAGATCGTGCAACTCCCGGATACCGTAGGAGTGCTTTGGTGTACCAAATGTCACAACGTAACTGGGTGGCTATAAAGGTACACTACATGTATCTCCGAAAGTGTCTGTTGGGTTGGCACGGATCGAGACTGGGATTTGTCACTCCGTATGACGGAGAGGTATCTCTGGGCCCACTCGGTAATGCATCATCATAATGAGCTCAATGTGACCAAGTGGTTGGTCACGGGATCATGCATTGCGGTACGATTAAAGTGACTTGCCGGTAATGAGATTGAACGAGGTATTAGGATACCGAAGATCGAATCTCGGGCAAGTAACGTACTGATTGAAAAAGGGAATTGTATACGGGATTGATTGAATCCTCGACATCGTGGTTCATCCAATGAGATCATCGAGGAGCATGTGGGAGCCAACATGGATATCCAGATACCGCTGTTGGTTATTGACCGGAGAGTCGTCTCGGTCATGTCTGCGTGTCTCCCGAACCCGTAGGGTCTACACACTTAAGATTCGGTAACGCTAGGGTTGTAGAGATACTAGTATGCGGTAACCCGAAAGTTGTTCGGAGTGCCGGATGAGATCCCGGACGTCACGAGGAGTTCTAGAATGGTCTGTAGGTAAAGATTTGTATATAGGAAGTCCAGTTTCGGCCACCGGGAAAATTTCGGGGGTCACCGGTATTGTACCGGGACCACCGAAAGGGTCCCGGGGGTCCACCGGGTGGGGCCACCTATCCCGGAAGGCCCCATGGGCTGAAGTGGGAAAGGGAACCAGCCCCTGGTGGGCTGGTGCACCCCCCTTGGGCCTCCCCTGCCCCTAGGGTTGGAAACCCTGGGGGTGGGGTGCGCGCCACTTGACTTGGGGGGCAAGTCCCCCCCTTGGCCGCCGCCTCCCCATGAGATGGGATCTCTAGGGGGCCGGCGCCCCCCTGGACCCCTATATATAGATGGGGTAGGGAGGGCTGCGCACCCAAGCCCCTGGCGCCTCCCTCTCCCCCCGTAACACCTCTCCCTCTCGCTGAGCTTGGCGAAGCCCTGCCGAGATCCCCGCTGCTTCCACCAGCACGCCGTCGTGCTACTGGATCTCCATCAACCTCTCCTTGCCCCTTGCTGGATCAAGAAGGAGGAGACGTCTTCCCCAACCATACGTGTGTTGAACGCGGAGGTGCCGTCCGTTCGGCGCTTGGTCATCGGTGATTTGGATCACGACGAGTACGACTCCATCAACCCCGTTCTCTTGAACGCTTCCGCTCGCGATCTACAAGGGTATGTAGATGAACTCCTCTCTCTCTCTCGTTGCTAGATGACTCCATAGATTGATCTTGGTGATGCGTAGAAAATTTTATTTTCTGCTACGATCCCCAACAAGATATGATCTAGAGAAATTACTATGCAAGTATAAAGAAAAATCTCTGAATGATAGAATGAAATGTGATCCTAAGTTTGCGACTTCACCTATCTTTATTGATGATAAGGATTATGAATTATCTGTCGACCCAGAGTTAATTACTTTGGTTGAATCTGATCATTTCCATGGTTATGAAACTGAAACTCTTGTGGCACATCTTACTAAGTTGAATGACATATCCACCCTTTTTACTCATGATGAGAAAACTCACTATTACTTTATTCTCAAATTATTTCCTTTCTCATTAAAGGGTGATGCTAAAGATTGGTACAATACTCTTACTCCTGGTTGTGTGTGTAGTCCCCAGGATATGATTTATTACTTCTCTGAAAAATATTTTCCTGCTCATAAGAAACAAGCCGCCATACAGGAAATATTTAACTTTGTGCAAACTAAAGGAGAGAGTCTCCCACAAGCTTGGGGGAGGCTTTGCCAATTACTTAATGCTTTGTCTGATCATCCTCTTAATAAAAATGAAATACTTGATATCTTCTATAATGGACTAACCGATGCTTCTAGGGATTTCCTAGATAGTTGTATTGGTTGTGTTTTCAGGAAACGAACTGTTGGACAAGCTGAGGAACTATTGAATAATATATTGAAAAATTATGATGATTGGACTCTTCCTTAACCACCGGCTAAACCCACTTCGAAGAAGAGGAGTATATTATATCTCAGTCCTGAAGATATGCAAGAGGCAAAGAAATCTATGAAGGAAAAAGGTATTAAAGCTGAGGATGATAAAAATTTACTGCCTAAGGTGGTAGAGGTAAATTCTCTAATGAAGTACAATGATAATGACAATCCTCACAATATGCATCCGAGTCAATGCCTTTATGAGTTTGAAAACTACATTAGAAAACAAGATCACTTCAATGCAAATGTTATGAAACAATTGAAATGCAACTATGATATGATTGCTCGCTTGAGTGACTTGTTATTTAGAATTTCAAATGATGTTAGAGGTGTTGGAAAACATGCTTCTATGGTTCAAACACAGTTAGAACAAGTTGCTATAATCTCAAAGATAATTACTTGATGAAATGAATAATAATATACATGACTTTGTTGTTAGAGTTGCAACTAGAGGAGGTAAAATAACTCAGGAACCACTTTATCCTGAAGGACACCCAAAAAGAATTGAACAAGACTCACAAAGAAATAACACTAGTGCACCTAGTCCTTCTAAAAAGAAAAAGAAGAAGAAAAATGATAGGACTTTGCATGCTTCTTGTGAACCTGGAATAGAGAAACCTCCTGATAATGAAAATGAAACTTCTATCTCTGATGCTGAAACTCAATCTGGTAATAGACATCCACCTAGTGATAATGAAAAATATAATGCTGATGTTCATGAAGATACTCAACCAAATGATAAACAACCAGATAATGATGTTGAGATAGAACCACCTATTGATCTTGATAACCCACAATCCAAAAATAAAAGGTATGATAAAAGAGACTTCATTGCTAGAAAACACGGTAAAGAAAGAGAACCGCGGGTTCAAAAACCCATGCCTTTTCCACCAAGTCAACTAAAAAGAAATATGATGAAGAATTTGAACGCTTGTCGAGATGTCGAGGCCGATCTTTTTATGCATCGCTTGATCGATATCTTGAAAATGCCTCCTTATGCAAAGTATATGAAAGGATCATCACTAATAAGAGAAAAATACCGGAAGCTGAAATCTCCACTATGCTTGCTAATTACACTTTCAAAGATGGAGTACCTAAAAAACTTGGAGATCCGGGAATACCAACTATACCTTGCTCTATCAAAAAGAAATATGTGAAAATTGCTTTGTGTGATTTAGGAGCTAGTGTTAGTGTTATGCCTTTCTCTTTATATAAAAGACTTGACTTGAATAAACCCACACCTACTAAAATATCTTTGCAAATGGCTGACAAATCAACTGCCATACCTATCGGTATTTGTGAGGATGTGCCCGTTGTTGTTGCTAATGTTACTATTTTGACTGACTTTGTTATACTTGAGATGCCCGAGGACGACAACATGTCGATTATCCTTTGTAGACCCTTCTTGAACACTGCAGGGGCTGTTATTGATTGCAATAAAATCAAGGTCACTTTTCATATTAATGGTAATGAGCATACGGTGCACTTTTTGAAGAAACAATTCCAAGTGAATGGTATTAATGTTATTGAAAAATCTCCGACAATCACTATTGGAAGTTTTCAAATAACTCAACCTACTGTCAAGAAATATGAAATGCTTATTGTTGGGGACATTCATATCCCCGTTGAGGTAACTTACTGATTTACGAAAGTTCTTCGGTTTCATGCTAATCGGAAGTGGTTGTTAATAAGACTTGATCAACCTTATTAATGAATCATTTTTGAGCGGTATGAAGTTGATGAATTTAGTAAGCACTACCTTCTGTCATTGCTCTTTGTTTTCTGTTTTTATTAGTTAAATAAAATAAAATGCCATGTTTTGTATGTTTTTTGAATTTCCCGTGCAATAAAAATGACCCAAAAATAAAAGTTCTCGGAATGCTCTGAAAATTTAATACGATTTTTTACTGAATATTTCTGAATTTCTGGTGCAAATAATATCAGAGGGAGGTGCACCAGGTGACACAACCCACCTGGGCGCCAGGACCCCCAGGCGCGCCCTGGTGGGTTGTGGTCCCCACGTGGGCCCCCTCACTTACCTATTCATCCCACATCATCACTTACCTCCAGAAAAAGAATCTCTACTGCTCTCTCTCCCGTGTTCTTGCTCTCAAACCCGTGGATTTCGATCTCTTTGCTCGAAGCTCCATTTCCGAAACTGTTTCGGGGGATTGTTGATTGGTATGTGACTTCGCCGTTTGTCCAATTAGTTTTTATTTTAGTGGTTTATATTTTGAATAATTAGCTACTCTTGGTGCTGTTATAGATGAGCTTGCATGTTGAATTCTTAGAGTTCTAAGTAGTTTGAATTCTTGCTATGGCCTCTATGTATCCCTATGAGTAGTTGGTATCAATTTTGTGAAGTTTTGTTGAGAAAAATTTGTGGACTAAAATTTCAGATTTTTTGTTCATAGGAAAATCAAGAATATCTTTAGGAAGTTTGGCTCTAAGAAGAACGCCAAGGGTGTTATTGGGGAGTCATCTGACAGTGATCTCCATCCTCGGAGGTTGGCGGACTGCGGCCGTGTGAATGGCCGCACACCCAGTTCATGGAAGAGGCTGGAATTCTTCAGGAGTTCGCACAATATGCTGCTAATGCCGGCCTCACCGACTTCATCGCAGATGAGTGTGAACAACATCAAATCCTCACAAACATCTTTGTTCAAAGTTTTACTTTCCTTCCTAGAAATAATCCTCCTGAAGCGAGCTTTGATATATATGCTGAAAACCATCAGATACCACTTACTGAATTTTGTGACATTTGCTTGATCCCTTCTGATGGGAGCTTAGCTGAGCCTAGGCCAGCTGGGTTTTGAGGCCTTTTATCGCACTTTGACAGTGGGAGATGAGAGAGGGGTGTCAGCTACCACTGCCACTAGCATACACTTTCCATACATTATTTTGCTTTATTTGTTGCGAAGTGTTTGCTTGCTAGAAAGAAAGTAGGTGCGCTCAGTGCACCAGACTTTGTTGTTTTACGTCGGGCACTAGAAGGTGACAACACTCATAGCTTGGGGGCTATTGTGGCTCGTCTCCTCCATCTTAATAAATCCTAGGGTGAAATACATGGTGGGATTTTTGCTACTCGTTTGGCGGCTCACTTCAATGTTGATATACGCCCTCATGATTACCCGCTGACCAAGGTTTACCTAGACCGCGCAGCCATGGATCACCACCATTTCATTGATAACAACTCTCCTGGCATTCCTATTCCTTATAACCTGGTTTTTAGCGTTAAAACTCGTGATATTATTCCTTTGCCTGCACCTGCTTTGTTTGATTCTGTTGCCAGGGGCGGATATAGGATTATGCCTGCGGACATCATCGCCTATCGGAACGCTCATGCTACTGCAGAGGTAGAGGAGGAGCCTCAGCAGTGGGATGAGTGGATGCCTGCTCCTCAGGATCCCTACTACCATCCAGGCTACTAATCGACTACCAAGTTAGGCCAAAAGCCTAGGCTTGGGGGAGTACGTGTTCTCACCAACATTAGATTCATGTCCACATATCATTTCATTTGTCGGTGTTCACACTTTCTCAATTCGTATCATCCATGCTTAGATTTATTTTCTTGGTTTCTTCTTGTGTGTTTGAAAATTTTTAGAAAAACAAAAAAAATAGTTGTAGTAGTTTACTTTCTATGCATGCTTAGTAGTAACACTAAAAATAAAACCCATAAAGATTTCCTTGTTCTTCTTTTGCTTGTTGGGAGCTTTCCCGTGTAAATAGTTTTCCTCGTTTTTGCTTTTCCCTTTTATTTGCTTGTTCAAGAAAACCAAAAACTCCAAAAATATTTCAGTGTGTTTCTCTAAATTTCTTTTCTTTTTATTTGGGTCTTACCAAGGAGAAGACCACAATGAAAATGTTGAGTGGCTCTCATATTAATAAATGTTGATCTAATAAAGAGCCCATTTTACTTTGTCTTCTCCTTTTGAATAAAATGTTTGCAGATTCCAGCTTAGTCCATGGCACTCTTGCACTATTATTATTTTCATATCATTCGGTCGTGCAAGTGAAAGGCAATAATGACGATATTCGATGAACTGGTCGTGGTAGAGAGAAACTGGTATGAACTAGACTTGTTCTGTTTGTGTAAATATGTTTAACCTAGTATCCATGATTCGACCCGTTATGATTAAACATGTTTGCAATGACAATTAGAGATTATAGTTTCTCATGCCATGCATAAGTAGCTAGGAGTGGATAATGATTTATCTTGTATATCAACATAGCGTTAAAATGATTGTGATGTAGTATGATGATATGGTATCGTACGGCGGCGCTTCGTCCTGAAAGCTTCCTTCTGATTGTTTTTCTAGGGCGAAAGACTTCATATAGCCAAAGATGGGCACCGGAGGCCTGCCAGGGGGCCCGTGAGGCAGGGGGGCGCCACCAGGGGGTAGGGCACGCCCCCACCCTCGTGGATAGGGTGTGGCCCCCCTCTGGTGCTTTCTTCGCCCAATAGTTTTAAAATATTCCAAAACTGACTTCCGTGGAATTTTAGGACTTTTGGAGTTGTGCAGAATAGGTCTCTAATATTTTCTCCTTTTCTAGCCCAGAATTCCAGCTGCAGGCCATCTCCCTCTTCGTGTAAACCTTGTAAAATAAGAGAGAATAGGCATAAGTATTGTGACATAATGTGTAATAACAGCCCATAATTCAATAAATATCGATATAAAAGCATGATGCAAAATGGACGTATCAACTCCCGCAAGCTTAGACCTCGCTTGTCCTCAAGCGGAAGCCGATAACGAAAAATATGTCCACATGTTTAGAGATAGAGGTGTCGATAAAATAAAATACGGACATGAGGGCATCATGATCATTCTTATAATAGAAACATATATATTTATATATATTGTCATATGATTTCTTATGCTAAAGTAACAATCTATTCACAATGTAAAGTATGAATCAGAAACTTCATTGAAAACTAACAAACTATAATCTCAGTCATTGAAGCAATTGCAATTTCATAACATTGGAAAGAGCCAATATAAGAGCTTTTCAGCAAGTCCACATACTCAACTATCATTTAGTCTTTCACGATTGCTAACACTCACGCAATACTTATGGGTATGGAGTTTTAATCGGACATAGAGAAACATAGGGGCTTATAGTGTTGCCTCCCAACCTTTTACCTCAAGGGTAATGTCAACAATAATAGTTCATGATAACTTACATCCAATTGGATATATATATCAGGATCTTTCCAACACAATGTTCTTGCCAAAGGATAAAGTGTAAAGAGGAAAGGTGAAGTTCACCGTGACTCTTGCATAAGGTATAAGTCAGAAATAAAAGACAGACCCTTCGCAGAGGGAAGCAGAGGTTGTCATGCGCTTTTATGGTTGGATGCACAAAATCTTAATGCGAAAGAACGTCACTTTATATTGCCACTTGTGATAGGGACCTTTATTATGCAGTCCGTCGCTTTTATTGCTTCCACATCACAAGATCGTATAAAGCTTATTTTCTCCACACTAATAAATCATACATATTTATAGAGCAATTTTTATTGCATGCAACAATGACAACTTACTTGAAGGATCTTACTCAATCCATAGGTAGATATGGTGGACTCTCATGGCAAAACTGGGTTTAAGAATATTCGGAAGCACAAGTAGTATCTCTACTTCGTTCAAGGAATTTGGCTAGCATGAGGGGGAAAGGCAAGCTCAACATGTTGGATGATCCATGACAATATACTTTATTTCGGATATAAGAAAACATAACTCATTACGTTGTCTTCCTTGTCCAACATCAACTTTTAGCATGCCATATTTTAATGAGTGCTCACAATCATAAAAGATGTCCAAGATAGTATATTTATATGTGAAAACCTCTCTTTATTTATTACTTCCTATTAATTGCAACGATGACCAAAACTATGTTTGTCAACTCTCAACAACTTTTATTCATCATACTATTTTATATGTGAAGGCATTACTCCCATAAGATCAATATGATCTCTTTATTTTTTTTTATTTTTTTTACTATTATTCCCTCAAGATCATAGCAAGATAACCAATCCCTCGACTCAAGACTAATCTTTATTATATATAGCTCACGGACTCGATTACATAGAAGGATCATAAAGCAAAACTCAAAACTAAATCATACTAAAACTTTATTCTACTAGATCAAGATATTACCAAAAAGGATCGAACTAAGAAAAACGGTAAAGATAGAAGGGTGATGGTGATACGATACCGGGGCACCTCCCCCAAGCTTAGCAGTTGCCAAGGGGAGTGCCCATACCCATGTGTTTATGTCTCATTCCTCGGAGGTGGTGATGATGGAGTTGTTGATGATGTAGGCTTGTCGTCCCTCTTCCAAGGCATAGGCTCGCCATCATAGAAAGATGATCGAGTCTCCGGGATCCTCAAATCTACAGCCAAACTCATACTCTTGAATCTATATTCTTACTCACTATTTTGGTTTTGCAAGTCATAGATCTGGGCTTGGAGGTGCTCGATTTTCTCGTGAAGCTTGAAGATGGCCTCCCCAATGTTCTTGGCATCCAACTTGTGGTTGTTGGTGAACTCTGCGATCATCATGTGGTTGGCGTCGAGTCCGCGTTCCACCATGCCTTGGCACTTGAAAAGTTGCTGCTCCATTGCTTCGAGTCTTGTCTCCACGCTTCCGGTCCTCCTTGGTCCCTCAACATCGCTGATGTGCATCACCCCCTCATGCATCTCAATGGTTTGAGGGTGTTGCAGCACCTCCGCGAGGTAGGGGTTGATGACCTTCTCGAAGAATTTGTCCTTGGGGGCGCTTGAAGACGTCATGATGATCTAGATCTGTCAGAAAAATAGCTCGAAACAAAAACAGAGGATATTTGCAATATGGACCCTGCTGCCACGGGAGGGTAGGACAAAAGATGTCATGCAAGTTCTTTCCCTAAGCACGTATGACTATTTACGGAATACATGCCAACATTATATTGACGAACTGCAGGTAGTGCCATATCGCCCTAGGTTATAACTGTTTCATGATGAATATCTTCCAACAAGTCACCAATCCAATGCCTACGAATTTATCTTATATTGTTTCTGCTAAGTTACTACTGCTATCATCACTGTTACACTTGCTACAAAATATTGCTATCACTGTTACTGTTACCGTTGCTACTGTTACTACTATCAAAACTATCATATCACTTTGCTACTGATTACTTGCTGCACATAATTAATCTCCAGGTGTGGTTGAACTGACAACCCAGCTGCTAATACCTTCAAATATTCTTTGGCTCCCCTTGTGTCGAATCTATAAATTTGGGTTGAATACTCTACCCTCGAAAACTGTTGCGATCCCCTATACTTGTGGGTTATCAGCCACTTTCTCATTTCCACATTTGTCCAAAACCTAAAGTCAAACTCGGCCCCACTGGTTTGATCTATCCGGCGCCACCGAGTTCTTTTGACATAGCCACTGCCAGAAACCCTAGGCAATTCGGTCTCACCGATACGGATCTCGGTATCACCGAGATGGCCTTACAAACTCTTTGTTGCATGTTGTAATTATTTTTTCTCACCGAAACTTGCAATCGGTCCCACCGAGTTTGCCTGACCAACTCTCTGTTATCTCATTGCTGAAATCGGTCTCACCAAGTTCATGCAATCGGTCACACCGAGATGAGGTTTTGCCCTATCCCTAGCACATTGATCCCACCGAGTTGATCATGTCGGTCCCACCAAGATTCCTAACGTTCACATTTTGAACTGAATCGGTCTCACCGAGTTCTTCTATTTGGTCTGACCGAGTTGGGTCAAATGTGTGTAACGGTTGGATTTTGTGTGGAGGTTATATATACCCCTCCACTCCCTTCTCTATTCAAGAGAGAGCCATCAGAACGTGCCTACACTTCCACTACTCATTTTCCGAGAGAGAGAACCACCTACTCATGTGTTGAGACCAAGACATTCCAATCCAACCACAAGAATCTTGATCTCTAGCCTTCCCCAAGTTGCTTTCCTCTCAAATCATCTTTCCACCATAGCCAAATCTGTGAGAGAGAGAGTTCAGTGCTGGCGAGACTATCATTTGAAGCACAAGAGAAAGGAGTTCATCATCATCACACCATCTATTACCTTTTGGAGAGTGGTGTCTCCTAGATTGGTTTGGTGTCACTTGGGAGCCTCCGACAAGATTGTCAAGTTGAACCAAGGAGTTTGTAAGGGCAAGGAGATCGCCTACTTCGTGAAGATCTACCCGAGTGAGGCAAGTCTTTCGTGGGCGATGGCCTTGTTGGGATAGATAAGGTTGCTTCTTCGTGGACCCTTCGTGGGTGGAGCCCTCTGTGGACTCATGCAACCGTTACCCTTCGTGGGTTGAAGTCTCCATCAACGTGGATGTACGGTAGCACCACCTATTGGAACCATGCCAAAAATCTCTGTGTCTTCATTGCATTTGCACACTCCAATCCCATCCCTTTACCTTCTTTCAATTAGCATGATTTACTCTTTCTGCTGCTTATACTCTTGCCATGTTCCCTTCAAATGAATTGTGAATGCTCAAACTTGTGCTAAAACTCCACCTTAACTTGAAGAACTTAAAATATGCTACTTTACTTGTTGAGGGTCTAATCACCCCACCTTCTAGACACCTCTTCTTGATCCTTTCAATGGCACAGCTATACCTCTCGTGAAGCATCCCTATGCCTCCACAAGAAGCAAACTGTGTGTCTCTCGTGGAAGAAAAAACGCATGTTTTAGGCACACCTATGCTTCCATGAGAAGAAAATTTATGCCTCTAGCAGAAGAAAAAAAACACATTTCCCCCTTTTTCGAGAGTCACAACTGTGCCTCTCGCGAAGCAAACTCGTGTCTCCACGAGAAGCAAATCTATGCCCCTTGCAAAAGGAAAAAGACGCATTTTGTTTCTTTTCCGAGAGGCACAGCCGCACAGCTTGCAGAAGCAAACATGTGCCTCTACGAGAAGCAAATATGTGTTTCTCACAGAAGAAAAAACAATTTTTTTCCTTTTTAGAGGCACTCACAGAAAGAAAACATGTGCCTTCATGAGAGGCAAATCTGTGCCTCTCGCAGAAGAAAAAAAATATGTTTTTTTCGTGAAAAAGCAAAAAAAATGTCTAAAACCTAGAGGAGACCGGGAGAAAACTGAAAAGCCGAAAAAACCCGAAAACCCCATTTAATACCTGAAAACCCATACAGAAAAGTAAAAAAGAATTAAGGAAACACCCAAAACGCGACACGTGATGGCGGCTAAAAACGCGCCAAATGACGCGCTCCGAGCCCAGCCATAATGACCCTTGAGGGGCTCCGGCAAAAGATACCCCTATCAGTCGCTCTCCAAAACTGGCCTCCGGTTAGCATTGAATACCCTATACGCCGCATTGTGCGGCAAGTAGTCGCGGCTTCACACAGAGCGCGACTCACCCTAGGCCGGCCCATTTAAGGTAGTTTCATTTCGCGAGAAAAACCCGCAAAAACTGTTCGCGCTAGGGATCGAACCGACCACCTCATGTAGAGGAATAGCCAGCGCTAGCCACCCCGAATGGCCCCGGCAAGTGAAAGAATAACAACGTGAAACCTAAAGAACTAGCAGGGCGACAAAACTTAAAACCAGTTCACGAAATTTCCAAAAAAAAATTGTTCCTTCAACTGATTTTTTCGGGTTTTCTTCATTGTCCTTTTCTGTTCTTTCTTTTTTCGTTTTCTTTATTTTTATTTTATTTTTGATATTATTTTTCTTTTCCTTTTTAAGCTTTTCAAAAAGTTCAAATTTTGTTCAGAATTTTGAAAAATGTTCTTTGTTCTCAAAATTTGTTCATTTTTAAAATAATGTTCACATTTTCAAAAAATGTTCCTGTTTTCACTTTTTGTTACAATTCAAAATTTTGTTCACATTTTTAAAATTTTGTTCACAATTTCCAGAAATATTCTGAATTTTAAAATTTGTTCATATCTTCAAAAATGTTCGAGTTTTACAATTTTGTCCATAGTTTCAAAAATTGTTCGCGATGTTAATAAATAATCGTAATTTCTAAAGAAAATCATGTGGAAAAATGTTTGGAGTTTAAAATTTTTGTTCGTATTTCGAAAATTGGTCACATTTTTCATGAAATATGTTCCGAATTTAAATTTTTGTTTCTATTTTGCAAAAACTTTTGAATTTCATATATTTTTCATTTTCAAAAGAATGTTAGGAATTTATAAATTTGTTCGTGTTTACAAAAAAGTTTGGAGGTTCAAATTTCGTATGTTTTCTGGAAATTTGTTCAAATTTTCAATTTTCTGTTCTCATTTTTCAAAATTTGTTCCAATTGTTTCAAAGATTGTTTCGTGCTTTCAAAAAATTACTCGCATTGTCAAAAGAAATTGGAATTTGATAAATTGTATGTGTTTCTTAATTTCTTTAAATAACGTTGAGTTACGCTGGTTCTCTTTTGTTATTTATACTTTGGCGCTACCCATGTTTCACAACCAGTCAGTCAGCTCAACTGGTAGGTATGCTCCATCCTGTGCAGCAGCTCTCCGGATCGAATCCTGGCTCTCGACCATACGCTAACGGTTTGAACCCAATGGCCGGCCCAATCAGGCGAGGTCTGTGCGAACTGGCTACTATTAGGATCTCCCGGTTAGCATGGGAGCGCCTATATGGCGACCTACGTGCCAGGAAGCATGCAGGCGGGGGGGAAGAATGTTCGTGCGGACGGCAGGACGTAGTTGGGCTGGCCCATTTCGTTGGCGGGAGGTTGTTTAACTGTTTTCGGACGTTTCTTGTAGTTTGGCACGATAGGGAAAAGTGGTGCGTAGGTGCTAGTTCGAATTTGAACAAGTAGCTTTCTTGATGTTTTCCGTTCAAAAAAATGTTTTTTCTGTATGTTCTTACTTTGGAACGAAATTTTTTATTGAACAAACATTGTAGAAAAAATTTCATAAGAAATGCAAAAAAGATTTTGATGTCAGGGACTCTTTTTGGTACTGAATTTTCTAAACATGTCATACAAGCAAAATTGATCAGGAAAAAAATGTCATACAAGGGATCAAATATAACATCTTCACCCATTTGTGTGGATTCTCTTGACTGTCGCAGTTTTTGTTGGAATTGTCTTGTAGTAGTTGTTGTACCTTCTTTATTTAGCAGAGGAAAAAAAGAACTGCTTGTCAGTATATCGCAGCATCCACAAAAGTCATAATGAGGAAAAAATAACAGTATTAAATTGCTAGAAAAAATGTAAAAAAATGATCTGAATGTCCTAATAATTTTCCTTGACCTTAGAATGCTACTCCATATAGAATTGGACACTTTACATGTTAATTTAGAGTGAAACATCCCGTGTTGATCGTAATTGTAAAAAATAAATTTCACCCGTTATGAAAAGAATTTTATTATGTAGAAGCATTTCAAAAAGCAGTTTACTGAAGGTGATTGAATATGGATGGTAGTGAAAAACGAATTATATTGTAATGAAAGAACGCACAAATGTATGACATATTTTTAGGAACGAAGTTAGCCAAAGGTACTATAGTTGCTTCACAGATTACTACTTGATTGAACACTTAATCTCTGGACTATATGCGAAACGTTTTATTTTCAACTGTTTCTGTGGAGTTTTTTGTAGTTCGACTGTTTTAACGATTAGGTTGACACTAAAATAATTGCTACATATGAATCTCAAAGCTAGATGGTAAATTTTGAACTTTTCTCATGGGAATAAAAAATTGAGCAAAAAGAAAATAGTAGATTTTTCATATTGAGCAAAAGCATGAAACTATAAAAAGGAAAAACTTTCGGCAGGAATTACTTTAAAAGTGAAGGGGAAATGTTTCAGACGTTTTGCAGATCTTCAGTTGTGGTCTCGTTAGTTGTTTATTTGAATGATCGAAACCCCTGTGGAATAACAGATTTAGAAAAGAGGTAAGAAACATTTAGACAAAAGAGTAAGTAACTTTCATAACATAGATTTATAGATGTGAAAAAAGAATGGCAAGTACAGAGTTAACCAACATGGGGAGGATAACAAAAAAGGATCTAGAACTTGCATTGTTTTGTAGGAAGTTCCTCACTATAGGTAATTGAACTTCACTGTTGGGGTACGTTGATATCTTGTACAAGAAAATTTCGTGCAAAGCTTGCAAATCAGCCTGCAAGAAAATTTCTTCTCTTTCAGTTTTACAAGAAAAATATGAAGCGAAATTGGTCTGAAAATGAGAGGAACTTATAGTTGAGAACCCTGGAACTCCCATTCTGCGGTAGTTTTTTACAATTTGCAATAGGAAAAGCCTTGTATCATACCTGGGATTGAGGAGATTGTAAAAACTGAACTTAGTTTAAGAATATATAAAAACTACAAATTAGCTAAGCAAATTCAAGGCAAAATGCTGAAGGAAAAAAGTAGCTATTAACCTGAAATGAGTTCTAGGTACTGCAACAAATCTGTAGTCGAAGTCCTTTATGTTGAATGCAGTGCAGTTCGGGTACGTCAAGGCAAACAATGTTTTGAAATTGTAGGCGACGGTGCTAATGGTAGTTGTGAATTTATCTTGTCCAGAGCCATCAAGATTCATAGTATCGAAGTACCTCCCGGATTCCAGGTTTGTGGAAATTAATTCAACTGCTTATCATTGAAGCAGGGTAAGTGCACCTAAAAAAAGAAGCTATATAATTTGGTTTTGTTTGTGTGAAGAAGGTATTGTATTGTTCATGCATACATAGTGGTTAAACAGAAATGTCCATATATGCTTTGTTACTCAAGTTAGAGAACTAACGAAATTCGCTCTATCCAGACTAAAGCCAACCCTTCCTTCAATTAAAATATCTCTACAAATAGGATCTGAATGATCCAATAGTGGCCGCATTAATAATTCTTGCATTGTCATTTGTGAAAAATATCAATAATATTAAACGAGTGATGCTTGTATCTTTTTTGGTGAAATTATGTCACTAAAATGAAATAGTACTTAGTAAAAAATGAAGCGAGCACTACCGTGTCTTCTCTTTGCACAATGTGTGTAATCACATCAATGTTTGGGATGAGTCCTTGCCTTCCATGGAATAGTTGGTTTTTATTAAGAATTTTTGAGTAACAATCTAAAGAATGGGGACTCATCCAACAACCAGGTCTCAATGAAATAGTCAAAGTCTTCTGATCAACCCAGACTTCATTGACTTGGAAAATCCTTCGGCTGTTTTTTTGTTGTTGAATGTAAACAAGAAAAGTCTGCAACATGAAACGTTGCAGCCCGAAAACGGGTCAGCACATGGAATATGCTGGCAAAGTAACACATACAGAATAATAGAAGAATAAGCCTATACTACATGCATATATGGCTGGTGGAAAGCTCTATGGTTGCAGTTTTTGCGTAAAGCCAATTTGTCCCTACTGCAAAGGAATAAATTTGTTTAACTATCATGGTGGTTGTGAAACATTGAGAATGGTTGACAGCATTCTCAATCCCAATTAAAAGTACTCATTAAAAACCCAACAATATTAATTAGAAGTAACATGATGAGATTCACATGATATCAAGTACTAGATACTCAAGATGTCCATGACCGGGGACACGGCTAACCATGATTAGTTTATACACTCTACAGAGGTTTGTGTACTTTTCCCCACAAGACTCGATCTCCTCCGTTTGATTTCTCGCACTACATGGTGTTTGAGAAACGGATGACCGAGACATAGCCTTTCAGAAGCGCTAGCACCTTACATGTGGGTAGACCGTACCAACCTACAACTCCTACATCAGCTAGTCTACCCGTAAGAGTTCGCACAACTTAGTCAACTATGCTAGAGCCCATAGTAGCATGTGGCTGCACACGGAAGTTTCTAGCATGAATAATCTCATGATCCCTTTGAGCCCTGGTGGCGGTCCAAGAAATACAGTAAAATCGATGGAAACCAGTGCCTCAATCCACCCAGATGTGTGTTTGTTGCCACCTTAAATAAACCATTAATTAACAATCTCACATCTGTCATGGGTACACTCACCCAATCCACGCCTACTAGCATAGCATGGCATAATAAGCAAACGAGAAGTAACTCCCAAGGGTTGATAATAAAACAGTAATAGGTACTACCTCAACTACTTCCCCTCCCACAATTTAATTAGATCCTAATCATGCAATGTTTGAGGATAGATCTAATGCATAAAAACTGGGTAGTAGAAAAGGTATGATCAAAGTGTTACTTGCCTTGCTGATGATCCGCGAAACCTAGAGACTCGAAGTAACAGGCTGCACACTCTGGGTATTCTATCGCAGACAAACAAACAAGCATACAATAAGTACATATCTAATGCACAGGTAAAAATCAAATAGATCTAACCAGATAAGAACTCTGGTTTGCAAAAAGAAACAAATCAAACGAAGCAACGAAAGTCAAACGACGAAAGAAAACAGCTCCGTTTTACTAATCTGGATCTAAGTCAAATTTTACAGAAACAAAAACTTGTTTAAGTAGGTTATTCGGAAATAGGGTTTCGAGACGAAACTCTAGGCGCTTGAATCGCCTGATACCGATAAACGAGCGAAAAGTTAAACTAAAACGAAAATCGGATCAGGAATCGCGATCAGAAAAATCGCGAATCAAATCCGAGAAAAAGAAAAACGACGAACGGGTTAACGAACGGACGTTCGTTAACTAAACTAATCTGATGAATGCATTCGTTAAAAACGAACGAACGAACGAACGTTCGCTATTTAACCGAACCGGAAAAAAACCGACGAAAACCGTTCGGTTTTAAAAAAACCGATGGTAGGAAAGTCGAGGCGCGGCGAACCTCGTCCGGCGGGATCCGGCGGCGGCGGCGGCGGGCGCGGGGATCGGGGCGACTGGCGGCTAGGGTTTCGGCCCCGGGTGGGCCGGCTTATAAAGCCCCCATGGGCCGGGTGTCCTAGGCGGACACGGCCCGTAGGTCGGTGCGCGTTTCTTTTAATAATTCCGCGCAGAAGAAAAATAAAAAGAAATACTAAACTGACTCGAAAAATCCCGAAATAAATTTTCCCCGGCTTCTAAAATCAAGCCGGACTAGAAGAACATTTATTTGGGGCCTAAATGCAATTTTGAAAAACGCGCATTTTTCCTAAATTCAAATAAAAAGGCGAAAACTCCAAAATAAAATCTTATTTGATTTTATTATTAAATCTTCATTATTTCTTTATTTTGGGAAAGTCATTTTATTCCCTCTCTCATATTTTGATAGTAGAAATAATTGAAGATAAAATAATTAAAATCAAATGATCCTATTTTCAAAATTTGAGAAAACTCAAATATGAAAATAACGAAATCCCCAACTCTCTCCGTGGGTCCTTGAGTTGTGTAGAATTTCTAGGATCGAGCAAAAATGCAACAAAAATATGATATGCAATGATGTTTATGTATAACATTCCAAATTGAAAATTTGGGATGTTACAAACCTACCTCTTAAGATGAATCTCCCTCGAGATTCGGGTTGGCTAGAAAATAGATGAGGGTGGTCCTAAGCGATCTTCCTCTCGCTCCCGTGTGGCTTCATCCTCGTGTGGTGGCTCCAATCGAACTTTGCAAAACTTAATGATCTTGTCATGGATGACTCGGCCGGCATACTCCGTAATCTTAACCGGTTTCTCCTCGTAGGTCAAATCGTTATTCAACCGAATCGCCTCTAGTGGCACAAGATTCTCGGTGGTATATCCGCCATCTCTGCGTGACACTTCTTCAATCGAGAAACATGAAACACATCATGAACACCGACAAACCTTCGTAATTCCAACTTGTACGCAACTTCTCCCATGCGCCCAAAACTTTGTATGGTCCCACAAAACGTGGCGCTAATTTTCCTTTAACACCAAAACGCTTAACTCCTCGAGCGGAGATACTCAAGATAAACTCGCCTCCGGCCAGATTCTGCCTCCTTGCATTTTGAGTCTGCATAGCTTTTCTGTCTTGATCGGGCTACCTTGAGCCTATCGCGAATTAACTTTACTTTCCATTCGCACTCCTTAATCAAATCTGGTCCAAACAATCAAGGTCTCCAACTTCATCCCACAAGAAGGGTTCTCGCACCTCCTTCCGCATAAGGTTTCGAAGGTGCCATCTTCAAACTGGTTTGGTAGCTATTGTTATAAGAAAACTCCGCATAGGGCAAGTTATCATCCCAACTTGATCCATAATCCAAAGCACATGCTCTCAGCATATCCTCTAAAATCTGGTTGACTCTCTCTGTTTGTCCATCTGTCTGTGGATGAAAAGCTGTACTAAACTCCAGTCAGGTTCCCAAAGTTTCGTGCAACTGCCTCCAAAACTTTGAGGTGAATTGGGTTCCTCTATCTGATACGATACTCCTCGGAACTCCATGCAAGCATACAAGCCTTATCATGTATATCTTAGCCAATCTGCATCGCAGAGGTAGTCTTTATCGAATGAAATGAGCTACCTTCACAAACGATCGACTACAACCCAAATTGAGTCATAGCCTGAACGAGTCCCGGCAATCCTGATGAAATCCATGCCTAGTTTATCCCACTTCCATTCGGTATAGGCAATGGATGTAACAATCTCGCTGGCTTCGATGTTCCGCCTTCACCCTCGACATACATCACAAATTGCTACGCACTCGCAATATCCTTCTTCATTCCGGTCCACCGTAAAGTATTCTTCAAATCCAAATACATCTTGGTATTTCGGGTGATCCGAATATGGTGAATCATGTGCCTCTTGTAGGATCAACTTCCTGATCTCCGGGTCATTGGGCACATAAACACGGTCTTCAAACCATAGGGTATCATGCTCATCCTCACGAAATCCCTTAGCCTTTACTTCGCTCATTTTCTCCTTTATAGAGGCAATCTCTTTGTCAGTCTTC
Source organism: Aegilops longissima (assembly GCA_021605205.1). Taxonomy (NCBI): domain Eukaryota; kingdom Viridiplantae; phylum Streptophyta; class Magnoliopsida; order Poales; family Poaceae; genus Aegilops; species Aegilops longissima. Next base: position 561,426,093 of record CM038677.1, read on the forward strand.
TGAGCTTCCCTGATTCTATCCATCAAAGTTGACTGAATCTCCAATGCTGCTACATAGCCTCGCGGAACTATTTCCAAACATAGCTCCTGAAATTCCTCGGCTAATTCCTTAGGTAAACCTCCGGTCATTAGGATGTTAACATGACTCTTACGGCTCAACGCGTCTGCTACCACGTTAGCCTTTCCGGGGTGGTAATGCAATCTCATGTCATAATCCTTGATGAGCTCCAACCATCTTCTCTGCCTGAGATTTAACTCCTTCTGCATGAAGATGTACTTCAAACTCTTGTGATCCGTATACACCTCACAATGATTTCCAATGAGGAAATGTCTTCATGTTTTCAATGCATGCACTACGGCTGCTAACTCCAAATCATGCGTGGCATAGTTTAATTCGTGAGGTTTCAGCTGTCGTGAAGCATACGAAACAACTCTTCCTCCCGCATAAGCACCGCTCCAAGTCCTCGACGTGAAGCGTCCGAATAAACTTCGTAATCCTTGCTTTGGTCCGCAGGATTAATACCGTGAGGTAACCAAACGCTTCTTCAACTCTTGGAAGCTAGCCTCACACTCCTCACCCAAATAAACTTGGTATCCTTCTTCAATAATTTGTCATGGGCTTCGCAATCCTCGAGAAATTCTCAATGAATCTCCGGTAGTATCCTGCGAGTCCAAGGAAACTCCGGATCTCTCCAACTGTTGTTGGTGCTTCCCAGTTTGTCACCGTGGCAACTTTAGTGGGGTCTACTTCTATACCTTCTCCGGATATAACATGTCCGAGAAATCCAACTTCCTTCAACCAAAACTCACACTTGCTGAACTTGGCATACAACTGATGTTCTCTGAGCCTCTCGAGTACCAAATGCAAATGCTCCTTATGTTCTTCTTCATTCTTCGAGTAAACCAAAATATCATCAATGAACACCACGACGAACTTATCCAAAAACTCCATAAACACTTTGTTCATCATGTTCATAAAATAGGCAGGTGCGTTAGTCGCACCAAATGACATAAAGGTATACTCATACAGCCCGTGCACTGTGGTAAAAGCCGCCTTAGGTATATCCCGCCTCGAATCTTCAATCGATGGTACCCTGATCGCAAATCGATCTTGGAAAACACCTTAGCTCCTTTCAATTGGTCAAACAAGTCATTGATCATCGGTAGTGGGTACTTGTTCTTAATGGTCACTTCATTCAATCCTCGATAATCAACAACCATTCTTAATGATCCATCCTTCTTCTCCACTAGAAGTACTGGTGATCCCCAAGGCGAAGAACTTGGGCGAATAAAACCTTTATCCAATAACTCCTTAATCTGCTTCTTAATTTCCTCCAAATCTTGGGCTGGCATCCTATACGGTCTCTTAGATATCGCCCAAAGGCTCGGCAAGAGTTCAATCAGAAATTCAATGTCTCGTCCGCGGCATGCTCGCAACTCTTCCGAAACACGTCCGGTAATCCCTTACCACTGGTACTTCCTCCTGCACAACTCGTGTTAAGGAATTTACATGTGCTCTCCTCGGCTCATGCCGTGATACAAACTTGATTCTCCTCCCTTCTGGGGTGGTTAGCAAAATCGACTTACTGGCGCAATCTATGTTCCCTCCATACTTCGATAACCAATCCATGCCTAATATCACATCCAATCCTTGCGATTCCAGAACTATTATGTCTGAGGGAAATACATAGTGTCCAATCCTTAATGGCAGTCGATCACACCATATACTAGCCATGTATTCTGCTCCGGGTGAGGTTACTAGCATGGGTGACCTAAGGGCTTGGGTTGGTAGTTTATACTTATCCACAAATCCCTTGATATGTATGAATGCGATGCACCAAGATCAAAAAGAACAACTGCAGTAAAAGTCTTAACCAAAAACTTACCTATTACCGCCTCGGCTGAGCTTCAACCTCCTCCACGGTAACGTGGTTCACTTGTCCCCTATTGAAAGGGTTCGGCTTCTTTCCTGAGCTTCCATTGCCATTACCATTTTGGCCTTCTGGACAATCATTTGCATAATGCCCAGTCTTACGTCACTTGAAGCAAGTGATATGGCTCAGGTCTACCTTGGATGGTGTTGATGGGTTGGTGCCATTTTGTCCATTGCTTCCTCCATTCCCGTTCCCATTCTTGGTGCCATTATGGTTGTGCGAGCTACTTCCTCCGTGGGTATGCTGAAATTGTCCTCCTGGCTTCGGGGTAAAGCGTAGCTTCTGCTGAGCTCCAGAATTGTACTTCCCCTGTCCATACTTTCTCTTGCGATTGTCAATCTGCTGCGGCTTCCCTTCAATCATAAGAGCACGATCTACTAACTCCTGGTAGTTATTGAAGGTGGCTACCATCAACTGCATGCTCAGCTCATCATTCATTCCTTCTAGAAACTTCTCACGCTTAGTCTGCGTCCGTAGCAACGCTATCCGGGGCATAACGTGCTAACTTATCAAATCATCCACATACCGCCAACCGCCTGTCCCTCCTTGGTGCAAGTTGCGAAACTCACGCTTCTTCATGGCCATAGCTCCTGCCAAACATGGGCAGACGGAAAGCTTGTCAAATCGATCCCATGTGACGGTGTCATGTGGTAAGTGGTTGTAAAATTCTCCCGCCATGTTCTGCTGGGGTCCTTCAAGCTGATGTCGGCAAATTTCACCTTTTCCCCATCTCAGACATCCTGCAGTGGTCAACTCCTCCCTACTTTATGGAGCCAATCATATGCAACAATCGGCTCAGTGCTACTGGAAAACACGGGCGGGTTCAGCCTTAAGAAACGGGTCAAATGGTCAACAGGTGGTGGTGGCGGTGGGTTGTTGTTGTTGTTGTTGCCTTGGTTCTGTACCAATGTTTGAATTAAGGCATTCTGCTGCTGAATCAACTGAGTGATCTCCGGCGGGAAAACGACTCCGGGGTCGCGTCTCGGAGGCATCTGAGGGTTTATAGAAAAGATGAGAGTTTAGAATAGAATGAGGTCTAGAGAGAAACACTACCCATATGCACATGAGACAAATCACACAATATCACTCCAATCAATTCAAACAAGGGCATACAACGGTCTATCTATCGTTACAAAGTGCTGGAACTAAAACTAATCTTTAATGGGGAATCTACTATCGTTATGGTGGTCAACTAGAAAACTGCTCCGATGAAGACTCCATGATATCTGCTCCACTTCATCTTCAAATCATCATCACTAGGATCGGAATCGGTGTCGCCGATGATGATGTAGTTCTCTCGACAGTGCAATCTTCATCTTCTCCTCCGGTGCTGAATTTCCCATGAGTTTTTCAATCTTCTCCTTAAGATCGCCGCTTTGTCCCACTAGGGCTACAATCTCCTCCATGTAGTCCTTGCGAGTGGCCTTCGCCTCTCCTTCTAGTTCGATAATCTTGGCTTTTGCTGTCTTCAACTCCATCATGTCTGCAAGACGTCTGGTTCTCCAAGCGCCGAATGTGCTGATTTAACTCTGGATGAAAGCTGCAATGGATCGATCCTTCTTAGTGCCAACTATCTCCCATTGTTCATCTCGGGCCCGCAAATCTGGTAGATAGTATCCTTGAGGTCTTCTTTGTAGACTTCTCCAATGCGTCCCATGGTTATGTGAGCTGCCATGCTCTTTCCAGACTCCAGGTTGGTGCATTGAAAACACACTCTATGGGTTCCGTGATTGGTGCAAACGTCCTTCCAGGAACTTGAGCTTGAATCTTCCAGCGCTCTTCTTCGGGTAAAGTGGAATTGTAGGTCCCGTGAAGCTTGGTATTCGATGTTCGTGTACTTAGTGACTTCCTTCGTGTCGCCCAAAGGGTGTATCTTCATCCGGTGGGTGAACTAGACCTCGCCTGGCCATCCTAAAAGAGTAGAAAAGATGAGGAGTCGAAATGAGAAGAGAGTAGTGATCTAGGGCTTTAGCTTAATGGTCGTGTCCTCACGATCGGTAGCGTGCTCGATACCATCTTTGTAGCGACCGCACCTCAAATAGCCGATCTCGTGTTCGGTCATCCTTGGATCAAGAATGTCGACACCACACAAGACTCGGAGGATTTATAACAGAGTAGCAATCACACGCTTATTACAATCGAATGTCTCAAGAGAGAACTTAATAAAATAAATATGGCGTAAGGCCATCTAAATACGATAACAGCGAAAGTCTTGGAAGAATAAGCGAGTCCATCAACTCCAACGGCATCACCGAGTATAGAACCATGACCTAAGCACCATACTGTAAATCGAAAAGTCTCGCAACATGAAACGTTGCAGCCCGAAACGGGTCAAGACATGGAATATGCCGCAAAGTAACACATAGGGAATAATGGAAGAATAAGCCTATACTACATGCATATATGGCTGGTGGAAAGCTCTATGGTTACAGCTTTTTGCGTAAAGCCAATTTTTCCCTACCGCAAAGGAATAAATTTGTTTAACTATCATGGTGGTTATGAAACATTGAGAATGGTTGACAGCATTCTCAATCCCAATTAAAAGTACTCATTAAAACCCAACAATATTAATTAGAAGTAACATGATGAGATTCACATGATATCCAAGTACTAGATACTCAAGATGTCCATGACCGGGGACACGGCTAACCATGATTAGTTTATACACTCTGCAGAGGTTTGTGCACTTTTCCCCACAAGACTCGATCTCCTCCGTTTGATTTCTCGCACTACATGGTGTTTGAGAAACGGATGACCGAGACATAGTCTTTCAGAAGCGCTAGCACTTTACATGTGGGTAGACCGTACCAACCTACAACCCCTACATCAGCTAGTCTACCCGTAAGAGTTCGCACAACTTAGTCAACTATGCTAGAGCCCATAGTAGCATGTGGCTGCACACGGAAGTTTCTAGCATGAATAATCTGATGATCCCTTTGAGCCCGGGTGGCGGTCCAAGAAATACAGTAAATCTCGATAGAAACCAGTGCCTCAATCCACCCAGATGTGTGTTTAAATTGCCACCTTAAATAAACCATTAATTAACAATCTCACATCTGTCATGGATACACTCACCCAATCCACGTCTACTAGCATAGCATGGCATAATAAGCAAACGTAGAAGTAACTCCCAAGGGTTGATAATAAAACAGGTAATATGTACTACCTCAACTACTTCCCCTCCCACAATTTAATTAGATCCTAATCATGCAAAGTTTGAGGATAGATCTAACGCGTAAAAACTGGGTAGTAGAAAAGGTATGATCAAAGTGTTACTTGCCTTGCTGATGATCCGCGAAACCTAGAGACTCGAAGTAACAGGCTGCACACTCTGGGTATTCTATCGCAGACAAACAAACGAGCATACAATAAGTACTCATCTAATGCACAGGTAAAACTCAAATAGATCTAACCAGATAGTTCAACTTAAGAACTATGGTTTGCAAAAAGAAACAAATCAAACGAAGCAACGAAAGTCAAACGACGAAAGAAAACAGCTCCGTTTTACTAATCTGGATCTAAGTCAAATTTTACCGAAACAAAAACTTGTTTAAGTAGGTTATTCGGAAAGAGGGTTTCGAGATGAAACTCTAGGCGCTTGAATCGCCTGATTCTGATAAACGAGCGAAAAGTTAAACTAAAACGAAAATCGGATCAGGAATCACGATCAGAAAAATCGCGAATCAAATCTGAGAAAAAGAAAAACGACGAACAGGTTAACGAACGGACGTTCGTTAACTAAACTAATCTGACGAACGTGTTCGTTAAAAACGAACGAACGAACGAATGTTCGCTATGTAACCGAACCGAAAAAAAATGATCTAAAAAAACCGACGAAAACGGTTCGGTTTTTAAAAAAACCGATGGCACGGAAGTCGAGGCGCGGCGAACCTCGTCCGGCGGATCCGGCGGGCGGCGGCGGCGGGCGCGGGGTCGGGCGGCTGGCGGTTAGGGTTTCGGCCCGGGTGGGCCGGCTTATAAGCCCTCATGTCCGGGTGTCCTAGGCGGACACGGCTCAGAGGTCGGTCTTGCGTTTTTAAATAATTCCGCGCAGAAGAAAAATAAAAAGAAATACTAAACGGACTCCAAAAATCCCGAAATAAAATTTCCCCGGCTTCTAAAATCAAGACGGACTAGAAGAACATTTATTTGGGGCCTAAATGTAATTTTGAAAAACGGGCATTTTTCCTAAATTCAAATAAAAAGGCGAAAACTCCAAAATAAATTCTTATTTTATTTTACTATTAAATCTTCATTGTTTCTTTATTTTGGGAAATTCATTTTATTCCCTCTCTCATATTTTGATAGTAGAAATAATTGAAGATAAAATAATTAAAATCAAATGATCCTATTTTCAAAATTTGAGAAAACTCAAATATGAAAATAACGAAATCCCCAACTCTCTCCGTGGGTCCTTGAGTTGTGTAGAATTTCTAGGATCGAGCAAAAATGCAACATAAATATGATATGCAATGATGCTCTATGTATAACATTCCAAATTGAAAATTTGGGATGTTACATGCATGCTTTTGTTCTAGTAAACAACTGCTGCTGAAGAGAATTTCTGAAACAATTTCTTGTTTCCTTCCGTGATTTCTTTTCTTTTGCATTCAGCTCCATAGTCTTCTGGAAGTTTATATAAACCTGGATCATCAAGTGGAGTTCCAAATCTTTTTTCTGGTTATCCAGAGTTGATGTTGAAGGACCTCAGAGGGCTATTGCTATATAGAATCGGAGTTTTGTGATTGGACAACAATGGATAGTTGCCAGTGGAATTAACATTATAGGTGGGAACAGTAGGCAGTGAAAGACTTGTGTTATTGCAACCAGTCATTCGATGCGGAAGTGTATCATGTAGACCAGCAGTTATAGCATTGAAAGAGGGAATATCATGTTCAACATTGTTTCCTATTGAACAAGTATATCCAGCTTGGGTATCAGTTGTAACAGCCTTGTTCCTCTGATGTTCTGCTTGTTCATAGGTATGGCTAGGTACAAGTGTAGAAATTAGCGGGTCGGGTGGTAGTTATGCTTGATCTTCTGAGCAGTATAATGAATTTGCTGTTGAAAGATGGCACAAGAATAAGTTTAAGCTACTATATTCGAGTAGTACGGAAAGAAGAAATTTTAGTTATTTTGATGAACAAACAAAACAGTAGTATTACCTTTGTTAGATGAGATAAATTTCCACTGACTTATGCTGAATTTTTCCTGTCTGCATTGTAGAAGATCTTTTCCATTCATTTCCCTCACTGAGTGATCAGTCTTCATTGTATCAAGAATCACTATGTATTCATGTTGGAAAACTAATGGTACACAGTTGAATTAGCAAAAAGTGATTTAGTTCTTGTTGGTATAAGCATAAAATAGTTACAAAGATGGGTTAGCAAAGGGTAGACCATGAGAAGAACGGTAAAAAAATGCTGGCAGAAATTATTACCTTGGAAAGTAGTAGTACCACCTAAGCCAGTTTGTGTTTGTTCATCCATTTGGATAACCTCTGTAGTTATTGATGCAGCAGGCAATAGTAAGTCAAAATTTATCTGCTTGTCAATATGGAGAGATTCAGAAATGCTTTGGATAAGATATTCAACTGATACTTTGTTGTTTTCTTCATCAAAAGTGGTTGTACAAATGTGAGGCCCAGGGAAATCAATGAAATCAATTGAAGAGAGGAATGATTCCAGGACTAGATGATTTTGAGTTTTCAGCTTGTATGAACAAGGATGACTTGCAGTATTGTTGGACTTTATATTTGGAAGAGAATGAAATTTGGTAAGTTCATCACTCTTGTCCTGTTTGGAAGGAATTTTCAGGCCAAAACCGTTGTGTGCCTCATCAATGTAAGAATGTAGTGTTGTTATAGAATTTGATACAAATGTTTGCCAGAATTTCCGAGTACTACGTTCAATCCTTGCCTTTTCTTGATTCAAAAAGGAAACAAGGTTAGAAAATTAATAATAAATTAGATGGAAAAACATATGAGAGTGTTGTTGTATTTTTTCTGCATTAACTAACATCTGCATTGTGAATACAAGGGAACTTGGTATTGATGTAGTGTAGAACTGATTCAGGTAGTTCTAGTTCTATTTTGTTCAGTTCATCATGGAATGGGGTCGAAGATATGTTCTTCATCTGGTTATGTTTGTCAACCAAAAAAATGGCAATGCAATAATTAAGGTAATTTTATTGCTTCCAAAAATTACAACACAATAACTGAAAGAAGAAGCAGTTTTGCTGCCACTAGGGACTGTCATTCTGCAGTTTAGAAGAAAAAAGGAGAATGGAAGTGGCTAATTCTTACTGGTAGCCTCCCAAATTGTTTGTTCTCTCTAGGAATTGTATCAAGAGCTAAAAAAGCATTCAACATAGTTGATGACCACATTGGAAGCCTTCGGAAAGTGTTGGAGGGGATCTTGTATTCAGATGTGATCAAGAATTCAAAGTGCATGACCTTAAAAATGTTGCAGGAAAGAATGGGCAGCAAAAAAGTCAAATTAGTGAACATTCAATGAAGAAAGAATATATTATGAATGATTAAATCAAATTATTGAAATTCAGAAAGAGTTAAAATAGAAAATTCTTACCACCAATATTAGTTTGCATCCCCAGGATGGCCAATGGGTTGATCCTTATGTCTGATTTTCTAATTTGATGGACCAAGAAAGACAGGGCAAAAAGGCATCAATTGTATCTGGGAACAGAATCTATGTGCACAAATGCGCTGAAGAATTTTTTGCTGGGCAGTCCCTTTTGAGTTAGGTGCAATGAGGATAGAAAGAGCCAAAAGCAAGAATATCCTAGAGAAAGCTTCCTCGGTGATGGTAGGAGTAATCATTGAGAATAGATGCTCTGGAGTTGCATTAGCTGATTGCAAAAATGTATTCATGAATTCAACTATTTCATCGATAGGGGTTGTCTGAATTGGTAAACCTCCACATGGAATGCACAGTATTTTGTGCACAACATGGTCTGTGAATTTGAATTTAAACCCATTCTTCATTTCAATGTTGCATGTACTTGTGTTGAACTGACGGCTAACCAGTGGAATAAATCATCCATATTGGAGTTGCATGAATTTTGAAGAATAGAACCAAACCCTAGTTTTTGTACTATCATCTTTTGATCGTCAGTAAGATTTGATAGGAAAACTAGGAACATATTAAGATGCTCCAGAATAACTGCCTGAAGTAATTTAATAACATGATCAGAATATTTAAAAAATATGTGCATAGAAAGACGTTTTGCTTATAGAGATGGAATTATTTCGAAATCATTGAAAGTATAAAAAAAATTCAACGGATTTCTCTTACTTTCTTATTTTTATGTGTTTTGTCGTCACTTAATTCTGCCACATGTAGTTCTTGGATATTCCTCTTCTTTAGAACTGATTCATTTGTTGTAGACATCTGCAGAAAATGAATAAAGTTTAGTACAAAAGTATTGATGGAGGAAAAATATTTCAATTAGAAATTTTTGCATAAAATGGAAATTTTTTACTTAATACTAAAGAAGTAGTTGAAACAAATTGAACTCAGTGATCAATTATTCCCATTTTTGTAAAAATATTTACTTAAAAAAGGAACTACATATTGAATGCCACTCACTTGTGCTTACGACATTTGGTAAGAAAATCAACTTAGTTATGTGTAGCTAGCTAGCAAGTGTTTTCCATTTCTATACTAAGCAGAAATCATGCAGAAAAAAGAGAAGACACCGACTCTCATTCTGAATTAAAAGTTGGGACTAATGCTCTTCGATGACATAATGGTGTGATTCTCCATTCAAGAGAACTAGTTCATTTCTACTATAGGAAAAATAACAAGTAGAGCAAGATGATGGATGCTTTTTAAGAAAGAAAGTTGAATCTTATTTCTTTTGGCAACTTTTCATAGAAAATTATTGTCGACTGTTTCTTGGTTATCAAGACGTTGTCCTTCTCTTACCTTACGAAAAATTAGTTGCAATGTTGGGGGCACAAAAAATGTAGAGAGATTTGAGCTACACAAGAATAATTGGAACATGTTGATAAATCTGGCTTTGAGAAACTCTCAGTACCAGTAAAGGTACACTAACAGTTTCAGTCAAAAATGGTTGGTGCACTGACAGTAAAATGACTAGTCCAACAGTTGTTTCTCATGATCGTGCATTTAACCATTTACTGATTTTTGTCGAACAGCAAGCGTGGAATAAATAGCGTGCTCTGGTTGTACATCTTCCTATAACTACTTGGGGATGAACTCAAGAACAGGGTGCTCTGGTGGTAAGATGTTCCTAGCTTTTACTACTTGGTGATGAACCCAAAATCAAGCAGCATCTCGTACCTAAAAACATGAAATGATCTCTGAAATTCCAACCGAAAAAATTGGCCACAACAAGATCTGGTGGATTAGAAACTAGCAGATCTGAGCATTTGCAGAGCAGGAAAAATCTAAGACGTAAAGAGGAGGACTATTTAAGAAATTGACCCGATGGATCTTAGGAAAGTTGTTCTTCAAGTTGATGCCAATGGTATGGAGGTGGGTGACGGTGGTTTCCAGATAAATGGAGGTGGGCGACGATGTTGTCCAGAGAAAATGGAGGTAATGGGGAAGAGCGAGAGAGGGGAAAGTGTGGACACAAGTACCAGGCTCCGTCTATTGCAGGGTGGACCCTAGTTGTCGGTTGGACAAGTTAGTATTATTTGGACAGATATAAACAGGTAACCCTAGAAAAGAAAAAAGGAAAGCAAAAACATCCTGATCCTCTCTCTGAGAGGCGCGGCATGTCGTGCTGGCGGAGCGCACAAGGCGCGCGCGTGTGGCCGTCGGCTAGGTTTGAGGCCGGCAAGCGGGAGAGAAGGGGGGCTGTGGCTACGGCCGGCAAACATTGAAGGTAGACAACCGTCTCCGAAGAAGAAGAAGACCATCTCCGCCGCGGTACAAACACCTACTAGGTAAATAAAATCTTAAGTGCAGTAGAATTTCTTCAAGATAATAGTCAAAATAGAGAATCTTCTAGTTTATTTTCTTCATGGTCCAGATAAATGTGTTCATGTCTATTTTGTGAAAACTTGGGCTATCCAACAGCTCAATCAACCATGAATCATAATAAAGTATCACCTAGTTCAGTCAGCAAACAGGGGAAGAAGAGGGAAAAAAGTGGAGATGGTCTTGAATGTAAGGTAAGATGGTGAAAAATCTTGTTGGATTCTTTGTCTTGTTGATAGTAGTGTCAGCATCTTAAAGATCAAAAAAATAGACAAGAGCTCATTCTCTGAGACCGGCTAATGGAATGCCCAAGAAAATTTTCAGACCTTGATAGCGCTTCCGTAGTCCGTAGTACAACTAGCACGTGACATGTTCGACTGTGTTCATTTTAATTTGAAGCAACAGACAGTGCTTGTAGCAAAAGGACTCATAGCATAGAACATAATCTAAATTTAGTAATAATTAAACAATTGTATTGTTCTCTATGATTTGTCAGAATTAAACCTGAAATGATTTGTAGCAAAAATGTTTAATGATATTGTTCGCTTACCAGTACATGTTGTGTTGTTCTCTAGCATATGTCATGAAAAAAATCATTAAATGATTTTAAAATGATGAAGCAAAAAAATGTTAATATTATTCTGGTACTTGCAAATCTTCTTGCTATGACAAAGTAGTGAACAGTAGATAGTTTCAGACTGAAGCCTGTGTGTTTTAGACTGGGACTGCATGTTTCAGATTGAAGCCTGTGTGTGAATTAAACACAATCATTGGAAGGTTTTGAGCAAAAAACTTTCTCTCTTCTTTCAGGTTGATAGTGTCATATCTAGAGAAGCCAAACCTGGGAAACCAGCAAAAGGAAGTACTAGGAAGAAAAATGTTGTTGTATCCAATACTCTAGTTTCTGAAGTTTCAAAGGTTTAAAAATTCAGTGTAGCTATTAGTACCTTCAGAAAGAACTTATTCTGATGGATGAAAAACAAATTCGCAGAAACAGAGGATGCTTTCATGGATGAATTTGATCAGTACGTATTGCATCAGTCGATGAGAAAAGAAGTTGAGGTCAGTTTAAAAAGTTCTTTGGGATTAGCAAACGCATTTTCCATTTTCGTGTAGGTTTTGTTAATCGAACTACCATTGACCTTTGATTGATAAATATGTTGGTGTTAAAAAACAGGTTATCATAAGCAGCGAGGAAGGTCTAAGCAAAAGTTGTGGTGGTTCTTATTGTGGCAGCCAGGAAGAAATTACTGATAACTATGATTTGATTGGGACAGAAGACACGAGTCATAGCATTCCTGTAGTGGTGGAAGAACTTTGTATTCATGGTTCTATGAAAGTAAGTTTTATACTGCAGCTAGGAACTTGGTAGTGTTATTTACTGTTTGTTTGTTTGTAACTAATTAAAAATGTTCAGATTCATAGTTGTTAAATTAACAAAGAAAATGTAAAAATCGTAGGAAGTTGCTACTGATATTGAACTAGCTGGTGCGAATGGAAGACATCTGGCAGAGACTGTTGACAAGGTAAATCATACCTTTATTGTAATCCTGTATTATAAATTTGAACTATTTTGAGGAAATAAATGCACATTATGTCTGAACAAAAGTGTTCATTTGATGCAGGCTAGTGTTTCTGATAATGGATTCAGTGCAATAGTTTCTACAGCACATACGTCAGAAGTTTTATGCGAACAGGTGTAGCCCAATGTTTGTTGAAAATGTAGAATCGAAGAATAGTATATTTTTTCTTGATCTGGTTGGTGCACACAAAAAGTAAGAAAGTTAGCATGATAAAAAATCTGACATAGAATTCAATGATTGTGCTGAATTTTTCTTGTAGTTAGTTGATCTTGTCGAGAATTCAAATGTTGAGCATCTATCTGAAAATGAAGATTCCGATGATGAAACTGGAGCATGCAATGGCAAGGAAGAATATGTATTTCCTACGCCAGATGAATTGGAGAAGTCAAGTACACCCGTTGTTGGCATGGTTTTCTCTACGCTAGACGAGGCAGTCAGATTTGTGAATGTATATGCACAGATGAATGATTTTGCAATGAAAAAAAGGAAGAAACTACAAGCAGAGGAAGATCACTATATAGTGCTTCAAGAGTAGGAAGACACGTGAAACCAACTCAGGTATTAGGAAAAGGAAGAGGAGTGTAATTGAGAGAACAAACTGCCCTATGAATGTGACAGTGAAGCTAAGGGAAGGGAAAAGGTTTATTATGTGTGTTTGTTTGGAACATAACCATAGCTTTGTGAGCTCGCCTTCACTCACCAAATTCTTCCTCAGCCATAAACACATGAATGGTTTTGTCACGGCAGATGTCCTCTTGCAAGGACTTAGTCGTGGAGCCATCACAACTAGGAAGCTTAAAGGGGTTAATCGGAACAAGGGACACGAGAGAGGTTTTATACTAGTTCGGCCCCTTACGGTGACGGTAAAGCCTACGTCTAGTTGGGTTGGTATTGCTAGGGTTTCGATGACCAGGGAGCGAGATACGCTATGCCCGGCTCTCGATCAGATGTTACCTGCCCTAAGCCGTCAGCGGGTCGTCCCCTTATATACACGGGTCGACGTCCTGCGGCCTACAGAGTCCTGGCCGGCTCATAAACAGTGTCCGGCTCGGTGACTAGTTAATCCTGCCTTATAATACAAGCCATGCTATTACAACGGTTTATCACTACGGGCCTTAAGTCGCCCATGGGCTTTAGACCCTTTATTGAACCGCCATCTTCATGCTTGATCTTGGGCTTCATACGATGAATCACCTTTGCGTAACCCGGACCCTCTTGGCCGGCTTACAAGAATAGTTATATCCCCAACATTAGGCCCCAGATTGATTTGAACCGGTTCATGTCAATCTTGAAATACCTTAAGAAAAGCCTTCTGTCTGTGCGAAGGTTATAACCCGCCGTGACGTCATCTTCTGGATCCGTGATAACCCGTCGTGACGTCATCTCCATTAAATTCACATTTTATTCCGTCATATCTTAACGGATCTTTATCTTTAATGATCATTCCGAAAATTGAGGCGTCGGAGTCGTTGGCTAATGACGCCCGGCCTCATTGTTTCTCGCGCCTTCTCAGTCGACCCTTCCTTATAAATAGCCACGACCCCAAGGTCTTTTCCATTCTCCCCTTTCTGTCGTCCTCTTCCTCTCACTATTCTTCTGCTTGCTCGAGCTCCACTGCCGCCGCCGCCGCAGCAGCAGAGCTCCGCATCTTCGTCGACCTTGGCTCCTGCATCAACCTGATCCGACCAGAAAACCGCGACGAACCTCCGCAGCAACTCTGCATCTGTAAGTCTCTTCATCCCTGTTCCTCAGATCTGCATTGAGATTTTCGAGTTCGTCGGTGTTCGTCGCTGCTCGTCATGAACCTTGATAGATTTCGCCTCCGCCGCCCTTTTCTGATCTTAAGATAATATAAAACTGATGCAGTAGCTGTTCCGCACCCATTTCGAACGCGGATAGATCCCTTTTCGCTTGCATATAGGCCTCATTCAAGCTTATGAACTCATTTGTACTGGTTTCTAAGTCTAGAAATATTTCCTTTTTTGTACACCTGTTTGATCCTAAATAATATCTTCCAGTTGCGAAACTTGTTTGTGCGACACTTAGGCAAAATCTGTTTCTGTCAGATCCATTTAACTCTGGCGGCTCTCATTGCCGGTTTAAAATAGATAATGTTAATCAACAGCTTTACCAGCTCCTGGCGGCTTAAAATAACTTAACTGTTTCTGATTCCCATAGCGGCTTAAATAACCAGATATAATTAGCCATATGTCATTAGGCCCCTTCATAAGCCGTCGTATGGAATAGAATTTGAAATGTTTTTTCTCCGGGTTAAACTGAACCGGAATTTTTTTATTCTGTCATAGGTTTGCATCTGCATAATGGCACCCAAAGCACCTGTGACTTGTAACTGGGTCAGGTCCATCGTTATTGAGAACACCTTAACTGATTTCGTGAAAATCGGTTATCTGCCCGAGAAAGAAGTTATGTCTTATCGTGCTCCTGACCCGTCAGAGGAAAAGCCTCAGCCCAAGGAGGGGGAAGTGATCGTTTTCACTGATCATATGAACCGGGGCTTCTCTCCACCCGGCTCAAAATTCTTCAAAGATGTTTTACACTTTTTTGACCTCAGACCTCAAGATATCGGGCCCAACTCCATGTCAAACATTTGCAACTTCCAAGTCTTTTGCGAGGTATATCTTGGAGAAGAACCCAACCTGCCGCTTTTCAGAGAATTGTTTTATTTAAACCGGCAGAATGAACGTGCCAACGGGCCCAGCCTGGAACTTGGTGGTATCTCCATTCAGCGACAGATAGACTGCCTTTTCCCATATGCTGAATTGCCAAGCCATCCTAAGGATTGGAACCAGACGTGGTTCTATTGCCAGGACACTTCTCCGGCTGATGAGAACCCGCTGCCCGGCTTTCGCGCTCTGCGCCTTGAATCCAACCATCCACTGCCGGATAAGATATCTGCCGTCGAACGCCTACAGATTGCTCCTACCATAAATAAAATCAAAGCTCTCTTGGGGAATGGCTTAGATGGCATTGATTTGGTCCGTGGCTGGATCTCATGGCGGGTGATACCGTTAAGCCGCCGCCCCGGCTTGATGTGCACGTACACAGGCGAAAAAGATGACCCGCTGCGTCATTGTCCTGATGACTTGCCTGACGACATGATTGAAGCCACGACCCAACCTCTTTTGAAAGAAGGCTCGATGGTCGAGAACACCTTCGCTTACTTCCTTCGCAAGAATAATCCGCCCCGCAGAAGTTATCAATCTAAGAATTTTACTTTTTTGTGGAATGCCTTGCTTTTACTCATAACCTTTTCTCATTATTCACGAGCAAAGGATGACTTCGAAGGTCAAATATGATCATGAAGCTGCCAACAGGCCAGGCGGCCAAGAGAGCCGCAAGGAAAACCGCCAAAGCTGGAGCTCAGAGGGAGAAAAAGCCAAGTGCTTCAGATTTGCTCAAACTAGATGACTCTCCGACGATGAAGAAGAGGTAATCCTTAACTCCCCTGATTCCTTTCCCATCATATTATTGACAATAATTTCCTTCAGGGGGACACGGGCAATAGCCAAGCAGTTGAGGAAGAGGTAACTATAATTTCCTCCGACTCCGAGCCTTTGCCAAGGCAGAAAGTTCGAAGAGTGACCCGGAAAGTAAGATTTTCACATCCTTTAGCTTACCAAGATCCTCAATTTATTTTGAAGCAACAGGCTCATGAGAGCCGGAGGCAGACCCGGACCAGCAAAGACGTGGAACTCTCCTCCGGTTTACTCGACATGACAAGGAAGCACCGGCTGAGGTTATCTCCAATTACGCCCTTTTTCCTTTGGCGGGTTTCATTCACAACCCTCAATTCATCTTACTCAAACTATCAGATACTTCACCTTCTTCCGCGAATCTATGCAATCCAACATGCCGCTTTCAAGACTGCTCGTGGTGATGTCAATGTATTCATTTTCATGCTTATCTTACTCATGTCTTTGTACTTAACCTTTCTGTTTTGCACACAGCGTACAAGTGAAGTCCAACAAAAGGGCGAAGAAAAATAAACCGCCAAAGAGCCAGTCGTGACTGACCCGGAGGTCGGAACAACCGTTCCTGAGACATCCACACATGAGCCGCCACCTGAACCGGCCCATGACATTCCAGCTCCAACCTCTGATCCACCTGCTGAACAGACTCTTAATAGCTTTGATAACCCAGAGGTTCCCAGCCCGATAAGAACAGATGATCCGGAAGTTGAGATTCTCAAGACTCAGTTTGTTGAACCGAGGAGACCCACTATTCTTGCTAAGTGTTCTGCCAAGGAAGAACTTTCAGAGCACCGAAAAGCCAAGCTGGATGTCACTGATGACACTCATCTCAGCATTGGAGACATTGTTTCTGGCTATATAAGTCAAGTGCACAGCAGTCGTGATCTGGAAGTTGATATGGTGAAGCAAATCCATCAAAAATCTGAGGTATAACTCTTGTTGATATTCCTTATTCCTCCTTACTATACCGGCCCCCAAATCTATTGCTTATGAGAAAGAATATGTTGTAGACTTAGAATCTGCTTAGCACTGCTTGTCAGACGCCCGACTTATGTTGTAATAATCGAAAACCGACTTGAAAAAGTAGATAGTTGAACCGGGTCGTATAATACTTTTGACTGCAATATGCATTAGCCCCCAAGTGCCAAGTATCTTTTGCTTGCAAAGTGCTTGGGACTTAAATTCCATCAACCCCCACAGTAATTTAGAGTGCTTCAGCATACATTAGCCCCCAAGTGTCAAGTACCTTTGCTTGCAAAGTGCTTGGGACTTAATGCTGTATTATAACAATGCTAACTATAGTCCGGCTTAATTTAGGCCACCATAAGTCAATTTGAGTCGGAGATTGCTGATTTGAAGAATCGCCTGGCAGTGCAAGAAACTGAAATCCAAAAGGCCAACTCCAAATTTGAGTTCAGCGTGTCTGAGCAGGAAAAACTGAAGAAAAGCTTTGCGGCTGATAAAAAGGCGTGGGCTAATGAAAAAACCTCCTTGGTCACCCGGGCCGAGAAAGCAGAAGCAGCTCTCGCAGACACAACGGCTGAGTTAACTGGCTTAAAGCGCCATATATCTCAGATGACCTCAGAAATCTTCGGTAAACTATCCTGCAAGTTTAAGTACTGCAAATCTTTTTTCCGACAAGTATTTTGTCTGTCATCTCCGGCTCAACTGATGTTTGTTAATTTAGGCCCCAGGAGCTCCAATCTGAACCAGAATATGCTGACAAAGCTGAAGGTGGTTTACACATTGGTGGAACAACTGTACACCGGGTCACAACGCGCTTTAGCCATTGTGGCTTTGTCAAACAATGTTCCCACTCGCCTGGCCGACGTGCTGAAGCGACTTGTTGTGCTTCCTCAACGGGTCAAAGAATTGAGACGTGCTTCTGCAAGAGCCAGAGCCATAGCCGCCTTAAGCCGGGCTAAAGCATGGTTACCAGAACTGGACCTGACCGACATCTCTCTTGGATACCCAAGCTTTAAGGAGGATGGCACCCCCTTTGAGGAGAAGTATTTCACCGCCTGCGTGAAATAAATACGCCCTGTGGCCACTCTGATCGGGAATGATACGGATCTCACCAAGTACCAGCCGGGTTATGATAGCCAAAATCAGAGGATAGCCACGCCACATTATGATGACATCAGCTTGACTCCTCCAATTCGTAAGCATACCTTCACCCCCGAAGTCGATCCGGCCGGGTTAATTGATGATGAAGCTGAATTTGAAGCTTTGAGTGGCATTGACTGGTCATCATAAACCTTCCAGGACAGGGCAGCCGACGGAGGAGCGGAAAGGGTGACCTGAAGCTTGTGCCAACAAAATGAATGATCCATCGGGCGTCTTATTTTTCTGCCTTGTAGAAACAATGATTCCTTATTCAGACTCGGGGAGTCTTGTAATAGGGTAGAAGAAAAACTTGATTTTGTCGTGCCATCATGCATGTTTGAGGCGCTCAACACTTGTTTAAGCCGTCGCAGTTATATTCTTCCGGTTTATATTGATCTTCCGCTTTAGTTGCCCTGCATACAGAACAAAAAACGCAAGTCCCTTGGCGGTTTACCGCATGGCGAGTCATGTGTTTTACAGATAACCCGGAGTATGAATCAAAGAATCATGAAAAAGCCGGTTCTCAATTATATCTTTTAAGACATAACCGTAACAGCATACCTGTGATCCTTGGATTACCTAGTCGGCTCGTGCGACCCGACTAAACAGGGTAAGTTTTTTGATCCTCATAAATGTTTTTAGAAAAAAGATATGCAAACCATCAAACAATTATGATTCGCAAAGTTCTATGATTGATAGATAAAATTCAAAGGCTTCTGATTCGAATACGATCAGTAAACCGTTCCAAAGGGGTTAAGCTAAGATTCGGATACGATCATATAGCCCCCAGTGGCTCTGGCGATGCCGATCAAGTGGGTGTCGACAGCTATGTTCTCTTTGGTTCGAATACGACCTATGTTGAATAGGAAGCCCCCAAGTGACCATAAGAGTTGTTTAATGACGCTGATTCGAATACGATCCACGTAAGACCCAAAGGGGTTAAGCTATGATTCAGATATGATCAAGAATACCCTAGTGGGTTTGGCAGTATGTCGATCAAGAGGGTATCGACAGCTATGTTCTCTTTGGTTCGAATACGACCTATGCTTGAACAGGAAGCCCCCTAGTGACCATGGCTAGATTCAGATATGATCATAAGCCGCGCCAGAGGGAAAGCTGGATTCAAATATGACCCGCTCCCCATTGGTTGTTTCAAAAGAATAAGGAAGACATATAAACATTTGAGGATGAAAAGGATAGAGGTCCTGCTTTATTGCTTTTCATAATATATACATCTCAAAATATGTGTACATCTTGAGAGCCGGTGGCTCAAGTATAGTAAGGCCAAAGTTGAGCGATATTCCACGGCCGACGGGTCTCCTCCTCTGACTTACGTGAATCTTTGTGTTCTCGAACATCGATGAGGTAATATGACCCATTGTTCAGGTTCTTGCTGACCACAAAGGGCCCTTCCCAAGGTGGAGATAGCTTGTGCATATCGGATTGATCTTGGATGAGCCGGAGCACCAAATCACCTTCTTGAAAGGTTCTGGACCTAACCCGGCGGATGTGGTAGCGGCACAGGTCTTGCTGGTAAATTGCCGAGCAGGCTATTGCCAAGTCTCGTTCTTCATCCAGTAAGTCAAGTGCATCTTGACGAGCTCTTTCATTGTCAGCTTCAACGTAAGCCGCCACGCGGGGCGAGTCATGACGGATATCACTTGGCAGGACCGCCTCTGCTCCGTACACTATGAAGAAAGGTGTATAACCCGTAGATCTGTTAGGTGTAGTATTGATGCTCCAAATCACAGAGGGTAATTCCTCCACCCAACAACCCAGCGTCCGCTGTAAGGGGACCAAGAGCCGGGGTTTTATACCTTTCAAGATCTCCTGATTGGCTCTTTCTGCTTGACCATTGGATTGAGGATGAGCTACCGTCGAAACATCAAGCCGGATATGTTCTCGTTGACAGAAATCTTCCATAGCACCTTTGGAGAGATTAGTGCCATTATCGCGATTATGATCTTTGTGGAAAACCAAAGCTAAAAAACACCTTTTTCATGAACTGAACCGCCGTGGCTGCATCACACTTACTGACCGGCTCTGCCTCAACCCACTTTGTAAATTTATCCACCGCCACCAGAAGGTGTGTCTTTTTATCCTTAGACCTTTTGAAAGGCCCGACCATATTAAGCCTCCAGACTGCAAACGGCCAAGTAATTGGAATCATCCTCAATTCTTGAGCCGGTACATGAGCTCGTCGTGAGAATTTTTTACAACCGTCACATTTACTGACCAGATCTTCCGCATCAGCATGAGTCGTCAGCCAGTAAAAACCATGACGGAAAGCTTTGGCCACGAGAGATTTTGAGCCGGCATGATGACCACAATCGCCTTCATGGATCTCCCGAAGTATTTCCTGACCTTCCGCAGGCGATACACAACGTTGAAATGTCCCAGTGACACTGTGATGATGCAGCTCACCATGAACAATTGTCATGGATTTAGACCGCCGGGTGATTTGTCTCGCGAAGGTCTCATCCTCGGGCAACTCTCCTCGGGTCATATAAGCCAAATATGGCACTGTCCAATCCGGGATGACGTGAAGAGATGCCACCAACTGTGCTTCCGGGTCTGGAACAGCTAAGTCCTCCGCTGTGGGTAACTTGACAGAAGGATTATGCATAACATCCAAAAAGGTGTTAGGTGGTACAGGCTTACGTTGAGATCCCAGCCGGCTTAAAGCATCAGCCGCCTCATTCTTCCTTCGATCAATGTGCTCCACTTGATAACCCTTGAAGTGCCCTGCTACAACATCAACTTCGCGATGATAAGCCGCTATGAGGGGGTCCTTGGAGTCCCACTTGCCTGACACCTGTTGAGCCACAAGATCTGAATCGCCCAAACACCTTACCTGGCTCAAATTCATCTCTTTGGCCATCCGAAGACCATGGTGTAAGGCCTCATATTCAGCTGCATTATTAGTACAAGGAAACATGAGCCGGCGCACATAGCAAAATTTGTCACCTCGAGGGGAAGTTAAAACGACTCCAGCCCCCGAGCCTTCCAACTTCCTGGATCCATCAAAATGAATAGTCCAATATGTGTTATCCGGCTTCTCCTCCAGCGTCTGGAGCTTTGTCCAATCATTGATGAAGTCCACCAGTGCTTGAGATTTAATAGCAGTGTGTGGCACATACTTCAAATCATGAGGCCCAAGCTCAATGGCCCACTTGGCGACTCATTCTGTGGCCTCTCTATTCTGGATGATGTCTCCCAAAGGAGCAGAACTTACCACGGTGATAGGGTGACCTTGGAAGTACTGCTTAAGCTTCCGGCTTGCCATGAACACCCCATAAACAAGCTTCTGCCAGTGCGGATATCTTTGCTTTGACTCAATGAGCACCTCACTGATGTAGTAAACCGGTTGTTGAACCGGATGTTCCTTGCCAGCCTCCTTGCGCTCTACCACAATTGCAACACTTACAGCACGTGAGTTAGCAGCCACGTATAATAGCAGCGGCTCTTTATCAATGGGAGAGCTGCAAGAATCGGCGGTTCATACAACTGTCTCTTTAAATCTTCAAAGGCGGCATTAGCAGCGTCACTTTAGATAAATCTGTCTGTTTTCTTCATAAGCTGATACAGCGGTATAGCCTTCTCACCTAACCGGCTTATGAACCGTCTCAAAGCAGCGATACGACCCGCCAGTCGCTGAACATCATTGATGCACGCCGGTTTATGCAAAGAAGTGATTGCCTTGATTTTCTCCGGATTAGCTTCAATACCTCTGTTAGAGACCAAAAAATCTAGAAGTTTGCCTGCTGGTACCCTGAACACACATTTGGCCGGGTTAAGCATCATCTTGTAGACCCGGAGATTATCAAAGGTTTCCTTCAGATCATCTATCAATGTTTCCTTCTCTCTGGATTTCACCACTATATCATCCACATAAGCGTGAACATTGCGCCCAATCTGATTGTGGAGACAGTTCTGTACACACCGCTGATAAGTCGACTGGGCACTCTTGAGCCCAAAAGGCATAGATACATAGCAGAAGGCTCCAAATGGAGTAATGAAGGCCGTCTTCTCCTGGTCCTTAACTGCCATCTTGATCTGATGGTAACCAGAGTAAGCATCCAAAAAGCTCAAACGCTCACAACCCACCGTAGCATCAATGATTTGATCAATACGGGGGAGAGCAAAAGGATCAGCCAGACAAGCCTTATTTAAGTCCGTGTAATCCACACACATCCACCAGGTGCCATTCTTCTTAAGTACAAGCACCGGGTTAGCCAACCACTCAGGGTGAAAAACTTCAATAATAAGCCCGGCCGCCAAGAGCCGGGCCACCTCCTCACCAATAGCTTTCCGTCTCTCTTTGTTGAACCGCCGAAGAAACTGCCTGACCGGCTTAAACTTCGGATCAATATTAAGAGTGTGCTCAGCGAGTTCTCACGTACACCCGGCATGTCAGAAGGTTTCCATGCAAACATGTCCCGATTCTCATGGATGAACTCGATGAGCGCCCTTTCCTATTTAGGATCCAGATTAGCACTGATGCTGAATTGTTTGGATGAGTCGCCTGGAGTAAAATCAACAAGCTTGGTTTCATCAGCCGATTTAAACTTCATCGCCGGGTCATGCTCGGTGGTCGGCTTCTTCAGAGGTGTCATATCCGCCGGGTCAACGTTATCCTGATAAAATTTTAGCTCCTCAGCTGTGCAAACAGACTCGGCATAAGCCGCATCGCCCTCCTCGCATTCCAGGGCTATCTTTCGACTCCCATGCACAGTAATGGTGCCCTTGTGACCTGGCATCTTGAGCTACAAGTAAACATAACACAATCGCGCCATGAACTTGGCGTAAGCCGGCCGTCCAAACAGAGCATGATACGGGCTTTTGATTTTGACCACCTCAAAGGTTTATTGCTCAGCCCTAGAATCATATTCGTCTCCAAAGGCCACCTCCAGCTCAATCTTTCCGACTGGGTACGCTGATTTGCCAGGCACCACTCCATGGAAAACGGTGTTGGATGTCTTCAAATTTTTGTCAGTCAGCCCCATGCGCCGAAAGGTCTCATAATAGAGGATGTTGATGCTGCTGCCTCCATCCATGAGCACCTTAGTAAACTTATATCCACCGACTTGAGGTGCTACCACCAAGGCTAACTGACCCGGATTGTCAACCCGGGGAGGGTGATCCTCTCAACTCCATACAATAGGCTGCTCTGACCACCTTAATTAATGGGGAACCGCTGGCTCAACAGCGTTCACAGCCCTTTTATGAAGCTTCTGGTCCCGCTTGCATAAGCTAGTGGTGAACACATGATCATCCCACTATTCACCGCTTTGGATTGCTTTGATAACTTTGTTGTTCTGCTGCAGACCTCCCCGACTGCATCACCGGTGATTATAGCCACCTTGATTTCCCTGAAAGCCGGAATTTGAATCGCCACCCGGGCCATGAAAGCCGCCAGCACCTGAGCCGCCACCCGACCCATGATTTCCGTCGAACGTGTTGGAATTCTTGAAAGCCTTCATGATCGCGCAATCCTTCCATAAGTGAGTGGCCGGCTTTTCCCGGGTACCGTGTCTCGGGTAGGGTTCATTGAGTAGCTGCTCAAGAGATGGATCTGGCCCACCAGATCGAGGGGGGCGCCTCCCCTTGCGTCTCTGATCGTTACCCTGCGCATTAGCGTTGGCCACAAACTCCGGATTACCATCGGCTTTACGCTTATTGCCTCCTTGATTCGCTGGGTTATGCTGCTGGCCCTTTCCATTGCCGTTCTTCTTTCTCCCTGCCTTTTCCTCGTCGGACGCTGGATCCGCGGTATTATCAGAATCGGCGTATTTTACCGGAGCCGCCATCAGCTGACCCATATCATTACAATCACGCTTGAGGCGCCCCAGCTTTTGTCTCAGCGGTACAAATCGGCAATTTTCTCCAGCATGAGGACTGTAGAGCCGGCATCCATCTTGTCAGACGAATGTATTATCTCCTTGACCCGGCGCACCCAATGAGTGGTAGATTCACCCTCCTCTTGTTTACAATTATTTAAATCCACAATTGACATGGACTGCTTGCAGGTGTCTTTGAAGTTCTGAATGAACCGGGCCTTCAATTCCGCCCATGAGCCAATGGAATTGGGCGGCAAGCCTTTTAACCAAGTCCGGGTCGTTCCATCCAACATCATGGTGAAGTATTTAGCCATCGCCTCGTCACTGACCTCCAACAGCTCCATGGCCATCTCATAGCTTTTGATCCACGCACCGGGCTGCAAGTCGGCCGTATAATTTGGCACCTTCCGGGGTCCCTTGAAATCCTTAGGCAGACGTACATTACGTAGAGCCGGCACCAAACAAGGAACACCGCCGGTTCTGGTGGCCACTCCTGCCTCAACAGAAGTCGTCGGATAATCCGGGTAAGCTTAATGAGTCGTCTGCTGAGCCGCCAATTGAGCCACCCGCTTGTCCTCCTGACGTATCCGGTCCTGTACCGGGTTATAACCGCCGGGTTGGTTACGGCGCTGGGCGTTGCTTGACAAAGCTTCCGACTCCATGTGCCTGCTATAACTCGGGCTCTGGCTTGGACGAGGAGTCGAATGAATCCTGTCTCGGCTATAGGAATAAGCCTCTTGCTGAGCCAGAGCCGTCTGGACGAGTTCCCTGATCCTTCGCGTCTCCACCGCTGTTGGATCGTCGCCGTCCACTAGGAGAGCCACCAAACATGCTGATGCTGCGATTAGGTTCTCCATGGGGTTAGAAAAATGACCCGGTGGTGTTGGTACATAGCGAGGCGGGGCCATATTCCCATGAGGAGGTGCCATCACCCGTGGCTGAACCGCCCCCCTGGTCTGGGTGTTATGAACTGGTTTACTTCTGGCGGGTTACTAGGGCCGGCTCCAGGTGTCATAAAAAGGCTCCGAGGATCATAAACCATAGGCAAACGGGATTGAGTTTTCTGGTGCCTCCTCCTCATCACCTCGTTAGACGCGTTTACGTTCATCGTAAGCTGGAAAGCCTCTAACTGGAGCTGTTGGGCCCGTGCATCCAAAAGCGCCCGTTCTGCGGCCAACCTGGTGTCCTCTACTGCTAAGGCTTCCTTGGCCCGAGCTATTTCATCACGCACCTGTGCCACCTCTGCATCACGTTCCTCTTGATTTGCAGGAATGACTGTGGCGGTTAACAGGGCTGTCAATTTATCCATGAGATCGAGCAGCACCTGAGCCGGCGGCCGCACAGGGCCTCCTGCCCCGGCCGCTCCAGACCCGGACGTTATTGCTGCCGCAGCCGTAGAGTTCTGGTCGGGCTGAGTGCCAGCCATGAAGACCCCTACCCAGCTTGGCGGCTCAAAGGGGTCCGGAATACTACTGCCATCGGAACAGCCCCCAAGCCTGCCATCTTGCAGTTGATACAACGAATCTGTCTCACCAGTGGACGAATCACCATCGGAGTGGACGGCCATCTCACCGCCATCAACAGATCCCTCAGAAAGTTCTCCTCCATGGATGCAACCCACGAAGGCACGCTTCACGACGGGTTGAGCACGGGCGGGTCTCGCACGCTGAGCTGTCTCGACGAGGTCGGTGCAGTTGTCCGGCTCAGGGCCCGGCTCACCGATCCGACCGATGAAAACGTGGATTCCGTCGAAGGGAACCCGGTACCCGTACTCAATTGAGTCGACGTCGGGGCCCCAGCCTCGTCGTCGATGTAGATCTTGCCGCGACGACTCTTGGTCATCCGGCTCACAGCGTATCCCTTGAGCCCTTCAAAGTCGCCCTTCAAGAACTCAAATCCACCGTGCGCTTTCCCCATGGTGGGCGCCCACTGTCGTGGTTTTGTCACGGCAGATGTCCTCTTGCAGGGACTTAGTCGTGGAGCCATCGCAACTAGGAAGCTTAAAGGGGTTAATCGGGACAAGGGACACGAGAGAGGTTTTATACTAGTTCGGCCCCTTACGGTGAAGGTAAAGCCTACGTCTAGTTGGGCTGGTATTGCTAGGGTTTCGATGAATAGGGAGTGAGATACGCTATGCCCGGCTCTCGATCAGATGTTACCTGCCCTAAGCCGTCAGCGGGTCGTCCCCTTATATACACGGGTCGACGTCTTGCGGCCTACAGAGTCCCGGCCGGCTCATAAATAGTGTCCGGCTTGGTGACTAGTTAATCCTGCCTTATAATACAAGTCATGCTGTTACAACGGTTTATCACTACGGGCCTTAAGTCGCCCATGGGCTTTAGACCCTTTATTGAACCGCCATCTTCATGCTTGATCTTGGGCTTCATACGATTAATCACCTTTGCATAACCCGGCCCCTCCTGGCCGGCTTACAAGAATAGTTATATCCCCAATAGAACATAACCATAGCTTTGTGAGCTCGCCTTCACTCACCCAATTCTTCCTCAGCCATAAACACATGAATGAAGCAGAAATACTCCTGTGTAAGTTGCTGCAAGAAAATAGGGTGAACCCACGAAGGATTATGAGCATTTTTAGGAGGCTGCGTGGTGGGGACTTTGGTAATCTGACATTTGACGTCAAAAATCTTGATAACCTGAAACAGGATGAGCGGATAAAGGATATGAAGAACACATATATTGAATGGACTAGGAAGTATATCGAGAAGCTGCAACTTCAGAACCCTGGTTTCATATATAACATGCAAATAGATGTTGACGACACTATGCGAAGCATTTTCTAGACGGTTGCTCGGTCAAGATTGGACTACAAGTTATATGGAGAGATCATATCCTTTGACACAACCTATAACACTAACAAGTACATCATGTCGTTTGCACCGATTGTTGGAATCAATGGACATGGGCGAACATACCATTTGGCGCTGTTGCAAAATGAGAAAGCAGATACTTTCACATGGTTGTTTGAGACTTTTGTAGAATTCATGCAAGGGCAGAAACCAGGGATTATCTTGACTGATCAAGATTCAACAATGAAATTGGCTTTTCCTCGAGTGTTCGGAGATTCTCTCCATAGGTTCTGCATATGGCATGTGCTGAAGAATATGAAGGATAACATGGGTGCATACATGGCTTTGAGGGAAGGAATGGAAGAAGAAATGAAAACTATATTGATACAATCTGCACTGTTGATGAGTTTGTTGCAAATTGGCATGAGTTTTGCGTGAAGTATGACTGTGCAGAACAAGATCATATTAAAAGAATGTGGGAAATCCGTGGCCATTTTGTTCCGGCTTACTTCAGAGGCATGTTTCCATTCATTCGATCAACAAGCTGTAGCGAAAGTTTCAACTCCAACTTCAAGGACTACATAAGAAGGAAAGACACGATAGAAGCATTCATGAAGCAGTAGGAGCTATTTCAAGAAAATTTCATCAATATTGAGAATCAGGACAGATTGTGTCTAATGAGAAAACTCCTATATTATGGAGCCGCTGTCCTTTAGAAAGGCATGCTGCAAAAAATTTCACCTGTGGCATATATTTGAAGATGCTAACAAAATTTGTGAATGCAACAGCTTTTGGTGTGATTGAAATAGAGAAAGACAAGTTGTATGACTTGAAGAGGAAATTCAGTTATGAACATCCATAATTCAGTAGGAAGTTGTTCCGAGTTGCCGTTGATAGGGAGGCAGCAATGTTTGAATTTTTCAAGGGGAAGTTTGAAAGAGATGGAATCCTGTGTTGTCATATCTTAAGATTGTTCACTCAATTTGATATAGTTGAGTTTCCGGAGCGTTAATTCTGAACAGATGGACTATTGCATTTAGAGAGAATGAGTTGAAGAAATTCAAGAACGATCTCATTGAAGTGACATGAACAGACCCTTCTCAGAAAGTTGTTCGATATGCTATCGTAATGAGTAAGGTTGTTGATGCTTGCTCAGACCTCAGAAAAGATTCCGAGTTCAATAAGGAATTGCTAGAGGCAGTGGAGAAGGTGCATGCAAAGTATTTGGAGCACAATAAGGCTGTTGAAACACTTGAGTGTGATAGTTCGGGCGCTTTGAATGATCCTGATGTAATACCAACACAAGCTGTGAACATTGCTGAGATGTTGAGAACACAATCTGAATGCCCAGGTACTTTGAAAGATCCTCCCGTGATACCTTCGAAATATGTCAACAAAGGTCGGAGGTTGAAATCACAATCTGAAAAGAACCCAGCCAAGAAAATAGTTGCACAGAAAAGAAGCAACAACAAGGAGAAAATGGTTCAACATAAGAAATGAATGGTAATGGATTAGTAACTAAGCTATAGATTCTAATTTGACTTGGTAAATCATGTTCTAATTTGGCTTTTTTGTCTGAACATTTGTGACAGTTGAATAAGCTCTCTGAAAACCTATTTTCGTGGTCACTTTCGGTCCTGGAGTGGTACATTGGCGTCAAGGAAAATTTGGAGTGCCTCCCATGATATTGTTGGTATTTTTTTCTTTCTACAAGTTGTTGGATATTTCGATGAGGAGTTGTTGCAGAGTGAAAAATCTATTTATTGTTTGGACAACTATTGAAAGTTGAGAAAAATTATTTGGAGCATGTGTATTGGGAAAAAAGAAATTGTTAACACATGCTTTTGTGGTTTGCATCAAAAGTAGTTACGAAATGAACAAAAACTTATTTGGAGAATGTGTATTTTGATTGAATCCTTTCTTAATAATGTTTGCCAAACAGTCAGAATTGAATTTGTACTAACCCCCCGAGTTTAAAAAAATGTTGAAAAGTTAAGAAAAGAGTTGACAAGTTTATGAGAAAAAGTCAACGGGTTTAAAAAAAAGTTATTTCATTTATATAGAAAAAAATCTTGTTCACAAGTTTAATGGAATTCATAGAGAATTAATGTGGAGTGTTGTAGAACTTTCTTAATAATGTTTGTCAAATGGTTAGGATTGAATTGGTACTAACCCCCCGAGTTTTAAAGAAATGTTGGAAAGTTAAGAAGAGTGTTGACAAGTTTATGAAAAAAAAGTTCACGGGTTTGAAAAAAAAAATATTTCATATGTATAGAAAAAATGTTGTTCACAAGTTTAATGGAAGAATGTCAACAAAAATTACAAGAAGTAGTTAACAAAGTGTGCACAAAAAAATTGTGGACAGAAAAAAGTTTATGTGGTGAACAAATGAATTTAAAAGTGTGTTCACGCCTTTGAAGAAAAAAATGTTGACAAAATTTTGGAAAATATTGTGACAATTTTTTTTTCAATCTCAACATTCATTTTTACAAGTTGTAACAAAAAAATGTTGACATGTTTAGGAGAATTTGTTCACAAATTAAGAAAAAAAATGTTGACAAGATATTGAAAAAAATGTTAATATTTGGATTTACGAGTTGGAAGAAAAAATGCTGACAAGTTTAGGAGAAGTTGTTGACAAATTAAGAAAAAAATGGTCTAAAAGTTCAGAAACAAGAAAAAATTTCATAAGTTCAGAATAGTTGTCCTTTCCTTGACAAGTTGACAAATTTGTGGCCCGAGGTTAGAAAAAAAATATTGACAAATTTAGAAAAGATGTGAACAACTTTTCTAAGAAAGTTGTTCGCACGAAAATTACAAAATTGTTAACAAAAAATGAAAAAAATTGTTAACAGTTTGTTCACGATTTTATAAAAAATGTAAAGATGCTTAGAAATTTTATTGACAACTTATTTTAAAAAAATGTTGACAAATTTTAAAAGTTGTTCACACCTTTGAAGAAGAAAAAAAATGTTGACAAAAATTTGTAAAATATGTTGACAAAATTTCGAAAAAAAATGTTAACGTTCGTATTTACAAATTGTAACAAAAAATGTTGACAAGTTTAGGAGAAGTTGTTCACTAATTAAGAAAAGTGTTCTAAAGTTTAGAAACAAAAAAATGTTAATAAGTTTAGAATAGTTGTCCTATGTTTTCAGAACTTGTTCAGAAATTATTAACCAAAAAAAAATGTTGACAAGATTTTGAAAAATGTTGACAAAGTTGTGAAACAAACTCTCTAGACTTTTCAGCCTGAGTTTAAAAAAAATTGTTGACAAGTTTAGAAAAATTGTGAACAACATTTTTGAAAAAGTTGTTCATACGAAAATTACAAAATTGTTAACAAAAAATTGTTCACAATTTGTGAACGATTTTATAAAAAAAAAGCTAGACAAGCTTAGAAAAGTTATTCAGAACTTATTTTAGAAAATGTTGACAAAATTTAAAAAGTTTTTCACGCCTTTGAATAAAAAAATGTTGACATTTTTTTGGAAAATATGTTGACAAAATTTTGAAAACAAATTTAACGTTCATATTTACAAGTTGTAACAAAAATATGTTGACAAGTTTAGAAAAGTTGTTCGCATCTTTGATGAAAAAAATGTTGACAAATTTTTTAAAATATGTTAACATTCGTATTTTCGAGTTGTAACAAATAATACAAAATTGTTAACAAAAATTGAAAGAAATTGTTAACAATCTGTTCCCGATTTTATTAAAAAATGTAGACAAACTTACGAAAGTTATTCAAAACTTATTTGAAAATGTTCACAAAATTTAAATCATTGTTCACACCTTATAAGAAAAATAGATTTACAAAATTTTGAAAAATGTTAAAGTTCATATTTACGAGTTGTCACAATAAAATGTTGACAAGTTTAGGAGAATAAAAATTGTTCTCAAAGTTTGGAAACAAAAACATATTTAAGAAAATTAAGAGAAAAAAACTTTCCAAAAGTTTAGAAACAAAAAATGTTCATAAGTTCAGAATAGTTGTCCCATTCTTGACAACTTGGCAAATTTATGCCTCAAGTTTAGAAAAAAATGTTGACAAGTTTAGAAAAGTTGTGAACAACATTTTTAAGAAAAGTTGTTTGCAAGGAAAAATAATTGTTAACAAAAATTGAAAGAAATTGTTAACAATCTGTTCAAGATTTTATTTAGAAAAATGTAGGGAAGCTTACGAAAGTTAATCACAACTTATTAAAAAAATGTTCACAAAATTTAAATGGTTGTTCACACCTTAGAGGAAATAAATGTTGACAAAATTTTGAAAAAATGTGAACGTTCGTATTTACGAGTTGTAACAATAAAATGTTGACAAGTTTAGGAGACAAAAAATGTTCTAAAAGTTTGGAAACAAAGAAATATTTAAGAAAGTAAGGAGAAGTTGTTCACAAATTAAGAAAAAAAATGTTCGAAAAGTTTAGATACAAAAAAATGTTCATAAGTTCAAGATAGTTGTCCCATGCATGACAACTTGACAAAACTTGTGCCTCGAGTTTAGAAAAAAATGTTGACAAGTTTAGAAAAGTTGTGACCAACATTTTTAAGAAAAAGTTGTTTGCAAGAAAAAAATTTGTAACGAACATTTGAAACAAAATTATTAACAATCTATTCACGATTTTATAAATAAAAGTAAAAAAGTTTAGAAAATTTTTTCACAACTTATTTTAAAAAAATGTTGACAATTTTAAAAGTTGTTTGCACCTTTGATGGAAAAAATATTGACAAAATTGGAAAATTTGTTAACGTTTGTAATTATGAGTTCTAATCATAATGTTTCACAAAATGTGTTAACAAAATGTTGACAAAATTTGAAAAAATGTTTTCACAACTTGTAAGAAAAAATAGAATAGTTGTTCACAAAAATTTTAAAAAATGTTGACAAATTTTAAAACGTTGCTCACACCTTTAAAGAAAAATATGTTTACAAAAATTTGGAAAAATTGTTGACAAAATTTTGAAAAGTTGTAAGAAAAAAGTTGACAAGTTTAGTAGAACTTGTTCACAAATTAAGAAAAAAGTTATTCTAAAAGATCAAAAACAAAAACTAAAACGTTGATAAGTTCAGAATAGTTGTACTATGCTTTGAGAAGTTGGTCACAATTTATTAGCCAAAAAAATATCCCCATGTTTAAAAAAATGTTGACAAGTTTAAAAAATTTGTTCACAACACTTTTAATTGAAAACTCGGGAGTTTTCCTATGATTTTGAAGAGTTGTTCACAAAAGTTATTCACAGATTTCAAGAAACAAAAAAAAATTTAAGAAAAATGTTGACAAGTTTACAAAAGCTGTTCAAAAAACCAGGGAAAGTTGTTCACAAAAAAAGAAGTAAACAAGTTTAGTAAAAAAGTTGTACACGTTTACTTAAAAAGTTTTGTAAAAAATATTCTACATGCAATTTTTTGAACAGTTGCTTGTAAAATTTTAAGAAAAGTTGTTTGCAAAATTTAAGATTGGAGTTTCATGAAATTTTAAAAAGTTGTTCACTATATAGAATTTTATAAAAGTTGTTCCGTAGTTTTTCAGAAGTAAAATTTTGGTAGAGTTGTTCATATGTTTTTGTAAGAAAGTTGTTCACTCAAAAATAAATTTACTTTAGGGAATGTTTTTCAATTTTTGTAAAAGTTGTTGACAAATTAGAAAAATGTTGAAAAAGATTTAGAATAGTTGTTAAAAATTATGGGACAATTTCTTTATTAATGCGGGAAAAATGCGTTTAAACCTTTTTATAGCATCTTAGGTGATCCCTTAAGGTTTAAAAAAAGTACATTATTTATTTTAATAAAAATGCTCGGAATGAACTAACATGTTTTGCATAGAAAAAATAGACATGTTTGAAAGAAATGAACAATTTTCTTGCCGATACTGGGTCTGTTTCCAGAAAATAATATGGCTGATTTAACTACTGCTTACATGGAAAACCATAGATACTGTTTTTTGTCGATGCTAGTTTCTCAAAACTCTGAGAGTGAAACACAACCATGTTCATCATTTTATACATAGTGCTGTAACTCCCATCGGAAACCTAACGGCGAACATGAAACACGAAAAAAGAAACCAGTTAATCCTAGTTCATATCATACTAGTTCGACTACGGAACCTAACGGCGTGTTCTCCTCTTGTTGTGACATCAGCATTCATCTTCTCGAACTGGAACTTGTTCTGATTGAAGTTTCCTATCTTGTATGCAACGAGCTTACGGAATTAGGGAACGATTTCCTGGAAAAAAATTGCATGAGTTTTTTAGTTTGAAAATCATTATAAAAAAAGTAATATAACTGAAAGAATGCAGTCTATGTGTGCAAAAAAGAAAGACTTGCAAAAAATTAACATAACAGGAAAAAAGAAGTACAAAAGCATGATCACATTTGAGACCAAAAAATTAACAGAACGTGGAAGAAGTATATCATGACATAACTCTCTCTGGAACAGTGATTGTATTGCACACAAAAGATTATAGATAATTTTAAAACAAAAGGTAGCTTGTTAAAGAGAGAGATGTAGTGGGTGTAGTATTTACTTGTTCAAACTCCTTCATGTCTTTTCCGTTCCAACAATCCATGTATAGCGTGCCATAGATAGCGCAGTCATGCCTGTCCATGTTTGCACAAAAAAATAGATGAATAAACAGAATTGTAAATTTGAAAAGATGTAGAAAAGGCTCAAAATGATAATCTCACAAGTTAGGTTGTTTGGGATAGTTTTCAGGAGAAAACTTTACGAATTCTTTGAAACTGCAGTTGGATGCCTTGAATAGAGTGCTGAGGTTGGTAATCTATAATATAAGACATGAAGATAACTTCGAAGTTAGGTAGACCGAAAAAAGTAAATTTATACTTATTACAAACAAAGTTACTTCATGGCCAGTGCGTCAAAAAATACAATTTTCTTGAAAAAATAATTTTTCCTTATAGTAGAACTAACTATGTTTGTTGCCAGGATGTTGAGTTCATCAACGTGGATGCTATTTGCTGAGTCAAAGAAGTTGATTGTTTTGAAAAGGTTGTTGACGCAAAAGAACGTCCAATGGAATGAATTTACTCTCGGGAGAAAAAGCTGCACAGGAAAAAATAGTAACCATCACAAAATAGAGGTGAAATAAAATGAAGGGATTAACAATCATGAAAACAGATCAAATACCAAGTCACATTTGTGCAGGTTGTTTCCTGTGTTGGTTCTCTTGAATTCTCGAAGGCAAGACCTAGTGCCGAATTTTGCAGGCTCCACAAGCAATTTAGTCTGTAGAAAAGAAAGAGCAAAATTGTATTATCACATATGGAGTAAAAAGATGGAAAACCCTAGGTAGTCATGAATGACTGACATCACGTACGGGGAGAAAAAAGATAAATGAAAGAAAAAGTTGAAGATAATTACTGTAAAGTGCATTGAGAATGAGAATTTTGAAGGCTTCTTTGATTTTGGATTAGGATTCACATTCTCATGGTTGAAAACTGCAATATAGACATCCATGACTTCATCATTGACTTTGCCAATTGGTTTTAGAGCATTGTAGGACTTTTCATATGACACCGTTTGATCGTTAAAATCTAGAACAGTGGGACGGCAAGGACCAAATGATAAAAATGGAGATAGATAATTTGCATCAGTACCAAAAGTCGTGAAATGCACAAAACAAAGAACTTGATTAATTAAGAATGTATACAACAAACTTACTTGTCTTTGAAGAACTTGTAGTTTAGGTACTTTTGGTAGAAGTTGTCAATAGCTGGTCCTAGATTCAGTGTTGATAATGGAGATGCAGGGGACAACATTTTTGCTTTTCTTTTCTTCCTATTTCTTTTATCGATGGTACTACGACCAGATAGAACATTTGGAGGATTTGTCTCATTAACATCCGAGGGCATCGACCCTGCATCTAGAAAAACAAAAAAGGAAACATGGAGAATTGGTATGAGCGTTTGCCTAAAAAAGTAAAAAGAGGAGACATGGTTCGTGTAGCAGGAAGGAAAAAAGGTGTTGAAATGGAGAATATACCATTTCCTGAAGTAGTACCATCAACATAGCTTATAGCAAGGGTTATGTCATGCTGAATATCAGGAACCACTCTCGTAGAGGAACAATCTTTGTATGGAAGTCTAAGTTGTGATTGTCCAATTGATTTGCCAACATCATTGTCATCTTAAAAAAAGAATTGCACTTGTAAGGAAGATAATGTTGTTCTTGTTAACTTGCTGATCATGACTGACAGCAGCCGTTTCCTGGTATCGCACAAGAGCACTGTCATTGTTGTGGCTATTGCTACTGCGAGTAACATGAGTTTTTGCTTCATCATTACACTAGGAGGACACATTTTGTGCACAAGGAGTCACACTTATGCTCATATCTGCCAACACTTTAGATACTTGTTCTTCATGTACTTTCTTCAACAAATCATCGTGTTTGGTAACCATCATTGATAACATTCCCTAGTTTTGGTGGTAGAAAAAAAGAAAAAATCCGGTTAGGTATATATCAAGGGAAAAAATGAAGGATGAACAAAAACAGTTAAGAACTATTACGACCACCTGTCTGTTATTGGCCACTGTTGACTGAGTTGTTGTTGTCCCTTGGTATTGGCTGATAATAACAGGAGGGGTGGGAGTATTTGCCATCATAGGATTGGTTCTTGGAATGATAGAAGGCACATTGCTTGCCAACTCTGCACGCATTCGAGACATGTGTTCCTCATGAGTTTTTCTCTATAGCTCATCATGTTTGGCGACCACCTTTGATATTACTTGCACTACCTATATTTGTTATTGACCAAAAAAACATAAGCTTATGAGCAAAAGATCTTGCAGAAAAAGAAAAAATGAATAAAAATGAACAAATAAAACAGATTCAAACATACTTCAGGTTGGTTGGATGATTTTAACACATCATCTTGCGGTGGTCCTGTGGGCAATGTTCCTTGTGGGGCGTTGAAACCTGTATCCTCAACCAATGCTAGTGGACGATCTCCATATGGTGTGGTGGAAATGTCTCGAAGCTATTTAAAAGAATTGCATCAAAACTAAAATCTTCTCATATGAAGCAAACACTATTCATTGACATATGTAAAACAAAGTAAACAACAAATAAAAATCAAAGATATGTTCCATCTGAGAAAAGGAAAAAAAACCATTTATCAAAACTTGAGTTGACTTAATTCTATTTAAAATTCTTGAGTTGTTGTTGGTCATCAAGATCATGATGTAATTTATAAAACGCTACCAAGCTTCATATCATCATGGTCTTATTCTTACAAAATTGTAACCGGGATCCTCCTAGTTGTTAACATCACCTTTCTATCAGTAGAAAACTGAAAAAATCATCTACCGTATGCTATTTTGAGTTTTATTTATTCCTTTAACAAATTATGATCGTGAAGAAAATATGCCCTAGAGGCAATAATAAGGTTGCTATTTTATATTTCCTTATATCATGATAAATGTTTATTATTCATGCTAGAATTGTATTAACCGGAAACTTGATACATGTGTGGATACATAGACAAAACACAGTGTCCCTAGTAAACCTCTACTAGACTAGCTCGTTAATCAAAGATGGTTAAGTTTCCTAACCATAGACATGTGTTATCATTTGATGAATGGGATCACATCATTAGGAGAATGATGTGATGGACAAGACCCATCCGTTAGCTTAGCATTATGATCGTTAAGTATTATTGTTATTGCTTTCTTCATGACTTATACATATTCCTTTGACTATGAGATTATGCAACTCCCGGATAACGTAGGAATACCTTGTGTGCTATCAAATGTCACAACATAAATGGGTGATTATAAAGATGCTCTACAGGTATCTCCGAAGGTATTTGTTGGGTTGGCATAGATCGAGATTAGGATTTGTCACTCAGAGTATCAGAGAGGTATCTCTGGGCCCTCTCGATAATGCACATCATAATAAGCCTTGCAAGCAATGTAACTAATGAGTTAGTTATGGGATGATGCATTATGGAACGAGTAAATAGAGACTTTCCCGTAACGAGTTTGAACTAGGTATGAAGATACCGACGATCGAATCTCGGGCAAGTAACATACTAGTGACAAAGGGAATGACGTATGTTGTCGTAATGGTTAGACCGATAAAGATCTTCGTAGAATATGTGGGAACCAATATGAGCATCCAGGTTCCACTGTTGGTTATTGATAGGAGAGGTGTCTCGGTCATGTCTACATAGTTCTCAAACCCGTAGGGTCCGCACGCTTAACGTTCGATGACGATTTATATTATATGAGTCATGTGATTTGGTGACCGAATGTTGTTCGGAGTCCCAGATGAGGTCATGGACATGACGAGGAGTCTCGAAATGGTCGAGAGGTAAATATTCATATATAAGACGATAATATTCGGACACCGGAAGTGTTCTGGGGTTACCGGGTACGTATCGGAACACCGGAAGGGGTTCCCGGCTACCCCCGGCAAACTATATGGGCCTTATGGGCCAAGAGGGGAAACACACCAGCCACAAAGGGGCTGGTGTGCCCCTCCCATATGGCTGGCCAAATTGGATAAGGAAAGGGGAAGGAGGAACGGAAAAAGGGAATAGGATTCCCCCTTCCCCCTCTTCTCTTCCTACTCCGAATAGGAATAGGAAAGGGGGGAGGCCGAATTGGGAGGTGCCCAAGTAGGATTCCTCCTACTCGGGGGCCCCCTTGGCTGCCTCTCCTCCCCTCCAACCTATATATATGAGGGGGGTGTCGGTGTCAAAACCGGCGGATCTCGGGTAGGGGGTCCCGAACTGTGCGTCTAGGCGGATGGTAACAGGAGACAAGGGACACGATGTTTTTACCCGAGTTCGGGCCCTCTCGATGGAGGTAAAACCCTACTCCTTGATTAATATTGATGATATGGGTAGTACAAGAGTGGATCTACCACGAGATCGAGAGGCTAAACCCTAGAAGCTAGCCTATGGTATGATTGTTGTTAGTC
Organism: Aegilops longissima; assembly: GCA_021605205.1. Classification (NCBI taxonomy): domain Eukaryota; kingdom Viridiplantae; phylum Streptophyta; class Magnoliopsida; order Poales; family Poaceae; genus Aegilops; species Aegilops longissima. The sequence goes on from CM038677.1 coordinate 561,463,767, forward strand.
CTACGGATTTGAAACCCTCAGTTTATATAGACACCGAATAGGGTTAGGGTTACAGAGTCGGTTACAATGGTAGGAGATCTACATATCCGTATCGCCAAGCTTTCCTTCCACGCTAAGGAAAGTCCCATCCGGACACGGACGAAGTCTTCAATCTTGTATCATCATAGTCCGAGTCCGCCAATCAGGCGCCCCGATTTAATCGTACACTAATCATGCACGCAAATATATACGATCAAGATCGAGGACTCACGGAAGATATCACAACACAACTCTACAAATAAAATAAGTCATACAAGCATCATAATACAAGCCGGGGCCTCGAGGGCTCGAATACAAGTGCTCGATCATAGGCGAGTCGTGGAAGCAACAATATCTGAGTACGGACATAAGTTAAACAAGTTTGCCTTAAGAAGGCTAGCACAAAGCGGGATCTGAGATCGAAGAGGAGCAGGCCTCCTGCACAGGATCCTCCTAGCTACTCCTGGTCGTAAATCGGTGGGCTGCTGCGTAGTAGTAGGCACCTCCGAGTAGTAGTCATCATCGGCGGTGGCGTCGGGCTCACAGGCTCCAAAGTCTGCAGTTGCAGCAATCGAGTATAGATAGGGAAAGGGGAAACAATGCAACCATGAGTACTCATCCAAAGTACTGCAAACAAGGAACTACACTACATATGCATGGATATATGTGTAAAGGGCCATATCGGTGACCGAATGCAGAATGCCGAATAAGAGGGGGTAGCTAGTCTTAACGAAGACTATGCTTCGTCACCGTCTTGCAACAGTAGAAGAGGGCAATCTGAAGTCCTCAAGTAACATCACATAGCAATAATCCTACCGCGATCCTCCTCATATCCACGAGAGAGCGACCACCGGTTATATCGGCACTTGGAAGGGTGTGTTTTATCAAGTATCCGGTTCTAGTTGTCATAAGCTCAAGGTACAACTCCAAGTCGTCACATTATCAAGATCACGGCTATCCGAATAGATTAACTTCCCTGCAGGGTGCACCATCTTACCCAAACGCTTGATCCCATTTGGCGGACACACTTTCTGGGTCATGCCCGCCGCGGAAGATCAACACGTCGCAGCCCCACCTAGGCACTGTGAGAGAGGCCAACACGCCGGTCTAAACCTAAGCGCAGTGCAGGCCCATCGCCTCGAGCACACACTGCGTTATGCGACGTCTGTGAAGAAGCAGACCTAGCCAGCGAGCGTTCTAGTCCAATCCGGTAGCGCCGCTCCGTCGTGACGTCTGAAGTGCTTGGTGATACCACGACGCGGGATACCCATAACTACTCCCGCGTAGATGGTTAGTGCGTATAAGCTCGTAGCCAACTCAGATCAAATACCAAGACCTCGTTAAGCGTGTTAAGTATCCATGAACGCCCGAACAGGGCCAGGCCCACCTCTCTCTAGGCGGTCTCAACCTGCCTGTCGCTCCGCCACAAAGATCCACTCATGGGTGCTCCATCGGCCGACCGACTTTAGTCTCCACATGTATCATGTATAAGTATATAGTATATACCGTGATCAACTCCCGAGTGATCACGGCCCGATAATATAGCACGCGCAGACGGACAAGAATGTAGGGCCACAGATGAAAGTACTAGCATCCTATACTAAGCATATAGGATTGCGGTAAGGTAACAATGAAGTAACAAGGACGGGCTATGCGGCGGTATAGGAGTATCTGAAAACAGTAACATGCTATACTACTCTAATGCAAGCAGATAGAGAAGAGTAGGCGATATCTGGTGATCAAGGGGGCTTGCTGGTTGCTCTGGCAAGAGAGAGGGTCGTCAACACCGTAGTCGAATTGGCCAATGACGTCGGTCTCGTAGTCTACCGGAGAGAAGAGGGGAAGAAACAATGAATACCAAGTAAACAGATGCATATCGATGCATGACATGTCAAGAAGCGATGCTAGGCGTGCCCTAACGTGGTATGAGGGGTCTTGGTTAAGGGAAACATCCGGAAAGTATTCCGTGTTTAAATTTTTCGGCGAGGAGCGAGGGGAAAGTTGCAGGTTCGATAGGTTAGGGGTGTGTGATGGACGAGCGGATCGCGTATCCGGATTCGTCTCGTCGTTACGAGCAACTTTCATGTTGAAAATATTTTAATCGAGTTACGGATTAAAAGATATGATTTTTAAAAGATTTTATTAATTTCTGGAATTTAATTAATTAATTAATTAATTAATTCGAAAAAATGGAATTATGACGTCAGCATGAGGTCATGCTGACGTCAGCAGTCAACAGGGTTGACTAGGTCAACCCTGACATGTGGGACCCGTTCGCCATACTCTGTTAACTAATTAACCTAGTTTAGTTTAATTAACAATAGTTAATTAGGTTAATTAGTTATTAGGTTTAATTAATCAGGATTAATTAAATTAGTTATTTACTTAATTAATTAACTATATAATTAATAAATTAATTCATTTTTATTCATTTTTATTTTTATTAATTAATTTTAATTTTCATAAATCGTTTATGGGGCGTGGGGCCCCTCATCATAAACCCGAGGGCCAGCGAGGCGTCTTGGCGTCTTGGCGTCTGGCGCGGCCCGTTCGGCCTGCGTCGAGGGGACGCAGGCGTGGCGCCATCCGATCTCGCCAAGGCGTGGTGGAGGGCAGCGAGGCCGTGGCCTCGGCGAGGAGCCGGCGAGGGCGGTCCCAGCGAGGCTCTGGCGGTGGCGGGGCTAGAAGGGCCCGTCGTCGGGGCGGCGGAGGTAAGCGGGGAGGAGTGCGGACACGGCCGCGGCCTTGATTTGTCAGCGAAGCGTCGCCGAAGCGTCTGACAGGAGGCAGGGCTGTTCGGTGGCGAGGCGAGGCGCCGTCGGCAGGGGGGGGGAGGCCACGGCGGAGTCCGGGCGGTGAAACCTGGCGAGTGGGAAAGAGCGGCAACCGGAAGGGGCGGGGAGGTGGCATGGCGGCGGCATCCTGTGATGACATGAGGGGCGGCGGGCAGCGACAGGGAGGCGCGTGGTGGCGCTTGTCGGGAGGGACGAGAGGAGAGAGGAGGTGAGGCCGGAGCTCACGGGGCGCAGGGTCTATGAAGAGCCTTCGGGGCGGTCGGTGGCGACAGTGAGGAGGAGGGCCGGAGGCGGCGTCCGGCGTCGGGATCCGGCGAGGTGGGGTCGGGGCGACCCAGCGGCGAGGGGCCTTGCGCTGGCCGCGACAGTCGGGGAGGAGGAGGGAGGTGAGGCCGGGCGGGTCGGTCGCCGCGTCGAGGGGGGCAGGATCGGCGGTGCCGATCCGGATCGGCGTGGGAGGAGAAAGGGGATCGGGGAGAGTGAGGTGGAGTGGGGCGGCTAGGGTTTCAGCCCGGCCGGGGGGGATAAGGGGCGGTTGGGCGGGCTGGCGGGCTGGCCGGCTGGGCAGTGTGGGCTTGGCCAGTTGGGCGATGGGGTTTTCTCCCCCTCTCCTTTTCTGTTTTAATTCCTTTTCTTAATTTTCTTTTTTTCTGTTTTGGTTTATTTAAAATATCTAAACACTTTACAAAAATGTGTGCACCCTACCATAATTAGCTTTGTAATATTTGACAACCCCGAACATTTTAGTTTTAGTTTTTGAAAACTTTTATCGTTTGCTTTTGTTTTAAATTTGAATTTGAACGGGATCGAATCAGCGTGAGTTTAGTCACGATGAATAGAGGTGACGTGGCATCATTAGCGAGGGTTTCTTGTAGCTTAATTATCCGGGTGTTACAAATCTCCTCCACTACAAGAAATCTCGCCCGAGATTTAGGAGGTAGAAGGAAAGAGTGCGGGTATTCATCTCAAGGCGATCCTCGCGTTCCCGGTGGCCGTCTTCCGAGTGATTTGACCATTTGGACTTTGAGGAACTTGATCGCCTTCCCGGCGTGTGCGGCGTTCAGCTTGGTCGAGAATGCGGACCGGATGCTCTTTATAGGAGAGGTCTGTTGCAATTCGAGCACTTCATGATCCTTTGCTCGGATTGGGTCCTTGAAACAGCGTCGGAGTTGTGACACGTGGAACACATCGTGAACTGTGAAAGGTTCGACGGAAGCTCCGTTGATAAGCCACTTTTCCGCCTCTCGAGAATAGTGAATGGGCCAATATAGCGAGGAGCTAGCTTGCCCTTGATCCCGGCGGTGAGCACCCTTCATTGGTGTAACGAAGATAGGCCTTTTCGCCAAGTTGATAGACCATGTCCTTGTGATGACGGTCATAATTACTCTTTTAGCGTGGTGGCGCAGTCTTGAGATTCTCGCGAATAATGCGGACTTGTTCTTCGGCATGTTGGATAATATCCGGACGAAGAGTGGGCGTTCCCGATTTGACCAGATTCGGAGGGTTCGCACTTTCGTCCATATAACACCGAATGGGGCCATCTTGAGACTAGCTTGATAGCTATTATTATAAGAGAACTTCGGCATACGGGAGAGATTCCTCCCATTTCTTGCGAAGGAAGCGACACAAGCTCGAAGCATGTCTTGAGAATTTGGTTGACACGTTCAACTTGCCCTTGAGATCATGGATGAAGCGCGATCTTGAAAGATAAATGAGTCCCCACTTCTTGAAAACTTGCCCGAATCTTGAAGTGAATAAGCTGCCACGGTCGAGCCGATAACCAATGGAATACCGTGAAGTGAAACAATTCGGACATATAGAGAGTTGCAAGCTGACTAGCAGTGATCGTTTCTTTGACCGCCAGAAAATGAGCAACTTTAGAAAGTCGGTCAATGACGACAAGAATAGCATCTTTACCTTTCTGCGATTTAGGAAATCCAGTGACGAAGTCCATTTCAACTTGGTCCCATTTCCATTCAGGAATAGAGATAGGCTGCAGAGTTCCAGCAGGCCTTTGATGTTCTGCTTTGATACGATGGCAAACGTCACACTCAGCAACATAGCGAGCAATGTCTTGCTTCATATTAGACCACCAGAATCTTTGGCGAATGTCTTGATACATCTTTGTACTACGAGGATGGATACATAGAGGCGTATCATGAGCTTCTTTCATAACCTTCGAGTCATATTCAGGTTTTCCTTCTTACGGCACCACTAGGCGGCCTTTGAAGTACAAGGCGCCATCATCGACGATAGTGAAGAATGAGGATTTCCCTTTTGAGGTCTTGCTTAATCTTGTAGACTTGAGTCAAATCCTGCATTGTCTTTATGGTGCCCACGAGATCGGGTTCAACAGCCGGGTATAGAGGAACCACAGGAAACAACACGGAGATTCATCTTGCGGAACTCCGGAGGAGGGCGCGAGTGCACCGGAGGAACAATATGGAGGTTCACTTTCTGAATTCTTCAACAAGTGAGGCTGAACTTTGTGAACACGAAGGTGGTTCTGATAAGACTTGCGGCTCAAGGCATCAGCCATTACATTAGCCTTGCTCAGCGTATAGGAAATACCCAAATCAAAGTCTGCAGTCTCCATCCATCTCTGGCGCGGAGGTTCAGGTCGGCTGAGTAAACAGATACTTCAGACTTTGGTGGTCGGTGAAGATCTAGCAGCGATTACCGAGAAGGTAATGTCGCCACTTGCTTGATGCATGAATGACAGCAACAAGCTCGAGTCGTGAACTGGGTAGTTCTCTTCGTGAGGCGCAATCTGTCGAGAGGCATAAGCAACCACTTTGCGTTCTTGCATTAGGACACCGCCTAATCCTTGACGGAAGCGTCGCGATAAATGACGAAGTCCTTCTTAGTATCGGGAGGAGCTAGCAGGGGCAGAAGTCAACTTGTCTTTGAGTGCTGGAAACTTTCGACACTTATCATCCATTGGAATTTGGCGCCCTTATACAGCAGGTTAGTCGAGGCACGGCAATCTTGGAGAAGTTCTCGGCGAATCGGCGGCAATAGTGGCGAGACCGAGAAAACTTCGACTTGCTTAACATTCTTTGGAGGTCAATCGAGAATAGCTGAACTCGTTCGGGGTTGTGATAATACCATCCTTAGAGATGACATGCCCAAGATAGGTTACTTGGAAGCCGAATTCACATTTGGAGAACTTGGCATAGAGTTGATGCTCTCGTAGATTTTCCAGCACAAGACGAAGATGTTCAGCATGTTCTTCTTCATTCTTGGAAAAGATCAAGATATCATCCAGATAAACCACGACGAACTTGTCGAGGTAATCCATGAATATATAGTTCATCAGGCGAGAGAAGGTGGCTGGAGCATTGGTTAAGCCGAAAGACATGACGGTGTACTTGTAAGAACCATAACGAGTCACGAATGCGGTCTTGGGGATATCCTCCTCACGAACACGGATCTGGTGGTAACCCAACCTCAAGTCGAGTTTGAGAACAGCGACGAACCAGCCAGGTTGATCATAAAGATCATTGATCGAGGAAGAGGATACTTATTTTGAATGGTAGCTTGATTTATGGGACGTTAGTCTTGGACCAATCGGTTTGTCCCATCCTTCTTCTTTACAAAAAGAGAAGGTGCTCCCCAAGGAGAGCAACTTGGGCGAATGAAACCACTTTGAAGAGATTTGTCGATTTCCTCCTTTAGCTCAAGGAGTTCATCTGCGGCGGCATCTTGTAGGGTCGCTTGGCTATAGGAGTGGTGCACGGTTTCAAGTCGATGGCGAATTCGACGGCTCTAGCAGAGGGAATCCTGGAAGTTCTTGGGAAAGAGCGTCTTGGAAATCGCGAGCAGCGAGGAATGTTTTCAATGCCCTCGAGGGTGCGGCGTTCAATGCATTCAATGCATAGAGCCTTGCCTCGGCATCTGAACGAACGAGCATGGTAGCTTATTATTTCATCGAAAGGGTGTAGCGGATGGGCGGTCTTAGTGGTGCAAGCGATTGGCGCCGTATCGCTTTCAACCAATCCATCCCCAAAATGAGGTCGATGTTAGGCGTCTTGAGGATAATGGGTGAGGCATAGAATTCCAGCCCTTCGATTTCCACGGGGCGTCTCGCCAACCATGGAGGTTTGACATTGTCCCAAGGGGTTTTACCACTACCGAAGAGTTCATCTCCTCACATTAACGTCGTGCTTGTATGCAAAGTCTTGACATGAATGAATCGATGCTCTGAATCGAATAAAACAGATCTGATCTTGAATTTACGAGGAGTGTACCCATCACGATGGCAGGCTGGTCTTGAGCTTCGTTCGGATCAACGTGGTTGGCCTGAGCTTGACCATAAGACTTGGCGGTGTTGTTGCGGTGCAGGTGTTTCCACGGCCATTCTTTGGAAGGGCCACTGATTACGGTTACGGTTGCATTCTCTAGCACGGTGCCTGGTTGTCCTTTGAAGCACAAGCCATTATTGGGGTGGGAGCAGGAGCTTGGGGTGGTGGAGCTGGAAGCTTTGGCTGCTTAGTTGTAGCGAGCGGGCGAGGTGTAGCATAGTTCGCCTTGGAGCAGTGCATTCGGCCGGTACATCTTGTTGGGGATCCATATCTTGCGCCTGCGAGGGCGGGCCGAAGATGAGCCGTGTCGCAGTTGCGCTGTTAGAGCTCTGGTATTCCTGCAGACCAGTTTCGACATTGATAGCTTTGTTCACCAAGGTGGCAAAATCAGCAAAGTCGTGCACCGAAGTCTGAGCTTGATGTCGACTTGAAGGCCGTCACGGAACTTCTCTGTCTGCGTGCATCGGTTGCAATATCCTATTCAGCATAGCGAGACAAGTCCAAGAACTCTGTGATAAGCTTCAACAGCCTTGTTGCCTTGGGTGAGGTTGCGGAACTCACGCTTCTTCGGTCCATGACCCCTTGAGGATGAAGCAGACACGGAAGGCAGCTTGGAAGTCTGGCGGTGATGAGTGTTCCAAGCTGGCGAAACGCGGTGGCTGTCCCACCATTGAGCTGCGGGTCCCTTGAGGAAGAAGGAAGCAAAAGTGACATAGTGGCGAGGGCTACATCAGAGACTCCATCTCATAGGTGATGTCACGGAGCGATCATCGACATCCAAAGCAGTGGGTTGAGTTGTGGTACACGCTGGGGTTGAGCGTATGAAATCCTGCGAGTTGTTCCGTTTAGGTGCTGGTTCATATTGGGGCGAGAAACTGAGCCATCATGTTCTCCATGGTGGCGATTCATCTCTAGCTGTTGGATCATACCAGCCATGTACTCAGGCGGTGGTGGGAAGTTGACACCACGACCACGACCAGCTGGTCTAACCATCCTGCTATTATATAACAGGGGTAGTTCAGCATTTGAGAAATTATGCAAAGGACAAGAATCATTCATGATGGAACATGCATAATGAAAGCGACACGATAGAAACTACATAGTAGTCGGCATATCTTACAAAAGGGATCATGCATAGAGTTCGATACATAGAGTTCAAGACATAGACTAAGACATCATAGGCGGCACGCAGCTCATGACGAATGCATCTAACACTAACAAGCAAGTCTACATCAGTCCCACGCGGTCTGCGGAGGTAGCTGTAGAGCTGAAAGCTGGTAGTCTTGGCAGCGGATAGTCCTCCACGCCGGTGACACAGGGGCGCGGATACTCACAGTGCTGAATCCGGCGTCTAGGTGGCGAAAAAGGGCCAAGTCGGGAGAGCAGCCTCCCACGTCGTAGCCAACCGACACCCCGGGGCATCACCATCTGGCTGGGTAGATCGCGAACGCGCAGCTCTCGGATCGGACAAAGGGGTGCATCAGCGTCGAGCACAGTAAAGGTCTTGACGGGTGATGTACAACTCGTGGCGAAGAGCTTGGTTAGCTCGATCGAGCCCATCGGCATCTGAGAACAAAGTTACGGTGGTAGAAGGGCTCTCTGGTGACGATGGAGTAGGCAGCGGTGTAGTAACCCTCCTCACCAACATCGACGCGATAGCAATGTGCACGAAGGGGAGGTGTCAACTCTCGATACTCGCACGAAGGCGTGTCGAGCAGCATAAGCAGACATCGTGGACTGCCATATCGATAGTCACTCCAACACCATGTGCGGTGTGCGACCGATGAGTGGAGTCATACTCCGAGAGTAAAGGTGGACGATGGCGGTACTGCTCCTGGTTATAGTCATGGTACTCCTCAAAGGCGGTGTACTCGGGGTGCCAGCGATAACCGGATAGGTCATCATCTCTGCTAGCACCGCAGTGATCCCGAGCACCAATGGCCGTCGTGTGGCGCACGACCTGCCTCGTGGGTTCCATCTGAAAACAAAGATGTTTCAAAGGAGTCAAATGAGAGTGTGGAAATTGATCAAAATACAATTCCAAGAAACAACTATGGCTTTATCCAACTTTGGGGTGAATGTGGTCACGGGATCCTAGTGCTAGTTAGTAAAATCGTTTAATCCGAGTAGAAGAGAGTTGAGTCGAGTAAAGGTCGAGGTAAAAGATCCTAGTACCACCCGATGGCGGCGTGGGCCCGTAAGGCACACAGCCAAGTTAGTAAAAGTTTTTGCAATGTCTAGACTCGACTTGACCAAGGAGTTTGGAAGGGATTCCTCTGAGCGATCGGCTCGATACCAACTTGGCGCCCCGATTTAATCGTACACTAATCATGCACGCAAATGTATGCGATCAAGATCGAGGACTCACGGAAGATATCACAACACAACTCTACAAATAAAATAAGTCATACAAGCATCATAATACAAGCCAGGGGCCTCGAGGGCTCGAATACAAGTGCTCGATCATAAGCGAGTCGTGGAAGCAACAATATCTGATCTGGACATAAGTTAAACAAGTTTGCCTTAAGAAGGCTAGCACAAACTGGGATCTGGATCGAAGAGGCAGGGCCTCCTGCACAGGATCCTCCTAGCTACTCACAGTCGTCGTCGGTAGGCTGCACGTAGTAGTAGGCACCTCGAGTAGTAGTCGCCATCGGCGGTGGCGTCGAGCTCTGGGCTCCAAAGTGCAGTTGCGACAATCGAGTATAGATAGGGGAAAGGGGAAACAATGCAACCGTGAGTACTCATCAAAGTACTACAAACAAGAACTACACTACATATGCATGGATATATGTGTAAAGGGCCATATCGGTGGTGAACTGCGAGAATGCCGAGAATAAGAGGGGGTAGCTAGTCTTAAGACTAAGACTACGCTCGTCACCCGTCTTGCAACAGTAGAAGAGGGCAATCTGAAGTCCTCCAAGTAACATCACATAGCAATAATCCTACCCGCGATCCCTCCTCATATCCACGAGAGAGAGCGACCACCGGTTATATCCGCACTTGGAAGGGTGTGTTTTATCAAGTATCCGGTTCTATTTGTCATAAGCTCAAGGTACAACTCCAAGTCGTCCTGTTACAAGATCACGGCTATCCGAATAGATTAACTTCCTGCGGGGTGCACCATCTTACCCAGCACGCTTGATCCCATTTGGCCGGACACACTTTCTGGGTCATGCCCGCCGCGAAGATCAACACGTCGCAGCCCACCTAGGCACAACAGAGAGGCCAACACGCGGTCTAAACCCTAAGCGCGAGGGCTGGGCCCATCGCCTACGAAAGCACACACTGCGCGTTGCGTCTGTGGCCGGAAGCAGACCTAGCCCAGTGAGCGTTCAGTCCAATCCGAACAGCGCGCTCCGTCGTCGACGTCTGAAGTGCTTGGTGATACCACGACGCCGGGATACCCATAACTACTCCAGCGTAGATGGTTAGTGCGTATAAGCTCGTAGCCAACTCAGATCAAATACCAAGACCTCGTTAAGCGTGTTAAGTATCCATGAGCGCCCGAGCAGGGCCAGCCCACCTCTCTCCTAGGCGGTCTCAACCTGCCTGTCGCTCCGCCACAAAGATCCACTCATGGGTGCTCCATCGGCCGACCGACTTTAGTCTCCACATGTATCATGTATAAGTATATAGTATATACCCGTGATCAACTCCCGAGTGATCACGGCCCGATAATATAGCACGCGAGACGGACAAGAATGTAGGGCCACAGATGAAAGTACTAGCATCCTATACTAAGCATATAGGATTGCGGTAAAGGTAACAACAAGTAACAAGGACGAGGCTATGCAGCGGTATAGGAGTATCGAAAGCAGTAACATGCTATACTACTCTAATGCAAGCGATATAGAGAAGAGTAAGCGATATCTGGTGATCAAGGGGGGGCTTGCCTGGTTGCTCTGGCAAGAGAGAGGTCGTCAACACCGTAGTCGAACGGCCAGCAGCGTCGGTCTCGTAGTCTCTAGGAGAGAAGAGGGGAAGAAACAATGAATACCAAGTAAGCAGATGCATATCGATGCATGACATGTCAAGAAGCGATGCTAGGCGTGCCCTAACGTGGTATGAGGAGTCTTGGTTAAGGGGACATCCGGAAAGTATTCCGGTGTTTAGTGTTTTCGGCGGAGGAGCGAGAGGGGGAAAGTTGCAGGTTCGATAGGTTAGGGGTGTGTGATGGACGAACGGACTGCGTATCCGGATTCGTCTCGTCGTTCTGAGCAACTTTCATGTTGAAAATATTTTAATCCGAGTTACGGATTAAAAGATATGATTTTTAAAATATTTTATTAATTTCTGGAATTTAATTAATTAATTAATTCGAAAAAATGGAATTATGACGTCAGCATGAGGTCATGCTGACGTCAGCAGTCAACAGGGTTGACTAGGTCAACCCTGACATGTGGGACCCGTTCGTCATACTCTGTTAACTAATTAACCTAGTTTAGTTTAATTAACAATAGTTAATTAGGTTAATTAGTTATTAGGTTTAATTAATCAGGATTAATTAAATTAATTATTTACTTAATTAATTAACTAAATAATTAATAAATTAATTCATTTTTATTCATTTTTATTTTTATTAATTAATTTTAATTTTCATAAATCGTTTATGGGCGTGGGGCCCTTCATCATAAACCCCGAGGCCAGCGTGGCGTCTTGAGCGTCTTGAGCGCTGTGCTGGCTGGGGCAAGCCGTCTCGAGGGGACGGCGTGGCGCCCGCCGATCTCAGCCCGGCGTGGTGGAGGCAGAGGCCGTAGCCTCGACGAGGAGCCGGCGAGGGCGGTCCCGTGAGGCTCTGGCGGTGGCGGGGCTAGAAGGGCCCGGTCGTCGGGCGGCGGAGGTAAGCGAGGAGGGTCACGGACACGGCCATGCCCTTGCCAGGCATCAGCGGCGTCGCCAGAAGCGTCTGACAGGGAGGCGAGGCGGTTGATGGCGAGGCGAGGCGCCGTCGGCGAGGAAAAGGCCAGCGGAGTCAGGGACAGTGAGCACGGGCGAAGTGGGAAAGAGCGGCAACGGAAGGGGCGGGGAGGCAGCAGGCGGCGCCATGATGACCATGGCGGCCGGAACAGCGGCAGGGAGGCAGTGGTGGCGCGCTCAGGGAGGAGACGAGGGAGAGGAGGTGAGGCGGAGCTCACGAAGTATGAGGTCTATGAAGAGCGCTGGGCGGTCGGTGGCGACCGTGAGGAGGAGGCGGGGGCGGCGTCCGGCGTCGGGATCCGGCGAGTGGGGTCGGGGGCGACCCAGCGGCGAGGCCTTGCGCCCGTGGCAGGTCGAGGAGGAGGGAGGAGGTGAGGCGGGCGTGGTCGCCGTCGAGGGGGGGCAGGATCGGCCGGTGCCGATCCGGATCGTGTGAGGAGGAAAGGGGATCGGGGAGAGTGAGGTGGAGTGGGGCGGCTAGGGTTTCCGGCCGACCGGGAGGATAAGGGGCGGCGGTTGGGCGGGGGGCTGGCAGGTGGGCCAGTGGGCAGCCAGGCTTGGGCGATGGGGTTTCTCCCCCCTCTCCTTTTACTGCTTTTAATTCCTTTTCTTAATTTTCTTTTTTCTGTTTTGGTTTATTTAAAATATCTAAACACTTTACAAAAATGTGTGCACCCACCATAATTAGCTTTGTAATATTTGACAACCCCGAACATTTTAGTTTTAGTTTTTGAAAACTTTTATCGTTTGCTTTTGTTTTAAATTTGAATTTGAACGGGATCGAATCAACATGAGTTTAGTCACGATAACCGAGGTGATGTGGCATCATTAGCGAGATTCTTGTAGCTTAATTATCCGGTGTTACACCAGCGGTGATAGTTGACTATCCGGACACCCCTAATCGAGGACTCCTCGGTAGCCCCCAACCGGGCTTGATGACGACAGTCTGGCGCACATATTGTCTTCGGCATTGCAAGGCGGGTTCCTCCTCGAATACTTCATAGAAGATTTTGAACACAAGGATAGTGTCCGCTCTGCGAACAAGTCCCACATACCACCGTAGAGAGAATAACCTTTGCAGATCTGCTGGCGTATTTCGCGGCGTGACATCACACCACAGCCAGAGCCTTTATATGAATCGTTTCTTGTTCCACCTCGGCATGTTTAGCGGTTTCCTTCCTTGCACGCCTTATCTGGCGGAGATCGTGCCCCCTTTATTCAGGGATCCTCATCAATCTGGTGTGGGTAACCCGATCGTGCCCGTTAGCACGCCTCCTCCATCGGCGAGTCCCGAACGGTCACGGGGAGGGCTCTTGGTATTCAACCTCTTTATAACGAGACCAAGGCCCGCTCCTTTATTTCAATCTCAATCGAATCCGCCCCTCGCCTCGAGTTCCAACACCCAAAGCTCCAGATTTAGGCACTTGGACCTTCAGCGATGTCGGCTCCGACCTGCATGGCGGTGGATGTCTTCCTCCATCACGGAAGAAGATGTGCTAAAGGCGAGAGATGCCAGTATCTAACCGCGAAATTTCAGCATAGGCTGCCCGCCCAAGGGCAGGTTATTCCCACTCCCAAGCTTTGGTGAGGCGTGGTATTCGTGTCTCACTTCCTTGAGGTTTAGGCTTCCACGGACCCCTTTGTGAGGGGGCTCATGTTTTATTATGGGCTGGAATTCCATGACTTGGATCCGGAGTCCATCCTCCACATCTCGTCGTTCATTGTCATATGTGAAGCCTTCCTCCGCATTACCCCTCACTTCGGATTGTGGCTCAAGACCTTCAAAGCGGAGCCGAAGATGATCAAGGGGCATCACGCAGAGTGCGGAGGGGCTGTTATAAGCAAGAATGCGGACGCTCCCTGGCCCGAGGGCTCTTTTCAAGAGGAGCTCAATTTATGGCAACAGGAGCGGTTTGATATCACCGCTCCTAGGGGCACCAAATGGGCGGCGCCACCTGCCTTCCGCTCGGGTCCTCCACTGCGGCGGGCGTCATGGGTCAATAAAGGCTCGGCTGGGACCGTTCGAGGGCGTACCTGCATGTGCGATTCGAGACCTCCGAGAGAGAGAGAGAGAGAGATTAATCTGGTTGTAGTAAGCGCGGAGGTCATGCTGATTCGTCGCACCTTGCCCTGCAAGCGTCGCCCCCTCCGCCTGTGGGAGTTTAATCCGGAGGGACCACGAGCTCTCCAACATTTTATGGGCGTGCGCCCGTGGAGATGTACCAACTGTTCTTGGATCACAAGCAATGTGTTCGGACTTAACCGAGGGCGTGGAGTCCGAGCTGTCCTGCCCCAGATACTCAAGTAAGTAGTCTGTGCCGGACATGCTATCTGCATATTTATCATACACTTGCCCTTAAAAGAGCTATCCTTTAAATAGGAGTGGATAGCAAAAGCAAAACTGATCAGGTGTCCGGCCCCCCTCCCTGAGACCACGCCGGATCCTGTATTAACCAAGATGCTAGAGGCTGTGCCTTTTGAAGAAGGCGAAGGGGGGTGAGGGAGTCCCGGATTAGGGGGTGTCCGGATAGCCGAACTATCACCGTTGGCCGGACTTCTGGACTATGATGATACAAGATTGAAGACTTCGTCCTTTGTCCGGATGGGACTTTCCTTGGCGTGGAAGGCAAGCTTGGCGATACGGATATGTAGATTTCCTACCATTGTAACCGACTCTGTGTAACCCTAACCTATTCGGTGTCTATATAAACCGGAGGGTTTTAGTCCATAGGACGAACAACAATCATACCATAGGCTAGCTTCTAGGGTTTAGCCTCTCTGATCTCGTGGTAGATCTACTCTTGTACTACCCATATCATTAATATTAATCAAGCAGGAGTAGGGTTTTACCTCCATCGAGAAGGCCCGAACCTGGGTAAAAACATCGTGTCCCTTGTCTCCTGTTACCATCCGCCTAGACGCACAGTTCGGGACCCCCTACCCGACAGCCGCCGGTTTTGACACCGACATTGGTGCTTTCATTGAGAGTTCCGCTGTGTTGTCGCCATCAGGAGGGATGCCTCATCTCGTCTTTAAAGACGGCTCTGTTGCTAAAGGAGCTTTGGCTATCGGCCAAACTCTTCGGCTAGGTGGTTTTCTCATGACCGCCCGGTTCGTACCAGCACTACCGACGATGACTTCTCGGTCGCCGAAACCAATCTTCACGTCAACTCGGAACTTCGCCGAGCGGTTAGATCGATCGAGCTATCCTCCGTAAATGAGCTCTTGGATCGCGCCGCATCTTGGGAGTCACCACAGACTACGACGGATCAGGCTTAAAACCGATCGAGAGAGATCAACTCTCCCGGTGCTACCCATCATGTTGCTTTGATAGAGGAGCAATCTGGCGATTCTTCTTCTATCTTAAGGACTAGCTACGTCCGAATTCCCGATCCCTCCATGCCGGACTGCCGCAGAGGGACGGAAGTCGATCAAGCCCTAAACTTAAAGTCAGGCGGCGGGTTGGACTCATTGGGTAGCATTCAAAAATCCAAACTTCCGAGTTCAGAAATTTCTCGGCCCCTGAGTCTTAAATTGGACGGGGTTCCGGATCTAGTTCCACCCACCCACCCAAACAATAGCAATCTATCCCGAATCCGGCAAGAGCCCGCTGAAACAGTACATCATTACTGGGCCAGATTCCTCCTGGTTATGGACAGGATAAAGGACTACCGAGAGGAGGACGCAATCTCACTTTTCTGCAATAATTGCACGGACAAGGGAATCCTAAACGCCATAAGTCGTCGCGAAATTACACGCTTTGATGACTTGGTGACCATAGTATGAAAGTAATATGCGATGGAGAGTGCTTGGAAAACCGAAAGTAAATTTTGGGATCATCCGGCCCCGAATACATCCCCAGTCCGAAATAAAAGGGTGCATCATCACCAAGCACCTGGGTTAAACACAAAAAAACCAAAACCCCCTAAAGGGTACGGAACCGTACTAGAGGGTTGGCTAAACGGACCCTGCAAAATTCATAGCACAGAGGGCGCCACTCCAACTCATAGCCTTCGAGCATGTTGGATACTACGGCAGGTGGACAAAAGTGGCGAGGAGCTTCTAGCCTCAGAATCCCAGCCCAGCAACACCAGTACGGTGTTAACAGTCTTCAAGACTTTTGCATCAAATAACATGCGGAAGCGAACACTCCATAACCTTGCGAAGTCTACCGTAGCAACAATAAATCCATGGGTAACCACGGCTATTACCTTTAATGCGATGTGAACCCAAATTCGAACAGCGAGCACCGGCCGCATTAGTTCTCGGTCAATAGTGGGCGACTTTCGCCTTACTAAGGTACTCATGGATGGCGGCAGCGGACTGAACCTCATTCTGAGAAACCCTCGAAAAATGGAAATAGTGGAACTGCATTGAGCGAAGCAGCACAACCTTTAGAGGAATAATCCCTAGCGGGAAGCATTACGCACAGGAAAAATCACCTTTGGGCGTAGTGTTATTCGCGGGACAATTCTGGTCGAGGAGGTCACATTTCAAGTGGCCCGTTCAGCAGCGGATATCATGCTTTATTAGGGCGAGAGGCATTCACAGGTCTTTCAAGCTATACCCCATTATGGGTACATGAAGCTTAAAATGCCGGACCTAACGGAATCATCACTCTCGCTAGTGATCCGAACATAGCACTCCAGCGCCGAAAACAAGACAGCCGCACTAGCCCTCGAGGCACTATCCAAAAGCCCTAGCGGCGAGGAATTCACTGCGATCGCTCCATGGTGAACAGGGGCGATGTGATACTTGATAAAAGATCCAAGTCCACCTCTTTTAAACCAGCGGATGAAATAGTCAAATTCCAAGTCCACCCAACGGACCTCGCAAAGACGGCCTCCATTGGGGCACAATTAAACCCGATGTAGACGCCAAGACTACGAGAATTTCTGAGAAAATCGGGACATTTTGCACGGCACCCTTCGACATGCCAGAATCCCACGTCGGCTGGCGAGCACAGCCTAAATATCCTAAAAGTTCAAGCCAGTCAAACAGGCTCTTGGCGCTTTTCGAACTCAAGAGACATGCCATGGGAGAGGAGCTAGCCAAACTTCGGAAGCCGGATTCATCGAGATATAAAACATCCGGACTGGCTAGCAAATCTGGTGATGGTACCAAAGAAGGACAAATCTGGCGCCTATGTGTTGATTTCAAAGACCTTAACAAGGCTTGCCCAAAGGATCCCTTCCCTCCCTTGAATTGATCAAATTATCGGCCTTCTGACAGGACACAACTCATTGTGCTTCCTCGGCGTGTACTCGGCTACCACCAAATCAAGATGGCGGAGCAGCACCAAGCTACAACAGCATTCATCACTCCATCGGCCCATTCTCGCTTGAACACAATGCCCTTCGGGCTCAAAAGCGCCGCAACATATCGGCGCATGATTCGTACATGTCCGGCAAACCAGATCGGCAAGGCAAAGGAAGCATATGTAGATGACGTGGTCGTCAAATCCAAGCATGTCGAAACTCTTGTAGACGACTTGAGGCTCACATTCGAAAATCTCCGAAAATATGACATTAAGCTCAATCCGGAAAAATGCGCCTTCGGCGTTCCAGCCGGAAAACTCTTGGGCTTCATTGTGTCCGGTAGAGGAATTGAAGCAAACCCAACCAAGATCCGAGCTCTATCACAATTGGATATTCCAAAAGACCTCAAACAAATACAAAAATTGACTGGATGCATAGCGGCTCTAAGCCGCTTTATTTCCCGCTTGGGAGAAAAGGCGTTACCACTTTACCGCCTCCTCCGGCGCACCGAACACTTTGAGTGGACGGATGCATACGGCCGGACTCAAAGAAATAAAAGCCATATTGGCAACAAATCCGGTCTGGCAGCGCAACGTGGGCGAACCAATGCTATTATATATCGCAAACACATCAAGTTGTCGGTAGCGGTGCTCGCCTCGAGCGAGAAATGGATGGACACGGTTCCCTCTTCAAAAACCGGTTTACTATGTGTCCACTGTCCTAACTCCATGCAAGTCCTGGTACCCACATTATCAAAAGATAGCATACGCGGTGTTCATGGCATCCCGGAAGCTGCAACACTATTTCCAAGAGTGTTCGATAACGGTAGCCTCCGAAGTACCTCTTAACGACATTATAAACAACCGCGACGCGATGGGCCGGATTGCTAAATGGGCCATAGAGCTCCTTCCATTTGACATAACCTATAAGCCACGACGAGCTATCAAGTCGCAGGCTTTGGCCGACTTCGTGGCCGAATGGACCGAAGCCGAACTCCCTAAATAGTACGACGCATACTCCAATTGGATCATGCACTTTGACGGCTCCAAAATGTTGGCCGGCCTGGGGGCTGGCGTCGTCCTGACGTCCCCAACCGGGGACACAGTCCAATACGTCCTTCAGATAATGTATACGGACTCCAACAACGCAGCGAATCTGAGGCCCTTACGCACGCCTCCGGATGGCGTCTCCATGGGCATTAAACGCCTAGAGGTGCGCGATTCAACCTCGCGATATCTCAAATAAGCGGAGACTTTGATGCCAAAGATCCGAAAATGGCAGCATACCGCAATGCGGTCCTAAAAATGTCAGCACGGTTCGAAGGGCTCGGATTTCTTCATATAGCCCGGGATAACAACCAGGCGGCGGACATATTGGCACGCATCGGTGCAAAACGCGATGCCGTCCGCCCAACATCTTCACAGAACGGCTGTTCAAGCCATCCGTACTATGGGAAGGGGAGTCCGGAAATAACAATCCGGACCCAACCGCACTGCCTGACGCCGAACACTCTGAAACAATTGGAGGCTCTGCCCCCGAGATAACACCCTCCGCCCACGAAATAATGGCGGTTATCGCCCCATGGACGGAACCATTCCTAGCCTACCTAACTAGGCAGGAACTCCCCGAAGACCAAAATGAGGCTCGCTGCATAGTACGGCGATCTAAAGCCTACAAAGTCCATGAGGGAGAGCTTTATAAGAAAAGCACAACAGGAGTCCTTCAAAGGTGTATCTCCGAAGAGGAAGGGCGAAACCTCCTGGCTGAAATTCATGCCGGACTGGGTGGGCACCACGCCGCAGCCCGGGCCCTTGTAGGCAAGGCCTTCCGTCAGGATTTTATTGGCCGACGGCCCAGGCAGATCTTGAGGACTTAGTCCAACGATGCGTCGGTTGCCAGCTTTTGCTAACCAAAGCCACATGCCACCCACCGCCTCAAAACTATACCCATCACCTGGCCGTTCGCGTCAGGGGCTTGACATGGTTGGACCCTTAAGGGAGGAACCCACAAGCAAAAATACCTATTGGTCATGGTGGATAAATTCACCAAATGGATAGAGGCCAAGCTCGTTAAAACGGCGAATCCGGACCGGTGATAGACTTCATATCGGGGTAGTGCACCGTTATGGCGTCCCCACAAGATCATCATCGATAACGGCACCAACTTCACGGCCGATGAGGTCAAATTATGGTGCAAAACATGGGCATCAAGCTCGATTACGCCTCGCCTATCACCCTCAAACCAACGGTCAAGTCGAGCGAGCAAATGGTCTAATCATGGCGCGCATTAAACCCAGACTAGTGCGGTCCCTCAAGGAATCTAACATGCACTTGGGTTGAGGATCTCGACTCCGTACTCTGGGGCTGCGGACCACGCCAATCGTACTACGGATTCACACCATTTTTATGGTGTACGGCGCAGAGGCGATCTTGCCTGCGACATAATTCATGACTCACCTCGCGCGCATGTATGAAGAAAGAGAAGCTGATCTCGATCGGCAGGACAGTTTGGACGCATTGGAGGAGGAGCGACATGGCAAAAGCTCGTTCGCATTTTATCAACAGCAGGCTTGAAGATATCAAAGCGAGGAAATGCGGGCCAAAGCTTACAACGTTGGCGAACTAGTTCTCGCTTTGCGGACAAGAAAAGGACAAACTCAAGCCCAAATGGGAAGGTCCCTTCATCATCGACCAGGTCCTGACCGGCGGAGCATACCGTCTGCGAAACGCATCGGATAAACGACTCGAGCCGAACCCATGGAACGCAGCCCGTCTACGAAGATTCTACGCCTAAGCGCCGGACTCCACGTTCGTCTCCTTCCTCCGTCCACATTTTCTATTTTTCCTGTCTTTTATTTCTCTCCTTCCTCCCCTTTCTTTTTAAAGCCTTTATAGGCTCATTCGCGCTTTGTTCGCACATATTTGACGCGCTGTCCGCGCTCATTATACCTGGGGGCTTCTTTAACAGAAGCTTATTTATACGGGCTTCATGCCCAACACATGTGTCAAATTTCCGCATGTACCTTTTATTCACCATTATATGCATCGATATGACTTAAGTTTTGGCCAAGCTGGGTTGCTGGCTCTGTGCTTACCCCACGTTCCCGATTGTTCGGCTAGGTGGTAAAGGAGCACCTCTGCGATTATTCTTGCCGGGTCACCGGATGTGTACCTCGGTAGGTGAAGCCGAAAGTTAGCGTTCTTAAGGGAATATTCGATTCGGTGAACTGAAAGATGATTTTAACTATTTATACTTCTGCCCCGGATGATTTTCTGCTTTCTTAGCAGTTTTGACATGCACTTTAGGGCATGCATCCCAAATAAAGGAACCCTTAACGGAACTATTCTCCTGGAAGATGTTTCTTACTATCCATGTAATATAACATAACTAGTTGGGCACTTATCCGATACAGCAATAACGACCCCTCGCCTTGTCTCCATGCATACCCCGGTTCTTATATAACCACGAAGGTATTCGGACACACTCCGGACTATTGGGTCCTGAGGTCGAAGCGAAAAGGTCCGCTATGACAAACGATCTACAATCCGGCTAGCAGACATTTTTCATGTCATATTTAATTACATAGTCAACTCGACTCAATGTATTCCTCCTCAATGCCATCTAATAGGCTATCTAATTTACAATCTTGCTGGTAATACTTGGCGGCCAATTCTACTTGGTCGTACACTAAGCTTACAGGGATCTCCTTCCCATCAGGCCCCACAGGTCCGACCTCGGCCATGTGGTTTGGGTCAAACTTCGTGTACCGCGTCTTCACCATGGCCCAGCCTCCTGGCGCCTCGACAAAGAGGCCGATATCTTCCATAGTCGGAAGCGCCACCGTGCTCCTTGAAGCCGCTCTGCCAGCTCTCCAATGCCTTCGGGTAGGGAGATAGATGGCCACAAGGCCTGGCCGACGCCTTTCATCACCTGCCGAACTCGTTCATGCAGCTGACGCAGTTCGGGAAGAAGATCACCCGAAGAACTGGGCATCTCCTCTTCAGGATGACCTGTGAGCAAACCTACATACATGTTTATGTTAGTCGCCTTCCTTGCTGAACTCTTTCAAAGTTCGCTCAAGCACTTACTGAAAATGCCGCGACGAAGCCGTCGATTCTCCTTCTGAGTCGGACAACCGGAGCACGAACATCCTTTAGTTCCTCACCCGGTTGGGTGTTGGCATCTTGAGGTTATTTTTCTCCCGCCGCACCCTCGTAAGCACGCTCGCTCGCCGCCTTTAGTCAAGCGCAGAGCTGTTGCTTGTCCGGATCTAGTCCGGTGCCATCTACAATATTATTGTCAGATTTACACACGCCGCACTTCATAACCTATTTATCTTTTGAAGCATATATTACGGAGGGGGTCTCGTGGCTCCCCTCAGGCGGCTAGTGCGGCCTCAAGTTGGGCCTTGCATTCTTCAAGCTCCCGACAGTCGGGTATTCTTTTTGTAAGATCCTGCATAACAAATGATCCTTAAATAAGTTATTCTAACTATTTTAAGTCTCGGGACTCTTGGCATATATAATCATCAAATTTCCTTACCAGTATGTCCTTTACATACTGCTCCGTGGCTCTGGCTAGACCATCTTGAGCGGCACGGAGGTGCGAATCTCCCGAATTGAAGGCATTCAAGGCCTCTTGGGAGAAACATGCGTCATGAAGAACTGTCCGGCGGCGCCTGTGATTCATGGCGCTCTCCACCTCGGAGTTGGTGGCGGACAATCTGTCGGCATCCTCTGTCGGAGGAGCATCTGACGCACGCCTCGTGCTCGCCTCCGCTCCCGGACCCGGCTTTGGAGCCTGGCCAACGGAGGTTCGATTGGCAACCTCTCCGGACTCAGTCCGGCGAGCGCTCTTTTTCCTGAAAGGAGCACCAGCGTTAGTACACCTCTCCGGAATCAATCCTGGGAATATGGTGACACGCCATACCGTTGCGGCGGAGTTTCGATCCGGACCGCACTTCTTTTTAGCATCAGGAGACGTCTTGCCTTGTTGGCCAGTCACGCTGGCTCGGCTTCCTGCCTCGAAGGTACCCCCTGCGAAACACCATTGGTATACGGTGATCAAGAAATAAGCACGGATAGGTCATTATCAGAGTATTGGGACCTCGGTCTCAGTTACCTGAGAGGCTGGAAGTATTCCGGGGTAATCAGCCGTAATGGCAACCAAAGCATTGTCGATGCTAAGTTGGTGGAACACCCGTCGATCAACTCCACCTTTATATCCGGATCCTCTTGGAGGCGGATCGAGGGACCGCTCGGATCCTCGGGTTGTGGGGCGGGCTGTGTATCTTCTCCACGGCCCGGCGTAGTTCTGCGTAGAAACCATGAAATGAGATATTTAACCACGGAACATGGATCGGACAGGCCACTAAGGTATTTGCTTACCCAACTTCGAGGATTATTCAAGAAAACTCGTTCGATGGATTGACGCGGAGAAAATCCTCCTCCTCCCTTTATACATGGCGACAAGGTCTTCACCAGCCGATGACCGATCCCGACCCTTTGCGGCCATGGCGGTGGCATCGTCCTCCCGCTGAAATCCCACCGGATGGCCCCTATATTGGAGTGGCTGCACTCCCCTAATAATCAGATTGCCATGACTCGAGCATGGTCAATCCGGCATGAGCCGATAATCTTATTCGGCTCATCAAGTAAAGGACGTCCCGTCATTTTCCCTCTAGGGGCTCCTGGGCGCCAACTTAGGCGCTTCTTGAGGAGCATTGCTAAACTCCGGAAGGCCGATCCGAACAGGTCCGCAGCGGGGCGTCCTCCATGTAAAACCATTCCGAAGGCCGGTCTTGGACGCCTTCTTCGGGTTCCAGATAGATATCCGGTCCCAGCGATGCGCCATAGTTCGGCTCCGCCCACTTGATATATTAACCCCTCATGAGAACGGGGTACTAGGAAGAATAATCTCTTCCACAGCGCAAAATGAGCCTCAATGCCCAAGAACAGTTTGCAAAGGGCCACAAAGCCCGCGATGTGTAAAATGGAGGCACGCGTAAGGTGGTGCAACTGGAGGCCATAGAACTCCAAGAGCCCCCGGAGAAACGGATGAATTGGAAATCCGTGTCCTCTTACTAGATAAGAGACGAAGCATACCCGCTCTCCTTTAGAGGGATTGGGGACACTCTCCGCTTGCTTTCCACCCTTGTAGGTGGCAAGTCCGGCTCGAACCGGAATCATGAAGGCCGGGGGAAGAAATCCCTTGGTTTGGAGTATAACTAGCTCGCTATGCGGGACTGACCATCTCTCCCTATTTCCAGGTTGAGGGCTCGGAGCGCGAGAGGAGGAGCCGCGTCGACTGTCCATGATGGTATGGGTTTTTTGTCGGAGGCGCTCCGATGAAAGCTTGCGGAGGGAGGATGGTGTGACTCAGATCTAGATCCTCGCCCCTTTTATGGGCGGCTCATTTGCGCAGCTAGGGGGGTAAGTGTAAAAATACCCTGGCTTTTCGCATTCATTCAAACACGTGGAAGATGGCCATTATTGGGCGTAGAAGCCAAGGAGCGCAACATTTATCAGAAGCCGGACACTATTCGACAAGTATATGGAATTTGGAGAAGAACCCGCCTCGCAATGCCGAAGACAATCAACGCGACGGACTCATCATCATTGAAGCCTGGTTCGGGGGCTACTGAGGGAGTCCTAGATTAGGGGGTGTCCGGATAGCCGAACTATCACCGTTGGCCGGACTCCTGGACTATGAAGATACAAGATTGAAGACTTCGTCCCGTGTCCGGATGGGACTTTCCTTGGCGTGGAAGGCAAGCTTGGCGATACGGATATGTAGATCTCCTACCATTGTAACCGACTCTGTGTAACCCTAACCTATTCGGTGTCTATATAAACCGGAGGGTTTTAGTCCGTAGGACGAACAACAATCATACCATAGGCTAGCTTCTAGGGTTTAGCCTATCTGATCTCGTGGTAGATCTACTCTTGTACTACCCATATCATCAATATTAATCAAGCAGGAGTAGGGTTTTACCTCCATCGAGAGGGCCCAACCTGGTAAAACATCGTGTCCCTTGTCTCCTGTTACCATCCGCCTAGACGGACAGTTCGGGACCCCCTACCCGAGATCCGCCGGTTTTGACACTGACAGGGGGAACAAGGGAACTACTACCTTCGTGAAGGAGGCTATCAAGAAAGGGGGGATCGAGAATCCCTCCCTCCAATGGAGAAGAGGACCGCTTCTGAAGATCCGGAGACCAAAGCCTCAAGCGGGGAAGAAATTCACCAGAGGGTCTCTGCGGCGGAGATGCCCCGCCGCACTATTTCCCCAAGGAGATCAGCCTCCAATGAGCCGTAAGTAAAGGGGGGCATTTTTTAAGAGAGACATCCCTGCTTTATTTCAAGGTAACCAAGTTTACCTTGTAGTTCGGATCTCAGCCCTTCACAGCAGAGCTCGCCTTGAGGGATCTTGGTCCGGAGATGATGGAGAGCGAAGCGCCTCCGCCTGCCGTGCCATTATGCGAGGTGGACGACCCTGAGGTGTCGTCACAGAGGGCTTCTCCTAATCCGGCGGGGCCAGAAGGCAGCCGTATGTCCCCTCAAAGCCCTCCGTGTCCGCCTTCAAAAAGGCCACCGGACGAGTCCGCACCAACCGTGTACGGTCGGAGGAGCTGAAGGATCTGCTCGGGCGAAGCGTCTATCTCGGAAGATCACCGTGACGTTAATGGGTACGGTGATTGAAAGGATTTCGTCCGCGAGAGCGGATTGCATGAAGCCGTCGTAAGTTTATCGACGGGTTTTGAGGTATGCAAATGATGTACCTTCGACAGTTTTGCATATAAAATGCGCCTCAGATAGATAGTAGCCCCGAGACTTGGTGCGGTGTCAAAAATGACGGCGCTACCGAGGATCATAACCCAGGTATAATATGCGCTCTTCCTATGTAGGTGGCGAAGCGTCCGGTGGCTAGCCGGGCTAATGAACTTGCCGAATCAAGCGGCAACTTGACGTGGCGGATGCGGACATCACGCTTGTTAATAAGCGGCTTGACGAGTCACAAGGTATGCAACTTCTCCGCGGACACCGGTAAGGGAGCTTGACGCCCATGCCTTACAACATGTATGCTTAATGCAGATGGTGCTGCTGCTATGGAGAGCCTTCATGAGCTCGCCGAGCCAAGGAGCAAGCTGAAAAAGTGATGCGGCTGTTTTAAAGGCGGCCGCAGAGCTAAAAGTCAACAGGCTGCTCAACGCCGAAGAAGAAAGAAATGGCCGAGATGGCCGTGAAATTGAAGAATGCTATCGACCGCTATGAGCTTCTTGAAAAGAAGATCGAGCAAAACAAGAGGACTGAAAAAGGCCGCCACCGAGGCCAAGGATACTCGCTCTACGATGAGAGCTATGAAGGAGGAGCTACGTCAGGCCGGAGATATTGCGGCTGGAAAGCCCTTTCTGATGCGGAGGAAATTCATGGATCCTAAGTACGCTCAATTGGACCGGCTGTGGGGTGCGGAGGATGCTTATCTGGACTTGGCGGCGAGTGCCGCAGACACGGCCGAACACTTCCGAGGTCAAAAGGATCACGGAATGGAAGAACTTTTTTGGTCGCACTTCCATAGTCCGGAGCATCCACTTTCATTAACCGATCATTTGGCCGAATGGGCTGAGCTGAATAGGTTGTCCGGACTTGCCATGAAGGATGTCGTGACTCATTTGTGGCCGAAAAGGCCCGAGCCGAAGAGTTATTTTGGCTTGGTGCAACAGTTCCTTGGTGCGGTGCCGCATATCGATGCAATGAAGCGGTCAGCATGCATAGAGGGTGCGCGGATGGCTCTTGCCCGTGTCAAGACATACTGGGCAGAGATGAAGGCCACCGACGTTGCATCCCAAGATTCGGACAAAAGTCGAGTATTTGCCGAGCACTATTTTGAGGAAGTCCTGCAGGGCGCTCGTTTAATAGAGACGCAGTGCTCGAAGGATATTATGTTTTAATGACATGTATGATTTGTGAAAACAATGTTTCAATATAATATAAGAGATTTTATACTTGTGCGTTCAAGTATAAAAACACCTCCCTCGGCCGCTGATGTATATGTGTATATAACCCGAAAGATGGCAGTCTTCGGCTTCAGCCCCCACGCACATGGTGCGGGGGTGTTTGCAAAAAGGCGCATTTTCACACTTAATCCAACGTCTTGGTCCTGTAAAGGAGGTGATAGCGTAGAAAACTAGGCAACCGGACTATAATGCTTTATCACTTTCACTTAGCCATAGGAGTTCGATGGTGGGGCTACTATATAGCCCCTAGGGGCACCGCGCTCTCCCGAATTCGGGCCAGATGTGCTGACCGAAACGGTCCTTCGTTAATGCGGGGAATTCTAAACATTCCGGTGGGTCATCGAGTGGTTGACCAGTCTCACGCTATATCATGACAGCTGCCAGCTTTCACTTGAGGTGCTCACCGCGAACCGGGCACAATCGCAGTAGTTCTCCTGGTGCCGCGTTAGCCGATAGAACGGAACGTAAGGCAGCAAAACACAGGAGCCGGGCAAACCCAACATTTGACCAAATACATGATTCGGAGCTGATGCATATAAGGCCTAACTCGAGACGCCGAACACTCCCTAAGGTATTCGGTCTTTATGAAAACGGGCAGAATAATGCCCTAAGCCCCGTGTCCGTGCACGCAAAACATTCAGTGCGGCCGATGCCAAAACGCCAGCTTCCTCCTCGGTTATAGCAAGAAACCGGGGATGTGTATCAACAAGAGACAAAAAAAGGTTTACGCAGGTCTTAATCTGAAAAGAATCCTTGCAACGGGTCCCTCACTGCACGCCTGCGCTGTGGTCTCCGCGCAGCCGTATCCTCGACGGGTGTAGCACGGTGTTCATCTGTAAAAGAGAAGAACTTAGTTGAAAAGAAAAAAAATCGTGCGAAAAATGTACTTTATATTAAATAAACAGAGTGCAGTTCGAAAAGTGAATAAAATTGAGCTTTATTGTCTCTTGTTGTACATGTGTGCAGCTCCTTGTATGGGGGTATGCCGCTAGTAGGCGTTTATATGTTCACGCCGGACTCGTCTAGCCATGTCCGGGGTTCGAATGACCTATTCAGGTGCTTTGATTAGCGGAGCCGGATTAGTGTGGGGCTATCAAGGCAGTCTCACATTCTTCCGTGCTCGAGTAACACTTGATACTCCCTTTTAATGAGATGATGCCGCGTGGACCGGGCATTTTAAGTGTAAGAGATGCATAATGCGGTATTGTGTTAAAGCAAAGGTAAGCTTCACGCCCCAAAGAGTGCTTGATAGCTACTTTCGAATGGGCGATGTGGAAGGTTAACTTTTCGCGCGGAAGTTGTCGGATGAGCCAACACAACTTCTAGCAGAGGAAGCCCGCATAATGGGCATATAGGCCTGGCATTACCCTTTGAAGGAGGTGTTGCTATGGCGAATTTTGGTTGGGTCTATCCCCATTTTGCGGATTGTGTCCTCGATATAGCAGGTTTAGATCGCTACCTCCGCCCATTAGGACTTGTGTAAATTGGAGTCCGTCGATTATAGGATCTAATATCAAGGCAGTCCATCCTGCGTTCTGGATACTTCCTGAATAGTCCTGATGATCGAAGGTGATAGGTTTTGGCAACCATCGTTGGGACTCTGCTGGGATAGACCGTGCGGCGCGTGTTTCCATGGGCGCCGCTCTGTTTTTCCCTTTTGTCACCTTAAGTGAGTTCACTGTTTTGACTTTTTGTGGGAAATTCTTTTGTTTTCCGGTGCTCTTCTTGTGGGGTTCGTCATCGTCCTCGCTTGGTGTGTCGAGCCCCTTGTGTTCGGCATTGAGTTTGCCAGACTGCTTGAAGACCCAACAATCTCTATGGGTATGGTTTGCAGGCTTCCTGGGAGTACTGTGGATTTGGCATATTTTGTCCAAGATTTTGTTTAGGTTGGATAGCTCGTCGTTGTTGTCCTTGAGGGCAGTTTTTATGATTCTGCCAGAGCTTCGAATCCGCGTTGATCGCCGTGCTCTTCGGGCTGTTTCCTTTGTCCGGCGCTGGTCCTTGCTGCGTCGTGGTTTTCCATTTCCATCCCCGACTTCGGATGTACTTGGGTCGCTGGTATCGTGATCTTGCCAGCCAACTATCCTCTCCCGCAAAAGCGGGTCATGAGGCTTGTTAATGCAGCCATTGTTCTCGGCTTCTCCGGCCGAGGTGTCTGCGAGCCATTCGCCTCGGATGTTGTGTTTGAAAGCTGCTAAGGCTTCGCGTCCGGACAATCGACTATTTGGTTCTTTTTGACGAGGAACTTGTTCCAGAATTTGCGGCTGACTCTCCGGGTTGTTGAGTTATGTGACTTAAATCGTCTCAGATCCGGAGGACGGACATAAGTCCCTTGAAAATTTGCCCAAAAGCATCCTCGAGCTCGTCCCAACTTCCAATGGTATTTTCAGGAGGCTTTTGAGCCGATGCCGGGCTGGCCCTTTGAGCTTGAGGGTAAGTATTTTATGGCGTGGAGATCATCTCCTCTAGCCATGTGTATGTGGAGGATGTAATCCTCAATCCGCACTCGTGGTCTGTTGTTCCGTCAGATGCCTCTATGTTTACGGGTTTGAATCCCACTGAATTCGTGATCCAAGACCTCATCGGTGAAACACAAGTGTGCGGCACCCCTATATTTGGGTGTGCCGTGATGTTCGGATATTTGGCGCGTTGCATTGCTTGGAAGAGCTTGCTTTCTCGGCCCATGGATGGACCTAGCTGGGCCATCCTTTTGATGTGAATCCTTATGCGGATCGCGTGTCGGCTTGTGTGCGGCGCTGCTTGCCGCTCCATGTTTTCCATGTGGTCGTCTATCCGACCGAGCGGCCTCTTTATTCTTTGATTGCGGGGTTCACGGCCTCCTCATCGAATTCGCAGTAATTTGCGCTCGGTAGTTCTTTGTTTGGCATCGTCGCCGATTTCTCTTGGTGTTGAGTACTTTGTTCCATCTGATTCGAGCGCATATTCCACTGCTTTGAGCTTCGCTTGCTTTTTCAGGCTACGCGCAGCGGGCGACGAGCCTTTTGTGGAGGTTCTTCTGCTCCAACAATTTGTCCGGCGTGAGATCGTCCGGACTATTATCTTCGCCAGGGACGGGTTGTTTATCCAAGTTGTCCTGTTCGGACGGTTGCTCGATAGCATGTTCGTCGTCCACCGATTCGCCCTGCTCTATGGCTGGGTCTGTGTGGCTGCCGTCTTTGTCGAGGCGGGACTTGGTGCGGCGTTTACGTTGCCGTTTTGACTACTTTTCGAGGGATTTATCCTTTGTAGTGTCCCGTTGTTCCTCGTCGTCACTTCCTTTAGGTGTATCCACCATGTATACATCGTGGGATGCGGTGGCTGTCTAGTATCCTATAGGTGCTGGTTCATGGTTGTCTCCTACATCGTCCATACCGTCGATGTCTTCGGAGTCGAAATCGAGCACTTCGTTTAAGCTTTCGACAGTGGCTACAAAGTGGGCGGTGGGTGGGCGTTGAATTTCTTCATCGTCCGCATCCCAACCTTCTTGACCGTAGTCTGGCCAGGGCTCTCCTAATAAAGAGAGAGACTTTAGTGAATTCAGGATGTCGCCAAAGGGCGAGTCTTTGAAAGATGTCCGCGGCAAGAACTCCATAACCGCGCCCAATTGATTCGATTAAGGGGGCGCGGAGGGTTCGGAGTCCGGAGAGAGTCCGCACCTTGGAGTCACGGTCTTCGCAGCGACAGGATGGAGTTCGCTCAATCACCGTGAGATCGAGCCCCGAGGCGGTGTCCAACCACTCGCCCTCGATCGGCGGAGTCGGCCCGAGCTAAGGGTCGGAGCGGACGCCGGTGCGGCCTCCGTGGCAATCGATCGGGCGGCAGAGCTAGATCGTGCCCATCGACACAAAGGCGCGCTGCTATGTGGCTCAATCCGTCGAAGATCAAGTCTCCGCGGATGTCGGCCGTAGTTCAAACTCCCAAATGTAACTCGATGGCCAGGGCGAGCTTTTGATCTCGCTCCGATGGCCAAGTGAATTGCCCGCAGCAAAGCCGCCGAATCGAAGATCTGTCCGAGGAGAAAAGTCTCACCGGACCGCGCCATTGTTGATGATCGGCGAGCCATCGGGCCTAAGGATGACGACACGAGGAACTCTCAATGAAAGCACCAATGTCGGTGTCAAAACCGCGGATCTCGGTAGGGGGTCCCGAATGCGCGCCTAGGCGGATGGTAACAGGAGACAAGGGACACGATGTTTTACCCAGGTTCGGCCCTCTCGATGGAGGTAAAACCCTACTCCTGCTTGATTAATATTGATGATATGGGTAGTACAAGAGTGGATCTACCACGAGATCGAGAGAGGCTAAACCCTAGAAGCTAGCCTATGGTATGATTGTTGTTCGTCCTATGGATCAAAACCCTCCGTTTATATAGACACCGGATAGGGTTAGGGTTACACAGAGTCGGTTACAATGGTAGGAGATCTACATATTCAGACGCCAAGCTTGCCTTCCACGCCAAGGAAAGTCCCATCCGGACACGGACGAAGTCTTCAATCTTGTATCTTCATAGTCCAGAGTCCGCCAACGGTGATAGTTCGCTATCCGAACACCCCTAATCCAGACTCCTCGGGGGCACTGCTAGAACACACAACAAACATTGTTAGCCGTGTGCGGCACCCCCTTCCACAGTTTACGCCTCCTGTCATATCCACGTAGTGCTTAGGCGAAGCCCTGCATGGATCACTTCACCATCACCGTCACCACACCGTCATGCTGACGGAACTCTCCCTCGACACTTTGCTGGATCAAGAGTTCGAGGGACGTCATCGAGCTGAATGTGTGCATAACTCGGAGGTGTCGTACGTTCGCTGCTTGATCGGTCGGAATGAGAAGAATTTCGACTACATCAACCGTGTTGTCAAACGCTTCCGCTTTCGGTCTACGAGGGTACGTGGACACACTCTCCCCCTCTCATTGCTATGCATCTCCTAAATAGATCTTGCGTTAGCGTAGGAATTTTTTTGAAATTGCATGCTATGTTCCCCAACAGATCAGACTTAAAAGATGAAAATGGATTGCATAATAACACGGGGTAAAACAATCCAAAACATCCACATTTATAAATTAAAAAAATATACTTCACCAAATGCGGAACAAAAAATGATTTGTGTATGCATTTTTCTATGAGAGCTAAATAAAATTGAGCATGAAGTGCAAAATTCGAACATGAGTGACCAGAATAACTCCATATAGCAAGCTGAGAATAACCATAACATGACAGACAACTACTTCAGAGGTAGAAACCCTAGCATAGAAAAAGTGGATCACTACTTGATGAAGAAGCTTTAACCACATAAACTGGGCAGTTAACTAATAGGAGCATTAATATTTTCACAAAAAACAGTGCTGACAATGGAAGATTTTATTTTTTGAAACAACGCTAAAATGACGAATTTGTTCGGGGGAAGTTGTTCACAAAATCATGAAAAAAAGTACTCTAACATATATGTGGATCCACACTTACAGGCAGTGCTCCATAGGCTACTGGTTTGTTAGTTGTCCTTTTGAAATCAACATTAGCTGCGTGAAGTAAATTATCATAGTAGTTAATGCTCCTAAATGGCCTTGCAGAAGTAAGATCCAGAAAACCCATATATATATATATATATATATATATATATATATATATATATATATATATATATATATATATATATATATATATATATATATATATATATGATCTGCATAAGATGAAAATGTGATCAAAACAAAATGAATGAAGAATACAATAGTGGAGAAAACAAACAAAAATGATACAAAAAAACAAATAGAAAAAATAACTTACAGCAAGCATGGGCAGGCAGCCGCCAACCCAGATAGGATCTTTCAAATCAACTGAGACTCTGTTAAAAAGATTTTCGTGGAAGCTTTCGATCTCTTCACTCAGGTGATTGATGCAAATATGTTGCCAAATCATACTTATGCAACTGTGAAATGTCATGCAGACCATACAGAAGCTTCCAGTTCGCGTAGTTACCAGTGATTGGATAGAGAACTGTTGAGATGAACAAAAACAACAAACTGCAAATAAAACCTTCCTTAGTTTCATCATTCTTCATCATGTTGACAATGTTTTCTATTGGAATGTTCCTACTTCCAAATTTATATTTATCACTGAGTGCCTTAGCTTTTGCTACTATAGCAGGATCATTGCTCTCGGTAGGAAAAGGTTCAGAACCAGATTGAATTCCAAAAACCTGAATGGCCATTTCCCTCCGGATATGAATAACTTTGTTCTTGTGCTTGAAGACATCATTTGAGCGAGTATGGTCGGCAAGCCATTGCATGAATCCGATGGGGACAATGAGATGCCTATTGATGTGCAACAGATTATCCAGATCATGTTTCGAAACATATCCTTTTTGCTTATCAGTTAAATTTGAAATGGCTTTGTTCCATCTAAGTGTCGAGAACCTATGCTTTATAGTCCCACGGTGTTTCAGAGTTTCAGACATGGTTACTAGACAGGGAGCTCTGTGGAACAAACCAAAAAAAAGGATGATAATATTAAAAATGATGAACCAAAAACCTAACTGAGATAAAAAATTACTTAGGTTGTTCCATTGTGAGGGAAGAGGGGGTACACGCAATATTTTCATGTAAAAAAGCATATCATAAATCATGATATAAACTGCTTTTTTTGCGTGTGAGGACAAGATGGATATGAAAAGCATTGACACGTGGTGTTGCTCATAGCACTACTTTTGTTAACAAAAAAATGATAACACAGCAACCTATTGTAAAAAATTAATGACGTTGATTCAGACTGTAATTTGTTCAGTGCTTTCATACCTAAAATGTAGTGCAATAAGAAACATAACAACTTAAGAATAGGTTTAACAAATAATGAGATAAACACTAACAACCACATAAAAGGCCAGCAATGTGTTGTACACTCCTTATTAGGGGGGAACCTATCTAAACAAAAATCTATGCCCAAACCCTAGTTAATTCCAAGCAAACCACATCAGGACGCCATGAAAAAAATGGACAAACCTACTGAAAATCTATGAAGAAATCCTATCTAAAATCGAAGCAAACAACACCAGCACTCCATGAAACAAAATTGAAACCCTAGCTATGAATCTAGGGCGGAACCCTGGCGAAATCTAGGGCGGAACCCTGGCGAAATCGGAGCAAACTATACCAGCACACCTTGAATTAGAAACCCTAGCACAAAACTATGGTGAAACCCTAGTGAAAGTCCATGGCGCAACCCTAACTAAACGAAGCAAATGACATCAGCAGGCCATGATCTACAAAAAAATTCCTACCACAAGACAATGGCGAGACCCTTGAAAATCCTATCTCATCTCTACACAAATCCCTGCCCGGTGGTGGGAACAATGCACATCCGAGAAGAAGAAAAAGAGAGACAGAGCTCTGTAAGTGCATCTAGTGCCACCCTAGTTTGGTTTTGGAGTATTGACGACAAACGTGGTTGAGGGACTAATGTGTTTGTGAGAATTGCAGGATAACACAGGTAGTAGTCCCTCCTTGATTCGGTTTACCTACCGGAGATGACCCCTAAAAATGTATGAAGACATTGAAGATAATGGTGGTATGTGAAGATATTCACATTGAAGACTATGACAGAAGAAGACATTGAGTGAAGACTATGGAGCGCGAAGACTTAGTAGTTTCGTTGTTTCTTTTCTTCTTTGTTGAGCCATAGGAACCACCGCACTGTTAAGTGGGGTCCAAGTGAACAAAGTCCGAGTGACTGAAGTGATGCTCAATCAAAATCCTATGTCTTCGAGCGAAGACAATGAGAGCAAATCTTATCCAGAGTCGGATAAGTCAGCTTTACTTGTAGCCCAAGTCAAGCTGTCACGTGTGTTTGAAATCTGACCTTGTGACACGTGTCAGTTCCTTAGTGACCCAGGGTCATTTCGGACAAATCAGGTCGGGTTGCCTAGTGGCAATAAATAGCCCACCCCCTACACCATAAATTGGTGGCTGCTCAGAGTTAGTACACGACTTTTGTCGTTTGAGAGCAACCCACCTCCGAAGCTTTTGAGAGAGAAATCTTGTGAGGACAAAGCCCAAACACCCAGAGCCAAAGAGTGTTAGGCATCATCAAGTCTTTCTCGCGTGATCTCAAGACTTGTTACACTTGAGGACTGTGAATCCTCCAAATGGTTAGGCGTCGCGCTCGAGCATCAAGAATAATTGTGGATTGCCGTGAACAAAGTCTGTGAAGGTTTGGAAGTCTACCTTGAAGACTTACCAGAGTGATTGGGCGAGGACTGTGTCCTTAGCTCAAGGGGAATAAGGTGAAGACACGGTCTTCGAGTTCAATCTCAGCCTCCCTAACTGCACGATAGTTGTCACAAAGAATCGAACTGGTCGAACAAATCCTTGTCTTCACAACACACTGGTTTTATCTCTTACTCTCCTTACTTGCAGTTTGTCTTTGTGAAGTCATTTCCTGATTACTCTACCTATTTGTCTTCACTGTGTGACTACTTGTTCTGATTGGCTTCATACTATCTTCCATCCGGATCCTACTACATAGCTGCTATCAGTCATCATGCTTTAGCTTCATACTAGTTTGACTATGGCCTGTCTAGTGTAGTTCATCTTCCGCTGCATGTTTATAGGTCCTGTTTTCGTGTTTGTCTTCGAAACTGTCATGTTTTGAAGACTTTCATAAAAATCACCTATTCACCCCCCCCCCTCTAGTCGATAACTAGCACTTTCAATTGGTATCAGAGCAAGGTACTCCCTTGTTCTGTGTGATTCGGTTTAACCACCGGGAGTTTTAGCTA
Source organism: Aegilops longissima (assembly GCA_021605205.1). NCBI lineage: Eukaryota > Viridiplantae > Streptophyta > Magnoliopsida > Poales > Poaceae > Aegilops > Aegilops longissima. The sequence continues at coordinate 561,498,852 of CM038677.1, forward strand.
TGTCGATTGCAGGATAATCAAAGTCTCCGCCATGCGTCTCACTTCGATGGCACTCAATATCCCTATCGGAAGAATAAGATGCGATGCATCTTGAAGCCATTGATGTTGATATGTGGTATGTCGTCAAGAACGGCGCTCCCAAGACTGGTGAAGGTGTCACCCCATCGATGTCAAGAAGTTCATTCAACTCGATTCTACCGCGAAGAACATCATCGGTGGTCATCGACCAAAGGGCGATGGCCGGCAGTGTGGCGCTTTGGAAACGCCGAAGCTAGTCCGGGACCGGCTCTCCAAAGTCAATGAAGGTGTTTCAACTCGTAGAGATCAAAGAATCGGTGTCCTCGCAACCTCTTCAACCGCTTCAAGAGAAATGACAATGAAAATGTCCAGCTCACGCTTGATCGTCTCACCGACATCACAAACGAGCTTCGTGCTCTCGCGCCACTGAGATCACCAAGCATGAAATCGTCAAGACGCTTTTGAGATCTCTTGACAGCTCATTTGACACTCTAGCTCTTATGATTCAAGAACGCCCTGACTTCAAGACACTCGATCCATCTGACATACTTGAGAGGCTTAACACACATGAGTTCCAGCTATCTGAGAAAAGAGATATCTATGGTCCCAACTATGGCCAAACTCGCGCTTTGAAGGCAAAGGTTGTTTCCTCATCTGAAGAAGAATCTGACTGCAGTTCTGGTGAAGCTGAAGACCTTGGAAAGGAGCTTGCTATGCTTGTGAAGAAGTTCCAGAAGTTCACTAAGAAGAAAAGCTTCAGAAAGTCTTCACGATCCAGTTCAAGAAATGATGAAGCTTCTTCCAATGACCACAAGAAGAGAACCTGTCACAAGTGCAAGAAACCTGGTCACTACATCTCTGAGTGTCCACAAGGGGACAATGAGAAGAAAAAGAAGAAGAGCAAGGAATATGATTCTGATGACAAGAAGAAGAAGAAATACACAAAATCTTCTTCCAAGTCAACTTCCAAGTCTTCATCACACAAGAAGAGTTCGTCTGGCAAGGCTCGTGCTTTTGTTGGCAAGGAAATGGATTCAGAGGAGGAGTCTGCTTCCGAGGAGGCAGAAGTGGTGGAATCTGAGGAGGAGTCTGATCATTGCTGTAAGTTTGGCTTTAGCTTCAGCCTACGTTGCCAAGACCATCTTCAACGCTGAGGACAATGTATCCATCACCAACGCTGATGCCAGTGACAAGGACGACTCCGCCCCCACTTACTGCTTCATGGCACGCGGTGCCAAGGTAAACTCACGCGATGCTTACTTCCAAACATCAAGTGATGATGACTCTGATTGTGAATCCAAACCCAGCTACAAAACATTTGCTAAAATTGCAACTGAATAACAGAAAGCTATGGAACATATTCAAAAACTGTTAGACAAAAGCGATGATCTGTTGGATGCTGAAATGACCCGATCTCAGTCCTTAATTTAAGATATAAAAAATCTTCATGTTAAGTACCAAGAGCTTGAAGGTCGTCATGAATCACTCTCAACTACCCATGAAAAGCTTTCCTATGATTATCTTCAAAGGAAGCAAGATCTTGAGAAGTTGAGAGCGGCTCGTGAAGATCTTCAAAAGGAAAACGAGTCACTTCAAGGCCAATGATCGGTCCCGCCAGAAGGATTTGAACCACCATGTTTAAAATGTCTTGAGTGTGATAACGCTAATTTCATTGTTGAGTGTTCTACTGCTGCTACTGTTTCAATATCTTCAATCATCGATGTGGTAACTAACCCCTCTGGGAGGATGCCACTGCTGTTGTTAATGAAAATGCTAGATTGAAGACATTGCTTGAAACAGAATGTACAAAAGCCTCAAGGGCATCGAGACATCGTGTGATGTCCTCAAAAGCAGATCTTGAACCGAAACCCTAGGAAAGAGGGTGTTGGGTTGAGAGGAAAATGAATGTTGATGGTTCTTATCGAAGCCCGAGCAGTACCCCAAAACCACATGGGTTGCTGCAAAGGAACCTTCAATGGATCCATCTACCTTATCTGGATTTACTTGTGCTAACCCAATTGCTATTGATGAATCCTTTGATGCAAACTATAAACTATTTAAGAATCAGAATGGTGAAGTGTTTGCCAGGTATATTGGAACTAACTGAAGGAATGGACCACCTATGAAGAAGATCTAGGTACCTAAACAGTGTATTGAGAATCTTCCTGTGAATGTCATCATGACACCACCAAGGAAGAAGCCAAACCCCAGACCTATGGCTTCATATGGCCCAAAGGCTTCATACAGATACAAGACTCACCTAAGTCACCCTAACGCCAATGTTTTGCAGGGAAACCATACTCAGACTTATGAATATGAGCGTGTGTCTTCAAATCGCTATGTTCATAGAACTAAGAACTTTTCTGCTTATTCATATGAGTATCGTTCTTCTCCTGCAAGGCTATTTGCTAGGGCTTCAAAGCCGAAGTTCTTAGATGCTGCACTTAGACTCATTGCTTCTAAGCCACCCCTGAAGATGTGGGTGGTTAAGAAGAATTAACTTTCTTTTACAGGGAAAGGTCTCCAGCCAGAAATCAAAGGCGTCCGATGCTATTGTTGGGGACCTAAAACACATTATGGGACGCAAGATAAAATGCCCAAATGATCTTACTATGTATTTCGTTCCTGAATCGCTTGCCAGTCATACTCTCAGTCCTAACCTTGATCTGAGCTTTAATAATCCTCTTGTGCGTCAAATGTTTATGCTTCACAATAATCTTTGTGAAGCCTATCCTCCTAACTGCACTGTAGGGTACAACACCTCGTGCTTCAGAATGGATTATGGACAGCGGATGCACTAACCACATGACTGGTGATCGAAGTCTTCTCATGGACTCAACCTTACGTCCATGTGATAAAAGTCACATCAGATTTGCTGACACTGGTAAAAGCAAGGTATTGGGCCTAGGTAGAGTTGCAATATCAAGGGATCAGGACATGGATAAAGTGATGCTTGTTGAATCCCTTGGTTTCAACTTAATGTCTGTCTCAATGCTTTGTGACTTAAACATGATTGTACTATTTGTAAAATATCGTTGCCTTGTACTAATGGAATCTGACAAGTCTCTAGTCTTCGAAGGGTACAGAAAAGATGATCTGTACATGGTAGACTTCTCAGCAGGACCATAGATGGCCGTATGTCTTCTAGCAAAGGCTTCAGAGTGCTGGCTCTGGCATCGGAGGCTAGGGCATGCTGGCATGAGGAACCTACACACTCTCGCCAAGAAGAAGCACGTCATAGGCATCGAAGGCGTCAAGTTCAAGAAAGATCATCTATGTGGTGCTTGTGAAGCTGGGAAGATGACAAGGGCCAAGCATCCCTCGAAGACAATCATGACTAAGTCTCGACCTTTTGAGTTGCTCCACATGGACTTGTTTGGTCCCACTCACTACTCTACTCTCACTGCAACTGCTTGTCTCTATGGTTTCGTTATTGTTGATGATTATTCAAGATACACTTGGGTGCACATAATTCTCTTCAAGACTGAAGTGCAGGATGTCTTCAGACGTTTCGACAACCGCGCCATGAACAACTATGGCATCAAGATCAAGCATATTAGGAGTGACAACGGCACAGAATTCAAGAACATAGGCCTCGACCTTTATCTTGACACCTTAGGCATCACTCATGAGTTTTCTGCTCCCTACACACCTCAGCAGAATGGCATCATGGCGCGCAAGAACAGAACCCTTATTGAGATGGCTCGGACGATGCTTGATGAATACAAGACTCCAAGAAAATTCTGGCCTGAAGCCATTGATACCGCATGCCATGTCATCAACCGTGTTTATCTTCACAAGCTTCTGAAGAAAACATCTTATGAGCTTCTAACTAGTAAGAAGCCAAACGTAAGCTACTTCAGAGTATTTGGTGCTAGGTGCTGGATCAAGGATCCACATCACACTTCACAATTTGCACCGAAAGCACATGAGGGCTTTATGCTTGGTTATGGAAAGGACTCGCACTCCTACAGAGTCTTCAACCTCTTTCACTATAAAGTGGTTGAAACTGTGGATGTGCGGTTCGATGAAACTAACGGCTCGGAAAGAGAGCACCTTCCAAATGTGCTAGATGAAGTACCTACCAGTGAATCAATCAAGCTAATGGGAACAGGAGAGATCATACCATCAGATGCACAGCCTGAAGAGGAACTTATTATTTCTGCACCTGATCAAACTGAAGACTTTGCTCAGCCTGAAGATAATCCTCCAAATAATGACAATGTTCAGTAGGAGCAAAATCTTCGTCTAGTTCATCCTCGTGTTGCAAATGAAGTACAAATTGAGAAGATAATCGATAGCATCAATGCACCTGGTCCACTCACTGCTCAAGAGCAACACAGCTAGCAAATTTACGTGGGCACTTTGCATTTGTCTCAATCTCTGAACCCAAGAAAGTTGTTGAAGCCTTCATGGAACCAGAATGGATTCAGGCTATGCAAGAAGAGCTACAACAGTTTGAGCTGAACAATGTGTGGGAATTAGTCAAGCGTCCTGATCCTCGCAAGCACAACATAATAGGCACAAAATGGATATATCGCAACAAACAAGACGAGCATGGTCAAGTAGTCAGAAACAAAGCATGGCTCATTGCTCAAGGATACACACAAGTTGAAGGAATTGACTTCGATGAAACATTTGCTCCAGTGGCAAGGCTTGAAGCCATTCGTACACTGCTAGCCTATGCAAATCATCATAACATCCTTCTGTATCAAATGGATGTGAAGAGTGCCTTTCTCAATGGAAAGATTGAAGAAGAAGTATATGTTGCACAACCACCTGGATTTGAAGACCCAAAACATCTTGATATGGTGTACAAGCTCAACAAGGCACTGTATGGCCTCAAACAAGCCCCTCGTGCTTGGTATGATACACTCAAAGACTTCCTGAAGAGCAAAGGCTTCAAACCTGGTTCTCTAGATCCCACTCTCTTCACGAAGACATATGACGGTGAACTATTTGTGTGCCAAATCTATGTGGATGACATTATCTTCGGCTGCACCAACAAGAAATACAGTGATGAATTTGCTCACATGATGCAAGAACAATATCAAATGTCCATGATGGGAGAGCTGAAGTTCTTTCTCGGTCTTCAAACCACAAGAACGCAACGGCATCTTCATATCACAAGAAAAACATCTCAAAGATTGCCTGAAGAAGTTTGGAATGCAAGACTGCAAAGGATTCACGACGCCAATGCCAACCAAAAGTCATCTAAGCCCCGACGCCAATGGTAAAGATTTCGATCAAAAGGTATACCGCTCCATGATTGGCTCTTTACTTTACTTATGTGCATCTAGGCCAGATATCATGCTTAGTGTTTGCATGTGTGCCTAATTTGAAGCGGCACCAAAGGAGTCGCATCACTTAGCTGTGAAGCGAATTCTTCAATATTTGGCTTACACCCCAACACTAGGATTATGGTATCCAAAGGGCTCAGAGTTTGATCTGGTTGGATTTTCGGATTCTGATTATGCTGGTGACAAAGTGGATCACAAGTCTACATCAGGCACATGTCACTTTCTGGGTCGATCTCTTGTCTGTTCGTGTTCAAAGAAGCAGAACTGTGTATCACTCTCAACCGCTAAATCTGAATACATTGTTGCTGGATCTTCTGCGCCACTTATGTGGATGAAGCAAACTCTTAAGGACCATGGCATCAATCAAGCATGTGCCACTCATCGCGATAATGAAAGCGCTATCAAGATTGCCAATAACCCGCTTCAAGACTCAAGACAAAGCACATTGAAATTTGTCATCACTTCCTCGTAGATCATGTTATGAAAGAAGATATTGATATCATTCATGTCAAGACAGAAGAGCAGTTGGCTGATATCTTCACTAAGCCCTTGGATGAGAAAAAGGTTTTGCAAATTGCGGTGTGAGCTAAATATCTTGGAATCCTCAAATGTCCTGTGATTAGGCACACATCCGAACACTTATGCATTTTGATGACTTAGATGTGCAACACACGAAGTAATGTATATCGTCAATCAATGAAGACATACACTCTAAGTGTGAATACATTAATACGGAAATTGACTTCAGAGTGCCAGATAATTGTGCGCCGTGTCTGGGTCTAATACTTCCTATACGGTGGGTAACGCCACCACCAAACTCTTATGAAGTGTTTCCTCATGGCGCCATATTTGCAAAGTCTTCACAATTGATTTATCTTCAACATTAATTTGACTTCATGATTCCTGATTTGGATTTACTCTGTATTCTGTCCTCTACAGCATTCACTTATAGCTATGTCTTCTTGTTTGAATCTTTTGAACTAAGTGAATGTGATCGGACCCTAACCTCTCTATGGTTTCTACCTCAAGCTCTATCTATCCAAATCATATGCATTCTGTTGAAACTGTCGAATGTCTTCTCTGCGTCCTTGTCAGCAGAAGATACAGAGACAAACATTTATATCTAGCTTTAATGACATATCCTTTTGCCTGAAACCCGGAGAATTCGGAACGACCACCCCGACAATCCAGGCGTGCGTGGGACGTGGAACAACTTTCAATGAGTTGCATGTTCGCCATGTGTCCATCAGATGTGAACCGCCAGGGGCACCTGCGTAATTGCGTTGTGTTGTCTCTATCCTTATAAATGCCTGTCTCGTCTCGGTCAAAATCCTTCTTCCTCCTTCTCCATCTCTCGCAAACCCTAGCGCCTACACTAGCTCTCGACGACGCTGACGACGAAGCGCTTAGCTGCTGCGACTTCCTCGACGCCGTCCTCACGCCGGCCGCGGACCTCGTCTTCTCCGCCATCGCCGTAGGTGTCTTCCGTCGCCAAGTTAGGGCACGGGAGATCGAACTGCTCGGCATCCATCTTCGCTCCGTCTAGCAGTTCTTCGTGTGGTAATAAAAGTTTACTTTTTACCGTCTTTTTGATCTGATAGATTCATCCTTTCTTACCAAAAGTGGTTTCTAGATCCTCAAACATGAATCTATCTCTTTCTGCATCTCATATTCTTCCTAGTCTATTCACTTATGCTTCTTCACAAGTTAGATTCCTCACTTGTACTTATTCTTGGATTTGTACAACTCTAGAACCAACTCTCATCATATAAGTGAATGTCTTCGCGTATGAGGTCAATGTCTTCAAACTGATTTATCTTCAAAATCTTCTGAGAATGCATATGACCTCTTCCCCTTCCCTCACACCTTTAATGTTGTCACAGGTACATGTCCGTGGGAGAATCCCTTGGTTCTCATAGTCTGCATTCGTTTGCAGAATTCTTGCAGAGTCACATCAACTCACCTGAAGCAAGTTCCTGTCAGTCCAGCCATTTGAAGCCATTCACGTACTGAAGCCTTTCAGTTTACACTTCATGGCAACAGAAAAGTCAACAAGGAAGGGAGGCAGACAACATCGTGGTAACACTTCCAAGGACTTACCTCCAGATTTGCACGAGATGTACAAAACAGACCCAGAAGAAACCTATAATGAACGCAAGAATCGAATCCAATGGATTCGAAGATATTGGGCAGAAGAATGGTTTAGATATCGCTTCATCACTAAAGAGTATGCAGAGAAGAATGCCATCAAGGCACCCCAGGGTGATATTCTGTACAAAAATCTTCCACCTGTGACTCAGTCAAGCTATTGAGCAAGGCTTCTATCCTTGCATGGTGCGCGACCACATCCCGAGAATGTCAACCCGCCTTCACCGCCTCGTGTCGTGAAGACAGTCTGCTTAAGCACAACTACCAGTTAGCCAAAGACTCAGCTACAAAGAACAAGAAGGATTTAGGGCTTGACTTCAACCCTGGTCCTTCCTCACCTCGGGACAATGGCACCCGTGAAGCCAATGAGAACAGGATTGGCCCCTTCTACATCCTTGCTGGCCTCATCACTCACATCACTGTTCAAGGTGCCAAGGTGGATCATTCTGATGATGACACTGACACCGATGAAGCTCCTGCTCCTCCTCCAAAGCCTAAGAAGGAAAAGAAGACCAAAGCTTCAAAATCATCTGCTGCTCCAAAAGCTTCAAGAGTGAAGCCATTGGCAACAGCCCCTTCTGCTCCAAGCAATAAATCTGAAGATCTCTCTCGCATCTCCAAGAGGCGTGAGAAGCCACAGAAGACACCAGCTTCGTAAACCGAGTCATGCATCGACGCCTGCCATTCTGAGGAATGAATCTGAACCCATTGACTTGTCTTCAGATGAAGAATTTGGTGAAGATGCTTCGGAACAGCTGATCAAGAGCAAGCAAGAGGAGGAGATCTTCAACGATCTGCCCCTCTTTGATGTGAACATTATGAAAAACTTCATTGATGAGTGGTTTGACAATCAAGATCTCAGCTTTGATGACCTTCAGCTTCCCATTGGCGTCAGCGTTGCTTTCCAAGGCGCCATTGCTCCTGAGCTTGCTCTGGACCAGCGCATCGTTGAACTGAAGCGAAAGATAGACTTCGAGAAGGAACAGTTCGAGAAGCATGTAGCCAGGCTGAATGTGGCTGATGTGCAAAAGTTCAAGGTGATGCTGAATGACCTCAAGGAGTCGTTTCGGAAGAAACGCGAGGAAGCCAAAGGCTCAAGAGAGCGCATGAAAGCACTCGCTGACAAATGCGTACAAGCCTACAATGAAGCTGAAAAGCGCAAAGCACTTGGCCGCCCTGACATTGACCCCTCAATGGCTGCCAAGAAAAAGAAGTTATCTGAAGCCAACACTGAAGCACCACAGCAGGAAGAACCTCGCGTTGTCTTCCCTGCTAGCATGCGCGGCTCGAAGCCCAAGGCTCCTTCGGTGGCTTCTGAATAGAAGAAAACCAAGGCAGCTGAAGCCGAAGCCAGGAAGAGGAAAACCGAGCACACCACTGATGAAGAACCACCCCCTAAGAAGAGAAAAACCAAGAGAAGAGATCGGGCTGCTCCCACAGAGCCCCTTGTTGTTGAACCCCTTGCTTTTGTTCCCCCTCCGTCTGCAAACCAAGAGCATCGGATAATTTTTCATGAGCCTGCTTCCACAGAGGCTCCTGAAGCTCAAGAAGTTCCAGTCGTCGACCCCATCGTGACTGAAGATGTTGTTCAAGATGATGTAGTACTTCCTCAGATCGAGCGCCCTACGGTATCATCGCCTGTTCGAAAGAACAGTGAGCTTATCAGTATTGGTCGTCCTTTGACGCCAATCTCACAAGATGCATCGTGGGCTGATCGCCCCCAGCAAGCTACCCCACAAGACTCACCAAGTACACCCCAGCCGTCAAGTGTGCCCGTCATCAGCCCCATGTCCAATGAGGACAACTACATGGAGACTTCACTATCACCAAAGGCGTCGCCTATTTTCCAACGGCTTTGCAAAGGCCTGAAGCCATCCATGACCACCATCACAGAAGAGGGCTCCAACTTGTCAAGCTCAGTGGCACGTCAAGTGTTCTCTGAAGACAATCCTTCTGTGACGGTCCCTGTGTCTGAAGCTAATGCTGCTGAAGACCCTCCGGCTGCATCAGCCGGAGCAACACAAGAAGAAGAGCGTGTCGCTACTCCCCCTACAACCCAAGAAGAAGTTCATGAAGAGAACCAGTCCATGCCAGAACCTCCAGCTACTCAAGTGGAGGGTGAGAACCCTGAGGCTGCCACAAATGACATTCCTGAAGCCAATGACGTTGTCATGGCCGAAGCCAATGTGGAGCCTACAGTGGCCAATGCAACAGTGGCCAATGAAGCCAATGAAGCCCATGATGCAAGTGAAGTCAATGCCGCACCTGTCACAAATCTGCAGCCTGAAGTTAATGCCACTGCTACTGTTCCGCCTCCAAGGCCACATACTATCGAGCAAGCATACAACTATGGCCAGCTTATCACTGTCAGATGGCCTATTCTGATTCCTCCACCTGCTGATGGTCCTCAATTTGACTACCATGTTGAGCACAGGCCTCAGGTTCAGAAGCCAAAGCCAAGACTGCCCAGATTTCTAGGTACTGCCACTTCACCAGGATCTTTCAATGTCAACGGCTTCATTGCACACAACACCTTCTTCGATAGTGCAAAGAACCCCTACACCAGGCCCAAGATTTCATCTGATCGGTTCTGGAGTTATCAGCAGCGCAGCTACTATTCATGCATTCTATACAACCAAGGCTGCATATTTCCGCATATGCGCCTTGATACTGAAGCCATAGCTGGCCTGCCCTGCTTAGAATAAGATCTTGATTGCTTCAGAGAGGCTGGCTTACTGCACTTTGTCACTGATAAGGAGCACTGGAATGAAGAGTTGCTCCTTCAGTTCTACGACGCTCTTCATATCAGAGGCTACTAAAGGGATCCTAAGTCTTGGATACTTGAGTGGATGACAGGAAATGTCCATCATGAAGCCAAAGCATTTGATGTCATTGATCTTACTGGCCTGTCCACTCCAGGGGATCTCTATGAGCCTGGTTGTCAGCTTCAAACTGCAGCTTTGGAAAGCATCTTTCACAAGTCGAACCCGACATGAGCCGATGCTCAAAGATGATGAAGCCATTGCCTCCAGATGCGAATATCCTACGGAGTTCTTTGTTGAAGACCTTGAGTATCGCGCCACGCACAATCTATCACATCATAAGGCTTAACTCTCCGCCTATCAAAGGACATTCTCCAAAAGCTAAGCTAGAAGGTGCAATGAAGACATTGGTCTTCCATATTCTTCATGGCAAAAGCTTCAATGCACAGGATTTCTTCGTCCGCCAACTTTGTGCATCAGGATCTGACATTTTTGGCTTGAAGTTCTATGCTCCATGGATCATGCGTCTGATCAAACTTCACACTGCTTTCAACTATCAGCCATCTGCGTGCAACCACATTGTCTTCTTGCCAGATGTCGATTTGTCGGTTGAAGCCATCTATCCAGAGCCTGGCAAGGAGCCACTCTATCATCATAATGCTGATCATCAGAGCTTCACTCAGCCCATTGAAGGTGTGCTGGCTGCCACTCGTGTCTATCCATTGGCCGGTACTACACGTGCACCTCACCGTGCCCCAACCGAAGCCACCAACAGCACCATTGCTCAACGGCCTCGAAGGCGATCTAGTGTTCTCAATGACCGAGAGCTTCTCGTTGGCCTGCATCAGAAATAGGATAGGCATCATGATTGGCTCAAGCGCCAGATGCAGAGCATCATGACTGATGCCAATCGCATTCGCAACCTTGCAACCAAGAATGCCTTTGTCGCGCATGAAACCTGTCGACGCACATGGAAAGGGCTGACGCTTATGTGTGCTGAGGAAGATCTTCAGGACGATGGCTTCTCCGAACGATTCAAGTTTGATTCCACTCCGCCCAGAAATGATGTTCTGCGGCGCACTCCATCTCTTGAAGACTCAGAGTACTCCTCTTCTGCTGCAACCGTGAATGCTCGAGTGATCGATGATCAAGATGACGCTACTTCACCACCTCCAACACGCATCGACACTGCTCCAAGTTCGTCTGCACCGCCAAACCTCGACACCAACCCTGCATCTTCTCCTACTCCTTCTTGGGACGAGTAGAGGCTCAATGTCTTCAACCCTTTTTGGTCCTTACTGACAAAAGGGGGAGAAGCTATGAGTTGATAGTCTTCAAGCGGGTTCATATGGGCGATTGCTTTATATTTTGCCTAGTGTTTACAACTCTTTCTCTTGATACATTTGGTTCTCTGAGTTGTAACTCTTAAACTCGATGGTCGTCTGCTACTTATTTGCTATTTTGTGATGCGATGATAAATTCCGCATGTGCGACGATAACTTCCGCACTTCAATCATTTTGCAGACGTCCATTTTTCATTATGCATGTCATTATCTTCGTTACATCATATCATGCATGATGAATTGTCTTCATAAGTTGAAGAGGATCTCCACAAGTAGAACCTGCCATGTGCATTTGCATTCCAAAAGCAAATTATTTATATGCACATCTTCAGGGGGAGCCTTTTCCTACTTATGAAGACAATACCTCATCCTTTACAATTTCGCATACTTATATCCCCGTTGAAAACTTCAACCAGTTTGTCATCAATCACCAAAAAGGGGGAGATTGTAAGTGCATCTAGTGCCACCCCTAGTTTGGTTTTGGAGTATTGACGACAAACGTGGTTGAGGGACTAATGTGTTTGTGAGAATTGCAGGATAACACAGGTAGTAGTCCCTCCTTGATTCGGTTTACCTACCGGAGATGATCCCTAAAAATGTATGAAGACATTGAAGATAATGGTGGTACGTGAAGATATTCACATTGAAGACTATGACAGAAGAAGTCATTGAGTGAAGACTATGGAGCGCGAAGACTTAGTAGTTTCGTTGTTTCTTTTCTTCTTTGTCGAGTCATAGGAACCACCGCACTGTTAAGTGGGGTCCAAGTGAACAAAGTCCGAGTGACTGAAGTGATGCTCAATCAAAATCCTATGTCTTCGAGCGAAGACAATGAGAGCAAATCTTATCCAGAGTCAGATAAGTCAGCTTTACTTGTAGCCCAAGTCAAGATGTCGCGTGTGTTTGAAATCTGACCGTTGTGACACGTGTCAGTTCCTTAGTGACCCAGGGTCATTTCGAACAAATCAGGTCGGGTTGCCCAGTGGCAATAAATAGCCCACCCCCTACACCATAAATTGGTGGCTGCTCAGAGTTAGTACACGGCTTTTGTCGTTTGAGAGCAACCCACCTCTGAAGCTTTTGAGAGAGAGAAATCCTTGTGAGGACAAAGCCCAAACACCCAGAGCCAAAGAGTGTTAGGCATCATCAAGTCTTTCTCGTCTGCGTGATCTCAAGACTTGTTACACTTGAGGACCGTGAATCCTCCAAAGAAAGTTAGGCGTCGCGCTCGAGCATCCAAGAGTAATTGTGGATTGCCGGTGAACGAAGTCTGTGAAGGTTTGGAAGTCTACCTTGAAGACTTACCAGAGTGATTGGGCGAGGAATGTGTGTCCTTAGCTCAAGGGGAATAAGGTGAAGACACGGTCTTCTGAGTTCAATCTCAGCCTCCCTAACCAGACGTACAGTTGTCACAGCAACTGGAACTAGTCGAACAAATCCTTGTCTTCACAACACACTGGTTCTATCTCTTACTCTCCTTACTTGCAGTTTGTCTTTGTGAAGTCATTGCCTGATTACTCTACCTATTTGTCTTCACTGTGTGACTACTTGTTCTGATTGGCTTCATACTATCTTCCATCCTGATCCTACTGCATAGCTGCTATCAGTCATCATGCTTTAGCTTCATACTAGTTTGATTATGGCCTGTCTAGTGTAGTTCATCTTCCGCTGCATGTTTATAGGTCATGTTTTCGTGTTTGTCTTCGAAACTTTCATGTTTTGAAGACTTTCATAAAAATCGCCTATTCACCCCCCCTCTAGTCGATAACTAGCACTTTCAAGCTCAAACCTCGGGAAAGAACGCCGGGCGGAGGGAGGAACTCCGTGCGCTGTCGATCTAGAAACTGTCGCGCAAAACGAGAAGGAGAAATAAGGCGGAGAAGAAGAAACGGAGATGGGGAAAAGAAGGCGAAGAAGAAGAAACGGAGAAGGAGAAAACAGAGACCGAAACAGAGGAGGGGAAAAAGAAGTGAGCCGGCCCGATAATAGAATGCCACACGCGGGGGGGGGAGGTGTACTGTGAGAGTCCCTATGTGCCGCACGCGTGCGCCAAAAGGAGGCATGTTCGCTGAAGGCTGGGGTGTCTGGGCCGGCCCATTTGGAGTAATGAGCTTGTGACACGTTAAGAAAACGAAAAAAGCATGAGCGAGAGGAGGAATCGAACTCATGAGCTACCTCCCCGTAACATTTAAGTATGGAAATTCTTTTGGGAAAAGATAAAGTACACATTAATCCTTTTGTAATATCCATTGAACATTTCCTAAATATACGGTGAACATTTTCTTATTATATGATGAAGATTTTAAATAATACACGATGAACTTTTTGTATTATGTGATAAACATTTGTGAAAACAAATATGAATATACGCAGCGAATGTTTTTCAGAAATACACATTGAACATTTTGAAGTAAATGTTGAACAATTTTTGAAGACACATTGAACATTTGTGTGATATACACTAAACAAATTTCGAAAACAAGTTGAACAATTTCTAAGATACGATGAACATTTTTATAAATGATTGAAATTTTTGTAAATATACTGTAAACATTTCCTTAATATACGCTGAATATTTTTGTAACACGAAATAATCTTTGTATAAATACAAGGAAAAAAGAAACAAAGGGGAAAAAAGGCAAAAGGAAAGAAACAGAAAAGAAAAAAAGAAAGAGAAACAGAAACAGAAAAAAAAACAGATCAAAAGAAGAAACACGAAGCGACTGTGGGCCGGCCCAAAGTGGGGTGTGGGAGGTCGCCCTTCAGCGAAGCGATGCCCTTTTGACGCTCACGAGCGTCAAATAGGAATCGCCGTACGCCCCACGGCTAGGAACCCGACGAAATCACTAATTAACGAGTACTCGTTACAAAGAACACTCCACTTTCCCAGGTCGTGATAAATGGCGCACATGCAGCGCGCCGCTTGTCGTAATCTGAGAGTTTTCCCTTTTTTCGTAGATCCGTTTATTCAAAATGTTTTATCTCTTAAATCGTGCGTCCAAATCTCGAACCGTTTTCACCATTGGATTTCTCGCGTCGAGATCTTCAAAACTAGATCTCATGTTGATAGGTTTTGATGAAGTTTTTTTTCATGAAAAAAAACCGGACGAAAAAACCGAACCGGGAGCACGGTTTTTTCCCTTTCCGAAAGAGGCACGCCCGTGCCTCTCGCAAAATCACAACTGTGCCTCTCGTGGAAGAAAAACCGTGACTCTCGTGGAAGGAAAAACAAAACAGAAAACGTGTTTTTTTTCGTTTCCGAGAGGCACGGCCGTGACTCTCGCGAAAGCACAACCGTGCCTCTCGCGAAATTAAAACCGTGATTCTCGCAAAAAAAAAAACAGAAAACACGTATTTTTTTCCCTTTTCGAGAGGCACGGCCGTGACTTTCGCGTAAGCACAACCGTGCCTCTCGCGGAAGCAAAACCGTGACTGTCGCGAAATAAAAAAAATAGAAAACGCATTTTTTTCGTTTTCGAAAGGCACGGCCGTGACTCTCGCTAAAGCACAACCGTGCCTCTTGCAGAAGAAAAACCGTGACTTTCGCGAAAGGGCAAAAAAGGAAAACGCGTTTTTTTGTGCAAATTTTTTTTTTGATCGAAAAGCTAAGAATGACCGAGGAAAAACCAAAACGTGAAAAAAAAAACCCGAAAAAAACCGTTTAAAAAGTCAAAAACACGTGTGAAAAAAAATCCGAAGAGAGCGTCCAGAGCGCGACACATGGCGAATGCCTGAGAGCGCGCCAAGTGGCGCTTATCGTTGCGGAAATGTCAACGCCCACACGTGTGGGCGTTTGCACATCGCCCACACGCCTCCATCACCACTCATTTTGCCACGTATGAATAGATGACATCAGCACATTTTTTTTTGGTTTTCGGCTTAAAAATGTTGTATCTCCTAAATAAAAAAGCGAACTAAAAATCCGTTTTCACCATTAAATCCGTCTCGACGAGATCTTCAAAACTAGACCCCATGTTGATATGTTTCGACGAAATTTTTTTTTTTGCCAGAAGTTGCCACGATGTTTACACTGCAGTTGTCATAGGGCTTAAACTAAAGTTGCCATGTGGCAATTTTAGTTTGTAGATCATGGAAAGTATTTTGATGATGGCAACTCCAGTACTTTGATCATGAAAATTATTTTTTTTATGAACCATGGCAATTTTACGTGCATGTATCATGGCAATTTTAGTTTATGGTTCATGGCAAGTCTAGTTTCTTAATTCCCCGTTTTATAAATGTCAAAATTTACTTTTAAATGTAAAAGAAAATAGCTGAAACATATCATGGCAACTTCACTGTAAACATCATGGCAATTCATATGCAATAGACATGGCAACTTTTAATCCAAAAAAAAAATTCATCAAAACATATCAACATGGGATCTAGTTTCGAAGATCTCATCGCAAGGGATTTAATGGTGAAAACGGATTTTCAATCGAATTTTTCGTTTAAGAGATAAAACATTTTAAAAACTGAAAATCCAAAGATTTCTGCATGCGTAAACGCGATAACGCGTGAATCTGCTTACATTAGAGACGCGTGATCGTCTTCCCTTCCCGCCACACGCGATTAAGCACGACCCTATCGTTGCGAGGTTCCCGAAAGAGCGCTCGTTAACTAGTTGCTCGCTGCTAACCCCGAAATCACTGGGTTAGCATCGCCCCGGGTCCAGGCCATATGCGTGATGCAACTGCACAATCCAGGCCTGTTCTAGGCCCTTCCGCGGTACTATAGGCTGCAACAGCCTGGCCGGCCGAGCCCACGTCCGCGTCGGACCAGATTCGGTCTTTGGTGCTGCTCATGCTACGTAACGGAACAGATCGGGAGCCCTATAGGGGTTTTTTTTTTTTGAGATTGGGAGCCCTATAGGGTCGCCTCGTGCTTGTTCGCTCGTCCCGCACTAGTCGATTCGCTCGCTTGTTACGCACCGCACATCGGGTCGTGGCCCTAGTTCACTCGATCGCGTTTGACCGGTCAATAGTTGACTGGTCAACCATTAACTTTTGGAAGAATAAAGGAAAAACATAAAAAAAATAAAAAAAAGAAGAAAAAAACGTGAATTCGAATATGTTAACGAATTTTTAAAAAAATATCACAAACTTCAAAACAGTTCATGAATTTTAAAAAAAGTTTGTCGAATTTGAAAATAGTTCATCAATTTGAAAAAAAGTTCATCAATTTTGACAAAAGTTCATCGCTTTAAAAAAAAGTTCACAAACTTAAAAAAAGTTCACAACTTTTAATAAAAATTCATCGAATTTGGAAAAAAATTCATCAATCATGAAAAATGTTCACCGATTTTAGATTAGTTCATCTTATTTAAAAAATAGTTCCTTGAATTTGAAAAAAGTTCATTGAATTTAAAAAAGTTCATAGATTTTGAAATAAGTTCATCGATTTTAATAAAAGTTCATTGAATTTGAAAAAGTTCATCCTATTTGAAAAAAAGTTCACGAACCGGATAAAAAGTTCGCGCATTTAAGGGGCAAACGGAAATGAGAAAAGAAAAATGAAAAAGGAACAAGATAAAAAACGTCTAGAAACTGACAAGCGAACGACCTAGGTAAAGATTAAAAGAAGAGAAAGAAGTTTATGGACACAACCGCGTGGTTAGCCTGATGGTCAGTGCGCTGTACTATAATCAAGCGATCTAGGGTTCGATCCCTCGTCGCGCATGATAATTTTTGCTTTGTTTTCAACAGGAAAAAATGTGAAAACGGGCCGGCCCAGGGTGGCGCGGGCGTGCGGCGGGGGTGTGCGCCCGTTTGCGCCGATGCCTGTAACCGGCGCAACGGGCGCTGTTTAGGAAATGCCGAACAGACCGTCACAACGTACGTGTCGGACCGGACGGCCATTCCTCCCTCCCTCGTGATCACTACAGAACTGGCCCTGCCATACTGAAGTGGTCCGCGTGCAGCCGATGCAAGACCAAATCCTCGACGCGATATACACAGGAGTAAACCGCCTGCTCCTGCTGCAGGCATGGACGCCCACGTCCACGTGGGGGATGGAATTGGATGGATCCAGTCCGAGATAGATATCGTATCATCAGGTCAGGTGACCTTACTACTACACAGTAGTAGGTTTTACTGCACCGCACGAGGCGGCCACACCATGCATCCAAGCACACGTGAACTTGTTGCGCCCGCACAGTTGTTTCAGTTCGCACTGTGCGCCGTCCCGTACGTGCGCGAGTGCATGCCCACTGGCGCCCACGATAACTCGTGTCGTCTCCAGGCGCGAGGAATCAATCCGGTCACTGTGCATGCAGGGCTCGCCGCAGGACGACAGCGTGACCAGAACGCTCACGTACCACTACGTGTGCATGCGCGCGCGCGCACGGCTCACCTACAGCGGACCAGCCGTATGCATGCATCAATGCCGCTCGCTCGCTCGCTGCATATATGCCGGCCTCTGGCCTAGGCATAGCTACGTCCAGCGACGACGTCCCCAGCTAGTAGTAGAAGCTAGCCAGCTAGGCTCTACCAGCAGCAAGTAAAGCCGTCGCCGTCGGCGACGCGGCCAGGACGCGTACGTGCGCGCCCCAGCGCGTGCGCGCGGCTCGAGGTTGGTGCATGGTGCGCGCGCGCGGCGCGGCCGGCCGGCGGTGGGTTCGACCACGATGCAAATATGCGCCATGCATCATCGGCCTCGCGTCTAGCCTTGGTCAAAAGTGTAGCACAAAAGAGACGCGGCCCATGAGAAATGCATATGCACGATCGAGCTACCTTGTCTAAACTCTAAACAAACAAGGTTGATCATCATTGCAGATAAAGGCCATGGTGATCACGCCCACTCGATCCGTCCATCGGCTGCGACCAAAGGTTCCCCTGTGACCACGTACTTGCTATGCATACAATAGCCATTAGGAATCCATTAGTCAATGCTCACATGACCGAAAGTGCGCGATCGAGAGATGATGCCATTTTGCGGCGCCGTCGAGTGATCACCGGCCAGACCATATAAAGATTGGCGTGCCGTGCGCTAGCCGGGGTCTGGGTTTACTCAGTGCACGTACGTGCATGCACGCGCGCCTGGTTACTTTTGTGTGTTCAGTTCGTACGTGCAACAAGGAATAGGACAAGGCCGGTGGTGCATCTGTGCATGTGTCCGGCTCATAGTTTAACTTGACTTTTGGCCGCGGCGATCGACCAAGGTTTTGGAGGTTTGGACCGACCCGGACCAGCAAAACAACAGGCGATCGGTCATGATCATGAGCTGCAAGCAGCTGGCGGCCGGTCACTGGCCGAGCGAGATGGGCAAAACTATTTGTGTTCATGTGCGCTTAGGAAACGATCACATCAGGATGAGGGGGAAAGTATGACCATATGCATGCATGCCTTAACACCAAGGACAGTACAATGCTACCTTTTTTTCTCATGCTACTACATAAGAGCATCTTCAACAAGCCTCTAACAGGTTCTTTATATGACTTTTTGGCGGCGCCGAAAAAACGCCACAGTCGCGCCCCCAGGACGCCGAAATCCGCCGGCTCGGCCCGTTTTTGGTCCCGGCGATCGTAGGCCGAACCCAGCACGCTAGGGGACGCTCGGGGGCTCCGGTGCAAGGGAAAAGCACGTCTGCCCCATGCCGTCAGGCGAAAAGTCAAGTCTTTCTTCCAGATTCGCCCCCAGGCCGCCAACCGGCTGATCCCGGCGCCGCCCACCGCCCGCCACCGCTAGATAGCCCATCCCCGTCGGAAAAAGAGCAGAGGTTTCGTTGAGGCAGCCTCTCCACCGCCGGCTGGGCGATTTTTCTGGCGTTTCCGGCCGCGGAGGGGTGGTGTAGCGGCGGGTGGAGCACCTATGGAGGATCAAGGGCGACGCCTAGCTCGACGTATGATGAGTTTTTATTTGTTGAACTATATAATTTGTATTGAACTATTTGTTGTTGCACTATTTTGTTGAATTATTTGATTTTTTATGATGAACGATAAAAAATTATTTATGTTGAGAATTCAACACCGAACCACGCCGAATATGGGCCGTTTCTCCCTGATATCGGGCCATTTTTCTATTTATCTGGACCGAAAAGCGGCCGCGAATGGGCCGATATCGGCGACCAGGGGGGGCGACGACTGGATGCCCAACCTCCCCCAGCGCCGATTCTACCGCCGGCTCTCCCCCAGGCGGCGATTTTTATGCCTCCTGGGGGGGGGGGGGGAGGTGGCAGTAGTAGAAAAAGGGTCAAACGTGAAGCACATTAGTGCCGGTTTGAATTTGAGCCGGCACTAATGTATACATTAGTGCCGGTTCCAACGGCTAGCCGGGCCGCTTTCATTAGTACCGGTTCGTGGTGAATCTTTAGCACCGGTTCGTGCCACGAACCGGTACTAATGAGTGGTGGCGAGGATGTTGTCGACCGGGCCCCTCCAGTTCTTTAGTACCGGTTCTTGGCACGACCGGTACTAATGTATATATGTGTGTGTGTGTGCTAGTATTTGATTTATATGCAATTTGAGGTCAAAAATAACACTTAGTTTGCATATGTAGGTGTGTTTTACTTAGTGCCTTCTAAATCTCAGAATTAACCACCGTCGATCGCCCGTCTCTCCGTCATGCGGCACCACCTTGTGGTGAGCCTCTTGTTCATGAAATTTTATATAAAAAATTGATGTTTGTGTGATTTGGATATATAGCTACTCGTATAATTATCTTACCCGTACGTTGTTTGTTATACATAGTGCCATGGTTTTGATATCCGTTCCCGTCGGCCCTCGTCCTTGTTATGATTCGGATGTGGTATATTCTCTTTTAAAACTATTTGTTGCATTTCATGTTTATGACAAATTATGCCCATCAAGTTGACATAGATATTTTTATCTAGGAGGTATGTGACCGGGAAATTCCAACCGACTCTATTGTCGAGAGGTTAAATTTAGTTGAAAGAGAAAACGAGTACTTGAAACAAAAATTGAAAAGAATTGAGGGGGAGAGATGGAATTGGAGTTGCATGTTGCCGATGTCGTCGATGATCACAAGATCAAGATGGAGAAAATGCGCTTGAAGATTAGAAAGATTAGAAAATATGCCATCGATAGTGAGGCTTGGTATCATTATGCCGTTGGATCAATTGTTACCTTAGTTGCGATCTTGATCGCATTAGTTGTTGCATTTAAATGCTTTAGCTAGAGAGTTATTTGTTTGTTGCATTTAAGTGTTGTATGAACTTTATGTATGAACTTGTATTAATTTGGTCTATTCGGTGTTGTGTAATGAAGATGAGCCGGCAATGGATGTACGATGACCGATGCTCTCCCAGTTCGTTGAGGCGTGCATACTTTTCTGCTTATGGCCGAGGCAAACAAGCGGGCGGATGGTTTTATGCCTTGTCCATGTGCTAGTTGTAAGCATGGTCACAATTACTCTCGCCAAGAACCATTCACGCCCACTGCTTGAGTCCGGTTTCATGCCCCACTATAATGTTTGGACCAAGCACGGAGAAAGAGGGGTTATGATGGAAGACAATGAAGAAGAAGAGGACGGCGACAGCTATCCCGGCCATGGGTTCCCTGAATACGATGATACAACAATGGGGGAAGAAGCTGAGCCGGTAATGCGGGAAGAAGCTGAGCCGGCAATGCGGGAAGAAGCTGAAGAAGAGGCATCAGATGAGCCCATTGATGATCTAGGTCGGGCCATTGCCGATGCAAAGAGAAACCGCGTAAGTGATTTGGAGAAGAAGAAGTTGCAGCGCATGTTAGAGGATCACAAAAAATTGTTGTACCCGAATTGCATAGGTGACAAGAAAAAGCTGGGCACCACACCGAATTGCTGCAATGGAAGGCGAGAATGGTGTATCGACAAGGATTTGGAAAGTTGCCGGTAATGATAAAGGATATGCTTCCAAAGGACAACGAATTGCCCGAGAGTACGTCTGAAGCAAAAGAAGGTTGTCCGCCCTCTAGGGTTAGAGGTGCGAAAGATACATGCATGCCCTAATGATTGCATCCTCTACCGCGGTGAGTATGAGGATTTGAACGCTTGCCCGGTATGTGGTGCATTGCGCTATAAGATCAGCCGCGATGACCCTGGTGATGTCGAGGGCGAGCGCCCCAGGAAGAAGATTCCTGCCAAGGTGATGTGGTATTCTCCTATAATACCAGGGTTGAAACGTTTGTTCCAAAACAAAGAGCATGCCAAGGCGATGCGATGGCACAGAGAAGACCGTAAGAAAGACGGAAAGTTGAGAGTACCCGCTGACGGGTCGTAGTGGAGAAAAATCGGAAGAAAGTACGGGAAGGAGTTTGCAGATGACGCAAGGAGCGTATGGTTTGGTCTAAGTGTTGGAAATATGCCCTAGAGGCAATAATAAAAGCATTATTATTATATTTCCTTGTTCATGATAATTGTCTTTTATTCATGCTATAACCGTATTGTCCGGAAATCGTAATACACGTGAATACATAGACTACAATCGTCCCTAGTAAGCCTCTAGTTGACTAGCTCGTTGGTCAACAGATAGTCATGGTTTCGACTATGGACATCGGATGTCATTGACAACGGATCACGCCATTAGGAGAATGACGTGATGGACAAGACCCAATCCTAAGCATAGCACAAGATCGTAGTTCGTTTTGCTAGAGCTTTTCCAATGTCAAGTATCTCTTCCTTAGACCATGAGATCGTGCAATTCCGGATACCGTAGGAGTGCTTTGGGTGTATCAAACGTCACAACGTAATCGGGTGACTATAAAGGTGCACTACAGGTATCTCCGAAAGTGACCATTGGGTTGACACGGATCGAGATCGGATTTGTCACTCCGTATGACGGAGAGGTATCACTAGGGCCCACTCGGTAATGCATCATCATAATGAGCTCAAAGTGATCAAGTGTCCGGTCACGGGATCATGCATTCTTGGTACGAGTAAAGTGACTTGCGATAACGAGACTAAACGAGGTATTGGGATACCGACGATCAAGTCTCGGGCAAGTAACATACCGTCGACAAAGGGAATAGAATACGGGTTGCTTGAACCCTTGACATCGTGGTTCATCCGATGACAACATCGAGGAGCATGTGGGAGCCAACATGGGTATCCAGATCCCGCTGTTGGTTATTGACTTGAGGTAGTCTCGGTCATGTTCAGATGTCTCCCGAACCCGTAGGGTCTACACACTTAAGGTTCGGTGGCGCTAGGGTTAATAGGAAGACAAGTATGTGATTACCGAATGTTGTTCGAGTCCCGGATGAGATCCCGACGTCACGAGGAGTTCCGGAATGGTCCGGAGGTAAAGATTTATATATGGAAAGTGGTTAAACGGACTCAGGAAGTTTGGTAGTATACCGGTAAAGTACCGGGCCACGGGAGGTTTCGGAGGTCCACCGGGAGGGGCCACCTCTCCCGGGGGGCCACATGGGCTAAGTGGGAGAGGGAGCCAGCCCCTGGTGGGCTGGGCGCCCTCCCCACCCAGGCCCATGCGGCTAGGGTTTGGGAGGAGGAAACCTAAAGGGGCGCCCTGGCTTGGGGGCAAGCCACCTCCTCTCCTCTCCTTGGCCGCCGCCCCCTAGGGTTTTCCCTAGAGGCCGCCCCCTTGACCCTCTCCTCCTATAAATAGAGGGGTGGGGGAGGGCTGCCAACACAGTTGTAGGCGCAGCCCCTCCCCTCCCAACACCTCTCTTTCTCCACGCAAGCTTGGCGGCCGTCTTGGGAGAACTACTGTACCAGCTGCACCACGCCGTCGTGCTGCCATTGGGATTGTCTTCTTCAACCTCTCCTTCACTCTTGCTGGATCAAGACGGAGGAGACGCCATCGTCCCGTGCACGTGTGTTGAACACGGAGGTGCTGTCCTTCGAGACTTTGGTCATCGGTGATCGGAATCACGTTGGGAACGTCTTCATCACCACTCTCAAGAACGCTTCCGTATTCGATCTACAAGTGGTATGTAGATGCAAACTCTCTCTCGTTACTCGTTGCATAGTAGAACTCATAGATGGATCTTGGTGAAACCGTAGGAAAAATTTTAATTTTCTGCAACGTTCCCCAACAGTGGCATCATGAGCTAGGTCTATGCGTAGTTCTCTTTGCACGAGTAGAACACAATTTTGTTGTGGGCGTGTATCTTGTCAACTTACTTGCCGTTACTAGTTGTTTCTTGCTTCCGCGGTATTGTGGGATGAAGCGGCCGGACCAACCTTACACGCATCTTCGTGAGACCGGTTCCACCGACTAACATGCACTAGTTGCATAAGGTGGCTGGCGGGTGTCCGCTCTCCTACTTTAGTGGGAGCGGATTCGATGAACAGGGTCCTTATGAAGGGTAAATAGAAGTTGACAAGATCACGTTGTGGTTATTCGTAGGTAAGAAAACGTTCTTGCTAGAACCCAATTGCAGCCACGTAAAAGATGCAACAACAATTAGAGGACGCCTAACTTGTTTTTGCAGCAATTGTCATGTGACGTGATATGGCCAAGTTGTGATGAATGATGATATATTGTGATGTATGAGATCATGTTCTTGTAATAGGAATCACGACTTGCATGTCGATGAGTATGACAACGGCAGGAGCCATAGGAGTTGTCTTTATTTTTGTATGACCTGCGTGTCATTGAAGAACGCCATGTAATTTACTTTACTTTATTGCTAAACGCGTTAGCCATAGAAGTAGAAGTAGTCGTTGGCGTGACAACTTCATGGAGGCACGATGATGGAGATCATGATGATGGAGATCATGGTGTCATGCCGGTGACAGGATGATCATGGAGCCCCGAAGATGAAGATCAAAGGAGCTATATGATATTGGCCATATCATGTCACTACTTTATAATTGCATGTGATGTTTATTATGATTATGCATCTTGTTTACTTAGAACGACGGTAGTAAATAAGATGATCCTTAGAACAATTTCAAGAAGTGTTCTCCCTAACGTGCACCGTTGCTACAGTTCGTAAACTTCTAAGCACCACGTGTTAATCGGGTGTGATGGATTCTTACGTTCACATACAACGGTGTAAGCAAGATTTACACACGCAGAAACACTTAGGGTTAACTTGACGAGCCTAAGCATGTGAAGACATGGCCTCGAACACGGAGACCGAAAGGTCGAACACGAGTCGTATGGAAGATACGATCAACATGAGAATGTTCACCGACGCAGACTAGTCCGTCTCACGTGTTGATCGGACACGGCCTAGTTGACTTCGGATCGTGTAACACTTAGATGACTAGAGGATGTCTAATCTAAGTGGGAGTTCATTAATAATTTGATTAGATGAACTTAATTATCATGAACTTAGTCTAAAACTTTTGAATTATATGTCTTGTAGATCAAATGGCCAACGCCATGTCAACTTGAACTTCAACGCGCTCCTAGAGAAACCAAGCTGAAAGATGACGGCAGAACTATACGGACTGGGTCCGGAACCCGAGGATCATCCTCATAGCTGCCAGAAACAATACGTCCTAGAAGGACCGCTAGGTGAAGCTCCGTCCTGAGAACCAAGACATTATGAATGCTTGGCAGTCTCGTCTTGATGATTACTCCCTCGTTCAAGGCGGCATGCTTTACAGCTTAGAACCGGGCTCCAAAAGCGTTTTGAGCACCACGGAGCATATGAGATGTTCGAGGAGCTGAAACTTGTTTTCCAAGCTCACGCCGGGTCGAGAGATATGACATCTCCGACAAGTTCTATAGTTGTAAGATGGAGGAAAACAGTTCACAAGGAGCACATTACAAGATGTCCAGGTTGCACAACCGTATGACCCAGCTGAATATTAACCTCCCCGATGAGGCGGTCATTGATGAATCCTCCGCCGCTCCCACCAAGCTACAAGAGCTTTGTGATGAATTACAACATGCGGGGATGGTAAAGACCATTCTGAAGTGTTCTCTATGTCAAGTCAGCGAGGTTGAAATCAAGAAAGAACATCAAGTGTTGATGGTCAATAAGACCACTAAGTTTAAGAAGGGCAAGGGCAAGAAGAACTTCAAGAAGGACGGCAAGGAGGTTGCCGCGCCTGCAAGCAAGTTGCCGGAAGAAGTCAAAGAATGGACCCAAGCCCGAGACCGAGTGCTTTTATTGCAAGGGAAGGGTCACCGAAGCGGAACTGCCCCAAATACTTAGCGGATAAGAAGGCCGGCAACACCAAAGGTATATTTGATATACATGTAATTGATGTGTACCTTACCAAGAATCGTAGTAACTCCCGGTATTTGATACCGTGCGTTGCTCATATTTGTAACTCACAGCAGGAGCTGCGGAATAAGCGGAGATCGGCGAAGGACGAGGTGACGATCGCGTCGGGAATGGTTCCGAGTCGATGTGATCGCCGTCGGCACGCTACCTCTTCATTTACCCACGGGATTAGTTATGAACCTTAATAATTGTTATTTGGTGCCAAGTTTGAGCATGAATATTGTACCGGATCTCGTTTAATGCGAGATGGCTACTCATTTAAATCCGAGAATAATGGTTGTTCTATTTATATGAGAGATATGTTTTATGGTCATGCTCCGATGGTCAATGGTTTATTCTTAATGAATCTCGGCGTAGTATTACACATGTTCATAGCGTGAATACCAAAAGATGTAAAGTTGATAACGATAGTCCCACATACTTGTGGCATCGCCGCCTTTGGTCACATTGGTGTCAAGCGCATGAAGAAGCTCCATGCTGATGGACTTTTGAGTCTCTTGATTATGAATCATTTGACACATGCGAACCATGCCTCATGGGCAAGATGACCAAGACTCCATTCTCGGAACAATGGAGCGAGCAACCAACTTGTTGGAAATCATACATACCGATGTAAAAGGTCCAATGAGCGTTGAGGCTCATGGAGGATATCGTTATGTTCTCACTCTCACAGATGACTTGAGTAGATATGGGTATGTCTACTTGATGAAACACAAGTCTGAGACCTTTGAAAAGTTCAAGGAATTTCAGAATGAGGTAGAGAATCAACGTGACCGAAAGATAAAATTCTTACGATCGATCGTGGAGGAGAATATTTAAGTCACGAATTTGGTACACACTTAAGAAAATGTGGAATCGTTTCACAACTAACGCCGCTGGAACACCTCAACGTAATGGTGTGTCCGAACGTCGAATCGCACTCTATTGGATATGGTGCGGTCTATGATGTCTCTTACCGATTTACCGCTATCATTTTGGGGATACGCCTAGAGACAGCTACATTCACTTTAAATAGGGCACCGTCTAAATCCGCTGAGACGACACCGTATGAATTATGGTTTGGGAAGAAACCTAAGCTATCGTTTCTAAAAGTTTGGGGATGCGATGCTTATGTCAAGAAACTTCAACTGAAAAGCTCGAACCCAAGTCGGAAAATGCGTCTTCATAGGATACCCTAAGGAAACCTTTGGGTATACCTTCTACCTTAGATCCGAAGGCAAGATCTTTGTTGCCAGAACGGAATCTTTCTTGAAAAAGAGTTTCTCTCGAAAGAAGTAAGTGGGAGGAAAGTAGAACTCGATGAAGTACTACCTCTTGAACAGGAAAGTAGTGCAGCTCGGAAAATGTTCCCGTGATGCCTACACCAACCAAGAGGAAATTCATGATGATGATCAAGGTACTTGGATCAAGTTACTACTGAACTCAGGGTCCACTAGGACACGCCCGCACTGCAGTGGTACGGCAACCCTGTCACGGAAATCATGTTGTTAGACAACGGTGAACCTTCGAACTATGAAGAAGCAATGGCGGGCCAGATTCCAACAAATGGCTAGAAGCCATGAAATCCGAGATAGAATCCATGTATGAAAACAAAGTGTGGACTTTGACCGACTTGCCCGATGATCGGCGAGCGATAGAAAACAAATGGATCTTTAAGAAGAAGACGGACGCGGATGGTAATGTCACCATCTATAAAGCTCGACTTGTCGCTAAGGGTTATCGGCAAGTTCAAGGGATTGACTACGATGAGACTTTCTCTCCGTGGCGAAGCTTAAGTCCGTCCAATCATGTTAGCAATTGCCGCATACTATGATTATGAGATATGGCGATGGACGCCAAAACAGCGTGCCTTAACGGCTATCTTAAGGAAGAGCTGTATATGATACAGCCGAAAGGTTTTGTCGATCCTAAGAATGTCGACAAAGTATGCAAGCTCCAGCGATCCATTTATGGGCTGGTGCAAGCATCTCGAGTTGGAACATTCGCTTTGATGAGATGATCAAAGCGTTTGTTTATGCGCACTTATGGAGAAGCCTGCGTTTACAAGAAAGTGAGTGGGAGCTCTGTAGCATTTCTCATATTATATGTAGATGACATACTTTTGATGGGAAATGATATAGAATTCTTGGACAGCATTAAGGCCTACTTGAATAAGTGTTTTTCAATGAAGGACCTTGGAGAAGCTGCTTATATATTAGGCATCAAGATCTATAGAGATAGATCGAGACGCCTCATAGGTCTTTCACAAAGCACATACCTTGATAAGATTTTGAAGAAGTTCAAAATGGATCAGTCCAAGAAAGGGTTCTTGCTGTATTGCAAGGTGTGAGATTGAGCTCAGCTCAATGCCCGACCACGGCAAAAGATAAAGAAGAGATGAGTGTCATCCCTATGCCTCAGCCATAGGATCTATTATGTATGCCATGTTTGTGTACCGCACCTGATGTAAACCTTGCCGTAAGTTTGGTAGGAAGGTACCAAAGTAATCCCGCAAGGAACACCGGACAGCGGTCAAGAATATCCTAAAGTACCGAAAAGGACAAAGGACATGTTTCGTTTATGGAGGTGACGAAGAGCTCGTCAGAACAGGTTACGCCGACGCTAGCTTCGACACAGATCTGATGACTCTAAGTCACAAACCGGATACGTGTATATGTTGAATGGTGGAGCGATGGCTGTGCAGCAGCCGCAAGCGAGCGTCGTGGCGGGATCTACATGTGAAGCGGAGTACATGGCAGCCTCGGAGGCAGCGATGAAGCAATTTGGGTGAAGGAGTTCATCACCGACCTAGGAGTCATACCCAATGCGTCGGGGCCGATCAAACTCTTCGTGACAACACCGGAGCTATTGCCCTTGCCAAGGAGCCCAGGTTTCACAAGAAGACCAGCACATCAAGCGTCGCTTCAACTCCATCCGTGAAAATGTTCAGGATGGAGACATAGAAATTTGTAAAGTGCATACGGATCTGAATGTCGCAGATCCGCTGACTAAACCTCTTCATGGGCAAAACATGATCAACACCGTAACTCTATGGGTGTTCGATTCATCACAATGTAAACTAGATTATTGACTCTAGTGCAAGTGGGAGACTGTTGGAAATATGCCCTAGAGGCAATAATAAAAGCATTATTATTATATTTCCTTGTTCATGATAATTGTCTTTATTCATGCTATAAGCTGTATTGTCCGGAAATCGTAATACACGTGTGAATACATAGACTACAATACGTCCTAGTAAGCCTCTAGTTGACTAGCTCGTTGGTCAACAGATAGTCATGGTTTCGACTATGGACATCGGATGTCATTGACAACGGATCACGCCATTAGGAGAATGACGTGATGGACAAGACCCAATCCTAAGCATAGCACAAGATCGTAGTTCGCTTTGCTAGAGCTTTTCCAATGTCAAGTATCTCTTCCTTAGACCATGAGATCGTGCAATTCCCGGATACCGTAGGAGTGCTTTGGGTGTATCA
The DNA here is from genome assembly GCA_021605205.1 of Aegilops longissima. NCBI lineage: Eukaryota > Viridiplantae > Streptophyta > Magnoliopsida > Poales > Poaceae > Aegilops > Aegilops longissima. The sequence goes on from CM038677.1 coordinate 561,528,042, forward strand.
AACGTCACAACGAATCGGGTGACTATAAAGGTGCACTACAGGTATCTCCGAAGTGACCATTGGGTTGACACGGATCGAGATCGATTTGTCACTCCGTATGACGGAGAGGTATCACTAGGGCCCACTCGGTAATGCATCATCATAATGAGCTCAAAGTGATCAAGTGTCTGGTCGCGGGATCATGCATTGCGGTACGAGTAAAGTGACTTGCCGGTAACGAGACTAAACGAGGTATTGGGATACCGACGATCAAGTCTCGGGCAAGTAACATACCGTCTGACAAAGGGAATAGAATACGGGGTTGCTTGAACCCTTGACATCGTGGTTCATCCGATGACAACATCGAGGAGCATGTGGGAGCCAACATGGGTATCCAGATCCCGCTGTTGGTTATTGACTTGAGGTAGTCTCGGTCATGTCTGCATGTCTCCCGAACCCGTAGGGTCTACACACTTAAGGTTCGGTGACGCTTAGGGTTAATAGGAAGACAAGTATGTGATTACCGAATGTTGTTCGAGTCCGGATGAGATCCCGGACGTCACGAGGAGTTCCGAATGGTCCGGAGGTAAAGATTTATATATGGAAAGTGGTTAAACGGACTCGGAAGTTTGGTAGTATACCGGTAAAGTACCGGGCCACCGGAGGGTTCCGGAGGTCCACCGGGGGGCCACCTCTCGGGGGGCCACATGGGCTAAGTGGGAGAGGGAGCCAGCCCCGGTGGGCTGGGCGCGCCCCCACCTAGGCCCATCTTGGCTAGGGTTTGGGAGGAGGAAACCTAAAGGGGCGCCTCAGCTTGGGGGCAAGCCACCCTCCTCTCCTCTCCTTGGCCGCCGCCCCTAGGGTTTTCCCTAGAGGGCCGGCCCCCTTGACCCTCTCCTCCTATAAATAGAGGGTGGGGGGAGGCTGCCAACACAGTTGTAGGCGCAGCCCCTCCCTCCCAACACCTCTCTTTCTCCACGCAAGCTTGGCGAAGCCTCTGGGAGAACTACCGTACCAGCTGCACCACGCCGTCAGGCTGCCATTGGGATTGTCTTCTTCAACCTCTCCTTCACTCTTGCTGGATCAAGACGGAGGAGACGCCATCGTCCCGTCACGTGTGTTGAACACGGAGGTGCTGTCCTTTCAAGACTTTGGTCATCGGTGATCGGAATCACGCTGGGAACGCCTTCATCATCACCACTCTCAAGAACGCTTCCGTATTCGATCTACAAGTGGTATGTAGATGCAAACTCTCTCTCGTTACTCGTTGCATAGTAGAACTCATAGATGGATCTTGGTGAAACCGTAGGAAAAATTTTAATTTTCTGCAACGTTCCCCAACACTAAGCGCAGATGGCATTAATCCTTTTGGGGAGCAGAGCAGCAACCATAGCACCTGGCCTGTGACTCTATGTTTGTATAACCTTCCTCCTTGGTTGTGCATGAAGCGGAAGTTCATTATGATGCCAGTGCTCATCCAAGGCCCTAAGCAACCCGGCAACGACATTGATGTGTACCTAAGGCCAATAGTTGAAGAACTCTTACAACCGTGGAATGGAACAGGTGTACGTGCGTGGGATGAGCACATGGGGAAGAATTTGACCGAAAAGCGTTGCTGTTCGTGACCATCAATGATTGGCCTGCTCTCAAGAACCTTCGTGACAGATAAACAAGGGATACCGCGGATGCACGCACTGTTTGGATGATACCGATACTATATTTGAATAGTTGTAAGAAGAATGTGTACCGGACATCGTCGATTTCTTCCGAGCGGGCACCCGTAAAAAAGAAAGGCAAGCATTTCAAAGGTGAGGCGGATCACGGACGAAGCCTCGCCACCGCATCGGTGCTGATGTACATGATATGGTCAAGGATTTGAAGGTGATATTTGGAAAGGGTCCCGCGGACAACCTGTTCGAAGACGCCGACGGACGCGCACCCATGTGGAAGAAGAAATCTATATTTTGGGACCTGCCATATTGGAAAGACCTAGAGGTCCGCTCTGCAATCGACGTGATGCACGTGACGAAGAATCTTTGCGTGACCTGCTTGGCTTCTTGGGCGTGTATGGGAAGACAAAAGATACACCGAGGCACGGAGGACCAGCAACGTATGCACGGAGAAGGCGGCATACATCGTGGTCATGAAAGCTACGTTTACCAAAGAAGAGAAGGAAATCTTCTTTGAATGTCTGCTCGAGATTAAGGTACCGTCTCGCTTCGTCGAATATAAAGGGAATAATAAACATGGCAGAGAAAAAGTTCCGAACCTAAAGTCTCATGACTACCATGTGATTATGACGCAACCGCTTCGGTTGCATTGAGGGGCTTCTGCGAAAAACGCTCGATTAGCCATTGTGAAGCTATGTGCATTTCTCAATGCAATCTCTCGAAGGTAATCGATCCGTAAATCATACCAAGGTTACGAGAATGATTTGGTGCAACGCCTTGTCGGGCTTTCGAGTTGGTGTTCCCACCATCCTTCTTCAACATCATGACGCACGCCCTAGGTCACCTATCTTGAAGAGATTAACATTTTGGGTCCCAGATTTCTACATAATATGTTCCCCTTTGAGAGGTTCATGGGAGTCTTAAAGAAATATGTTCATAACCGTGCTAGGCGAAGGAAGCATCTCCAAGGGCCATCAAAATGAGGAGGTCATTGAGTTTTGTATTGACTTTATTCCTGACCTTAAGCCGATTGGTGTTCTGAATCGCGGCATAAGGGCGCATCGGATGGAAAAGGCACGCTAGGAGGGGAACAAATAATATGTATGGACGGACATTCTCTCAATGAAGCACACTACACAGCTTCTACGAAATTCCGCCTTGGTGGCTCCGTATATGGATGAACACAAGAATTTGCTACGCCCAAACACCCGGAGCGGTGCGGTGACCGGATTACACGTGAACAAACCAGAGTTTCGCCACCTGGTTGCGCATACCGCACCATGCATGACACCTCTATTGAAGATGACCTGTACTTGCTGTCCCGCTTACCATCTTCGAATATAATGACTTTCAAAGGGTACGAGATAAATGGTAATACATTTTACACGATCGCCCAAGATAAGAAGAGCACCAACCAAAACAGTGGTGTCCGCTTTGATGCGTAAACCAAGACGGAAAGGAAACATATTATGTTTATATACAGGACATATGGGAACTTGACTATCGACGTGGTTTAAAGGTCCCTTTGTTTCGGTGCAAATGGGTCAATATGACACGAGGCGGGGTAACGGAAGACCAGCGATGCGGAATGACAACAAGGATCTCAACAATCTTGCGTGCGCAGCGAACCATTTGTCCTATCCAATGATGTGGCCCAGGTTTTCTATGTGAAGGACATGTCTACCAAGTCAAGAAAAAGAAAAGATAAGGAAGCGAATGCATCGTACGATGAGCCAAAGCGCACATAGTTCTTTCGGGAAGAGAAACATCGTGGGAGTGGATGACAAGACAGACAAGTCAAGATTATGAAAAGTTTGATGAAATTGCTCCATTCACAGTGAATATTGACCCGAGCATCCCGTTAAATGATGAAGATTTTCCATGGTTACGGTGCAAAGGGACACACGCGAAGAAAAAGTTTCACACCCAAAGATCTGGGATGTGATCGGCTCCACTATCATCACTTTCTTCTGTGTTTCACACCCAGAGGGGAATCTCTGTAATGGTTAGGGTAGTTATGTGTTTTGGCATTTGAAACGCGAAGAAATTTTATGTGCAAACAAATTCTTTCATACGACTAAAGCAAAAATATTCACAAAGAAACTCTAAATACACAAAAAAACAACACAAAAATAAATAAATAAAAGCCCGCCTACTAGGCCAGAGCGGCCTGCATACGACTAGAAACCCAACCTGTTGTTGGGCGGGATGCAGGCCCAAAAGGCCAAGTGGGCCCACAGGGGCAACAAAGAACACGAGGCCCAAGAGGGCCTGCTTTGGAGAGGAGCTCGTGAGAGCGACCGCACGGGGTTTATAAACCAGTCGGTCGCCCCTCGGCCACCGAGGTGGGACTAAACTTGCAAGATCAAGACTGCTGCGCAACAAGACCCCTTTAGTACCGGTAGTGGCACAAACCGGTATTAAAGTCCCCTTTAGTACCGGTTTGTGCCACCACCCGTACTAAAGGGGTCGCTCCGCCGCTTGGGCTGGCCAAAACAGACCTTTAGTACCGGTTGGTGGCTCCAACCGGTACTAAAGGTGCCTTCTATATACAACACTTCGAAAAATTTCATTCTCCCTCTCTTTCTTCCTCTGTTTCCCCATTGAAGCACCGCCCGCCCCGATCGATCGACGCCGTCGCCGCCCCGGTCCCCGTCGCCGCCCGTCCCCCATCGCCGCCCGTCCCCTCGCCGCCCTCGTCTCCTTCGCCGCCCGGACCGTCCCCATCGCTGCCCCCGCCCCCGCCGCCGCCCTCGTCTCCTTTGCCGCCTGGCCCGTCCCCTGCCGCATCACCGTCCCCTGTCGCCGTCCCTCGTCATGCCCGGCCCGTCGCTGCCCTCGGCCGTCACCTCGCCGTCGCCGTCGCCCCGCTGTGAGCTCTCCCCCTCTAACCCCTCTCCCTCGCCCCCGGCGGCCACCATGGGCGCCGCCCCTCCCCGAGCCCATACACACACACACACACAAGCATGATGAACACACACACACACACACACCTATATATGTATGAATGCATGTACATATTAGTATATACGTATTTTGTATGTTTAATTAGTTTAGATTTTTAGATTATTATTTTTTCACTAGTATATATGTATGAATGCATGTTAGACGGATATAATTAGTGTTTAATTAGTATGGAATTTTTTTATATAATGTTGTTTTTCTGTTTTTTAATGGATGTATAGAAGTTGTTTTTTCTGTTTTTAGTGTTAGATGCTTAATTAGTATGAAATAGCATATAGAATTTTGACATATGCAATGATAGCATAATTAGTGTTATATAGAAATGTCAGAAATTTTAGTTATCAAAATCCAATCATTAAAAAATGTTACTTTTTATGGGCATATAGCTAGTATTTGTTCTCGACGATGCGGCCCGCATCCTCGCCGACACGTCGTCATGACGACGTCCGCTAACCCATGTCCGGACTGGGCTCCACTGGCTGGCACTGGGAGGTGTGAAGGAAATATGCCCTAGAGGCAATAATAAAGTTATTATTTATTTCCTTATATCATGATAAATGTTTATTATTCATGCTAGAATTGTATTAACCGGAAACATAATACATGTGTGAATATATAGACAAACAGTATGTCACTAGTATGCCTCTACTAGACTAGCTTGTTAATCAAAGATGGTTATGTTTCCTAACCATGAACAAGGAGTTGTTATTTGATTAACAAGGTCACATCATTAGTTGAATGATCTGATTGACTTGACCCATTCCGTTAGCTTAACAGCTTGATCGCTTAGTATGTTAATGCTTTCTTCATGACTCATACATGTTCCTATAACTATGAGATTATGCAACTCCGCTTACGGAGGAACACTTTGGTACTACCAAACGTCACAACGTGAATCGGGTGATTATAAAGGAGTACTACAGGTGTCTCCAAAGGTACTTGTTGGGTTGGCGATTTGAGATTAGGTTTTGTCACTCCGATTGTCGGAGAGGTATCTCCGTGCCTTCTCGGTAATGCACATCACTTAAGCCTTGCAAGCATTACAACTAATGAGTTAGTTGTGAGATGATGTATTACGGAACGAGTAAAGAGACTTACCGTAACGAGATTGAACTAGGTATTAGATACCGACGATCGAATCTCGGGTAAGTAACATACCGATGACAAAGGGAACAACGATGTCGTTAGCGGTTTGACCGATAAAGATCTTCAGAGAATATGTAGGAACCAATATGGGCATCCAGGTTCCGCTATTGGTTATTGACCGAGAATGGTTCTAGGTCATGTCTACATAGTTCTCGAACCCGTAGGGTCCGCACGCTTAACGCTTCGATGACAGTTCATAATGAGTTTATAAGTATTGATGCACCGGTTGTTCGAGTCCTGGATGTGATCACGGACATGACGAGGAGTCTCAAATGGTCGAGACATAAAGATTGATATATTGGAAGCCTACATTTGGACATCGGAAGTGTTCCGGGTGAAATCGATTTTACCGAGTACCGGAGGTTACGGAACCCCGGGAGGTCAATGGGCCTTAATGGGCCATAGGAGAAGAGGAAGGGCAGCCCAAGGTGGGCTGCGCCCCCCCCTCCCCCCTCTAGTCCGAATAGGACAAGGAAGGGGGCGGCGCCCCTTCCCCCTTCTCCCCTCCTCCAATCCTAGTCCAACTAGGAAAGGGGGAGTCCTACTCCCTGGGAGTAGGACTCCTCCTTGCGCGCCTCCTATAGGGCGCCACCTCCCCTTGTCTCCTTTATATACTGGGCAGGGGCACCCCAAGACACACAAGTTGATCTACGGATCTTTCCTTAGCCGTGTGCGGTGCCCCTTCCACCATATTCCACTTCGGTCATATCGTCATGAGCTTAGGCGAAGCCCTGCGCCGGAGAAGTCATATCGTCGCGGAGCTTAGGCGAAGCTCTGCGTCGGTGGAGCATCAACATCGTCACCACGCCGTCGTGCTGACGAAACTCATCCCCGACACTTTGCTGGATCGGAGCCCGGGGATCGTCATCGAGCTGAACGTGTGCTGAACTCGGAGGTGCCGTGCGTTCGGTACTTGGATCGGTCGGATCGTGAAGACGTACAACTACATCAACCGCGTTGTTATAACGCTTCCGCTTTCGGTCTACGAGGGTACGTGGACAGACACTCTCCCCTCTCGTTGCTATGCCATCACCATGGTCTTGCGTGATCGTAGGAAAATTTTGAAATTACTACGTTACCCAACAGTGGCATCCGAGCCAGGTTTTATGCGTTGATGTCATATGCACGAGTAGAACACAAGTGAGTTGTGGGCGATACAAGTCATACTACCTACCAGCATGTCATACTTTGGTTCAGCGGTATTGTGAGATGAAGCGGCCGGACCGACATTACGCGTGACGCTTACGCGAGACTGGTTTCACCGCTGTGAGCACTCGTTGCTTAAAGGTGACCGGCGGGTGTCTGCCTCTCTCACTTTAGTTGAATCGAGTGTGGCTACGCCCGTCCTTGAGAAGGTTAAAACGGAGTCTATTTGACGAAGTATCGTTGTGGTTTTGATGCGTAGGTAAGAACGGTTCTTGCTCAGCCCGTAGCAGCCACGTAAAACTTGCAACAACAAAGTAGAGGACGCCTAACTTGTTTTTGCAGGGCATGTTGTGATGTGATATGGTCAGACGTGATGCTATATTTTATTGTATGAGATGATCATGTTTTGTAACCGAGTTATCGGCAATCGGCAGGAGCCATATGGTTGTCGCTTATTGTATGAAATGCAACGCCATGTAATTGCTTTACTTTATCACTAAGCGGTAGCGATAGTCGAGAAGCAATAGTTGGCGAGACGACAACGATGCTACGATGGAGATCAAGGTGTCGCGCGGTGACGATGGTGATCATGACGGTGCTTGAGATGGAGATCACAAGCACAAGATGATGATGGCCATATCATATCACTTATATTGATTGCATGTGATGTTTATCCTTTATGCATCTTATCTTGCTTTGATTGACGGTAGCATTATAAGATGATCTCTCACTAAAATTATCAAGTAGTGTTCTCCCGAGTATGCACCGCTGCCAAAGTTCGTCGTGCCCGCACACCACGTGATGATCGGTGTGATAAGCTCTCGTCCATCTACAACGGGTGCAAGCCAGTTTTGCACACGCGAATACTCAGGTTATACTTGACGAGCCTAGCATATGCAGATATGGCCTCGAACACGGAGACCGAAAGGTCGAGCGTGAATCATATAGTAGATATGATCAACATAAGATGTTCACCATTGAAAACTACTCCATCTCACGTGATGATCGGTTATGGTTTAGTTGATTTGGATCACGTGATCACTTAGATGACTAGAGAGATGTCTGTCTAAGTGGGAGTTCTTAAGTAATATGATTAATTGAACTTTAATTTATCATGAACTTAGTCCCGTAGTATTTTGCAAATTATGTTGTAGATCAATAGCTCGCGTTGTTGCTTCCCTATGTTTTCATATGTGTTCCTAGAGAAATTGTATTGAAAGATGTTAGTAGCAATGATGCGGATTGGATCCGTGATCCGAGGTTTATCCTCATTGCTGCGCAGAAGAATTATGTCCTTAATGCACCGCTAGGTGACAGACCTATTGCAGGAGCGTCATGCGCACGTTATGAACGTTTGGCTAGCTCAATATGATGACTACTTGATAGTTTAGTGCACCATGCTTAACGGCTTAGAATCGGGACTTCAAAGACGTTTTGAACGTCATGGACCATATGAGATGTTCCAGAATTGAAGTTAATATTTCAAGCAAATACCGAGTTGAGAGATATGAAGTCTCCAACAAGTTCTATAGCTAAAAGATGGAGGAGAATCGCTCAACTAGTGAGCATGTGCTCGATGGTCCGAGTACTTCAATCGCTTGAATCAAGTGGGAGTTAATCTTCCGATAAGATAGTGATTGATGAATTCTCTAGTCACCATCACTAAAGTTACTAGAACTTCGTGATGAACTATAATATGCAAGGGATGACGAAAACAATTCCCAAGCTCTTCGCGATGCTAAAATCGGCAAAGGTAGAAATCAAGAAAAACATCAAGTGTTGATGGTTGACAAGACCACTAGTCTCAAGGAAAAGGGCAAAGGGAAGAAGGGAACTTCAAGAAGAACGGCAAGCAAGTTGTTGCTCGAGTGAAGAAGCCCAAGTCTGGATCTAAGCCTGAGACTAAGTGCTTTTGCTACAATGGAACTGGTCACTGGAAGCGGAACTACCCCAAGTATTTGGCGGATAAGAAGGATGGCAAAGTGAACAAAGGTATATTTGATATACAAATTATTGATGTGTATTTTACTAGTGTTCGTAGCAACCCCTCGGTATTTGATACTGGTTCAGTTGCTAAGAGTAGTAACTCGAAACAGGAGTTGCAGAATAAACAGAGACTAGTTGAAGGGGAAGTGACGATGAGTGTTGGAAGTAGTTCCAAGATTGATATGATCATCATCGCACACTCCCTATACTTTCGGGATTAGTGTGGAACCTAAATAAGTGTTATTTGGTGTTGAGCATAAATATGATTTGATCATGTTTATTGCAATACGGTTATTCATTTAAGTAAGAGAATAAATTGTTGTTCTATTTACATGAATAAAACCTTATATGGTTACACACCCAATGAAAATGGTTCATTGGATCTCGATCATAGTGATACACATATTCATAATATTGAAACCAAAAGATGCAAAGTTAATAATGATAGTGCAACTTATTTGTGGCACTCGCCGTTTAGGTCATATTGGTGTAAAGCGATGAAGAAAACTCCATGCTTGATGGACTTTTGGAATCACTTGATTATGAATCATTTGATGCTTGCGAACCGTGCCTTTTGGGCAAGATGACTAAAACTCCGCTTCTCCGGAACAATGGAACAAGCTACCGACTTATTGGAAATAATACATACCGATGTATGCGATCCAATGAAAGTTGATGCTCGTGGCAAGTATCGTTATTTTTCTGACCTTCACAAGATGATTTGAGTAGATATGGGTATATCTACTTGATGAAACATAAGTCTGAAATAGTTGAAAGGTTCAAAGAATTTCAGAGTGAAGTGGAAAATCATCGCAACAAGAAAATAAAGTTTCTGCGATCTGATCGTGGAGATGAATATTTGAGTTACGAGTTTGGTCTTCAATGAAAACAATGTGGAATAGTTTCACAGCTCACGCCACCGAACACCACAACATTATGGTGTGTCCGAACGTCAGAATCCGTACTTTATTTTGATATGGTGCGATCTATGATGTATCTTACCGATTTACCACTATCGCTTTTGGGGTTATGCATTAAAGACAGCTGCATTCACGCTTAATAGGGCACCATCTAAATCCGTTGAGATGACACCGTATGAACTATGGTTTAGCAAGAAACCTAAGCTGTCGTTTCTTAAAGTTTGAGTTGTGATGCTTATGTGAAAAAGTTTTCACCGATAAGCTCGAACCCAAATCGAGAAATGCGTCTTCATAGAATACCCAAAGGTAACTATTGGGTACACCTTCTATCACAGATCCGAAAGCAAGATATTTGTTGCTAAGATGGATCCTTTCTAGAGAAGAAGTTTCTCTCGAAAGAAGTGAGTGGGAGGAAAGTAGAACTTGATGAGGTAATTGTACCTTCTCCCTTATTGGAAAGTAGTTCATCACAGAATCAGTTCCATGATTCCTACACCAATTAGTGAGGAAGTTAATGATGATGATCATGAAACTTCAGATCAAGTTGCTACCAAACCTCGTAGGTCTTCCAGAGTAAGATCCGCACCAGAGTGGTACGGTAATCCTATTCTAGAAGTCATGTTACTAGACCATGATGAACCTACGAACTATGAGGAAGCGATGATGAGCCCAGATTCCGCGAAATGGTTTGAGACCATGAAATCTGAGATGGGATCCATATATGAGAACAAAGTGTGGACTTTGATGGAGTTGCCCGATGATCGGCAAGCCATATTATATAAATGGATCTTCAAGAGGAAGACAGATGCTGATAGTAGTATTACTATCTACAAAAGCTCGACTTGTCGCAGAAAGGTTTTCGACAAGTTCAAGGTGTTGACTACAATGAGATTTACTCAACTGTAGCGATGCTTATGTCTGTCCGAATCATGTTAGCAATCGCCACATTTTATGAAATCGGCAAATGGATGTCAAAAATACATTCTTTAATGGATTTATTAAAGAAGAGTTGTATATGATGCAACCGAAGGTTTTGTCAATCCTAAAGGAGCTAACAAAATGTGCAAGCTCCAATGATCCATCTATGGACTGGTGCAAGCATCTCGAGTTGGAATAAACGCTTTGATAGTGTGATCAAAGCATATAGTTTTATACAGACTTGCGGTGAAGCCTGTATTTACAAGAAAGTGAGTGGGAGCACTACAAAGATTTCGATAAGTATATGTGAATGACATATTGTAGATCGGAAATAATGTAGAATTATTCTGCAAAGCATAAAGGAGTGTTTCAAAGGAGTTTTTCAAAGAAAGACCTCGGTGAAGCTGCTTACATATTGAGCATTAAGATCTATAGAGATAGATCAAGACGCTTGATAAGTTTTTTCAATGAGTATATACCTTGACAAGATTTTGAAGTAGTTCAAAATGGAACAGTCAAAGAAAGAGTTCTTGCCTGTGTTACAAAGGTGTGAAATTGAGTAAGACTCAAAACCCGGCCACGGCAGAAGATAAAAGAGAATGAAAGTCATTCCCTATGCCTTGGCCATAGGTTCTATAAAGTATGCCATGCTGTGTGCCGATCTATTGTATACCCTGCCTTTGAGTTTGGCAAGGAGTACAATAGTGATCTAGGAATAGATCATCGACAATGGTCAAAATTATCCTTAATGGAATAAGGATATGTTTCTCGATTATGGAAGTGATAAAAGGTTAAATCGTAAAGGGTTACGTCGATGCAAGTTTTGACACCGATCTGGATGACTTTAAGTCTCGATCTAGATACATATTGATAGTGGGAGCAATTAGCTAGAGTAGCTCCGCATGCAGCATTGTTGACATAGAGATTTGCAAAATACATACGGATCTGAATGTGGCGCACCTGCTGACTAAGATTCTCTCACAGAGCAAAACATGATCACACCTTAGTACTCTTTGGGTGTTAATCACATAGCGATGTGAACTAGATTATGAATCTAGTAAACCCTTTGGGTCTTGGTCACATGGCGATGTGAATTATGGGTGTTAATCACATGATGATGTGAACTATCGATGTTAATCACATGGTGATGTGATCTAGATTATTGACTCTAGTGCAAGTGGGAGACTGAAGGAAATATGCCCTAGAGGCAATAATAAAGTTATTATTTATTTCCTTATATCATGATAAATGTTTATTATTCATGCTAGAATTGTATTAACCGGAAACATAATACATGTGTGAATATATAGACAAACAGTATGTCACTAGTATGCCTCTACTAGACTAGCTTGTTAATCAAAGATGGTTATGTTTCCTAACCATGAACAAGGAGTTGTTATTTGATTAACAAGGTCACATCATTAGTTGAATGATCTGATTGACTTGACCCATTCCGTTAGCTTAACACTTGATCGCTTAGTATGTTAATGCTTTCTTCATGACTCATACATGTTCCTATAACTATGAGATTATGCAACTCCGTTTACGGAGGAACACTTTGGTACTACCAAACGTCACAACGTAATCGGGTGATTATAAAGGAGTACTACAGGTGTCTCCAAAGGTACTTGTTGGGTTGGCGATTTTGAGATTAGGTTTTGTCACTCCGATTGTCGGAGAGGTATCTCGAGCCTTCTCGGTAATGCACATCACTTAAGCCTTGCAAGCATTACAACTAATGAGTTAGTTGTGAGATGATGTATTACGGAACGAGTAAAGAGACTTACCGTAACGAGATTGAACTAGGTATTAGATACCGACGATCGAATCTCGGGTAAGTAACATACCGATGACAAAGGAACAACGTATGTCGTTATGCGGTTTGACCGATAAAGATCTTCAGAGAATATGTAGGAACCAATATGGGCATCCAGGTTCCGCTATTGGTTATTGACCGAGAATGGTTCTAGGTCATGTCTACATAGTTCTCGAACCCGTAGGGTCCGCACGCTTAACGCTTCGATGACAGCTCATAATGAGTTTATAAGTATTGATGCACGAAGGTTGTTCGAGTCCCGGATGTGATCACGGACATGACGAGGAGTCTCAAATGGTCGAGACATAAAGATTGATATATTGGAAGCCTACATTTGGACATCGGAAGTGTTCCGGTGAAATCGGGATTTTATCGAGATACCGGAGGTTACCGGAACCCCCGGAGGTCAATGGGCCTTAATGGGCCATAGGAGAAGAGGAAGGGCAGCCCAGGTGGGCTGCGCCCCTCCCCTCTAGTCCGAATAGGACAAGGAAGGGGGGCCCTTCCCCTTCTCCCTCCTCCAATCCTAGTCCAACTAGGAAGGGGGAGTCCTACTCCGGTGGGAGTAGGACTCCTCCTGGTGCGCCTCCTATAGGGCCGCCACCTCCCCTTGTCTCCTTTATATCTGAGGGCAGGGGCACCCCAAGACACACAAGTTGATCTACGGATCTTTCCTTAGCCGTGTCGGTGCCCCTTCCACCATATTCCACTTGGTCATATCGTCATGAGCTTAGGCGAAGCCTGCGCCGGAGAAGTCATATCGTCATGAGCTTAGGCGAAGCTCTGCGTCGGTGGAGCATCAACATCGCCACCACGCCGTCGTCGACGAAACTCATCCCGACACTTTGCTGGATCGGGCCGGGGATCGCCATCGAGCTGAACGTGTGCTGAACTCGGAGGTGCCGTGCGTTCGGTACTTGGATCGGTCGGATCGTGAAGACGTACAACTACATCAACCGCGTTGTTATAACGCTTCCGCTTTCGGTCTACGAGGGTACGTGGACAGACACTCTCCCCTCTCGTTGCTATGCCATCACCATGGTCTTGCGTGATCGTAGGAAAATTTTGAAATTACTACGTTAACCAACAGGTGCTGCCTGGAGGGGCACGTCGCTTGATGAGGAACCCGACCCCGGGTCCCGTCGTCGACCCTGATCTCGTTTGGTGGCGTTCGCGTGGGCCAGTTTCGGTGCGGAAGGAGCCGGCCCCACCGGAGGTGGTACGTCGCCGTGTCAGGGAGGAGGACGAGCACGTCCATCGCTACATGGTTGCGTTAGAGGGTGGCAGGTTCTCCAATACCTGGTAGTTTCTTCAGGGATCTCACTTCAGCTATGATCCTGTGAGGGTTCCTTCTCTTTGGGTGTCCACAGCCCGCGCCGCAGGAACCGCGAATGTCCTAGATTCTTCTGTAGTATTCGATCTTTATTAGCTACCTAGCCAGTGATGTATTGGAGATTATATCTATTATTCGAGACGATGTATTCGAGATTATATCTATTATTCAAGACGATGTTTTTGAGATTATATCTATTATTCGAGACGATGTATTCGAGATTATATCTATTATTCGAGACGATGTAATTTGAATACTAAATTGTTTTTTATTTCTTTTAGATTAGTTAAATAAAAGCTATGGCGGACAATACCGGCAGAGAGGGAGAACAGGCCATGTTCGATATGATACGCCATCCTAACGGGCCAGATGATGATCAGAATGAAGAAGATTATGACGGCTCCGAATTTCTAAACAACACCGGAGAGGGTGATATGATATTCGATCGCGACGACCGAATTGATGAAGTCATGAACTATGATTATGATGATGACGAAGAAAATGTTGATCTTGAAACAACAAAGACCGCGAGGTATATATATTTATATAAGCAGCATCCGGTGATCATCACATGTTTTAAATGACTTGAAGATATATTAACGAATCGATCTTTGTTCTTTCAGCCATCCGGATCGAGCAAATCTTCAGGCAAAAGGACGAAACGAGGCCCGAACAAAAAGTTGAAGGAGGGCGTAAAGTACAATATCGAGGCAATCAGACCTAATGGCGAACCATTAGCGCCTAAGAAGATTGCGGACAAGTTCGTTCGTCAGTGCGGAGTTGTTGTGAAGGACCAACTCCCGATCTCCCTTCAAGAATGGAGAGAGCCAGCAAAAGACAAAAGACAAAAAGGACGCTGCTCCACGTCCAGATGTTACTTTTGTCGACAAAAGACAAAAAGAACTGCTTTGGGATACTCTCATGGAACATTTCACCCTACCAGATCATTTCACGAAGCGGATGTGCGTAAAGTCAAGGACGCTGCTCTTAGGAAGATGGCGATTGCATTCAAGAACCACAAGAATCGTTAATGGGACAAGTACGTCATGGGAGGAAGGAAGACTCAATATTCGAGGGAACACTAGAGAACCAACGTGCTCATTGGGACGATTTCGTGAAATTCAAGGATTCGAATTAGCTAAGGAACGGTCGAGAATAAACAAGAAGAATGCCAAAAAGGATAAGTTCCATAAGTCGGGGCCGGTGGCTGCGGTGGCAATGCCTAAGTGGGATAAGTCCGAGAAAGAGATGGAGGATGCAGGTGTCACTCCGGTTACTAAGAGCTGGCCCCCTGTGCAGGACTTGGTTCTATGCGCATGGGGATTTGGACCAAGACAGCAATGTTTCGACGAGGAAGGTCTAAAGGAGCCGACGATGCGATACTTGTTGCAATAGAAGAGGCACGATCGGGGTGTTCCAGCCCAACAGAGAGAACGGCGAGCTTACGCGTGCCACGGGAAATCTGAACACCGGGAAGAACACGAGGCAAGGGCGCTATTCCGTGGTATGAGGGTTTTCAGACCGAACAACGACTACGTAACCCGTGCGAGAAAGAAGATTGCGGAGGAGAAGAAGAGGAAGATGGAGGAGGAGCAGAGGAAGCGGGACTATGAACGCCTTCAAGGACTATAAGCAAGTCAAGCGGAATTGACAAATCAAATTCCAGCGGCAGTGGAGCAGATCGACTCACTTAGCCAGCAAAGGGGTCTCAAAGAAATGCAGCAGCTAGCGGATGATCCAGCATTGGATAGCACCGCCCCATCCATGCCGAGAAGCAGCGTGGGTTCCGCCCCGGACGACGCAATGCTGGATAGATACCCCGTGGATGACATCACGGATAACACTAACTGCGAGCTACACGTCAAAATGAAGAACATATCCATGAAGGTGGCGGACACCGTTGCTTTTACAAATCCCCCCAAGGCAACCTTCCATTGCAACCCGATTCCAGCGGGCTATGCTCGTGTCTTGGTTGACGAGGTGGTGGACCTATATTCGGAGCTACAGCTTGACATTCCTGGAGGTGACGGCGAGCACTTTCTCGGAGAGGCCAAACATCGTATCATCCTATGGAAAAAGGATTGCATCATCTTTCGAAGGCCACCGACACTGCATTAGCCGACTCCTCGTCGAAGTCCGCCACTGAGTCAGCAGACTCCCGCTCCTGCAAGTCCACCAAGTCCGCAAAGTGTCAGCCACCTCCTCCAAGTCCGCAAAGTGTCAGCCACCTCCTCCTCCAAGTCCGCCACAGCGTGGACGCCCACCTCCTCCAAGTCCGGCACAACCTCAGGCCACTCCTCCACCAAGTCCGGCAAAGTGTCAGCGCCTCCTCCTCCTCCAAGTCCGTCCACAGCGTCGACGTCCACCTCCTCCAAGTCCGGCACAACCTCAGGCCCTCCTCCTCCAAGTCCGCACAGCTTGAGCCACTCCTCGTCCAACTCAGCCCGTCGGCCGTCTCCGCCGCCTCATCAATCGCAGAAGAGACACCCCGCAGCTTTGGTGCGAGCGGCACGAATCGAGGTAGTACAGGAAGTACAAAGCGGAGGCAAGCGATATAAATATGGTCCAAGCCTCACGCCTCTTCCGCGAGTCCTTATGACAGGTCCGAGGAGGAAAACGCAGCCATATCGAAGGCCGGTGGAAGCCCATTTTGCACCAAACCGCAACCGCCGCCAAGGGAGGAAGTGCCTAAGGAAACGATTGACCACTTCATTCGTATGGCTCAACCACCAGCTCCCAAGCATGTTGACACAGACTATGAGCGCCACATCGGAAGTTAAATCGAGCACGTCTTACGAAGGAGGCGAGCTCGGGATCGAGCAAACAACAAGCAGCTGTCGAAAAATGCGGAAAACCATTCCCACTGGGAGAACAGCAGCGCAATCGATCCCTCGCTTGTTGTGCCAACAACACGCGTGATAACGATCTGTACGCCCAATATTATTGTGGGCAAACAGTTTACGTTCGAGGTGGGCAATGTGGTAATAACCAAGGACCATATAATGCAGGCGGAAGTTCTCGACATCACTGTTGGACAACTCCTCGAGATCGAGCCCATGCCTGTGCTTACAGAGGATGAAATAAAATGGAAATATGTCCGGGGCCAACCTTTGGTCAAGCCAGACAAGGTCAAGAACCTCCCTATGAGAATGTATGAATTGCATCAATGGTACATGAACATTACCAAGATTTCTAATCGATTGTCCCTCATGGTGAATGTCAAGGAGGAGCATTACTTCCATGAGAAAGCTCATCCGTTGAGTATTCTGAACTGTTTCAGTTATACAATCAAGACGACTCGACAAATCTATCGCCGTTGCTATTGTTTGTAAGTGATTTCTTTCTGTAATTTAAGTCTGAAGCTAGCTGTAGTGATCCTTTTGATCAATCATTACCTGCAATTATCCTCACTATATTCTTTTCTGTGGTATTATGCAGGATGAAGATGTATGAAATGAGAAAAGGAGGACGCTTTGGCATTGGGTTCATTGACCCAAACACCGTTAATGAATACACATGGAAAATAGATCCACATCATCAAAAGGCCGTAGAGGACAACATGCTAAAGTTGTTGAAGCGCCTCAAATACAATGAAGATATACTACTTCCTTACAACTTCCAGTGAGTCACACTGTCTTGTACTACAAATTCTCTGTTTTTGCCTACTAGCTAGCTACATGTTTTTGCTTACATATGCCCGCTTAATTAAGACATGCAAACGTGTGTGCATGCAGATTTCACTGGATCTTGTGTATCATTAAAGTTGACGCCGGAACAGTTGAAATACTGGACTCACTACTCAAAGCAAATACTGACTATAACATCTTGTTTGGGATAGTCAACAGGTAATTTCAATCATTATTAACTATATATCTCGGCCTATTTAGTTCGTCATTTCATGATATGAACTATTTAATAACCCCTTTATTTATTTTCTTTGTCGGCGGGCAGGGCTTGGGCAAGGTTCATCAGCGTCACGGAAGGCGAATGGAAAAAAAGCTTAAATGGTTTCGACCCAAGGTAAGTAATTAAGTAGTACTAGCTAGCTAGCTAGCTGCCATCTCTTTAATTATAATGCTTGATTAATTATTATCTGATCAAATTACATTCTCGTAAAGGCCCTGCAGCAGGCGCAGGGGACTGATCTATGTGCATTCTGCGTTTGCGAGAACATTCGCATGATGGCGTCCGAAAGGAGCAGATCTTAAAGACAGGAATGGGTACGCTTGTCAGAATACTATTCATAATTTTTACACCATTATCGATATCTAGTCACACAACTAATACACATGCATATTGATCTCCTTCTTAACAGTTCACAGAGGTGCAGGACAAGCTCCTAGAAACGGAGCGTGTAGAAGCACTTCAAGAGGAAATAACGGGATTTTTGCTCGACCAGGTCATAAATCCGAAGGGAGAATACTATTACCCGCTACCGCCCCCATGAAAACCACTTCCAATTGTCATCGTGCTCCGAAGGCACCAATTAGGCTAATGCCACTGGCTCCGAAGGCAACATGCATATGTAGGATAAATTGTATATAGCTACACATGTGTGTATGTGTGAATTAATTAATATGGTGGTTTGTGAGACATTGATGATATATATATATATGCATGATTGGTTCTACTAGAAATTATATATATATATATATATATATATATATATATATATATATATATATATATATATATATATATATATATATATATATATATATATATATATATATATGCATAACGTGTACAATGTGTAGTATCGTAAAATACCAGCAAACGAAAAAGAATTAAAGTGAAAACACAAAATTAAATGAAAAATAAATCATAAAACTAAAAACCCCCCAAACTTTATATTACCGGTTGGTGTTACCAACCGGTACTAAAGGGTCCCTGCCCCCGGAGCTGCCTCGTGCCACGTGGTTGGCCTTTAGCACCGGTTCGTGCTGAACCGGTACTAAGGGGGGGGGGGGCTTTAGTGACCACACTTTAGTGCCGTTTGTGGACCCGGCACTAAAGGGCGTTACGAACCGGTGCTATTGCCCTGTTCCGCACTAGTGTGGGCAACGGCTGGAGATGCTCTAACATAGATATTGTGTGCGCACAAGCCACCACCCTATCGGCCACCTAGCTACAACTCCAATTTACGCACTGCGTGCTGCGTCATTGTTGCCACCCCGGGAAGTCCACGTGCTTTTTTAACACATAGTACAATCTAAGATGCCAACATACACACATACTCATCCTTATAAACGCACGCACGCATGCTCTACCTCATATGAGTATCTTCAAGATACTAAGTCGGCACACCATCTTAAGATAAAGAGTCATTGTTGCCACGCTGGGGATTCCTCGAGTTGACTTGATGCAGCTGAGCGAAGAAGTCCAAAGGAACATATGAAAACTTTGTACTCCTACAATATGATGGTTTACAAATACTTGTACGCTCGACTAAAATGTAAATTATATAAAATCTAGAAAGTTGGAATTCATTTATTTAAATTATAGACTGGATCGGCAGTATATCTGTTATGCTTTAATGAAAGGGGTTTAACCCATTTCAAAATATATATTTAAACCATGCATTTTCATAATAACTTTGATTATCTTTTTATGTTATTTTCTTCACATGACATATAATTTTGGTCGCAAGAAGAAAAATGCATGACATGCATATGATTTGACCAAGTTTTTTGGAGACTTAATACTGTTCTTGGGCGTTGATTGCTCTTTTTTAAGCTAGCCCATGGGGAGGCCTGTGTAACAAGTAGTATCTTCGTATAGGGACTGGATACCGATCAGTCGACTCAAAACCCATTTTGGGCCAGCGATGGTTTTCGGCCGTCCGACGCAGATGCAGCGGTCAGCAACCCTTCCTCAACCTTCAGCCCATCCCACGTCCTTCTCTAACCACCCCACGTACCACAAGCCGAACCGCTGGCTTCCACCACACGCGGCTTGTGGCGTTTCTCGCATCAGTCCGGCCGCCCCGCCTTCCCCTCAGCTGCCGCCCGCCGAAGTGCTTCCGCCGCCCACGGCCATCCCTCTAACCCCGACGGCCTCTAATTCCAACGCCGGCGAACCTGCACCCTGGCACCTCTAAGATAGACAAGGAGGCTGCTGTTCCCCGCCCCCGCTGCACCTCTAAGATAGATGAGGAGGCCACTCCGCTGCGCTGCTCCTTCCTTCCTTTTCTCTGGAGAACTTCTTCTTCTTCCAAAAATTGACTGTCCCTAATTACAAATTCAGGCGACTTACATATTGCTATTGTGCTTTTTATAATATTAAAATATTCCCTTTATCACTAAAATATTGTGTCCACCTAGCCTCGACCCAGCCGACACATGGGTCTGCCATGTAGGACAGCTCTGTCCATATCTTTCTTCGGGAAGGGGTTGTTCAAGTTTTGGAACGAGCTTCTTAAATCCGGTAACTCGTCAAAAGTTTCCCTAAATGAATTAAAAGTTGTAGAGGTGAAACTGACTCTAGAACTTACAATATACAATAGCATGTTTTGGTTTAATGAGTTAGTTTTATCAGAAAGATAAAAGGAACTTTTGTTAGTGATAAACGAAAAATATATTGATAATAATAGAGGGCGTGCTGCAAACCCAGCTAGAATTAGCTCAACCCCAATGACACAATAACTTATGAGAAAACCCCTCAATTATCAGTGCAAGTTGCACAGCCAAGATCTAAAGGAATATGTTTCCCACATGCACGCACACACAAAACAAAAGAAAACACAAAGAAGGCCAGAATGCAGCAGCGTAAACTATTCCACATGAAAAGCCATTAACTTATTCCGTAATCGAGTGGAAAAGAAGAGACACCGCGAATCGGAAGGCGCCACGCCACCGCCCCTCGAGCTGCTTTTCTTTCTAGCGAGAAGGTCAGGTCATCAGGGCCACCGTGTCGCACGTGCAAACAAGCTTATTATTGGCGCCTCCGCCAGCCAGCAGCAACAAAAGAATGGCTGCGTGATCTGCGTGGACCGATCGATGTGCATCAGACCAGAAGAACGTACAACGTACAGCGAAAGCGAGAGGCACTAGCTAGCCGCTCGATCGTTCCATATGATTGGCGGCTCTGCGATGTGCGTGCGTACGTACGTACTCGCAGCAAAAGTGCAAATCGATCGTGCGTAGTAGTACAGTACAATAATATGCATGTACCGGTGGTTGCAATGCACGTACGCTCCTGAGGTCCCGCTTGGATGGCCGTTTTAGCTTTCCGCGTGTATTAAGATACAGTTGTATCTTACCGGCCATCAAAGAAATCCGGCCGGAAAAAATACAGAGCCCCGGAGACACCAATTACTTACAAGTGTATTACGGGTGTAAATGAAAAAACGATTGTTCTGGGTTGCGCCTAAACGACCAACCAAGCGCGTTTTTCCAGCTGGAGGGGAAAACAATTCGGAGCCGTATTTTACGCTGGTTTGGGCCTAAAAAACGGCCATCCAAGCGGGGCCTGAGTGAGTTGCATAATACAGCCCATTGACAAGTCGTTGCTACTACTACTTGCTACTCCCTCCGTTCCCAAATATTTGTTTTTCTAGCCATCTCAAATGGACTACAACATACGGATGTATGTAGACATGTTTTAGAGTGTAGATTCACCATTTCTTTCCGTATGTAGTCGACATTGAAATCTGAGAAAACAATTATTTAGGAACGGAGGGAGTAGGTAGCTTGGGAATTATTAAGATGCATGGCATCATCGATCGATCGATCCATACGTTTGTTTTTGGTGGTCCTGCATGCGTGCGCGCTCTATAGCCTCAGGAAAGGCCCCTTTGGAAGAAAGCCAGCTACAGTAAAGCTTATGATTGATTGCACATCTGAGAAAGCTAGCCATCGAATTCTAGTTTCTTGCACTTGAGTTTCTTTAGTCGCTGAATTACCAGGACCGACGGCTGGAGCACTCCTCCTTATCTGCTCTCTTCTTTACATGCTCGTGTGTCTGTGTGTATTGGTTGCTGTTGGAGAGGGCGACAACGCCGACATGGACGGTAGCTGGATAGCCATGTGGGCTACCAAATGGATGCGGACCAACTCGATCTCGATCGCATATTAATTGGGTCGGTGGTGCGTGCATGCATGCTCTCCTGCACATGGCCTGGCCTGGCCTGGCTACCCCTCTCCACTCGTCTCGTCGAATGATACGCACGCGCGCGCCAATGATGCATCATTTCATACCATGATCCATCTCTGATTGAACGTGGAATGGCAAGGCTTCCACATAGCACGTACACGTACGGCGTCCCAAAATGGAATTGAAGCTGTCCGTACGTGGCATGGCATGCAGCACCAACAAGTTTAAGATGGAGTACGACCATATATATATATATATATATATATATATATATATATATATATATATATAGTGTGCGAATAACTTTGAAAGATGGTCGTTCGATGAAGCCAATCCGACGGTGCTGAGATGGCAAATCCAAGCACTACTGGCCGTTGGATATCATCTATATTCCACCAGATTTTGCCACATGTACAATCTAGAAGACTCCATGGTTGAACTTAAGCATAATTCCCAAACCTCAATACACAAGCACTTCTCCTTTGTTCTTGAATCTTCCGTATCGTAATTGCCTAATTTTTTTACATGAATTGCCATTATTTGTTTTTACTTTATGCTTTACAGCGCACAATTCCATGAATCTTAAAATAGATTAGCTTTTTTATAAAAACTAAATGATTTTGAATGAGATGAACTATAAGAATTAAAGAACATCTACATCATGCATACATGACTCAAAGCTTACATGCTATAATGTGGTATTCATTCATAATTTGATTGCCAAATCTCATGCGTGCAATGCACGTGTACCTTACTAGTATACTTCTGTGCCATCTCACGTCTTTTATCTGTATGGAAATTTAATCCTACTTACTTCCAAGCTAGTACTCCCTCCGTAAGCTAATGTAAAAGCGTTTAGATCAGTACACTACTTTGTTTTTGTCATTCACTCTGACATGTATAACTATATATGGACCTGATATGCTGTCGCAAACGAATAGTACGGATTACCCCACAAGAGATATGGTCAACAAAGCATTTGGCGGGGTTTTCGATCCATCTTGTCACGTTTTTTGTTGATTTGTTTGCCAATACCTCACTTGATTGTCCCGAGTGCAGATATTAGGGAGCCATCGGTCGTCTTGCAGGCTTGTACAGTAGCTAATATTGGCATACATGGCCACACGAGCACTACATTAGTAGTGGCAGTAGTTGATTTGCAGCAGCGCTTCTAGAGCTTGTCGATCTTGTCGGATCAGTGGATCATATATCCATTAATATGTTTGGGGTACGTATATGTGGGTGGGTTATGTGTCCTGATTCCTGATGTTGATTGCTTGCATACATTGTTTTTCTCCTGTTTGAAAGCTTGACGGGGTGTCGTCAGTGCTAACATAAGCAGGATTTCGAATCCCGGGAAACACTACCTGGATCCAAGTACTGCATCAGCATCGATCCTCTGGCGGGATCCCGGGAAACATTCCCATTGCGCGACTATTTTTAGCCCTGAGTACGTAAGGCTGGCAGATGCAGATCGAATACACATTACTCATATTAAATACATTAATCCCATATGCAAAATAATTTATCTGCACTAACTCAATTCACTTAACACGCAACTATATGACAACTCAGCATGCTACCACGCATGACTCACTGACTTTAGTTCTCTCAACATGTAGCTATATCAACTCACCATGTCATCATGCATGAGAAAAAGACCCACCTTAACATGCATCATGCATGCTATTCGTATTCAATAAACATTCTACAACTACAAAATAATCAACTACTCTCTCCGTTCTGAAATATAAGATGTTCTTAAATTGAACTACCAAAACGTCTTATATTTAAAAACAGAGGAAGTGTAATAAATGTATGTGTTATAGTTTCAATTCTTTTATCGGTAATCCAAATAATAAAGTTTATATTAACAAGCCTCATGGAAATAACCGGAATGCATCCCATAGCAACGGACGGGGTATTATCTCTGGCTTGTGTTGTTGCGTTTACAAGAAGGATGCATATGCGGGCCACTGCACTCGCACTCTAGAGCGTGTGCGCCGTGTCTCACACGCTACAACTAATATAGATCGGAGGCAAATCTACGAATCTCACTATACTCCAAGTGAACGCACCTACATGTGTAAATTTGAGCATCAAGGTTTAAATATTCTAGTCAACACAAGACATTAATCAACAATCTTAATTGGTACATAAGTAAACCACTGAATAGTATTTACCTTAAACAAAAACCTAAGGGTCCCCCGAGCAGTAGTAACCTGAATTTGTGCCTATGAAGACTTGAACTAAGGTGGTGAGGTTGTAATCCATTTAAGCGACATTATTGGTTACTACTACTCCCTCTATTTCCAAATATAAGTCTTCTTAAAGATTTCAATGCGGACTACATACGGATATATATATAGGCATACTTTGGAGTGTATATTCACTCATTTTGTTCCGTATATAGTCTGTAGTGAAACCTCTAAAAAGACTTATGTTTAGGAATAGAGAGAGTAGTTGCCAATGGACAAATACCTTTATGGTAAGCTGTCTACATTGGTCAACTCCATACTTGTTCCATGAGCTCCATTGGAAGACATCTTGAACCCCGAAATTCTGGAAGTTACAATGATTCCTGGAAATAAAAGAACTAAAGAAATGGATATTGGGAAATCAAATCAAAAAATATTTCTTCAAACTGAAATTTGATAATCCATGGAAACTAAAAGATCTGAAATGTTTCATAAAAATACGAGAAAACCTAATAGTGGATCTCATAAGTATTCCAAAGTCCAAACGATGAATATCTACAAAGCCATAATTAAACAACTTCATGAATCCCTGATTTTACAATAGTTTAGGGTCCAACTCGTTATTGAGTTCATGGACGAAATACCGAACGGTTCAGTGGTGGAGGAACGAAAGATGGATTATGTTCCTCCAAACGACATTCTGCAGCACACGGTTGCACAGTAGAGTAGTAGATTAGTACGGACAGACACGCGTGGTTAGCAGTCTCAAACTCAAAGGCAGTACAGTACAAGTACGGTGTGGCTCACGGATAGACATGCATGGGCTAGGCTTCAAAAGCCAAACTAGGCATGGAACCTCGGAAAGCAAGAGCACGGCAACAGCAAGTAGGCAAGTATACGAGAGTGGTCATCGACGATCAAAAGCTGTTCTCTGTTCACGTCCGTGCATGCATGCATGCACGCACATGTCCGTAATCGTAGGCACTGTACCACCATGCATCCTCTACGGACCTCTAGCCACGTAGTACGCCCGCATGCATGCATGCATGCACGGTCCGTTTCCCGCGCATGCCCGCACCGCGCGCCAGGGCATGCAGTTACGGCCACGTGCACCCGTGCCATGACCATGCTGCCTGGCTAGCCTTATTAGGTTTGGTACTGCTACCAGCTAGCTAGTGTGGGCGTGTGTACACGTACCGTACGTGTGGAGACGTCGCTAGCATGGCTAGCTAGAGCAACGGGGTGCTTCAGTACACGCGTATAAATTTATTGTATTGTTGATCTGTGTACAGGACTGCACCGCATTGACCATGCATATGCTGCTCCATACGGGCGAATCGAACACTGTGTCCATCGAGGACGACGCATCACGTCATGGGATAAACATACGTATACTGTTGCAAAAACAAAAAGGTATAGGTATACATGTTGCAGGCATGGGTGGGATGGATAATTGTATCATGCAGATTCCCGGCTACGACGTGCTAGCTTCTGGGGACGGCATGCAGCTGTGCTTTTTTTCTTTAACTATGACGCCGCTTTATTGAAATCAAACCATTTGGAATTATTACATTTTTTACAAGAGAATTCAAAACCATGTTAAGGACTTCTTTTAGCCTGTGAGACAACCTCTGGGCCACCATATGGAGGCATTAAAGCATCTACAGCTGGGCGTCCCAAACCCTTCTCATGCATCCGGATGGGCCGCCTTGTCACAGACCGGTCACGTTTTTTTGACCCAGACAACCAGTCGGATGTGGGGTTCCGGCAAACCCTTAAGGTTCGAACTCTGGGGTGCGCCCGAAGTCTTTCCCTCCTATCAATCCACGCCCTAACTCGCTAAGATCTCACCGACGAACTCGACGAACTCGCAGCACAGAAAGACACGAGGTTTATACTGGTTCGGGCCACGTTGTGGTGTAATACCCTACTCCAGTGTGGTGGTGGTGGATTGCCTCTTGGGCTGATGATGAACAGTACAAGGGGAAGAACAACCTCCTGAGGTTGAGGTGTTCTTGTGCTCGTCCAGCTTGTGTGGGTGAGATGCCTCTTGGTGAGTTGGTTTCTACGGTGGTGTCTAGCTCTACTTATATAGGCCATGGTCCTCTTCCCAAATATTGAGCGGGAAGAACAACGGCAGGCGAATTTGAAGGGGGACAACCAGTACAAGCTATCCTGACAAAAGTGGTCTTCGCCTGCGAAAGGGTCTGGTGGTGACGCCGTCTTGGGCTCCACGATGACCTCCGTCTTGCCGTCCTTCTGGTCTTGGTCTCGTTGCACCAATAAGGCAACCTTTGCCTGATGCCTAGGTACTCATCGCCTGCGCTGGCTTCCTTAGCACCAAAGAGGAAACAAGGACGCTGCGCGCGCTGGCGCCCGCCTGGTCTCAATCGTCAAGGCTCACGTCACGAGAGCCTCGTGAGGTTTGCCCCGCCTTGATATCTCCGCTCCTCGTGAGCCGGCCTGGCCAGGCCACTCCTGAGGAGGTCTTGCATCGTCTGCCTCGCGAGGGTCTTGGATGCCTCGTTGATGAAGATGGGCCGTACGGCCCGCTGACTTAGCCACGCCGTGGGCAGCAGCGAGCAAGTCTGGGACCCCGTTCCCGAGGCGCCGACAATAGCCCCCGGGCCCAAGGTGCACTCGGGCTTGGCTTCGCGGCAAAGCCAAGGGTCAAGTACGGAGCACCGCGGGCTCCAAAAGCATGCGGCCTCGGTTGACGCATGGCGGTTGATTGGACGTGGGCGTCTCCACTTCCCCACGCTGCCTCAGCAACTGCTTGACCTGACAAAAGGCTGGTGCAGGCAGCACTTGCCTTCATTACTTCTTCCTCGCCTCGCTCCAGATCCCCTTTCTCGCTCCTCGCCTCCGCTACCTCCAGATCCGTTCCAATCTCATCCTGCATCTGCGATCCATGGCGCCGCGCAAATTCAGGACTTCCTCAGCACCGGCTTGGTATGAGCCGGCCCTTGAAGTGCCCACCGTCATGGAGAAGAGCCTCGCCTCCGTGCGCATGCTGACGGCGGGTGAGAGCAATGAGTGGGGAGAGACCGAGCTCCGGCTTGCTTCCGACGTGCCGGAGCCTGAGGAAAGCACCTTCTTCCCCTTCTTCTCGAGTAGTGTCACCGTCGGGTTGGTTCCTCCCTTCTCCGATTTCTTTTATGAAGTCCTCGACCACTACGAGCTGTAGGCGTTGCATCTCCATCCCAACTCTGTCCTCCGCCTGTCCATCTTCGCCTACTACTGTGAGGCGTACCTGGGCGTGATGCCATCCGTGGCGCTCCTGCACCATTTCTTCTTCCTCCGTGTCAGCGAGGGCACATCTCCGGATGCGCTAATTTCGTCGCATCCGGCAAGGCCAACTCGGTCTCGAGCACCGGGAAGAGGGCCGACAACATTCGATCCAAGTGGGTCATGATGGACGCCAAGCGCGCCGATCCGTGTCTGGTGTTGCCAATGGTGGCGCCCTCTTCCAACGGGGGGTGGCCCAAGGCGGAGCTTGCTGATGATCGGGCATCGTTAGTGTTGGGGTAGATGAGGACCGACTTGAAGCCGGGCAATGCGAAGGCGGCCAAGGTGATGGGGGTCATGCTCCTGAGGGAGTTCTTGACGCTGCGAGTTGCCCCGCTACAGGCGCGCGCGCCCCCTGTGGGAGCTTGAAGAAGAGGGAAATAAGACCCGCTTGAGGCCGGGGGCCCTGCCTGACGATGAATTGGCCGCCGTCCTGCGTCTCATAGTTGGGGACAACCAGGAGTACCCGCCAAGCACCTTCGTTCCCCTGTTCCAATGCAGGGACCGGGAGGAATTCGTGGCCTCCAGGCGGACGTTTGACGCGCGCGGGCTGGTGCCGCCGGCCCTCCCAGGGGTCCCTGCGGCACCGAAGCCGGTGGAGGTGTCCTCTGACGAGTCTCCGCGCCCTTCTTGACGATGCCGAGGCCGGTACCCGCCAGGAAGAGAGGGAACAACCCCTCATCCCGACGAAGGGTAGGTCGTCGCTGGTGCCTCGCGAAGCCGCCTCCATCCCGAATCCTTCTGGGGCTGGCTCCGGCCCTGCCTCCGCACCGCCTGCTGCTGCCGAATCCCGCACGCCTGTTCCTCAGGTCCCAATGCTGTCAGGCTTCAAGCTCCCCAAGCGAAAGTATGTCGTGGTGGATCGGTAAGTGTCTTAAGCTTTGTTTGTGCTTATTATTTCCTGATGCTCGCCATCGGTCGATCAGGCCGGCGCCTTCAGCGAAGAAGAGGAAAGAGGGTACGGCGGCTGTGCCTTCCTCCGCAGAGAAAGGAGGCAGCAACGCCCATACCTCCCCAACCCGGTCGTCCTCGCGAGGCCGAGAGGAACATCGCCGTGTGGAATCAGCCCCATGGCCCCGTTGGCTCCGGAAGTGCCGGCGTCTAGCGCAGTTGAAGAGGTCCCAGCTGCTCCGGAACCCGCTATCTCCCAGGTCCTGGTGACGACGTCGGCTCCTCCCACTGCTGCACCTCAACTCCCTGGTTCTTCTGCTGTTCTGGAATGTGCTCTTTCGGAAATGACCCGGTTGCAGGCAGATCTCCTGGGCGCAGACCCACG
Organism: Aegilops longissima; assembly: GCA_021605205.1. Lineage (NCBI taxonomy): Eukaryota > Viridiplantae > Streptophyta > Magnoliopsida > Poales > Poaceae > Aegilops > Aegilops longissima. The sequence goes on from CM038677.1 coordinate 561,556,776, forward strand.
CCTGGTGGCCGGGCGCCTGGAGCTGGCCTCTGGCTGGCTTCACTCCGACTTGGCGGTTCGTGCGACGCTGAACCAGGCCACTGTGGCTTCCGAGAAGGAGAAGCAGAGAGCCGCCGATGCTGCCGCCGATTATGAGACGATGCTGAAAGACGCCAAGGCTGCCCGTGACCGCTGCCAAGTGCTGGGGGACGAGTTGCAGAGCCTGCGCGACAAGCACGCCGAAGAAGCGCGCGGCCGCCTGGCAAAGGAGGAGGAGGTGAAGGCCTGGGAGGACGCCGTCAAGAAAGGTGATGCTGAGCTGGCGGAGTTGGGGAAGGCGCAGGCCGCCGAGCGCAACCGGTTGGAAGAGTTGGAGCGGAAGGTGGAGGCGAGGGAGGCCGATCTTGACGCCAAGGCGCGAGTCCTGGCCGAAGACCGCGCGGCCTTCGCCGACCTCGAGAAGAGATCTCGCAAGGCACTGAACACGCTCTACGAGCACGGCCTGGAGAAGTCACTGGCCACCGATGAGGACGGCCCCGCCCGGTTGCTTCCTTTCTTGGTGAAGGCGCTCGAGGAAGTTGTTGACGGCGTCGGTCCTATGGCGGAGGCAGAGGCTCGCGTCCTGTCTTCGGCTGCACAGACCCACATTTTCAGCCACTTGTACCTTCGCGACCCTAACGCTTGCCTTGAGGAGCTGCTGGAGCCTGTGGCTGAGGATGAGTGCGAAGCCGCCGCCGCAGCTGTGCAAGGTCAGGTGGAGGCCCTGCTGGGGAAGTTCCGCGGCTTTGCCTCCTCGCCATTGTCTGGCGATGCTGCCGACCCTGCGGCTGGCGGTGCAGGTGAAGGCGTCGCTACCCGGGATGGAGCACCTTCTGCAGGTGACGGCGGTGTCCAGGGGTGACCTACGGCTAGTTTCCTGTTTTGTTACTACACCATGAATCAGGCCTCATGGAGGCGTTTAGACTTTTCATTTGATATTGTGAGGACAATATGTTTGTAATATTTGCTTCGAGATTTATGCGATTTTCTTCCTATCCGCTTTGTGTTCTGCGTCGGCAGAGCCCGGCCCCGCGCATACCTCAACCGCCATTGGGCCGACCAGAGACCAGGACGGACCAAGGAGTGAGGGGCTACGTGACCAGTTAGGCTCCTGAGTCGCGATGCTTAGGGGTTCCCCTTGACGCGCAAACAGCTTTTAGGGAGAGTACGCGAGTATAGATTAATGTTCTACGTCGGCAGAGCCCGGCCCCGCGCATACCTCAACCGCCATTGGGCCGGCTGGAGACCAGGACGGACCAAGGAGTGAGGAGCTACGTGACCAATTAGGCTCCTGAGTCGCGATGCTCAGGAGTCCCCCTTGACGTGCAAACAATTTCCATACCTGCCCTCGCCGAGGCCTCGGGATGGGCGCACGACGCCCAGGTCCGGGAGACCTAGTTGGGTGGCGTGCGCTTGGGCGTGACCCGAGCGCAGCCCCCGTGCCCAGCCCCCTCGTGCGGCTCTCCCGAGGGGAGGCGTTGCGATGAGGCTGGACGCTGATCTCTGGGCTCCCTGAGGTTGGTACGGCCATGGTGGCCGCCCTCAATTGTTTATCACCAGCGCGGAGCATAGTGCTTCCGCTTGTGCACGGGCATAGCCACTCCTCGGCAGTGTCGACGGCCAGCGCGGAGCATGGTGCTTCCACTTGTGTGTGGGATGGGGCCCCCCTCCGGGAGGAGCCCACGGGGCGTGTACAGCCCCGCCCTGACACGTGGCTTGCACGGCAGAGCTGTGAGGTGTATCTGGACACTCGTGAGCCAGCGCGGGACTCACGAGGCCCTACCTCAAGGCGGGTTGCGCCTGGTCTTGAGTCTTGGTGACTGTATGTTCCTGCAAGGCGGTTAGGTGCAAGCACTCTCGTCCTCGTGTCCCGGCTCGAGGCGAGCTCAGCCGCCGGTATGCTGTGTCGCGATGCGTGGTCAAGGCCAGGGGGTGAGGGCTGGAGAGCCAGTAGGAGCTCCTGAGTCGCGATGCTCAGGAGCCTCCCTTTTAACGCGCAAGCGAATTGCACGGGGTGAGTGGACCCGCGGCGGGTGGCGATCGAGCAGGTGATAACCGTAGGCAGGTTAAGCAGGGAAGGCAAATCAGCTTGGGAAAATGCAGGGAGATACATGCCACTGGGTCCGGCCCGAGCGGCTTGGGGATGACGCAGCCCGAGGGGCGCCCCCAGCAAGCTAAGCTAAAGACATAAGCAAAAGGGATACATGTCACAGGGACGGACCCATGCGGCCTGGGAATAATGCAGCCCGAGGGGCGCTCCCAGCTAAACGAGCTTGGAAAGTGTCACCTGGTTCTGTAGACGAAGCAGAGTTGGTGCAGCTGAAGGCATGCGCCGAAGGAATGACTCTTCACGAGCCACCGGGGCCCTGAGCCTCGGGAGGCTCTGGGGGCTCGGGAGGTTCCCTGAAGACTGTCTCCATCTCTTCCAGGACGGCGTGGTACCTGGCCTCCTGAACCGCCAGGACACGCCGCATGTTGCGCCGATAGGATGACGCCACGCTCGGTAAGCCAAAGGGCATGTGAACGTAGCTGTGTGGCGGGCCCTCGCAACGGCCCACACGCGAAGGCCAGAAACGCTCCTGAGATGCGGCCCTGTTGAGCCACAGGGCGTCGATCGACACGCGTGGCCCAGATCCTCGCTGGATGGGGAGCTGCGCCTCGTGGCGGCCGTTGCGCGCATGGCTCTTGCGCGCTTGCGCCTTCTGAGTGGTCTTGGTGATGAACTCCTGAGCGGTGGGCACTCCTTTCCCTATGTTCTCCTGAGGGAAACGTGCCGTGAAGCACGCTCCAAGTGGTGCCCAAGCGCCTCCCTCGTGAGGTTGGCAAGGTCGGAGGCCCTCCAGAAGAGAGCCCCCGAGCCCTGCCCGAGGAGGGCACGGGCGCGCCTTCCTCTGCGATGGAGGAAGGCGCCCCTGGAGCGGGCGCTGATCCTGACGAGGCTCCAGCTGTGGGGCCACCCTCCTGAGGCCCGACACGGCGCAACTTCTTCTTCTTGGGGATGGCCTCCAGAGGGCCCTCACTCCTGCAGTCGGGGTCGTTGGTTGCTGCAACTTGGAAGGCGCGCTCGAGGGAGCACACCGCATCTCTCTCTTCACATGGGACCGTGATGATTCCGCCGCTTCCTGGCATCTTGAGGACGTTGTAGCCATGATGGGTGACTGCCATGAACTTGGCCAGGGCCGGATACCCGAGGATGCCATTGTACGGCAGGCGGATGTGCACGATGTCGAAGTCGATGAGCTCGGTGCGGTAGTTCTTGCGCTCTCTAAAGGTGACGGGCAGGCGGACCTGCCCTATCGGTGTGGTGGAACCGTCGGTCACTCCTGAGAAAGGCTTGGTAGGCTGAAGCTGCTCATATGGCACTTGAAGGACAGGACGTTGAGACCTGCGCCGCCGTCAATGAGGGTCTTAGTAACTTGCACATTCCTGATTACTGGGGAGCATAGCATCGGGAGGGCACCGGCGGTGGCTGCGCACTTGAGCTGATATGCCGAGTTGAAAGTGATGGCGCATTGGGACCACTTGAGCGGGCGTGTGGCCTCGAGCTTGGGGAGCACCGCGTTCACTTCGCGAGCGAAGTGTTTGAAGATGCGCTAAGAGGCTGGGGCTTGCGCGCCGCCCAAGATGCTGGCGATTGCACGCGGCTCCTGGAAGCCCCCAACCCCCTTGTCCTGATGGTGATCGTCATTCCTTCTTGGTGGCAGCAGCGGGGGAAGACCGGCCTTGCCTTGGGGGCGATCCTCATGAGGCTGGTCCCTCCAGGCGCCCTCGCGAGGATGGTCCTGCCAGCGGTCCTCACGAGACCTGTCACGCCACTCTTGGCACAGGCCACAGTCGTCCCAGCGTCCGCCTCCACGTCCTCCTCCACGGCCGTAGCCCCGGTCGCTGCGCTCGGGGCGTCGACCGAAGCGTCCCTCGCAAATGGCTCTGAGCTCTTGACAGTCACTGGTGTTGTGAGTGTTTAGGTTGTGGAAGGCGCAGAACGGTCGGCTATTCTTGGATGACTCGGGCTGATCTTTGCCACGCTTGGTGTCGGGCTCCAGCTAGCACTGCCGCTTCCTTGCGCTTCACGTCCTTGGCCTTGGCCTTCTTCTCTTCTGCTCCCGCAGCTGGCAGCTCGAGGAGGGAAAGGCGCCCCTCCTCAGCTCTCGGGCACTTGGTCGCCAGGTTGAACAGCTCCCGAGATGTGCACAGCTCCTCATGGATAGCGATCTCTTCCTTCATCTTGACGTCACGGACGCCGTCTGAGAGCGCGGAGATGATGGCCTCGTCCATGACCTTGGGGATCTTGAGGCGAGTGTTGTTGAAGCGCTGGATGTACTTCTGGAGGGTCTCTCCTGGTTGTTGCTTGATGCGGTGCAAGTCACCCACGGCCAGCGGGCGGTCGCAAGTGCCCTGGAAGTTGGCAACGAAGCGGTCGCGCATCTCGCCCCAGGAGGATATCGAGCCGTGCTGCAGGTTCAGGAGCCAAGAGCGGGCTCCATCCTTGAGAACCATGGGAAACCAGTTCGCCATGACTTTCTCATCGCCGTTGGCCGCTTCGATGCTCAGCTCGTAGAGCTGCAGGAACTCCGCGGGGTCGGTGGTGCCGTCGTAGCGAGGAGGCAGATCTAGCTTGAACTTGCCTGGCCAGGCGACGCTACGCAGCTCAGGGGTAAAAGCGCGGCAGCCGGCCGTGGTTGCCGGGGCCCGCCTCGGAGGTGGAGCTTGGTCTTGATGAGGTCCGCGCGGCGCCGCTGCGGGCGGCGCGCGGTATTGACGAGGCGGCGCGGGGAGTGCAGGTGCAGCTTTTCGCGGCCGTGGGATTTCTTGGCAGCTTCTCTCTTCGCGCCGTGGGGCCGCGCGCCTTGGCGCCAAGGCGCAGTCTTGGGGCAAAGGTGTTGGAGGCGTGTCATGAGCCACGTCGCCTGTTGCTGGCGGAGGGTGGGGCAGAGAGTGGGACGGTGTCGGGGAGCCCCCCGCACCGCGGACGAGCTCGGCGACGCGATCGAGCCACTCCTCGTAGAGGTCGTCCACCAGGCGGTAGCATAGGAGCTCGTTTGCGGCGAGGAGTGCGGCCCGTGCCTCCATGGGTGCCCAGCGCGCGTGAGACGAAGAACCGGCCGGGGTCAGCGACGGAGTGGCGGTGCGGCCGTCCCTGCCGCACCGATGGATGCAGCGAGGACGCTTGCTGCTCGTTCCCCGCCGGGCCGATGGCGGCGTTGGCGACAAGAGACGGAAAACGATGAGGTGGCCGGACGATGGGAGCCGTCTGAGCAACGTGGGCGGTGAGGGCAGCCCGGTGCTCAGCTCGAGCGCGGCGAGCGTCCGCCATGGAGACGACGAAGCGACGGAGCGACGAATTGATGGAAGGGAAGCTACGGCGCACCCCTACCTGGCGCACCGAATGTTGGATGTGGGGTTCCGGCAAACCCTTAAGGTTTGAACTCTAGGGTGTGCACGAAGTCTTTCCCTCCTACCAATCCACGCCCTAGCTCGCTAAGATCTCACGGACGAACTCGACGAACTTGCAGCACAGAAAGACACGAGGTTTATACTGGTTCGGGCCACCGTTGTGGTGTAATACCCTACTCCAGTGTGGTGGTGGTGGATTGCCTCTTGGGCTGATGATGAACAATACAAGGGGAAGAACAGCCTCGTGAGGTTGAGGTGTTCTTATGCTCGTCCAGCTTGTGTGGGTGAGATGCCTCTTGGTGAGTTGGTCTCTACGATGGTGGCTAGCTCTACTTATATAGTCCCTGGTCCTATTCCCAAATATTGAGCGGGAAGGGAGCCAACAACGGCGGGCGAATTTAAAGGGGGACAACTAGTACAAGCTATCCTGACAAAAGTGGTCTTCGCCTGCGAAAGGCTCTGGTGGTGACACCGACTTGGGCTCCACGATGACCTCCATCCTGCCGTCCTTCTGGTCTTGGTCTCGTTGCACCAATAAGGCAACCTTTGCCCGATGCCTCGGTACTCCTCGCCTGCGCTGGCCTCCTTAGCACCAAAGAGGAAACAAGGACGTTGCGCGCGCTGGCGCCCGCCTGGTCTCGATCGTCATGGCTCATGTCACGAGAGCCTCGTGAGGTTAGCCCCGCCTTGATATCTCCGCTCCTCGTGAGCCGGCCTGGCCAGGCCACTCCTGAGGAGGTCTTGCGTCGTCCGCCTCGCGAGGCTTGGCCCCTCGCGAGGGTCTTGGATGCCTCGTTGATGAAGATGGGCCATACGACCCGCTGACTTAGCCACGCCGTGGGCCGCAGGAAGGCAAGTCTGGGGACCCCCATTCCCAAAACGCCGACACAGCCCCCTGAAACGGGCCTCAAACGCCCGGGCTGACCGGCACTCCTCATATCCAGCCCAAATATGGGGCGGATATGGGGTTGTTCGGGCGCGCCCGCCAGGTTGGACTGACGAAGGGGCCCCATGCGGACTTGCCCGGAAACCCGGCGGTCCGACGGGCGCCTCCCCCGTCGCCGCAGTATGAAAGTCGCATGGCGCCGCTCAGGATCGCCGCCAGAGAGCAAATCTGCCTATTTAACCTGGCCGGAGTCCCGCAACCCTAGCCCATCCACCTCCCCCTCTCCATGTCGCCAATCTGAGCCCATCCACCTCCTCCCTCCCCCGCTCTGGTGCCCTGTACACGCGCCTGTGATCCATCATGGTCTGGAGGAAGATCACCTACTACACAATTTTTGCGCGGAGCGCCACGCCAAGATCCAGCATGAGATCCGGGCGAGACAAGCTGCATGCGCATCCTGCATCTTTGCCGGGCTGCCTCCGGACTCGCCTGAGCTGGAGGAAGCGGAGGAGCGGCCAGGGGAAGTGGAGGAGGAGGACCTAGCTCCGATGGAGGTAGAGGAGGCGGAGCAGCCGGGCTTCAACATGGAGCAGGCAGAGGCGGAGTTCGCCATCGCCCATTCCGACGAGATGGCGGAGTAGCAGGCTATCCTGGAGTCTATCCAGGATGAGGCCTATGTGAAGGCCAATCGGGCGTTCCTCCAGCAGGAGCAGGCGGTGTTCGACGCGCTCTTCTTCGAACTTGACGCGGGGATAGAGGCGGAGGAGGCCCGAGCAGAGCAGCCGGAGCCGCTGGAGGAACCAGAGCTGCAGCTGCCGCCAATCCTGCCGGATCCGGGGGCGGAGATCATCGACATCTTCGACGATGAGTAGCTAGGTGATCGACTTAGTGTTGGGGAACATAGTAATTTCAAAAAAATTCCTACGCACACGCAAGGTCATGGTGATGCATAGCAACGAGAGGGGAGAGTGTTCTCCATGTACCCTCGTAGACAGTAAGCGGAAGCATTATGAAAACGCGGTTAATGTAGTCGTACGTCTTCACGATCCGACCGATCCAAGTACCGAACGCACGGCACCTCCGAGTTCAGCACACGTTCAGCTCGGTGACGTCCCACGAACTCCGATCCAGCAGAGCTTCACGGGAGAGTTCCATCAGCATGATAGCGTGATGACGGCGATGATGTTGCTACCGATGCAGGGCTTCGCCTAAGCACCGCTACGATATGACCGAGGTGGATTAGGGTGGAGGGGGGCACCGCACACGGCTAAAAGATCAACTGATCAACTTGTGTGTCTGTGGGGTGCCCCCTCCCCCGTATATAAAGGAGTGGAGGAGGGGGAGGGCCGGCCCTCTCTAGGCGCGCCATAGGGGAGTCCTACTCCCACCGGGAGTAGGATTCCCCCTGTCGGTGTCAAAACCGGCGGATCTCGGGTAGGGGGGTCCCGATCGTGCGTCAAGGCTGATGGTAACAGAAGCAAGGGACACGAGATGTTTACCCAGTGTTCGGGCCCTCTCGATGGAGGTAAAACCCTACTTCCTGCTTGATTAATATTGATGATATGGGTAGTACAAGAGTAGATCTACCACGAGATCATAGAGGCTAAACCCTAAGAGCTAGCCTATGATGGTATGATTGTAATTGTAATCGGCCTTCTAAGGACCAACCTCTCCGGTTTATATAGACACCGGAGAGGGCTAGGGTTTACATGGAGTCGGTTACAAGGAAGGAAATATAATATCCGAATCGCCAAGCTTGCCTTCCACGCCAAGGATAGTTCCATCCAGACACGGGCCGAAGTCTTGAGTCTTGTATCTTCATGCTTCAATAGTCTGGACGTTGTACACAGTCTGGCAGTCCGGATACCCCCTAATCCAGGACTCCCTCAGTAGCCCCTGAACTAGGCTTCAATGACGATGAGTCCGACGCGCAGTCTTGTCTTCGGCATTGCAGGGCGGGTTCCTCCTCCAAATACTCCAAGGTAATTATCGAACACGGAGACCGTGTCCAGATCTGCAAGATAATCTTCACGTAGCATAAACCCAATCCGCTGGCAATCTTCGGGCATCGTGCCCTTGCATCGTGGCCTGGTCCAACGTGGACTGGCGTTTCTTACCCCATGACGACTCGCGTTACGAGACGGTTTTATTGGCACGTCCCGTCGGGGCAGAGATCGTGTTCCACTTATTACGGGATTTTTCCATCAATATGGGCGCACGCAACCCCACGACGGCCGTTGGTATAACTCCTGTGTTTTTAGACAAGCCTCAAACGGCCACTCCAGGGACTCTTGATATTCATCCCCTTTATAAAAAGGGGTCGAGGCCTATGCCTCTTTTCCACCTTCCTCGCGCCTTCTTGTACCTCGAGTTCTAACACCCGAAACCTAAGCTTCAACACCCCAGATCTGCCAATATGTCCGGATCCGTTCCTCAAGGCCAATGGGTGGCCTCCTCGATCCAAGAGGACGACATTGCGAAGCTTAGGGAGGTCGGATACCTGACCGCCGACATCCAACACAGGCTTCCTGCATCTGGGCAGGTCATCCCCACACCGGAGCCTAATGAGTGCGTCGTTTTTGTCCCGCACTTCCTCCGCGGCTTGGGCTTCACCCTCGATCCCTTTCCGAGGGGGCTCATGTTCTATTATGAGTTGGATTTCACGATCTGGCTCTAGACGCTATCCTCCACATCTCGTCGTTCATTATAGTGTGCGAGGCCTTCCTCCACGTCACCCCACACTTCGGCTTATGGCTCAAGACCTTCAATGTGAAGCCGAAGATGATCGAGGGGCGACACGCGGAATGCGGAGGTGCTGTAATAAGCTGGAACGCTGATGCCCCATGGCCAGAGGGTTCTTTCCCAGAAATATCCGACATATGGCAACGGAGGTGGTTTTATGTCACAGCTCCCCGAGGCACAAAGTGGGTGGCTGCTCCCGAGTTCCGCTCGGGCCCTCAGTCGCAACTAGCGTCTTGGACCGACGTAGGACGGAATTGGGGGCCCGCTGGTGATATACCAGTGCTACAGAATCGCATCCGAGAGCTTCTTGAGAGGGACATTAACCTCGTTAGCATAATGCAAGTGATGTTAATCCGACGGATGTTGCCGTGCCAACGCCGGCCTCTCCGGATGTGGGAGTTCAATCCGGAGGGTCCGCGGACTATCAAGCACTTCTTCGGCTTGAATCTCGAAGAGATGTGCAAATTATTCTTCGGATGGAAAGTACTGTGTCCGGATATTACCGAGGATGCGGGCCTAAGCTGCGATCGCCTAGATACTCAAGTAAGTAGCCCTGATACCGGACGCCCTGTTTTGTATTTGTCATGATTGTTTATTCTGAAAACCATCCGCGTCCAAGAATGGCTCAGCAAGACGGACAGAATCAGGTGTCCGGCGCCACTTCCCGAAGGCTCGCCTGGTCCCACCATGGCCAAGATGGTTGATCGTGTACTCAGGAGAATGCCCTCAGGGAAAGACAAGGGGAAGAACGAAGAAACCGAACTCCACACATTGCGCATCCGAACCGGGGGAATTGTTGTCTCCCCTAAGGAGGATAATCGGGAAGAGGGCCGCCTCCGAAGACTCGGAGACGAAGATGCCCAAATCAGCGAAAAAGATATCACCAGGGGGCTCTGCGCCGACGGGCACCCTCACCGCATCCTGCCAACCAACGGGCCAGCCCTCCATCGAGCTGTAAGTCAATTTTTGATTCGAAGGTACTACGTTTCTCCTAGATCAATAACCAGGATTCGTCTTTCGCAGTCCGGCTAGCATCCCTTCTCAACAGAGTTCGTCTTCGGGGGATCTCCCTCCGGAGATGATGGAGAGCGAGACCCCACCCACCTCTCCGGCTCATGAAGCGGGCAACGCCGAGGTGTCGTCACGGAGGAGTCCGGATCTGCCGAAGCCGGAAGCCAACGCGTCAGCCGCCCTGAGCTCGGAGCGTTTGGCTCCCGCGAGGGGCGATGGGAAGGGTCCGGCGCAGTTCGATGTCCGGCCGGACGTACTGACGGGCCTACTGGAGCGAGTTGCGCTCTCGGAGGAGCACCGCTCATTAATGAGCGCAGTGCTCAGGAAGATTTCCTCCGCTACAAGCGGTTTGAATGAAGCATTTACAAGTCTGCTCAGAGGCTTTGAGGTATGTAGTGAAGAATACACTGTTTTTGGCTGTGAGGCACGCGTTAGGTGTGCTCTATATAGATAGTAGCCCCTGAGACTCTGGTTGCCCGCCCTAGGCGGCAAACGGGGGATCATAAATCAATGATTGCGCTGTAAATATGTGCAGGTACCTGTGAGTCCGGCCACCGACCAGTCCGTGGAAGTTTCCAAACTGACCATGCAGATTCGTTCGATTGATGCCGATATCACGCTGGTGAACGAGCAGCTGGACAAATCACAAGGTATGTGTTCTGCCTTCCTTTGTATAGGAAAATATGGAGGCAACATGATATTAATGTAATATGTTCGGACTGCAGATGGTGCTGCTGCCGTGGAGGCCCTGAGGGCAGAACTTGTCCAAGCCAAGGAACAAGCTCGGGTTAGCAATGCGGCTGCCCTAAAGGCGGCCGAAGAATTGAGAGCCGAATAGGCTGCTCATCGCCGAAGCAAGGAAAAGATAGCCGAAATGGCTGTGGAGTTAAAAAATGCCGCTGATCGGTATGAGCTCCTTGAAAAGGAGCATAAGGAAAGTTTGGCCGAGTTGGACAAGGCGCGTAATGCCACCAAGGAAATACGTACCACGCTCAGGGGTGCGTGGGAGGAGCTTCAACAGGCCGGCAAAATCACGACTGGAGGCTCCTACTTGCTACAGACGAAGTTTTTCGATCCGAAGTACGCTCCCCTGGATGGGCGCTGGAGTCCTGCGGACGCGTATGCAGATTTGGCGAAGAGTACAGCTGATGCTGCCAAGTTCTTCGAGGATCAGGGTGATAAGGAAGTGGAGAAGCTTTTCTGGTCGCAATTCAATGCTCCCACTCGCCCGCTGCCATTAAGTGACAAGATGGCTGCTGTAGCGGAGCTTCACAGGCTGTCCGGTCTTGCAATGCGGTCTGTGATAGACCATCTTTGGCCGAAAGGGCCTAAGCCGGACAGTTACTTTGGCTTGGTGCAGCAATTCCTTGAGGCCGTGCCTTGGATCGACGCCATTAGGAGGTCGGCGTGCATAGAGGGTGCACGGATGGCTCTTGCCCGCGTTAAAGCCTATTGGACGGATATGGAGGCCAATATTATAGCGACCCAAGATCCGGCGGGGGGCCAATATCCGGCCGAGCACTACTTGGCGCAGGTCACAGAAGGTGCCCGCCTAATAGAGGCGCAGTGCTCGAAGAATGTCTTATTCGAGTGATGAATCGAATCATTGTAAGAACAACGTTATTTTGGTTATAAGGCTTATATTTATACTTTTTGCCCGAAAGTATTGTTGTGTCCCCTATATATGTTTACATATATATATATATATATATATATATATATATATATATATATATATATATATATATATATATATATATATATATATATATATGAATGTGTAATCCGAAAGATAGCAGTCGTTGGCTTCAGCCCCCACGCAGACAATGCAGGGGTGTTCGCCAAAAATGTGCTTAATCACACTTGATCCAACATCCTGGTCCATTACGGAGGTGATCGCACGTCGAGCTAGGCAACCAGACTATATAGCTGTAACACTTTCGCTTAGCCATGGGAATCTAATGTTGGGGCTACTATGTAGCCGCTGGTACCTTCGCGTGTATCCGAATACGGGCGTGTGTGTACATGACTGGGAAACGGTCCTTCGTTAATGCGGAGGGATCCTAAAGATTCCGATAAGTCTTGAGTGGTTGAACAGTCTCTCATTGTATCATGACAGTCAGTTTTCGGCTTTCTCTACTGAGGTGCTCGTCTGGAATAACCAGGGCACAATCGCAACAGTTCTCCTTTGGCCACCTTAGCCGATAATAACAGAACATAAGGCGACAAACCCAGGAGCCGGGCAAACCCAACATTTGACCAAAGACATGATTCGGAGCTGATGCATAGAAGGCCAAACTCGTGACGCAGAACACTCCCGAAGGTATTCGGACTTTATAACCGATGATGAGCTCAAGAATGCCCATTCATTATAAACCCTGCGTTTCCAGGTACGAGCATTAATCTGTCGTGGCGAAATGCCAAAAAACGGCAGTATCCTCTGTGGATATGGAACCCATGGGATAGTTAAATAACAAGAGGCACTAGAAAAGGTTTACACAGGGGCTTAATCTAAAAAGTAACTTATTGAACGGGGCCCTGCTGCACGTCTGCGCCTTTGTCTCCATTGTGCCGTATCCTGGAAGGGTATAGCACGAACGTTGTCTGTGGAAAAAGGAAAACTCGTAGAAGAGTACCACGTAAGTATGCGATGGATAATAAAAGTGTAATATGTTGGCCTGCCCATAAGGTTGGGCCAACTGTGGGACTGTGCTAAGTATTTATAGCCCCTGGTGTCCACTATGGGATTACACATACGGTGCCCTGATTCAATTTTATCCGGGTGACCGGACTCGTCTAGCCGAGTCTGTGGTCTTTAATGACCAGTCATGTTTCTGATGTTGGAGGCCGCTTATAGTCCGGCCGCGAGGGCCGTCGCGTGTTCCTCTGCGCTTGACGAGCGCTCTGTTATTCCGCTAACGGTGATGACGCCACGTGGACCGAGCATCTTGAGTGTAAGGTAGCCATAGGGCGGTATGCGTTGAAGCGGGCGAAGGCCGTTCTTCCGAGTAATGCATGATAGTTGCTTTGAAAGGGTGCGATGATGAAGAGTAGCTCCTCGCTTCTGGAGTTGCCTGGAGAGCCGAATGTTACCTCCAGTACGACGGAGCCCCTGCTGTGGGTTTTAACGCCAGGTATCACCCCTTCAAAGGTGGTGTTGCTTTGGTTGATTCTGGATGGGTCTATCCCCATCCTGCGGACAGTGTCCTCATATATTAAATTGAGACTGCTGCCGCCGTCCATAAGGACGTGGGTGAGATGGTATCCGTCAATTGTTGGGTCAAGCACCAAGGCCTCTAATCCGCCGCGCCGAATACTAGTGTGGCCATCCAAGTGATCGAAAGTGATCGGATAGGGCATCCAATAGTTGGGTGTGGAAATAATGTACACTGTATCGCACGCGTCTTTATGCGCACGTTCATGCGTTCTCATGGGTGGGCGAGTCGCGTGGATCATGTTCACTGTTTTAGCCTCTGGTGGGAATTTTTTCTGTCCCTCAGTGTTCGGCTGGCGAGGTTCATCCTCGTCTTCACTTGGTGTTTCCCTTCCCTTGTGTTCGGCATTTAATTTGCCGGCCTGCTTGAAGACCCAGCACTCTCTGCGCGTGTGGTTTGCAGGTTTGTCAGGGGTGCCATGAATTTGGCATAGTCTGTCTAGGACTCTATTCAGACCGGACGGTCCCTCTTTGCTGCCTTTAGATGGCTTATTTTGTTGATTAGGTCGAGAGCCCCTGAATCCGGCATTAACCATCATGTTATCCGGGCTCTCTTCCTTGTTTTGGCGTTTGTTTTTATGACGCCGTGGCTTCCCATTGCCATCCCTTATTTCGGATGTGTTGGGGTCGCTGGTGCCTTTACGGGCTAGCCAGCTATCTTCTCCCGCGCAAAAGTGGGTCATAAGGCTTGTTAGGGCTGCCATTGTCCATGGCTTTTCTTGCCCGAGGTGTCTTGGCGAGCCACTCGTCACGGATGTTGTGTTTGAATGCCGCTAAGGCTTCGGCATCCGGACAGTCAACAATTTGATTCTTCTTAGTGAGGAATCTGTTACAAAACTTGCGGGCGGATTCTCTGGGTTGTTGGACTATGTGACTTAAGTCGTCAGCATCCGGAGGCCGGACATAGGTCCCTTGAAAATTGGCCCTGAAAGCGTCCTCGAGTTCCTCCCAGCTCCCAATTGAATTTCCGGGGAGGCTTTTCAACCAGTGCAGAGCTGGTCCCTTCAATTTGAGGGGGAGGTATTTGATGGCGTGAAGATCGTCCCCACGAGCCATATGTTTGTGCAGGATGAAGTCCTCGATCCGCACCCCCGGTCATCGTTCCGTCAGATGCCTCTATGTTCACAGGTTTAAAGCCCTGTGGAAATTCATGGTCCAGTACTTCATCGGTAAAGCACAGGAGGTGAGCAGCCCCTCTGTATCTGGACGTGCTGTGGCATGCCGTCGGCTGTTGTTGTGTCCGGTGTTTATTCCGGACTGGTATTCAATTGGCTTAATCGTTTTGGTGACCATAGTCCCTCGCCGGGGTGCGTCCTTTGGATCCATAAATGGACCTGGCCGCGCTGGCTTTCTTATTCAGGTGTTCATGTGGATCGTACGCGGCGTCGGTGGCCGCTTTTTTGCGGTTATGAAGTGGTGCAGCTTCGTCGTCGAATTCTGGCAGTAGCTTGCATTTTGGATAGCTCTTTGTATGGCGATCATCGCCGTATCTTTCTTCAGTGTCTAGCACTTTGTTCCATCTACGGTTGAGCGTTTCCTGCGCGGCTTTGAGCCATTGCTTCTCCTTCTTTAGACTTCTTGCGGTGGCCATAAGCTTTCTGTGGAGGTTATCCGCGTGTTCTTTCGGGATTGCATCATTATCTGGACTGTTTTCCTGTGCTGGTTCGGTCTGATGACCTCGTCCGTTGGGATCATTGTCTTCGGGCGTCTGCTCCGAACTATGTTCAGGGTGACCTGGTTCGTCCTGCTCCATCGTTGGGTCCGTATGGTCGTTGTCGCCTTCGGAGTTGATTGTAGTATCGATCCCTCTGGTTCTCTTGTTGCTATTTTTACTGTTGCTGGACTTAGAACTGCGTCTGCGCCGTCGCTTTGGCTTTTGTCCGGGGGTTTTATCGTCCGGATTGTCGCCTTTGTCCTCTTTGGGCGTATCCACCATGTATATGTCGTGTGACGAGGGGGAAGTCCGGCGCCCCATAGATTCCGAATTTTCTCCTGCATCATCGTCCATACCGTTGATGTCTTCGGAGTCGAAGTCAGGCACGTCGGTTAAAAATCGACCGTGGCTATGAAGTGGGTCGTGGTGGGCAATGAATTTCTTCATCGCCTGCTTCCCACTCGAACCGGACATAGTTTGGCCCAGAATTTTCTGTCAAAGAGAGAGTTTATAATAAGTCCAGCATGTCGCCAAAGGGCGAGTGCTGAAAGATATCCGCAGCGGTGAACTTCATTACCGGAGCCCAACCTGGATCGACTGGCTCGGGAGTGCGCGGACCGGAACCATCATCCGGATACGAATCCGGGGGTCCGTAGTCACATGCCACCACAGAGGTAAGGCCCGTGTTCGGCTCCAACGCCGATGAATGCGTGACCTGCGGGGCAGGGTCCAGCCCTC
The DNA here is from genome assembly GCA_021605205.1 of Aegilops longissima. Classification (NCBI taxonomy): domain Eukaryota; kingdom Viridiplantae; phylum Streptophyta; class Magnoliopsida; order Poales; family Poaceae; genus Aegilops; species Aegilops longissima. The sequence continues at coordinate 561,572,433 of CM038677.1, forward strand.
CGTCCTCAGGCAACGCAGCCTGCTCCAGATTTAGGTCCGAGGCTACTGCGGGGGTGATACCCCGAGCTTTATCCGACAGCAGGTCTAAGCCGTGCTCGTCATGACTGTCTGGCGCACGGCTTAGTCCTGCTGTCCAATTCGGACTAGGGGGGAGGGGGCGCGCGGCCTGCCCTGGCCACCCCTCCTCATCTCCACTAAGGCCCATAAGGCCCATTATACTCCTCGGGGGGTTCCGGTAACCCCCCGCTACTCCGGTATTTGTCCGAACTTGCCCGAACCTTTCCGAAGTCCAAACATAGTCGTCCAATATATCGATCTTTATGTCTCAACCATTTCGAGACTCCTCATCATGTCCGTGATCATACCCGGGACTCTGAACTACCTTTGGTACATCAAAACACAAAAACTCATAATACCAATCGTCACAGAACTTTAAGCGTGCGGACCCTACGGGTTCGAGAACTATGTAGACATGACCGAGACATGTCTCCGGTCAATAACCAATAGCGGAACCTGGATGCTCATATTGGTTCCTACATATTCTACGAAGATCTTTATCGGTCAAACCGCATAACAACATACGTTGTTCCCTTTGTCATCGGTATGTTACTTGCCCAAGATTCAATCGTCGGTATCTCAATACCTAGCTCAATCTCGTTACCGGCAAGTCTCTTTACTCATTCCGTAATACATCATCCCGCAACTAACTCATTAGTTGCTTGCAAGGCTTATAGTGATGTGCATTACCGAGAGGGCCCAGAGATACCTCTCCGACAATCGGAGTGACAAATACTAATCTCGATCTACGCCAACTCAACAAGTACCATCGGAGACACCTGTAGAGCACCTTTATAATAACCCAGTTACATTGTGACGTTTGGTAGCACACAAAGTGTTCCTCCGATTATCGGGAGTTGCATAATCTCATAGTCATAGGAACACTTTATTATGGCCTCTAGGACATATTTTCTTCACGTAGTACCTAAGTTATTTTGTTTTCTTGTCTTTATATGGATTTAAGAATCTAGTATGAGATGTCTGGATGCAACAAGTGAAATTTAGGTATTCCCGGTCACTTCCCGCGGACGCGCCCAGGCGCGTCCGCGGATGTTTAAGCGGTCATATTTGATATATCCGGCTGTAGACGCTCTTAGCCAAAAACGGAACGATCCTCTACAACCTAGGGATGGCACCCATGACACCTCAAAGAAAAAAAAATAGGTATTGGTGCCCAGGTGAATCCAGACCGTTAATCACGCTCTGACCCAGAGGTCAGAGTGAATCAATCGGACTGAAATGTTGCCTCCTTATTGGTAAATGATGCATCTCTACAGCCGTACACAACAGATCATGTTCAGTTAAGTTAAACTCATTGACCCAATAAGAAGAAGATAGTTGGAACAACCAAGTCTAGCTAGCTTGTTCGTCTGCCGCCACATTAGCAATTCTTGATTGTTCGCAGTATCCAGTTTCAACTTTCAAACCATAATTTATATTTTGAACCAAAATTACTTCACGCACAATGAAATATCGTCCAATTTTCATACCATGCGACAATGAATTGTGAGGATGCTTCTTATTTCCTCTGTTTTATTTACTCTACATATTAGATTTGTCTAAAGTCAAATTTTATAAACTTTGACAAAATTTATAGAAGAAACATATTAGTAACATATACATTGCCAAATCAATATCATTAGATTCATCATTGAATATATGTTCACATCATATAGATCTATTATCGTAAATGTTAATACTATTTTCAATAAACTTTGCCGAACATTATAGTGTTTGACTTTGGGCAATGCTAATATGGTGAAAAACGACAAAATTGGCCCTTTGGGCAAAGTTTTAGCACAAAATGAATCCGTTTTGGGTTTTTTCTTTCACAAAATGGCCCTTTTGCATGACGCCCGCACCTCGGGCGCCATGCTAGACCACATAACGCCCTGGTCAACGGTGCTGACCTGCCATGTCGACGATGGCTGGGCCCATCTATTGTCGCATGACGCCCCAGGCGGGGGCGCTATGTTGCCCTGGTCCGGGGCGCCATGCCCCTTCGTAAAAATCCCCTGGTCCAGCATGAGAAGGGCTCATACTCGAGCCAGAGGGCTCTGTTCTGTTCGTGGCTTCTCTCACCCCCCTCGGTCTCCCCTCTCTTCTCCCCTCCAAATTCCTGGCGTAGAAGTGTAGATCGAAGGGGGAAATTGGTGGATCTTCTTCCCCTCCCAGTCCTCAAGGTATTCCCCTAACTTTCCCCTCTTTTATAGGTTATTTCTTTGCATTGACCCCATGTGTAGAAACCCTAGTTCATCCCTTTTTCAAAATTTGTTGATATTTTCACTTGTCTTAAAAATGTATAGGTAGGGATTTGTATGGTATGATTTGGATTTGGTACCTGTAGTTGGTTTTTGACACGGATCAATTGACGGTGATCATCCTTTACATTAGCATCATCAATATTCTTGCCACTACATCGGTGTTGAAACACGGAATTTGTAATCTTCCATTGTGGCCCGCCTTTGGCACATCTTGCACGGATAACCCAAGGGCAATGCTTCTTGTGTTCTTCACATTTGACCACATAACGCAATTTGGAGTTTGACTTGTCCACAAAGAAACTTAAACGCGTAGTCCTTGGCCCATATTTGAAATACTACCAAGCTTTCAAAATTGTTCCTTCACTAACACCATACACACTTACCCCGATATCTCACTTTGAAGTTAACCTTGATGCAAGAATTTTACTTGTGCCACCATCAACAATCACCTTATCGGCTAGGCTTAGATCAGTGAACAATGATGTCTCGTGAACTCGAACCATTACCTTCTTGAAAGCATTGGCTTCTTTAGCCGTCAAACCATCCTCATCCATTTCTTCATCCGGGCCTTCGTCCTCAGAGTCCCCCGCATAGGACCTATTTTATGGAATGCCATGGTCCATGTCCTCTTCCATGCAATTTGCCTCCACATCTCCAACATAAATGGTCACGATGATAAGCCTCCGATTCATCACCCTCAAACTCATCACCATCCATGTGCAAGTCTTGATTATCAAGTTGGTCATTCCCGATGGGGCTCAAAGGTTGGGTCATTGGAGGTTGGCTCACTCTTGTGTCATACACATCCGGATTAACATGTGGTGAATCTCGAACCGGGCTTCTAACATCACATGAAGATGAACACCGATTCAAATCAATGTGCTACTGAGAATGAACAACCTTTGTGGCAAATAACTCAAATGATTTTTCTTGTGAGGCCAACACACTCTCCTTATATGCTTCCCAATGAAACTCAGAGTCAAGAGGCATTATGTTCCAACGAATATGTTGCCCATACCCAACATTGTATCTTCCGATTAAGTCTGCTCCATCGGTTTCTTCCATCCAGTTCAACTTTCTTCGAAACTCAACCACAAACTCCTCAAGGCTAGGATTTGTCGGAAACACCATCACTACCGACTTCTTCTTCGGGTCACCATACTCCTCGTCTCCCTTCTCAAAGGATACAAAGTCCATATGATGCACATTCACAGTTCTCACCATCTACAATCATAAACACCGAAATGCATCAACGAAAATTGCAAAATTGGATGACCTAGGGTTTCCTCAAATCGCCACAATGCCGATATTTCAAAGAACAAAAAGATGAGGAATGAGGGAGAATACCTTGACGGGTCGAAGGGGAGGATAAATCACCGATTTAGAGCTCCAATCCACAAATTTTTATGGGCATTAGAGAGGGGCATGAGTGGGTCCGCTGGGGTGGAGAAGCAGGAAAAGAGAGGGTTTGGGCGGGGGGGGGGGGGGGGGTATTGGGGAACGCAGTATTTCAAAAAATTTACATACGATCATGCAAGATCTATATAGGAGATGCTTAGCAACGAGCAGGGAGATTGTGTCCACTTAACCTCGTAGACCGAAAGCGGAAGCGTTTTAGTAACGCGGTTGATGTAGTCGAATGTCTTTCGCGATCCAACCAATCCAAGTACCGAACGTATGCACCTCCGCGTTCAGCACACGTTCAGCTCGATGACATCCCTCGGGCTCTTGATCCAGTTGAGGACGAGGGACAGTTCCGTCAGCATGACGGCGTGGCGACGGTGATGAAGTTACCAGTGCAGGGCTTCGCCTAAGAACTACGACGATATGACCGACGTGTGTAACTGTGGAGGGGGGAACCGCACACGGTTAAGAGAAACTTGTGTGTCTTTGGGTGCCCCTCCCACGTATATAAAGGAGGGGAGGAGGAGGAGGCCTGCCAAGGGGGGCGCGTGCCATGGGGAGTCCAGCTAGGATTCCCAATCCTAGTTGGAGTCCCCTTCCTTCCAAGAGAGGGAGAGAGAGGGAAGGAGGAAGAGGGGAGAAGGAAAGAGGGGGCGCCGCCCCCCTTCGTAGTCCAATTCGGATTGGCCATGGGGGGGCGCGGCCTCCCTTGTGGCCCTCCTTTCCTTTCCACTAAGGCCCATGAAGGCCCATGAACTTCCCGGGAGGTCCGGTAACCCCACGGTACTCCGAAACTTATCCGAAACGACACAAACTATTCCGGTGTCCGAATGTAACCTTCCAATATATGAATCTTTACCTCTCGACCATTTCAAGACTCCTCGTCATGTCCGTGATCTCATCTGGGACTCCGAACAAACTTCGGTCATCAAATCACATAACTCATAATACAAATCATCATCGAACGTTAAGCATGCGGACCCTACGGGTTCGAGAACTATGTAGACATGACCAAGACACATCTCCGGTTAATAACCAATAGCGGAACATGGATGCTCATATTGGCTCCTACATATTCTACGAAGATCTTTATCGGTCAAAACGCATAACAACATACGTTGTTCCCGTTGTCATCGGTATGTTACTTGCCCGAGATTCGATCGTCGGTATCATCATACCCAGTTCAATCTCGTTACCGGCAAGTATCTTTACTCGTTCTATAATGCATAATCCCGCAACTAACTCATTAGTCACATTGCTTGCAAGGCTTATAGTGATGAGCATTACGGAGAGGCCCCAGAGATACCTCTCCAAAACACGGAGTGACAAATCCTAATCTCGATCTATGACAACTCAACAAACACCATCAGAGACACCTGTAGAGCATCTTTATAATCACCCATTTACGTTGTGACGTTTGATAGCACACAAGGTGTTCCTCCGGTATTCGGGAGTTGCATAATCTCATAGTCAGAGGAACATGTATAAGTCATGAAGAAAGCAATAGCAATAAAACTAAATGATCATTATGCTAAGCTAACGGATGGGTCTTGTCCATCACATCATTCTCTAATGATGTGATCCCATTCATCAAATGACAACACATGTCTATGGTTAGGAAACTTAACCATCTTTGATTAATGAGCTAGTCAAGTAGAGGCATACTAGGGAAACTCTGTTTGTCTATGTATTCACACCTGTACTAAGTTTCCGGTTAATACAATTCTAGCATGAATAATAAACATTTATCATGATATAAGGAAATATAAATAACAACTATATTATTGCCACTAGGGCATATTCCCTTCAGTCTCCCACTTGCACTAGAGTCAATAATCTAGATTACATAGTAATGATTCTAACACCCATGGAGTCTAGGTGATGATCATGTTTTGCTCATGGAAGAGGCTTAGTCAACGGATCTGCAGTATTCAGATCCGTATGTATTTTGCAAACTTCTATGTCTCCCTCCTTGACTAGATCGTGGATGGAATTGAAGCTTCTCTTGATGTGCTTGGTTCTCTTGTGAAATCTGGATTCCTTCGCCGAGGCTATTTCTCCAGTATTGTCACAAAATATTTTCATTGGACCCGATACACTAGGTATTACACCTAGATCGGATATGAACTCCTTCATCCAGACTCCTTCATTTGCTGCTTCCGAAGCAGCTATGTACTGCGCTTCACACGTAGATCCCGCCACGACGCTCTTCTTGGAACTGCACCAACTGACAGCTCCACCATTCAATATAAATACCTATCCGGTTTGTGACTTAGACTCATCCGGATCAGAGTCAAAGCTTGCATCAACGTAACCATTTACGACGAGCTCTTTGTCACCTCCATAAACGAGAAACATATCCTTAGTCCTTTTTAGGTATTTCAGGATGTTCTTGACCGTTGACCAGTGATCCACCCCTGGATTACTTTGGTACCTCCCTGCTAAACTAATAGCAAGGCACACATCAGGTCTGGTACACAGCATTGCATACATGATAGAACCTATGGTTGAGGCATAGGGAATGACTTTCATTTTCTCTCTATCTTCTGCAGTGGTCGGGCATTGAGTCTGACTCAACTTCACACCTTGTAACACGGGCAAGAACCCTTTCTTTGACTTATCCATTTTGAACTTCTTCAAAACTTTATCAAGGTATGTACTTTGTGAAAGTCCAATTAAGCGTCTTGATCTATCTCTATAGATCTTGATGCCCAATATATAAGCAGCTTCACCGAGGCCTTTCATTGAAAAATTCTTATTCAAGTATCCTTTTATTCTATTCAGAAATTCAGTATCATTTTTGATTAACAATATGTCATCCACATATAATATCAGAAATGCTACAGAGCTCCCACTCACTTTCTTGTAAATACAGGCTTCTCCAAAAGTCTGTATAAAACCATATGCTTTGATCACACTATCAAAGTGTCTATTCCAACTCCGAGAGGCTTGCACCAGTCCATAAATGGATCGCTGGAGCTTGCACACTTTGTTAGCACCTTTTGGATCGACAAAACCTTCTGGTTGCATCATATACAAATCTTCTTTCAGGTATCCATTAAGGAATGCAGTTTTGACATCCATTTGCCAAATTTCATAATCATAAAATACGGCAATTGCTAACATGATTCGGACTGACTTAAGCATCGCTACGGGTGAGAAGGTCTCATCATAGTCAACTCCTTGAACTTGTCGAAAACCTTTTGCAACAAGTCGAGCTTTCTAGATAATAACATTACCGCCAGCGTCAGTCTTCTTATTGAAGATCCATTTATTCTCTATTGCTTGCCGATCATCGGGCAAGTCAACCGAAGTCCACACTTTGTTATCATACATGGATCCCATCTTAGATTTCATGGCCTCAAGCCATTTTGCGGAATCTGGGCTCATCGTCACTTCCTCATAGTTCGTATGTTCATCATGGTCAAGTAACATGACCTCCAGAACAGGATTACCGTACCACTCTGGTGCGGATCTTACTCTGGTTGACCTATGAGGTTCAATAGTAACTTGATCAGAAGTTTCATGATCATTATCATTAGCTTCCTCACTAATTGGTGTAGGAATCACTGGAACTGATTTCTATGATGAACTACTTTCAAATAAGGGAGCAGGTACAATTACCTCATCAAGTTCTACTTTCCTCCCACTCACTTCTTTCAAGAGAAACTCCTTCTCTAGAAAGGATCCATTCTTAGCAACGAATATCTTGCCTTCGGAACTGTGATAGAAGGTGTACCCAACAGTCTCCTTTGGGTATCCTATGAAGACACATTTCTCCAATTTGGGTTCGAGCTTATCAGGTTGAAGCTTTTTCATATAAGCATCGCATCCCCAAACTTTAAGAAACGACAACTTGGGTTTCTTACCAAACCACTGTTCATATGGTGTCGTCTCAACGGATTTAGATGGTGCCCTATTTAATGTGAATACAGCCGTCTCTAAAGCATAACCCCAAAATGATAGCGGTAAATCAGTAAGAGACATCATAGATCGCACCATATCCAATAAAGTACGGTTACGACGTTCGGACACACCATTACGCTGAGGTGTTCCAGGTGGTGTGAGCTGTGAAACTATTCCGCATTGTTTCAAATGAAGACCAAACTCATAACTCAAATATCCACCTCCACGATCAGATCGGAGAAACTTTATTTTGTTGTTATGATGATTTTCCACTTCACTCTGAAATTCTTCAAACTTTTCAAATGTTTCAGACTTATGTTTCATCAAGTAGATATACCCATATCTGCTCAAATCATCTGTGAAGGTCGGAAAATAACGATACCTGCCGCAAGCCTCAACACTCATCGGACCGCATACATCAGTATGTATTATTTCCGACAAGTCTGTTGCTCACTCCATTGTTCCGGAGAACAAAGTCTTAGTCATCTTGCCCATGAGGCATGGTTCGCAAACATCAAGTGATTCATAATCAAGTGATTCCAAAAGCCCATCAGCATGGAGTTTCTTAATGCGCTTTACACCAATATGACCTAAACAGTAGTACCACAAATAAGTTGCACTATCATTATTATACTTATATCTTTTGGCTTCAATACTATGAATATGTGTATCACTACTATCGAGATTCAACAAAAATAGACCACTCATCAAGGGTGCATGACCATAAAATATATTCCTCATATAAATAGAACAACCATTATTCTCTGATTTAAATGAATAACCGTCTCGCATCAAACAAGATCCAGATATAATGTTCATGCTTAACGCTGGCACCAAATAACAAATATTCAGGTCAAAAACTAATCCCGAAGGTAGATGTAGAGGTAGCGTGCCGACGGCGATCATATCGACTTTGGAACCATTTCCCACGTGCATCGTCACCTCGTACTTAGCCAATCTTTGTTTAATCTGTAGCCCCTGTTTCGAGTTGCAAATATGAGCAACAGAACCTATATCAAATACCCAGGCGCTACTACGAGCATTAGTAAGGTACACATCAATAACATGTATATCAAATATACCTTTAACTTTGCCATCCTTCTTATCCGCCAAATACTTGGGGCAGTTCCACTTCGAGTGACCAGTCCCTTTGCAGTAGAAGCACTCAGTCTCAGGCTTAGGACCAGACTTGGGCTTCTTCACTTGAGCAGCAACTTGCTTGCCGTTCTTCTTGAAGTTCCCCCATTTGCCCTTTTTCTTGAAACTAGTGGTCTTGTTAACCATCAACACTTGATGCTCCTTCTTGATTTCTACCTCCGCAACCTTTAGCATTGCGAAGAGCTTGGGAATTGTCTTATCCATCCCTTGCATATTATAGTTCATCATGAAGCTTTTGTAGCTTGGTGGCAGTGATAGAAGAACTCTGTCAATGAACCTATCAACAGGCAGATTAACTCCCAGTTGAGTCAAGTGGTTGTGGTACCTAGACATTCTGAGTGTATGTTCACTGACAGAACTATTCTCCTCCATTTTGCAGCTGTAGAACTTATTGGAGACTTCATGTCTCTCAATCCGGGCATTTGCTTGAAATATTAACTTCAACTCCTGGAACATCCCATATGCTCCATGACGTTCAAAACGTCGTTGAATTCTCGGTTCTAAGCCATAAAGCATGGCACACTGAACTATCGAGTAGTCATCAGGTTTGCTCTGCCAGACGTTCATAACATCTGGAGTTGCTCCTGCAGCGGGTCTTGCACCAAGCGGTGCTTCCAGGACGTAATTCTTCTGTGCAGCAATGAGGATAATCCTTAAGTTACGGACCCAGTCCGTGTAGTTGCTACCATCATCTTTCAACTTAGCTTTCTCTAGGAACGCATTTAAATTTCAAAGGAACGGTAGCACGGGCCATTGATCTACAACAACATAGACATGCAAAATACTATCAGGTACTAAGTTCATGATAAATTAAAGTTCAATTAATCATATTACTTCCAAACTCCCACTTAGATAGACATCCCTCTAGTCATCTAAATGATCACGTGATCCAAATCTACTAAACCATGTCCGACCATCACGTGAGATGGAGAAGCTTTCAATGGTGAACATCACTATGTTGATCATATCTACAATATGATTCATGCTCGACTTTTCGGTCTCGGTGTTCCGAGGCCATATCTACATATGCTAGGCTCGTCAAGTTTAACCTGAGTATTCTGCGTGTGCAAAACTGGCTTGCGCCCGTTGTATGTGAACGTAGAATTTATCACACCCGATAATCACGTGGTGTCTCGGCACGACGAACTGTAGCAACAGTGCATACTCACGGAGAACACTTGTACCTTGAAATTTAGTGAGAGATCACCTTATAATGCTACCGCGTACTAAGCAAAATAAGATGCATAAAGGATAAACATCACATGCGATCAAAATAAGTGATATGATATGGCCATCATCATCTTCTGCCTTTGATCTCCATCATCATCAATAACATGTATATCACATATATCTTTGCTCGTCTTGCCATCCTTCTTATCCGCCAAATACTTGGGGCAGTTCCGCTTCCAGTGGCCAGTCCCTTTGCAGTAGAAGCACTCAGTCTCAGGCTTAGGTCCAGACTTGGGTTTCTTCTCCTGAGCAGCAACTTGTTTGCCATTCTTCTTGAAGTTCCCCTTCTTCTTCCCTTTACCCTTTTTCTTGAAACTGGTGGTCTTATTGACCATCAACACTTGATGCTCCTTCTTGATTTTTACCTTCGTTGCCTTTAGCATTGCGAAGAGCACGGGAATAGTCTTATCCATCCCTTGCATGTTATAGTTCATCACGATGCTTTTGTAGCTTGGTGGCAGTGATTGAAGAATTCTGTCAATGACACTATCATCCGGAAGATTAACTCATGTCGGCGTTCTGGGAACGGGGGTACCCAGACTTGCCTGCCTGCGGCCTGCGGCGTGGCTCAAGGGGTGGCCCTGTACGGCCCATCTTCATCGACACAAGCTCAAGACCCTCGCGAGGGGCCAAGCCTCGCAGGTGGACGACAGAAGCTTCCTCAAGCACGGCCTCGTCAGATGGCTCGCGAGGAGGCGGAGAGATCAAGGCGGGTACCTCACGAGGTGCCCATGACGCAAGCCATGATTTACCGAGGGCGCCAGGTGGCCGCCAGCCAGCCAGAAGTTGTCCTCATTTCCCCTTTGGTGCAAAGGAGGCAAGCGCAGCCGAGAGCATCAAGCAAAGGCAACCATTTCGGTGCAACAAGACCAAGACCAGCAGAATGGCAGGAAGGAGGTCACCGTGGAGCCCAAGCCGGCGTCACCGTCAGAGTCTTTGGCAGGCGAGGACCGACTTTAGTCAGGATAAGTGTACTAGATGTTCCCCTTCAAAGTGGCCAATTGTTGGCGCCCTTCCCGCTCAATATTTGGGAAGAGGCCCAGGGCCTCCCACTATAAATAGAGCTAGCCACCCACAGGGTAGAAGGATCGGGGATCGAGACCTGATCGACCGGAAAATAGGCAAGAGAGAGAGAGAGAAGCGATTGAACTCCCCTAGCAGTTCATCGCACCGGCCAAGAACAGACCCTCGCGAGGCTGTTCTTCCTTGTAATGTTCACCATCAGCCCCTGAGGCAATCCACCACACCACACACTAGAGTAGGGTGTTACACCACAATGGTGGCCCGAACGAGTATAAACCTCTTGTCCCTTGTGGTTTTCCTTGTGTAGTTTAGATCCTTGCGAGGCGACGAGGCGTAGGTAGGTTGGAGGTGTGATCTCCGCGTGCACCGCAGAGTTCGAACCTAGAGGGTCTGTCGGAACCCGAAATCCGACATTTGGCGCGCCAGGTAGGGGTACGCCGGAGCTTTCCCTTCCACCGACCCGCTCTCTGCCAACATCGTGATTCGCCCTATGATGAGCGACGCCGCTTGCCCGTCGCCACCAAAGACAGGGGCTGGGCTCGAGTTTGGCCCCAGCCTTGCGGCAGGTGCGGTGGCCGAACAAGTTCAAGCCGGAGACGCCACCGCGCTACAATGGCACGACTGATCCGCTGGCCTTCCTGCTGGTGTACGAGGGGGCCGTCCTCGAAGCCCGGGGCGACGACAGGGTCATGGCTAACTGGTTTCCCATGGCCCTCATCGGCGCCTCGCGCATGTGGCTGCTCCACCTGCCAGCGGCTTCCGTGGCCTCTTGGGGGGAGCTGCGCGGCCTCTTCCTCACTCAGCACGCTGCGCCGGCGCCCCCGGTCGTCGCAGCTCTCCTGGGCGGCTCACAGGCGCCACCTTCAGGCCACCACATCAAGCCATTTGTCCGCCAGATCGGCACTGCTTCCGCGCAGCATGGGGCTCCTCAGGGTCGGTCGGCGCCCAAGGCCAATCTGGCCTTCAGCTCGGAGGATCACCCCTCCAACTCACCTGCTCGGGCGCGCTCCCAATGTTGTGCACCCCCACCATCTGCCAGGTGGCCGTCACTAGGACTCTCATCGATGGTGGTGCAGGCCTCAGCGTGCTCTCGGTTGAAGCCTTCAGCCTCCTCCACGTACCGCCGGAGCGGCTTCAGCCCACCAGGCCCTTCTTGGGCGTCGGAGGCGGTTCCGCCGGCTCCTTGGCGCAAATCTGTCGGCGTTCTGGGAACGGGGGTCCCTAGACTTGCCTGCCTGCGGCCTGCAGTGTGGCTCAAGGGGTGGCCCAGCACGACCCATCTTCATCAGCACAAGCTCAAGACCCTCGCGAGGGGCCAAGCCTCGCGGGGCGGACAACAGAAGCCTCCTCGAGCACGGCCTCGTCAGCTGGCTCACGGGAGGCGGAGAGATCTAGGCGGGTACCTCACGAGGTGCCCATGACGCAAGCCATGACGACTAAGGGCGCCAAAGGGGCGCCAGCCCGCAAAGGTCCTCCTTTCCTCTTTGGTGCAAAGGGAGCAAGCGCAGGTGAGAGCATCAAGCAAAGGCATCCGTTTCGGTGCAACAAGACCAAGACCATCGCAACGGCTGGAAGGAAGTCATCATGGAGCCCAAGCTGGCGTCACCACCATAGCCTTTGGCAGGCGAGGACCAACTTTAGTCAGGATAAGTGTACTAGATGTTCCCCTTCAAAATGGCCAATTGTTGGCGCCCTTCCCTATAAGTAGGCCCAGGGCCCTTGCCTATAAATAGGACTAGCCACCCACAGGGTAGAGGCACCTAGAAATCTTGGAGATCGGAGAGAGAGGATCCAGCATCCTAATCCGCAGAGAGAGAGCGACTGAACTCCCCTAGCAGTTCATCGCACCAGCCAAGAACAGACCCTCGCGAGGTTGTTCTTCCTTGTATTGTTCACCATCATCAGCCCAAGAGGCAATCCACCACACCACAAACTAGAGTAGGGTATTACACCATAATGGTAGCCCGAACTAGTATAAACCCTGTGTCTCTTGTGTTGTTCCTTTCATAGCTTAGATCTTAGTGAGGCGGTGAGGTGTAGGTAGGTAGAGGGCGAGATCTCCGCGTGCACCCCAGTGTTTGAACCTAGAGGGTCTGCCGGAACCCGAAATCCGACATTTGGCGCGCCAGGTAGGGGTGCGCCGGAATCCACCTTCTGCCACTTCGCGTCCCGTCACATCGTCATCATCATGTCCGGCGACCAGGCGGGCAACCCTGATCCCTGGGCGGCCTGGCCCGCCCACGCAGAGCCGCCGCCCGGGCGACTCCATGCCCTGTGCAGCTCAAGGGTCCGCAGGGCGCCAAGCGGGCGACGCGGACAGCAACCACATCTCTCACGCCACGGCAGGCGCGGTCGGCGGCGAGGGCCTCCAACCACGCTGCGGCCACGACGCCGTACACCCGACGGGAATAGGCGAACTCAAGGGCCACGCTTACAGTGGCCCGAGAGCTACTGCAATGCAGGCTGCTGGAGGGTGGCCGCGACGTGCTGCTAGAGCGGGTGGCAGAGCTCCCGCGCTTCGCCGCCTCGGGGGCTCACCCCTTCTGCACCCAACTCCCACCTCAGGTCCAGGTGGCCCGCGAGGCTCCACGCCGCCTCACAAGCAGCTCCAAGCGGACTCCAAGGCCACCCCAATGCCAGCCAGGCCGCCAAGACGGCCAGCAGCGGTGCTGCCCGCCCGACCAGCCAAGAAGGACTCGTCACGACCCACGGCCCCAAGGGCCAGCCGCCCACCCCTGGTGGGCGCCAAGCAGAGCTGCATGGCACACGGAGCACTACGGGCGCAGCCTTCGGGATGGCGGCCCCAAGAGCACGTGCCCCACATGATGGACCAAGGCACGCGCATGAGGACGAACAAGGCTCGCTCCTCGCCCAAGCTGGGGGACGAGGCACCGGCTGAGCTCTTCGAGGAGCCCCAGGAAGGCCCGTCGGCCACACCGAAGCGCGGCGATTATCGGGTACAGCTAATTCCTCAGAGCAGGCATACGCTAACCATGGATCGCGCAGAGATGCAGGTCGCCACGGGCGCTTGCCCGCTCGGCGAGCTTCCTACCCTCAGAGGAGGGCGCCGGGCTGCAGGAGAGGGGCCAAGATCCGCATCACCACTGGCATGCTCGGAGCAAGGCGTCCTCGGGAGGTAGGCCCTCTGTTGGGGAGGTGCCTCAGGGCCTGCCCCTGGCAGAGGACCCGTGGTCGTCGGGGGAACTGCTGGCGACCGCTCTACCCCATCGGCGGCGTCCTGGTTTCCGGTCATCGTCGGTGGCACTAGAGTGTGGCGCAAGGCGGGGCCCTCGTCTGGCGATATGAAGCAAGGCCGGTACCTGTGAAGAAGGCCCAGTGCCTGTGAAGCTCGCCGCCCCGTGACACTCTCACGTAATAATGAGTGGGGCTGTACACGCCCCGGAGTCTCAGGGGTGCCGGCCTCAGGCCCTGGGGCTCCCTCCCACGCCCAGTGGCAGCACTTAGCTCATGCTACTGGTGAGAAGACGCCCAAGACTAGACTAGGTGCCGGACGCGGCCTTTTTCTGCTTTCATTGCTTTTTCCCTTGGCTGCCGTTTCCCCCCGTTGGATTTAAGTTGGATTTGAGCTTGAGATTTGCATGTGTCCGGGGAACGGGTGTTTAGTCTCGTCTGAGCAATCTCGCTCGTTACCACTTTGCCTCACCGCCTCCCTCGTGAGCCCCTCGCGAGCCGGTCAGCCCTAGCTTGCGTGCAGCGCAGACTGCCGTCGCCGCGCCCTCTCAGGAGGTTTTTATTACAGGTCCTATGGTCTCGATCAGGAGACATTCGAGACACCGCAGCCCTTCGCAGGCTATCTCAGGGCCCACGCGGGTCGAAGGTAAACAAGCCAGCCAGCTCGTCGCAAAGCCAGCCACCTGGCGCAGGCTTACGGTGATATCGCATCTACTAATACGCTGAATGCAAGTTTTACATGAGGGCTCCCCTCCCAAAATGCTCTTATAACCTTGAGGGCAAAGCCCAACTCTATTTTGCGCAGGTAAGAAAGCAGGACAACACGCGATCACCGGATGAATCCCCAATGCATCCTCGGGGCAGCTCCTGAATCGTCATATGTCGCTGGCCTCGCCATCGCTCTCCGCGTTGCCGTCAAGGCCGGGGCCATTCACCACGCCGCCTCATCGCCAGCTACGACCACGCCGTCGTTATCAGAAAAAGCCCTGACGAGGGCATCCACGTTGTCCTCCACCCGGCGCCAGTCGTCCCGGACGGCCTGGGTATGCTGCGATGGCGCATCAAGTCGGGTTGGGGTCCATGTTTCAAGATGGCTAAAGACACGAGAAAAGCGCGCCCGAGCAGCGCGCGGCTCCTCTCCTCCACCAACCTGTTGGCTCTGACCGATCGCACCTCCAGCTGCGTCATCACGTCGGTGAAGAACTAAAGGTTGCCAGCATAGTTGACTACGTGGAGCTCGCCGACGGCCGCCTCGCAGATGTTACCCAAGGCCAGGTTGGCTCTCTCCGGAGCGCAGGAGCATGGGGCCATGCTCGTGCTCCAGATCCGCCACTGGGCGATCTCGTCCTCGTTACGCGCGCAAGAACGGCCTCAGCCTCGTCCACCCGTTGGCGGAGAAGAAGCGCCTCAGCGCGTGAGGTAGTCAGCTCCTCCTGCGCCACACCAAGGGCGGCCCGGGAAGCATCGGCCCGCCGCGTCACTTCATCTAGATTGGCCCTCAGGGCGGCGGTCCTGCCTTCAGCCTCGACCCGGATCAACCCCAGCCTCTCCTCGAACTCGCGCTCAAGGTTCAAGCGGGTCGTCGCCACCCGACGTCCGACCTCTTCCAGGACGCGGGCTTCCCGCGCAGCAACGTCATCCTCCGCCTGCGTCACCAAGCGCTCCCTCGTCTCCAGACGCTCAAGATCGCGTCGCTCAGCAGCTTCTAGCGTCGCTGCCTCCTCAAGATCTGAGCTCTGCCTGGTCGATCAAGCCACCTTCATCGACGCAGGGCTGTCTCACGCAGCTCCACCTGCTGCTCCAGTGGAATGGCACTGGCCTGAGTTCCCGCGCCCGCTCCTCCGCCGCCTCACGCCGCCGGTCAGCCTCTCGGGCCTCCTCGATGACCCGGGAACGGGCCTCCCGAGAGGCCGCCAGCGACGCCTCGGCTTCCTCATTGTTGAGGTCACGCTGGTGGCGCGCAAGGGCAACAGTCGCCTTCAGCTTGTGCCTCTCTTCAGACAGGCGCAAGCCCTCGGCCTCAAGGCGCGCGTCTTCGTCAGCGAGCTCTTCACCAAGTAGGCTCACCGCGTCACCGCCCTCAAGAAACCCTTGGCGAAGAGCGACGCTCCCGGCGCCTTCGAGCACGCCTTCAGCCGTCATCCGCCCCAAGTAAGCGCGAGGGCCATGAATCAGCACTCCCCTCCGGGCGGGGGCTGGGGCTGGCGCCGCGCGATGCCGGGCACGCCGCCAAGCCCGGCCTGAGCCAGCCCATCCCCAAATGAAGAGCGCAGGGCCGACCTCAGCCAATCGCCATCCACGACCAGACGAGAAGCCCAAGGCAGGCTGGCTATGCCCCGAGAAGGCTCGCGAAGGAGGGTCACGAGGCGCGCAGAGCCGCGATGCGCCACAGGATGGCTCGCCTCTCCGACCGGCCTCACCACAAGGGCTCTGCTGGAGCTCGGAGCGCTAGAAGACGGTGGAGAGGGCGAAGCCTGGGGGGATGGCTCCTGAGCCATCTCCGTGAGCTCGGCAGGAAGGGCCCTGCAGAGCAAGGATCAGCCAAAGCAACTGGAGGATCAGGAGCTAGGAAAGGGGAAGGCTTACTCATCGATGACGAAATACTTCCCGCTTCAAAGAAGCGGCAAGGGTAATCGTCACCCAAGGCCTCCTTCTTCCGAAGAGCCTCGAAGTCCATGCGAAGCGGCCGGGAGTTGAGCGCAGGATCAGCTGCGCGACGAGGAGGAAGCATCAAGGTGACCAGCGTCAGGGGCGTCGTCCTGATGCACGCCGACGGTCGCCTCACCAAGAAGGGTAGCTGGGTCTCGGGGCCTCAACCACGGGCGCCGTGGGCAGCGGCTCAACCCCTTCAGCCGCAAAGCAGACGCGCCTCGTGAGCTGCCCTCAGAGTGCTGCCTGCATCGCCATCCAGCGGGGCCCCCTCGGCCTCCAGCGGCCCATGCCTCCCTGC
Source organism: Aegilops longissima (assembly GCA_021605205.1). Classification (NCBI taxonomy): domain Eukaryota; kingdom Viridiplantae; phylum Streptophyta; class Magnoliopsida; order Poales; family Poaceae; genus Aegilops; species Aegilops longissima. The sequence continues at coordinate 561,589,617 of CM038677.1, forward strand.
TCCGCCACTCGAGGAAGGACCGCCGTGGGCGACTGGAAGGGCAGTCACCACCACTGGATTCTCGCGAGGCCCCAGGATGCTAGCGGGGCGCAGCCCCCATTCGTCGAAGCCGGGCATCTGATTCACAAAGTTGCTCCTGTTCGAGCAAAAGTACAGCAAAGCCCCACCTTGCCGGATGCTGCCAGGGGAAGGGTCCCCAGTCAAGACCAAGAGCACCTTCCTCAGCGCTTCAGGCGTGAGGTCCTCCTCCTGGAGCCTCATGCGATCCTCACGCCCGCCGAAGGCCCACATCCGGCGGGAGTGACGCTGGAGAGGGGCAATGCGGCATAGCAGGAACTCCTTCACCACCTTGGGTGTCGTCACATCGAGCGCCCTCAGGAACGCGAAGCGACGCCATACGAATACGAGCCGGGAGCTCGTGAGCGTCTCATGGCCCCAGCCTGAATTGGGGACAGCGGGAGATGTTGGCTCCAAAAGTAGGGGGCTGGGCACCCCGACATCCACGTACAGCCACCGCTCGCGGAACCCAGGCACGGGCTGAGGAAGGCTGAAATCAATCCCTGAAGCCGTTGTTTCTGGTGCAGCAATGAAGCTCACGCACCCCGAGCATTGGGTGGGTTCGACGAGGCGCAGAGAGAAGAAGTGACGCAGCAAGGCAACTGAAGGAGGGATGCCCATCATTGCCTCACAGACAAAGGCGAAGACGGCAAGAAGAGTAATAGATTCAGGACCCAAATGCATCATATGGATCTAGTAATGGGAAAGCACAGCGTTGAAGAAATTGGAAAAGGGGGGACCAGTCCCGCCCACAGGGCATCGGCAAAGTACGGACCTCGGTGACTATTCTGTCGATGGAGAAGTGAGACGCGGGCCAGGCCGTCATCCTGCCGCACTCGTTGAAGATAGTGGCCAGAGCAGAGCTGACCTTGCCCAAGCCTTCTCGGTTGAGTATGATCGACCGATCGACGGCAGGAGCCGCCGACGACGGCGAGCGAGGCGGGGGCACGGGTTTCTTCCCTTTCCCCTTCTTCGTTGGAGCCATGGCGATGGAAGGGGGAGGATTCGAGATTTGATTGGAAGCGGAGACAGGAGCTCGAGAAGAGGAAGAGCGGGGGACGGTCGAGCGGCGAAAAGGGGAACGACTGTGTGCAACCACGGGTCCGCCTAGCTGGGTGCAAAATAAGGAGGCGTGGGGGAACAGTGCCGCCCACGTCCAATCAACCGCCACGCGGCGCCCGAGGCCGCAGGCTGTTAGGGCCAGGTGTGCCGCCTTACCCTTTGCCTCTCTGCCAGCCAAGTCCGGCGCGCTTTGGGCCCGGGCTATGTCGGCGCTTACGGGAACGGGGTCCCAGACTTGCTCGCTGCGGCCTGCGGCGTGGTTTCAAGGGGTGGCCGAGCACGGCCCTTCTTCATCAAGACAAGCTCAAGACCCTCGCGAGGGGCCAGATTGGGCGGACAACAGAAGCCTCCTCGTGCACGGCCTCGTCAGGCTGGCTCACAAGGAGGCGGAGAGATCAAGGCGGGGTACCTCACGAGGTGCCCATGACGCAAGCCATGACGACCAAGGGCGCCAGGCGGGCGCCAGCCCACGCAGTGTCCTCCTTTCCTCTTTGGTGCAAAGGGAGCAAGCGCAGGCGAGAGCATCAAGCAAAGGCATCCGTTTCGGTGCAACAAGACCAAGACCATCACAATGGCTGGAAGGAAGTTATCGTAGAGCCCAAGCTGGCGTCACCACCAGAGCCTTTGGCAGGCGAGGACCAACTTTAGTCAGGATAGTGTACTAGATGTTCCCCTTCAAAATGGCCAATTGTTGGCGCCCTTCCCGCTCGATATTTGGGAAGAGGCCCAGGGGCCTTGCCTATAAATAGGACTAGCCACCCACAGGGTAGAGGCACCTAGAAATCTTGGAGATCGGAGAGAGAGGATCCAACATCCTAATCCGCAGAGAGAGAGAGCGACTGAACTCCCCTAGCAATTCATCGCACTAGCCAAGAACAGACCCTCGCGAGGCTGTTCTTCCTTGTATTGTTCATCATCATCAGCCCAAGAGGCAATCCACCACACCACAAACTAGAGTAGGGTATTACACCACAATGGTGGCCCGAACTAGTATAAACCATGTGTCTCTTGTGTTGTTCCTTTCATAGCTTAGATCTTAGCAAGGCGGCGAGGTGCAGGTAGGTAGAGGGCGAGATCTCCGTGCGCACCCCAGTGTTCGAACCTAGAGGGTCTGCCGGAACCTGAAATCCGACAAAATCCGTCTTCCGGTGACCTTCGGCACCTACGACAACTTCCGCACGGAGCTAATCGACTTCGACATCGCCCCCATCTGCCTCCCATACAACGCCATCCTCGGCTACCCAGCCCTAGCCCGATTCATGGCCGCGACTCACCCAGCGTACAACCTCATGAAGATGCCCGGGAGGAGCGGCGTCCTCACCGTATCCGGAGACACCGGGGGTGTGTTGCAAGTGCTCAAACTCGTCTTCAAGACTGCGGCGGCGGCACAGCCCGCCGACTCAGATGCCCCTGAGCCCAAGGTGGCTGCGCAGGCCAAGAAGAAGCAGCTATTTGTTGGAAATATGCCCTAGAGGCAATAATAAATTAGTTATTATTATATTTCCTTGTTCACGATAATCGTTTATTATCCATGCTATAATTGTATTGATAGGAAACTCAGATACATGTGTGGGTACATTGACAACACCATGTCCCTAGTAAGCCTCTATTGACTAGCTCGTTGATCAACAGATGGTTACGGTTTCCAGAAGGTTCCGGAGGATTCCGGAGGGGTCCGGAGGTCCGGAAATTGTTCCACCACGTCCAATACAGTAGCATGGGCTGTAGGGGGGGCGCCCTAGCCATAATGGGCCAAGGGCACCAGCCCCCAAGGCCCATGCGCATGGGAAGGGGAAACCCTAAGGGGAGGGCCTCCACTTGACTTGGGAGGCACTCCTCCCTCTTGGCCGCCCCAAGTCCCATCTAGGGCTGGCCGCACCCCTTGGGGTGGAAACCCTAAAGGGGCGAGCCCCCTTTCCCCTATATATACTTGAGGTTTTGGGCTGCCCAACACACATGAGTTCTCTCCTCTTGGTGCAGCCTGCCTCCTCCTCCTCCTCCTCCCCGGTGCTTGGCGGCCTGCGGGATTGCCACGCCTCCACCACCACCACACCGCTGTGTTGCTGCTGGATGGAGTCTTCCTCAACCTCTCCCTCTCTCCTTGCTGGATCAAGGCATGGGAGACGCCACCGGGCTGTACGGTGTTGAACGTGGAGGTGCCGTCTGCTCGCACTAGGATCTCCGTGATTTGAATCACGACGAGCACGACTCCATCAACCCCGTTCACATGAACGCTTCCGCTTAGCGATCTACAAGGGTATGTAGATGCACTCTCCTTCCCTCGTTGCTAGTTTCTCCATAGATAGATCTTGGTGACACGTAGGAAAATTTTGAATTCTGCTACGTTCCCCAACACTATTCACCCAAGACATGGGAGAAACCAAGCAGATACTGGTCGACGAGGACGGATCCACTAATGCCACCTACACCATAGGCGCCAACCTCGAGCCCGAGCAGGAGGAGGCCCTGGTCAAGTTCCTACGCGCGAACAAGAGGGTGTTTGCATGGGAACCTGATTAGCTAGCAGGGGCTCCAAGGGGCGTAATTGAGCACCACCTCAACGTGTGCCCCAACGTGCGCCCCGTGAAGCAGAAAGCGAGACGGCAGTCCACTGAGAAGCAGGCTTTCATCGTCCAAGAGACCCGCAAGCTAGAGGCGGCAGGGGTCATTCGCGAGGTCCGATATCCAGATTGGTTGGCTAACCCGGTTGTCGTGCCAAAGAAAGGGGGAAAGGAACGCATGTGTTTCGACTTCACCAACCTCAACAAAGCCTGCCCGCAGGATCCAGTCACGCTCCCTCGTCTCGATCAGATCGTCGACTCCACCGCCGAGTGCGACCTGTTATGTTTCCTGGATGCCTTCTCTGGCTATCACCAGATCAAGATGGCAATAGAAGACGTGGAGAAAACGGCTTTCGACCCCGTGGAGTGTAATCGCTACACGCATGACGCTCGGGCTGCAGAACGCAGAGCGACCTTTCAGCGGCTGATGCACACGCCTTGGGTCGGTAGCTCGGAAGGAATGTTGAGGCTTACGTCGACGACATTGTGGTGAAGTCTTGGGAGACCATAACCTTAATACAAGAGGAAACCTTCATGAGCCTCAACGCAGTGGGACTGCATGGCTCAACCCGAGAAGTGTGTGTTTGAGTCCCCTCGTGCAAGCTCCCGGCTTCTCGTGTGACGCCCAAGACCGGAGCTTCAGCTTGCCTTCCGTGGTTTCCAGTTTTGTCGTGTGGTTTGTTTTGTTTTTGCATTGCATCATGTCATCTCTTGCATTGCATCATCTCATCATGCCATTTATTTTAAAACTCATCTAAATAAATTGTATGGATTTTTCGATCCATTTAAATCGAGGGATATTCACATGGTGACTTCTCTTTATAACATACCCTCCCAATATTATTAGGGAGCTATATTAAATATCCCATTAATTTGGAATCATCATTACACACTTGCAAAAATCCCAATGCCTTTCATTATTTCTACTCTTGGCCTCTAACTTTGTCACTTGTCCTTTCATCATTTTTCCGGAGCTCTACCAAAACTCTCAACATTTTTGGAAACTCCTAGAACCTACCCTAGTTCAAACCTTTTGAATTAAATTCAAAGAAATTTGAATTTATTCTTTCAATCTTGGTCTTTCCTAATTTTCTCGGACCTAACATTTTTTTGAGTCCGGAAATTTATTCGTGAGTCCAACTTTGCTCCCTAAACCCCCTCTTCATTTATTTTTCTTCTCTTGTTTTCTCATTAAAGTATATAGAAGAGAGAGGAGAGCCCACCGCCCCTCGGCCTTTCTCCTCCTCCTGGCCTCCCAACTCCCCACAGAGCCCAAGGTCTAGGCCCACCAGCGCCTCCCCTCCAGCCCGCGGCCTCCCAAGGCCCATGGCCCAGCCTGCCCGGCCGATCTCCTCTAACCCTAGCCCGCAGTCCCTCTCCCTCCAGCCTCCCCTGCCCGATCCCTCTCCTCCTCCCGATCCCATCTCCCATCGCTCTCCCTCGCCCCTTCCTCGTCAACCTCCTCTGCGCCCCTTCTCGCCTCGACCTCGCCCTCGCCTCCCCATGGCGCCACGCCCGCCAACTCCGGCGGCCTCAGCCGGATCCGCCCGCCCTCAACCCACCTCTCCGTCCCCGCACCTCCTCCACTGCGGCCTCCTCCTCGCCGCCTCCGCTCCACCTCCTGCCCGTGCCTGCGCCTCCCTCCGTCGCCCTCCCTGCTGCCCGCTGGCGCCAACCTCCGGCCAGCCAACCCGGGGACGAAGGCCTCGACCCGGATCTCGCCGCTTCGACCGTTCCCCCATTGGTGCCCTCTGCGCTCCGCCCGCCGCCGAAGCTCCCCTCGCGCCGACCAGCGAGCTCCGGCGACCCTCTCCTCGTCGCCTCCTCGCGACCACCTTGCCCATCGCCACCGCCCGTCGGCGACCCGTGAGGAGATGCATCCGAGTCCCCCGCCGTGTTCAACCACCAACCACGGGCGCCAAGACCATACCAGAACGCCATGCATCTTCTCTCGTGATTTTGCCAAGTACCACGACGCCAAGACCCGTGTACAACTACTGTTTCCTGCCTAGAACAACTACCGCCGACATGTACGACTACGAAAACGAGAACGACTACTTCCACGACAGATCATGAGCTCCACGGATTCGCCGAGATCGCAAGTACCACGACGATCAAGCATAGTACCTTTACGCTTGCCTTGTACATCTACCGTCACCGAAGACCCGTTTGCGGATTTCGTCAAGTTCAACTCCAAAACGTGAACGACTACATCCGAGGTGGATAACGACAAGTACCCCTACGCGCGAAGACGCCAAGTCCGTTTCGGGATTCTTCAAGTACCGCTACCGTCGATCCGAACATCTTCGAAAACGAACGTGAACCACTACCATCGAACATGAACGCTACTTCCACTACCGTCCGCCGTGTACGATTACTTCCACTACATCGCGAGAACGACTACTTCCTCTACTTCCTCAAGAACGTGAAACACTACTTCCACTACATCGCGAGAACGACTACTTCCTCTACTTCCTCGACGACCCGTGAACGCCTACTTCCCTCTTTAAACGCGAACCGTCCCGCTTGAACGTTCAAGGTATAACCACCCGTGACGACCGCCGTGATCGAATCATCCTTGCGATGCCCTCTTTGCCATGCCACCGCCCGTGGGAACCCGGTATCCGGATCACCCCACCATCCTTGCATGACTCGCTCATTCACTTCTTTTGCACCGTATCTCCTTTAGCTACGGAACCGATATGTTGCCGTGGCACCATTTTCAATTCGCTGCCGTGGCACCCTTTCTTCCACCACGGTGACACAATGCTTTTCATGCCCTTGTCAACGCTTTTCATAAAATTGCATAAACTTGCACATGTCATCCGTGATCATGATAACAACATTTAAGATGTTTATTATTGATGTTTGCATTAATTTGCATATATGCCATGTTAAAATGATTTAATTCATAACTAAATAACCGTAACTCGGTTTTTAATAAACTTTATATGTAAATGGGGTGGAAAATGCCTAGTTTAACATGGTAGCATTACTTTGCATGTTTAACAACTCTAAAATATGCTTTAGGTCAGATCTGTACCGAATCCATAATATGCACATGAGGATTTTTCCGGAATTGTTGTTCGTTGTTTCCGGCCTCATTTAAACTTGCCTAAATAGATAGTTTATTTGTGCTTCACCCTCTTGCCATGTTTAATAACATTTAATATTGTTGAGTACCTAACCGAGATCAAACTAAATATGTCAATGTGGTGTTTTGTCAATATGCAACCCGCTGTATATTGAGCTCCACTTAATTTGTAGGATTGTTTGTGCACTTTGCCATGCCTCTTTAAACCGGACATGCATCATACTTGATTGTGCATCATGTCATGTTTATGTGATGGTTGTTTACCTTGTTGTTTGTTTGTTTCCGGTTTGCTTTTCTCGTTAGCTTCGGTTCCGTTCCGGAGTTGTGAGGATTCATTCGACCTCGTCCGCTTGTCTTCTTCATGGATTCGTTCTTCTTCCTTGCGGATTTCGTGCAAGATGACCATACCTCGAAATCACTTCTATCTTTGCTTGCTAGATGCTCGCTCTTTTGCTATGCCTATGCTACGATGCCTACCACTTGCTATATCATGCCACCCACATTGCCATGTCAAACCTCTAACCATCCTTTCCTAGCAAACCGTTGTTTGGCTATGTTACCGCTTTGCTCAGCCCTCTTATAGCGTTGTTAGTTGCAGGTGAAGATGAAGTTTGTTCCTTGTTGAACATGGAGATGTTGTTCCTTGTTGGAACATGTTTACTTGTTGGGATATCACAATATATCTTATTTAATAATGCATCTTTATACTTGGTAAAGGGTGGAAGGCTCGGCCTTATGCCTCGTGTTTTGTTCCACTCTTGCCGCCTCTAGTTTCCGTCATACCGTGTTATGTTCCCGGATTTTGCGTCCCTAACGCGGTCGGGTGATTTATGGGACCCCTTGACAGTTCGCTTTGGATAAGACTTTTCCAAAGAAGGCCCAACATTGGTTTTACCATTTGCCTCACCTATACCCCTTTTCCTTGGGTTTCGGAGCCCGAGGGTCATCTTTATTTTAGCCCCCGGCCAGTTCTCCTTCGAGTGCTGGTCCAAACCGAAGCGATGTCCGGCGCCTGGGCAACCAGGGTTTATGCCAACCCGACGTCTGCTCATCCGGTGTGCCCGAGACCGAGATATGTGCAGCTCCTATCAGGATTTGTCGGCACATCCGGGCGGCTTTGCTGGTCTTGTTTTATTGCTGTGAAATGTCTTGTAGCCGGATTCCGAGACTGATCGGGTCTTCCGGGAGAAGGTCTATTCGCCGTTGATCGCGAGAGCTTATCATGGGCTAAGTTGGGACACCCTGCAGGGTTTGAACTTTCAAAGCCGTGCCTCATTTATGGGCAGATGGGAATTTGTTAATGTCCGTTGTAGAAAACCCAAGTCGATCTTAATTAAAATACACCAACGCGTGTGTAACTGATGGTCTCTTCTCGTGGAGTCCGGAAGTGAACACGGTGTTGGAGTTATGCTTGACGTAAGTAGTTTCAGGATCACTTCTTGATCATAGTTGTTCGACCGTGCTTTGCCTCCTCTTCCCGCTCTCTTTTGCGTATGTTAGCCACCATATATGCTAGTCGCTTGCTGCAGCTCCACCTCACTACCCTGTCCTACCTTTAAGCTTAAATAGTCTTGATCTCGCGGGTGTGAGATTGCTGAGTCCCCGTGACTCACAGATACTTCCAAAACCAGTTTGCAGGTGCCGATGAGACCGTGCAGGTGATGGACCCGAGCTCAAGGAGGAGCTCGATGAAGATCTTTGTGCATTGTGTTGTTTCGTTTCACCGATCAAGAGTGGAGCCAGTTGGGACGATCCGGGATCTGTGTAGCATTTGGGGTAGTCTTCTTTTATTTTGGTTCCGTAGTCGGACCTTGATTGTACCTGTATGATGTATTGTTTTACTCATGTATCGTGTGAAGTGGCGATTGTAAGCCAACTATGTATCTCTTTTCCTTATGTATTACATGGGTTGTGTGAAGATTACCTCACTTGCGACATTGCTTTCAATGCGGTTATGCCTCTAAGTCGTGCTTCGACACGTGGGAGATATAGCCGCATCGAGGGCGCGTTCAAGTTGGTAATCGAGCCTTCCCGACTTAGGAGCCCCTACTTGATTGTTTGTCATGCGTTGTTGAGTCTAGAACGGAAAATGTTTTGAGTCTTAGGATTATATATATCGGAGAGTAGGATTTTTTTACTCCTCGGTCCCTTCGCCGCTCTGGTGAGGTATCCCGACGAGAGTTTTGACTTTTCTCTCCTCAAATTTCACTAAATTTTTTTAGGATCACGTGGGTATCTTGGAATCGTTCGATGGTTTTGTGACGAGAACATTGTTCTTGGTGCCTCCCGACATTTAGGGGTTGTGGCGGTGTCCCGGAGTTGAGCTCGAGGTGTTGTCGTCACAATTTTATCGCTGCGATTCGAATACCGAGTTTTGCCGACATCGAAATCTCTTTTGTGCAGTTGTTGGTGAGATAACCCCGATAGCCCAAAGATCTTGTGGCGAAAAGGGAGTATTGCCATGACTTGTATAACGGATGTTTTTCAAGGTCGAGGTACACGATTTCGGAGATTTCTTGGTTATGTGTTGACGGATGGATACAAATGGATCTAGGTATTGTTAGTTTGGGTGATATATTTTGTGTCCCCTGATCCCCAACACCAGATTGCATAACCGAAAGTTTCGGGAGTTTATAGGTGGGAATTCTAGTAGCTTACGGGATATCTTTCCGATGGATGTATGATTTGAGATTGGGGTTCAACGTCTAGTGGTCCGCCCATTCACGGTCGATTTACATGGTCGCGAGACGCCTTAAAGAATCCTTGGCTATGCTGATTCGGGACGCCTTGTTTGTCATTCGTGACGTCCGCTATACGTCGTGTCCGTGTGGGCCCCACCACGAACACTTTGGGCGAAAATCTCTATCATGTGTTTGTTCCGCTCATTCTTGAAGCCAATCCTTTGTTTTGTTCCGTTTTGTGTTATTCGAGTTGCTTCAATGCCAAATGTTGAATCCATACCTTTTCCTCAAACGGTGTTCTCATATTTCTATGTGGATGCTAATCCTTCTTGTTCATCAAGGTCATCTTTTCAATCCTTTCCAACCGGCGTGCTTCTCTTCAAGTGGATCCGATCATTCCAACATTCGCAAGATCAATTCTAAGCTTTTTCTCAACGGTGTTCTTTTCATCCGACCTAAGTTGTTTTGATTTCCCGCCCTCCCACCCCTTTTTCTTCAAGGACTCAGATTTCTTAATCAAGTATCCATTTTATTGAGTGAAGTTTCTTCATTCTTTTCCTTTAATGTTTTATCCGGTGATTTCTCATGAAGACGCTAAGGAAGCTTCAACCTTATCATTATTCCATTCTAATTTTCTTTTCCGGTGGATTTAAGTCAAGTTTTCAGTGTAGATCATATTCCCTTTTCCTCTTTTCACAATGCTTTCTCATGCCGGTGTATCTCTTAATCATTCATTTCTCGCTATTCAATTGTTCCGGAGTGTTGAAGATATCTCAGAAGATTCGTGTTTCCATTCTTAATCCGTTCAAGTTCTTTTGAGGATGCTATCTCATTCAAGCCATTTAATTCAACCGGTGCAATCCCTCTTTTCAAACAATTGTTCAACGGTGGCTCTTTTGAGTGGGCCCTAACCCACAGGTCTTTTCCCAGGATCTTACCTGACTCTTCTAATTTTCCAGAGCTATTCCCAAATTCATTGCAAAGTTTAACGTAAGAATGATTTATCATCAGTCAAATGCTTTTCTCCAAGATCTTCCACATTATTTTCATTGTGGGTTCAACCTTTCTAATTTTCATTCCGGAGTGCTTCAACAATTCATGATGGTGTTTCTCGTCGTCATTCTCGAATTTTGAAGACCGAAGAAGAGTTTCTCTTAAATCTCGCTTCTTTCTCTTCAAGATTCATGGTGCTAGCTTCGTGCCATCCTCATAATTGTTTTGATTGTGAGAATTCTTTTAACCCACCCGGAGCATTTCAGGAGTCTTTTCAGTTTGATTCTTCGGAGCCCATCATCTCAGAATTATTCATTCAAGCGTTCAACTCTGGTTTTCCAAATCTTACCGGTGCATCATTCAAGTATTCACTAATCAGTTCATGATCTCTTCATTCTAATGTATCTAAATTTTGCCAAGCATCCTTATTCGTTTTACAATTCTTCCCGGTGAATTCTGCCTTTGCTACGTTCATTCTCAATTCTTACGGTGGTTTGTTCAAGATTTCACTTCCTTTGTTATCACATCAATTTATTCGTTGTTTCAATCCTACCGGGGGTTCGTTGAAGACCTTCTCAAGTTTGCGCCATATCTATCTTAATCTTTTCTACGGGAATAAGTAGTATGCCAAATCCATTGCTTGTCATCAATCCAATTGGTGAAGGATGAGCATAACATAATTCTTATTCTTGTTTCATCGAGTAAGTTCAATTCCTTATTTCGGAGGTCCATCAAAAATTCGTGATTTCATTTGTTCATCTTTCTTTCCGAAGTTCCAAGTTTTCTCGGTTATACCATTCCAAAGCTTCATCTTGTCACTGCAAGGTTTCACCTTGTATTTTCAACTTCTCTTTCTTTTATCATCCTTTTCTCACCGGAGTTCTTCATGGAGGCTCTACATGGTGCTTCCTCAGGATTCTTTTCATTCTTCAATTGTTCTTCAAGATTTCTCTCGGAGTTATGATCCGCCAAGCTATACTCAAAAATAAGCATGGTGTTCAACACATGTTTTGTTTTCAGGAGTTCAAGTATTCTCCTTCTTGCATTTCGAAGTGCAATTCGTTCTACCTTATCACTTGAGGTGGTGTTATGTCATTCTCGACAATTTGAGTTCGTGTTTCATGATTCAAATGTTGTCAAGAATGAGGTATTTAAATCCATCAATCTCTTCATTGGAGTTGTCTTGGGCTATATTTCACCTAAAGCTTTCCCTAAGGATTGTTGCTATTTATGGTGCTTGTAAATGACCCAAGTTCTTCATTTGTCCTCCCGGTGATAAAAGTTTCTCGTCTCCTTGTTGATATTAATCCAATCAATTGTTTTCGTTAGTGGCGGATTTTCACCTCATAATTTTGAGATGTTTTCATAAGCCCACTACAAGCTTATTCTTACCGTTGTTGTTTTCAAACAACTCCGTTCTATCCTTGTTTGTAAGGATGCTTCATTCAAATTCATTTGTGGTAGAAGTTGTCATTTTCTTCTCCATTCCTTTATTCCAACGACCTATCTTCAATTTTTCTTCCGGAGGCATTGTGATGTTGCACTCTTCGACCCATCACCTCGTTTTGTCAAGATCATGTTATTTTCTTGCATTATCCTTTTAACCGGAGTGTTATGATTTCATTCGAGTTCTTTTCATCTTATCAAGTTTTCCTTCCATTTTCAGTCGGAGTGCTGCCCAAATTATATCAATTTTATTCCTTCTCGATCTAGTTTTAACCGGAGTGGTTCCAGTATCTATCTTATCACTAAACCTCTTGGTTTTCGTCGTATCCCTTGTTCCTCTTTTCTAACAGAGTGTTTTCAACTTTCTTCATCTTCATTGTTTTCTTTCTTTCATTTTGTTCAACCTCTCGAGGTTCATTGGGTTCACTCGTTTATCAAAGAAGCAACTTTGTTTTACCTCTTCCTCTTCCGCTTTTCTCCGGTGCCATCCTAGATCTCGGGACGAGATCCTCTCGTAGTGGTGGAGTGTTGTGACGCCCCAAGACCGGAGCTTCAGTTGCCTTCCAGGGTTTCCGAGTTTTGTCGTGTGGTTTGTTTTGTTTTTTGCATTGCATCATGTCATCTCTTGCATTGCATCATCTCATCATGCCATTTATTTTTAAAACTCATCTAAATAAATTGTATGGATTTTTCGATCCATTTAAATCGAGGGATATTCACATGGTGACTTCTCTTTATAACATACCCTCCCAATATTATTAGGGAGCTATATTAAATATCCCATTAATTTGGAATCATCATTACACACTTGCAAAAATCCCAATGCCTTTCATTATTTCTACTCTTGGCCTCTAACTTTGTCACTTGTCCTTTCATCATTTTTCCGGAGCTCTACCAAAACTCTCAACATTTTTGGAAACTCCTAGAACCTACCCTAGTTCAAACCTTTTGAACTAAATTCAAAGAAATTTGAATTTATTCTTTCAATCTTGGTCTTTCCTAATTTTCTCGGACCTAACATTTTTTTTGAGTCCGGGAAATTTATTCGTGAGTCCAACTTTGCTCCCTAAACCCCCCTCTTCATTTATTTTTCTTCTCTTGTTTTCTGTTAAAGTATATAGAAGAGAGAGGGAGAGCCCAGCCGGCCCCTGGCCTTTCTCCTCCTCCTGGGCCTCCCAACTCCCCGAGAGCCCAAGGTCTAGGCCCAGCCGCGCCTCCCTCCAGGCCCGCGGCCTCCCAAGGCCCATGGCCCAGCCGGCCCGCTCGATCTCCTCTAACCCTAGCCCGCAGGTCCCTCTCCCTCCAGCGCCTCCCTGCCCGATCCCCTCTCCTCCTCCCGATCCCATCTCCCATCGCTCTCCCCTCGCCCCTTCCTCGTCAACCCTCCTCTGCGCCCCTTCTCGCCTCGACCTCGCGCCCTCGCCTCCCCATGGCGCCCGCGCCCGCCAACTCCGGCGGCCTCAGCCGGATCCGCCACCTCAACCCACCTCTCCGTCCCCACCTCCTCCACTGCGGCCTCCTCCTCGCCGCCTCCGCTCCACCTCCTGCCCGTCTGCTGCGCCTCCCTCCGTCGTCCTCCCTACTGCCCGCTGGCGCCGCCTCAACCTCCGGCGCGCCAACCCGGGGACGAAGGCCCCTGACCCCGGATCTCGCCGCCCTGGACCGTTCCCGCCGCTGGTGCCCCGTCTGCGCTCCGCCGCCTGAAGCTCCCCCTCGCGCCGACCAGCGAGCTCCGGCGGCCCTCTCCTCGTCGCCTCCTCGCGACCACCTTGCCCATCGCCACCCGCCCCGTCGGCGACCCCCAGGAGGAGATGCATCCGAGTCCCCTGCCGTGTTCAACCACCGAACCCTGGGCGCCAAGACCATACCAGGAACGCCATGCATCTTCTCTGTGATTTTGCCAAGTACCACGACGCCGAAGACCCGTGTACAACTACTGTTTCCTGCCTAGAACAACTACCGCCGACATGTACGACTACGAAACGAGAACGACTACTTCCACGACAGACCGCGAGCTCCACGGATTCGCCGAGATCGCAAGTACCACGACGACCGAAGCATAGTACCTTTACGTTTGCCTTGTACATCTACCGTCACCGAAGACCCGTTTGCGGATTTCGTCAAGTTCAACTCCAAAACGTGAACGACTACATCCGAGGTGGATAACGACAAGTACCCCTACGCGTGAAGACGCCAAGTCCGTTTCGGGATTCTTCAAGTACCGCTACCGTCGATCCGAACATCTTCGAAAACGAACGTGAACCACTACCATCGAACATGAACGTCTACTTCCACTACCGTCGCCGTGTACGATTACTTCCACTACATCGCGAGAACGACTACTTCCTCTACTTCCCTCGAAGAACGTGAAACACTACTTCCACTACATCGCGAGAACGACTACTTCCTCTACTTCCCTCGACGACCCGTGAACGTCTACTTCCCTCTACGAAACGCGAACCGTCCCGTTTGAACGTTCCGAAGGTATAACCACCCGTGACGACCGCCGTGATCGAATCATCCTTGCGATGCCCCTCTTTTGCCATGCCACCGTTCCGTGGGAACCCGGTATCCGGGATCACCCCACCATCCTTGCATGACTCGCTTCCGTCACACTTCTTTTGCACCGGTATCTCCTTTAGCTACCGGAACCGATATGTTGCCGTGGCACCATTTTCGGATTCGTTGCCGTGGCACCCCTTTCTTCCACCACGGTGACACAATGCTTTTCATGCCCTTGTCAACGTTTTCATAAAAATTGCATAAACTTGCACATGTCATCCGCATCATGATAACAACATTTAAGATGTTTATTATTGATGTTTGCATTAATTTGCATATATGCCATGTTAAAATGATTTAATTCATAACTAAATAACCGTAACTCGGTTTTTAACAAACTTTATATGTAAATGGGGTGGAAAAATGCCTAGTTTAACATGGTAGCATTACTTTGCATGTTTAACAACTCTAAAATATGCTTTAGGTCAGATCTGTACCGAATCCATAATATGCACATGAGGATTTTTCCGGAATTGTTGTTCGTTGTTTCCGGCCTCATTTAAACTTGCCTAAATAGATAGTTTATTTGTGCTTCACCCTCTTGCCATGTTTAATAACATTTAATATTGTTGAGTACCTAACCGAGATCAAACTAAATATGTCAATGTGGTGTTTTGTCAATATGCAACCCGTTGCATATTGAGCTCCACTTAATTTGTAGGATTGTTTGTGCACTTTGCCATGCCTCTTTAAACCGGACATGCATCATACTTGATTGTGCATCATGTCATGTTTATGTGATGGTTGTTTACCTTGTTGTTTGTTTGTTTCCGGTTTGCTTTTCTCGTTAGCTTCGGTTCCGTTCCGGAGTTGTGAGGATTCATTCGACCTCGTCCGTTTGTCTTCTTCATGGATTCGTTCTTCTTCCTTGCGGGATTTCAGGCAAGATGACCATACCCTCGAAATCACTTCTATCTTTGCTTGCTAGATGCTCGCTCTTTTGCTATGCCTATGCTACGATGCCTACCACTTGCTATATCATGCCACCCACATTGCCATGTCAAACCTCTAACCATCCTTTCCTAGCAAACCGTTGTTTGGCTATGTTACCGCTTTGCTCAGCCCCTCTTATAGCGTTGTTAGTTGCAGGTGAAGATGAAGTTTGTTCCTTGTTGAACATGGAGATGTTGTTCCTTGTTGGAACATGTTTACTTGTTGGGATATCACAATATATCTTATTTAATAATGCATCTTTATACTTGGTAAAGGGTGGAAGGCTCGGCCTTATGCCTGGTGTTTTGTTCCACTCTTGCCGCCCTAGTTTCCGTCATACCGGTGTTATGTTCCCGGATTTTGCGTCCCTAACGCGGTCGGGTGATTTATGGGACCCCTTGACAGTTCGCTTTGGATAAGACTTTTCCAAAGAAGGCCCAACATTGGTTTTACCATTTGCCTCACCTATACCCCTTTTCCCTTGGGTTTCGGAGCCCGAGGGTCATCTTTATTTTAGCCCCCGGCCAGTTCTCCTTCGAGTGCTGGTCCAAACCGAAGCGATGTCCGGCGCCTCTGGCAACCAGGGTTTATGCCAACCCGACGTCTGCTCATCCGGTGTGCCCCGAGACCGAGATATGTGCAGCTCCTATCAGATTTGTCGGCACATCCGGGCGGCTTTGCTGGTCTTGTTTTATTGCTGTGAAATGTCTTGTAGCCGGGATTCCGAGACTGATCGGGTCTTCCCGGGAGAAGGTCTATTCCTTCGTTGATCGCGAGAGCTTATCATGGGCTAAGTTGGGACACCCTGCAGGGTTTGAACTTTCAAAGCCGTGCCCATGTTATGGGCAGATGGGAATTTGTTAATGTCCGGTTGTAGAAAACCCAAGTCGATCTTAATTAAAATACACCAACGGCGTGTGTAACTGTGATGGTCTCTTCTCGTGGAGTCCGGGAAGTGAACACGTGTTGGAGTTATGCTTGACGTAAGTAGTTTCAGGATCACTTCTTGATCATAGTTGTTCGACCGTGCTTTGCCTCCTCTTCCCGCTCTCTTTTGCGTATGTTAGCCACCATATATGCTAGTCGCTGCTGCAGCTCCACCTCACTACCCTGTCCTACCTTTAAGCTTAAATAGTCTTGATCTCGGGTGTGAGATTGCTGAGTCCCGTGACTCACAGATACTTCAAAACCAGTTTGCAGTGCCGATGAGACCGTGCAGGTGATGGACCCGAGCTCAAGGAGGAGCTCGATGAAGATCTTTGTGCATTGTGTTGTTTCGTTTCAGCTGATCAGTAGTGGAGCCCAGTTGGGACGATCCGGGATCTGTGTAGCATTTGGGGTAGTCTTCTTTTATTTTGGTTCCGTAGTCGGACCTTGATTGTACCTGTATGATGTATTGTTTTACTCATGTATCGTGTGAAGTGGCGATTGTAAGCCAACTATGTATCTCTTTTCCCTTATGTATTACATGGGTTGTGTGAAGATTACCTCACTTGCGACATTGCTTTCAATGCGGTTATGCCTCTAAGTCGTGCTTCGACACGTGGGAGATATAGCCGCATCGAGGGCGTTTCATCGTGTCCCACCGGGGCATCGAGGCCAACCCAGAAAAGGTCAAAGCAGTCGAGGACATGAGCCCACCGAAGACCCTCAGAGAGATGCAGAAGCTCACTGGGCGCGTGACCGCGCTAGGATGCTTCATCTCCAAGTTGGGGAACGAAATGCTGCCCTTCTTCAATCTGATGAAGAAAAAGGGCCCCTTTGAATGGACTGAAGAGGCCGACAAGGCGTTCCAAGATCTTAAAAGGTACTTAACCAGCCCTCCGGTAATGGTGGCTCCGCGCCCTCAAGAGCCCCTGCTGCTGTACCTTGCAGCCACTCCCTACTCTGCCAGCGCAGCCCTAGTGGCGGTTAGGGAGGAGCGTTGGACCAAAGCCACGGCAACTGCCCGGGTCAAGGCGAAGCAGGATCAAGGGGGCCTCACAGAGACCACTACCGCAGCCGAGAAGGATCAGCCGCCGCAGGGAAGCACACTCGGAACAGAAGAGGCCCCTCCCCATGGCGACCAGCCGCTGGGGGCTCCACTATCTCAGGAGGCGCCACGGCCTCCGGAGGACACTAGCAGCACCAGTACTCCCAACCTCGTCGAACACCCTATGTACTTCGTCAGCACATTGTTGCGGGACGCGAGGGCGCGGTACCCCATGCCCCAGAAACTCCTCCTCGCGCTATTGGTAGCCTCGCGCAAGCTGCAACACTATTTTCAGGGCCATCCCATCAAGGTCGTCTCAGCATACCCCTTGGAAAGGGTGCTCAGGAGCCCCAACTCGGTTGGAAGGGTCGCTGAGTGGAACATCGAGCTGCAAGCGTTCTAGCTAGAATTCAGCACAACCAGAGTCATCAAGGGAGCCGCGCTAGCGGACTTCGTGGCGGAATGGGCGAAGGTGCCGGGCCTCAAAGCTGATGAGGATCAATCCCTCTCCTCGGGAAGTGAGGCACCGGACGGTTGGGTCATGTACTTCGACGGGGCGTTCTCCCGACACGGCGCGGGGGCTGGCGCAGTGCTTATATCTCCCACTCAAGACAAGCTCTACTACGCGGTGCAACTCTGTTTCCAGCACGGAGAAAAGGTCTCCAACAACATAGCAAAATATGAAGGCCTGAAAGCCGCGGTCGCCCTGGGGGTGAAGCGCCTTACCATCAAGGGTGATTCACAACTCCTCGTCAACTTCTCCAACAAAGTATACGGGCCGAGGGATGAGCACATGGAAGCCTACCTCGCGGAGGTCCGCAGGATGGAGAAGTAGTTCTAGGGACTGGAGTTGCAGCATGTGCCTCGCGGCACCAATCAAGAGGCTGATGACATCGCCAAACGGGCATCCAGGCGATTACCTCAGGAACCTGGCGTCTTCGAGGAGCGGCTCTTTAAGCCCTCGGCGATGCCATCACTGTCAAGCACGGTGCAGCCTCGGGAAGAGCTCCCCCAGCCACTTGCCTCGGGAGCCCCGGTCTACGGCCCGGCCTCAGGAGCACGTCTGCTCCTGACGCTGGAGCCTCGGGAGGGGTGCTGGATCGCAGTGCTCAGGAGTTACCTGACGCAAGGGACGTTGCCGGAAAAGGAGGAGGAAGTGGAGCATGTGGCGCGGCAAGCCACGGCGTACTGCATCAGGGATGGAGACCGGAAGCGACCAAATGATGTGTCCCTACGTTGCATTTCCAGGGAGCAAGTTAAGGAGCTGCTGGCAGACATACACGGTGGAGACTGTGGGCATCATTCGTCATCACGAACCCTCGTGAAGGAAATATGCCCTAGAGGCAATAATAAAGTTATTATTTATTTCCTTATTTCATGATAAATGTTTATTATTCATGCTAGAATTGTATTAAACGGAAACATAATACATGTGTGAATACATAGACAAACATAGTGTCACTAGTTGCCTCTACTTGACTAGCTCGTTGAATCAAAGATGGTTAAGTTTCCTAGCCATAGACATGAGTTGTCATTTGATTAACGGGATCACATCATTAGGAGAATGATGTGATTGACATGACCCATTCCGCTAGCCTAGCACATGATCGCTTAGTATGTTGCTATTGCTTTCTTCATGACTTATACATGTTCCTCGTAACTATGAGATTATGCAACTCCGCTTACGGAGGAACACTTTGGTGCTACCAAACGTCACAACGTAATCGGGTGATTATAAAGGAGTACTACAGGTGTCTCCAAAGGTACATGTTGGGTTGGCGATTTGAGATTAGGTTTTGTCACTCCGATTGTCGGAGAGGTATCTCTGGGCCTTCTCGGTAATACTCATCACCTAAGCCTTGCAAGCATTGTAACTAATGAGTTAGTTACGAGATGATGTATTACGGAACGGGTAAAGAGACTTGCGGTAACGAGATTGAACTAGGTATTGATACCGACGATCGAATCTCGGGCAAGTAACATACCGATGACAAAGGGAACAAAGTATGTTGTTATGCGGTTTGACCGATAAAGATCTTCAGAGAATATGTAGGAACCAATATGGGCATCCAGGTTCCGCTATTGGTTATTGACCGAGAATAGTTCTAGGTCATGTCTACATAGTTCTCGAACCCGTAGGGTCCGCACGCTTAAGGTTTCGATGATGCTTATATTATGAGTTTATGAGTTTTGATGTACCAAGGAGTTCGAGTCCTGGATGAGATCGGGGACATGACGAGGAGTCTCGAAATGGTCGAGACGTAAAGATCGATATATTGGACGACTATATTCGGAGTTCGGAAAGGTTCCGAGTGATTCGGTATTTTTCGAGTACCGGGAGTTACGGGAATACGGGGAAGAGTATTGGGCCTTGATGGGCCTTAGTGGGAAGGAGCCGAGGAGGTGGCGTGCCCTCCCAAGCCCAGTCCGAATTGGACAAGGGGTTTGGGCGCAGCCCACCTCTCCTTCCTTCTCCACTTCCCCCCTTTCCCCCTTCTCCTAGTTGGACTAGGAAAGAAGGAGTCCTACTCCCGGTGGGAGTAGGACTCCCTTGGCGCCTCCTCCTAGGGCCGGCCTCCTCCTCCCTCCCTCCTTTATATACGGGGCAGGGGGCACCCCATGATAGACAAGTTGATCTCTGGATCTTTCCTTAGCCGTGTCGGTGCCCCTTCCACCATATTCCACTTCGGTCATATCGTCATGCGGAGCTTAGGCGAAGCCCTCGCGCCGAGAAGTCATATCGTCATGAGCTTAGGCGAAGCCCTCGTCGGTGGAGCATCAACATCGCTACCACGCCATCGTCTTGACAGAACTCATCCCGACACTTTGCTGGATCGGAGTCCGGGATCGCCATCGAGCTGAACGTGTGCGTAACTCGGAGGTGCCGTGACGTTCGGTGCTTGGATCGGTCGGATCGTGAAGACGTCGACTACATCAACCGCGTTGTTATAACGCTTCGCTTTCGGGTTCACGAGGGTACGTGGACGGACACTCTCCCCTCTCGTTGCTATGCCATCACCATGGTCTTGCGTGATCGTAGGAAATTTTTTGAAATTACTACGTTATCGGCAACTGGCAGGAGCCATATGGTTGTCGCTTTATTGTATGAAATGCAAACGCCATGTAATTGCTTTACTTTATCACTAAGCAGTAGCGATATTCGTAGAAGCAATAGTTGGCGATACGACAACGATGCTACGATGGAGATCAAGGTGTCGCGCCGGTGACGATGGTGATCATGACGGTGCTTCGGCGATGGAGATCACAAGCACAAGATGATGATGACCATATCATATCACTTATATTGATTGCATGTGATGTTTATCCTTTATGCATCTTATCTTGCTTTGATTGACGGTAGCATTATAAGATGATCTCTCACCAAAATTATCAAGAAGTGTTCTCCCGAGTATGCACCGCTATGAAAGTTCTTCGTCCCGAGACACCACGTGATGATCGGGTGTGATAGGCTCTACGTTCAAATACAACGGGTGCAAAACAGTTGCACACGCGAATACTCAGTTAAACTTGACGAGCCTAGCATATAACAGATATGGCCTCGAACACGGAGACCGAAGGTCGAACGTGAATCATATAGTAGATATGATCAACATAGTGATCTTCACCATTGAAACTACTCCATCTCACGTGATGATCGGACATGGTTTAGTTGATTTGGATCACGTAATCACTTAGATGACTAGAGAGATGTCTATCTAAGTGGGAGTTCTTAAGTAATATGATTAATTGAACTTTAATTTATCATGACCTTAGTCCCGTAGTATTTTGCAAATTATGTTGTAAATCAATAGCTCGCGTTGTTGCTTCCCTATGTTTTTATATATGTTCCTAGAGAAAATTGTATTGAAAGATGTTAGTAGCAATGATGCGGATTGGATCCGTGATCTGAGGTTTATCCTCATTGCTGCGTAAGAATTATGTCCTTAATGCACCGCTAGGTGATGTACCTATTGCAGGAGCATGATGCGACGCTAGAACGTTTGGCTAGCTCAATATGAGCGATACGACGTTATGAACGCTTGGCTAGCTCAATATGATGACTACTTGATAGTTTAGTGCACCATGCTTAACGGCTTAGAATCGGGACTTCAAAGACGTTTTGAACGTCATGGACCATATGAGATGTTCCAGAATTGAAGTTAATATTTTAAGCAAATACCGAGTTGAGAGATATGAAGTCTCCAACAAGTTCTATAGCTAAAAGATGGAGGAGAATCGCTCAACTAGTGAGCATGTGCTCAGATTGTCCGAGTACTTCAATCGCTTGAATCAAGTGGGAGTTAATCTCCCGATAAGATAGTGATTGACAGAATTCTCTAGTCACCATCACTAAGTTACTAGAACTTCGTGATGAACTATAGTATGCAAGGATGACGAAAACGATTCTCGAGCTCTTCGTGATATTGAAATCGACGAAGGTAGAAATCGAGAAAGAGCATCAAGTGTTGATGATTGACAAGACCACTAGTTTCAAGAAAAGGGCAAAGGAAAGAAAGGGAATTTCAAGTAGAATGACAAGCAAGTTGTCACTCCCATGAAAAAAAAACCCAAAGCTGAACCAAAGCCTGAAACTGAGTGCTTACATCGCATAGGAAATGGTCATTTGAAGCGGAAATACCCCAAATATTTGGTGGATAAGAAGGATGGCAAAGTGAACAAGAGTATATTTGATATACAGGTTATTGATGTGTGCCTTACTAGTGTTTATAGTATCCCCGAGTATTTGATACTTGTTCGGTTACTAAGATTAGTAACTCAAACAGGAGTTACTGAGAATAAACAGAGACTAGTTGAAGGGGAAGTGAAGATGAGTGTTGGAAGTAGTTCCAAGATTGATATGATCATCATCGCACACTCCCTATACTTTCGGGATTAGTGTTAAACCTAAATAAATGTTATTTGGTGTTTGCGTTGAGCTTGAATATGATTTGATCATGTTTATTGCAAAACGGTTATTCATTTAAAGTCAAAGAATAATTGTTGTTCTGCTTAAATGAATAAAACCTTCGATGGTCATACACCCAATGAAAATAGTTTTCAAAACGTTATTCATTTAAAGTCAAAGAATAATTGTTGTTCTGCTTTAAATGAATAAAACCTTCAATGGTCATACACCCAATAAAAATAGTTTGTTGGATCTCGATCGTAGTGATACACATATTCATAATATTGATGCCAAAAGATGCAAAGTTAATAATGATAGTGCAACTTATTTGTGGCAATCGCCGCTTGGGTCATATCGGTGTAAAGCGCATGAAGAAACTCCATAAAGATGGATTTTGGAATCACTTGGTTATGAATCATTTGATGCTTGTGAACCGTGCCTTTTGGGCAAGATGACTAAAACTCCGTTCTCGGAACAATGGAACAAGCTACTAACTTATTGGAAATAATACATACCGATGTATGCGATCCAATGAGTGTTGATGCTCGTGGCAAGTATCGTTATTTTCGACCTTCACAAGATGATTTGAGCAGATATAGGTATATCTACTTGATGAAACACAAGTCTGAAACATTTGAAAAGTTCAAACAATTTCAGAGTGAAGTGAAGAATCATCGTAACAAGAAAATAAAAGTTTCTACGATATGATCGCAGAGGAAAAATATTTGAGTTACGAGTTTGGCCTTCATTAAAACAATGTGAAATAGTTTCACTACTCACGCCACCGAACACCACAAAGATAATGGTGTGTCCGAACGTCATACCGCACTTTATTGAATATGGTGCGATCTATGATGTATCTTACCGATTTACCAATATCGCTTTGGGGTTATGCATTAGAGACAGCTGCATTCACGCTTAATAGGGCACCATCTAAACCGCTGAGATGACACCGTATGAACTATGGTTTAGCAATAAACCTAAGTATGTCGCTTCTTAAAGTTTGAGTTGTGATGCTTATGTGAAAAGTTTTCACCGATAAGCTCGAACCCAAATCGGAGAAGTGCGTCTTCATAGAATACCCAAAGGTAACTATTGGGTACACCTTCTATCACAGATCCGAAGGCAAGTTTTTCGTTGCTAAGATGGATCCTTTCTAGAGAAGAAGTTTCTCTCGAAAGAAGTGAGTGGGAGGAAAGTAGAACTTGATGAGGTAATTGTACCTTCTCCTTATTGGAAAGTAGTTCATCACGTAAATCAGTTCCAAGTGATTCCTACACCAATTAGTGAGGAAGTTAATGATGATGATCATGAAACTTCAGATCAAGTTGCTACCAAACCTCGTGAGGTCTTCCAGAATAAGATCCGCACTGAGTGGTACGGTAATCGTGTTCGGAAATCATGTTACTAGACCATGATGAACCTACAAACTATGAGGAAGCGATGATGAGCCCAGATTCATGAAATGGCTTGAGGCCATGAAATCTGAGATGGGATCCATGTATGAGAACAAAGTATGGACTTTGATGGAGTTGCTCGATGATCGGCAAGCCATGTTGTATAAATGGATCTTCAAGAGGAAGATGATGCTGATAGTAGTGTTACTATCTACAAAGCTCGACTTGTCGCAAAAGGTTTTCGACAAGTTCAAGGTGTTGACTACAATGAGATTTTCTCAATCAGAAGCGATTCTTAAGTCTGTCCGAATCATGTTAGCAATTGCCACATTTTATGAAATCTGGCAAATGGATGTCAAAACTACATTCTTTAATGGATTTATTAAAAAGAGTTGTATATGATGCAACCAGAAGTTTTTGTCAATCCTAAAGGAGCTAACAAAATGTGCAAGCTCCAATGATCCATCAATGGACTGGTGCAAGCATCTCGAGTTGAATATACGCTTTGATGTGTTGATCAAAGCATATGATTTTATATGACTTTTGGAAAGGCCTGTATTTACAAGAAAGTGAGTGGGAGCACTACAACATTTATGATAAGTATATGTGAATGACATATTGTTGATCGGAAATGATGTAGAATTATTCGCAAAGCATAAAGGAGTGTTTGAAAGGAGTTTTTCAAAGAAGGACCTCGGTGAAGCTGCTTATATATTGAGCATCAAGATCTATAGAGATAGATCAAGACGCTTGATAAGTTTTTTCAATAAATATATACCTTGTCAAGATTTTGAAGTAGTTCAAAATGGAACAGTCAAAGAAAAGTTCTTGCCTGTGTTGCAAAGGTGTGAAATTGAGTAAGACTCAAATCCCACCACGGCAGAAAATAGAAAAGAGAATGAAAGTCATTCCCTATGCCTCACCATAGGTTCTATAAAGTATGCTATGCTATGTACCGCACCTATTGTATACCTTGCTCTGAATTTGGCAAGGAGTACAATGGTGATCTAGGAGTAGATCATTTGGACATTGGTCAAGAACATCCTTAGTGAGGACTAAGGAAATATTTCTCGATTATGGAGGTGATAAAAAGCCCGTCAAAGAGTTACATCGATGCAAGCATTTTACACTGATCCGATGACTCTAAGTCTCAATCTGGATACATATTGAAAGTGGGAGCAATTAGCTAGAGTAGCTCCGCAAGAGCATTGTAGACATAGAATATTTGCAAAATAGATACGGCTCTGAATGTGATGTACCTGCTGACTAAGCTTCTCTCACGAGCAAAACATGATCATACCTTAGTACTCTTTGGGTGTTAATCACATAGCGATGTGAACTAGATTATTGACTCTAGTAAACCCTTTGGGTGTTGGTCACATGACGATGTGAACTATGGGTATTAATCACATACAGATGTGAATATTAGTGTTGAATCACATGATGATGTGAACTAGATTATTGACTCTAGTGCAAGTGGGAGACTGAAGGAAATATGCCCTAGAGGCAATAATAAAGTTATTATTTATTTCCTTATTTCATGATAAATGTTTATTATTCATGCTAGAATTGTATTAAACGGAAACATAATACATGTGTGAATACATAGACAAACATAGTGTCACTAGTTGCCTCTACTTGACTAGCTCGTTGAATCAAAGATGGTTAAGTTTCCTAGCCATAGACATGAGTTGTCATTTGATTAACGGGATCACATCATTAGGAGAATGATGTGATTGACATGACCCATTCCGCTAGCCTAGCACATGATCGTTTAGTATGTTGCTATTGCTTTCTTCATGACTTATACATGTTCCTGTAACTATGAGATTATGCAACTCCTGCTTACGGAGGAACACTTTGGTGCTACCAAACGTCACAACGTAATCGGGTGATTATAAAGGAGTACTACAGGTGTCTCCAAAGGTACATGTTGGGTTGGCGATTTCGAGATTAGGTTTTGTCACTCCGATTGCTCTGAGAGGTATCTCTGGCCTTCTCGGTAATACTCATCACCTAAGCCTTGCAAGCATTGTAACTAATGAGTTAGTTACGAGATGATGTATTACGGAACGGGTAAAGAGACTTGCCGGTAACGAGATTGAACTAGGTATTGATACCGACGATCGAATCTCGGGCAAGTAACATACCGATGACAAAGGGAACAAAGTATGTTGTTATGCGGTTTGACCGATAAAGATCTTCAGAGAATATGTAGGAACCAATATGGGCATCCAGGTTCCGCTATTGGTTATTGACCGAGAATAGTTCTAGGTCATGTCTACATAGTTCTCGAACCCGTAGGGTCCGCACGCTTAAGGTTTCGATGATGCTTATATTATGAGTTTATGAGTTTTGATGTACCAAGGAGTTCGAGTCCTGGATGAGATCGGGGACATGACGAGGAGTCTCAAATGGTCGAGACGTAAAGATCGATATATTGGACGACTATATTCGAGTTCGGAAAGGTTCCGAGTGATTCGGTATTTTTCGAGTACCGGGAGTTACGGGAATACGGGGAAGAGTATTGGGCCTTGATGGGCCTTAGTGGGAAGGAGCTGGGGAGGTGGCGTGCGCCCTCCCAAGCCCAGTCCGAATTGGACAAGGGGTTTGGGGCGCAGCCCACCTCTCCCTTCCTTCTCCACTTCCCCTTTCCCCTTCTCCTAGTTGGACTAGGAAGAAGGAGTCCTACTCCCGGTGGGAGTAGGACTCCCCTTGGCGCCCTCCTCCTAGGGCCGGCCTCCTCCTCCTCCCTCCTTTATATACTGGGCAGGGGCACCCCATGATACACAAGTTGATCTACGGATCTTTCCTTAGCCGTGTGCGGTGCCCCTTCCACCATATTCCACTTCGTCATATCGTCATGGAGCTTAGGCGAAGCCTCGCGCGGAGAAGTCATATCGTCGCGAGCTTAGGCGAAGCCCTCGTCGGTGGAGCATCAACATCGCCCCACGCCGTCGTCTCGACGTAACTCATCCCCGACACTTTGCTGGATCGAGTCCGGGATCGCCATCGAGCTGAACGTGTGCGTAACTCGGAGGTGCCGACGCTCGGTGCTTGGATCGGTCGGATCGTGAAGACGCATCGACTACATCAACCGCGTTGTTATAACGCTTCCGCTTTCGGTCTACGAGGGTACATGGACGGACACTCTCCCCTCTCGTTGCTATGCCATCACCATGGTCTTGCGTGATCGTAGGAAATTTTTTGAAATTACTACGTTCCCCAACACCTCGTTGGCAAGGCGTTCCGCAGCGGGTTCTATTGGCCCACTGTGCTCAATGATGCCGTGGAACTGGTGAAAGCTTGCGAGGCCTGCCAATTCCATGCCAAGAAGATCCATCAGCCGGCGGGAGGCCTGCAAACTATACCCCTCTCGTTGCCATTCGCAGTCTGGGGGCTGGATATCCTGGGCCCGTTCCCTCGGGTGCCGGGAGGCTATCGCTACCTCTACGTCGCCGTGGACAAGTTCACCAAGTGGGCTGAAGTGGAAGTCGTCCGCACCATCCCCACAGGTTCCTCGGTCAAGTTCATCAAGGGCATCGTGAGCCGGTTCAGGGTGCCGAACCGCATCATCACCGACAACGGTTCACAGTTCACCAGTAACCTCTTCAAAACATACTGTGCTAACCTTGGGACGCAGGTATGCTACGCTTCGGTTGCACACCCGCGGAGCAACGGTCAGGCTGAGCGGGCCAATGCAAAGGTCCTGAGGGGCCTTGAGGGAGTCCTGGATTAGGGGGTGTCCGGATGGCCGGACTATAACCTTTGACCGGACTCCTGAACTATGAAGATACAAGATTGAAGACTTCGTCCCGTGTCCAGATGGGACTTTCCTTGGCGTGGAAGGCAAGCTTGGCGATACGGATATGTAGATCTCCTCCCATTGTAACTGACTCTGTGTAACCCTAGCCCTCTCCGGTGTCTATATAAACCGGAGAGTTTTAATCTGTAGGACGAACAGCAATCATACCATAGGCTAGCTTCTAGGGTTTAGCCTCTCTGATCTCGTGGTAGATCTACTCTTGTACTACCCATATCATCAATATTAATCAAGCAGGAGTAGGGTTTTACCTCCATCGAGAGTGCCCAACCAGGTAAAACATCGTGTCCCTTGTCTCCTGTTACCATCCGCCTAGACGCACGCCCGGGACCCCCTACCGAGATCCGCGGTTTTGACACCGACATTGGTGCTTTCATTGAGAGTTCCTCGTGTCGCCATCTTTAGGCCCGATGGCTCCTCCAATCATCGACAACGATGCGGTCCAGGTGAGACTTTTCTCCCGGACAGATCTTCAGATTTCGGCGGCTTTGCATCATGGGCAATTAAGCAGGCCATCCGAGCAGATAGAAAGCTACGCCCCTGGCCATCAGGTCAGATTTGGAAGTTTAAACTGCATGGCTGACGTCGACTTGATCTTCGACGGATCCAAGCCACAGCCGAGCGAGCCGCACTGTCTTGATGGGCAAGATTTAGCTCTGCCACCGAACAGTGCCCTGGAGGCCGCACCCGTGTCCGCTCCGACCCTTAGCTCGGAGCCGACTGCGCCAATCGAGGACGGGTGGCTGGACACAGCCTCGGGGGCTGCAATCTCTACGGCGATCGAGCCGAACACCAGCTTTGTCCTCTGCGAAGCTCGTGACTCCAAGGTGCCGGACTCCTCTCCGGACTCCGAACCTTCCGCGCCCATGCCGATCGAATCCGATTGGGCGCCAATCATGAAGTTCGCCGCCGCGGACATCTTTCAGCACTCGCCCTTCGGCGACATTCTGAATTCACTAAAGTTTCTCTCTTTATCAGGAGAGGCCTGGCCGGACTATGGTCAGCAAGGTTGGTATATGGATGACGAAGAAATTCAGAGCCCACCCACCACCCACTTCGTAGCCACTGTCGATGATTTAACCGACATGCTCGACTTCGACTCCGAAGACATCGACGGTATGCACGACGATGTAGGAGACGAAACAGAACCAGCGCCTATAGGCACTCGGACAACCACCTCATCTCACGATGTATACATGGTGGACACACCTAAAAGAAACGACGACGAGGAACAAAGGGACGAACGAGGATCGCTCCTCGGCGATCAAAGTGGCGGCGTAAGCGCCGCTCCAAACCCCACCTCGACAGAGACCGCAGCCATACAGACCCAGCCACAGAGCAGGGCGAACCGGCGGACGACGAACATGCCATCGAGAAACCTTCCGAACAGGGCAACTTGGATGAACAAACCGAACAACCCGTCCCCGGCGAAAATAACAGTATGGACGACCTCACGCCGGACAAGTTACCGGAGCAGAAGAACCTCCACAAAAGGCTCGTCCCCACTGCGCGTAGCCTGAAAAAACAGAAGCGGAAGCTCAAAACAGCGGAAGATGCACTCAGAATTAGATGGAGCAAAGTACTCAACACCGCAGACAAATACGGCGACAGTCGCCACACAAAGAGCTATCCGAAGCGAAAATTACTGCCGGAATTTGATGAGGAGGCCTTAGAGCCCCCTCAATCAAAAAATAAGGAAGCCACCCGGTCGGGTGAACAACCCTATGGCCAACATAGAGCGGCAAAGGGCGCCGCACACAAGCCGGCACGCGATCTACACAAGGATTCGCATCAAAAAGATGGCCCAGCCAGATCTATCTATGGGCCAAGAAAGCAAGCTCTAGTAAGCAATGCAACGCATCAAGTATCCGAACATCACGGTACACCCAAATATAGGGGTGCCGCACACCCCCTATGTTTCACCGATGAGGCGTTGGATCATGAATTTCCAGCGGGATTCAAGCCCGTAAACATAGAGGCATACGACGGAACAATAGACCCTGGAGTCTGAATTGAGGATTACATCCTCCACATACACATGGCTAGAGGAGATGACCTCCATGCCATAAAATACTTACCCCTCAAGCTCAAAGGGCTAGCCCGGCATTGGCTTAAAAGCCTTCCCGAAAACACCAATGGAAGTTGGGAAGAGCTGGAGGATGCTTTTCGGGCAAATTTTCAAGGGACCTATGTCCGACCTCCGGATGCAGACGATTTAAGTCACATAACTCAACAACCCGGAGAGTCAGCCCGGAAACTCTGGAACAGATTCCTTACTACAAAGAACCAGATAGTCGACTGTCCGGACGCCGAAGCCTTAGCAGCTTTCAAACACAGCGTCCGAGACGAATGGCTCGCCAGACACCTCGGCCAAGAAAAGCCAAGAACAATGGCCGCATTGACAAGCCTCATGACCCGCTTTTGCGCAGGAGAGGATAGCTGGTTGGCAAGATGCAGTACTAGCGACCCAAGTACATCCGAAGTTAGGGATGAAAACGGGAAACCGCGACGCAGCAAGGACCAGCGCCGGACCAAGGGAAACAGCCCAAGAGCACGGCGATCAACGCCGGATTCAAAAGCTCTCGGCGAGAATCGAAAAAGCTGCCCTCAAGGATAACAGGACGAGCTATCTAACCTAAACAAAATCTTGGAGAAGATATACCAAATCCACAGACTCCGGGAAGCCGCAAACCATACCCACGAGATTGTTGGGTCTTCAAGCAATCCGCAAACTCAACGCCGAACACAAGGGGCTCGACACACCAAGCGAGGACGATGACGAACCCCACAAGAAGGGCACCGGAAAACAAAAGAATTTCCCACAAGAAGTCAAAACAGTAAACTCACTTCACGTGACAAAAGGGAAAAACAGAGTGGCGGCTATAGAGATACGCGCCATACGGCCTATCCCAGAGGAGTCCCGCCACTGGTTGTTAAAACCAATCACCTTCAACCATCAGGATTACTCTAGAAGTATCCGGAATGCAGGCTGGACTGCCTTGATATTAGATCCGATAATTGACGGACTCCACTTTACACAAGTCCTAATGGACGGCGGCAGTGATCTAAACCTGCTATATCAGGACACAATCCGCAAAATGGGGATAGACCCAACAAAAATTCGCCATAGCAACACTTCCTTTCAAGGGGTAACGCCAGGCCCAGATGCCCATTGTACGGGCTCTCTCCTGCTAGAAGTTATGTTCGGCTCCCCCGACAACTTCCGCCGCGAAAAGCTAACCTTCCACGTCGCCCCATTTACAAGTAGCTATCAAGCACTACTGGGACGCGAAGCTTTCGCCCGCTTTAACGCAATACCGCATTATGCATCTCTTACACTTAAAATGCCCGGTCCGCAAGGCATCATCTCATTAAAGGGAAATATCGAGTGTTCCTCGAGCGCGGAAGATTGTGCGGCTGCCTTGACAGCCACACACTAAACCGGCTTCACTAATCAAAGCACCTAAATAGGTTGTTCAGACCCCGGACATGGCTAGACGAGTCCGGCGTAAACATACAAGGGCTTACTAGACGCATACCCCCGTAGAAGGGGCTCCGTGCATGTACAACAAGAGACAATAAAGCTCAATTTTATTCATTTTTTTGAATTATACTATGTTTATTTAATATAACGTACAATTTCACACGATCTTCTTCAACTAAGTTCCTCTCTTTTACAGATGAACACCGTGCTACACCCATCCAGGATACGGCACAACGGAGACACAGGCGCAGATGTGCAGTAGGGACCCGTTCCAAGGATTCTTTTTAGATTAAGACCCTGCGTAAACCTTTTTTACTGTCTCTTATTGATACGCATCCCCCGGTTTCGTGATATAACCGAGGAGGAGGCTGGCGTCTTGGCATGTGGCCACGTCTGAATTTTTGCGCGTGCACTGGACACGAGGCTTATTACCAAGGGCGTTGTTCAGCCCGTTTTCATAAAGACCGAATACCTTAGGGAGTGTTCGGCGTCATGAAGTTTGGCCTTATATGCATCAGCTCAATCATGTCTTTGGTCAAATGTTGGGTTTGCCCGGCTCGTGTTTTGCTGCCTTATGTTCCGCTTATATCGGCTAAGGCGGCACCAGAGAACTATCGCGATTGTGCCCGGTTCGACCAAAGCGAGCACCTCAAGAGAGAAAGCCGAAAACTGATCGTCATGATATAGCGTGAGACTGGTCAACCACTGATGACCCGCCGGAATCTTTAGGATTCCTCCAAGATTAACGAAGGGTCGCTTCGCCAGCACACACGCCCCCGAATTCGGGTGAGCGCGGTGCCCTTGGGGCTATATAGTAGCCCCACCGCCAAACTCCTATGGCTAAGTGAAAGTGATAAAGCATTATAGTCCGGTTGCCTAGTTCGCTGCGCTATCACCTCCTTAATAGGACCAAGACGTTGGATCAAGTGTGAAAATGAGCTTTTATAACACCCCGCATTATATGCGTGAATGAAGTCAAGACTGCCATCTTTCAGTTATATATACATATACATTAATGGCCGCACATGAGGTATTTTAATTCTTGAAGGCACAAGTATAAAAAGCTTTTATATTCCCCCGAAAATTGTTTTACAATAATACATGTTATTCGAACATAATATCCTTCGAGCACTGCGTCTCTATTAAACGAGCGCCCTGCAGAACTTCCTGAAAATAGTGCTCGGCAGGTACTCGGCTCCCGTCCGAATCTTGGGATGCAACAGCGATGGCCTTCATCTCCGCCAAGATGTCTTGACATCGGCAAGAGCCATCCGCGCACCCTCTATGCACGCTGACCTTTTCATTGCATTGATATGCGGCACCGCACCAAGGAACTGCTGCACCAAGCTAAAATAACTCTTCGGCTCGGGCCTTTCCGGCCACAGATGGCTCACGACATACTTCATGGCGAGTCCGGATAACCTATTCAGCTCCTCCCATGCGGCCAAAGGATCGGTTAATGGAAGTGGGCGCTCTGGATTGTGGAACTGCGACCAAAATAGCTTTTCCACTTCGTGATCCTTTTGATCTCGGAAGTGTTCGGCCGCGTCTGCGGCACTCGCCGCCAAGTCCAGATAAGTGTCCCCTGCACTCCACAACCGGTCCAACGGAGCATATTTAGGATCCCCGAACTTCATCCGCAGCATAAAAGGCTTTCCAGCCGCGATATCTCCGGCCTGACGTAGCTCCTCCTTCATAGCTCTCATCGCAGAGCGAGCATCCTTGGCCTCGGTAGTGGCCTTCTTCAGGTCCTTCTGTTCCGCCCGATCTTCTTTTTCAAGAAGCTTGCAGCGGTCGGCAGCATTTTTCAACTTCACAGCCATCTCAGCCATTTCCCTCTTGCTTTGGCGGTGAGCAGCCTGTTCGCTTTCAGCTCTTCACCGCCTTTAAAGGCAGCGCGATCGCTTCCTGGCCTGCTCCTTGGCTCGGGCAAGTTCCGCCAAGGTTCTCCATGGCAGCGGCACCATTTGCATCAAGCACACATGTTGTAAGATACGGGCATCAAGCTCCTCTTACCAGGTGTCTTCGGAAAAATTACATACCTTGTGCCTCGTCAAGCCGCTTGTTGACAAGCGCGGTGTCGGCATCTGCCACGTCAAGTTGCCCTTTAGCTCGGCAAATTCATCAGTTCGGCTAGCCACCGAACACTTCGCCACCTACATACGAAGTGCGACATATTATACCTGGGATTATGATCCTCGGCGCGCCATCATTTTTGACAACGCACCGAGTCTCAGGGGCTACTATCTACACAGGGCGCATTTCATATATGCGAATGTCAAAAGGTACATCATTTCGCGTACCTCAAAACCTGTCAAGAACTCCGACAGCTCGTGATAACCCGCTCTCCGCGGATGAAATCCTTTCAATCACCGTACCCATCAACGCACGGTGTTCTTCTCGAGATAGACGCCGCCCGAGCAGATCCTTCACTCCTCGACCGCAGCCGGACGGTGCCGACTCGTCCGTGGCCTTTTTCAAGGCCGACACGAAGGACCTTGGGGGCCATACGATTGCCTTCCGCCCGCCGGATTCGGAGAAACCTCCATGACGACACCTCGTGGTCGCCCGCCTCGCAAGGCGGTACGGCAGGGGAGGCGTTCGCTCTCCATCATCTCCGGACGAAGATCCTCAAGATGAGCTCACGAGAAGGGCTGAGATCCGAACTACAAGGTAAAAATTCGGTTATCTTCCTCAGAAATAGAACATGGATGTCTCTTATTTTAAAACTCCCTTCTCTACTTACGGCTCGGTGGAGGTTTGATCCCCTTGGGGGCACAGTGCGGCCGAGGCATCCCCCGGCGCAGGACCCTCTGACGAAGATTTCTTCCCCCACTTTGGGACCATGGTCCTCGGGTCTTCAGAGGCGGTCCTCTTCTTCCCCTGGATAGAGGAATTCTCGATTCCTCCTTTCCTGACAGGCACCTTCGGGGAGGCGGTAGCTTCCTTGTCCCCCGCTTCGCCTTCTTCCAAAGGCGCAACCTCCAGCATCCTGGTTAACACGGGATCCGGCGTGGTCTTAGGGAGGGGGGCCAGACACCTGATTAGCTTTGCTTTCGCTATCCACTCCTGTTTAAGGGACAGCTCTTTTAAGGGCAATTCTATGATAAATATACGGATAACGTGTCCGCATGTGGCTACTTACTTGAGTATCCGGCGATTGCAGCTCAGACCTGCGCCTCGGTCGAGTCCGGACACATTGCTTGTGATCCGAAGAACAATTTGTACATCTCCATGGGCGTCACGCCCATAAAATGTTTGAGGGCTCGTGGTCCCTCCGGATTAAACTCCCACAGGTGGAGGGGGCGACGTTTGCAGGGCAGGGTGCGGCGGATCAACATGACCTACGTCACTACGACCAGATTGATGTCTCTTTCTAGGAGATATCGAATGCGGCCCTGCAACAAGGGCACATCCTTGGACGGCCCCCTAGTTAAACCCTCTATTGACCCATGATGCTAGTTGTGGTGGGGGACCCGAGCAAAAGGCAGGTGGCGCCACCCACTTGGTGCCCCTGGGAGCTGTGATATAAAACCACTCTCGTTGCCATAAGCTGAACTCCTCTTGAAAAGAGCCCTCGGGCCATGGAGCGTCGGCATTCTTGCTTATAACAAAGACCTCCGACTCACAGATCTGCCCTCGATCATCTTCGCTCTACTTTGAAGGTCTTAAGCCACAATCCGAAGTGAGGAGTAATACTGAAGGAAGGCTTCGCACACGACAATGAACGATGAGATGTGGAGGATGGACTCGGAGCCAAGTCGTGAAATTCCAGCCCATAATAAAACAGAGCCCCTCATGAAGGGGTCCGTCGGGAAGCCTAGCCCCGAAGGAAGTGAGACGCAGACACCACGCCTCGCCAGGGCTCGGGAGTGGGAATAACCTGCCCTTGAGCAGCAGCCTATGCGAGATTTCGCGGTTAGATACTCGCATCTCTTAGCTTTAGCACGCCTTCTTCCAGAACGGAGGAAGGCGCCCACCGCCTTGAAGGTCGGAACCACATCATCGAAGGTCCGGCGCTGAATCTGGAGCTTTGGGTGTTGGAACTCAAGGTGAGAGGCGGATTCGATTGAGATTGAAAGAAAGGAGTCGAGCCTTGGTCTCTTTATAAAGAGGTTGAATACCAAGAGCCCTCCCGTGACTGCTTGGGACTCGCCTTGGTTGAGGAGACATACCAATGGGCACGATTGGGTTACCCACACCCGTATTGATGAGAATACTGAATAAGGGGACACGATCTCGCTCGACAAGACGTGCCAAGGAAACCGCCGCTAAACGCTACCGAGGTGGGACAAGAAATGATTCAATAAAGGCTTGGCCGTAGGTGATGTCATGCATGCGAGTACGCCGCCAGATTGGATTTGTGTAAATATTATTCTCTCTACGGTGGTATGTGGAACTTATTTTGCAAAGCCGGACACTATCCTTGTGTTCAAATCTTCTATGAAGTATTCGAGGAGGAACCCGCCTTGCAATGGCGAAGACAATCTGCGCCGGACTCGTCTGTCATTGAAGCCTGGTTCAGGGCTACCGAGGAGTCCTGGATTAAGGGTGTCCGGATGGCGGACTATAACCTTTGGCCGACTCTGGACTATGAAGATACAAGATCAAGACTTCGTCCCGTGTCCGGATGGGACTTTCCTTGGCGTGGAAGGCAAGCTTGGCGATACGGATATGTAGATCTCCTCCCATTGTAACCGACTGTAACCCTAGCCCTCTCCGTGTCTATATAAACCGGAGGGTTTTAGTCCGTGGGATCTAACAACAATTATACCATAGGCTAGCTTCTAGGGTTTAGCCTCTCTGATCTCGTGGTAGATCTACTCTTGTACTACCCATATCATCAATATTAATCAAGCAGGAGTAGGGTTTTACCTCCATCGAGAGGGCCCGAACCTGGGTAAAAACATCGTGTCCCTTGTCTCCTGTTACCATCCACCTAGACGCACAGTTAGGGACCCCCTACCCGAGATCCGCCGGTTTTGACACCGACAGACCTCAAAACCAGGACCTTCAAGAAGAAGTTGGAAGCCTGCAGCAGGGGCTGGTACGATGAACTTCAGTCTGTGTTGTGGTCCATCCGCACGACCGCGACCAAGCCGACTGGCGAGACCCCGTTCTTCCTGGTTTATGGAGCTGAAGCGGTCCTCCCTCACGAGGTCAGACGTCATTCCGCACGGGTCCTGGCGTTCGACGAGGCACAGCCGGACGCCATGCGGGGGACAGACCTCGTGCTGGGGGAGGAGCATCGTCGAGAAGCTGCACTACGAGCAACAAGGTATCAACAAGCACTGCAGCGATACCACTGCCGCAACATTCGCCCCAGGACCCTTGAGGTAGGGGACCTCGTGCTCAGACGGGTTCTCTCCAGGGAGGGACTGCATAAGATCTCTCGCATGTGGGAGGGACCGTTCAAGGTTGTTCATGTTTCGTGCCCGGCTCTGCGGCGCTTGGAGACCCGTGAGGGGGTGCCCGCCCGTAACGCTGTGGAACATCCAAAGATCTCCGGGTTTTGCCCTGAAAAGGCCCAAGGTTCGTGAAGAAGGCGAATGCCTGTGAAGTTGTCGCGTTTTGGAAAAGGCCCGGTGCCTGTGAAGAAGGCGAATGCCTGTGAAGTTGTCGCGTTTTGGAAAAGGCCCGGTGCATGTGAAGAAGGCGAATGCCTGTGAAGTTGTCGCGTTTTGAAAAAGGCCCGGTGCCTGTGAAGAAGGCGAACGCCTGTGAAGCTGCTGCGATTGGGAAAAGGCCCGGTGCCTGTGAAGAAGGCAAATGCCTGTGAAGCTCGCCACCCGCGACACTCTCACGTAATAATGAGTGGGCTGTACACGCCTGAGTCTCCGGTGTGCCCTCGGCCTCGGGGCTCCCGCCCACGCCCGTGGCAGCAGTTAGCTCCGCGCTGGTGAGAAGACGTCGAAGAGTAGATTAGGTGCCGGACGCGGCTTCTTTCATTTGCTTTCTGCAGTTGGCTTGTTCATTCCCATTTAAAGTTTTATTGAAGTTGTTGCCGTCTTTGGCTTGTGGCTCTCTGCCTTTTTTCGCTCCACTGTCTTGATTTCTTTCGCGCGAGTCTCACGAGGGAGCGGCACGGGCACCCTCGCGAGTGTTTTCTGCCCCTATCGTTTGAGGCTTCCCAAGCCGGGTCCGCCACGGAGCACCCTCCCAAATTGCGTCCCCACGGGCACCACGACGCGAACACAGGACCTGGGTCGGTCGCCCCCACAACTAAGGCCGGAAGCTACCTCTCCTGACTAATCTTTGCAGGACATGAAGCGTTCGATGAGGCCTTGGCCTCAGGAAGCGAAGACCGCGCAGTCCCCCCGAGCTAAGTAATTTCTACGCGCAGGCGTTTGGCACAAAAGCAAAATACAGAAATAGGGGAAACAATACGATAATTAACAGCAACAGTCCAAGCACGCACCCGCGGGGCCCTACACTACTGTCTCTTGGCGCAGGAAAAGGAGAAGAACAAAACAGGCGCGACTCGCTTGACACCAACTCGCGGCGAAGGCTCGAACTGCCTCCGGAGCTCATGCAGACTCCCTCTCGCGCTTCACCAGGGCACAACGGCGGGCAGACCCGCTACCTCCCTCCATGCGGGCGCGGCGGCACGGAGGCTGGTCGCGGCCACCGCTGGAGGAGCCGCTGTCCGAAGGAGAGTCGCCGAAACTCGACGAGCCCCGAGCGCCGCCGACCACGCGCGCGCCGTCATCTCCATTCCGATCATCGCCGGTGCTAGGCCCACGACCGCGGTCGTCTCCCTCGGGGCAGCACCCAGCGCGGCGACCGTCTTCCCCGAACACCCTCACGTAGAGGGTGGCATCGCCGTCGAACTTGAAGTGCAGGGTGCACCACCGACTTAGACCACGCGCTGGCAAACGCTTGCCACCAGCGGGTCGTACGCCCCAACGGCGGAGACCTCCAAATAAGCCGGGAGGCCCGGCTGCAAAGAACCGGCCCGCCTGGAGCTAGAGGCCGCCGGGCGCCGCCGGAAGTTCACCTAAAAGGAAGCGGGAAGCTAGAGTTGTGTGCTGGTCGGCTCCACCGACCACACGACAAACTCCGGTAGCAACTCTGCCGAGTGGAAGCGCTGGCTGGAGGTCGCGCAGCAGAGCGCCGCTCCCCCCATCAATGGCCTGGCGCCCATCGCCGCGCAAGAGATCGCCTCCACGGCCGCGGGAAGCCGCTGCGGGAGCCACAGGGTGCTTGCGAGGACGGCCTCGACCGCGCTTGGCCGGGGGAGAGTCAGGCTCCACCTGGCGGGCCTTTCCCTTCTCCGCAGCCGAGAACCTCTTCGATGGAGCCATGGAGAAGAGGGAGAAGCAAGAAGAGATGGGCTGGAAGAGCTCGTGCCGTTCCGTACTTATAGCCGGAGGAGGCCAATCATCGGCCTCCACGATCGCAGGTAATCATGACCCGTTTCTGCATGCAGGGACTTGTCAAGTCATGCGGTTGACGAGAGATCGTGGGGAAGTGGAGACGCCCACGACCAACCAGTTGCCACGCTGGCGCCAAGGTCAGAGCTGTTGGGGCTCAAGGGCGCTTCAGACTTGCCCTTCGCTTCTCTGCTAAGCCAAGTCCAGACGCGCCTTGGGCCCGGGGGCTACTGTCGGTGTTCTGGGAACGGGGGTACCCAGACTTGCCTGCCTGCGGCCTGCGGCGTGGATCAAGGGGTGGCCCAGTACGACCCATCTTCATCAACACAAGCTCAAGACCCTCGCGAGGGGCCAAGCCTCGTGGGGTGGATGATGAAGCTTCGTCGACGGCCTCGTCAGGCTGGCTCGCGAGGAGGCGGAGAGATCAAGGTGGGGTACCTCACGAGGTGCCCATGACGCAAGCCATGACGATCGAGGGCGCCAGGCGGGCGCCAGCCCGCGCAGTGTCCTCATTTCCCCTTTGGTGCAAAGGAGGCAAGCGCAACCGAGAGCATCAAGCAAAGGCAACCATTTCGGTGCAACAAGACCAAGACCAGCAGAACGGCATGAAGGAGGTCACCGTGGAGCCTAAGCCGGCGTCACCGTCAGAGTCTTTGGCAGGCGAGGACCGACTTTAGTCAGGATAAGTGTACTAGATGTTCCCTTCAAAGTGGCCAATTGTTGGCGCCTTCCCGCTCAATATTTGGGAAGAGGCCTGGGCCTCCCACTATAAATAGAGCTAGCCACCCACAGGTAGAAGGATCGGGATCGAGACCGATCGATCAAAATAGGCAAGAGAGAGAGAGAGAGAAGCTGAACTCCCCTAGCAGTTCATCGTGACTGCCAAGAATGCACTCTCGAGGCTGTTCTTCCTTGTACTGCTCACCATCAGCCCTTGAGGCAATCCACCACATCACACACCGGAGTAGGGTGTTACACCACAATGGTGGCCCGAACCAGTATAAACCTCTTGTCCCTTGTGTGGTTCCTTGTGTAGTTTAGATCCTTGCGAGGCGACGAGGCGTAGGTAGGTTGGAGGTGTGATCTCCGCGTGCACCCCAGAGTTCGAACCTAGAGGGTCTGCCGGAACCCGAAATCCGACAACTCCCAGTTGAATCAAGTGATTGTTATACCAAGATATTCTGAGTATATGTTCACTGACAGAACTATTCTCCTCCATCTTGCAGCAGTAGAACTTATTGGAGACTTCATATCTCTCAATCCGGGCATTTACTTGAAATATTAACTTCAACTCCTGGAACATCTCATATGCTCCATGACGTTCAAAACATCGTTGAAGTCTCGGTTCTAAGCCGTAAAGCATGGCACACTGAACTATCGAGTAGTCATCAGCTTTGCTCTGCCAGACGTTCATAACATCTGGGGTTGCTCCTGCAGCGGGTTTGGCGCCTAGCAGTGCATCCAGGACGTAATTCTTCTATGCAGCAATGAGGATAATCCTCAAGTTACGGAACCAGTCCGTGTAATTGCTACCATCATCTTTCAACTTTGCTTTCTCAAGGAACGCATTAAAATTCAACGGAACAACAACACGGGCCATCTATCTACAACAACATAGACATGCAAAATACTATCAGGTACTAAGTTTACGATAAATTAAAGTTCAATTAATCAAATTACTTAAGAACTCCCACTTAGATAGACATCCCTCTAATCATCCAAGTGATCACGTGATCCATATCAATAAAACCATGTCCGATCATCACGTGAGATGGAGTAGTTTTCAATGGTGAACATCACTATGTTGATCATATCTACTATATGATTCACACTCGACCTTTCGGTCTCAGTGTTCCGAGGCCATATCTGCATATGCTAGGCTCGTCAAGTTTAACCCGGGTATTCTGTGTGTGCAAAACTGGCTTGCACCCGTTGTATATGAACGTAGAGCTTATCACACCCGATCATCACGTGGTGTCTCGCACGATTTAACTTTGGGAACGTGCATACTCGTGGAGAACACTTGTACCTTGAAATTTAGTAAGAGATCATCTTATAATGCTACCGTAAATCAAAGCAGAATAAGATGCATAAAAGATAAACATCTCATGCAATCAATATAAGTGATATGATATGGCCATCATCATCTTGTGCCTTTGATCTCCATCTCCAAAGCACCGTCATGATCACCATCGTCACTGGCTTGACACCTTGATCTCCATCGAAGCATCGTTGTCGTCTCGCCAACTATTGCTTCTATGACTATTGCTACCGCTTAGTGATAAAGTAAAGCAATTACATGGCGATTACATTTCATACAATAAGGAGACAACCATATGGATCCTGCCAGTTGCCGATAACTGTTACAAAACATGATCATCTCATACAACAATTTGTATCTCGTCACGTCTTGACCATATCACATCACAGCAAGCCCTGCAAAAACAAGTTAGATGTTCTCTACTTTGTTGTTGCAAGTTTTACGTGGATGCTACGGGCTTCTAGCAAGAACCGTTCTTACCTACACATCAAAACCACAACGATTTTTCGTCAAGTGTGTTGTTTTAACCTTCAACAAGGACCGGGCGTAGTCAAACTTGATTCAACTAAAGTTGGAGAAACAGACACCCGCTAGCCACCATGTGCGAAAACACGCCGGTAGAACCAGTCTCATGAACGCGGTCATGTAATGTCGGTCCGGGCCGCTTCATCCAACAATACCGCCGAATCAAAGTAAGACGTTGCTGGTAAGCAGTATGACTATTATCGCCCACAACTCTTTGTGTTCTACTCGTGCATATAACATCTATGTATAGACCTGGCTCGGATGCCAATGTTGGGGAACGCAGTATTTCAAAAAATTTACCTACAATCACACAAGATCTATCTAGGAGATGCATAACAACGAGCGGGGAGAGTGTGTCCACGTATCCTCGTAGACCGAAAGCGGAAGCGTTTAGTAACACGGTTGATGTAGTCGAACGTCTTCACGATCCAACCGATCCAAGTACCGAACGTATGACACCTGCGCATTCAGCACATGTTCAGCTCGATGACGTCCCTCGGGCTCTTGGTTCAGTTGAGGACGAGGGAGAGTTTCCTCAGCACGACGGCGTGGCGACGGTGATGATGAAGTTACCGGCGCAGGGCTTCGCCTAAGCACTACGACGATATGACCGAGGTGTGTAACTGTGGAGGGGGGCACCGCACACGGTTAAGAGAAACTCGTGTGTCTTTGGGGTGCCCTCCTCCCACGTATATAAAGGAGGGGAGGAGGAGGAGGCAGGCCAAGGGGGGCGCGCGCCATCGGGAGTCCAACTAGGAT
Source organism: Aegilops longissima (assembly GCA_021605205.1). Classification (NCBI taxonomy): domain Eukaryota; kingdom Viridiplantae; phylum Streptophyta; class Magnoliopsida; order Poales; family Poaceae; genus Aegilops; species Aegilops longissima. Next base: position 561,631,286 of record CM038677.1, read on the forward strand.
TCCCAATCCTAGTTGGAGTCCCCCTCCTTCCAAGAGAGGGAGAGAGAGGGAAGGAGGAAGAGGGGAGAAGGAAAGAGGGGGCACCTTCCCCTCCCTAGTCCAATTCGGACTGGTCATGGGGCGCACGACCTCCCTTGTGGCCCTCCTCTCCTTTCCACTAAGGACCATGAAGGCCCATGAACTTCCGGGAGGGGGGGGGGGTCCGGTAACCCCCGGTACTCCGAAACGACCCGAATTATTCCGGTGTCCGAATGTAACCTTCCAATATATGACTCTTTACCTCTCGACCATTTCGAGACTCCTCGTCATGTCCGTGATCTCTTTCGGGACTCCGAACAAACTTCGGTCATCAAATCACATAACTCATAATACAAATCGTCATCGAACGTTAAGCATGCGGACCCTCCGGGTTCGCGAACTATGTAGACATGACCAAGACACATCTCCAGTCAATAACCAATAGCAGAACCTGGATGCTCATATTGGCTCCTACATATTCTACGAAGATCTTTATCGGTCAAACCGCATAACAACATACGTTGTTCCCTTTGTCATCGGTATGTTACTTGCCCGAGATTCGATCGTCGGTATCATCATAAGTTCAATCTCGTTATCGGCAAGTCTCTTTACTCATTTCGTAATGCATCATCCCGCAACTAACTCATTAATCACATTGCTTGCAAGGCTTATAGTGATGAGCATTACCGAGAGGCCCCAGAGATACCTCTCCGAAACACGGAGTGACAAATCCTAATCTCGATCTATGCCAACTCAACAAACACCATCGGATACACCTGTAGAGCATCTTTATAATCACCCATTTACGCTAGACGCTTTGATAGCACACAAGGTGTTCCTCCGATTCGGAGTTGCATAATCTCATAGTCGAGGAACATGTATAAGTCATGAAGAAAGCAATAGCAATAAAACTAAACAATCATTATGCTAAGCTAACGGATGGGTCTTGTCCATCACATCATTCTCTAATGATGTGATCCCGTTCATCAAATGACAACACATGTCTATGGTTAGGAAACTTAACCATTTTTTATTAACGAGCTAGTCAAGTAGAGGCATACTAGGGACACTCTGTTTGTCTATGTATTCACACGTGTACTAAGTTTCCGGTTAATACAATTCTAGCATGAATAATAAAAAATTATCATGATATAAGGAAATATAAATAACAACTTTATTATTGCCTCTAGGGCATATTTCCTTCAATGGCGCCTTGGGCTGGGGCGTCATGCTGCTGGGCATGGTGCCCTGGCCTGGGGCGCCATGCAACTAGGCCCTGCCAACGTGGCAAGTTAGCGGTGACCACTATGGCGCCCTTGACCAGGGCGTTATGTAAACTAGCATGGCGCCCCGGGTGTGGGCGTCATGCAGAAATGGCTATTTTGTAAAATATTTTTTTAAATGAGTTCATTTTGTGCTGAACTTTGCCCAAAGGGCCAGCTTTATCGTTTTTCATGCTAATATGCAGAGTAAAAAAAAGAGTGAGTGGATATGCAGTGAACACCACCTATTTTGAATCGTACAAAAATTGTATGGGATTTGTTGTACGTGAAGCACCACTCTTGACTAACATTCCCATTTTTTCTGAACACGGTACAATCTAAATCGGGCGCCGCTGCCGCCGCAACCAAGGGTTCGAGAGAGAGGTGGCAGAGAAATGGAGAGGAAGAGAGAGTGCGGACGAGCCGTCTCTTTGACCTAACAACGCGTCCGGTGTGGAAAGTGGGGCGAGAGGGACGACCGGTCCATGTGTCCGATTTTCTGGCAAAACCAGATTTAGGACTAAAAGTTACTGGTTTGGAGAGGTGAGGGACGAAATGAGTGCCAAAAAATGTTGAAGGACCAAGTCTATACTTTTTAGAACTCGAGAAACGAAAAACATACTTTCCTCTTGAATATGTGTTCACATCATATAGATCTGTTATTATAAACGTTAATATTGTTTACTATAAACTTTGCCAGACTTTATAGTGTTTGACTTCAGGCAATGTTAGTATGCAGAGTAAAAGAAAGGAGCGAGCACATATGCAGTGAACACCACCTATTTTGAATCGTAAAAAAATCGTATGGGATTTGTTGTATGTGAAGCACCACTCTTGACTAACGTTACCGATTCTTTTTCTGAACACGACACAATTTAAGTCGCTTACGTACACGAGCATACACTCACCCGTATGAATGCACGTATGCACATCGTATATATATCCTATAAGCACCTTTGAAAGACTAAGGCGGCACAACATCTTGAGATTTTATGAAGTCACTATAGACGCCTCATAGTTGATTGGGAGCATCTCTTTCCGCTAAATGAACATCACCGAAAGGCTGAAATAAATTCAGAAATAATGCGAGCACCAATGTCAAGTCTAGAACTTGAACCATGGTGCTTGGAGTATCAGTATCCTTCTTAACATCCAACCGTGGTGTGCTTGGGATATCAGTATCCTCCTTAACATCCAACCACAGGTTGGTTCACATGTTACTGATTTTTGAAATGTGTCATGTTAGAAAAGGAAAACCATTAGTTTTGTATGGTCCACCGTTTATGTGATACTTTTTTCCATTTTACATATTTTGGCCTTTTTGTGTGTAATGGTTAAAGGAAAACTATGATTTAGTCGCCCGTCCTTATTGTTTGTTTCTAAGTTGATTTCCCAGCCTCTTGCAGGTGCCGCCACCAGTCTGTCTCGTCTCCTATGGTCCTTGGACCATGGAGGCGTGGTGGATTCCGATCCTTGCCGGCGGAAGGGTTTCATTTTTAGGTGTTTTTCTGAGTTTTGTTAGGGTTTGTGCCATGACCAAGAAGATGAGGCGGCGACGGTTTCTTGAAGATGAAATAAGTTTCTCCCCGCCTAGCCCTCGTCCCGGTGATGCTTCAAGCATCGTCGGAGGGCGTGTAGAGGTGTGTCTCCGGCGGATGTCGTGGGAGCCGGTCGACGTTTGTCTTCGGTGGATCCTTTTGGATCCGGTCTTCATTGGTCTACGTCTATGTGTCTGTAGGTTGGCTCATTTCAATCTATACTTCTCTTCATCATCGGCGATTGCTGTTCTGGTGCGCTAGCCCTATGTGGCCTTAGCACGACGACTTACCGACTGTCTACTACAATAATGTTTGTCTGACTCCGACGAGGGAGGGGCGATGGCGGCTACGCGCCTTCGACTCGCTCCAGTGCTTGTACTTGTCGTTAGATGGTTTACACTTTATGGACCTAGATGTAAATTTTACTTCTAGTGGCTTTTGTACTATCTTGACAATTGATGAATAGATCAAATTTTTTTAAAAAAAATTATGATTTTGAAAAGCGCTCCAAACTTTCCCGCAGGAAAAAAAACCCTCCGCATTACCCTATTGTAGCAAAGGAGCATGGATCTTCGAACCAATAATTAAGGACTCCTCGCACGGTTGCTGCACACCCAAGGTGCGCACGTACCAATGCATGCGGCACACCTTGATCCCACGTTTCAATGGATTGGAAGGCGTGGTCGTGGCCGGACGGTCACGGACACGGAGTACACAAAGTCAGAAGGGGAACCGTGGAAGACCGCCGTCGGGCGGACGACCACCCGTACCGGGCTCTCTCAAGGCGGGACGCGAGAGAGAGAGAGACCGAGAAACCGAGCAGATAAATGAAATGGTGGAGAGGGGCCGATCGATGATGAGTGAATGAGGGCGAGGGCGACATGAATGCGGCCCTCGTGCGGGTGCGGCGAGCCATGATGATGGCGGTCAGTCAAAGGCCCCTCCCTGGCCACCCGTGCGGCTGGGCCTAGGCCTGCCACCGCACGGGGAATCGTAGGCTGCAGGTGCGAATCCCAACCAATCAGCCTCCACAGTCACACACGTACACGCATCCACTCACGCACACCAGCGCCCTGCCCTCTCTCTCTTCATCAGACTGCGCGGCGCGCCCAGGGTGAGGTGAAAAATGGTCAGAGGACAGAGGACGCCCCCCGTGTCGTCTCGAGACGCGCGACCGGCACGGACCCCCGAGGAGCACAGCCACAGTGCCTGGCTGCCGCTGCCCCTGCCCGTGAGGTGATAGAAAATTGAATCTGATGCTCCCTCCCTCGTCGGACGTCTACTCGGGACACGCCTGCGGCTCGGCATGGGCTGATTTGATTTGCCTCCCTCCCGTCCCGCCTTTGGTCCGGCCCGGTCCGGTCGATCATCAAGCCGAATGTACAGAAACCTCTTTTCCTGTTTTCCGCAAAAAAAGTGCTCTCAGACAAGCTAGTACTGTACTAGCACTGCACAAATCTCGCCTTTGTCACCCTTGTTTGGGCGACGACGACCGAACGTGAAACACGATCGGTCGACCCATCCTCGGCACGGTTAATCATCGCTAATCCCTGCCGCTGCTGCTGACTAGCTAATGGTGAGACGACAAGGACGGACGACTAATAATCCAAATCTGGTGCTGCCGCTGCTGGATGTGCCAAGGGCAGCCCCACCGCCACAAATCCACAGGAAGATACGGGGCGGGGCAAAGGGACAAGGGGGCGCGCACGGGCTGGGGCATCCGCATCTCGATCGCCTCGGCTCGGGCCGGAGAATAAACGACACGCGCCTACGTACCGCCCCCCTGGCACTGCCACACCTTTGGTCAAAGCTGCCGTAGCTTCACCTAAAAAAAAAAAAGCTGCCGTAGCCCCAACATGCACGACCACGTAAAAATATCTCCCACGGACAGACGAGGATGAGGAGGCAGGAGATGGCCATGATCCATGCTTGCTGGGCGAAATTAGTAGAGTACAGTAGTAGTAACACCAAGATGATCCGTGCGAACGAATCGAAGGCATGGTGGGGGCGACGACCAGGACCGCCAGAAAAAGGCTGTCGATTCCCTCCAGAGAGAAAAACACACACTGATAACACAGAGTAGCAATATCTTTGCACATGTCAACAGATTAATTAGGGCTTGGTTGTGTCCCTGAAAGTTGCAGGAATATGCAACGGAGCACCCATATATATGTGCGATCGTGAAGGCCAGATAGATAGGTATGCTTGATTACAGGGAAATTAGGCCAGCCGCCAGAAAAGTGGGGAATAACAGTGCAAGCCGCATTGCATATATATTTTGTGAGTATATCAACCAGAAAAAGGCATCGGATCAGGCTACTTAGACGACAGAACATCAAGAGGTCCCGTGCCTACTGTCTAGTGTGTATTCCTAGCTCAGTCGTAATTCTGAAGAAATTAGTAGCGGGGGTATCAAATCAAGCTGCCACTGACATGCAATCACGTACAATTCGGCTGTTATTTTTGTTGTTACTGTTGTTGTTGAGAAAAGAAGTCCAAATATAACTATAGCTAATGAAAGATTACCATGTAAACAGATTGTGTAGAGCTTGCATAGGAGATTGGGAAGGTCGTTTTTAATCATTGTTGTAGATACGCTTATGGGACTGCTCATGAGTTGGCTATATGGTTTGCTTTCCAGATAAATCTTGTTGTATTTGGGACGCTGAGCCCATTGATTTTCTTTTGAGTTATCTCATGAACAATCTAACTAGTATTGCTACTCAGACAACAGCAATTCGGTGCCCAGCCTCATCTGCACCCGCTATGAAGAGAAAACTCAAAACGAATACTAGAAAATTTCAAAAAATCCATTTTTTTATGATAGACAATTTGGTGTGTGAGGTGCGCTTCAAATTTTAGATCATTTGAACATCTGAGTAGCTCTTGGCAAATAAGATAAATTTGGGTTCTATAAAAAAGTTTACTGTTTATATATTGTTCTGGCCCAATTTGTCTTTTTTATTGAGAGCTACTCATATGTCCAAATGATCTGATATTTGAAACGCACCTCACGTACCAAATTATCTACCATGCAAAAAAGGATCTTTTTTGAATTTGTTTTGTATTTTTTGTGAATTGTTTCTTAACGGGGTGCAGATGAGATTGGGCTCCGAAATGGATATTCCTGCTATTCAGAGCTTCCCAGATTCAAAGTTCCTCATAGGAACTTTGAAGGACTGAGAGTGTACTAAACCGGTGACAATTAATATGGACCGCAGGGAGTATCTTATCTAGTCAAGATGGATTAACTCTACAAGGGCATTCCCATTCAAGAGTTCACTTTCACTTCAGAATAGTTATAAACTTCATGGTGCCACTACAATTTTTCTAGCAAAAATAGTAGATTCTTCTATTGAATTCATACTCTAGCCAGTTGTTTAAAAAATTCAAAATGATAGAGTACTCTTTTCCAGCGCTTAATGTGGTCGTTTCGTGCAACCACTATTTTTTATTAATAGCGCCTTGGCTGACTCGTGTACTTGAGACATCTTAAATAGTTGGATCTGATACTATATTGAATTCACACTCTAACCAGTTACTTCAAAAATAGCTGATGTATTTCAACATTGCCAACACTAAGGTATAAATTGGCGACGTAGCCAAGTTCATCACATTGAGCCAAATGCTTAAACTTTAAAAGTGGGATATTTCTGTTGAACTTTCAGAAAATGTTTTTCTTTCTGTACATACAAAGTAAGTCGCATTCATTCACTTTTTGGATAAATGCTACATTTGTCTACTAAATAATTTTGACCAGATCATGATCGAAGCAGAGAAACGTAAGGTTAACACATGAGGCGAAAACAAATCAACGCCAGATCTGACCAATTTGACGAGGAAAACATACTCTACTAGCTATTCAAATCTGCTGTTCTTTTATGGGCACCGCATCGCTGAGGCTAAGAGCATCTCCAGCAGTTCGCCCCCCTCCCCCCAGGGGCTTGAAATATCGCCGCCCTGGGGGCGAACCAGCGATAATTTCGGCGTGGGGGTGATTGAGTTCCCAGCCGCCGCCCCCAGGTCGCCCCCATGCGCCGTTTTTGAAACATAAAATCGGCTAAACACGACACAATTTCGTTCAAACTAGGCGATTTTATTGATATTTGTACAAAAACTTAAAAACACAAATTAAAAACACAAACTAAAAATGACATCTACGCCCAGCCACCGCCGCCTCCCGCCTTCTACATGCCGAGGAGCCTGTAGAACCGGGTGTAGTCGTCGCTGTCGTCGTCGTCGCCGTGCTGGGTGCCACCGCCGTCCCTGCTGCACCCCTGACCAGTGTCGCTGATGCGCGGGGGCTTGGACGGCCCGTGCGCTTCCTCGTCGTCGCTGTCAAGGATGACGACGCCGCCCTCCTCGCGTTCGCGCTGATCTCCTCGAAGGTCCGGCGCTGGCGCTCCATCTGCTCGCAGACGTAGTTCGCCTTCGCCCACTTGACGGCGGTCTCGTCGGCGGCGGCCATGGCCTCGTGCTCCTTCTTCACAGGGAGCAAACCCGGCTCGGTCTTCGGCCTGACGAGGCGGTAGGAAAAGGAGAGGGGCGGCCGCCCTCGTTAATGACGAGGGCGCTGCCGCCGGTGCGGCGCCCAAGTGGCGTCTCCTGCGGCTCTGGCTTGACGGGGCGGAGCGCCGGCGAACCGGAGGAAAGAGAGCCAGAGCCCGAAGACGACGAGGTCGCCGTCTCCATTCGTCGCGGCGTCCAGGAGCTGCTGCGGCGGCAAGAGAAGGAGGGGGCACCGGGTACTCCAGGAGCCGCGTCTTGCCGGCCTCGATGTACTCGAGGACGGCCTTGAGGGTGCGGTCTCGGACGCCCCACCATTGACGCCGACCCTTAGAGTTGAGGCGGCCGCGGAGCTCGACGCCGTTGGTTGCGGCGATCTGCTCCTCGTGGCGCCGCTGAAAATACGCCGTCCACAACGCGTTGCTGTCGGGGGCGTACTTCGGCTGGTTCCGATGTGGCTCGGCAGCGAAGACCGGATGTGCGCGATTTCGGCGCGCCGAGCAGCTCCGGTGGGCGCGGGCGGCACCGGGACACCGCCGCGCTGAGCCTCCAGGTGCCCAGCACCCGCATGTCCAGGGCCGCCGGGTAGTCGGCCTCGTAAAGGAGGCGCGCCTCGTCCTCGTGTACATGGTGGCGGTTGAAAGCGTTCGCCGCCGCGTCGTCGCGTGGGAAGCGCTCGGCCATTGTCGTCGGCGGGGAGAGAGTGGGAGAGAGGGGCGTCGGCGGCGAGAGGTGGAGAGAAGGGCGTCGGTGGCGAGAGCTTGTGCGTTCACTGGCGAGGGAGGACGTCTTTTATAGCCGCGGATGGGCGGTGGAAGAGCTGCCGCCGTGTGCCGCGTGGCGGGAGCGGGCGGGACGCGCGTCAATGCGCCTTCACTGCGCCGCCCGTGAGGCATCAATGGAAGGCTTACCGGCGTGGCAGCGCGGCAGCCTTGGCATTGATTCCCGCGGGAACTGGGGCGACAAGGACGATGAAGGCGGCAAGTCGCTGACTCGCCGGACCTACTTCTTTTCATGCCAAAAAAGTTTCCCCTGGCGCCCCCGAGCGTGCCATGTTCGGGCTGGGTCCGCCGGCACCAAATTCGGCCCTAACCGGCGAAAATTGGGCTTCTGGGGGCGTGACTGGGCCGAATTTTCTACGCCGGTGCCGAAAAAAGACCTTGGAGGCATTGTTGGGGACGCGGCTGAAGATGCTCTAACGTGGACCTATGTGTACTGCAACCGCTACCACTCGTGCGGCTCCTTAAATATGTACCCACGATCACCTCCATCTCAAGGGTTAACTTTATTTCCCCCCAACAGTTGCTCGTGTCTTCGTATCATTTGGTCAAGCAAGCAGCTGCCAGTGCTACAAGTACATCTAGGTGTGCTCATACAAGTGTACGACCCCAAGTCTCGGACTCAGAAGTCAGTGTTAGAAGGGAAAGAGATATTTGGTGGAATAGTTTGTTGTATTGCTTGAGCCTCGTGGGCATATATATATATATGAGTACATGGTCAACTTGTATTACAAGAAAAGCCGGAACATATCCTAGTCTATCTCATATTTCCTAACTAAACATAATACTCAACATCCCCCCGCAGTCACAACGGTAGCGACGCAGACGGTGAGACTGGAGAAGAATCCGAAAGAAAGCCGACGAACACCCCGCCCTCCCACAGTCATAACGGTCGATGCATCGCCAAGTCGTGGCTAGAGTGGAAACCGACGAGGTTGCTCAAGCAAGGCGGTAGCCCTTTGTGCCGTTTGTCGAGGTAGTCGAGAGCGCAGGTGGTGTAGCCGTAGTCGAGGTAGCCGAGCGAAGAACGCCATGTTCGGTGTCGAGCCGGGGGTCGCCGGTGTCGAGGTAGTCGCCGTGGAGCCACGGAAGAAGAGCAGCGGCGGCGGCGGCCTAAGGAGGCGACGACGATGGCTAGAGAAGGAGCGCGGTGGCGGTGCTCGAAGTAGGCGATAATGAACCCGGCAGCGTGACGAAGACCGGCACGGACGGCGACGTTCCCGCGCCATAGGAGGCGGCGCATCGCATATCACGTGGAAGTCAACGCGCGTGGACGGCAGTGGACCGCGGGCCACAACGTTACTTCCTGAAGGTACGATGCAACGGCGACGGGCTGGTCGGGGCGACGACGGGGAAGACCTCAGGGCGGTTGCAGGGAACGCGTGCCACACTCGCTGCGGCCCGACGGGGCGACGCAGCGGCAGCGCGAGGGTCGGTGCAGCCTCGGGGACGGCTTGGAGCGGACGGCCTCGGTGCGGCGGTTGACCGCGGGCCACGGCACTACGACCCGAAGGGGTGACGCAGCGGCAGCGCGTGATGTGGTGCAACCATGGGAATAGCCTCAGGGCGGCGGCGGGGACCACATGCCGCGACGCTACGGCCCGAAGGGGCGACGCAGCGGCGGCACCGATCGGTGCAGCCTCGGGGAGAACCACGGGGCGGTGGCGCTGCGGCCCGACGGGGCGACGTAGCGGCAGCCCGTTGCTCGATCGATGGAGGGGCGCGCTGAACTCGGGGACAGGGTGGTGACGGCCGGCGTAGGTCGACGAGCGGGCCGTCGCACGGACGACGGCCGTTATGGGCCACCTGTCGCGCGGGGCCGCTGGGTCGGTGAAAAGGAGGGCCGGTCGTGCCGGTGTCGGAGTAGAGACACACGATGGTCGACGGCGGCGGCTGGCGACACAAACCGATCAAGCATAGACCGGAAAACCAAAAAAACACTGATCAAAACGTGCGGTAGAGAGCGAAAAAACCTAGAGCAAGGGCTCGGGAAAAAGACTCTCTAGGGCAGCCGGTCAACACGACCGGCAGACGAACCCTAGGTACCGGCGGCGCGGCCCCCGTCGCCAGTCATGGAGGCCGACTGCCTCGGGGGCGGTGCGCAGAGCGGAAGCGGTGAGCGACGGCTAAGGTTGAATCGGTTAGGCTGATACCATGTTAGAAGGGAGAGAGAGATTTTGTGGAATAGTTCGTTATATTGCTTGAGCCTCATGAGCATATATATAAAAGTACATGGTTAACTTGAAATACAAAACAAGCCGAAACATATCCTAGTCTATCTCATATTTTTTAACTAAACATAATACTCAACATCCAAGACCTCTTTTCTTCTTCTTGAAACTCAGTTGCTCGCATTTGACTTTGGTTATTTATTGGTAATGTAGTGTACTTCGTTTAGGAGTAGACATTTACCTAGGTACTATGCCACCGTTAGAAAAAAATTAGGATTGACTGTGTGCCACTCCAAGCTACTCGTTCAAGACCTCTTTTTTCTACTTGAAGCTCACAACCTATTATTTGACTTTGGTTATTGGTAATGCAGAGTACGGCATTTCTAACCGGTCCCCAATAACCGGTTAGAGGAGTAAAATCCTGGTTTTACTTCTGTAATCGGGACCTAACCGATCCTAAATAGACCATGGTGGAGTAAAAAAATTAGTCGGCCGTCGCAAATCCCCTTATTTTTACTTCACCGCTCGATGACCGAGTAAAAAATCTCTCCCTCTCTTCCTCTCCCCTGCCTCCTCTTCGCCCCTTCACCCGCGACGATGGCGTGGGAGGACCGAGAGGTGAGGGAGCGCCTCAAGGCGGAGGCCGCCGCCGAGGCATACATGGAGGAACTCTGCCGCCAGCACTCGGAGCTCGTGGAGGCAAATCAGGCGATATCCGCCGACAATGGTGGGAAGGTCATCGTCATCTACGACGACGATCTGCATGGCGGCGAGGAGGGCGGCAAAAAGGGCGGCGAGGAGGAGGAGTTTGACGTCAAGGAGTGGCGGAGCATCTTCCCCGACTGCAACGACGACGGCACCGGCCCAGATCCAGCTCTCATCGAGGGTGGCATGTCGAGAAAGGATTGGCTCAACCTCCACTACGACCGTTGAAGTTGAGTAGTTTTTAGTGTAGTTTTAAGTTTAGTGTACTTTCAGTTTAGATTTTTGTTTAGTGTTCGGTTGTCAAGACTATCTATGTTGAATTTATGTTTAAATGCATGTAAATTTTGGTCGAAATTAGGTTAAACTTATGCAAATTTACGTTTTACTCCTCTAAGTTTAAGGGATCGGCTAGAACCGACCAAAACTTAGTAGAGTACTAGAAGAGTTGGGCGCGCTTTGCTGCGCCCTTGGTGTTGTTGGGTTTCTTGAAAACAATACTCATTTTGTTTCAAAATATAAGATTTATTACATTTTTAAAATGTCAAACATTTGCAAGTTCGATCAAATTTGTAGAGAAATATATCAAATCCATAATACCAAATCGGTATAATTAGATTCATCATGAAATGTATTTCCATTTTTTTGTTTAATATTGTGGATGTTGACATTTTGGGCTCTGAACTTGGTCATAGTTAAAGGAATTTGACTTTCCCAAAAATAATAGAGTGTGTTTTATTTTTTTATAGGTTGATGATTTGGTGGGTCTTTTACGATGTGATTATGTGTTATCTGCTAAGAAACCCATATTTATGGGGGAATTTATGTGTCGGTAACTGCATGTACTATATTGGTGCTACGGTATGACATGGCGTTTCTTTTTTCTAGGTGGTGGGAGTGTGCACATTATTTATATGTTTTTATAGTCATTGATATGAAAAAGGATTGGCTCCGTAATTGAATACCTCAATCAAATCGAAGAGCTTCAAAATTAGGGAACAATAGTGACTTAAATAAATAATTGAATGGGAAAGCTCCTTGAGCAATTGTTGATCCGGTCAAAATTGAGCTACTCAATTTAAATTGAAGACGAGAGACCTTTGAGAAATTGTTGACCCGGTCAAAATATGGTGACCAAATTTCAATTGGAGACCTCAGTTGATTGTGAGTCCCTTAAAATTAGGGCGCTTAGTGTTATAGAGGATAAATACTCCACTAAGGTTTACTCGACCGGATACTCCGCTATTTTTAGGGGACATATAGTACACAAAATTTAATTACTCGATGCATATTTGCTAAGGGCATCTCCAACGCTGACCCGCAAATTACTCCGTTATATTTCCGTTTTTATGTGTGGACGTGTTCCGCGGCCATGATACAAGTGGGAGCCATCCAACGCTAATTACAAAGTATCCGGGTGGGAGGAGAAAAAGAAAAGGTAGGTGGGGACCATGCATTGGTGGCTATTTATGGTGTGGTGTCCGTTAGGAGAAGAGAGAGGAAGGAGGGGGGGAAGAGATAAGAACCATACGGAGGCTTTTGGTTGGGTCAAGTGGATGTTCGGACTTCGGTATATCCCTCACTTTTGTCTCCACTTTACCGGAATACGGATCTCCGAACCATTTCGCAGACCGATATAGGTTTCTATTGAATTGCAAAAGTGAATGAATATGTTTGATCAGACATTTACCGGAGTTTTACGGTTTTCTCTTGAAGATGCCCTAAAGGATCCCTACCAACTGAGTTAATATGCATTACTCACACAATAGAGATAAATATTAAACTAGTGAACTAGACCATTTTACAGTTTAACCGATCGAGCTTCAAAACTTAAAGTCTATCTGGGGTCTGAGAACTTGCGAAGGACAATACGCAAATGTGCGGATTATTATCAGTGCTTGGTTGCTTAGACTTTGGTGGGATTGTACGGGTAGGCCTTATAAAAAAATATAGGTTACCAAGGCTGGGAAGGGCAGTGGTCTTCGGAGTTTCACTCCTAGGACTTAGAGCATCTACAACCAAGCATCTTAAACTTGCTTCAAACATCCGGACGGACGACCCGATCACTATCCGATTATGAAATTTTGATAAGACGAGCGTTTCAAATGGGCCTTAAACGCTTGGGAAAATTGGCACCCCTCATATCCCTCCCAAATATGAGACGGATATAGGGCTCCCGGGCGCACCCGAGTGCGTCCGCCACGTCGGACCCGGCCCATGCCGTCCCACCGACTCTACATATAGTTCTTCCTATCCGCTCGCCAGACCAAACTGTAGCCACTTCACTTTCACTCCCTCCGCCACCTAAGCTCCCGTCCAGCAATCTCCAGCCATCTCCGGCATGGCGGGCAACGGATCCGAGTCATTCACCTCCAGATTCGTCGACCCTGAGCTCATCCCACGCGGCCCCGAGGAGGAGATGACCGTCCGGCTTGTGCTCCACCACTCCCGGGAGGAGGCCCGTGCAGGTAGAGCTCAGACTCCTTGCATCGGGAATCCATTGCGTCCGTCCAAATGGCGCATGGATCAAGCAAGGTGTGTCGTCGCTGCCTCACATGAGGCACTGTGGTCCGTTTGGCGTATGAATGCGGTGGCAGACGCGCAACTCCTCCGTTGGCATGCCGAGGCCATGGACGCACCATGGGCGTCATCGGACGCAAACATGGCGTGGCGCGCCCGCCGTGCGAGGCAGCGGGCATGGGAGGCGGCGACAGCCCTCTCGGCGGTGGGCACCGGCGAGGCGGAGTCGCATTCTCCGGTGCCGCGTCTGGTGCACCAATCCGGCGCCGCAACCGTGTCGTGGTAGAGGTCACCTGCTCGTCCCATGATGGATCCATCATTGATCTGGCGTCCAGCGACACTCTTCAGGTTCCGGGCTCCGACGAGGAAGAGTAGGGCATGGGAGACGGCGGCGCTGTTGGTGTTCTGGGATCGGGATACCCAGACCTGCCTGCCTGCGGCCCAGCGCGTGGCTTCATCGATGGCCCAGTACGGCCCAGCTCCAAGACATCAAGGGCAAGACCCTCGCGAGGGCACCTGGCCTCGCGAGGAGAACAATACCAAGACCTCCCGAGGAACGGCTCCTCAAGCCTGCCTCCAGAGGAGCGGAGATTCCTATGCAAGCCTCCCGCCTCGTGAGGCGCACGATGACGTGAGACATGAAGACCAAGGCTATGTGGGTGCAGTCTAGGACAGTTTCCTCTTTTGTGCTAAGGAGGCAAGGACGTACGCGGGTTCCCAAGGGCTCGCCCAAAGGTTTCCATTCCCGTGCAACAATACCAAGACCACGAGCTCAGCAGGATGGATATCATCATCGAGCCCACCTCTGCGTCATGACCAGAAGCTTTGCAGGCGAAGACCACCTTTCGTCGGGATAAGATGTACTACTGCCCCCTTCAAAATTGGCCGTTGTGGTATTCCTTCTCGCCTAAGCTATGAGGGAAGAGAGTCGGGCCTAGTATAAGTATAGGCTAGTCTCCACCAGAGAGGGGGGCCGTTCGAACTCTTCAACCATTGAGCTCTCCCGAGGCATCTCACCCACTGCACTAGTTCACCCTCAACCTCCTCGTGAGGCCAATCCACCACAAAGCAGGAATAGGGTTTTACACCGCAAGGTGGCCCGAACCTGGGTAAATCTCTCATCTCTATCCCCGCTCGCGTGATCTCGACGAGGCCAAGCCCTAGGGCGATGAGCTTGAGGCAGAAACTAGGTTAGATCTTCGACACGCCCTAGAGTTCGAACCTTGTTTGGGTCCACGGAGCCCCAATTTCGACATTTGGCACGCCAGATTGGGGCGTGTCAGAATTCTTCCCAAGCTTCGCTTCATCTCCGCTTCATCTCTTACATGGCCGACGCTCGCCGAGTTCACGCCAAGCACCAGGCTGCCCGCGTCGCCGAGACGGTACCTGTGGGCCGCGGTGTTCCTTGCGGCTCCGCTTCTCCCACAGATAACGCGGCCACCGACCCTGCCGCTCATGGGTAGTAGGACTCTTCACTGCCGCCCTTCGTGCGGCGTGATGGCCAGACCACAACTCCTTCCCTCACTCCCGCCTCGGCGTCGTCCTCCCACGCTCGTCGTGGGCCGGCAAAAGCGCAGGCTGCACTGCTCATGGCGCATGAGCTGCCGCGCTACCGCCCCGCCAATGAAAGCTACGACGCCTAGCTTTGTCGCACCACCAAGATTGTCAACGCCGCCGGCGAGGCCTCGACGCCCTCCCACTCGCTCCATCCGCCGCCCTCCCATGCGGGCGACGTGACTCATGGTGCGCCACCTCGTCCTCCTTTGCGCGGTGCCGGCGTCGAGCTCGGGCGCGACGCGCGTTCGCGTGACCCGCCTCGCGGAGCGCCGACACCGGCACAAGACGAGGTCAGCTGCCAGGTGGTGCAGTAGCCGCAGTACGACGTGCATGCTCTCCCCGCGCCGCCTCGTCAGCATCAAGAAAGGGCAGACCCAAGGCCTGCAGCGCCTGGGCGTCAGTGTCACGCCCAAGATGCGACCCTATCCTAAAGGAACTCGAAGGTCCCACCAAGGATAGAAGCGCATCTTGAAGACGCTTTTGCAAGGTGGATATCATTACATCAACATTACATAATAGTGGGGATGCTCCAAGACATACAATGTCACATGAATACAACAATACAGCATACAAGATCAACATCCGACTACGGATGAAACATAAACAGAAACTCAAACAATATCCACCCTGCTAGCCCAGGCTGCCGACCTGGAACCTATCCCCGATTGAAGAAGCGTAAGAAGAACTCCAAAACAAGTAAACATCGCTCTCGCGTCATGATCATCGCATAACCTGTACCTGCAACTGTTGTTGTAGTAATCTGTGAGCCACGAGGACTCAGCAATCCCATTACCATGGGTATCAAGACTAGCAAAGCTTAAAGGGTAAGGAAGGGGTAAAGTGGTGAGGTTGCAGCAGCGACTAAGCATGTATGGTGGCTAACTTACGCAAATAAGAGCAAGAAGAGAAGGAAAGCAAACGGTCGTCAACTAGTAATGATCAAGAAGTGATCTTGAACTCCTACTTACGTCAGACATAACCTAGAAACCGTGTTCTCCTCTCGATCAACCCTGAAAAGAGACACTCACGGTTACGCACACGGTTGGTGTATTTTAGAAGAGTTTTACTTCAACTTTACTACAACCGGACATCAACAAATTCCCATTTGCCACATAACCGCGGGCACGGCTTTCGAAAGTTCAAACCCTGCAGGGGTGTCCCAACTTAGCCCATGATAAGCTCTCGCGATCAACGAAGGATATTCCTTCTCCCGGGAAGACCCGATCAGACTCGAAATCCCGATTTACAAGACATTTCGACAATTGTAAAACAAGACCAGCAAGACCGCCCGATGCGCCGACAATCCCGATAGGAGCTGCACATATCTTGTTCTCAGGGCAACACCGGATGAGACATGCTACGAGTAAAACCAGGCCTCGAGTTTCCCCGTGGTGGCCCCGCAGGCGGCTTGGTTCGAACCAGCACTTAGAGAAGCACTGGCCCGGGGGGGCTAAACAAAGATGACCCTCGAGAGCGCGACTCCCAAGGGAAAAGTAGGTGGTGGTGAGGCAAATGGTAAAACCAAGGTTGGGCCTTGCTGGAGGAGTTTTATTCAAAGCGAACTGTCAAGGGGGTCCCATAAATCACCCAACCGCGTTAGGGACGCAAAATCCGGGAACATAATACCGATATGACGGAAACTAGGGCGGCAAGAGTGGAACAAAACACCAGGCATAAGGCCGAGCCTTCCACCCTTTACCAAGTATATAGATGCATTAATAATATAAAAGATATTGTCATATCCCAACATAAACATAATCCAACATGGAGCAATCTTCATCTTCACCTGCAACTAGCAACGCTATAAGAGGGGCTGAGCAAAAGCGGTAACATAGCCAAACAACGGTTTGCTAGGAAGGGGGACAAGGGTTAGAGGTTCATGGCAATTTGGGAGGCTTGAGCAGCAAGTGGTAGGTAACGCAACATAGCAATAGCATCGAGGCAACTAGCATAGCTATGGTAGTAATGAGATCCAAGGTGACGGTCATCTTGCCTGAAATCCTGCTAGGAAGAAGAACGAGCCCATGAAGAAGACGAACGGAAGTAGTCGAACGAATCCTCACAATCGCAACATTTACCGGAACTAAGAAGCAACACCGAAAAGAAACAAATAACATGGTAAATGCACAAGCATAAACATGGCAAGAGGTGAAGCATAATTAAACTAACTATTTAGGCAAGTTTAAATGAGGCCAGAACAACAAACAACAATTCCGGAAAATCCCCATATGCATATTTCGAATTTGCTACTGTTCTGCCCGAAACACAATTTTAATGTTGTTAAACAGCAAAATAAAATGCACCACGTTAAACTAGGCATTTTTCCACCCCATTTACATATAAAGTTTATTTAAAACCGAGCTACGGTTTTTTAGTTATGAAATAAATCATTTTAACATGGCATTTGAGCAAATTAATGCAAACAGCAAGTTAAACATGTTAAACAGAGATGAAAGTGGGCTATTATGAAAGTACATGTAATTCCAAGCATTTTGCATATATAAGTTGTTTTAATCTGATGCATGGTTTGTGAGATATTAAATGCATGAACATGAGGGTGCAATCTGTAAATATGCAGTTCTCTGGATAATATACAAAATCGCAGATGGTAAAAAAACATAACAGGGCCGAAACTGCAACAGGTCAAACGGCTAGCGGGGCCGCTGATTGCTCACCATGGGCCAAGCCCAGTCGGTGGAGAGGGGAAGCAGGAGGCTGGCGCGCTGGGCCTTGGCGCTGGAGGTCAACACGCTGGGCTGATCGAGCGACGCCGACGCTGCTTCGCTGCGACCGAATAGGGGCGGCGCTGGTCGTGAAGCAGGGGATGCAGGGGCGAAGCAGGGGACTTGGCGGGCGATGCAGGTGGTCTCCTATGGGGCGGCGCGGCGCCCTGGAGGCGGGGACGAGGCCGAAGACATGGGGACGCGTCGGATCTGTCGGAGACGGCCACGAACAGAGCAGAGCGGCGGCGGGAGCTGCAAGGCCATGGCGGGGGAGAACTTCAGACAAGAAACTGAGAGATTAGAGAGAGAGAGAGAGGGGGCCGAAGGGAGAGTTGGATGAGGTGAGGCGACCTGGCCGGCGCGGCCGCAGAGAGCACGCGGTCTGCAAGGGAACGGCTTGCGGGTCCGAGCAAGGGAACTTGGCGCGGGGACGAGGGAATGGAGCAGAGCTTGGGGGGCGGCTTGGAGCTCCCATCGACGATGTTGAGCGAGACAAGGCGGGCGCGGCGTGGATGAAGACCGACTCCACAGCCGCGGGTCACAGGGAGGCACGGCTCCGTGGCGGGGCCGGAGACGAGGTACGGAAGGGCAGCTTCCATGGCCTCCTCATGTTCCTGTAGAAAGAGAGAAACGAGAGAGATTTGAGATGAGAGGGAGCAACGAGATGAACAGGGAGAAAGGAGGGGTGGAGCGGGGACGCGGGGTCCTGCTGGTGCGGCGGCTTGCTGCGGTGGTGGATCGGGCAGGCGACGAGTGGTTGGTTCGGTTGGCAAATCGAGGGAGGATCCGGAGGGATCCCGAGAGAACAGTGGCGGCGGCGGACACGGAAGGATGGGACAGGATCCCTAGATCCTAGGGTTGTGCACTATTTATATTGCAATATGATTAGGGTAGGGGCTATCACGTCCCTACGATCGAAAATGGACGGTCAGGGAAAATAGGCCAGGGAGTCCAATAAATAAAACGAAGATGTTTTATAGATATTTGGGGATGATCCGGACCCAATGGTGATGACTGAGCGGGTCGGGTTCAGGAAGTTTCGGACGCGGGCGAGGGGTCGATGCACTGGCAAGAGAGGTTAGGTGGTCACGGTCAAGAGGGAATCAAAAACCCAATTGGACTCGGAACGGTCAATGAAAGCAAGGGGGGACACGGCAACTACAAACGGGTGTAAGCTTTATGAAAACATGCAGATGCAATGCGCATGATGCTATGAGATGAGATGCATGACATGAACAAAATGCAAAACGAAAGACAAAAACCCAACCACGGAGGAAATATCATATCGCTTCTCCGGATAAGGCAAGAGTTGGAGTTACGAATATGGAAAGTTGTATACAGGGCGTTACAGTCAGGACCATGCTCCCCTCGCGCGGGCCGCGCCCGTGACCTCGACGGGCTGTCGCGCCTTCACCCGTGACCTGCGTCGCATTGTGTGGCCCGGCAAGTTCAAGCCAGACCTTCCCCGCGCTACGACGGCACCATCGACCCTGTGGAGTTCATCCAGCTCTACTCGTTGAGCATCGATGCGGCGAACGGCGATGATAAGGTCATGGCAAACTAGTTCCCCATGGCTCTCGAGGACGGCGTGCGCTCCTGGCTCCTGCACCTCTCGGAGGGGTTGATCGCCTCTCGGTATGAGTTCGCGAGCGGTTCATCTCCTCCCGGAATACCTTTGATATCTTTAGACATGTCATTTTCTCAATTGCATCAACCTTAGCTTTGTCCACCACAATACCTCTTTCAGAAATTTTATGGCCCAAAACAATACCTTCGTTAACCATAAAGTGGCACTTCTCCCAATTCAAGACAAGATTTGTTTGCTCACCTCTCTACAAAACTCGATCAAGATTGCTTAAACAATCATCAAAAGACTTCCCATAAACAGAAAAGTCATCCATGAAAACCTCAACAATCTTTTCACAAAAGCCAGAGAATATAGCAGTCATACATCTTTGAAAGGTAGTAGGTGCATTGCATAAACAAAAGGCATACGTCTATAAGCATAAATTCCAAAAGGACTAGTAAAAGTGGTCTTTTCTTGATCAGGTTGAGAAACAGGTATTTGTGAAAAACCAGAATATCCATCAAGGAAGTAAAAATGTGTGTGCTTAGATAATCTTTCTAGCATTTGATCAATAAAAGGTAGAGGGTAATGATCTTTTCTAGTAGCTTTGTTTAATTTTCTAAAATCAATTACCATTCTATAGCATGTAACAATTCTTTGTGGAATAAGTTCATTCTTATCATTATGAACAACAGTAATACCTCCTTTCTTAGGGACACAATGGACAGGACTTACCCATCTACTATCAGCTATAGGATAGATTATACCTACTTCCAGAAGTTCTAATATCTCTGTTCTTACCACTTCTTTCATCTTCAAATTTGACCGACGTTGGTGATCAACAACGGGTTTAGCATCAGGTTCCATATTAATCTTGTGCTGACAGAGAGTGGGACTAATGCCTTTAAGATAATCAAGTGTATATCCAATAGCAGCTCGGTGCTTCCTTAAAACTTTCAATAATCTTTCTTCTTCATGTTCTGAAAGGTTAGCACTAATAATAACATGATATATCCTTTTCTCATCGAGATAAGCATATTTCAAAGTGTCAGGTAACTGTTTTAATTCAAACACATGATCACCTTTAGGTGGAGGAGGACCTCATAGAGTTTCAATAGGCAAATTATGCTTAAGCAGAGGTTGTTGTTCGAACAAGATTCTACCTATTTCATTTCTTCCGTGCATATGCAAATCATTTTCATGGTCTAGCAGATATTGTTCTAAAGGATAAGTAGGAGGTACATCAATAGAAGCAAGACCAATAATTTCATCCTCAGTAGGCAATTCTTTTTTATGAGGTTTTCTACTAAACTTGGAAAAAATGAACTCATGAGACTCATCACCAAAGCTAACATCGACAGTTTGTTTAGTACAATCTATAGTAGCATTGACAGTGTTCAAGAAAGGTCTACCAAAAATTATGGGACAAAAGTCATCTTGTGGGGAACCAAGTACTAGAAAATCAGTAGGGTATTTTGTTTTCCAACACAAGACTTCGACATCTCTAACAATCCCAAGTGGTGTGATGGTGCCTCTATTATCAAGTTTAATAGTAACATCTATGTCTTGTATTTCAGCGGGTGCTATGTCATTCATAATTTCTTGGTACAAAGTAAAAGGGATAGCACTTACACTAGCACCTATATCACATAAACCATGATAGCAATTATCTCCTATTTTAACTGAGACAACAGGCATTGCCAACAATGGGTCTATGTTTATCTTTCCTATCGGGTTTGGCAATTCTAGCAGCTTCACCAACGAAGTAAATAACATGCCCATCAATATTATCGACCAAGAGATCCTTAACCATAGAAACACTAGGTTCTACTTTGATTTGCTCACGGGGTTTAGGTGCTTTGATATTCCTTCAACGGACCATAGTTGAAACCTTAGCATGTTCTTTTATCTTAACAGGAAAAGGTGGTTTCTCGATGTAAGTAGTAGGAACAACTGGATCAACATTGTAGATGATAGTTTCTTCTTTAGCAACTACCGGTTCTTTAATTTCTTCTTTAATAGGGGGTGATATTTAAACCACTTCTCTTTAGGGAGATCAACATGAGTAGCAAAAGATTCACAGAAAGAGGCTACTATCTCAGAACCAAGTCCATATTTAGTGCTAAACTTTTGAAAAGCATCGGTATTCATAAAAGATTTAACACAATCAAACTTAAGCTTAATACCTGACTCTTTACCTTCATCGAGTTCCCAATCTTCAGAGTTGCATTTAATTCTTTCCAAGAGGTCCCACCTGAATTCAATAGTCTTCTTCATAAAAGAACCGACACAAGAAGTATCAAGCATGGATTGATCATTATGAGAAAGCCGAGCATAGCAGTTCTGAATGATAATATCTCTCGAGAGCTCATGATTGGGGCATGAATATAACATTGACTTAAGCCTCCCCCAAGCTAGAGCGATACTTTCTCCTTCACGAGGCCAAAAATTATATATATATATATAATTCCGATCACGATGAACTTGATGCATAGGATAATTTTTTGATGGAATTCCAATTCCAAGATCCAATATCATCGCATAGCCTATACCATGTCAATGCCTTTCCATTCAAAGATAAAGGGAAAACCTTCTTCTTAGCTTCGTCTCCGGGTAAACCTGCAAGCTTAAACAATCCACAAATTTCATCCACATATATCAAGTGCATATCAGGATGTTCGGTTCCATCTCCTGCATAAGGATAGCTAGCAGTTGTTCTATCATACCCGACGGAATTTCATATTCAGTATTTTTAGTAGGTGCAGTGGGTTGAGGGGCAACTAATTGTGGTTCCGATCGAGGTGAAGATACCCCGAACAAACCCCTCAAAGGATTGTTCTCCATAGTAACAAGTGACAATAAATTTCAGCACGTAGTAATAATTTTCCTTAGCAATTTCCACTTACCACGAGCGCTTCACTCCCCGGCAATGGCGCCAGAAAAGAGCCTTGATGACCCACAAGTATAGGGGATCAATCATAGTCCTTTCGATAAGTAAGAGTGTCGAACCCAACGAGGAGCAGAAGGAAATGACAAGTGGTTTTTAGCAAGGTAATGTCTGCAAGCGCTGAAATTGTAAGTAGCAGATAATTTGTAACGAGCACGTAACGGTGACGGCAAATAATATGCAGCAAGATTGCCCAATCCTTTTGTGGAAAAGGACAGGCCAAAACTGTTTCTTATAATAAGCAAAGTGTTCTTGAGGGCACAGGGGAATTTCACCTAGTCACTTTCACCATGTTGGCTTGATTTGTGTTCACTACTTTGATAATTTGATATGTGGGTGGATCGGTGCTTAGGTGATATTCTTACTTTAACAAACCTCCTACTTATGATTAACCCCCTCGCAAGCATCTGCAACTACGAGAAAAATATTAAGATAGAATCTGACCATAGCATTAAACTTTTGGATCCAAATCGGTCCCTTACGAAGTAGCGCATAAACTAGAGTTTAAGCTTCTGTCACTCTAGCAACCCATCATCTAATAATTACTCCACAATGCATTCCCTTAGGCCCAAATATGGTGAAATGTCATGTATTCGACGTTCACATGACACCACTAAGGGAATCGCAACATACATATCATCAAAATATCAAAGACATATCAAGTTCACATGATTACTTGCAACATGATTTCTCCCGTGACCTCAAGAACAAAAGTAAATACTCACAAGTGATAAACGCGTTCATGATCAGAGGGGTATTAAATAGCATAATGGATCTAAACATTTAACCTTCCAGCAAATAAACCATATAGTGATCAACTACAAGATGTAATCAACACTACTAGTCACCCACACGTACCAATCTGAGGTTCCGGTACAAAGATTGAACACAAGAGATAAACTAGGGTTTGAGAGGAGATGGTGTTGGTGAAGATGTTGATGAAGATTGTCCTCCCCAAGATGAGAGGGTTGTTGGTGGTGATGATGACGATGATTTCCCCCTCCGGGAGGGAAGTTCCCCCGGCGGAATCGCTCCACCGGAGGGCAAAAGTGCTCCTGCCCAAGTTCAGCCTCGATACGGTGGTGCTCCGTCCCGAAAGTCATCTCCTTATTTTTTCTAGGTCAAAATGACTTATATACCAGAAGATGAGCACCGGAGGTGGGCCGAGGAGGGCACAACCCACCAGGACGCGCCTAGGTGGGTTGTGCCCACCTGGTGGGCCCCCTCTGATAGTTATTTGCTCCAATAATTCTTATTTATTCAATAAAAAATCCTCATGAAGTTTCAGCTCATTTGTAGTTGTGCAGAATAGGTAGCCTGACGTAGCTTTTTCAGGTCCAGATTTCCAGCTGCCGGAATTCTCCCTCTTTGTGTGAACCTTGCATATTATGAGAGAAACGACATTAGAATTACTCCAAAAAGCACTATTATGAATAAAAAAATTATAAATAAAAGTAGGTAAATATGATGCAAAATGGACGTATTAACTCCCCCAAGCTTAGACCTCGCTTTTCCTCAAGCGAAAACCGAAATAAAAAACATGTCCACATGCTTAGAGAGAGAGGTGTCGATAAAAACAAAATACGGACATAGAAGCATCATGTAAATTATTATAACAGCAACAAACTTTAACATAATTTTTTTATCATAGAGGTTTTATCATAGACTTCTCATGAATAAGTAACAATTCATCACAACATCGAAGTATAAAAGCATAAACTCTATTGGAAACCAACAAACGATGTTCTCAGGAAGGGTCACATATCGGAGCCTTTGCAAGTCCACATACTGAACCATCATATAGTCTTTTATGATTGCTAACACTCACCGCATACACATGAGCAAAATGTTTCAACCGGACATAGAAAGATCGGGGCTTATAATTTCGCCTCCCAACGTATTCACCTCAAGGGTGATGTCAACAATAATAACTCATGCTACCCATATCCAACTGGATATATGTGCCTAGATCTTTCCTCACCACATGATGCTTGCCAAAAGAGAAAAATAAGAAGGAATAGAGACAAAAACTTTGACTCTTGCATAAAAGTAAATACATAAAAGTAAAAGATAGGCCCTTCGCAGAGGGAAGCAGAGGTTTCCATGCGCTTTTTGTTTGTATGCTAAATCCCTTAGTGCAAAAGAACGTCACATTATATTGCCCCTTATGATAGCAACCTTTATTATGCAGTTTGTCGCTTTTATTCTTTGCCATCACAAGTTCGTACAACGCTCAATTTTCTCTTACACTAAATGATCTAACACTTTTAGAAGCAATTTTTATTGCCTTATTGCACCGATGACAACTTACTTGAAGGATCTTACTCAATCCTTAGGTAGGTATGGTGGACTCTTGAAAATAAGATTTGGGTTTACGGGTTTTTGGATGCACAAGTAGTATCTCTACTTAGTGCGGAATGTTTCGCTAGCAAAGATGGGGGGGGGGGAGCAACACATGTTGAAGGATCTAGGACAATATAACTTCTATGTGAATATGAGCAAACATAAATCATTACGTTGTCTTCCTTGTCCAACGTCAACAATTTTGACATATAATATTTTGATTGGGACTCACAATCACAAAAGATGTCCAAGATAGTGTATTTGCATGTGAATCTTCTCTTCCCTTATTAATTCTTTCATGAATTGCATCATTGACCAATGCTATCTTTGTCAATCTCCAATAAAATTTTCTACTTATACTCTTCCTTATGTGATGTAACTACTTACCATAAGACTAGCATATGATATTTTTCATTTATTTCCTGTCTTTTTTGTTGAACATGAAAGTAAAGAAAACAAAACTCCAACTAAACTTTATTATATATCTCACACACAATTACAAAGATAGATCACTAAGCAAACTCTTGAAAAGAAAGGATCGAACTAAAATTTTATTCATCTAAAGCAAAAGATAACTATGGATCGAACTAAGGTAAATAAAGGCAAAAGATAGTGGAGGAGATATGATACCGGGGAACCTCCCCCAACACTACAAAAAAAGACAATCCGTGACATTTTGGGCCGAACAATTTTTTTTGTCATGCTTATGACACTTCTATGACGATAATTGTGACAAAACTCGGTATCATCATAGATGTGGTGGGATCCTACTTCTATGACAAAAATTCATGACAGAAAATGGGCTTTTCGTCCTGGGCAGGCCGGAGACGCACCTGCATGACATTGTTTGGGCTGTCCATGACGGAAAAAAACATGGTAGAAGCGAGGGCGAGGAAAATTTCAGGGAGTTCCCGGTTATGGTGGGTGGTCGGGGCCGAGCGATGCACAGAGGTTTGCGTGTTTCTCTCGTACACGTACGCACGTGTGTGCGAGGTGTTGCGCTCTAACTGAACTCGAGCGTGGCGTTGGGCTCTAACTGAACCCGAACGATTGCCCCAGCTACGTTACAGAACCCCGATTGATCCCTTGTTGTTAACTGAACCCGATTGATTCCTTCACTACTGCTACTAACTGAAGCCGATCGAAGCTGCCTCTTGATGAACAGTTCCCGGTGGGGGTTGGATGAACATGATCCCGTGGTAGTAGAGGCCGTTGCCATTGGATGAACACGACACCGATCGAGGAGGTGGGGGTGGATGAACAGTAGCCGGTGGGGACCCCGTACGTGGAGGGTTGGTTGAACAGGACCCCGTGGAAGGGCTGGTTGAACAGGACCCCGTGGAGGGCTGGTTGAACAGTAGCCGGTGGAGACAGGATGAACAGGACCCTATGGAGGGCTGGATGAAAAGTAGCCGGTGGAGGCTAGATGAACAGGACCACGTGGATGAACAGTAGCTGGTGGAGGCTGGGGGCAGTCGACGGTGGATGTACAGTAGTAGGTGGAGGCTGGAGGAAGTCGATGGTGGATGCACAGTAGCCTGTGGAGTCCCGTTTTGTGGTATGCCACACCCCTCTCGATGAACAGGACCCCGTTTCAACCGTAGGCGCTCCAACACAAGTCCGTTTCCTCCGTTTTGCATTACACCACACCCCACCCGATCAACAGGACCCCGTTTCGACCGTACGCGGTCGAACACAAGTCCGTTTCCTCCATTTTGTGGTACACCAGACCGTTCCCGATGAACAGGACCCCGTTTCGACCGTACGCGGTCGAACAGAAGTCCCGTTCCCCCCGTTCTGCGGTACGCCAGACCTCGTTTCGGCTATTCCGTCCAAGCCAGTTCACTCCTGATGAACACGATGTATTCCATTGCCTCCCAATGAACACGACGCAGTCCATTGCCTCCCCATGAACACGACGCAGTTTCTCCGTTCCGACCCAGTCGGTTGACTTCTGATGAACAGGACGTCATTGCTGCCGTCCGTTGCCTCTCCATGTACACGAGCCCTGGTCGTAAAAAAGCGCGAGTACGCGTTCGAGACCCTGCCCGTATGTATGTATGTGGCTGTACGTACGTGTACATGGTTTTGATTGGACTGCCTGAACTTCTACGTCGGGGGCTCTACTACTACACATGCCGCTGCTTGCTCGACCATGGTTCATCGTTGCAGAGAGACTGATCGACCAATATGTATGTACATGTTCGCGACCAGAATGACAATGCTACATATGCTTCGATCAGGTGGGTCCCGACTTTCAGGGAGGATAAGTAGGCACTTCCTTGCGTGCGAAGTTATTGATGGTGGGTCCCAGCGGTCAGGGGGAGAATCACCCTTTTTGCCCGTAATATGGACGCACATCCTTGCGTGCGAAGATGTAGCTGGTAGGTCCCAGCTGTTAGGGGGAAACGTGTTTATCGCAAAATACAGAGTCTCTTCTGGTGGGTCCCTGCTGTCAGGTGGAGGAATAATTATTTTACGCGTAATAAGGTTGCACTTCCTTGCTATGACCGTGGACCCATCTATCAGCCTCTCCACATTCTGTCTTGTTCCGATGGAAGTCGTTCCTTGACCACGTTGACCACGCCGTGCCAAGAGCACCAAGGCAGTGGACGACGACGAGGCCTGGAAGGGGATGACACGGAACCGGGGAAGATGCGGCAGTGGATGCCCACACGAAGAGGAGTACGAGGGTTGACTGGTTTCAGCCGCAGTGTGAGGCTGCCGTCACCACAGAATAACACGGGTTGTGGGTGAGTAGACATTAGAGGGATGGCCTAGCCAGCGGCGGGAGTAGGGTGGGGCGGTGAGGCCTGCACGGCAGTGTAGCCAGCCACTAGAGGCAGGAGCAGGCGGTCTCGCCGGCGCTGGTTTGGGAAGCTGGTGCAAGAAGAGCAGTGATTGAAGAAGCAGTAGGACTGTTCGATTAAAATCCAACGGTCACTGCTGCTAGAATCATTTGTTGACTAAGTTGACAAAGCCCTGCGTAGGCATTAACTTAGTAGGCTCATAGGCCAGCCTCCGAACTGGTGCGCCCCAGATGTCAGTGGGAGGAATCATTTTTTTCGCGTAATAAGGAGGCAGTTGCTTGCGTGCGGCCATGGACCATGGGGGGTCCCTACTGTCAGCCTCTCCACGTACATCCCTATTCCGATGGCTTTCGTTTGTTGAATGTTGAGCATGCCTCACCTAGAGCACCAATGCCCGGAATGGAATGACCCGGAGCCGGCGAAGACACAGCAGTGGATGCCCACGCTGAGGAGAGTATGACGGTTGACTAGTTCGGCTGCGGCGTGAGGCTGCCGTCACCGGAGAATAACAGAAGGTGTGCGTGGGTAGAGGGA
The DNA here is from genome assembly GCA_021605205.1 of Aegilops longissima. Lineage (NCBI taxonomy): Eukaryota > Viridiplantae > Streptophyta > Magnoliopsida > Poales > Poaceae > Aegilops > Aegilops longissima. The sequence goes on from CM038677.1 coordinate 561,659,263, forward strand.
TGGCTAGGCCAGCGGAGGGAGTAGGGTGGGCCGGTGAAGCCTGCGCGACATCACAGCCGGCCACAAGAGGAGGGAGCAGGCAGTCCCGTCGGCGCATGTTTAGGCGCCTGGAGCAGGAAGATCAGAGATTGAAGAAGCACATCGGCCGCTGGATGGACATCCAATAGTCACTGCTGCTAGAATCGTGTGTTGACTGACAAAGCGTTGCGTAAACAAGTCAGCCTCGAAATCTATGGCGTGTACAACCCATTTGCTATTATTTTTTATAATTTACTGCCCATTTGCTAATTCATATCTAATTTATTGCAACCCATTTTCCATTTTTAGAATTGCTGCCCATTTTCTAGTTAGTGCCAGGATTAAAAAATTGAACTAAAAATGTGTGAAATTTTAAAAAAAATCGCATATTTTTGCTAGGGACAAAATATTCTTAATCCAAAAATTAGTAGCCATACTAAAACAAATTTAAAAATAAATTAGTACTATGTCATGTTAAAATTCAATGAAATATAAAATATCAGTGAACAACAAAAAACAAAAAAGAGACTAATTACCCATTTGCTATAAATTTTTTATTTGCAACCCCTTTGATATTACTTTTAAGATATATAACTCATACTCTTTGGCCAAGCCGGAATGCATCCCTCCTCATCTTGAAAGATTTGCAGCCCAGTAAGTCGGAGAAAACAAATAGGCCTAGCTTGGGTATTCTTCAAAAAGAAATAGTGGGCTACCTATTGTCCCAAAGAAAAAACTGCTAGGCTGGTCATGTTGTTGGACGGGCCACAGAGAACGCACAACCCATTTCATAGCTTGCTCCTCCGAACAAATCCTCAAAAAAAAAAGTTATGCAATTCTGTCATTAATTGATTATACGTTGACAATGATGTGGGTCCCAGATATCAGCAGGGTGGATTAGTGTAAAAAACGAGGGGTGCATCTGAGTTGTAAAAGAGGCCCTTGCTTGTGTTCGGGAGTGGACCTGGTGGGTCCGTACTATCATACTCACAACTACAGTCCTCTCCCGATTCACTATGTTGACAGGGCCGGACGACAACGCCGCGACGAGCGCACCAAGGCATAGGATAAAGTGGTGTCGCCAATGTGTTGGGCTGGGTTGTGTATTCTTATCAAAAAATAAAAATGGACCGGAACTATTTACGATGTTGACTACGATTTGCATGGGTCCGTTGGTTGCAGGAAGAAAATGGTGGGAGAAAGAAGACTGGTCGCTATCTTTGCCTAAGAATAATATCAACTAAATGTAATGACACTCTCATAGGAAATAATATCCTGTTGTTAAAATATGACTTTTCAAATCGTGAATTTAAAGAACAAGCGCATGGGAATTTAGCTTTATTTATTTACTTATTTATGTTTAGGGGACCATGGGCATGTACCCGGGCCGGATTCATGTGAGAGTCTCCCTTCCAGTTAATTATGGGCTCCTCTATTGGCGGGCCTTCATCAGTGGGACGCATGTTAGCGACAAGTGGAAAATGTGTTCCGTACCAAAAATAGTACTCGCTAAAGGATCAGACCATGCAACGACTTCCAAAACATTGTGTTTGTCATTCTAACAACACATTTATTCAACCAACAGATGAAATATACTACCGATTGTACATTGAAAACAACAGCAACAACAACCAGGGCTGGGAGGATGCAACAGAAGCAGTAAGCAGGCCAGAAGAGTAAATACATAGCTCTCTCTTCCAAACCAAACATCAGCCATCTTTGTGAAAGCATTTGACAAAGTAAATTACAATGCTATACTTTTCATGATGAGGCATTTTGGATTTAGTGACAAATGGATCAGGTGGGTCAACATGATATTGTTTACTACTTCCACTTCTGTTATTCTTAATGGTGTGCCTGGGAAAAACATACATTGCAAATGTGGTCCCAGGCAAGGGACCCATTTTCCCCTCTGTTATATGTGCTGGTTGGAGAATTATTGCAAATATTAGTTAATGAAGCTTGGAGAAATGGTGTGCTTAGTTTAGCTATTGACACCAATAACACTGAAAGTTATCCCATTATCCAGTATGCTGATGACACACTTATCATATTGCATGCTGATGAGGAACAAATTAGCAAATTCACAGAGATACTGGACAACTTTTCTTGGTTAACTGGGCTTATTGTTAATTATAGTAAATCATCACTTGTTCCAATCAACATCTCTGATGATAGATCCCAAGAATTAGCTGACATTCTTAAATGCAAGAATGAATCCATGACTTTCACTTACCTAGACTTGTCTATGGGTACCACAAGACCTAAAGTCATTGATCTCATGCCAATGGTATCTAGATTGGACCACACATTATCTGGCATTGCAAACCTGATGACATACTCAGGTAGACTCACTCATCTTAAAGCCATTGTATCTGCTTTGCCCACATTTGCCATGTGTTGTGTCAGAGTGCCATTCACCATTCAAGATCATTTTGAGAAATCTGGGTGAAGCTTCCTTTGGTATGGAAAGGGGATCAACAAACATGGAAACTGCTTGGTTAAGTGGGAGAATGTTTGCCTACCAAAAAAAGCAGGAGGTATAGGTATTCTAGATCTTAGAATGAAAAACAGGGCTTTACTTACCAAGTACTTATACAAATTCTTCAACAAAAATTATATCCCCTGGGTGAATTTGATATGGAGCAATTACTATCATAATGGGGAATTGCCAAAATTTCCACACCTGTGGGATCTTTTTGGTGGAGAGACTGTTGTTCTATTCTCCAAGATTTCAAAAACATGACAATTTGCTCTGCAGGAATTGGCAGCACAGTTAGTCTATGGCATGATAATTGGTGTTCACAACCAATGAGGAGCATGATGGCTCAACTATTCTCCTATACAAAAAATGAACACATCACTCTGCAGGCTGCCACCAATCTGGATGACTACAATTTTTTGAGATGTTTCATCTTCCTATGTCCAACATTGCTGTCCAATAGAGTACTCAACTAAGAGCCCTGATCAATGACAGAGGGAACCAGGTAGAGAAGGATTCATGGAAATTTTACTGGGGTGGTTGTCGGTGTCAAAACCGGTAGATCTCGGGTAGGGGGTGAGGGAGTCCTGGATAGGGGGTATCCGGACAGCCAGACTGTGTACAACGTCCGGACTATGGAAGCGTGAAGATACAAGACTCAAGACTTCGGCCTGTGTCCGGATGGGACTTTCTTGGCGTGGAAGGCAAGCTTGGCGATCCGGATATTATATTTCCTTCCTTGTAACCGACTCCATGTAAACCCTAGCCCTCTCCGGCGTCTATATAAACCGGAGAGGTTGGTCCTTAGAAGGCCGATCACAATTACAATCATACCATCATAGGCTAGCTCTTAGGGTTTAGCCTCTACGATCTCGTGGTAGATCTACTCTTGTACTACCCATATCATTAATATTAATCAAGCAGGAAGTAGGGTTTTACCTCCATCGAGAGGGCCCGAACCTGGGTAAACATATGTGTCCCTTGCTTCGTGTTACCATCAGCCTTGACGCACAGATCGGGACCCCCTACCCGAGATCCACCGGTTTTGACACCGACATTGGTCCTTTCATTGAGAGTTCCTCTGTGTCGTCGATGTCAGGCTCGATGGCCCCTTCAATCATCTTCAACAACGCTGTCCAGGGCGAGACTTTCCTCCCCGGACAGATCTTCGTGTTCGGCGGCTTCGCACTGCGGGCCAACTCGCATGGCCACCAGGTCAGGTTCGGAAACCTGAACTACATGGCGGACGTCCGCGGAGACTTGATCTTCGATGGATTTGGGCCTATGCCAGGAGCGCCTGACAGTCGCGACGAGCACGACTTAGACCTGCCATCAGACGAAGCTCGGGGTATCGCCCCCGTAGTATCTCCGGACCTAGATCCGGGCAGGTATCTTGCCCTAAGGCGGAGGATGGACCCGCCCCTGGTCGCGCACTCATCGGCGATGGAGCCGAACACAGGTCTTACCTCTGCGATGGCCTGTGACTCCGAACCCCCGGATTCGTATCCGAACATTGGTTCCAGTCCGCACACTCCCGAGCCTGTCGGGCCAGGATGGGCTCCGGTAATGGAGTTCACCGCTGCGGATATCTTCCAGCACTCGCCCTTTGGCGACATCTTTGACTCATTAAAGTCTCTCTCTTTGTCGGAGGCTCTTCACGAACTATGTCCGGCTCGAGTGGGAGGCGACGACGGCGAAGAATCGTTCCCACCCACCACCCACTTCATTTCCACGATTTACGACTTAGCAAAGTCTGAACTTGACTCAAGACATCGACGGTATGGACGGCGATGCGGAGAAAGAACATGAACCACTTCTCCTTTGGCGGTGGACAACCACCTCTTCTTATGATATATATATGGTGGACACTACGAAGGAAACAAATGGCGATGAGGCAACGGAGGATAAAACCTCAGGGAAAAAAGCAAAGAATGGGCGCCGTCGGCGCCACTCCAAGCACCGCCACACCAATACCGGCCCAGGAGACGAAAAAAATCCGAATGATGCCGAAGAAGAATACAACCCTGATCAGCCCGTCTTCGAGCAGGCCGAACAGGAGGATGAGCAGGTCACCCCAGAAGAACAGGCGACGGATGAATACCAGAAGGAGGACAGCTACATGCCCCCCTCCGTAGATGAGATTAGCCTCGGCGACGATGAGTTCGGCGTGCCTGAGGATCCCATAGAGCAGGAACGCTTCAAGTGTCGGCTTATAGCCACTGGGAGGAGCCTGAAAAAGAAACAGCAGCAACTCCAAGCTGATCAAGACCTGCTCACAGATAGATGGACTGAAGTCCTGGCAGCCGAGGAATACGGACTCGAGCACCATACGGCTGACCGGCCACCTCGTGGCCGGGATAAAATGGCATATCAATCCGCATACCAGCCAACACCCCCACGCCAACATACTACGACCAGGGCCAACAAAACAGGACAACCAAGATTGATCTACGGATCGCGGGGGCGCGCCTCGGTACACGACGAGGACCGTCACGCCAGACACACCTTCAACAAGTTCGGCCGGGCCGAATATAGTCACCCAGAGCAATTCGACCTGCGCAGCCACATAGCCCGACGCAGGCGCCAGACACCCCTCCGCTTCACCGACGAAGTAATGGATCATGAATTCCACTGAGGGTTTAAACCGTAAACATCGAATCATACGATGGCACAACAGACCCCGCAGTATGGATCGAAGATTTCCTTCTCCACATTCACATGGCCCGCGAAGACGATCTACACGCCATCAAGTATCTTCCCCTTAAGCTCAAAGGACCAGCCCGGCACTGGCTAAACAGTCTGCCAGCAAATTCCATTGGCAGTTGGGAAAACCTTGAAGACGCATTCCTCGACAACTTCCAGGGCACATATGTGCGACCACCTGACGCTGATGACTTGAGCCACATCACTCAACAGCCCGGAGAGTCAGCCAGGAAATTCTGGACTCGGTTCCTAACTAAAAAGAACCAAATAGTTGATTGTCTGGATGCCGAAGCCCTAGCGGCTTTCAAGCATAATATCCGTGACGAGTGGCTCACTCGGCACCTCGTCCAGGAAAAACCCAAGTCCATGGCAGCTCTCACAACACTAATGGCCCGCTTTTGCGCAGGCGAGGATAGTTGGTTGGCTCGCAGCAGCACTACGCCACAGCATGGCAGTTCGGATGGCCGCGAAAATAACGGCAAGCCACGGTGTAACAGACATAAGCGACGGAACAACAGCGACAACATTGAAGACACGGCAGTCAACGCCGGATTTAGTGGATCCAAGCCCGGTCAGCGGAAGAAGCCGTTCAAAAGAAATAATCGAGGACCGTCGATCGGGCGCATCTTTGGGCGCTTCGTGCTAAATTCATGGCACCCCGGACAAGCCAGCCAACCACACCAATAGAGATTGCTGGGTATTCAAACATGCCGGCAAGATAAACGCCGAAGACAAGAACAAGGGGCTGCACAGCGATGATGACGAGGAGCCCCGACGTCCGAACACGGGGGGACATAAGAAATCCCCCCCCCCCACTAGGTGAAAACGGTCAACATGATCTACACCACGCACATCCCCAAGCGGGAACGGAAGCGGGCACTAAGGGACGTCTATGCGATGGAGCTAGTCGCCCCCAAATTCAACCCATGGTCAGCTTGTCTGATCACCTTCGATCGTAGAGATCACCCTACTAGCATCCGTCACGGTGGCTCGACCGCATTGGTCCTAGACCCAATCATTGACGGATTCCACCTCACGCACGTCCTTATGGACGGTGGCAGCAGCCTGAACCTGCTTTACCAGGACATAGTTCGGAAAATGGGCATTAACCCCTCAAGGATCAAGCCCACTAAAACCACCTTTAAAGGTGTAATTCCTGGAGTAGAGGCCCGCTGTACGGGCTCTATAACATTGGAAGTGGTCTTCGGATCTCCGGATAACTTCCGGTTAAGAGTTAATCTTGATATCGTCCCCTTCCGCATGGTTACCACGCCTTTGCTCGGACGAACCGCATTCGCCAGATTTAATGCGGTACCACACTCGCGATATCTCAAGCTCAAGATGCGGGACCACGCGAGGTCATAACGGTGAATGGAAATATGGACCGCTCCCTACGAACAGAAGAACATACTGCAGCCCTTGCGGCGGAAGTACAATGCGGCCTTCTCCGACAAACCAATCCGGCGGCAACAACTTCGAGCATAGTCAAGCGAGTTCGGAGCACCCCGCAACAGGATCATCAGGCACGACAAGAGCGCGACTAGCAGTCCGGCCTCCGCTTAAGCCCCATCAAAGCAGCGTTCGTGCCACGTGCACACAATTACGCACTTAAAATACCATGGGCATAGGCGGAGGCGCATCAACGACTCAGTCAATAGTGCGGGTAACCGCCAAATACTTTCATACTCTTTCCCTCTTACCTTTCAGGACACCGCGTTGGCGCAGCATCCTCAAAAGAGCCGAATTGCCGGTCTTATAGGGAAGAGACATCCAAGGAGGCAATAGACGTTGTGCACAGAAGAAAATACCCAGGTGGAATCTATTTACGATCATTATACCTGCTTTATCTACCTGAACACAGCCTGCCCCTGGATAGGACATGTCAAATAGTCCTATTTTATCTCTGCTTAATGCACCCATTGTAAATGTACGCTTAAACATATTTTTCTTCAATGGGAGATTATATATAGCGTCAGCTTATTATTCTTATTTGAGCATTTTTTTTCTCTTATAAATGTTTATTTGATATCGCATCCGTACACTTTGGCGGTCAGTGTGCCAGGGGCTTCTCATGGCGCCCCGTAATATGACAAATAAAGTCCGAACACTTTCAACAGTGCGGCACCCCGAACTTATAGCACTATATGCATCAGCTCCGAATCATGTCTTGGGTCTACAGTTGGGATAGCCCGGCTCCCTTGTTTTGGTGCCTTACGTTCCGTTATATCGGCTAAGGTAGCGCAGGAGAACTCTGCGATTGTGTCCCGGTTCTTCGGATGAGCACCTCGATGAAAGCCCAAAACTGACCGGCATGATGTGGCGAGAGCTGGTCGCTGTTCGAGAGGTTTTAAAATCCTTAAAGATTTTCCGCTTTAGGCGATAAATCGGCCTCGTCTGATCTAGGCGTGTATAGCGCCCCAATTTGGCCTTCCGGATTCTAGGGGCTTCGCCGAAATTTAAAATTGTATACTTCTATGGCTAAGTGAAAGTTATAAAGCCGCATAGTCTGATTGCCTTGTTCGCTGCACCGGACACCTCCTTAAGGGACCAAACATTTGGATAAAGAGTGTCCGGGTTTTCCACGGACACCCCAGTGCTAGTCACATGGGGGCGGAAGCCGACGATTGGCCTACTTTCAGGATTTTATAAACAACCGCACAGAAGGTAATATTTTAAATAACAAAAGCGCTACATAGCGCAAGTAACTTCGTCTTTAAATTACAAACATGACAGAAGTGAACTCATTCAAAAATGGCATCCTTGGTACACTCATTGGCGACGAGGCGAGCACCCTTTATCACGCCATGCTACCTCTTGCGCACTGCGTTGGATTTCCCCGAAGAGGACAGGATGATGCAGCAAAGTAGCGTAAGTATTTCCCTCAGTTTTTGAGAACCAAGGTATCAATCCAGTAGGAGACCACGCACAAGTCCCTCGTACCTACACAAAACGATAGCAACTCGCAACCAACGTGATTAGGGGTTGTCAATCCCTTCACGGTCACTTACGATAGTGAGATCTGATAGAGATGATAAATAATATTTTTGGTATTTTTTTGATAGATAGATGCAAAGTAAAAAGTAAAAACAAAGTAAAAGCAAAGCAAGTAAATAAAGTGATACAGATTGATATAATGAGAATAGACCCGGGGGCCATAGGTTTCACTAGTGGCTTCTCTCAAGAGCTTAGATATTCTACGGTGGGTGAACAAATTACTGTTGAGCAATTGACATAATTGAGCATAGTTATGAGTATATCTAGGCAATGATCATGTATATAGGCATCACGTCCAAAACAAGTAGATCGAAACGATTCGCATATACTACTATTACTCCACTCATCGACCGCTATCCAAATGCATCTAGAGTATTAAGTTAAAATAAGAGGAACGCATGTAAGCAAGATGACATGATGTAGAGGATAAATTCATGCAATATGATAAAACCCCATCTTGTTATCCTCGATGGCAACAATACAATCGTGCCTTGCAACCCTTTACATCCTTTGGTAAGGACACATAAGTTTGAACCCAAAGCTAAGCACTTCTCCCATTGCAAGAACTACTAATCTAGTTGGCCAAACCAAACGGATAATTCGAAAAGACTTGCAAAGATAACTCAATCATACATAAAAGAATTCAGAGAAGAATCAAATATTTTCCATAGATAAATACTGGATCATAAACCCACAATTCATCGATCTTAACAAACACACTGCAAAAAGAAGATTACATCGAATAGATCTCCACGAGAGAGGGGGAGAACATTGTATTGAGATCCAAAAAGAGAGAAGAAGCCATCTAGCTACTAGCTATGGACCCAAAGGTCTGAAGTAAACTACTCACACTTCATCGGAGGGGCTATGGTGATGATGTAGAAGCCCTCCGTGGTGGATGCCCCCTCCGGCGGAGCTCCGGAATAGGCCCCAAGATGGGATCTCGTGGATACAGAAGGTTGCGGCGGTGGAATTAGGTTTTGGCTCCTGTTACGATCGTTAGGGGATCGTGGGTATATATAGGAGGAAGAATGCGTCGGTGGGCGTCGGGGGCCCACGAGGTGAGGCGCGCCCGGGGGCGCGCCCTCCACCTCGTGACCGCCTCTGCACTTCTTGGAGTAGGGTCCAAGTCTCTGGATCACGTTCCCGAAGGTTTCATTCCGTTTGGACTCCGTTTGATATTCCGTTTCTTTGAAACACTGAAATAGGCAAAAAAACAGCAATTCTGGGCTAGGCCTCCGGTTAATAGGTTTGTCCCAAAAGTAATATAAAATTGGAAAATAAAAGCCCAATATAATCCAAAACAGTAGATAAAGTAGCATGGAGCAATAAAAAATTATAGATACGTTGGAGATGTATCAGGCATCCCCAGGCTTAATTCCTGCTCGTCCTCGAGTAGGTAAATGATAAAAAAAGAATTTTTGATGCGGAGTGATACTTTGGCATAATTTCAATATAAATCTTCTTACTTGTGATATGAATATTCAGATCCGAAAGATTTAAGACAAAAGTTCATATTGACACAAAAATAATAATACTTCAAGCATACTAATCAAAGCAATCATGTCTTCTCAAAATAACATGGCAAAAGAAAGTTCATCCCTACAAAATCATATAGTTAGTCTATGCTTCATTTTCGTCACACAAAGATGTTCCCAACTTCTATACCCCCGATGACAAGCCAAGAAATTGTTTCATACTCAAATTACCTCAAACTTTTTCAACCTTCACGCAATACATGAGCTCGAGCCATGGATATAGCACTATGGGTGGAATAGAATATGATGATGGGATTGTGTGGAGAAGACAAAAAAGGAGAAAGTCTCACATTGATGAGGCTAATCAACGGGCTATGGAGATGCCCATCAATTGATGTCAACATGAGGAGTAGGGATTGCCATGCAACGGATGCACTAGAGCTATAAGTATATGAAATCTCTACAAAAGAAACTAAGTGGGTGTGCATCCAACTTGCTTGCTCACGAAGACCTAGGGCATTTTGAGGAAGCCCATGATTGGAATATACAAGCCAAGTTCTATAATGAAAAATTCCCACTAGTATTTGAAAGTGACAAAATGAGAGACTCTCTATCATGAAGATCTTGGTGCTACTTTGAAGCACAAGTGTGGTAAAAGGATAGTAGCATTGTCCCTTCTCTCTTTTTCTCTCATTTTTTGGGGCCTTTTTTTTTGCCTTGTTTTTTTCTTTTTTTCGTCCGGAGTCTCATCCCGACTTATGGGGGAATCATAGTCTCCATCATCCTTTCCTCACTTGGGACAATGCTCTAATAATGATGATCATCACACTTTTGTTTTTCTTACAACTCAACAATTACAACTCGAAACTTAGAACAAAATATGACTCTATATGAATGCCTCCGTGATGTGCGGGATGGTGCAATGAATCAAGAGTGACATGTATGGAAAATAATGCATGGTGGCTTTGCCACAAATACGATGTCAACTACATGATCATGCAATGGCAATATGACAAAAGTAATGTATGTCATAATAATGATGATGGAAGTTGCATGGCAATATATCTCGGAATGGCTATGAAAATGCCGTGATAGGTAGGTATGGTGGCTGTTTTGAGGAAGATATAAGGAGGTTTATGTGTGATAGAGCGTATCGTATCACGAGGTTTGGATGCACCAGTGAAGTTTGCAACAACTCTCAAGGTGAGAAAGGGCAATGCAAGGTACCGAAGAGGCTAGCAAAGGCGGAAAGGTGAGAGTGCGTATAATCCATGGACTCAACATTAGTCAAAAGAACTCATATACTTATTGCAAAAATTTAGAAGCCATCAAAAATCAAGTACTACGCGCATGCATCTAGGGGGATAGATTGGTAGGAAAATACCATCGCTCGTCCCCGACCGCCACTTATAAGGATGCACAAGCCAGGTACACTTCATGTTCCAAATTTGTTACACAACTTTAACCATACGTGCATGCTACGGGACTTGCAAACTTCAACACAAGTATTTCTCAAATTCACAATTATCAACTAGCACGACTCTGATATTATCACCTCCATATCTCAAAACAATTATCAAGCATCAAACTTATCTTAGTATTCAATTCACTCAAAAAAAAGTTTCACATATCTTGAACATTAAGTATATTAACATTAAGCAAATTACCATGCTATTAACGACTCTCAAAATAATCTAAGTGAAGCATGAGAGATCAATAGTTTCTTTAAAACAAATCCACCACCGTGCTCTAAAAGATATAAGTGAAGCACTAGAGAAAAAAATTATCATGCTCAAAAGCTATAAGTGAAGCACTATGAGCAAAACTATCAAGCTCAAAAGATATAAGTGAAGCACATAGAGTATTCTAACAAATTCCAAATCATGTATGGCTCTCTCAAAAGGTGTGTACAGCAAGGATGATTTTGGTAAACTAACAAGCAAAGACGCAAATAATACAAGACGCTCCAAGCAAAACACATATCATGTGGTGAATAAAAATATAGCTCCAAGTAAATTACCGATGGAAGTGTACGAAAGAGGGGATGCCTTCCGGGGCATCCCCAAGCTTTGACTTTTTGGTGTCCTTGTATTATCTTGGGGGTGCCATGGGCATCCCCAATCTTAGGCTCTTGCCACTCCTTGTTCCATAATCCATCAAAAGAATTCACCCAAAACTTGAAAACTTCACTACACAAAACTCAACAGAAATCTCGTGAGCTCCGTTAGAGAAAGAAAACAAAAGGCTACTTCAAGGTACTGTAATTAACTCATTATTTATTTATATTGGTGTTAAACCTACTGTATTCCAACTTCTCTATGGATTATAAACTATTTTACTAGCCATAGATTCATCAAAATAAGCAAACAACACACGAAAAACAGAATCTGTCAAAAACAGAACAGTCTGTAGCAATCTGTAACTAACGCAAACTTCTGGAACTCTAAAAATTCTACCAAAATTAGACAACCTGGAAAATTTGTTTATTGATCAGTAGCAATCGGAATCAGTATTTTATCACGTTCTGGTGATTTTTAACAATTCGGGCACTGAGCGCAAAGTTTCTGGAAATTACAGCAAGATCAAATAACTATCATCCAAGAAGATCCAATAAGTTTAACTTGGCACAAACACTAATTAAAAGACAAAATCACATCTATACAGAGGCTAGATGGATTATTTATTCCTAAACAGAAGCAAAAACAAAAAAACACAAAATAAAATTGGGTTGCCTCCCAACAAGCGCTATCGTTTAACGCCCCTAGCTAGGCGTAAAAGCAAGGATAGATCTAGGTATTGCCATCTTTAATTTTCAGTTTTTTAGCGGAGTCATGTTTAAATCCGGGGGGTTCTTCCCTCTTCCCCTCATACTCAGAAATTTTTAGATCTAAAGAATCCAACCGTTTATTATAAAGAGTAATCAACATATTCATACGGTTTAGATTTCCGCTAATATTTTTAAGAGGCTCAAGAGACTTTTGTAAAATCTTTGTTACTTCGCAAATCTTCTCAAACACTTGGGTTTCTTCCTGGGTAGGATGAGATCCTCCCTTTTGGGGTGGTGTTCCCACCATTCCCTCTATAATTTCATGCGCAATACTGGGATCAATCTCAATGAAATTTCCCTTGGCCATGCAATCCAGGAGTTGTCTATATGTCATATTTAACCCAACATAAAAGTTCCAAAGAAGAATTCTATAGTTCACCTCTAGGGTGCATTTACGATAAGATTCCATCATCCTATACCAAGCATCTTTTAAGTTTTCTCCTTGCCTTTGCTTGAAGTGAAGAACTTCAAACTCGGGAGACATAGGAGTAGATAAGGGACTAGTCATGATGACAAGCAAGCAAACTAACACACGAGCTAACAAAAAGGCAACGGGGACAAGACGAGGAGATTGGGAAAGAGAGGGAGAATAAAACGGCAATGGTGAAGTGGGGGAGAGGAAAACGAGAGGCAAATGGAAAATAATGTAATGCGAGAGATAGGGATTGCGATGGGTACTTGGTATGGTTGACTTGTTTGCGTGAGCCTCCCCGGCAACGGCGCCAGAAATTCTTCTTGCTACCTCTTGAGCACTGCGTTGGATTTCCCCGAAGAGGAGAGGATGATGCAGCAAAGTAGCGTAAGTATTTCCCTCAGTTTTTGAGAACCAAGGTATTAATCCAGTAGGAGACCACGCACAAGTCCCTCGTACCTACACAAAACGATAGCAACTCGCAACCAACGCGATTAGGGGTTGTCAATCCCTTCACGGTCACTTACGATAGTGAGATCTAATAGAGATGATAAATAATATTTTTGGTATTTTTTTGATAGATAGATGCAAAGTAAAAAGTAAAAACAAAGTAAAAGCAAAGCAATTAAATAAAGTGATAGAGATTGATATGATGAGAATAGACCCGGGGGCCATAGGTTTCACTAGTGGCTTCTCTTACGAGCATAGATATTCTATGGTGGGTGAACAAATTACTGTTGAGCAATTGACAGAATTTAGCATAGTTATGAGTTTATCTAGGCAATGATCATGTATATAGGTATCACGTCCAAAACAAGTAGATATAAACGATTCTGCATCTACTACTATTACCCCACTCATTGACCGCTATCCAGCATGCATCTAGAGTATTAAGTTAAAAACAGAGTAACGCCTTAAGCAAGATGACATGATGTAGAGGGATATATTCATGCAATATGATAAAACCCCATCTTGTTATCCTCGATGCCAACAATACAATACGTGCCTTGCAACCCTTTACATCCTTTGGTAAGGACACATAAGATTGAACCCAAAGCTAAGCACTTCTCCCATTGCAAGAACTACCAATCTAGTTGGCCAAACCAAACGGATAATTCGAAGAGACTTGCAAAGATAACTCAATCATACAGAAAAGAATTCAGAGAAGAATCAAATATTTTACATAGATAATACTAGATCATAAACCCACAATTCATCGGTCTCAACAAACACACCGCAAAAAGAAGATTACATCGAATAGATCTCCACGAGAGGGGAGAACATTGTATTGAGATCCAAAAGAGAAAGAAGCCATCTAGCTACTAGCTATGGACCGAAGGTCTGAAGTAAACTACTCACACTTCATCGGAGGGGCTATGGTGATGATGTAGAAGCCCTCCGTGGTGGATGCCCCCTCCGTGAGCTCAAACAGCGCCAAGATGGGATCTCGTGGATCTGAGAGGTTGCGGTGGTGGAATTAGGTTTTGGCTCCTTTTACGATCGTTTGGGGATCGTGGGTATATATAGGAGGAAGAATGCGTCGGTGGGCGTCGGGGGCCCACGAGGTAGGGAGCGCGCCCAGGGGGGAGGCGCGCCCTCCACCCTCGTGACCGCCTCTGGCACTTCTTGGAGTAGGGTCCAAGTCCCCTGGATCACGTTCGATTGGAAAATCACGTTCCCGAAGGATTCATTCCGTTTGGACTCCGTTTGATATTCCGTTTCTTCGAAACACTGAAATAGGCAAAAAACAACAATTCTGGGCTGGGCCTCCGGTTAATAGGTTAGTCCCAAAAGTAATATAAAAGTGGAAAATAAAGCCCAATATAGTCCAAAACAGTAGATAAAGTAGCATGGAGCAATCAAAAATTATAGATACGTTGGAGATGTATCACGCCATCGTAGTACATCTCGGGATGGCGATGCGCCTTGCCCTCTGGCGGCCCGTCCTTGACCAGCTTTTCTGCATCTAGCTTGCCCCAATGCACCTTCACGCGGGCAAAGGCTCAGCGGGCACCTTCGATGCAAACTGATCGCTTGATCACTTCAAGCTGCGGGTAGGCATCCACCATCCGCTTGATCAGGCCAAAGTAGCTCTTGGGCGAGGAGCTCACCAAGCCACATCGACTATGAAGTCCTTCATAGCCAGTTCGGCCGCTTCTGTGGAGTTCGATCAACTGCTTGGTTGGTCGCTCGAGGCATCGGATGATCGGCCCCATCATATTGGGACCAGAATAGCTTCTCGTTGAGCTCCCTCCAGGCACGGTAGAACTCCATGGCGTCTATGGCGCTGCGTGGCAAATCTACAAATGCCCTGGAGAGCTCCGTATTCGAGTAAGTAAAAGCGCCTCCTCCACATGTTTGCTTTGCATAAAGAATTTCTTACCGCTGCTATCTTTTTGGCCTCTGGATCTCCTGCTTGTGCTTTCTCGGCTTCGGCCTTGGCATCTTTCAAATTCACAAGGGCCTTCGCAAGCTCGGCCTCCTTCGCCTTCAGATCATACTCCACGGACTCGCATTTCTTGCCGAGGTCCTGGAGCTCCTGTTGTACCTCACCTCCCTAGCACTTTGCTTTTCGCGCTCCTTACACTCCGATGCCGCCTTGTCTTCGTCCTCAGACAGCGCCTTCTTCAGGGACGCCACTTCGGCGGTGGCCCTTGTTACACGGTCACGACACTTAGGTGTTAGACTCATCAATTCTGCCTACCCTTAAACGCATAAGAGCAGGAATTACTTACCCTTGTTCTCTTCGAGCTGCCTCTCCGTGAGGACGAGCTCTCCCTGCGGCTGCTCCAAGTGTCGCTTCAGTTCGGCAACCTCGGCAGTACGGGCAGCAGCAGCACAACCTGCTTATTCACAACAATACTTATTATTAGACTCCTGCGGATTATAATCGACCCTCCGTTTGGCTTCTATTTCCGAACACCAAACAGAGTATCAGGGGCTACTACCTATCGGGTGGTAATTTCATACATTTTTATTACTTACCTCAAAGCCCGTCAGGAGGCTTGTGCAGGCTTCGGTCAGTCCGGTTTTGGCGGACAGAACCTTCTGAATCACCGCACTCATAAGAGTACGGTGCTCTTCTTCTATGGAAGCGCCCCGAAGCGCTTCCACCAGGCTATCTGGCGCCGTTGACGCGACGGAAGTCCTCGGCACGGGCGGCTTGCCCTCCCTAATGAGGGGCTGCCCGCCCAAGTCCGGAACCGTCGGAGGTTCCGGGGCAGTGTTCGGTCGGGAGTCCGCCTTGTTGCGGCTCTCATCGACGCGATCCGTGGGGATCTTGAACCCCGCATGTCCGACATTTGGAAGTCCTCCTTGGGGCGTCTCCAGGGTCACCTCCCCCTGCTCGGGGAACCTTCGGGACAACACCTCCGTGTCATCCGCAGGCTGAGGAGTGGTGGCCGTCGGGAGCGAGTTCATCTCTGAAGCGCTCAGAGACCCGTCCGAGGACGACTCCTCCGGATGAGCCCTGGCCGGACTGCATATATGCTCGGCGTTATTAAACAGCTATGACTTAAAACCACGGTAGAGTGCGGACACTTACGATCGCGCCAGGGGCTTCCCTCTGGGCAGCCACCCTTCATCCCTGTAGGCGGCCGTGGTGGAGTAGTCCAGAAGGGATGTTTTCCCCTTCTTGGATGCCCCAGCCTCCCCCTTCGGGGCGGCTTTTCTCTTCTTCTCCCCCAGTGCGGGGAGGTGGAATTTCTTTTTGATCCCCCCCGCTTCTGCGGGAGGAATCTGTCTCGTCGTCGTCGGACGACAGGGGTATAACGGCCTTGTGCCGAGGGCCTTTTCCGGCCCCTTGGCCCACTTCGCCGGGCCCCTCATCCTTTCCGGATGGGGCGTCTTCTTCTTCTTCTTCCTCCTCCTCCCCTTCGTGGGAGGAGTCTGCCTCGTCATCTTCGGCCGAGGCTTCTGGCACAACCTTACGACGGAGACCCTTTCGGGTCCCCGGGGCCTTCTTCTCCGGCACCTTGTATGGTGCCGGGACTAGTATCTCCGTCAGGAGAGCGTCCGCTGGGCCTTCCGGCGGTGGAGCCGGACAGTAGACCTGCTCTTCTGTCTCCACGTAGTCCTGAAGCAAATATGTATGATTACTTAAGGGACTCCCATGAATATATTTGGAAAAACTGGGTCCGGTGGCAGTCTGAGAATTCACCTGACTAGGAGCCCGCGCGGCGTGAAGCCCGAGGTCCTCGGATGTGGGAGGAGGTACTTCGGAGGCCTTGAACAGCACTTTCCATGCGCCTTTGTGCGTCATGCCGTAGAGCTTCCGGTGTTCGGCCGGGACGAACTCCCACAGATTAACCGCCCGCCTTTGGCAGGGCAGGATCCGGCGAACAAGCATGACCTGGATCACGTTGACAAGCTTGATGTTCTTGTCCTTCATGCTTTTGATGCATGTCTGGAGTCCGGCCAGCTCCGTGGAATCGCCCCAGGACAGACCCTTCTTTTCCCAGGAGGTGAGCGGCATAGGGGTTCCGGATCGGAACTCGGGGGCCGCTGCCCAGCTGGCGTCGCGCGGCTCGGTGATGTAGAACCACCCTGATTGCCATCCTTGTACGGTTTCCGTGAAGGAACCGCCCAGCCATGTGACGTTAGGCATCTTGCCCACCATGGCTCATCCGCACTCCGCTTGCTGGCCGCTTACAACCTTCGACTTCACGCAGAAGGTTTGTAGCCATAGGCCGAAATGAGGCCGGATGCGGAGGAAGGCCTCGGAAACGACGATGAACGCCGAGATGTTGAGGACGAAATTCGGGGCTAGATCATGGAAGTCTATCCCATAATAGAACATGAGCCCGTGGACGAAGGGATGGAGTGGAAATCCCAGTCCTCGGATGAAGTGGGCGACGAACACGACTCTCTCGTGAGGTCCTGGGGTCGGAATGACCTACCCAGCGTCCAGTAGCCGATGCGCTATGTCTGCGGCCAAGTATCCGGCCGCCCGAAGATTTGTGATGTGCTTCTCCTCGACGGTGGAAGCCACCCACTTGCGTCCTGCTCCGGACATCTCTAGTTGTGCGGAGGAGACTTGGGATTGGGCGCTGGAGCTCGAGGGGGCAAGAGTGGGCAGAGAAGGAAGAAGGCGTGGGTAAAAATGAGGAAATCTTATCCCTTTATAGAGGCGATGAAAGCGGTGCGCCTCCCCACTTGCCCGCTGGGAATCGCTTGCTTCCCAAGCGCCACGATTAATGATGTGGTGGGATTACCCGTACCCGTATTGATGAGAATCCCGTGATAAGGGGGCACGATCTCTGCTTTGACAAGACGTGTCAAGGAAACCACCTCGCAATATGCGATGTGGCTGGTTGTGGGAAGACGGTTCGAATAATGACCCGACTGTAATGACACGTCGCGTTGCTTGAAAAGTTGTTAGCAGATTGCATTTGCGAAACATCATTCTCTCTACGGTGGCATACGAAGATCATCTTGTGGATCCGGACACGGTTTGAGTGTTCGATAATTACGTTGGAGTATTCGGAGGAGGAACCCGCCCTGCAATGCCGAAGACAAGACTGCGCGCCGGACTCATCGTCATTGAAGCCTGGTTCGGGAGCTCTTGAGGAGTCTGGATTAGGGGTATCCGGACAGCGGACCGTACAACGTCCGGACTATGGAAGCGTGAAGATACAATACTCAAGACTTCGGCCCGTGTCCAGATGGGACTTTCCTTGGCGTGGAAGGCAAGCTTGGTGATCCGGATATTATATTTCCTTCCTTGTAACAGACACCATGTAAACCCTAGCCCTCTCCGCTGTCTATATAAACCGGAGAGGTTGGTTCTTAGAAGGCCGATCACAATTACAATCATACCAATATAGGCTAGCTCTTAGGGTTTAGCCTCTACGATCTCGTGGTAGATCTACTCTTATACTGCCCATATCATTAATATTAATCAAGCAGGAAGTAGGGTTTTACCTCCATCGAGAGGGCCCGAACCTGGGTAAACATCTGTGTCCCTTGCTTCCTGTTACCATCAGCCTTGACGCGCAGATCGGGCCCCCTACCCGAGATCCGTCGGTTTTGACACCGACAGGGGGTCCGAACTGTGCGTCTAGGATCGATGGTAATAGGAGGCGGGGACACGATGTTTACCGATTCGAGCCTCTATGGAGGTAATAATTACTTCCTGCTTGATTGATCTTGATGAATATGAGTATTACAAGAGTTGATCTACCACGAGATCGTAATGGCTAAACCCTAGAAGCCTAGCCTGTATGACTATGGTAATGAATGTGACCTATCCGGACTACTCCCTCCGGTTTATATAGACAATGGGGGGATCTAGGGTTACATAGAGTCGGTTACATAGGAAGGAATCTTCATAGTTGATCGCCAAGCTTGCCTTCCACGCCAAGGAGAGTCCAATCCCAACACGGGTATAATCTTCGGTCTTCGTGTCTTCTCAGCCCATCAGTCCGGCCCAAGGATAACATGTCGGATGCCCGAAGACCCCTTAGTCCAGGACTCCCTCAGTAGCCCCCGAGCCTTGCTTCAATAACGAGGAGTTCGGCGGCGCAGATTGTCTTCGGCATTGCAAGGCGGGTTCCCCTTTTCGAACTCCAAGATGGTCTTCAAATGTAAAGATTGTATCTGGACCTGTATACACAACTGTAGAGGATATAATATTTCACGAGTTCAATACGCCGACAACTTTTATAGCATTACATCGCGTTAGCCCGGTCGTAATTCCGAACCGTTTTTCTGCCACTCCACGTTTCGAGACGTGGTGGCCATTGGCACGTCTTGTCGAAGTAGAGATTGTGTCCCCTTATCGCGGGATTCTCATCAATACAGGTGTGGGTAACCCAACCGTGCCGTTTACATAGGCGAGTTTCGAGGCGAATGGGGAGGCGTTTGATATTTACTGCCTTTATAAGGGGATAAGGATTCCATCTTCCTCTCCCACGCCTCCTCTCCATCTCCGACCTTCCAATCTCGAGCTCCAGCGCCCAAGTTCTACTCGAGCTAGCACTAAAACATGTCCGTAGGTCAGGGCAAGTGGATGGCTTCCTCCGTCAAGGAGAAAGATATCACCCAACTTCGAGTGGCCGGTTATCTGGCGAAAGAAATCGCCCAGCGTCTTCCAGCCAAGTGGCAAATCATCCCTACTCCGAAGCCCACTGAGAGGGTGGTTTTCCTCCCTCACTTCGTCCGTGGACTGGGGTTTCCAATTCACCCTTTCGTACGTGGACTGATGTATTATTACGGGCTAGATTTCCATGATCTAGCCCCGAACTCCTTCCTCAACATCTCGGTGTTCGTTGTTGTGTGCGAGGCCTTCCTCCGCATCCATCCCCACTTCGGCCTATGGCTCAAGATCTTCAATGTGAAGCCAAAGGTGGTGGATGGTCAGCACGTGGAGTGCGGCGGTGCCATGGTGAGCAAGATGCCCAATGCTACATGGCCCAAGGGCACGCTTGTGGACACTGTCAAGGGGTGGCAGAAGCAATGGTTCTACATCACGGAGCCACGCGGCGCCACTTGGGCGGCGGTCCCGGAATTCAAATCTGGAGCTCCCACGCGGCTCACTTCCTGGACGGAGAAGGGTCCCAACCGGTCTTCGACAGACGAACTGATAGCGCTGCAAATGCGCATTCAGGGCATGGTGGACAAAAAGGTCAAGATTGTCGACGCGATCCAGGTAATGCTGGTCCATCTAATCCTCCCATGCCAAGACCGAACTTTCCCCTTATGGGAATTTGATCTAGAGAAGTACCAAACCTTGGAGTGGATCTTCGGGTCTACTCACGAAGATGCCTAGAAGCCACTCGTTAAGGGCAACGAGAAGCCGCCGGCCCTGGATTCGGACCGCGGGCACGACCATACCCATCCCGCCAGTGTGGTAAGTTTTTACTCCTCAAGGCATGCCTTCTACTTGATTGTCCAAGGAGGACGCCTGATTTTTGCTATGCATATTCTTTTCAAGGGTGGTCGGAGAGAGAGGAGCGGATCTGGGGTCCGGCTTTGCTGCCCGAAGAGCCAGTTATCCCGCGCCTGGCGAAGATGCTAGTTCCGGCGCCCTATCAGCCGCCGGAGAAGAAGGCTAAGGGGGCCCCCGCCTCAAAGGCACTTCAGACGCGATGTCCGAAGGTGAAGAAACCCCATCCTCCGCTACTGAAGACGATGATGACGAGGAGGAGGAGGAGGAGGACAACCCTCCCCCTGAGGAGGGAAAGAAAAAGAGAGCGGCCTCCACAAACCTGGAGGCGGGGACGCCCAAGAGGGGGAAAGGTCCCCTTGCGGCCAACACCGCGTGGGACGTCGACAATAGTCCAGAGCGACGCCCCCAACACTAAGCCCCGGGCCGCATTGTAAGTGCTATGACTCCTGCACACTCGTACACCCGGCCTCTCCTCCTTATTGTATTGACATGGTTAATTATATTGCTACAGTCCGGCCCATGACTGCTCCCAGTGACCCTCATTGGAGGATTCATTGGACTCAAAGGAGATGGCCAGCGAGACACTGCCGGCAGCTTACTCTCCCGAGGCCAAGGGAAACGACGAGGTGCTCTCCCAGCGGACCTTCCCAGGCCGGAGAGAGGCGCCGAAGGGCGAAGCCCCTGTCGCCGAACACCAGGGGGAGTCAATTCCCATGGAAACTGGGGGTGAGGGCCGTATTCAATTCGGCCCTCAACCGGACCCGATTCCGGAGACCGGTACGGTTCCAGGATCCGGCGCGCAGCCTCCTTCGAAAGGAGGGGTGTGCCTATTCCCCCGGTCACCCCTGTCCAACCAGGGGCACCAGATAATCTGCTGGAAGCGCTGCGAGGCGCTTCCATTATGGAGGAGCACCGTGTTCTTATGAGCATGGTGATTGAAAGGGTTCAGTCCGCCAAGAGAGGACTGACCGAAGCCTCCAGCAGCCTGCTAACAGGTTTTGAGGTAAGAAAGAGGAAAAACCCCGTGTAGACAGTAGCCCTGAGACGCTGTCCGGTGTTCGGCGAGATGAACCGGACAGAGGATCAATCCTTTGTTATAGGAGACTAACTTAATATGCATCAATAGCGGGCGTCCTTTGTTGGCGCAACCTCGCATCTTGCCAAGTCTCTGAATGAAGCGAGTGGGCAGACCGAGAACGAGCTCGACGAGGTTAAAATTTGGTTTCAGGAGAAGCAAGGTGAGTAACGACTTGCTGTGTGTTCGGAAGGAGTATGCGTTGTATATTGACCGCAGTGTCGTAACATGTGCAGGAGCCGCGACCGAAGTCGAGGCCCTGAGGAAGGTCTTGGGTGAGGCCGAGGAGAAGGCTGTCCAGCAGCAAGCCGCCTGTAAGAAGCTCAAGACCCGGGTCAAAGAAGTCTAGCAGGAGCTCCAAGATGCAGTGAAAAAATGTGAGGCCTTGGAGCATGATGCGTCGGTTCAAGGGACCGAACTCGCCAAGGCTCGTCAGAGCGCGGAGACCGCACACGGAATGAGGCCCATGTCGCCCTCCAGGAGATCCAGGAGGCCAAGGAGATCACGTCGGGTAAGGAATTTTAGATGCAAAGCAAGTATGCGGAGAGGCAGTACCTTTTACTAACCCGGATTCGAAGTTCCCCAGGGGCATTTGCGGATTTACCACGCAGTGTATCAGATGCCGTGGAGTTCTCTCGAGCCAAAGGAGGGGGTTCTACGGAGAAGCTATTCTGGTCGCAGTATGTGGCGCCAGAGCATCACGTGTCCTTCACCGATCAACTGAAACAGCTGGTGGTGCTGCATAGGGTGGCCGAACTAGCCATTAAGGATTTTATAATCCGGCTATGGCCAGTCGAAGCTATGCCAAGCAGCTACTTCGGACTCGTGAGGCGGATGGTGAACGCCTGTCCTCGGCTGGACGTTGTCAAGCGCTCGGCCTGCATTAAAGGTGCGTGCATGGCCTTCGCCCGTTGCAAGATTTGGTGGGCGAAGATGGACGCCATCGAGGTGACCAGAGGGCCACCGGAGGGCAAGGAGCATCGCACACCCGAACGGTATTTTGCGGATGTCCTGGAGGGTTCTCGTCTTGTGGCAGCACAATGTTCGCAGGACATTGTATTTGAATAAATGTATTCACGTTGCCTTTGCCTTGTATTATGAAAACAAAGCCTGTTTGTAATATAATTTTGTTATGATTTAATTGTTTCCTCCTGTGCGGCCGTGTTGTATGTAATCTGAGGGTTGGCCAGTCGTCGGCTTCTGCCCTCACGTAGGTAGTACAGAGGTGTTCGAGATGGAATCTAAACAATCTTGTTCCAATTATATGGTCCTTGAAGGAGTTGTTTAGCGCAACGAACAAGGCAATCGGACTATGCGGCTTAAACGCCCTCACTTAGCCATAGGAGTTTTATAATAAAGCATGGGCGCAGCCCCTGGTGCGAACCAGAGTTCTGTCAGCATGTGATTGGGAATTCCCGATCCTTCACGTAACGCGGAAAAAATCTCCAATGATTTGTCACCCTCGAACAGCTGACCGGCTCTCGCCGTATCATGACAGTCAGTTTTCGGCTTTCTCTATTGAGGCGCTCATCTGGTCAAGGCCAGGGCACAATCGCAGTAGTTCTCCCTTTACTACCCTAGCCGATTTAGCGGAACGTAGGGTAGCAAGCACAGGAGCCGGGCAACCCAACTATTGACCAAAGACATGATTCGGAGCCAATGCATATAATGCTAAATTCAGGGTGCCGAACTTATCTTTAAGGAGTGTTCGGACTTTTTTGCCGTGTTATGGGGCAATGGGGAGCCCCTGGCGAATATGGAACGCACCAGAGTGTACAGTTTAATAAATAAGTAATTAAAGGAAAACAGAGATAAAATAGAGATAGGATCTGGGGCCCTTGAACTTGGCTCATGAACTGTTTCCATTATAGTTGGTTAACGTGTCAAAGCACATTGGTACAAAATAATGCAATAAGCAACCGGCTATTTGACATACCACAACCAAAAGGTGAGCTGCGTGTGGGTCCTGAAAGCGGATCGTTGAATTAGCCTCTAGGGCTTCCCGTGTACGCTTGTGCTCCGTGTCAATCCGGTGTGTTCATCCTTTGACAGGACCATTAATCAAGCCATCGAAGAGGCCCGCATAAGAGAAACCCGAATAAAGGGAAAAAGAAATAGTAAAGTAATATGTGTGTCCGGGATCGGTCTAGCCGAACTGTAGATCCCCGGCTAGCTTGTGCCTCCGTCGATGCCCATGGAATTTTGAGTGCGTAATTATGTACGCGTGGTATGAATGCCACTACCTCATCGGGATTGGGACGGAGGCCGAATTGCTAATCGAGCTCTTGATGAGCCGTGCAGTCCTGTTGAAGTGTAGTTCAGACTCTCTTAATGATGTCCAGGGGCTCGGCAGCCAGACTATGATGCTGCTTGAGAAGGCCGCTTTGTACCTCTGCTGCTAGGGCGGCGGTGTGCTCCTCTGTCCGGCGGGAGCGTTCTGTGTTTTCGTTGACTGTTATGATGCCGCGTGGACCGAGCATCTTAAGCTTGAGATAAGCATAGTGTGGCACCGCGTTGAATCTAGCAAACGTGGTTCGTCCGAGCAGTGCGTGGTAGCCGCTGCGGAAGGGGACGATGTAGAAGATTAACTCTGCGCTTCGGAAGTTGTCCGGAGAACCGAAGACCACCTCCAACGTGATTGAGCCCATACGGCGGGCCTCAACGCCTGGTATGACTCCTTTAAAGGTAGTCTTTGTGGGTTTGATTCGTGAGGGATTAATGCCCATCTTCCATACTGTATCCTGATAAAGCATGTTGAGGCTGCTACCACCGTCCATTAGGACTCGTGTTAGGTGAAATCCATCGATGATTGGGTCGAGGACCAGTGCGGCTGAACATCCATGCCAAAATACTAGTTGGGTGATCCCGACGATCGAAGGTAATCGGGAATGATGACCACGGATTGAATTTTGGGGCGACTGGCTCTACCGCGTAGACGTCCCTGAGTGCTCGCTTACGCTCCCTTTTGGGGATGTGTGTAGCGTATATCATATTTACCGTTTTGACTTGGGGGGGGGGATTTCTTCTGCCCCCCGGTGTTCGGCTACCGGGGCTCTTCGTGCTCGTCCTCACTTTGTGATCCCTTTTCTTTGTTTTCGGCATTTAACTTGCGGCTGTTTGAAACCAACAATCCTGTTGGTATGATTGGCTTGTTTATGCAGGGTGCCGTTTATCAGCGCAGACGGTCGAGTATCACGATCAAGCTGGAAGGTCCCTCATTGTTTCTTTTGTAGGGCTTCTTCCGCTGGCCGGACTTGGAGCCGCTGAATCCGGCGTTAATTGTGGTGTCATCGGTGTTATCGCCATTGCTTCGGCGTTTGTTTCTATTGCGCTGGAGCTTGGCAGTGATGTTCTGGGCCTCAGAGGGGCCTGCCTTGCTGGCTGTGTTTTTGCTACGAGCCAGCCATCTGTCCTCACCCGCGCAAAAGTGAGTCATGAGTGCCGTAAGGGCTGCCATAGACTTAGGATTTTCTTGGCCGAGGTGGCGCGCTAGCCATTCGTCACAGATGCTGTGTTTGAAGGCCGCTAGGGCCTCGGCATCTGGACAGTCAACGATCTGGTTCTTTTTGGTTAGGAACCTAGTCCAGAATTTTCTGGCTGATTCTCCTGGTTGTTGAACTATGTGGCTTAAGTCATCGGCATCTGGTGGCTGGACGTAAGTTCCTTGGAAGTTATCAAGGAAAGCCTCTTCCAAGTCCTCCCAGGTGCAGATGGAATTCTCAGGCAGACTATTTAGCCAGTGTCGAGCTGGTCTTTTGAGCTTTAATGGGAGGTATTTGATAGCGTGGAGGTCATCTCCTCGGGCCATCTGGATGTGGAGAATAAAATCTTCGATCCACACTGCGGGATCGGTTGTTCCGTCGTATGATTCAATATTGACGGGCTTGAACCCCTCGGGAAATTCATGATCCAGTACTTCATCTGTGAAGCAGAGGGGGTGTGCGGCGCCTCTATATCGGGCCGCATCGCGACGTAGCTCTGATGGAGTCCGTCTGCGGCATTCGGCCCGGGAGTGATTAGGTTTATCACGTCCAAATAGGTACCTGTCGTCGTGTCTTGAGTTATGTCCTCGCAATCCGTAGATCGATCTTGTATGTCCTGCTCTACTGTCCAGGGTCTGCCGGAGGTTGTACGTGTGACCCTGAATTGTTCTGCTTCTGTTTTTACGTGAGGCAGGCTGCTGCTCGGCCTGAGTTGCTGCTTTATCCCGACCACGGGGTGGTCGGTCCGCCGCACTGTCTCGACCATGTGGTGGTCGTTCCGCATTGCGCGAGGGAGATATGGGCTCCGGCGCCTCCTCATCGAACTGAGGTAGTAGTCTGCGTTTTGGGTAGCTCCTGGTTGGGCGCTTGAGGCCATATTCTTCGGCTGTCAGGACATCAGTCCATCTGTCGATGAGCAGATCTTGTTCGGCTTGAAGCTGCTGCTATTTCTTTTTCAGGCTCCTTGCAGTGGCTATGAGCTGAAGCTTAAAGCGCTCCTGCTCCAGGGGATCCTCAGGCATGATGAAGTCGTTGTTTCCGAGGCTCGTCTCCTCCTCGGAGGGCGGACGGTAACTATCGTCCTTCGAGTCTTCTTCTATGGCATGTTTGTCTGGGCTGGCATGCCCTGGTTCCCGATTGTCTCGTTCATCGGGTTCTTCTGTGTCCTCGGCACCATCAGGAGTTTTGTCGTCTCATGTGCCGGTATTGCTGTCCCTGCTACGGCGGGACTTAGAGTGGCGCCGCTGATGATGGTGCTTTGGTTGTGTTTTAGGAGGGTCCTCCTTAGCCGGATTTTCCTTGTCATCGCCGCTATTGTTTTTCGGTGTGTCTTCCATGTAGACGTCATATGAGGAAGTGGCCGTCCATCGTCCAGTGAATGGCGAGTCCTCGCCTTGCTCCTTGTCAGCATCGTCATCCATATCGTCGATGTCTTCGGAGCCATAATCAAACACGTCGGTTAAGTCATCGACAATGGCTATGAAATGGGTGGCGGGTGGGAAGTTCCGATAGTGGCGCAACTCCGAGTGCAACCATATGTTGTACTTGTGGCGTAGCTCCGAGTGCAACCATATGTTGTACTTGTGGTGTAGCTCTGAGCACGCAACCAAGCCACTGAGTGGGAGGATTGCTCTCCACTCGACGTAGTTTTGTGACTTAGGCAAGTACTGATCGCAGCTAAGCCTCCGAGTGGGAGGGTTGCTCATCACTAGGAGTGTTTTTGAAACTTAGGCGAGTACGGGGTCGCCGCTAAGCCCCCGAGTGGGAGGGTTGCTCTCCACTCGGAGCGTTTTTGAAACTTAGGCGAGTACGGGGTCGCGGCTAAGCCCCCGAGTCGGAGGGTTGCTCTCCACTCGGAGTGTTTTTGAAACTTAGGCGAGTCACGGGGTCGCAGCTAAGCCCCAGTGGGAGGTTGCTCTTCACTCGGTATTTTTGCAACAAGGCAAATCGGGTTGTGGCTAAGCCCAGTGGGAGGTTGCTCTCCACTCGGTATTTTTGAAACTTAGGCGAATCGGGTTCACAGCTAAGCCCCCGAGTGAGAGGATTGCTCTTCACTCGGAGTGTTTTTGAAACTTAGGTGAGTACTGGGTCGCAGCTAAGCCCCCGAGTGGGAGGGTTTCTCTCCATTCGGAGTGTGTTTGAAACTTAGGAGAGTACGGGGTCGCAGCTAAGCCCCTGAGTGGGAGGGTTGCTCTCCACTCGGAGTATTTTTGCAACTTAGGCGAATCGGGTTCGCGGCTAAGCCCCCGAGTGGGAGGGTTGCTCTCCACTCGGAGTAATTTTGAAGCTTAGGTGAATCGGGCTCGCGGCTAAGCCCCCGAGTGAGAGAGGGTTGCTCTTCACCCGGAGTGTTTTTGAAACTTAGGCGAATCAGGTTCGCGGCTAAGCCACCCACTGGGGGATTTGAACACATATGCTTAAGGGGTAACAATCGTTAAGATACTGCAAAAATCTTGTCTTTGATAAGCAAACTAAAGGATTCTTATTACAACTCGTCGACTCGAGTGTTTAGGTATGAAAACGGCGGAGCAGCTCCGCATTCCACGAGTGTGGCTCGTCTTCTTTCTTGGCTACGTTGTAGAGGTGATACGCTCCATTGTGGAGCACCTTGGTGATGATGAAGGGAACTTCCCAGGCCAGAGCGAGCTTGTGAGGTCGTTTCTGGTGCACCCGGAGCACAAGGTCTCTATCTTGGAATGCTCGACCTCTGACGTTACGGGCATGGAATCGCCACAGGTCTTGTTGATAGATGGTCGACCGGATCAGAGCCATATCTCGTTCTTCCTCCAGGAGATCAACCGCATCTTGGCGTGCCTGCTTTGTTTCGGCTTCTGAAAAGAGTTCCACTCGGGGTGCGTTGTGCAGCAAGTCACTTGGAAGCATAGCTTCAACACCATACACCATGAAGAAAGGAGTTCGGTCAGTCGACCGGTTGGGAGTTGTTCTCAGTCCCCATAGGACGGATGACAATCAGTCACCCAGGCTCCAGCAGCATGTTTGAGATCGCGCATCACTCAGGGTTTCAGCCCTTGAAGGATCAAGCCATTCGCCTTTTCCACCTGCCCATTCAACTGCGGGTGCGCAACAGATGTGTAATCGACCCGAGTGCCTTGGGAAGCACAAAATGCTCTGAACTCATCAGAATCAAAGTTGGAGCCATTATCTATGATAATACTGTGAGGGACTCCATATCTGAATATCAGCTCTCTGATGAAACTGATGGCAGTGCTTGAATCGAGATTCTTGATAGGCTTGGCTTCGATCCATTTGGTGAATTTGTCGATTGCCACAAGCAAATGAGGGAAACCACTTCTGCCGGTCTTGAAGTGTCCAACCATATCCAACCCCCAAACTGCAAATGGCCAGACGAGTGGAATAGTCTTCAAGGTAGATGCAGGCTTGTGAGACATGTTTGAGTAGAACTGGCAGCCTTCGCACTTGTCGACTATATCTTTTGGCATCTCATTTGCACACGGCCAATAGAATCTTGCTCGGTATGCTTTGGACACGATGGTCCGAGAGGACGCATGGTGACCACAAGTCCCCGAGTGGATCTCATTTAGGATCATTCGACCTTCTTCTGGGGAGATCCAATGCTGAGCAACTGACTACCAAAACTTCCATGATTAGGTCGACTACGGCCGGGACTTCAATCTCAGTCGGATCGGGTGAACTTATCAGTTGTGGGGGCTTCTCTGTGAAAGGGTCTTCTTGGACTGACGGGGTGTGGAGATGCTCCAAGAACACTTTGCTGGGTATAGGTTTCCGAGTGGAACCTAACTTTTCCAGATCGTCAGCAGCTTGATTCTTGATTCGGTGTATGTGGTGGAGCTCTAACCCCTCAAACTTGTTCTCAAGTTTCCTTACTGCGTTGCAATAACCAGTCATTGCTGGACTCTCGATATCCCATTCCTTCATCATTTGATTGACCACCAAGTCTGAGTCACCGTAGACCATTAGGCGACAGACACCGAGTGAGATGGCCATACGCAACCCATACAAAAGTGCCTCATACTAAGCTTCATTGTTTGAAGAATCGAAGTGAATTTGGAGGACATAGTTGAGCTTATCTCCTCTGGGGGACACCAGGACTACTCCAGCACCAGAGACATTCAACATCTTGGATCCATCAAAGAACATATTCTAATTCTCCGAGTGAATCTGAGTCGGTTGTTACTGTTCAATCCACTCGGCGAGGAAATCTGCTATTGCTTGGGACTTGATTGCTTTCTTTGCCTCAAACTTGATATCCAACGGAAGGAGCTCATTCGCCCATTTTGCCACTCGACCAGTTGCGTCCCTATTGTTCAGAATTTGTGATAATGGAGCGTCGCTGATGACTGAAACCGAGTGGTCTGAGAAGTAGTGTGCAACTTTCTTCGTGGTCAAGTAAATTCGATAAACAAGCTTCTGATAATGCGGATATCTCTGCTTGGACGGAGTCAAGACTTCAGAAATATAGTACACTGGCGTTGAACTTTGTAGGATTTGCCTTCTTCTGCCCGCTCGACCTTGAGCACTGTGCTGACAACTTGTCCAGTGGCTGCAATATATAGTAGTAGAGGCTCCTTGCTGATTGGGGCAGCAAGCACCGGCTGGGTGGAAAGCAGGGCTATGAGCTCTACACACGCTGCTTCGGCTTCAGGAGTCCACTCAAACTTGTCAGACTTCTTCATCAGTCGGTAAGGAGGCAATGCCTTTTCACCGAGACGAGAGACGAATCGAGTCAACGCGGCCAAACAAACAGTAAGCTTCTGAACGTCGTGCACATGCACATGGCGTTTCATTCGGAGGATTGCTCCAACCTTTTCTGGGTTTGCGTCGATCTCTCGTTCGGAAACAAGGAAGCCGAGTAACTTTCCACCCGGGACTCCGAACGTGCACTTTGACGGGTTGAGTTTGATATTATATCTTCTTAAATTGGCAAAGGTTTCAGTGAGATCAGTCAGTAGGTCGGAACCTTTACGTGACTTGACTATGATGTCATCCATGTATGCTTCCACATTCCGACTGATTTGAGTGAGCATGCACTTCTGAATCATGTGCATGAATGTGGCGCCAACATTCTTGAGACCAAAAGGCATGGTAACATAGCAAAAACACCCGAATGGGGTGATGAAGGCTATTTTTATTTCGCCGGGTCCATACAGTCGGATCTAATGATACCCAGAATACGCATCCAAAAAGGACAAACGCTCACACCCCGCAGTTGAGTCGACAATCTGGTCGATGCGGGGGAGAGGGAAATGATCTTTCGGGCAGGCCTGATTGATGTGCTTGAAATCGATACACATACGAAGTGAATCATCTTTCTTGGGGACCATGACAACATTGACGAGCCACTCAAAGTGGTATATCTCACGGTTGAACTCAGCTGCCAGAAGCCGAGCCACCTCCTCGCCAATTGCCTTCCTTTTATCCACGGGGGACCGACGGAGATGCTCTTTCATAGGTTTTGCCTTTGGGTCGACTCGCAAATGGTGCTCAGCCAGTCCCTTGGGTACACTCGGCATGTCAGATGGTTTCCATGCGAAGATGTCCCAGTTCTCACGGAGGAACTGGATGAGCGCTGCTTCCTATTTGTTGTCGAGTGTCGTTGAGCTGTGGGTTGGAGCAGCATTGGGAACAGTCGGGTGAATATGGACAGGTTTTGTTTCACCGGCCGACTGAAATGCGGATTCTGAAGCAGGCTTCTTAGCTCGCAGCAAATCACTCGGATCTACAGTCTTGTTGTACTCTTCCATTTCTACTGTTGCCATTTTCATATCGGCAATCTTCGAGCCCTTCTGGAAGCACTCTTCTGCCCTTTGACAATTCCCTGTGACCGTGATCACGCCCCTGGGGCCGGGCATCTTCAACTTGAAGGTACACGTAACATGGCCGAGCCATGAAACGAGCATATGCAGTCCTGCCCAGAATAGCATGATAGGCACTATGGAAATCGACCACCTCAAACTTCAACTTTTCCTTACGGTAATTCTTGAAATCACCGAAAACCACATCAAGAGTGATCTGACCGAGTGAATCGGCTTTCTTTCCTGGGATGACCCCTTGGAATCTCATGTTGCTCTCGCTGAGCTTGGACATCGGAATGCCCATCCCAGCGTACAGAATGTTCAAACCACAGCCACCATCCATCAGAACCTTGGTCAGTTGGGTGCCCCCAACAACTGGGTCGACCACCAACGCTTGCCGCCCAGGGGTAGCAACATATGCTGGGTGATCGGACTGGTCGAATGTAATGGGAGTCTTCGACCACTTTAAGTATGTCTAGTTGCCAGAGCAACCTTGTTCACTTCCCGATTGATAACTTTCATTCGACTTTTGCTCTCGACGTCAGCAAAAATCACTAAAGTGGCATTAACATTGGGGTAACCATCATCTTCCTCTTTGTCCTCCTCCTTATCAAATTCCTTCTCTTTTTCGCTGGGCTGACCCTCTCGGAAGCTCTGAATCAGGAGTCGACACTGTCAAGTGGTATGCTTGGGATAAATCCAGTTACCCTCTTCATCTTTCTTAGTGTGTATGTGGCACAGAAGATCAAGAACATCATTCCCCGCTTGATCTTACACTTTTTTGGGGATCCACGGCCCTATGGGCTTCCCCTTGAAATTACCTTGGTTCACAACTGCAGCTTCAGCAGGACATGCAGTTTCAGCCTTGCGCTTCTGCTTCCGACTGGAATTTCCTCCTCTGATGTCCTGGGCAACTGGTTTATTCTTGCCACTATGGAGTCGGTCCTCCTCTTCTCCGTTAGCGTACCGAGTGGCTATTTCCATCATTCGGGCCAGGGTCATGTCTCCTGTTCGACCGAACTTCAGGTTAAGCTCTCTGTACCATACGCCCTCTTTGAAGGCGCAAACTGCTTGGTGCTGCGACACATTTTCCACAGTATGATGAAGGGTAGTCCATCTTTGAATGTAGTCCCTCAAGGTTTCATTTGGTTTCTGGACACAATGCTGCAATTCAGTCAGGCCAGTTGGTTGCTTGCAGGTGCCCTCGAATGTTTTAACGTCACTCGGGCCAATTCTTCCCGACTGAAAATACTGCCGGGAGTCAGCTGATTTAGCCAAGCCCTAGCTGAACCCTCAAGCATCAGGGGGAGGTGGTTCATGGCTACATCATCATTGCCGCCACCAATCTGCACTGCCACTTGGTAATATTCCAGCCAAGTGTCGGGCTTTGACTCACCGGTGAACTTAGTCACACCCATCACCAA
Source organism: Aegilops longissima (assembly GCA_021605205.1). NCBI lineage: Eukaryota > Viridiplantae > Streptophyta > Magnoliopsida > Poales > Poaceae > Aegilops > Aegilops longissima. The sequence continues at coordinate 561,691,841 of CM038677.1, forward strand.
CCTGAAATTGGGAGGGATCTCGGCGGCCCTGATGGCTCTACTAAAACACTCGGGCCCAGAAACATGAACTCTGCTTCCATTCGGACGATCTTTGTCTTGACCCTCTCTGTGTGCCCGGCCTCTGTCGACCAGACCTTGAACAAGAACTGATCTTGCATCAACCCCGAGCTCTCTTGGTTCGTCTGGAGCTCTCCGCTCATCACCATACGGGCGCCTGTCATCATACCGCCGGGGTGCGGACGATCCGCCCCTTGGAGGGGGCGTAGGCACTCGATGGCAGTCATCACGGCCGAATTGATGATCATACAGTTTGTGGTTCTGATCTAGGTATTTCTCCTAGCGGTGCCCATGTCCCTCACGCCGCAGAGGCGATCTTGGGATGTGAGCCGACTGGACTGTGTCCGCCACCATGGACCTACTATGGATCCTGTTACGCGACTGGGAAACTGCTGAGTTTTGTTCCCCTGCCGCTCGGAGCAACGCTCTGATGTGCATCAAACCTCTGCCAGCCTCCGAACGGGATGGCTTAATCGACTCTGCTATACGGGTTGCAACTCGAGATTCTAGACTAGCGTGCCGTATGCCTGAGGTTCAGGCGGGAACAACTGTCGGTGATGTCGACTAGATTCGGGGATCTACCGACGAGCGCGTTCGTCGAGTGAATGTTGGAGATTCTCCAGACGTCCGCGCTCAGCCAGGGTGGCCAAGCGCGCAGCCTCCAAGGCCCGAGCCTTAGAGGTCTGTCCGATGATGGGGGTGTGGAGCGCCTCCACGTTGCGACGATGCAGCTCCTCCCTCTGCTCCGAAGTGAGGGCTTCGGGATGATACTCGTCACGACCATGCGACGGGCCGCCGCCACTGTGATGGAAACCATGTGGGCTATGGGTGGTGTCGACCATCAGGACCTCCGCCGCAGGGTCGCTGCTTCCACACTCGGACAGGGTCTCAGCGGAACCAGTCGATAGGTCGAATAGTCCATAGAGAGATTCATCGGGCTCAATTGCCGTGAATTGAGGGGTAGCTGACTCGCGAGCCACTGCATGCTTCACCCAACGCTGAAGCCGCGATTGACCAGATCTCTTGCCACGGCGTACAGCTAGAAGAGTGGACGACGCGGGAGCCGAACGATACTAGGTCGACGGCTGCCGCAAGAGGATGCCACATGCACTCGCATGGAAGTGCACCGCCCCACGGACGGGAAAGGCCTCGACATCGAGGGGGGCCTCTTGGAGCTAGGCGGAGTCGTTGGTGATGAAAAAGAGCGCGCCGAGACGGATCTCGTGGCCCAAAGCCAAACCACCGCTAGACACCATGTTGATGGAGAGCGGAAAAACTACAACCTCACCGGAAGTCACTAAGACACCTGCCCCAAGGTGGGCGCCAACTGTCGTGGTAGTATGTCTGACAGTAAGAATAGGGGGTACGTAGGAGGAGGCAAGATCCGAGCTATGGCGAGATTGTGCACGCAAGATGTACGAGTTCAGGCCCTTCTCGGAGGAAGTAATAGCCCTACGTCTCGGTGCCCGAAGGCTAGGTCGACTGGATTATGTGTGAGAGTTACAGGGGTGCGAACCTTGTGCCAAAGGAGGGGGTGGCTTATATAGAGTGCGCCAGGACCCCAGCCATCCCATGTTACACAGGGTTCAATGCACGTTCAGATAGGGCGTTATTGGTAACGCTAGTTATAAAGAGCTCTAAATGACCTTTAAGACTACGAAGTGAATGCCCGACCGTTGCCATCCTGGATGGCCTTAGACCTTCTGTCTCCGAGTGTTTCTTTGTGTGGCTGAATGACTCTTTACTGGTCGAATGGAATTGGGGCATCCGAGTGAGACAACTGGTCGAGTGGATTGCACTCCAATGTGACTTCAGTCGGTATCTTCTGCTTTCTTTAATGAACTTGTCTTTAGGGCAGTGTCCTTGGGTAGGGCGTCTAAGACATGCCTATGACCCTACCCTAGGTACATGTCATCGTCATGAAACTCCAGCCAGCAGGTCGAAGTCTGATACTTGCGACCATCTCTCCTACTTTGGGCTGCAGAGCGTGGTGGCACATATCAGGGTATGGTGCATGGAGAGACACATGGTACATTGTGTACACACAGTTTTGCCTGATGAACGAAACCACACTGCCATCATGATCCTTGCCGTCAGTTATCTCCTGGTTAATCGGATAATTCAGTCCGAGAACTAGAGAGCGTGTACCAAGGCTACTAACCAGCCTCCAGTCAAAAATTCCAGAAGGCCCAGAGAAGCTGGGATCCCGCTCAAAGACCTTGCAGTGACTGTACTTGTATTCCGCGAAACAACACGTCCGGTACGTGCGAACGATCAGCAATCGTTCGCCGTCATCTGATCGAGCCAGGAACCACCTGCTACTGCCATGCCGCATTTCTTTGAAAGGTTCTGGGATTAGGAAGGGTAGGGACACCAGGTGGCCTACAACATCATATCAAGTTGGAGTCAAATAAAAAAGGGCTTGTATTGTAGTCAATCTTAAGAACAACATGTAATGAGCATGAATATTTTATTAGTAAATGTTAAAAGTAATATAAGCAAGCCATCATGATATCATAGGAAAGTAACATACTCCTATAACATCCGTTTGTAGCGTTGACTGGAGTAGGCCAGCAATACGTCCATCCATAGAAGGAGTCCACAGCGTAAATGTAGCCCTTGTGTTCAGTGGCATCAGAGAACCATTGAGGATGTGTGATCCTGCAATGGACGTGCAGATTTATTCACTTATCGCAGTGACCTGTCAGATAGGCGAGACTGCGGTTGAAGAGCGCAATTAGCCTGAAGTCTTTATAATTTGCAGATCTTGTGGGCACTTGGCAGATTACAACCTTGAGCAAATAAAACTTGGTATCATGTTGGCTACTGTAAGATTCCGAGTATTTTGGGTCACGGTGCCAAAGCAGTGCAGTGTTAATCAAAGGAAGGGGGATCAATTGCCGGGTGTAGACCTCAACGAGCATCCTGCTGCCGTGATCGTCGATGAGCACCATCCAAGACGTGTTCATGCCGACCCAGTACATACCGTTAATGTAGTTGAGGGTGACGAGTATCGGATCATAGTCAAGGGGGTTGATGCTCGCCACCCTATGATCATTATGCTATGTGACACGCCGTTTCTGAAGATCAGGCGGCATCAGCAAGCAAGGAGCTGGCTTAAAAAGCTCCGGCCTGAGGGATTTGAGTAAACGGTACAACTCCGACGAGCACGCGACGAGCGGCATGGTACTCAAATTGTCCACTCGCGAAACAATGAGCTTGATTACCTCTGTGGGAAGCGAATTCCAGCCACTCTTTCGGCAGATGCTGCTCGGTTCTGCCATTGTTAGTGCTTGGGTTTCGGAAGAGCGGGAGGCGCCTTAGCAGGGATGGAAGGTTGGACGATTATGTGCAGACGAAGATGGATAAGCGAATATGTGTTGTGGGAAGTGGACATGTGACGATGACAATAGCACGACACTTGACTTACGAGACACATCCCAGCAGCGTAGGGTCATATCGATGCCAGACAACTTGCTTGAGTGATCACAATACTAGTATTCCCTACAGTACCTACTACTATGCTCTAGTTTGCATATAGTGGAGTAGGATTCTGCTCTACTACTAGCACCGGAGGAGTAGTATATTCTAATCTAAAATAGTTACAAACTTCAATGCCCGAACGTGGAACGACTTCGAACCGCCATCGGTGCTAACTCCAATCCCCAGCAAACGTTTGCTGGGAGACATGGCAGTTGCAAATGCCCACGAAGCAGTTACAGTACTCCCTCTATTTCTTTTTAATTTGCATATAAGATTCGATCAAAGTCAAACTTTGTAGAATTTTACTAGCTTTGATGGAAAAGATATCAACATCCACACTATGAAATCAATAGTATTAGATGCATGATGAAATTAATTTTCATAACATATTACTTTAGTATAGGAGATGTTAATATTTTGTTCTATAAAGTTAGTCAAACTTTCCAAAGTTTGACTTTAACCAAATCTTATATGCGGACTAAAAAGAAACGGAGGGAGTACGTGCGTAAGGGTGGCGGTTTTTTCAAACACTATGGCTTAAAAACAGGCCACCGTCGGATGGAAATCTGACAGTTATGTGGGATTCGCCAGGATTGAGCTCGTGGCGAACAATCGCCAAATATCATTACTAGAAAAAAGTTTAAAACACCCGGGGCTATAACTTGCACCGACTGACTACTAACAATGATACTAACAGAGTTGTAAAATGGTCAATGACCATGTCTACGTGGTATTTGGAATTATATGCAAACTAGCAAGATGCCCGTGCATTGCACGGAACATCAAGATGCCTTTTTTTTTACAAAACACCTATTGTGATTGACCCATGAAGGAGTAATACCATGTGTAAAAACTAATGGTATCTCAAGAATTTTATTGGAAAAATGGTATCTCGAGAATTTCATCGAAAAAATGATATCTCGAGAAAGATGAGAGATAAGGTGAGGAGGAGTGGGGCGTGGTGGTGACTGGTGGTCGGACTAGGCAGAGGCATGGGAATGGACGGCGCTGGCAGTGGTCACCATGCCAGATTGTTCCAGTGACTTCCTTTTTTAATTGCTCAGCAATGAGGTTGTGGGAGGTAAGGATGAATGAGGCAAGGCCTTATCTGTAAATGTGGAGAGAGGTGCGGGTATCTTTTGTAAAATTGTCATAGTTTGTTTTCTATCCGTCAGATATATATCGGCGGTCTATATTACAAGATGGTAGGCACACCATCATCACTAACTCGGTTTTTTATAAGAGTAGAGACTAGGGAGTACTAGTAAGGACACCATCTACTGCTTCGTTTGTTACTCTTGCGCTCCATTGGGCAGGCACAACGTCCCCTACAACCACTCCCTTCTGCGCTCTATTCGGCGGGCGCAACATCCCCTACAGCCACTCCCTCCTGCGCTCTATTCGGCGGGCGCAACGTCCCCTACAACCACTCCCGTTTCGTGGACGTCCTAGTCGATGCCTGCAAGGTGCCCTGCATCTACAAGAGTTTCGCCTGCGAGAGGTACGTCGACCAGCACTCGTTGGCGGAGCATAGTTCTAGATGTGCGCACGCGCCTTGCTACTGCTCTGAGTGCACGCCGCCGTTTGAGGGCTCGCCGGCAAGCCTTGTGCATCACCTCACGGCACCGTCCGTCACTCACTACTGGCCTGCGGTGATGAACATAAAGTACGAGACGTGCTACCCGTTCTCCATGCCGGAGTCACTGGAGGATCACCGCCGCCTGCTAGTCGCGGAGGAGGACGGCAGCGTCTTCCTCTTGGCCGTGGGCACCGGCAAGGCCCACGCAGGACGCCGCCCCGTCTCTGTAGTGTGCGTCAGGGGCAACGCCGCTGACGCTGACACGAGGCCGGTGTACAGGTGCGTGCTCACTGTTACTGCCCCTCTGAGGTATGAGGGCGCCCACGCCGCCTCCATCACGCTGACTGAGACTATGCCGAGCTGCTCCGTTCCCGGCAATGTGGACATGGAAGATGCCTGGTATGATTTTCACCCCAAGATGGTGCACGGGGACTCCAAGCAGGTTCACCTGGTCATATGCATTACCAAGTCAAATGTTCATCATTAGACTTCGCTCAATGTAATCCGCTGTCTAAGCATGTGGAGACTTCTTATTTATATAGTATGGAACCTTCCATGCATGATCTTTCTCTATTAGAGTATCACACTTGAATAAAAGTGTATCCATGTATGGTTTAGTCTAGAATCTTCCATGTATGCTTTTGCTCCATTAGAGTTCTCGCTTGCCATTTATGAGATTAATTGAGAATTTTTACTACAGTAATGGTGAAAGACTTATGATGAACCATTTCTTACATCTCCTCTGCCACCTTCCAAGTCATCCTGATTTAATCCCTCTGTCTAGGTGTATAAGAGCATGGTTAATACTTAATAGTATAGCCAACTGTTGACTATAAGAAAGTGCCATGTCATCTATAGCCAACATATAGCCAACATGTATAACAATTAGCTATAAGTATGTGCTACTTTATTAATACATGGCCCACTTTCCACTCTCACATAGTGCCTAGGAGCACGTGCTACAGCTGGTGTCGGTGTCAAAATCGGCAGATCTCGGGTAGGGGGTCCCGAACTGTGCATCTAAGGTCGATGGTAACAGGAGACAGGGGACACATTGTTTACCCAGGTTCTGGCCCTCTCTATGGAGGTAATACCCTACTTCCTGCTTGATTGATCTTGATGAATATGAGTATTACAAGAGTTGATCTTCCACGAGGTCGTAATGGCTAAAACCCTAGAAGTCTAGCCTATATGATTATGATTGTCCCTATGGACTAAACCCTCCGGTTTATATAGACACCGGAAGGGACTAAGGTTGTACAAAGTCGGTTACAGAGAAAGGAATCTTCATATCCGGACGCCAAGCTTGCCTTCCACGCCAGGGAGAGTTCCATCCGGACATGGGCGAGAGTCTTCGGTCTTGTATCTTCACAGCCCATCAGTCCGGCCCATGTCCAACAGGCCGGATGCCCAAGGACCCCTTAGTCCAGGACTCCCTTAGTAGCCCCTGAACCAGGCTTCAGTGATGAGGTGTCCGGCGCGCAGATTGTCTTCGGCATTGCAAGGCGGGTTGTTCCTCCGAATACTCGAAAATAGCCTTCGAACACAAAGAACATGTCCGGCTCTGCAAAACAAGTACCACACACAACCGCAGAGAATATAATATTTCACGAGTCCAATCTACTGACAACGTTTTGTAGCATGATGCCACGTCACCACCCGGTCATTATTTCGAACCGTTTTTCAGCCTGCCGCTCCATGTTTTGAGATGCGGTTTCATTGGCATGTCTTGTCAAAGAAGAGATCGTGTCCCCTTATTACGGGATTCTCATCAATACGGGTGTGGGTAATCCAACCGTCCCGTCGGCATGATTCCTTGGGAATAGGAAAGTTTTAAGGCCCATGAGGAGGCATTTGATATTTGCCGCCTTTATAAAGGGGTACAGACCCGTCTTTCTCCTCTACGCCTGCCTCTTCCCTAACCTTTCCAACCTCGAGTTCCAAGACCTAGGTTTTAATTGCTACGAGCCTCTCAGCCATGTCCGGATCCAGCCTTCAAGGCCGGTGGGTGGCCTCTTTTGTCACAGAGGAGGATATCATGAAGCTTCGAGCGGCAAGATACCTGGCCGCAGAAATCCTCCACAGGCTCCCTGCTAAAGGGCAGGTTATCCCTACCCCCAGATCTGGTGAGAGGGTTGTATTCATCTCCCACTTCTTCTGAGGGCCAGGGTTCGCTCTCCATCCCTTTGTCCGCGGGCTCATGTTCTATTATGGGCTAGAGTTTCACGATCTAGCCCCGAACTCTTTTCTTCTCATCTCGGCGTTCATCGTCATGTGCGAGGCCTTTCTCCGTATTCCCCCACTCTTCCGCTTATGGCTCAAGACCTTTAATGTGAAGCCGAAGGTGATCGAGGGGAAGCAAGCGGAGTGTGGTGGTGCCACGGTGAGCAACCTCACCAACGCTCTTTGGCTAAGAGGATCCTTCACAAAATCTTCCAACTTATGGCGGCGGGAGTGGTTTTACATCACTGAACCCCGTCGTACCAAGTGGGCAGCTACACCTGTGTTCCGATTTGGCCCTCCAATTCAGCTCGCATCATGGATCAATAATGGGTTGGACTGGGGATCAATCGACGAGGTGCAGACTCTACAGAGCCGCATCCGGAGTCTCCTTGAGAAGGACACCAATCTCATCGACGTTATTCAAGTAATGCTAGTCCGCCGGGTCCTCCCTTGCCAGCGACGGCCCCTCCGCATGTGGGATTTTAATCCGGAAGGACCACGAACCCTTCAACACTTCTTCGGCACAACGCACAGAGGAATGTGGAAGTTATTTTTCGGGACACGGAAACATTAACCGGACACCACCGAGGACATCGCCCTTGGCTGCAACCATCCGGATACCTCGGTAAGCACCTGACTCCCGAACAAAGCTTAGTTAAATATCCCGTAATAAGATACTGAGAAAACCATCTTCTTCTAGGGCTGGATAAAGAAGGCGGAGCAAATTAGGTGTTCGGCCCCTCTTCCCAAAGACTCAGCTTGTCCTATGCTAACAAGGATGCTGGTCTCGGCACCATACCTGGTGCCGGCGAAAGAGGACAATGAGGAGAGCAGGAAGGCAAAAGCTGGCCTCTATTATGAAGGTACACCAAACACTGTGTCCGGGGAGATTAGGGCTCCCTCTTCCGAAGACAAAAGAGGAGGAGAAGCTGGCATCCTTTCTCCCCATGGTAAGAAATGGGCCGCCTCCGTAGGTTGGGAGGTAAAGGCTCCTAAGCGAGGTAAGATGCCCCTGTCAGGCGGTTCGGGCTCGGAAGACGACGTTTTCGCACAGTTCCTCTGTAAGGACAAGCCTTTAGCCGAATCGTAAGTGAACAAGGGTGTTTTAAACATATACCGTTCCTTTTCCTGTTACAATGGTAACATCAATTATATATGTTTTGCTGTCCGGCACGTAGTCTTCCTCAACTATCCTCTTCCTCGGGGGATCTTCTTCTGGAGATGATGGAAAGTGAGACGCCTCCACAGGCCTCCTCGCCCAATAGGGCGGACGACTTCGAGGTGTCGTCCCGGAGGTATCGTACCTTGATGGGTACGGTGGTTGAGAGGATTCTGTCCATGAAAAGTGGATTGAATGAAGCCTTCACGGGCCTGCTAAGAGGATTCGAGGTACGTAATGTAATATTTTCAATTGTGCTTTATACGCAAAAATGCACCTGTGTATAGATAGTAGCCCCTGGTACTCTGGTTGGCGTCCAAAGGGAGGCAATCAGAGGATCGAAAAAGACATGCCCAGGAAATAATCTAGCTAAGTGGAACACAGGCTGTTACATCCATGGCGACTGCCCACACTACAGAGGTTGCGGGTCTGAAGCAGAAACTTGACGTGGCAGATGATGACATCACGCTTATTAACAAGCGGCTCGACGAGGCACAAGGTATGTTTTGGGGCGGCTAATATATGTATGTATAATAACATGAGCACAAAGCTGAGGATTATATACTAAGACATGCACAACTGCAGATAGTGCTGCCGCGGTTGAGACCCTTCGGGGAGAGCTTGCCCGAGCCAAGGAGCAAGCCAGGATGAGTAATCTGGCTGCCAAGAAGGCAGCTGAGTATTTAAAGGCCGAACAGGCTACTCGACGCCAGTGAGAGGAGAGAATATCTACCATAGAGCAAGATCTAAAGGATGCCACTGGCAAATGCCAAGCAATCAAGGAGGAGAACAAGGCCAAAGTAGCCGAACTCGAGAAGGCCTTACGAGAGGCGAGAGAAGCATGATCCGAGTCGAGAGCGGCTCGGGAGGAGATCCGACAAGCCGGGGAGATAGCGGCCGGTAATCCCTTTCTATTACAGACGAAATTCGGCGATCCGAAGTATGCCCCGCTTAATCAAATGTGGAGCTCTCCGGACGCATTCTTGGACTTGACGAAGAGTGCCTCCGGTGCGGCGAAGTTTTACCAAGCGCAAGAAGGGTATGCAACGGAGAAGCTTTTCTGGTCACAATTCGGCATGCCAAAGCGCCTGCTATTGCTGAACGAACAGATGGGCCAGTGGGCCGAGCTCCACAAGATATCCGGATCTGCCATGAAGGATGTCGTAGTCCGACTGTGGCCGACTGAGCCAGTTCCGAATAGTTATTTCGGTTTGGTGCAGAGACTTGTGGATGTGGTGCCGCGTATCCACGGCGTGAAGCGATCAACGTGCATTGAAGGTGCACGGATGGCCTTTTCCCGTGTCAAGACGTATTGGGCGAAGATGAAGACCGCCGATATTGCAGCGAAGAGTCCACCCGGGGGCAAGGACAAACACACGCCAGAGCATTATTTTGAAGATGTCCTAGAGGGCGCCCGCTTGATAGAGGGTGAGTGCTCAAAGGATATGATCTTCGAGTGAATGTACTGAGATTGTAAAAAACAATATTATGATATATTAAGGCTATATTTTTTATACTTTTGCCTAAAAGCTTTGGTTCCTCCTGTGCGGCCGTTTTTGTATAATCTGAAAGTTTTCCAGTCGTCGGCTTCGGCCCCCTCGCATAAAATACGGGGGTGTTTGGAAAAGCACTTGATCACTCTTGACCCAACGTCCTGGTCCGTGAAGGAGGTGTCAATGCGGCGAACGAGGCAATCATACTATAGGGCTTTAACACTTTCACTTAGCCATAGGAGTTTGACGGTGGGTCTATGATATAGCCCCTGGTATGTACGCGGTTATCCCAATAAGGTGCGTTACATAGGTGACCTGAAGAACGGTCCTTCGTGTAATACAGAAGGAATCGCGAAAGATTCTAATAAGTCATCAAGTGGTTGACCAGCTCTCGCCACATCATGACAGTCAATTTTCAGCTTTCTCTACTGAGGTGCTTGACCAGATGAACCGGAAACACAATCGCAGTAGTTCTCCCTTTACTACCCTAGCCGATAGAGCGGAACGTAAGGTAGTAAGCACAGGAGCCGGGCAACCCAACTATTGATCAAAGACATGATTCGGAGCTGATGCATATAAGGCCAAACTCGTGACGCCGAAGTATGGTATAAAGCTATTCGGTCTGGTCGGCAACTCATTTGGTCCCATATCGAGCCCCTGGCAATTTGTGCCGAGGTGCGTGTGTGAAACAACCAAAGAAGCAAAATTCAGTTCTTTAGAAAAAGCGAATACTAAATACGGATTATGTCCACTGGAATCTAATTGATATGTCAATTGCCATCTTACAGATAATAACGCCACAACCCAGGCTATTTGACATGCCGGTGGTCGAAGGCTGAGGGAGAAGGCACTTTACAGGCTTGAAATGGAGAGTGCGGTCTACAAAAAATTATTTGGACCTCCTGTCGCATGTCTGCACCGCCGTGCCTCGGTTAAAGGACTCCTTAACAAGAATAGCCTTTGGTTGAGTGTACGAAGCCGAACTCCAAAAGAGTCCGTGAGATGACCAGCCTTTGAGCCACCTGTGGTAAAAGATAAAAAATAGTTAGAAAAGAAAAAGAGGCTATGGGAGTGCTTGTAGGCCTGTCCGTATTGTGCCTCCGCCGATGACCAGGGTATTTTAAGTGCGTAATTATGTATGCGCGGTACAAACTTCGCGGGTGTATGAGGCAGACGATGGAGGCCGAACTGCTAATCCAGCTCTGAGATTGATCAGCCCTGTTTAGTAGAAACCGGCGGCTTAATGGCCAATGAGATACGCGGCTTGATGAGGCCGCTTTGTACTTCAGCTGCAGTAGCCGTTGTATGATCCTCTGTACCGAGGGAGCATTCTGTATTTCCATTATTGTTATGACGGCGCGTGGACCGGGCATCCTAAGTTTTGCATGGGTGTAGTGTGGGACCGCATGAAAAAGAGCAAGAGCGGTACGCCCCAGAAGTGCATGGTAGCTACTGCGGAACGGGAAAATATCAAAGGTCAAGCCTTCGTTGCGTAAGTTGTTCAGTGAATCGAAAACGACTTCCAATGTGATGGAGCCCGTTCGATGGGCTTCTATGCCGGGTAATGCTCCCTTGAGGGCAGTTGTGGCGGGCTTGATTCTTGAAGGATCAATGCCCATTTTGCGGACAGTGTCTTGGTAGAGTAGATTAAGGCTACTGTCGCCGTCCATAAGGACTTTCGTGAGATGGAACCCGTCGATAATTGGGTCGAGGACAAGAGCTACTGAACCTGCGTGACGGGTACTGACGGGGTCGTCCTTGCGATAAAAAATGATCGGGCAGGCCGCCCATTGATTAAATTTTGGGGGGACCGGCTCTATGGCGTAGGCGTCCCGTAGTGCGCGCTTGCGCTCCTCTATGGGATTGTGCGTCACGTATACCAGTTTTACTATTTTTTTTGACCGTAACCATGTTTACTATTTTTACTTTGGGGGGAAATTCCTTCTGACCCCCGGTGTTTGGTTGGCGAGTCTCTTCGTCGTCGCTGTCACTGGGCGGCCCCTTCCCCTTGTGTTCGACATTAAGCTTGCCGGCTTGCCTGAAGACCCAACAGCTTCTGTTGGTATGATTGGCTGGTTTATCGGGGGTGCCATGAATCTGGCAGGGCCGATCCAGTATCTTGTCTAAATTGGATGGTCCATCTCTGTTTGCCTTGAATGGCTTTTTCCGTTCGCCGGGTTTGGAGCCGCTGAATCCGGCGTTGACCACCATGTCTTGCGTTCCTTCATTATTATTGCGACGCTTCTGTTTATTGTGTCGTGGCTTGCCGTTGTCGTCTCAGACTTCGGAAGTGCCCGGATCGCTGGCGCTGTTGCTTCTACGAGCGAGCCAGTTGTCTTCTCCTGCGCAAAAGCAGGTCATCAGAGCGGTACGGTCTGCTATGGATTTTGGTTTTTCTTGACCGAGATGGCGAGTGAGCCACCCGTCCCGGACGCTGTGTTTGAAGGCCGCGAGGGCTTCAGCATCCAGGCAATCGACAATTTGGTTCTTTTTAATTAAGAACCTAGTCCAGAGCTTCCTAGCTGACTCTCTGGACTGCTTGATGATGTGACTTAAGTCATCGGCATCTGGTGGCCGGATGTATGTACCTTGGAAGTTATCACGGAAGGCGTCTTCCAGGTGCTGCCAGCTGCCAATGGAGTTCTCTGGGAGGCTGTTTAGCCAGTGTCGTGCTGGTCCCTTTAGTTTTAGTGGAAGGTATTTGATGGCATGGAGATCATCACCGTGGGCCATGTGGATATGGAGAAGAAAATCCTTAATCCATACCGCGGGATCTGTTGTTCCATCGTATTCATGGGTTTAAACCCTTCTAGGAATTCGTGTTCCATTACTTCATTAGTGAAACAAAGGGGGTGTGCGGCGCCTCTATATCGGGCCACGTCACGACATAGTTCGGATGGAGTCCGTCTGCGGTTATCGGCCCGGGCGTGATTATGATTGTTACGTCTGGCTAGGTAGCTGTTGTCGCGTGTCGGGGCACGCCCCCGTGATCCATAGATCGATCTATTCTAACCTGCTCTACTGTCCAAGTTCTGCTGCAGGTCATATGTATGTCCCCGAGCTGTTTTGTCTCTGCCTTTACGGTGAGGCAGTGCGGGCTGGTATTCGGCTTGAGTTGACACTTCGTCCCGGCCACGTGGTGGTCGGTCAGCCGCATTGCGCGATGATGGTACAGGCGCCAGCGCCTCGTCGTCGAACTGAGGTAGCAATTTGCGCTTCGGATAACTTTTGGTTGGGCACTCGAGGCCGTGTTCCTCGGCTTCTAGGACCTGAGTCCATCTGTCGTTGTGCGTATCTTATTCGGCCTGAAGACGTTGCTGCTTCCTTTTCAGGATCCTCACTGTTGCGATGAGCTATTGCTTAAATCGTTCTTGCTCGAGGGGTTCTTCTAGCACGATGAAGTCTTCGTTGCCAAGACTTATTTCGTCTTCGGAGGGTGGCATATAGGTGCTGTCCTCCGAGTCGTCGTTCCCAACTGGCTCGTTAGGGTTACTTTGCCTTTCCTCCCTGCCTTCCTGTTCGGAAGCTGGTTCGATGAGGGCATTTGGGTCTTCGGCATTCTCTGGAGTATTATTTTCTCCGGTGCCGGTATTGCTTTCTTTGTCATGGCATGATTTTGAACGGCGCCGCTGATGCCGCCACTTTGGTGGTTTATCAGCGTTTTTGTCCTTAAACGGATCCTTACGTCGTCCTCGCCATCGTCTTTGGATGTATCCACCATATATATATATATATATATATATATATATATATATATATATATATATATATATATATATATATATATATATCGTACGTGGAGGTGGCCGCCCAGCGTCTAGTATGCGGTGTGCCTTGGGCTTGCTCCTCTCCGGCGTCGTCGTCCATACCGTCGATGTCTTGGGAGTCGTAATTGAGCATGTCGTTTAAATCCTCGACAGTGGCTATTAGGTGGGTGGTGGGTGGGAGAAAAATTCCCTGCTCTCAGCCCCTAGTCCGGACTGGGCATAGTTCGGACGTTGCTCCTCTGTAATGACAAGGGATCGCATTAGGTCCAGAGACTCGCTTAAAGGCGAGGCTTGTTCGGAGAGAGAAAAATCCATGGAGTACGGCGGGGGGATACTCCCCGGCCGTACTCACACGGTGCTTACTCCGAGAGTTCGGAGCCAATGCCCGGAGAGGAGTCCGGCTTCGTGATGGTTGCGAGCGATGCCACTTGAACCGGTTCTCCCGTACTGGGTTTGGTGGGTGCGGACAGTCCGGCGGGCTCGTGAAGTCCGTCTTCGGACATGGCGACACGTTCCAGATCTAAGGCCAGAGCGGGGGCTGGATTCACGAATCCTTGGAAGATCAAGTCCCCCCGAACGTCAGCGACATAGTCCAGGTTTCTGCAACTAATCCGGTGACCTGGGGCGTAGCTGTCGATCTGCTCTAGATGGCCAAGCGAGTTGGCCCGCGGTGCGAAGCCACCGAACATGAAGATTTGGTCGGGGAGAAAAATTTCCCCCTGGACAACGTTGTTGTAGATTTCTGGCGGAGCCATCGCACCTCTTGAAGACGACGCATCAATGAAAGCGGCAATGTCAGTGTCAAAACCGGCGGATCTCGGGTAGGGGGTCCCGAACTGTGCGTCTAAGGTCGATGGTAATAGGAGACAGGGGACACGATGTTTACCCAGGTTCAGGCCCTCTCTATGGAGGTAATACCCTACTTCCTGCTTGATTGATCTTGATGAATATGATTATTACAAGAGTTGATCTACCATGAGATCGTAATGGCTAAAACCCTAGAAGTCTAGCCTATATGATTATGATTGTCCCTATGGACTAAACCCTCCGCTTTATATAGACATCGGAAGGGACTAGGATTGTACAAAGTCGGTTACAGAGAAAGGAATCTTCATATCTGGATGCCAAGCTTGCCTTCCACGCCAAGGAGAGTCCCATCTGCACACGGGTGAGAGTCTTCGGTCTTGTATCTTCACAACCCATCAGTCTGGCCCATGTCCAACAGGCCGGATGCCCGAGGACCCCTTAGTCCAGGACTCCCTCAGCTAGCTCTTGCATGAGAGCCCGCTTACATTCTCTCTCCTATCCTCTCTCCTCCAACTAAATATTAGAAATATTACTTTACTTCTTACAGCCTCTTGAGTATATCTTATTGTACTCGCTCTAAGTCACCTTACGAAAACCAAATAATCCCAAAACACTTAGGCGCAATGCGTTAACTCCCACCTCGATTCTTGTTTCTTGACATATCAATCAATAAGAGATGTGGGGCGTGCATGTTTTCAATGACTCAAGACTACCAAACACGACATGCAGTGCTTAGTTCATTGCATGCAATGCTATTAATTAGCAAATAAACATTAAGTTCTCTCGTTTTCCCCTCATTCTTGGTCATGGTGCACAACTTAAGATGACTTATTCACCTAGACGGAGGGAGTACATTCATGGTGGTCTAGAAAAAATAAACAAAATCGATACTTAAAAACTAATTCTTAAAGATCATTTCTTGCAAAGCACAATAAGTGTTATTTCTTCACAAGTTTGGATGCAGGTTGAATAGTTCAACGGTTTTGTTTGCAAAAGATACTTTTTTTAATCTATTTCACCGGTATGTTTGTGAGCTCTAGAGAAGGAATAATACCTGAAGAAACCTATCAATACTCGTTACAGATGAGATGACACCCTACATACTTTGTCAAAATAAAAAACTCCCCGATCAATGCATTTCACTGTTCCGTGCAACACACGGGCACCTTACTATATATTAGTACGACCATAAATTTAACTAACATTATATATAGTATGTCACCAAAAATTATATCATTGAAAACTATGTTCAAATACGAATCCAATGATATAGTTTTTCTTGACATGCACTAACATTTTGTCAGTTAAATCTTCAGTCAAATTCAATGGGGGACTAATAAACCATGACCGAGGTAGTACTAGTGTAGAGGGCGACACTGCACGGGAGTCTCACCCCGCTCGTGGTGCAGCAGTAAAGCCGTCATATCACAAAACCCCACCATTCCCAGTAATAAGTGGCGTGGTAAAATGAACGGACAAGCAACCATCACATCCCTCCGTATTTTTTGCATTTCATTTCTCTGCATTTACTTTGTCCGGTTCATCTCGCACACTAGATCCCTAGCTACTACTCCTAGTATCCCTAGCTACTACTCCTAGGGTCAGTTCTTTTGGCGGCTTAAAAAATAAGCCGTCTCTTCCCTAGCTTTTCCCATAAGACTAGTCACAGTGGAGAGTATCATAAGGCACCTAACTCATTCATTTGTGCTTCTAAACTACTACCTTTGTCCTGGTTTATTAGTCACCATTGTAATTTGTGCTACATTTTGACCAAAGATTTAACTGATAAAATGTTAGTGCATGTCAACAAAAGTTATATAATTTTGGGTGACATGCATAAACATTTCATTATTCAAATTTATGGTCAAAATTTGACATGGATTATAATGGGGACTGAGGGAGTCCTGGATTAGGGGGTGTCCGGATAGCCGAACTATCATCTTTGGCCGGACTCCTAGACTATGAAGATACAAGATTGAAGACTCCGTCCCGTGTCCGGATGGGACTTTCCTTGGTGTGGAAGGCAAGCTTGGCGATGCGGATATGTAGATATCCTACCATTGTAACCGACTCTGTGTAACCCTAACCCTATCCGGTGCCTATATAAACCGGAGGGTTTTAGTCCGTAGGACGAACAACAATCATACCATAGGCTAGCTTCTAGGGTTTAGCCTCTCTGATCTCGTGGTAGATCTACTCTTGTACTACCCATATCATCAATATTAATCAAGCAGAGTAGGGTATTACCTCCATCAAGAGGGCCCAACCTGGGTAAAACATCGTGTCCCTTGTCTCCTGTTACCATCCGCCTAGACGCACGATTCGGGACCCCTACCGAGATCCGCGGTTTTGACACCGACATTGGTGCTTTCATTGAGAGTTCCTCTGTGTCGTCATCGATAGGCCCGATGGCTCCTTCAATCATCAGCAACGACGCAGTCCAGGGTGAGACTTTTCTCCCCGGACAGATCTTCGTATTCGGCGGCTTTGCACTACGGGCCAATTCGCTAGGCCATCTGGAGTAGATTGAAAGCTACGCCCCTGGCCATCAGGTCAGATTTGGAAGTTTAAACTACACGACCGACATCCGCGGAGACTTGATCTTCGACGGATTCGAGCCGCTGCCAAGCGCGCCGCACTATCTCGATGGGCATGATCTAACTCGCCCGCCCAAGCGGTGTCTCGGAGGTCGCACTAGTGTCCGCCCGACCATTGATTCGAGCCGATCTCCGCCGATCGAGGATGGTTGGTTGACACCACCTCGGGGCTGAAATCTCTACGGCGATTGAGCCAACACAATCCTGTCCTGCGAAGACCGTGACTCCAAGGTGCGGACTCCTCTCCGGACTCAACCTCCGCGCCCTGCTAATCGAATCCGATTGGGCGCCGGTTATGGAGTTCATCGCCATGGACATCTTTCAAAGACTCGCCCTTTGGCGACATCCTGAATTCACTAAAGTCTCTCTCTTTATCCGGAGAGCTCTGGCCGGACTACGGTCAGGAAGGTTGGGATGCGGACGACGAAGAAATTCAATGCCCACCCACCACCCACTTTGTAGCCACTATCGATGATTTAACCGACATGCTCGACTTTGACTCCGAAGACATCGACGGTATGGACGACGATGCCGGAGACGACCAAGACCCAGCGCCTACAGGGCACTGGAAGGCCACCTCATCATACGACATATACATGGTGGACATCCCAAAAGATGGGAACGGCGATGGAACAGCGGAGGATGACCCCTCCAAGAAACAACCCAAGCGCCGACGTCAGCGGCGCCGCTCTAAATCCCGCCACAGCAAAAACGGTGATTCCGGCACGGGAGATAATAACACCCCGGATAGTGCCGAAGACAACCCCCTCCAGCAGGATTCAGCACAGGAGGAGGGAGAAGCAAGTCCGCACGACAGTGCGGCAGAAAGAGAGGTAGAGTA
This sequence comes from Aegilops longissima, assembly GCA_021605205.1. Lineage (NCBI taxonomy): Eukaryota > Viridiplantae > Streptophyta > Magnoliopsida > Poales > Poaceae > Aegilops > Aegilops longissima. The sequence continues at coordinate 561,709,847 of CM038677.1, forward strand.
TGATAACTATGCGCCTCCCTCCGAAGATGAGGCAATCCGAGACGACGACGAATTTGTCGTGCCTGAGGATCCCGCCGAACAGGAGCGTTTTAAACGCAGGCTTATGGCCACGGCAAGCAGCCTCAAGAAAAAGCAGCAACAACTTAGAGGTGACCAAGACCTGCTAGCTGACAGATGGACTGAAGTCCTTGCAGCCGAAGAGTATGAACTCGAACGCCCCTCCAAAAGCTACCCCAAACGCAGGCCATTGCCTCGATCAGAGGAGGAAGCACCCAAGTCACCAGCGCACGACATGGCAGACCGGCTACCCCGTGGCCGTGACAGAGAAGCCTCTCAACCCTCCGCTCAAGCCACACCCCGACGCCGCTCAAAAAGTATCAAGGCACGGGAAAACGCGCCGGACTTGCAAGATATATTGGAGGATAAGGCAAAGCATACAAGATCGATCTACAGATCGCGTGGGCGCCCAACGATACGTGATGATAACCGTCACGCCAGATACAGCAACTCCGGCTGGGCCAAACACTGTAGACAAAGCTCATATGAGCTACGTCGTGATATAGCCCAATACAGAGGCTCCGCACACCCACTATGCTTCACAGATGAAGTAATGGATCATCAAATCCCCGAGGGTTTCAAACCCGTAAACATCGAATCATACGATGTCACAATAGATCCTGCGGTTTGGATAGAGGACTACCTCCTCCATATCCACATGGCCCGCGGTGATGATCTACACGCCATCAAATACCTCCCACTCAAGCTTAAAGGACCAGCTCGGAATTGGCTTAACAGCTTGCCAGCAGAATCAATTGGTTGTTGGGAGGACCTGGAAGCCGCATTCCTTGATAACTTCCAGGGCACATATGTGCAACCACCAGACGCCGATGACCTTAGCCATATAATTCAGCAGCCAGAAGAATCGGCCAGACAATTCTGGACACGGTTCCTAACCAAGAAAAATCAAATCGTTGACTGTCCGGATGCAGAGGCCCTTACATCCTTCAAACATAACATCCGCGACGAGTGGCTTGCCCGGCACCTAGGACAGGAAAAGCCGAAATCCATGGCATCCCTCACAACACTCATGACCCGCTTTTGCGCGGGAGAGGATAACTGGCTAGCTCGAAGCAACAACTTGGCCAAACACCATGGTAGTTTGGATACCAAGGACAACAATGGCAGGTCGCGTCGCAACAAGAACAAGCGCCGCATTAACAGCGATAATGCTGAAGATACGGCAGTCAATGCCGGATTCAGAGGCTCTAAACCCGGTCAGCGGAAGAAGCCATTCAAAAGAAATACCCAGGGCCCGTCCAACTTGGACCGAATACTCGATCGCTTGTGCGGATACATGGCACCCCGAAAACCAGCCAATCACACCAACAGGGATTGTTGGGTGTTCAAGCAAGCAGGCAAGCTAAGTGCGAACTCAATGACAAGGGGCTGCATAGCGATGACGAGGAAAAGCCCGGCCGCCCGAACAATAGAGGATGAAGGGTTTCCCCCACAAGTGCGGACGGTGAACATGATATCGCAACCCATATACCCAAAGGGAGCGGAGCGTGCGCTAAGGGACGATATGCGATGGAGCGATCGCCCAAGTTCAACCCGTGGTCTTCCTGCCCGATCACCTTCGATCGAAGGACCACCCACTAGCATCCGTCATAGCGGTTTCGCGCATTGGTTCTTGACCCAATTATTGACGGATTTCACCTCACCAGAGTCCCGATGGACGGCGGTAGCAACTGAACCTGCTTTATCAGGATACAGTGCACAAAATGGGCATAGACCCCTCAAGGATTAAACCCACAAAGACGACCTTTAAAGGCGTCATACCAGGTGTAGAGGCCAATTGTACAGGCTCGCTTACACTCGAAGTGGTCTTGGATCCCGGATAACTTCGAGCGAAGAGTTAATCTTCGACATAGTCCCGTTCCGCAGCGGCTATCACACACTGCTCGGACGAACCACATTTGCAAAGTTCAATGCGGTGCCGCACTACGCATACCTCAAGCTCAAGATGCCAGGCCCTCGAGGGGTAATCACGGTCAATGGAAACACGAGCGCTCTCTCGAGCGGAGGAGCACACGGCGACCCTCGCGGCGGAGGTGCAAAGCAGCCTCTCACAGCAATTCTCGAGTCCGGCCATGAACGTCGGGACAATGTCAAGCGCGCCGAGTAACCTACAGCAAGACCTCCTGCACGATCCAAGCACGCGTAGCAATCCGCCCCAACCCCAGCCCTCGCGAAATTGCGAAGCGATTACTACAGCGTACATAACTACGCTCCGGAGATACCATGGGCATAAGGGAAGAATACGACCACAAGACGCCCAAAATGCGGCTCAACCGCACTGGGGCCTCCGATTGTGTCATTCTTTTTCTTTTCCTTTTTCTTACTTTCAGACTCTGTTCTCCGAAGCCTGTCCGGCATTCGCGCCGAACTCACGATGCAACAGCCAGGAAGCGTAAAAATCGTCGAGTGTCCAGGTGGTCTCTACTACGAGCATTATACCTGTTTTACATACCATCCGCAGCTTACCCTCGAGGGGACATGTTAAATAGTCCCATCCCTTGCTTATCGCACAATTTGTATCGTTCGCTTTTATTTGCGCTTTCTTTTTAATAACCAATATATAGCTCTTGCCTATTATTGCATTCTTTCCCATTATATATGTTCATTTCATGACATGTTGCACCCGTACACTTTAGTGCGGCCAATACACCAGGGCTTATGTACCCCAAAAACATGGTGTGACAAGTCCGAACACTTTCACAAGTGCGGCACCCGAACTTATAGCATTATATGCATCGGCTCGAATCATGTCTTGGGTCAATAGTTGGGTTTGCCCGGCTCCCGTGTTTTGGTACCTTACGTTCCGTTATATCGGCTAAGGTAGCACCGGGAGAACCACTGCGATTGTGCCCCGGTTGAGCTGGGTTGAGCACCTCAGTGGAGAAAGCTAAAACTGACCGACATGATAGGGCGTGAGCCGGTCGCTGTTCGAGAGGTTTTTTCGGGTCCCTAAAGACTTATGCCGCTTAGAGCGAGGAACCGGCATTGTCCGGCCAAGGCGTGGATAGCGCCCCAAACTCGGTCTTCCGAATACTAGGGGCTTCACCAAAATTTAAAATTATAGAATTCTATGGCTAAGTGAGAGTGTTCAAGCACTATAAGTCCGGTTGCCTTGTTCGTTGCGTTGAGCGCCTCCCTCGATGGACCCAAGAATGGGAACAAGATCGCTCAAGTTTATCCCGAACACCCCAGCACTCGTGGCATGGGGGCTGAAGCCAACGACTTGCCATCTCTCAAATTTGATAACCGGCTGCACAGAAGGTAATATTTTAAATTAACAAGCGTTGCTTAAGCGCATATGAACAAGTTTTCAGCGTACAGGATAACAAATGCGAGTCTATTAAAAAATTACATCTTTGGAGCACTCATCCGCTATACGGCGGGCACCCTTCAGGACGCCCACATAGTACATTTCGGGCGTGCGATGCTCCTTGCCCTTTGGTGGCCTGTCTGTCACAAGCTTCTCCGCATCCAGCTTGCCCCAGTGCACTTTAGCACGGGCAAGGGCCCGACGGGCACCTTCAATGCAGACGGAGCGCTTGATGAATTCAATCCATGGACAGGTGTCCACCAGCCGCCGCACTAGCCCAAAGTAGCTCCCAGGCATGGCTTCCAATGGCCACAGCCGAACTATAAGGCCCTTCATGGCCTGTTCAGCGACCTTGTGGAGCTCGACCAGCTGCTTCAGCTGGTCGCTTAGGGGCACCGGATGTCCGACCTCAGCATACAGAGACCAGAACACCTTCTCCGTCGAGTTCCCTCCTTGGCGCGGTAGAACGCGGCAGATCGGTTTACACTACGGGCAGATCTGCGAATGCTCTGGAGAGCTCGAATCCGGGTAAGTAATAGGTAATTCACTTTCACATGCTTGCTTTGCATAAAGAATGCCTTACCGCCGCTATCTTCTTTAATGATTCAATTTCTGGAGGGCTTTTTGGGCCTCGGCCTTAGCAGCTTTGGCACTCTCAAGAGCCGAGGCAAGCTTGGACTCTCGGGTCTTGAGTCACGCTCCAAACCCTCGTGTTTTTCACGAGCACGGAGCTCTTGCCGTACCTCCGCCAGCTGCGCCTCCCCTTTCTCTCGCTCGGTGCGCTCCGCGGCCGCTTTGTTTTCGTTTTCGGCCGCGGACACCGCCTCCTTCAGGGTCGCCACATCGTTCGTGGCCCCTACAATACCCACGTTATTCCGTCATTTTTTGCAACCAAATCCTTTCTATAAGTTATTTCTTTAATAAGGTATTACTTACCTTCCTTGTCCTCGAGCTGCTTCTTGGCAAGGCCGAGCTCGTTCTCGGACCACTCGAGGCTCTGCTTCAATGCATTGACCTCCGCAGTCAGTGCAGCAGAGGTCAGCAGCGCAGCCTGCATTCCCATATTGACATACTTATGTTAGACTCCTGCGTATATCTTTTTAGATCCTTAGTCCGGCTTTTCTTTCCGAACACCGAACTAAGCATCAGGGGCTACTGTCTATGCGGTAATATTTTTACATATTCTAAACTTACCTCAAAGCCTGTTAGAAGGCTGGTGCAGTTTCAGTCAGCCCCTCTAGGCGGATGAACTTTGGATCACCACACTCATAACAAGCGGTGCTCCTCCTCGACGGAGGCGCTGTTAAGCGCCTCCGGCCAGCTATCCGGTGCCTCGGTTGGGCCGGAGGACACCGGCGTCTTACCCTTCTTACGAAGGGGCCGCTTGCCGGACTTCGAAACCGCTGAAGGTTCCGTTATGGAGTCCGGACAAGGGTCGGGCTTAGAGCCCCTGGGGTTCTTGCTCCCCCGCGCCTGGAGTCTGGGAGGCTGCCTTGCGGCGCCTCCTCTCGACCAGGCCCCTATTGGGGCCCCACCTCGGCTTCATCCGCAGCATGAGGCGAGGAGGCGGCCGGAAGTGAAGTACTCTCCATTTCCGACGAACTCAGGGACCCGCTCGACGAAGCGGCGAACTCGTCCTTGGGCGGGCTGCATGATTGTTCGGCATTAGAGAACACTATGCAACGATAAAAAATCCTTGGGTATCCGGACACTTATGATCTCGCCAGGGGCTTGGCCCTTGTTGGCCACTCCTCCTCGTCGCTGTCGGCGTTGGTCGAGAAGTCCGGAGGAAGGGTCCTTCCCTTCTTGGACCCTCCGGCCTCCCCAGTTGGGGCGACTTTCCTCATCTTCTCTTCCCCCGCTGGGGGAGAGGCTTCTTTTTCCTCCTCCTCTTCCTCAGAGGAGGATTCCGCCTCAGGGTCGTCGGGCGATGAGTTCGACAGCCCCTGGCGCCGGGAGCTCCTTCGAGTTCCCGTGGCCTCCTTCTTGGCCTTCTTCTCCGGCACCACGTGGGGTGCCGGAGCCAGCAACCCTGTTAATCGGGCGTCTGCTGGGTCTTCTGGCAATGGGGCCGGACAGTTAATCTGTCCGGACGTCTTCAGCCAGTCATGTCAAAGGTTAGGGAGTTTTAGATCCCGCATAGAGTCAAACTATGAAAAAAGAGTCCCATAAAGGGTAAAATAAATTACCTCGCTGGCTTGACGCTGCGAGCTGAATCCGCGATCTTCGGTAGCGGATGTGTGAGCCTCGGCGCCCTTGAACAGCACCTTCCAGGCATCTTCGTACGTAGTGTCGAAGAGCCGGCTCAAGGTTCGGTGCTGTGCCAGATCAAACTCCCACAAATTAAAGGCCCGTTGCTGGCATGGGAGAATCCGGCGGATGAGCATAACATGTACTACGTTGACAAGCTTGAGCTTCTTGTCCACCAGGTTTCGGACACAGGTTTGGAGTCCGGCCAGCTCTTCCAAATCACCCCACGACAGGCCCGTCTCTTTCCATGATGTGAGTCGTGTGGGGGAGCCAGATCTGAATTCGGGGGCCGCCGCCCATTTGGAGTCGCGCGGCTCGGTGATGTAGAACCACCCCGATTGCCACCCCTTTATTGTCTCCACGAAGGAGCCCTCGAGCCAAAGAACATTGGGCATTCTGCCTGCCATGGCGCCTCCGCACTCCGCCTATCGGCCGCCCACTATCTTCGGCTTGACGCTAAAGGTCTTCAACCATAAACCGAAGTGGGGTTGGATGCAGAGGAAGGCCTCGCACACGATGATAAACGTCGAGATATTGAGGATGAAGTTTGGGGCCAGATCGTGGAAATCCTGGCCGTAGTAGAACATGAGCCCCTGGACAATTGGGTGAAGTGGAAAACCTAATCCGTGGAGGAAGTGGGTGAGGAACACCACCCTCTCATGGGGCCTGGTAGTGGGGATGAGCTGCCCCTTGTTGGGGAGCCGACACGCGATGTCGCCGGACAAGTATCCGACCTCCCGCAGCTTTGTGATGTGCCCCTCCGTGACAGAGGAGGCCATCCACCTGCCTCCCGCTCCGGACATAGTTGGAGAAGGTTGAGGTGGGATGTGCGGACTTGGGCGCTGGAGCTCGAGTCTTGTGAAATGGATGAGCAAAGGAGGAAGAAGGCGTGGGTGAAAAGGTGGATCCTTATCCCTTATATGGACGAGACGAAGCTATCGTCCCCGCCAACTGGTAAAACTCGCTTATCACCCAAGCGCCGTAATCAATGGCGCGGATGGGTTACCCACGTCCGTATTGATGAGAATCCCGGAATAAGGGGGCACGATCTATGCTTTGATAAGACGTGCCAAGGAAACCGCCTCGCTAAACGCGCTGAGGTGGAACAGTAAAAAATGATTCATATAAAGGCCTGGCCGTGGTGTGATGTCACACCGCGGAATACGTCAGCAGATCTATGCAAAAATTATTCTCTCTACGGTAGTATGTGGAACTTGTTTTGCAGAGCCGGACACTATCCTGGTGTTCAAAACCTTCTATGGAGTATTCGGAGGAAGAACCCGCCTTGCAATGCCGAAGACAATGTGCGTGCCGGACTCGTCGTCATTGAAGCCTGGTTCGAGAGACTCTTGAGGAGTCTGGATTAGGGGTGTCTGGATAGCCGAACTATCATCTTTGGCCGGACTCCTAGACTATGAAGATACAAGATTGAAGACTCCGTCCCGTGTCCGATGTGTTTGTTGAGACCGATGAATTGTGGGTTTATGATAAAGTTTATCTATGAACAATATTTGAATCTTCTCTGAATTCTTTTATGTATGATTGGTTATCTTTGCAAGACTCTTCGAATTATCAGTTTGGTTTGGCCTACTAGATTGATCTTTCTTGCAATGGGAGAAGTGCTTAGCTTTGGGTTCAATATTGCGGTGTCCTTTCCCACTGACAGTAGGGGCAGCAAGGCACATATTGTATTGTTGCCATCGAGGATAACAAGATGGGGTTTATATCATATTGCATGAGTTTATACCTCTAGATCATGTCATCTTTCTTAAAGCGTTACTCTGTTCTTTTGAAGTTAATACTCTAGATGCATGCTGGACAGCGGTCGATGTGTGGAGTAATAGTAGTAGATGCAGGCAGGAGTCGGTCTACTTGTCCCGGACGTGATGCCTATATACATAATCATACCTAGATATTCTCATAACTATGCTCAATTCTTTCCATTGCTCAACAGTAATTTGTTTACCCACCGTAATACTTATGCTCTCGAGAGAAGCCACTAGTGAAACCTATGTCCCCCGGGTCTATTTTCCATCATATTAATCTCCCGTCAACAAGCTATTTCTGGTGCCGTTTTTATTTTGCTTTCTTTACATTGCATCTTTATCATAAAAAGATACAAAAAATATTATCTTATCATATCTATCAGATCTCACTCTCGTAAGTGAACGTGAAGGGATTGACAACCCCTTTATTGCATTGGTTGGGAGGATTTATTTGTTTGTGTAGGTGCGAGGGACTCGTGCGTGGCCTCCTACTGGATTGATACCTTGGTTCTCAAAAACTGAGGGAAATACTTACGCTACTTTGCTGCATCACCCTTTCCTCTTCAAGGGAAAACCAACGCAGTGCTCAAGAGGTAGCAAGAAGGATTTCTGGCGCCTTTGCCGGGGAGGCTTACGCGAAGTCAAGTCATGATTTGACTCCCGACAACGAGCCATTTCTGGCGCCGTTGCCGGGGAGTCTATGCAAAAGTCAAGCCATACCAAGTACCCATCACAAACTCATCTCCCTCACATTACATTATTTGCCATTTGCCTGTCATTTTCCTCTCCCCCACTTCACCCTTGCCGTTTTATTCGCCCTCTCTTTCGTTCGCCTCTTTTTCGCTCTTTTCTTGTTTGCTTGCTTGTTGAATTGCTTGCTTGTCACTATGGCTCAAGATAATAGTAAATTGTGTGACTTTACCAATACCAACAATAATGATTTTCTTAGCACTCCAATTGCTCCTCTTAATGATGCTGAATCTTGTGAGATAAATGCTGCTTTGTTGAATCTTGTTATGAAAGATCAATTCGCTGGCCTTCCTAGTGAAGATGTCGCTACCCATCTAAATAGCTTTGTTGATTTGTGTGATATGCAAAAGAAGAGGGATGTTGATAATGATATCATTAAATTGAAGCTATTTCCCTTTTCGCTTAGAGATCATGCTAAAGTGTGGTTTTCATCTTTGCCTAAAAATAGTATTGATTCATGGAATAAGTGCAAAGATGCTTTTATCTCTAAGTATTTTCCTCCCGCTAAAATCATCTCTCTTAGGAACGATATTATGAATTTTAAGCAATTGATCATGAACATGTTGCACAAGCTTGGGAGAGGATGAAATTAATGATACGTAATTTCCCTACTCATGGCTTAAATTTGTGGATGATTATACAAAAAAATTATGCCGGATTGAATTTTGCTTCTAGAAATCTTTTAGATTCGGCCGTGGGAGGCACTTTTATGGAAATCACTTTAGGATAAGCTACTAAACTCCTAGATAATATTATGGCTAATTATTCTCAATGGCACACTGAAAGATCTACTAATAAAAAAGTGCATGCGATAGAAGAAATTAATGTTTTGAGTGGAAAGATGGATGAACTTATGAAATTATTTGCTACTAAAAGTGTTTCTTCGGATCCTAATGATATGCCTTTGTCTACTTTGATTGAGAATAATAATGAATCTATGAATGTGAATTTTGTTGGTAGGAATAATTTTGGTAACAACGCGTATAGATGAAACTTTAATCCTAGGCCATTCCCTAGTAATTCCTCTAATAATTATGGTAATTCCTACAACAACTCTTATGGAAATTTTAATAATATGCCCTCTAAATTTGAGAATAGTGTAAATGAGTTTATGAATTCGCAAAAGAATTTCAATGCTTTGCCTGAAGAAAAATTGCTTAAAGTTGATGAATTGGCTAGGAATGTTGATAGGATTTCTCTTGATGTTGATTCCTTAGAACTTAGATCTGTTCCTCCTAAGCATGATATCAATGAGTCTCTCAAAGCCACGATAATTTCCATTGATGAGTGCAAAGAAAGAACTTCTAGGATGCGTGCTAAGAAAGATTGCTTTATGAAAGCGTGTTCTTCTAGTTTCTATGAAAATAAAGATGAAGATCTAAAAGTGATTGATGTGTCCCCTATTAAATATTTGTTTTGCAATATGAATCTTGATAATGATGGGAATGAATATGATCCACCTTTACCTAGAAGGCGTTCCAAAAATTCGGAGTTTTTAGATCTTGATGCAAAAATTTGTAAAAGTGGGATTGAAGAGATTAAAACTCTAGATATTAATGAACCCACTATTTTGGATTTCAAGGAATTTAATTATGATAATTGTTCTTTGATAGATTGTATTTCCTTATTGCAATCCGTGCTAAATTCTCCACATGCTTATAGTCAACATAAAGCTTTTACTAAACATATCGTTGATGCTTTGATGCAATCTTATGAAGAAAAATTGAGTTGGAAGTTTCTATCCCTAGAAAACTTTATGATGAGTGGGAACCTACTATTAAAATTAAAATTAAAGATCATGAATGCTATGCTTTGTGTGATTTGGGTGCTAGTGTTTCCACGATTCCGAAAACTTTGTGTGATTTGTTAGGTTTCCGCGAATTTGAAGATTGCTCTTTAAACTTGGACCTTGCGGATTCCACCATTAAGAAACCTATTCGAAGTATTAATGATTTTCTTATTTATGCAAATAGGAATTATGTGCCCGTAGATTTTATTGTTCTTGATATAGATTGCAATCCTTCATGTCCTATTATGCTTGATATGTCTCCAACATATCTATACTTTTTGATTGTTCCATGCTATATTATATTCTGTTTTGGACATTAATGGGCTTTATTATACATTTTTATATTATTTTTGGGACTAACCTATTAACTGGAGGCCCAGCCTAGAATTGCTGTTTTTTGCCTATTTCAGAGTTTCGCAGAAAAAGAATATCAAACGGAGTCCAAATGGAATGAAACCTTCGGGAACGTGATTTTCGAAACGAACGTGATCCAGAGGACTTGGACCGTACGTAAAGACATCAACCAGGAGGGCACTAGGTAGGGGGGCGCGCCTACCCCCCTGGGCGCGCCCTCCACCCTCATGGGCCCCATGTTGCTCTACCGATGTACTTCTTCCTCCATATATACCTACGTACCCCCAAACTACCAGATATGGAGCCAAAAACCTAATTCCACCGCCGCAACCTTCTGTACCCGTGAGATCCTATCTTGGGGCCTTTTCCGGAGCTCCGCCGGAGGGTGCATCGATCACTGAGGGCTTCTACATCAACACCATAGCCTCTCCGATGATGTGTGAGTAGTTTACCTCAGACCTTCGGGTCCATAGTTATTAGCTAGATGGCTTCTTCTCTCTTTTTGGATCTCAATACAATGTTCTCCCCCTCTCTTGTTGAGATCTATTCGAGATAATCTTGTTTTGCGGTGTGTTTGTTGAGACCGGTGAATTGTTGGTTTATGATCAAGTTTATCTATGAACAATATTTGAATCTTCTCTGAATTCTTTTATGTATGATTGATTATCTTTGCAAGTCTCTTCGAATTATCAGTTTGGTTTGGCCTACTTGATTGATCTTTCTTGCAATGGGAGAAGTGCTTAGCTTTGGGTTCAATATTGCGGTGTCCTTTCCCAGTGACAGTAGGGGCAGCAAGGCACATATTATATTTTTGCCATCGAGGATAACAAGATGGGGTTTATATCATATTGCATGAGTTTAACCCTCTACATCATGTCATCTTGCTTAAAGCGTTACTCTGTTCTTTTGAACTTAATACTCTAGATGCAGATGGATAGCGGTCGATGTGTGGAGTAATAGTAGTTGATGCAGGCAGGAGTCGGTCTACTTGTCTCAGACGTGGTGCCTATATACATGATCATACCTATGCTCAATTCTTTCAATTGCTCAACAGTAATTTGTTTACCCACCGTAATACTTATGCTCTCGAGAGAAGCCACTAGTGAAACCTATGGCCCCCGGGTCTATTTTCCATCATATTAATCTCCCGTCAACAAGCTATTTCTGACGTCGTTTTTATTTTGCTTTCTTTACTTTGCATCTTTATCATAAAAAATACCAAAAATATTATCTTATCATATCAGTCAGATCTCACTCTCGTAAGTGACCGTGAAGGGATTGACAACCCCTTTATTGCGTTGGTTGCGAGGATTTATTTGTTTGTGTAGGTGCGAGGGACTCGTGCGTGGCCTCATACTGGATTGATACCTTGGTTCTCAAAAACCGAGCGAAATACTTACGCTACTTTGCTGCATCACCCTTTCCTCTTCAAGGGAAAACCAACGCATTGCTCAAGAGGTAGCACTTGCCCACAAAGAGTGTTATGCATTATCGCGCCCCTGAACCGGGCAAAGAAAAACCTCAGCCAAAGGATGGCGAAGTTATTGTGATTCACTGATCACATGAATCGGGGATTCTCACCACCCGGCTCTAAGTTTTTCCGGGATGTTCTGCACTTCTTCCAACTCCATCCTCAAGACATTGGACCAAATTTCGTGTCAAATATCTGCAATTTTCAAGTCTTTTGTGAAGTATATCTTCAAGGGGAGCCCAGTGTTGAACTTTTAGAGAATACTTTTATTAAACCGCCAAAATAAGTACACCAACGGACCCAGCTTGGAACTTGGCGGAATCTCAATTTAGCGAAGAAGAGACGCCATCTTCCCTTACGCGACCTTGCCGAGTCACCCCAAAGATTGGAATAAGACATGGTTTATTGCAAAGATACTTCTCCGGTTGATGAGAATCCATTGCCGGGTTATCGCATTGAGCACCTGGACCCCAAGTGTCTGCTTCCTGAAAAACTTACTGCCACTGAACGTGCAAAGCTTGCCCCTCTGTTACAAAAGTCAAGGCTCTGCTGGCCAATGGGTTAACTGGCATTGACTTGGTTCGGTGCTGGGTTTCTTGGCGGATCATACCCTTGATTCGTCGGTCCAGCTTAATGTGTACTTACACTGGTGGTATAAAGGATCCACTGCACCACACCTCTGTGCAATTAACTGACGAGGCTATTAATGAAATGACCTAGTCCCTCCTGAATGAAGACCCGACAGATTGTGTCAAAGTGGGTCTGGCCCCTTTCTGCAAGCTTAACCCGCCACCGAATGTAAGTCTCTCAATTTTCTCACTTTTACTGCAGCATTCAAATATCTTCATTAACTCAACCTTTAATGACCTTTACAGGCTAAATATGACTTTTAGAAAGAGGAGTATGATCATGAAGCTGCCAAGAAGGCCAGTGCCGTCAAGAAAGCCGCCAAGAAAACCGGCAAGAAGACCACCAGGAAAAAGAAGAAACCAAGTGCCTCTGATTTGCTTAGTCTGGATGATACCTCTCAGTCAGAGGTAGCCCTTGACTCCCTTGGCTTGTTTTTCAATCATCTTATTTACACTGACTATTATCAGGATGACACGAGAGCCAGCCAAGCAGTTGAAGAAGAGGTAACTATTATTTCCTCCGGCTAAAAACCTTTGCCAAGACAGAAACTTCGGCAACTAACCCGGAAAGTAAGGTTTTCACACCCCTTAGCTTATTTAGATCCTCACTTTCTTTTGAAGCAACAACAACACGAGAGTCGATGTCAGACTCGGACCAGTGGAGGTGAAGAATTGTCCTCCGGCTTACCGAACACCCATGCTCCTCGGAAACTTCGAAACGAGGTGCTTTTTAACTTAACTCCTTTTTACCCGCTGGCGAGTCTTATCTGTCTACCTCCTAACTCTGTTGATTCAATTGACTAGGAGCTTGCCCGTTCCTCCTCTGGCAACTCATCACAAACCGAGTTGCCGACTTCTAAGACTGCCCCTGGGTAATGATAATCACTTCTTACTCTACACCTCATTATATTATGATAACCATACCGATCTGTCATAATCCATGCAGTGGACAAGCAAAACCTAATAAAAAGGCGAAGGTGACCAAGCCCATGGAGGCACCTAAAACTGCTGAGCCGGAGCAACAAGTCTCTGTTCCTGAAGCTTCTGACAAACAGCCGGAAGAACCTATCTCTGACCCTGCACCTGAAATTCCTGACCTCTCCCGTGATCGTACGGATGTCAATCCTGCGCCCACCGAGTCATCCAACCCACTTAAGCCGCCATAAGAACATGGTGAAGATGTTATGATTACTGGCACCAGCTTCCAAGAACCGGGACGTCCAACTGTCTTGGCCAAACACTCCGCGAAGGATAAATTCATTGAGAGGCGGAAATTGAAATTTGACATTGCTGATTATTCTCAACTGACCGTCAATGAAGTATTCTCTGGTTATCTTAACCAAGTTCATTCCAGTCGCGACCTTGAGATTGATATGGTGAAACAAATGCACCAGAAATATGAGGTATGTCTTCCGGCTTTTAAATAAGTTGTGTACATCCTGCCAGCCCCCAAGTCTACAGGTTATGATAAGATTGAATAGGCCGTAGACTTAGCAAAAATCCATAAATTTCTGTCATAGAATCTCTTCAAGTCCGGTTTAAAATTAAACCAGATGTCTAAGCAGTTTAGCTTTGCATCCGTAGTCCCCAAGGGCCGGTTTAATCAGCAGGACTGAGCCGGTCCTATTTATCATTGTGTAAGAAAGGAGAGCTTAACTGCATAGCCCCCATGAGTTGGTTGGGACTGTTTACGGCACATCCGGCTCATTGTAAAGAAGATACAAGCGATATGTATTAGCCCCCAAGTGCCAAGTAGTCTTGCTTGCAAAGTGCTTGGGACTTTAGTTATAATTCCTTGAAAAATTTCTTTGACAGACATTAGCCCCCAAGTGTCAAGTGTTGTTTCTTGCAAAAGACTTGGGACTTAAATTCTTGTAACCTTGATATAAATGTTGATAAACTTTGTACTTCACACAGGCTGCTACTGCTGAACTGGAGTCTCAACCCAGCTGGCGACTCGGGAAACTGAGACCCAGAAAGCTGAGTCAAAGTTCTAGTTTAGCGTGGCTGAGTCGGAAAAGCTAAAGACCAGTTTTGAGGTGGAGAAAAAGACTTGGGCTGAAGAAAAGACTCCTATAACGCACCGGGCTGAGAAAGTAGAGGCGGCTCTTCAAGAGGTCACCACTGAGCTCACCGACTTAAAACGCCGTGTATCTTAGATGGTTCTTGCTATCTTTGGTGAGTCGCCTTGGTAGTTATCAAAAAGTGAATCATTATCATAATGATATAAACCACCATTTAACCAGTCTGTGATGTATCCAGGTCCCAGGAGCAACAACTTGAATCAAGACATGCTGGTGAAGCTCAAGGCTGTCTATACACTTGTAGAACAGTTGTACACCGGAGCCCAACGTGCATTGGCCGCAATTTCTCCAACGAATCAGGCGCCTACTCTGTTGATAGATGTGTTGAAAAAGCTTTCTGTGCTACCTGTCAGGTTTGAGGAGATGAAACGATCGTCTGCAAGAGCGCCATGACGGCTTTAAGCCGAGCCAAAGCATGGGTACCAGAGCTTGACCCGTCCGAGGTAGCCACTGGATACCCAAGCTTAAAGGAAGATGGCACTCCGTTTCATCAGAAGGACTTCTCAGCTTGCGTAAAGGAAATACGTCCAATGGCGACTCTGATTGCCAATGATTTTGATCTTGCAAAATACCATCCGATTTATAACTAGGAGAATCAGAAGATGCTGACCCCGGCTTATAGAGTGATGGACTTAATCCCCCAATCCGTAAGCAGACTTTTGCCCCTGAAGTTGAGCCATCTGATCTTATAGACGATGAAGCTGAATTTCAAGCTTTATCTGGCATCGATTGGTCATCATCAAATTTTCAGCTGGCGGAGGAGGACAAAGAACCGGCAAGGGTGTTGCAGAAGCCTCCAATCAGCAAGGCCAGGAAGATTGAACCGCCGGGCGGTTTAGATACTTGATCTTTTGAAAAACACTTGATCTCATTCGGCTCATGAAGCCGTGTAATAGGGTAGTAAAAACTTGAATCTGTCGTGCCATCGTGCACGTTTCTGCTTTTGCTTGATACTGCTGATCCACCGGTTTAAAAAACCGTTATGGGTATGATAGCCTTTGATTTATGCAGATCTGAATGATTAATATCGTGCATACAAATAAAATACAAGCGCCCTGGTGACTTACCACCGAGCGGGTCATGATACCCAATTGAAGCCGCTGGGGACGAATAGTCCATAACCAGGGCCGATCTGATACTTGTTAAATAAGATGTCATACCTGTAATATATGCTTAGACTGCCGGCTTATCAGCTTCATACAGTTAGACGCATTTTTAGAGCTGTAACTGTAAACATAAGAGTATGATACTCTGGCGACTTAGTGTCTGCCATCCGGGCGGGTTATAGAGACCAAAAGATGCTTCAAATATGAGCCATAAGCAGGGCAGCTGGGCCCGACTTGTAAAAAACCCGGAAGTCAAAGAAGAAATCTTCGAATATAAATGAAAATCAAAAGAAATTCGAGGCTCTTGTGGGCTGCCAAGCCAAAGTTTCTTCTTCAATGAAACTACCCCGAGCCACTGGATTGTTCGTGCGTTCCATGAGCCTGACTCACAGTGTGCACAATCAACATTTGAACCCTAGATAAAGTCTGGTCTTGCTCAAAGACTTATCAGGAGTACGCGGGGCCAGAGTAACAGCATACATCACGGGCCAATTTATCCAAGTTTCAAGGAAGGCGGCTTATGAAGCCTGGATCTATCCTGACTATCTGTAAACCATGCTCTCGCATGACAAGCCGCAGTTTGAACCTTAACGAGCTCAGATCTTGGTCGAATATGCCATAAGATTGATCGTTTAAGAGTTCGACGGGTCAATCGGGATTACCCGATGGAGTTGAAGCAGCTGGCTACAGGTAGGATGACTCGGAAAGGTTATGTCCTCTTTGGTCGAATACGCCTATGTTTGAAAAGGAAGCCCCCAAGTGACATACTGACAAGAGGGTAGTAATACTATGTTCTCTTTGGTGAATAAACCTATGTTTGAAGAGGAAGCCAACAAGCGACAAACTGACAAATCGCGCTCGTCGGGGACCTATGTTTGAGTTGTGCTATGCATCTAACCCTCTTTGGTCCCTGAAGTTGGGCATCAAGCCTCTTAAATGAATATGATGATAAAGACTCAACTTTGAGGAAGTGAAACGATAGAGGCCCTGAATTATCAGGGATGCCTGCTTTATTATACTGCTTATAATATATACATCAGATAACTTTGTACATCATGAGAGCCGGTGGCTCGGGTATAGTAGGGCCGAAGATGAGCAATATTCCATGGCCGATGGGTCTCCTCCTCCGACTTACGTGACTCCTTGTGTTTCCGAATGTCGATGAGATAGTATGACCCGTTATGCAGATTCTTGCTGACCACAAAGGGTCCTTCCCAGGGCGGCGAGAGCTTATGCATGTCTGTTTGATCCTGGATGAGCCGGAGCACTAAGTCACCTTCTTGAAAGGATCTGGTTTTGACCCGGCGGCTGTGATAATGACGTAGATCTTGCCTGTAAATCGCTGAACGATCCGCCGCGAGGTCACGCTCCTCATCCAACAGGTCAAGCGCCTCTTGACGTGCCTTTTCATTGTCAGCTTCAATGTAAGACGCCACCCGGGGTGAATCGTGACGGATGTCGCTAGGGAGAACCGCCTCTGCTCCATAAACCATGAAGAAAGGTGTGTAACCTGTTGATCTGTTGGTGGTTGTATTGATACTCCATAATACTGAGGGTAACTTTTCTACCCAACAATGTGGCATTATTTGTAGAGGAACCATAAGCCGGGGCTTGATACCTTGCAGAATCTCCCGATTAGCTCGTTCCGCTTGACCATTAGACTAGGGGTGAGCCACAGAAGAAACATCAAGCCGGATATGCTGTCGTTAGACAGAATTCTCTCATAGCGCCTTTAGAAAGATTAGTGCCATTATCTGTTATAATGCTGTGAGGAAACCCAAAGCGGAAGATCACCTTCTTGATGAATTGAACCGCCGTTGTTGCATCACACTTACTGACCGGCTCTACTTCAACCCACTTAGTGAACTTGTCAACCGCCACCAAAAGGTGGGTCTTCTTATCCTTGGACCTCTTGAAAGGCCCAACCATATCAAGCCCCCAAGTTGCAAACGGCTGTCACATCCCTGGTCCTGGTATGCAGTAGGTTAGCCCTTCATGTGTGCATCATGTTTAAATTTTCAAATGAACTTGAAATGGGGACTGATCAAACCCTAGCACCAGATCAAATCAAATAGGTTCAACGTAAAATCATTTTCAATGAACCTGAAATGCCCTTTTAAACTGTTCATCATCTTTGCCTTGGTCTTAAACCTCTCACAAAAATGGGCACAATTTTCTAGGTCATCCTAAGGTCACTGAATTAAATCATACTCTATTTGCATTTGGGCATTTAAATTCTATTAAATATTTTAAATGCTCAAATAATCCTAAACTGAAATGTTCCATGTTGGATATATTCCAAAGAGTGACCATGAGCAGTTTGGTGATTTTTGAGTGTGCCTAAGTATTTTTAATAAAGCATCAAAGTTGCAGATAAATAGAAAACTGTAACAGAATTAGCAGAGAGAGAGAGAGAGAACTGACCTGGCCTTACCTGGCGGCCCACCTACCTGGTCCATCCCACCTACCCCACCGCGTTGTCTTCCTCCTGCCAGTAGGAGCAGGTGCGTGTCGATGCACGCGCAGCTACGGCCACCTCCTGCTTCGCGCTGGAGGCCCATCCTTCTCACGATCCCGCTTGGAGATGCCCCAGAGCCCCTCGTCCTCCTCCTCCTTCTCTCGCCCCTCTCCTCCCGCCATCGCCGCCTAAGCTCAACCGAGAGCAGCCATGGCTGCCACTCGACGTCCTTGTGGCCACCGGACACCGTACGCCTCCTTGACATGCCTGATAGCTACGAGATGAAGCAAAGCGTCTTCACGGAGAAGCACGCGTCCTCGGCTGCCCTACATCGTCGCCTTCGTCATCGTCTTCACCGACGGGCGCCCGAGATTGCCACCGTCGATTCGCTGGCCCAAGCGCTTCCCCGACGACGCCATTACCTCTGCTAGCCCCGCAGTGAGCTCCTCTCCAGTTCCCCCCTTGTTCCCCTCCTCTAGCTTGTCTTCTAGCAGCTGTCACCGCAAGATCCGTGAGCTCGGTTCCGCCGGCCATGCCGCCGCCGTGGCCACAGGCCCTACAGCCCGCACACGAGCACACCATCATGCTCAGGACGTCTCCACGAGCCCGTAGCACGCCTTCCCGTGCCCCCTAGTGGTCGCTCGCATCATCGCCGTAGCTCCGGCCGCCGCACTTGCCGTCGCCGTAGTGCGCCCCAGCTGCTGCCACTTGCTGATGTGGATGCGCGCGAGCCTGGGCGTCTCGTGGATGCCCTCCGCCGGCCGTTTGGTCGCCAGACGGCAAAACCCGACGCCCTCCGTCGTGTCGTGCGTCGCCGGTGTCGAGTCGCCGGCAGGTTTTGACCCAGTTGACCCGGGTTTGACCACCATTTGACCCCAGTGGGTACTGATGTGTGGGCCCGCCCTGCTAATTAACCTAGGATTAGGACTAACTAAAATTAGTTAGTCTAATGACACTGACCCGTGGACCCCACTGGTCAGGTTTGACCCGGGACAGCTCTGTTGACCCTGCTGATGTCACACTGACGTCATGCTGACGCAGTAATGCTTTTTCCTGGATTTATTGTTATTCAGAAAATTCCAGAAAATAGTATAAACTTCTAAAAATCATAGAAATTCAATCGTAACTCCAAATGAAATAAGTTATATATGAAAAATTATCAGAAAAATCCAATCTTTCCATCTGTACCATTTTCATGCATGTTAGAACAACTTATGGCTACTGTTTAGGACAATTCAATTAAATGGCATTTTAACTCTCACATATGGAGTTTGAATTTGAACCTAGGGTTCAAACCAACTCCATTTAACATGTTGCTAGTTGCATTAGCTCAAAACACAGCATATTGGCATGTCACATTCATGCATCATATTGTTGCATTGTATTGATTGTGTTCTCCTTCTCTATTGCCGGTGTTGTCCCCTCTCGATAGACGTGCCTCCGACGATGAGTTCGATGACACCGATGAAGAATTATATTATCTTCAGAAGTGCCAGGCAAGCAAAACCCCCTTGTTCATTCCGATATAATCCCACTCTCTCACTCCTGCTCTCTTTTACTACATTAGGACAACAACGATTCATCTGTTACTTGCTGCGGTAGCTGAACCCCTTTATCCTCTACATGACCTGTCATTCCACAGTAAATAGATGAAACCCACTAGCATGAGTAGGAGTTGTTTGAGCCCTGATGTGCCTACTCAATCATGCTTGTTTTTCATGCCTGCTATTGCTTAGAGTTGTGTCAGGTCTGATTCATCAAGGATGAATTGGAGGTGTGTGAACATGTCCTACTGTGTGTGAGCTAAGTGTGTGAACACGATTTGGTATAGGCAGCGGTGAGTGGCCATGTAGGAGTACATGGTGGGTTGTCTCATTGCAGCCGTCCTCAGGAACTGAGTTCTGTGTTTGTGATCCATGAACAGTTACTACCACACATTGGGTTTCGATAGCTCGACCCCTCTCGGCTTATTAATCGCCTCGATCTCTGTCCAGGAATTGCAATTAGTTTCTGGTGTTTGTAGGATATGTGTTGGGGGCCGTGCGTAGCGCTGACCCTAGGGGTGGGCTATGTTGCGGTAGATACACCGTGGCCCGGTGTACCGAGCGCCCGCTTGGTGTCTCGGGAACCCTGCACACATCGTTTGGGGCCGTGGCGACACCCGGCGGATCTCCTTGCGGATGGAACCCGAATAGGCGATAAACTTGGACTAGAGACTTGTGTGGTTAGTCGGGTCGTGGCCGACTCCTCGCCAAAGCTTCCGCTTGAAGGTTGCGAGATACACGACGTACATCGTGGTAAGTGGCGAGGCGTGTGTGAAGAAGTACACCCCTGCAGGGTTAACATCATCTATTCGAATAGTCGTGTCCGCGGTAAAGGACTTCTGGGTTGCCTGTACAGTTCATAGACAAGTGAAAGTGGATACTCTAAAATGCGCAAGATAAGCGTGAGTGCTATGGATGGCGTTCTCGTAGGAAGGCGGGAGCGGATCCATAGTGGTGTATTGATATGGTGAATATGTGGACTCGTGTGCACCACCTCAAAGAGTTACTTGCA
This sequence comes from Aegilops longissima, assembly GCA_021605205.1. NCBI lineage: Eukaryota > Viridiplantae > Streptophyta > Magnoliopsida > Poales > Poaceae > Aegilops > Aegilops longissima. The sequence goes on from CM038677.1 coordinate 561,730,448, forward strand.
GTCGTAGTTCAGGATAGCCACCGAGTCAAACTGGCTTGCTGCAGTCAAACTCCACCACCCCTTTGTTGATAATGATGCATATGTAGTTAGTTCTGATGTAAGTCTTGCTGAGTACATTTGTACTCACGTTTGCTTATTTTATGTTTTGCAGAGAGATGTCAGTCTTGCTAGTAGTTTCGTGTGGACTTCGACGTTTAGCTTGTTACCTCAGCTACGATCTTGTGCCCTCAGCAGGATCTGGTAGATAGTCAGGCTTCTCAGCCTTTTTCATTTATAGTTGTCTGTACTCAGACATGTTAAGCTTCCGCATGTGGTTGACTTGTATGCTCTGAATGCTGGGTCGAGAGGCCCATGTTTGTAATATCTTGGCTCCTCGGAGCCTAATGAATAAATACTTGAGTCGTAGAGTTATGTTGTGATGCCATGTTGTATTTACACATATCGAGCATATTGTGTGTATGTTTGAAATGCTTGGTATGTGTGGGATCCGACAATCTAGTTGTTTATCCTTGGCAGCCTCTCATATGGGGAAATGTAGTCTAGTGCTTCCTGAGCGATAGTAGTCCGCTACAGCCCGGTTCACCGGAGTCCTGCTAGCCCGCACTACTACTCTGGACGCTTGACTGGCCGGCATGTGTTTCACTTCGTTCTGTGGTTCATCCCTTCGGGAAATGTCACGCGGTGACATCCGAGTCCTGCCTAGCTCGCTACAGCCGGGTTACGGAGTCCTGTTAGCCCAAAGCTACAGCCCGGATTCACACGTTGATGACCGACATGCTCGATGTGATTCATGTATGCCTGTCCCCATGGGTTAGTGCCGCTTTGGGTTCACGACTAGCCATGTCGGCCCGGGTTCTCTGTCATATGGATGCTAGCGACACAATCATATACGTGAGCCAAAAGGCGCAAACGGTCCCGGGCCATGGTGAGGCGACACCCGTGGGAATACCGTGCGTGAGGTCGCAAAGTGATATGAGGTGTTACCAGCTAGATCGATGTGACTTGGAATCGGGGTCCTAACAACATTGGTATCAGAGCCTAACTGCCTGTAGGATTACCAAGCCAAACTGGTCGAAGTTGTGTCTAGAAATGCTTTAGTTATGTAAGGGAATTGATTGTGGAAGGGAACGTAAGGCTCTTTTTACTCCTTATACCTCATGGCCTTCTGATCTGAGTCATCCTCTTCTCTTCTACGGGGTTTAAGAACTAGGCTTCTCATCTATCTATCAGGATGACGTGTTACTAATCCATAGACTTATAGGATTGTTGGTTTCAAGCCCCAGTTCAGTTCCTACTACTTCCGTGTGTTGTTAGTTGATCTCAGAACCTTGATATTGTGATGTTGAGTGGTCATGCCACTATTTTGCAGGATGTCTCAAATCATTTTGAGCATTTACAGCCGTTATGCTGTCCGAGTCATCCCAGATTTCTAAATAGTCTGATGCACTTGCAAATCCCTTCTCTCCGTTTCTAATGTTCATTTGGGCCAGATTAATCACCCAAATTAGTGTGTTGAGGTACTCTGCTGCCTCGACATATATGTTGGAGCTATTAGTATGACCATAGGTGTCTTAGAGGATCATCTAGTAATCTAGCCATGCTTTTATATTCCTAGTGTGATGATTCTGGCCATTATACTCGAAAGCATCCTGTGATGCCATTTAGTAGTAGGTATTCTATTCCTGGGTTCTTGAACCCGAGATTCACCCTACTTACCTCATGTTGATAGTGTTTGCTTGTTCCCTTGGGATATTAGTAAGCTTTGTGATAGTCCTCGAGGTCCGTGGTATATCCTTCTTCCAAATACCATGAACCAATAAAGCAGAAGTTCTTTGAATTAAAAGATCACAATCAGAGTACTCTTGAGGAGTTCTCCATTCATAATTGTGACTCTGCCAGTTCTACCCTTTCCGCATGGGTTATCCGGAAGAAATGTTGAGCTTTGCTCGACATACTAATCTATGCATCCACAACTCAGAAAATTATATGTTCCTTTGAGTTGTTCTCTTTAGTTGGATTCTGACCCTCGTCTATCAATTGATAGTCAAGAGTATGTGTGCGATCGTGTTTATCGTTGCCTAGTATTCTTGTGATCCGTCAAGCCATCCTATTCCAGAATGACTAGGAGAAACAAACTCTAGTACCTCATCTATATCCAGGATTGGGTCAAAGCAGTTGTGTTCCGTAGATCAAAATGCTAATCTAGCTCTTGTTCTGTTCTACCCTGGAGTATTACCATATTTATATCAAGAATATCATGGGAATTGCACACCATTCTATGAACTCTTGATATAGTGATACTTCTCGCCATCCTTATTCATTCCTCGGTCCCGTGTTGTTGCAACCGGAATGCCGACAAGTGCATCGTGATGTGTGAAATCAATACTGCTAGCAACTCTGTTGCTTGGTAGTTAATGGACAATATTCCCATTTTTAGCATGTTGGTTATGAAATCATCATCCTAAGGTTGATCGTGCTACCTAGTCCTTATTTCGGGTGCACTCTTCGATCAATGAGTTAGGATTATTCAATCCCTTGCTTATTTGATCATATCATCTTGCCCTGAAAAGCAAGGTTGTTCTTGAGCTTAGTAACATATCGATGGTTCGTGATTTTCCGAATATCTTCTCGGAGGTATCACCAGGTTGTCGCCTGACCGCTATGTTGAGTTTGTGATCAAGTTGGTTCCTTGTAACCACCCCTTCTCCAAGAATCTGTGTTGGATGCCCCTGAGCTAGTTGGTTAAGCTAAACAACAACTTGGAGAGTTGGAAGATGAAAGCTTGTCCAACTTAGTTCATTCTAAGGGATATCCTTGTGTGTGTGTGTGTTGATGAAAGATGATATCTTCATCGATTGGTCCTCGTGATCAGTTGTTGGATCTATTGCCTTGTCAAAACTTTGACTTGAGTATGGGCCATCGTAAAGTCAAATCAGAACCAACGATGTTCGTAATGTTGTCTTACTCGTGGTTGATCCCTCGAGCATACACCATTACATCTTTTGGTCTGACCAATGCTATCACCATGTTCACATGATGGTGGAAGTCCAGTGATATGGAAATTCCGATGAGTTGTTGTTGAACCCCATTAGCAGCATTTTGTCTCCCCCATGATTCATGCTGAACATCAACCTAGTGTTGAAAATTTTATAAGCAATGTCTTCGTGTTCCGTTCATGAAGCTTATGCTTGGATGGAAGGAGTGACTTCCTTGAATTCATGTGCATTTGGTGCAAGTTGCCGCCATGAACTCGAGAAAGATTGTTTTTGCTTTCTCCGGAATCATCCCAAGTCAAGTCATGCATGTGCAAAGTATTCCATGGTTTGATAGGCTCGCTACCTCCACTCCGTGTGTAATCCCTAGCACACCAAGCCACTGACTGATTTGTTCTAGGAAAAGGAGTTAAGTGCTAATCCATGGTAATGCACAAGACTTCGTTACCCTAGATGATGGTTCCCCGCCTGAACTCGGTAGTGTTTTGTTGTAAGACTACCAAGTGGTCATGCTTGTCTGGGACAGCATGTTCACATGTGTCTAGCAGAACCAGCTCATGTTTTGGAGCTTGCTATCTTAGTTCATTCCTCGAGAATCTCGCAACGTCATCTCGTCGAATCGTGTTGCAAACTTTCTTCCAGACATGCTGAGTCTGAAGTATCCTATCACCAATCGGATCTGAATCTCAGGCAGATATGATGGTTGGAATATTCCCAACAGTTGCATTTTGTTCCCAGCTTGCACCGCCATTGTGCCAATTTCCCATGGGCTGCCCTCCTCAGCAGCAGCTGTCCAGGTTCATCTTCAAAGGTGGACTTACCATGGGTCCCATTCATTTCCGATGATAAGCAAAAATCATCCATTGCGTTGTCTTCAACAAGGTAGTCCACATCATCCATTCGAATCCGGATGTCTCATTCCTTTGAACTCCGCCAAACGATCGTTTGTGATTGCCTTAGGCTGGTATAAAGAGTCTCAATGATCTCTATATCAAAAGTAATTCTTTTTGCCACTTAAGGGAATATTTCTGCGGGTCACCTTCCTTAAGATGTCTCGTTTTGGTATCATGGTAACTCAACTCCTCGCTACGTGGACAACCGCTCACCACCTTCTTAAGTGTGGAATTGTGTCTCGTAGTGAATCTTCGCCATCTGTTACACTCCACCTCTCTCGATGTATGTGTTTGTGTCTCAGCTCAAGAGATGATTGAATGTCTCACTCCATGAGTTGATCTGAGTGCTTGATCTTGAGGAGATCAATTCTGTAGAGTTTCTCTTTGTCGCCATCATCTTTGGATGAAGATCTCAAAGCAAAGACGTCAAAATTAATTGGAGCAATAAATCAACATCTTGAGAAGGGCTTTTAGATCATGAAGATCGTGTTAGCTTGTGACCCTCGACTTCTTACCTCACGACTTGAATCTCGGGCGAGATTCTTGTTTAATAGGGGTGAGCTGTCACATCCACGATCTGGTATGCGATGAGTTAGCCCTTCATCGTGCATCATGTTTAACTTTTCAAATGAACTTGAAATGGGGACTGATCAAACCCTAGCACCAGATCAAATCAAATAGGTTCAACGTAAAATCATTTTCAATGAACCTGAAATGCCCTTTTAAACTGTTCATCATCTTTGCCTTGGTCTTAAACCTCTGACAAAAATGGTGCACAATTTTCTAGGTCATCCTAAGGTCATTGAATTAAATCATATTCTATTTGCATTTTGGCATTTAAATTCTATTAAATATTTTAAATCCTCAAATAATCCTAAACTGAAATGTTCCATGTTGGATATATTCCAAAGAGTGACCATGAGCAGTTTGGTGATTTTTGAGTGTGCCTAAGTATTTTTAATAAAGCATCAAAGTTGCAGATAAATAGAAAACTGTAACAGAATTAGCAGAGAGAGAGAGAGAGAACTGACCTGGCCTTACCTGGCGGCCCACCTACCTGGTCCATCCCACCTACCCCACCGCGTCGTCTTCCTCCTGCCAGTAGGAGCAGGTGTGTGTCGATGCACGCGCAGCTACGGCCACCTCCTGCTTCGCGCTGGAGGCCCATCCTTCTCACTGATCCCGCGCTTGGAGATGCCCTGGAGCCCCTCTGTCCTCCTCCTGCTTCTCTGGCCCCTCTCCTCCCCGCCATCGCTCGCCCCAAGCTCAACCGAGAGCAGCCATGGCTGCCACTCGACGTCCTTGTGGCCACCGGACACCGTACGCCTCCTTGACATGCCTGATAGCTACGAGATGAAGCAAAGCGTCTTCACGGAGAAGCACGCGTCCTCGGCTGCCCTACATCAACCTAGTGTTGAAAATTTTATAAGCAATGTCTTCGTGTTCCGTTCATGAAGCTTATGCTTGGATGGAAGGAGTGACTTCCTCGAATTCATGTGCATTTGGTGCAAGTTGCCGCCATGAACTCGATAAAGATTGTTTTTGCTTTCTCCGGAATCATCCCAAGTCAAGTCATGCATGTGCAAAGTATTCCATGGTTTGATAGGCTCGCTACCTCCACTCCGTGTGTAATCCCTAGCACACCAAGCCACTGACTGATTTGTTCTAGGAAAAGGAGTTAAGTGCTAATCCATGGTAATGCACAAGACTTCGTTACCCTAGATGATGGTTCCCCGCCTGAACTCGGTAGTGTTTTGTTGTAAGACTACCAAGTGGTCATGCTTGTCTGGGACAGCATGTTCACATGTGTCTAGCAGAACCAGCTCATGTTTTGGAGCTTGCTATCTTAGTTCATTCCTCGAGAATCTCGCAACGTCATCTCGTCGAATCGTGTTGCAAACTTTCTTCCAGACATGCTGAGTCTGAAGTATCCTATCACCAATCGGATCTGAATCTCAGGCAGATATGATGGTTGGAATGTTCCCAACAGTTGCATTTTGTTCCCAGCTTGCACCGCCATTGTGCCAATTTCCCATGGGCTGCCCTCCTCAGCAGCAGCTGTCCAGGTTCATCTTCAAAGGTGGACTTACCATGGGTCCCATTCATTTCCGATGATAAGCAAAAATCATCCATTGCGTTGTCTTCAACAAGGTAATCCACATCATCCATTCGAATCCGGATGTCTCATTCCTTTGAACTCCGCCAAACGATCGTTTGTGATTGCCTTAGGCTGGTATAAAGAGTCTCAATGATCTCTATATCAAAAGTAATTCTTTTTGCCACTTAAGGGAATATTTCTGCGGGTCACCTTCCTTAAGATGTCTCGTTTTGGTATCATGGTAACTCAACTCCTCGCTACGTGGACAACCGCTCACCACCTTCTTAAGTGTGGAATTGTGTCTACGTAGTGAATCTTCGTCATCTGTTACACTCCACCTCTCTCGATGTATGTGTTTGTGTCTCAGCTCAAGAGATGATCGAATGTCTCACTCCATGAGTTGATCCTGAGTGCTTGATCTTCGAGGAGATCAATTCCTGTAGAGTTTCTCTTTGTCGCCATCATGCTGGATGAAGATCTCGAAAGCAAAGACGTCAAAATTAATTGGAGCAATAAATCAACATCTTCGAGAAGGGCTTTTAGATCATGAAGATCGTGTTAGCTTGTGACCCCTCTGACTTCTTACCTCACGACTTGAATCTCGGGACGAGATTCTTGTTTAGTAGGGGTGAGCTGTCACATCCCTGATCCTGGTATGCAGTAGGTTAGCCCTTCATGCGTGCATCATGTTTAACTTTTCAAATGAACTTGAAATGGGGACTGATCAAACCCTAGCACCAGATCAAATCAAATAGGTTCAACGTAAAATCATTTTCAATGAACCTGAAATGCCCTTTTAAACTGTTCATCATCTTTGCCTTGGTCTTAAACCTCTGACAAAAATGGTGCACAATTTTCTAGGTCATCCTAAGGTCATTGAATTAAATCATATTCTATTTGCATTTTGGCATTTAAATTCTATTAAATATTTTAAATCCTCAAATAATCCTAAACTGAAATGTTCCATGTTGGATATATTCCAAAGAGTGACCATGAGCAGTTTGGTGATTTTTGAGTGTGCCTAAGTATTTTTAATAAAGCCTCAAAGTTGCAGATAAATAGAAAACTGTAACAGAATTAGCAGAGAGAGAGAACTGACCTGGCCTTACCTGGCGGCCCACCTACCTGGTCCAGCCCACCTACCCCACCACATCGTCTTCCTCCTGCCAGTAGGAGCAGGTGCGTGTCGACGCACGCGCAGCTACGGCCACCTCCTGCTTCGCGCTGGAGGCCCGTCCTTCTCCCTGATCCCGCGCTTGGAGATGCCCTGGAGCCCCTCTGTCCTGCTCCTGCTTCTCTGGCCCCTCTCCTCCCCGCCATCGCTCGCCCCAAGCTCAACCGAGAGCAGCCATGGCCGCCACTCGACGTCCTTGTGGCCACCGGACACCGTACGCCTCCTTGCCATGCCTGATAGCTACGAGATGAAGCAAAACGTCTCCACGGAGAAGCACGCGTCCTCGGCTGCCCTACATCGTCGCCTTCATCATCGTCTTCACCGATGGGCGCCCGAGATTGCCACCGTCGATTCGCTGGCCCCAGCGCTTCCCCGACGACGCCATTACCTCTACTAGCACCGCAGTGAGCTCATCTCCAGTTCCCCCCTTGTTCCCCTCCTCTAGCTCATCTTCTAGCAGCTGTCACCGCCAGATCCGTGAGCTCGGTTCCGCCGGCCATGCCGCCGCCGTGGCCACAGGCCCTACAGCCCGCACACGAGCACACCATCATGCTCAGACCGTCTCCACGAGCCCGTAGCACGCCTCAGCTCGCCTTCCCGTGCCTCCTAGTGGTCGCTCGCATCATCGCCGTAGCTCCGGCCGCCGCACTTGTCGTCGCCGCCATCGCCGTAGTGCGCCCCAGCTGCTGCCGCTTGCTGATATGGATGCGCGCGAGCCTCGGCGTCTCGTGGATGCCCTCCGCCGGCCGTTTGGTCGCCGGACGGCAAAACCCGACGCCCTCCGCCGTGTCGTGCGTCGCCGGCGTCGAGTCGCCGGCAGGTTTTGACCCAGTTGACCCGGGTTTGACCACCATTTGACCCCGGGGGGTACTGACGTGTGGGCCCGCCCTGCTAATTAACCTAGGATTAGGACTAACTAAAATTAGTTAGTCTAATGACACTGACCCATGGACCCCACTGGTCAGGTTTGACCCGAGGCAGCTCTGTTGACCCTGCTGATGTCACACTGATGTCATGCTGACGTAGTAATGCTTTTTCCTGGATTTGTTCTTATTCAGAAAATTCTAGAAAATAGTATAAACTTCTAAAAATCATAGAAATTCAACCGTAACTCAAAATGAAACAAGTTATATATGAACAATTATCAGAAAAATCCAATCTATCCATCTGTACCATTTTCATGCATGTTAGAACAACTTATGACTAATGTTTAGGACAATTTAATTAAATGGCGTTTTAACTCTCACAGATGGAGTTTGAATTTGAACCTAGGGTTCAAACCAACTCCATTTAACATGTTGCTAGTTGCATTAGCTCAAAACACAACATATTGCCATGTCACATTCATCCATCATATTGTTGCATTGCATTGATTGTGTTCTCCTTCTCTGTTGCCGGTGTTGTCCCCTCTCGATAGACGTGCCTCCGACGATGAGTTCGGTGACACCGATGAAGAATTATATTATCTTCAGAAGTGCCAGGCAAGCAAAACCCCCTTGTTCATTCCGATATAATCCCACTCTCTCGCTCCTTCTCTCTTTTACTGCATTAGGACAACAATGATTCATCTGTTACTTGCTGTGGTAGCTGAACCCCTTTATCCTCTACATGACCTGTCATTCCACAGTAAATAGATGAAACCCACTAGCATGAGTAGGAGTTGTTTGACCCCTGATGTGCCTACTCATTCATGCTTGTTTGTCATGCCTGCTATTGCTTAGAGTTGTGTCAGGTCTGATTCATCAGGGATGAATTGGAGGTGTGTGAACATGCCCTACTGTGTGTGAGCTAAGTGCGTGAACATGATTTGGTATAGGCAGCGGTGAGAGGCCATGTAGGAGTACATGGTGGGTTGTCTCATTGCAGCCGTCCTCAGGAACTGAGTTCTGTGTTTGTGATCCATGAACAATTACTACCACACATTGGGTTCCGGTAATCGACCCCTGTCGGCTTATTAATCTCCTCGATCTCTGTCCAGGAATTGCAATTAGTTTCTGGTGTTTGTAGGATATGTGTTGGGGGCCATGCGTAGTGCTGACCCTAGGGGTGGGCTATGTTGCGGTAGATACACCGTGGCCCGGTGTACCGAGCGCCCGTTTGGTGTCTCGGGAACCCTGCACACATCGTTTGGGGCCGTGAGCGACACCCCGGCCGGATCTCCTTGCGGATGGAACCCGAATAGGCGATAAACCTGGACTAGAGACTTGTGTGGTTAGTCGTCGTGGCCGACTCCTCGCCAAAGCTTCCGCTTGAAGGTTGCGAGATACACGACGTGTACATCGTGGTAAGTGGCGAGGCGTGTGTGAAGAAGTACACCCTGCAGGGTTAACATCATCTATTGAATAGCCGTGTCCGCGTAAAGGACTTCGGGTTGCTGTACGGTTCATAGACAAGTGAAAGTGGATACTCTAAAATGCGCAAGATAAGCGTGAGTGCTATGGATGGCGTTCTCGTAGGAAGGCGGGAGCGGATCCATAGTGGTGTATTGATATGGTGAATATGTGGACTCGTGTGCACCACCTCAAAGAGTTACTTGCAGTCGTAGTTCAGGATAGCCACCGAGTCAAACTGGCTTGCTGCAGTCAAACTCCACCACCCCTTTGTTGATAATGATGCATATGTATTTAGTTCTGATGTAAGTCTTGCTGAGTACATTTGTACTCACGTTTGCTTATTTTATGTTTTGCAGAGAGATGTCAGTCTCGCTAGTAGTTCCGTGTGGACTTCGACGTTTAGCTTGTTACCTCAGCTACGATCTTGTGCCCTCGGTAGAATCTGGTAGATAGTCAGGCTTCTCAGCCTTTTTCATTTATAGTTGTCTGTACTCAGACATGTTAAGCTTCCGCATGTGTTTGACTTGTATGATCTGAATGCTGGGTCGAGAGGCCCATGTTTGTAATATCTTGGCTCCTCGGAGCCTAATGAATAAATACTTGAGTCATAGATTTATGTTGTGATGCCATGTTGTATTTACACATATCGAGCATATTGTGTGTATGTTTGAAATGCTTGGTATGTGTGGGATCCGAAAATCTAGTTGTTTATCCTTGGCAGCCTCTCATATGGGGAAATGTAGTCCGTGCTTCCCGAGCGATAGTAGTCCGCTACAGCCCGGTTCACGAGTCCTGCTAGCCCAAAGACTACTACTCGGGCGCTTGGTGGCGGCATGTGTTTCACTTCGTTCTGTGTTCTGCATCTCTTGAAATGTCACGCGGTGACATCCGAGTCTGCCTAGCCTGCTACAGCCGGGTTACGAGTCCTGTTAGCCAGTGCTACAGCCCGTTCACACGTTGATGACCGACATGCTCGATGTGATTCATGTATGCCTGTCCCCATGGGTTAGTGCCGCTTTGGGTTCACGACTAGCCATGTCGGCCCGGGTTCTCTGTCATATGGATGCTAGCGACACAATCATATACGTGAGCCAAAAGGCGCAAACGGTCCCGGGCCATGGTGAGGCGACACCCGTGGGAATACCGTGCATGAGGCCGCAAAGTGATATGAGGTGTTACCAGCTAGATCGATGTGACTTGGAATCGGGGTCCTGACAGCGGCCAAGTAATTGGAATCATCCTCAATTCCTGAGCCGGCACATGAGCTTGTCGTGGAAATTTCTGACAGCCGTCACACCTGCTTACCAAATCCTCAGCATCAGCATGAGTCGTCAACCAATAGAACCCATGACGAAAAGCCTTGGCTACAAGAGATTTAGAGCCGACATGATGACCACAATCTCCTTCGTGGATCTCTCGTAGAATCTCGCAACTTTCTTTAGGAGAGATGCAACGCTGAAACGCCCCTGTGACACTGCGATGGTGCAACTCCCCATTGACAATTGACATTGACTTAGACCGCCGAGTTATCTGTCTGGCCAAAATTTCATCTTCTAGCAACTCACCCCGGGTCATGTAAGCCAAATGAGGAACTGTCCAATCAAGAATAGCATGAAGAGCCGCCACCAATTGTGCTTCTGGGTCAGGGACAGCAAGATCCTCCTCTATAAGCAATTTGATGGAGGGGTCAAGCAAAATATCCAGGAACGTGTTAGCTGGCACCGGCTTATACTGAGACCCCAGCCGGCTTAACGTATCAGCCGCCTCATTCTTCTTGTGATCAATATGCTCAACTTGATAACCCTTGGAATGACCCGCAATAGCATCAACCTCTCGACGATAAGCCTCCATGAGGGGATCCTTAGAATCCAGGTGCCAGAGACTTGTTGAGCTACCATATCCGAATCGCCAAAGCATCTCGCCCGGCTTAAATTCATCTCTTTAGCCATCTGAAGACCATGGAGAAAGGCCTCATACTCAGCTGCATTGTTAGTACAAGGGAACATTAGCCGGAGACCATAAGAAAATTTATCACCTCGTGGGGAAGTCAAGACAACTCCAGCCCCCGAGCCCTCCAATTGTCTGGATCCATCAAAATGAATAGTCCAATATGTGTTATCCGGCTTTTCCTCAGGCGCCTACAACTCTGCGCAGTCATTGATGAAATCCACAAGTTCTTGGGATTTGATGGCTGTACGAGGCACATACTTTAAACTGTGAGGTCCAAGCTCAATGGCCCATTTAGCAACCCGGCCTGTGGCTTCCCTATTTTGGATAATGTCTCCTAAAGGAGCAGAGCTAACCACAGTAATGGAATGGCCTTGAAAATAATGCTTAAGCTTTCAGCTTGCCATGAAAACCCCATACACAAGCTTCTGCCAGTGTAGATATCTCTGCTTAGACTCAATAAGCACCTTACTGATATAATAAACCGGCGTTGAATCGGGTACTCCTTGCGTGCCTCTTTCCTTTCCACCACAATGGCTACACTGACGGCCTGGCTATTAGCAGCCACATATAACAACAGAGGCTCTTTATCAATAGGGGCAGCAAGCACGGGCGGCTCAGCCAACTGTTTCTTCAGATCCTCAAACACTTGATTAGCAGCATCACTCCAAACAAAGTGATTTGTCTTCTTCATCATCTGATAAAGAGGAATAGCCTTTTTCACCCAGCTGGCTTATGTACCGGCTGAGAGCCACAATACGACCCGCCAGGCGCTGAACATCATTAACACACGCCGGCTTAGCCAATGAAGTAATGGCTTTGATATTTTTCGGGTTAGCTTCAATGCCTCTGTTAGAAACCAGGAAACCCAAGAGCTTGCCTGCTGGCACACCAAAGACGCACTTGGCTGGGTTAAGCATCATCTTATAGACCCAGAGATTATCAAACGTCTCCTTCAAATCATCAATCAAGGTATCCTTCTCTCTTGACTTCACCACAATGTCATCTACATAGGCATGAACATTACGCCCGATCTGATTGTGAAGGCAATTTTGCACACACCATTGATAAGTCTCCTGGGCACTCTTGAGACCAAAAGGCATAGATACATAGCAGAAGGCTCCAAACGGAGTAATGAAAGATGTCTTCTCCTGGTCCTTAACCGCCATCTTGATCTGATGATAACCAGAATAAGCATCCAAAAAACTAAAACGCTCACAACCCGTCGAAGCATCAATGATTTGATGAAAACAAGGGAGAGCAAACGGATCAGCCGGACAAGCCTTGTTCAAGTCTGTGTAATCCACACACATCCGCCAAGTGCCATTCTTCTTGAGTACCAGCATCGGGTTAGCCAACCACTCAGGATGGAAAACTTCAACGATAAACCCGGCCGCCAAGAGCCGGGCCACTTCCTCGCCGATGGCCTTCCACCTCTCCTCATTAAATCAGCGAAGAAATTGTTTGACCGGCTTAAATTTTGGATCAATATTAAGAGTGTGCTCAACGGGTTCCCTCGGTACATCCGGCATGTCTGAAGGCTTCCATGCAAAGATGTCCCGGTTCTCACGGATGAACTCAATGAGCGCGCTTTCCTATTTCGGATCCAGATTAGCACTGATGCTGAACTGCTTAGATGAATCGCCATGGACGAAGCAACCAATTTAGTATCATCTGCCGACTTAAACTTTAACGAAGGATCATGCTCCGTGGTTGGCTTTTTCAAGGACTTCATGTCTGCCGGGTCAACATTATCCTTGTAAAATTTCAACTCCTCTGTTGCACAAACCGATTCAGCATAAGCCGCATCACCTTCTTCACACTCCAGGGCCACCTTGTGACTCCCATGCACTATGATGGTGCCCTTGTAACCCGGCATCTTAAGTTGAAAAAACACATAACAAGGCCTCACCATGAACTTAGCATAAGCCAGCCGCCCAAATAGAGCATGATAAGGGCTCTTGATCTTGACCACTTCGAAGGTTAAAGTTTCAGACTTGGAATCATGCTCATCTCCAAAGGCAACTTCCAAAGATATCTTACCCACCGGGTAGGCTGACTTACCCGGCACCACACCATGGAAGACATTGTTTGACGGCTTAAGATTCTTATCTGTCAGTCCCATGCGACGGAAGGTCTCATAATAAATGATGTTAATCTGCTACCTCCATCCATGAGCACCTTAGTAAACTTATAGCCCCCAACCTGAGGTGCCACCACCAGAGCCAGGTGACCCAGATTATCAGCCCGGGGCGGATGATCCTCACGACTCCACACAATAGGCTGCTCTGACCACTGCAAATAACGTGGCACCGCCGGCTCAACAGCATTCACGGCCCTCTTATGGAGCTTCTGGTCCCACTTACATAAGCTAGTGGTGAAAACATGATACTGCCCACTATTCAACTGCTTCGGGTTGCTCTGATAACCAGACTACTGCTGCTGTTGATTCCCCTGATTACTCTGCTGATTATAACCACCCTGGTTGTTGTGGCCCTGAAACCCGGAACTTGAACTGCCTCCGCCATGACCCGGACCATGAGAACTGGACCCTGATCCGCCATTCGGGCCATGGTGGTGCTGGATGGATTCCCTAAAGCTTCTCATTATGTTGCAATCTTTCCACGAATGAGTAGCCGACTTCTGATCCTTTCCGTGTTTCGGACACGGCTGATTTAACATTGCCTCAAGATTGAATCCTGTCCTTGGAGCCGGCTGCCCCTTACGACGCTGGTTATAATTGCGTGCACCAGTGTTAGCCACAAATTCATCATCCTTGCGCTTACTGTTGCCGCCCTGATTGGGAGGGTTGTACTGTTGTCCCTTCATGCCACTACTCTTCTTTCCCTCTCCCGATCTTTCATCCTCAGAGTCTGGGTCCTTGGTACCATCAGAGTCGGCGTACTTGACAAGAGCCGCCATTAGAGTACCCATGTCGTCGCAATGACGCTTGAGCCATCCAAGCTTTTGCTAGAGTGGAGTAAAACGACAATTTTTCTCCAACATCAGAATCGCAGAACCGATGTTTATGTTATCTAAAGAATGTATGATAGTCAAGACCCGGCGTACCCAGCTGGTTGTTGACTCGTCCTCTACTTGAACACAAGAAACCAAATCCGCAATCGACATGGGCTGCTTGCTTGTATCTTTGAAATTCTGGATGAACCGGGCCTTCAGCTCCGCCCATGACCCGATGGAATTAGCCGGCAACCCCTTCAACCAGGGACGAGCCGTCCCCTCCAGCATCATGGTGAAGTACTTGGTGTACGTGGCCTTACTAACATCCAGCACCTCCATAGCCATCTCATAACTCTCAACCCAGGCCTCAGGGGGCTGATCTGCTATGTAATTAGGCACCTTGCGAGGGCCTTTGAAGTCCTTTGGCAAGCGCTCATTCCGTAGAGCTGCCGTTAGACACGGCACACCGAAAGCTCTAGAAGTTACACTCGCCCCAACTGAAACTGTCAAGTAAACCGGCGCGTGCTGATGAATCGCCGGCTGAGCCGCTAGCTCGGCCTCTCGGTGCGCCGAGTCATGACCATAAGGTTGGTTACGACACCGCTCAGTACTTGAGACTGCTGGCGAGTCAATGTGCCTACTGTAGCTCTGACTTGGACGAGGGGTCGCATGAATCCGGTCACGACTATAGGAATAAGCCTGCTGCTGCTCCAAAGCCGTTCGAAGAAGCTCCCTAGCCCTTGGGGTTTCAACCGCCACGGGAGTTTCACGCTCGACTGGGAGATCCGCCAATCGCGTAGCTGCAGCAATCATGTTATCTAGAGGAGTAGAGTAATGACCCGGTGGCGTAACTATGTGCTGAGGCGGGGTATTATTCATATGCGGAGAACCTGCTATGCGCGGCTGACCTGATGCTCCACTACCCGGCGCCTCAACCGTCGGGTTTATCACCGGTGGGTTACTAGCCCCCGCTCCGGGTGTGTTGAAGAGGTCCCTTGACTCATAAACCGAGGGTAGACAACTCCGGCACTTTCTCCTCAAGACTTTGTTTGCAGCGTTATGATCCACCATAAGCTGGTATGAATCTGCTTGAATCCGCAGTGCCTGGGTGTTTAAGACGGCCCGCTCTGCAGCCATCCTAGTGTTTTCCGCTGCCAATTCCGCCTTAGCTTGTGCTATCTCATCACGCAACTTAGCTACATCCAGCTTATGTTGTTCCTGGTTGTCTGCGGTTACCTCCACTCCCATCAGAGTCGCCAGATCGTCCAAGAGATCTGTTAAAACTTGAGCCGGCGGGTGAACTGACCCGCCAACACCAGCCGCTATCACTGCTGCCGCACTGGAGATCATGGCCGTGGCGGCTGTTGAACCGAGAATCGGCTGGGTGCTAGCCATGAAAATCGCCACTCTGTTCAGCGGCTCAAGGGGGTCCGAAATACTGTCGCCATCGGAACAGCCCCCAAACCATCCGTCTTGCAGTTGATACATAGAATTGGTTTCGCCTGTGGACGACTCACCATCAGAGTACATGGCCGTCTCAGCCCCAGGCACGGAGCCTTCCAATTTAGCCCCATGGATACATCCAACAAAGGCATGCTTTACGGCGGGTTGAACCCGGGCGGGTCGCGCACGCTGAGCCGTCTCGATGATGTCGGTGCAGATGTCCGGCCCGGGGCCATGTTCACCGATCTTGCCGATGAAGACGTGGATTCTGACAAAGGGGACCCGGTACCCATACTCAATTGAGCCGGCCTCGGGGGCCCAGCCTGCGTCGCCGATGTAGAGTTTGCCGCGACGACTCTTGGTCATCGGGCCCACGACATATCTCTTGATCCCTTCAAAGCTGCCCTTTAAGAACTCAAACCCATCGTGCGCTGGCCCCACGGTGCGCGCCAACTGTTGTGGAAGTGTCACGACAGATGTCCTCATGGAAGGACTTAGTTGTGGAGCCATTGCGACAAGGTTAGCTTAAAGGGGTTAAACAGGACAAAAGAGACAAGGAGTTTATACTAGTTCGGCCCCTTGCGATGAAGGTAAAGGCCTAATCCAATTTGACGTGGTATTGCTAGGGTTTCGATGACCAGGGAGCGAATACCCTTTGCCTGGCTCTCGATTTGTTGTTTCTTGCCCTAAGCCGCTGCCGGGTCATCCCCTTATATACACGGGTTGACACCGTGCGGCCTACAGAGTCCCGGCCGGCTCATAGAACGTGTCCGGCTTGGTGACTTATCTTACATGCCTTACAATACAAGTTTACAATACATGGCGGTTTATACTCGTGGGCCTTAAGCTGCCTTCGGGTTTGGGCCCTTCTAACAAGCCTCTCTATGAACCGCCATCTCTTATATACACTTGGGCTTCATTGAGATGAACCGCCATAGGGATGACCCGGCCCCTCCTGGGCGGGTCATATCTGATATTTATATCCCCAACAAAGATCGTGCCAAATCAAGAACATGAGAGAGAGAGATCAAACACATAGTTACTGGTACATACCCTCAGCCCCGAGGGTGAACTACTCCCTCCTCGTCATGGAGAGCGCCGAGATGACGAAGATGGCCACCGGTGAGGGATCCCCCCTCAGGCAGGGTGCCAGAACAGGGTCCCGATTGGTTTTTGGGGGCTACAGAGGCTTTCGGCGACGGAACTCCTGATCTAGGTTATGTTCTGGGGGTTTTGGTGTCGGGAACAAGTCAGGGGGGTCTCCGAGGCGGCCACAAGGTAGGGGGTTGAGGTAGTCCTGGACTAAGGGGTCCTCGAGCATCTGGCCTGTTAGCCATGGGCCGGACTGATGGGCTACGAAGATACGAAGACCGAGGACTGCACCCGTGTGCGGATGGGACTCTCCTTGGCGTGGAAGGCAAGCTTGGTGATCAAATATTTAGATTCCTTTCTTTGTAACCGACCTTGTGTAACCCTAGATCCTCCCGGTGTCTATATAAACCGAGGACTTAGTCCGGTGGAGAGAGATTCATTACCATAGTCATACAGGCTAAAATTCTAGGGTTTAGCCATCTCGATCTTGTGGTAGATCAACCTCTTGTAATACTCATATTCATCAAGATCAATCAAGCAGGAAGTAGGGTATTACCTCCATAGAGAGGGCCCGAACCTGGGTAAATATTGTGTCCCCCGTCTCCTGTCACCATCATCCTTAGACGCACAGTTC
The DNA here is from genome assembly GCA_021605205.1 of Aegilops longissima. Classification (NCBI taxonomy): domain Eukaryota; kingdom Viridiplantae; phylum Streptophyta; class Magnoliopsida; order Poales; family Poaceae; genus Aegilops; species Aegilops longissima. Next base: position 561,748,013 of record CM038677.1, read on the forward strand.
GGGACCCCCTACCCGAGATCCGCTGGTTTTGACACCGACATTGGTGTTTTCATTGAGAGTTCCACTATGCCGTCCCCAAAAGGTTTGATGGCCCCTTCAATCATCAACAACGATGTTGTCCAAGGGGAAACCTTCCTTCCTGGACAAATCTTCATGTTTGGCGGCTTCGCACCGTGGGCCAACTCGCTTGGCCATCGGGAGCAGATCGACAGCTACGCCCCTGGCCATCAGGTCAGATTCGGGAGCTTGAACTACGTTGCTATAACACCCTCGATGCGGCTATATCTCCCACGTGTCGAAGCACGACTTAGAGGCATAACCGCATTGAAAGCAATGTCGCAAGTGAGGTAATCTTCACACAACCCATGTAATACATAAGGGAAAGAGATACATAGTTGGCTTACAATCGCCACTTCACACAATACATGGGTAAAACATTACATCATACAGGTACAATCAAGGTCCGACTACGGAACCAAAATAAAAGAAGACTACCCCAAATGCTACACAGATCCCCGATCGTCCCAACTGGGCTCCACTACTGATCAACTGAAACGAAACAACACAGAGAACAAGATCTTCATCGAGCTCCTCCTTGAGCTCGAGTGCATCACCTGCACGGTTGCATCGGCACCTGCAAACTGGTTTTGGAGGTATCTGTGAGTCACGGGGACTCAGCAATCTCACACCCGCGAGATCAAGACTATTTAAGCTTAAAGGTAGGACAGGGTAGGGAGGTGGAGCTGCAGCAAGCGACTAGCATATAAGGTGGCTAACATACGCAAAAGAGAGCGAGAAGAATCAAGAAGTGATCCTGAAACTACTTACGTCAAACATAACTCCAACACCGTGTTCACTTCCCGGACTCCGCCGAGAAGAGACCATCACGGTTACACACGCGGTTGGTGTATTTTAATTAAGATCCACTTCGGGTTTTCTACAACCGGACATTAACAAATTCCCATCTGCCACATAACCGCGGGCACGGCTTTCGAAAGTTCAAACCCTGCGGGGTGTCCCAACTTAGCCCATGATAAGCTCTCGCGATCAACGAAGGATATTCCTTCTCCCGGGAAGACCCGATCAGTCTCGGAATCCGGCTACAAGACATTTCGACAGAATAAAACAAGACCAGCAAAGCCGCCGGATGTGCCGACAAATCCTGATAGGAGCTGCACATATCTCGGTCTCGTGGCACACCGGATGAGCCAGACGTCGGGTTGGCATAAACCCAGTTGCCCAGGCGCGGACATCGCTTCGGTTTGGACCAGCACTTTCGAAGGAGAACTGGCCGGGGGCTAAAATAAAGATGACCCTCGGGCTCCGAAACCCAAGGAAAAAGGGCATAGGTGAGGCAAATGGTAAAACCAATGTTGGGCCTTGCTGAAAAGTCTTATTCAAAGCGAACTGTCAAGGGGTCCCATAAATCACCCGACCGCGTTAGGGACGCAAAATCCGGGAACATAATACCGATATGACGGAAACTAGGGCGGCAAGAGTGGAACAAAACACAGGCATAAGGCCGAGCCTTCCACCCTTTACCAAGTATATAGATGCATTAATTAAATAAGATATATTGTGATATCCCAACAAGTAAACATGTTCCAACAAGGAACAACATCTCCATGTTCCAACAAGGAACAAACTTCATCTTCACCTGCAACTAACAACGCTATAAGAGGGGCTGAGCAAAGCGGTAACATAGCCACACAACGGTTTGCTAGGAAAGGATGGTTAGAGGTTTGACATGGCAACATGGGAGGCATGATAAGCAAGTGATAGGCATCGTAGCATGGGCATAGCAAGAGAGCGAGCAACTAGCAAGCAAAGATAGTAGTGATTTCGAGGGTATGATCATCTTGCCTGAAATCCCGCAAGGAAGAAGAACGAATCCATGAAGAAGACAAACGGACGAAGTCGAATGAATCCTCACAACTCCGGAACGAAACCGAAGCTAACGAGAGAAGCAACCCGGAAAGAAGCAAACAACATGGTAAACAACCAACACATAAACAGGTCATGATGCACAATCAAGTATGATGCATGTCCGGTTTAATGAGGCATGGCATGGCAATATGCACAAACAAAACTACAAGTTAAATGGAGCCCAATATGCAACGAGTTGCATATTGATGGCTACCACATCAATTATTTAGTTCTCTCCCGATTAGGTACTCAACAATATTAAATGTTATTAAACATGGCAAGAGGTGAAGCGTATGAAACTAACTATTTAGGCAAGTTTAAATGAGGCCGGAAACAACGAACAACAATTCCGGAAAATCCTCATATGCATATTTTAGATTTGGTACTGATCTGACCTAAAGCATATTTTAGAGTTGTTAAACATGCAAAGTAAAGCTACCATGTTAATCTATGCATTTTTCTACCCCATTTACATATATAAATTATTTAAAACCGAGCTACGGTTATTTAGTTATGAAATAAATCATTTTAGCATGGCATTTAAGCAAATTAATGCAAACAACAATTTTAAACATTTAAATGTTGTTATCATGATGCGGACGACATATACAAGTTATATGCAATTTTTAAGAAAACGTTGACAAGAGCATTATGAAGCATTGTGTCACCGTGGTGGAAGAAAGGGGTGCCACGGCAACGAATCCGAAAATGGTGCCACGGCAACATATCGGTTCCGACAGCTCATTGAGATATCGGTGCAAAGGAAAGTGTGGACGTGAGCGAGTCATGCAAGATGGTGGGGTGATCCCGATTACCGGGTTCCCACGGAACGGTGGCATGGCAAAAGAGGGGCATCGCAAGGACAATTCGGACACGGTGCAAACATATCGTGCATCTCATACATGCAAGGGCATCTCATCGCGGTCGTCTCGGGTTATACCTTCGGATCGATCAAACGGGACGGTTCGCGTTTAAGAGGGAAGTAGACGTTCACGGGTCGTCGAGGAAGTAGAGGAAGTAGTCGTTCTCGCGATGTAGTGGAAGTAGTCGTACACGGCGACGGTAGAGGAAGTAGTGTTTCACGTTCGTTTCGAAGAGGTACTTGACGGTCCGAATCCTTCGGGTTGTCGTGGTACTTGCGGTCTCGCGATGGTAGTCGTTACGGCGTAGGGGAAGTAGACGTTCATGTTCGATGGTAGTGGTACATCTCGCCATCGGAAGTAGTTGTTCATGTCCGTGGATGTTCGGGGTCCACGGGTCTTGAGGGTCGACGGTAGTGGTACACGTCATCGGGGTACTTGTCGGATCCGGTCTTGGCGATTCAGGTTTCCGTAGGGGTACTTGTCGATATCCGAGACGGTCTTGCGTATCCGAAGGGGTACTGGCAGTTTGTGAAGTCGATCTTGACGGAACCGAACGTCCTCGAGGGTAGTCGTGGTACTTGTCGCATCCACGTGTAGTCGAACTTGACGTATCCGTGTACTTGGCGTTCCGGTGTGGTAGTCGTTCAAGCGTCTGATAAAATGGTACTTGGCAGTCTTAAAAAAAAAACACTGGTAGTCGCGGCAGGGTACTTGACGCATCCACGGAAAGGTCTTGGCGTCCTTGGCGGATGAAGACCGCGATGCGAGGTGGAGGCAGGACCAGATGGCGAGTGGCAAGCTTAAGCGCGGCGTCGGGGCCGCGGAGTTGGCGAGCTTCGGGGCGACAGCGCGGCGGCCATGGCGTCGGGCAGGGCTTCCCGAGGCAGGGGCACGGAGTTGAAGATGCTTGGCGGCGGAGGGAGTACCGCGCGCAGGAGCGGCGAGGGTCACCACCTCCGGCAGGGCAGCGGCGGGAGCAGACACGGAGGCGGGCGACGGAGCAAGGCGGCACGGCGGCCGGTCTTGGCGCAGGGAGGCGCGGCCATGGCGGAGGACGAAGGATCCGGGCAGCGGCCGCGGCTCGGGACGCTGCTTGGCGGCCGAAGGGAGCAAGGTCGACGGGAAGGTGGAGAGGAGGTGAGGCGGACATGGCGCGGGGCTCGGCGCGGCTCCTCGGGGCGCCGGCGGCAGGAAGCGGCGACGGGGACATGGGAGGCGGAGCTCCAGGGCCTCCGGCGAGGAGGTGGAAGGGCGAAGGGGCACCACGAGAAGGTGACGAGGAGGGGGTCGGGCGCGGAGAGGAAGGAGCAGGGTGGAGGAGGCGCTCGAGGAGAGATCGAGGGGAAAAGGGAGAGGGGATCGCGCGGCGCTGGAGGGAGGACGAGGGAGATGGAGATCCGATCGGGGCTGGGGCTCTCGATCGGCTAGGGTTAGGAGGGATTGGTGGGCCTTAAGCGGGCTTCGGCTATGCACTGCTCCCCCCTCTCTTGATATACTCCTTACAGAAAAAAAATAGAGAGAGACCAAAAGAATCAAGAGAAGAGGCCATGGAGAAGAATACAATGGTGGGATATTTTTGTAAGGCTTTATGGAATGTTTCCAACCCAACAAGAGTGGTTCCAGCAAAATAGGCGAAGTTAAACCCAAAATTATTTAACTTGCGCCAAAGGAGTTTGAATGGAGTCTAGGATTTAGGAGTGTCCAAAAATGTTAAGACTTTAGGAGGAGCCTCGATAAATGGAGAAAGAAATATGGAGAAAGTTTGGAGAACAAACATGAAGCAAAAGGCATGAGAATTAAATTGCAAGTGTGTTATGGTGAATTACAAAATAATGAAATATTTTTTAATATAGCTCTCTAATATTGGGAGGATATGTTATAAAGAGAAGTCAACCTTCCCTCGATTTAAATGGATCGAAAACATCCATACAATTTATTTAGTTGAGTTTTTAAAAATTAATGATATGATGGCATGATGAGATGATGCAATGCAAGAGCTGACATGATGAATGCACAAACAAAACAAATCACATGGCAAAACTCGGAAACCCTGGAAGGCAACTGAAGCTCCGGTCTTGGGGCGTCACAACACTCCACCACTACGAGAGGATCTCGTCCCGAGATCTAGGATGGCACCGGAGAAAAGCGGAAGAGGAAGAGGTAAAACAAAGTTGCTTCTTTGACAAACGAATGAAACCAATGAACCTCAAGAGGTTGAAAACTTGAAAGAAAGAAAACAACGAAGATGAACAAAGTTGAAACACTCTGTTAGAAAAGAGGAACAAGGGAAACGACGAGAACCAAGAGGTCTAGTGATAACATAGATATTGACACCACTCCGGTTAAAACTAGATCGAGAAGGAATAAGATTGATAAAATTTGGGCAGCACTCCGACTGAAATGAAAGGAATTAGAATCATGAACTTGAGAAGATGAGAGGATACTTGATGAAATCAACAACACACTGCCTCCGGAACTATTGAAAGAATGGCACAAGGGGTAAAAACATTTCAGACCGCACTCCGGTTGAGGAAGCAGGCAAAACTTGATAAGATGAGAGAACTCGAATGAAAACATGACACTCCGGTTAAATGGATAATGCAAGAAAAAGAACATGATCTTTACAAAACGAGGTGATGGGTGAAGAGAGCAACATCACAATGCCTCCGAAAACAATGCATGATAGATAGAAAGTTGGAATGAATAGAACGAAGAATGAAACCAACATCTTCCACCATAAATGAATTTGAAAGAGCATCCTTACTAAGTAGGATTGAACGGAGTTGTTTGAAAAAACAACAACGTTAAGGATAAGCTTGTAGTGGGCTTATGAAAACATCTCAAAATTATGAGGTGAGCTTCTGCCACCAACGGAAACAATTGATTGGATTGAGAGCAACACGGAGATGAAAACTTCTTTCACCCAGAGAATAGGAGAAAACTTGGATCATTGATAAGCACCATAATAGCAACAATCCTTAGGGAAGGCTTTAGGTGAAATCTAAACCCAGATAACACCAAGGAAGAGATTGATGGATTTAAAATACCTCATTCTTGACAACATGTGAATCATGAAGCATGACGGAAAATTGTCAAGAATGACATAACACCATCTCAAGAGATAAGGTAGAAAGAATTGCACTTCGGAATGCAAGAAGAAGAATGCTTGAACTCCTCAAAACAAAACATGTGTTGAGCACCATGCTTATTTTAGAGTAGCTTGACGGATCTTAACTCCGCGAGAAATCTTGATGAACAATTGGAGAAATGAAAAGAATCCTTGACGAACCATCATGTAGAGCCTCCATGAAGAACTCCGGTAAGAAAAGGATGATAAAAGAAAGAGAAGTTGAAAACACAAGGTGAAGCCTTGGATTGTTAAGATGAAGCTTTGAAATGATATAACCGAGAAAACCTGGAACTCCGGAAAGAAAGATGAACAAATGAAATCAAGAATTTTGATGAACCTCCGGAATAAGGAATTGAATTAACTCGATGGAACAAGAATAAGAATTACATTATGTTGATCCTTCACCAATTAAATTGATGACAAGCAATGGATTAGGCATACTACTTATTCTCATTGAAAGGATTAAGGTAGATATGGCGCAAACTTGGGTAGGTCTTCAACGAACCACCGGTAGGATTGAAACAACGAATAAATTGATGTGATAACAAAGGAAGTGAAATCTTGAACAAACCACCGTAAGAATTGAAAATGAAAGTAGCAAAGGCACAATTCACCGGGAAGAATTGGAAAACGAATGAAGATATTTGAGGGGATTTAGATACAAGTGAACGAATAGATGACGAGCTGATTGTAGAATACTTGAATGATGCACCGGTAAGATTTGGAGAACAAGAGCTGAAAGCTGGAATGAATAATTCTGAGATGATGGGCTCCAAAGAATCAAACTGAAAACATTCCTGAACTGCTCCGGATGGGTGAAAAGAATTCTCACAATCAAAACAATTATGAGGATGGCACGAAGCTAGAACCATGAATCTTGAAGAGAAAAGAGCAAGATTTAAGAGAAACTCTTCTTCAGTCTTCACATCGAAGAATGACGATGAGAAACACCACCATGAATTGTTGAGGCACTCCGGAATGAAAATTAGAAAGGTTGAACCAACAATGAAAATAATTTGAAAGGTCTTGGAGAAAGACATTTGACTGATGATAACTCATTCTTACGTCAAACTTTGCAAAGAATTTGAGAATAACTCCGAAAAATTAGAAGAGTTAGGTAAGATCCTGGGAAAGGACCTGTGGGTTAGGGCCCACTCAAAAGAACCACTGTTGAACGATTGCTTGAAATAGATATTGCACCGGTAGAATTAAATGGCTTGAATGAGATAGCATCCTCAAAAGAACTTGAGTGAATTGAGAATGGAAACTAGAATCGTCTGAGATATCTTCAACACTCCGGAACAATTGAATAACGAGAGGTGAATGATTAAGAGATGCACCGACATGAGAAAGCATTTGAAACAAGGAAAGATATGATCGACAAAGCTTGAATTTAATCCACAGGAGAAGATAAATTAGAATGATAAGGTTGAAGCTTCCTTAGCGTCTTCATGAGAAATCACCGGATAAAACATTGAAAGAAAAGAATGAAGAAACTTCACTCAATAAAAATGGATACTTGATTAAGAAATCTGAGTCCTTGAAGAAAAAGGGTGGGAGGGCGGGAAATCAAAACAACTTGGGTCGGATGAAACGAACACCATTGAGAAAAAGCTTAGAATTGATCTTGCGAATGTTGGAATGATCGGATCCACTTAAAGAGAAGCACGCCGGTTGAGAAAAGAATTAACATGACGAACTCAGTGATCAAGAAGGATTAGTATTCACATAGCAATATGAGAACACCATTTAGAATGAGGTATGGAATCAACACTTGACTTCGAAGCAACTCGAATACCACAAAACAAAACAAAAACAAAGGATTGGCTTCAAGAATGAGCCGGAACAAACACATGATAGAGATTTCGCCCAAAGTGTTCGTGGTGGGGCCCACACGGACACGACGTATAGCGGACGTCACGAATGACAAACAAGACGTCCCGAATCAGCATAGCCAAGGATTCTTTAAGGCGTCTCGCGACCATCAGAATCGACCGTGAATGGGCGGACCACTAAACTTTGAACCCCAATCTCCAATCATACATCCGTCGGAAAGATATCACGTAAGCTACTAGAATTCCCACCTATAAACTCCCAAACTTTCTGGTTATGCAATCTGGTGTTGGGGATACAGGGACACAAAATATATCACCCAAACTAACAATACCTAGATCCAGCTGTATCCATCCGTCAACACATAACCAAGAAATCCTCGAAATCGTGTACCTCGACCTTGAAAAACATCCGTTATACAAGTCATGGCAATACTCCCTTTTCGCCACAAGATCTTTGGGCTATCGGGGTTATCTCACCAACAACTGTACAAAAGAGATTTCGATGTCGGCAAAACTCGGTATTCCAGAACTGCAACGATAAAATTGTGACGACAACACCTCGGAGCTCAACTCCCGGGACACCGCCACAACCCCTAAATGTCGAGGCACCAAGAACAATGTTCTCGTCACAAAACCATCGGAACGATTCCAAGATACCCGCGTGATCCTAAAATTTTTTTTTAGTGAAACTTGAGGAGAGGAAAGTCAAAACTCTACGTCAGGATACCTCACCAGAGCGACGAAGGGACTGAGGAGTAAAAAGAATCCTACTCTCCGATAAATATAATCCTAAGACTCAAAACATTTTCCGTTCTAGACTCAACAACGCCAGCAAACAAATCAAGTAGGGGGCTCCTAAGTCGGGGAAGGCTCTGATTACCAACTTATAACACCCTCGATGTGGCTATATCTCCCACGTGTCGAAGCACGACTTAGAGGCATAACCGCATTGAAAGCAATGTCGCAAGTGAGGTAATCTTCACACAACCCATGTAATACATAAGGGAAAGAGATACATAGTTGGCTTACAATCGCCACTTCACACAATACATGGGTAAAACATTACATCATACAGGTATAATCAAGGTCCGACTACGGAACCAAAATAAAAGAAGACTACCCCAAATGCTACACAGATCCCCGATCGTCCCAACTGGGCTCCACTACTGATCAACTGAAACGAAACAACACAGAGAACAAGATCTTCATCGAGCTCCTCCTTGAGCTCGAGTGCATCACCTGCACGGTTGCATCGGCACCGCAAACTGGTTTTGGAGGTATCTGTGAGTCACGGGACTCAGCAATCTCACACCATGAGATCAATACTATTTAAGCTTAAAGGTAGGACAGGGTAGGGAGGTGGAGCTGCAGCAAGCGACTAGCATATAAGGTGGCTAACATACGCAAAAGAGAGCGAGAAGAGGAGGCAAGGCACGGTCGAACAACTATGATCAAGAAGTGATCCTGAAACTACTTACGTCAAACATAACTCCAACACGTGTTCACTTCCGGACTCCGAGAAGAGACCATCACGGTTACACACGCGTTGGTGTATTTTAATTAAGATCCACTTCGGTTTTCTACAACCGACATTAACAAATTCCCATCTGCCACATAACCGCGGGCACGGCTTTGAAAGTTCAAACCCTGCAGGGTGTCCCAACAGCCCATGATAAGCTCTCCCGATCAACGAAGGATATTCCTTCTCCCGGAAGACCCGATCAGTCTCGGAATCCGGCTACAAGACATTTCGACAGCAATAAAACAAGACCAGCAAAAGCCGCCGGATGTGCCGACAAATCCTGATAGGAGCTGCACATATCTCGGTCTCAGGGCACACCGGATGAGCCAGACGTCGGGTTGGCATAAACCCTGGTTGCCCAGGGGGCGCCGGACATCGCTCGGTTTGGACCAGCACTCGAAGGAGAACTGGCCCGGGGGGCTAAAATAAAGATGACCCTCGGGCTCCGGAAACCCAAGGGAAAAGGGCATAGGTGAGGCAAATGGTAAAACCAATGTTGGGCCTTGCTGGAAAAGTCTTATTCAAAGCGAACTGTCAAGGGGGTCCCATAAATCACCCGACCGCGTTAGGGACGCAAAAATCCGGGAACATAATACCGATATGACGGAAACTAGGGCGGCAAGAGTGGAACAAAACACCAGGCATAAGGCCGAGCCTTCCACCCTTTACCAAGTATATAGATGCATTAATTAAATAAGATATATTGTGATATCCCAACAAGTAAACATGTTCCAACAAGGAACAACATCTCCATGTTCCAACAAGGAACAAACTTCATCTTCACCTGCAACTAACAACGCTATAAGAGGGGCTGAGCAAAGCGGTAACATAGCCACACAACGGTTTGCTAGGAAAGGATGGTTAGAGGTTTGACATGGCAACATGGGAGGCATGATAAGCAAGTGATAGGCATCGTAGCATGGGCATAGCAAGAGAGCGAGCAACTAGCAAGCAAAGATAGTAGTGATTTCGAGGGTATGATCATCTTGCCTGAAATCCCGCAAGGAAGAAGAACGAATCCATGAAGAAGACAAACGGACGAAGTCGAATGAATCCTCACAACTCCGGAACGAAACCGAAGCTAACGAGAGAAGCAACCCGGAAAGAAGCAAACAACATGGTAAACAACCAACACATAAACAGGTCATGATGCACAATCAAGTATGATGCATGTCCGGTTTAATGAGGCATGGCATGGCAATATGCACAAACAAAACTACAAGTTAAATGGAGCCCAATATGCAACGAGTTGCATATTGACGAAACACCACATCAATTATTTAGTTCTCTCCCGATTAGGTACTCAACAATATTAAATGTTATTAAACATGGCAAGAGGTGAAGCGTATGAAACTAACTATTTAGGCAAGTTTAAATGAGGCCGGAAACAACGAACAACAATTCCGGAAAATCCTCATATGCATATTTTAGATTTGGTACTGATCTGACCTAAAGCATATTTTAGAGTTGTTAAACATGCAAAGTAAAGCTACCATGTTAATCTATGCATTTTTCTACCCCATTTACATATATAAATTATTTAAAACCGAGCTACGGTTATTTAGTTATGAAATAAATCATTTTAGCATGGCATTTAAGCAAATTAATGCAAACAACAATTTTAAACATTTAAATGTTGTTATCATGATGCGGACGACATATAAAAGTTATATGCAATTTTTAAGAAAACGTTGACAAGAGCATTATGAAGCATTGTGTCACCGTGGTGGAAGAAAGGGGTGCCACGGCAACGAATCCGAAAATGGTGCCACGGCAACATATCGGTTCCGACAGCTCATTGAGATATCGGTGCAAAGGAAAGTGTGGACGTGAGTGAGTCATGCAAGATGGTGGGGTGATCCCGATTACCGGGTTCCCACGGAACGGTGGCATGGCAAAAGAGGGGCATCGCAAGGACAATTCGGACACGGTGCAAACATATCGTGCATCTCATACATGCAAGGGCATCTCATCGCGGTCGTCTCGGGTTATACCTTCGGATCGATCAAACGGGACGGTTCGCGTTTCGTAGAGGGAAGTAGACGTTCACGGGTCGTCGAGGGAAGTAGAGGAAGTAGTCGTTCTCGCGATGTAGTGGAAGTAGTCGTACACGGCGACGGTAGAGGAAGTAGTGTTTCACGTTCGTTTTCGAAGAGGTACTTGACGGGTCCGAATCCCTTCGGGGTTGTCGTGGTACTTGCGGTCTCGCGATGGTAGTCGTACACGGCGTAGGGGAAGTAGACGTTCATGTTCGATGGTAGTGGTACATCTCGTCATCGGAAGTAGTTGTTCATGTCCCGTGGATGTTCGGGGTCCACGGGGTCTTCGAGGGTCGACGGTAGTGGTACACGTCATCGGGGTACTTGTCGGATCCGGTCTTGGCGATTCAGGTTTCCGTAGGGGTACTTGTCGATATCCGAGACGGTCTTGCGTATCCGAAGGGGTACTGGCAGTTTGTGAAGTCGATCTTGACGGAACCGAACGTCCTCGAGGGTAGTCGTGGTACTTGTCGCATCCACGTGTAGTCGAACTTGACGTATCCGTGTACTTGGCGTTCCGGTGTGGTAGTCGTTCAAGCGTCTGATAAAATGGTACTTGGCAGTCTTCAAAAAAAACACTGGTAGTCGCGGCAGGGGTACTTGACGCATCCACGGAAGGGTCTTGGCGTCCTTGGCGGATGAAGACCGCGATGCGAGGTGGAGGCAGGACCAGATGGCGAGGCGGCAAGCTTGGCGCGGGCGTCGGGGCGCCGGAGTTGGCCGAGCGGGGGACGACAGCGCGCGCGGCCATGGCGTCGGGCAGGGCTTCCCGAGGCGGGGGCGCGGAGTTGAAGATGCTTAGCGGCGGAGGGAGTACCGGCGCGAGGAGCGGCGAGGGTCACCACCTCCGGCGGGGCAGCGCGGAGGAGACACGGAAGCGGGCGACGGAGCAAGGCGGCACGGCGGTCTTAGCGCAGGAGGCGCGCCATGGCGGAGGACGAAGGATCCGGCAGCGGCATGCTCGACGCTGCTTGGCGGCGAAGGAGCAAGGTCGACGGGAAGGTGGAGAGGAGGTGAGGCGGACATGGCGCGGGGCTCGGCGCGGCTCCTCGGGCGCCGGCGGCAGGAAGGGCGACGGGGACATGGGAGGCGGAGCTCAGTGGCCTCCAAGCAGGAGGTGGAAGGCGAAGGGGCACCGCGAGAAGGTGACGAGGAGGGGTCGGGCGGAGAGGAAGGAGCAGGGTGGAGGAGGCGCCGAGGAGAGATCGAGGGAAAGGAGAGGGATCGCAAGGCGCTGGAGGGAGGACGAGGAGATGGAGATCCGATCGGGCTGGGGCTCTCGATCGGCTAGGGTTAGGAGGGATTGGTGGGCCTTAAGCGGGCTTCGGCTATGCACTGCTCCCCCCTCTCTTGATATACTCCTTACAGAAAAAAAATAGAGAGAGACCAAAAGAATCAAGAGAAGAGGCCATGGAGAAGAATACAATGGTGGGATATTTTTGTAAGGCTTTATGGAATGTTTCCAACCCAACAAGAGTGGTTCCAGCAAAATAGGCGAAGTTAAACCCAAAATTATTTAACTTGTGCCAAAGGAGTTTGAATGGAGTCTAGGATTTAGGAGTGTCCAAAAATGTTAAGACTTTAGGAGGAGCCTCGATAAATGGAGAAAGAAATATGGAGAAAGTTTGGAGAACAAACATGAAGCAAAAGGCATGAGAATTAAATTGCAAGTGTGTTATGGTGAATTCCAAAATAATGAAATATTTTTTAATATAGCTCCCTAATATTGGGAGGATATGTTATAAAGAGAAGTCAACCTTCCCTCGATTTAAATGGATCGAAAACATCCATACAATTTATTTAGTTGAGTTTTTAAAAATTAATGATATGATGGCATGATGAGATGATGCAATGCAAGAGCTGACATGATGAATGCACAAACAAAACAAATCACATGGCAAAACTCGGAAACCCTGGAAGGCAACTGAAGCTCCGGTCTTGGGGCGTCACAGTTGCCGACATCCGCGGAGACTTGATCTTCAACGGATTTGGGACCACGGCAGCCGCTCACCATCGCCATGATGAACATGACTTAAATCTATCATCGGACTACACTCAGGAAATCGCACCTGTAACCGCCCTGGCCTTAGATCTGGAGCGAATCGCGCCATCCAAGGACGGGAAGTTGAACCCCCCCATGGAGGCCGCAGACTCTGCAGTGTTGGAGCCGCACACAAACCTAACCTCGGGTGAGGCCTGTGTCATCGGAACCTCGGACTCGTTTCCGGCTATAAGTTCCGAGCCATGTGCGTCCGCATATTCGATTGCCGAATTCAGCACAACGGACATCTTCCGGCAGTCACCTTTAGGCGATGTGCTAAATTTGTTAAAGAATCTATCTCTAGCGGAGGACTCTCAGCCTTATTATATCCGGTTTGAGCTGGAGGCGGATGATGGAGAATTTCATTTCCACCCACCGCCCACTTCATATCCACTGTCGAAGACCTAACCAACACGCTCGATTACGACTCCGAAGACATCGACGGTATGGACGACGATGCCGGAGATGAGGAGGCCCAAAACCCGCCGTTCACTGGACTTTGGACGACCACTTCCTCATATGACGTATACATGGTAGATGCACCAAAAAATAATAGCGGGATGACAAGGAAAACCCAGTGAAGGAGGACCCTCCTAAGACACAACCAAAGCGCCAGCGTCAGCGGTGCCGCTCTAAATCGCGCCACAGCAGACACAGCAACACCAGCACAGGAGACGACAACACTCCGGATGGTGCCGAAGGCACAGAAGAACCCGACGAACAAACGGCCGAACAAGACAATCGGGAAGATGGGCAAGTTAGCCCCAATGAATAGGCCATAGACAAAGACTCGGAGGATGGTAGTTATCATCCGCTCTCTGAGGAGGAGGTGAGCCTCGGCAAAGAGGATTTTATCGTGCTTGAGGAACCGCTCGAGCAGGAGCGCTTTAAGCTTCAGCTAATAGCCACTGCGAGGATCCTGAAAAAGAAGCAGCAACAGCTTTAAGCTGACCAAGACCTGCTCAATGATAGATGGACTGATGTCCTGGCAGCCAAGGAATACGGCCTTAGGCGCCCAGCCAAAAGTTACCCGAAGCGCAAATTGCTACCTCAGTTCGACGACGAGGCGGCAGCACCCGCACCAGCATCGCGCAATGCGGCGGACCGACCACCGCGCGGTCGGGATAAAATGGCAACTCGAGCCGAAAACCAGACTGTTCCACCTCGCCGTAAAGGCAGTGATAAGACAGCTTGGGGTCATACATATGACCTCCATCAAGACCTCGATAGCAGAGTAGGACATACAAGATCGATCTACGGATCACGAGGACGTGCCCTGACATGCGAGGACGGCAATCTATTCGGACGCGACAAACCTAGTCATGCCCGGGCCAAGAACCGCAGACGATGGAACAACCGATCCTACAGTATGGATCGGGATTTTATTCTCCACATCCACATGGCCCACGGGGATGACCTTCGCGCCATCAAATACCTCCCACTAAAACTCAAAGGACCAGCTCGGCACTGGCTAAATAGTCTGCCTGAAAATTTTATTGGCATCTGGGAGGACTTGGAAGAAGCTTTCCTTGACAACTTCCAAGGTACATATGTCCGACCACCAGATGCCGATGACTTAACTCACATAGTCCAACAGCATGGAGAGTCAGCCAGGAAATTCTAGAATAGGTTCCTAACTAAAAAGAACCAGATCGTCGACTGTCCGGATGCCGAAGCCCTAGCAGCCTTTAAACATAGCATCCGTGACGAATGGCTCGCCCGCCACCTCGGTCAGGAAAAGCCGAAATCCAGGGCAGCCCTCGTGGCACTCATGACCCGCTTCTGCGCGGGTGAGGATAGTTGGCTGGCCCGTAGCAAAAACACAGAAAGTGAAATAGGCATCTCCGAGGGCAAAAATAGCAACGGCAAGCTCCGACGCAACAGACACTGATGACCCACAAGTATAGGGGATCTATCGTAGTCCTTTCGATAAGTATGAGTGTCGAACCCAACGAGGAGCAGAAGGAAATGATAAGCAGTTTTCAGCAAGGTATTCTCTGCAAGTACTGAAATAAGTGGTAACAGATAGTTTTGTGATGGGAAAATTGATTTTATACCCCTCGTTGTGTCCCCCTTGGCAGGTTTGCCCCTAGTTTCCGAAAACCCTCGTTCTTGCCCAACTCACTTTGGTTTTCTTATGCTTTTTCCCTTCTGGCACGGTTCCGTCCAGTCAGCGCCGTTTGACCGCTACTGGCGCTAGATTTTAGACATTTTTGCCCCTGTGGCTGCTAACTTCAGTACCCCTTTGTCCTCATCCAGCTCTCACGAAACACAGAGGAAAGGAAGGCGCGGCCAGATTGGAGGGGGGAGCGGGACGCAGGAGAAGGAGCCAGAGCGCATGGCGAGCTCGGGCTCATCCAGCTTCTCGCTGGCAACCAGAGAGGTAAGCAATATGGTGGGGTTGTGCTTCTCCACCCCTACCCGACATTTTGGGGTCCAAAGCAAGGGTTTGTGACATTTTGGGGGAAATTTGACTTTTTTAGGTCGACGGGGTCGGGATTGTGCAGCATTCATCAGAGTTTTATCTTCCCGACGAGTCTTATTCCGGCTTGGAGTTTCTGTTGAAGCATCGATGCCCCGGTCATGGCCTTGTTCCTGCCCGCCGTGTATCATGGGGTGGTGCAAGCAGTGGCCACCGTTTTTTAGGTTGCCCATTGGATGTAAGTTCATGTCAAATTATTACTCTTGATTTTTACTCTCTAATTTTTACTTTTCTAATTATGACTCTTGATTTACAATTAGTTACCGGATGAGTGTGACTGGGTGGTTTGGGTTGACCCAGCTCCTCCATTGCGTGTGGGACTAGCTTTTGAAGACTTGCACACTGAGGTTGAAGTGAGTTGGATCAAGTGCCACCATTTGAAGAAGGAAAACATTGAGCTGGCAAGGAAGAACAAGGCTTTGAAGAAGAAGCTTAGAGAGAGAGATGAGATGCTGCTAGCTTGTGGGAATTAGTATGATAGTTGCACTACTATGGTAATTGTCGAAGAAATTATGCAGTTGTTCGGTGTCAGCTATAGTAGTTTGGTATTCCAAGATGTTGTTGTAAAATGTGGTTTGGTGAATGAATTTGATCTTGCACTACTATGGTAATTGTCGAAGAAATTATGCAGTTGTTCGATGTCAGCTATAGTAGTTTGGTATTCCAAGATGTTGTTGTCAAATGTGGTTTGGTGAATGAATTTGATCTTGTACTGCTAAATTTGATCTTGCCAGCTCAATTTGATCGTAAACTTGTGAAATGACAGATGAGTGACACAAGTTCAACAACAACTAGAATGACACAACATTGTGCATCACATATGAATGACACAAGTTCGACAACCTTAAGATTAGAACACATTGTGCATAAATACACCAAGTACATAACAACACCATAGCAGACAGTAGACATAACAGGTGCATCTCAGAAGTTTAGCAACATCACACAGTACACATAACAGTAAATAAAAGGTGTAAAAAACACCATCTAGTTGATAACAGCATCTAGAACTTCAGTTTTTTGCTCCTGGTGTTTCTGGCTGGGCTTGGAGCTTCCCTTGCCTTGCTTCTAGTGTTTCTGGCTGGGTTGGGGCCAGTTGGTGGAGCTTGGTTTTGTGCTGGTTCTTTTGATGCAGGAGGAACAAGCTTGCTGCCAACACTGCTTCCAGTAGCTGACAATATAGTTGCTAGTTGTACATCTCCACCTCTCTTCTCTTTCACAAACCTTGGAGAAGCTCCTCTCTCTGCTGCTTTTTATAGTTTTTCCTAGGGCTAAAAATTGCAAATATGTCACAAATTGTAATGTATGCATGGACAGAAATGGATGTGAGAATTGCACATACCTTAGTACACTTGCTTGTGTAGATGCTTCATGAGATGGTTTCCTTGGTGGTCTCATTTCATGCTGGACTACATCAGGTATTGGCTGATCCTCATCCTCATCCTGCACTTCTGCTATTGCTGGCTCATCTGCTGTTGGATGATCATCTGCATTTTGTGAATCCCAATGCTCTTCTTCTCCAAAAGCTGGATCAACAGATCGTGTGCATCCCTTGGCTTGGTGTCCACATCTACCAAACCTTTTGCACTTCTTCTTCCTTGGCCCAAGGCCCTTTCCTTCACTGCTTGCTCTAATCCTCTGTTTTCTTGGCCTTCCTGGTGCTTGCTTCTGAACAGGAGCACATAACTTGAATCCAGGATCTACAATGTCCCACTGCTACTTGCCTTACAACACTGGTAGGTTTTCAGCATAAGTGGCTCTGAATATCTCAACAGAGTAGTACTTATGGACATACTTATCAATTGCATTAGCATCACCCCTTAGAGAAGTGACGAAGAAAAGTGCATGGATGCATGGCTTACCAGTGACCTGCCATTGCCTGCAACTACAAGTCCATTTCTCCAGGTCCACAAGATACCTCCATTCTCTCTTCTCTCTGTCAGTTGCAGTTACCTCACCCTCTGTTGGGCTTCTCCTCACAATGCTCATCTCCAAACCTTTTATTTTCTCCATTAATGCCTTCATTACTGCTGGTATGATGTTGTGCCCAATGAAATGGTCAAGGCAAATTCTTTTTCTTAGGTCAAACTTCTCCATAATATACTGCCTGATCTTGTCACGCAGGTCAACTAGGTGTAGGCCCTTGTATTTCTTGGTTCTAGAGTTGAATGATTCAGCTAGATTGTTATTTACATAGTTAACCTTGCTCAACTCAGTGAAATCAGCTCTAGCCGAGATTTTGGTGTGGTCCTCCTCAAGATAGTCTTTCACTTTGAGCTTGCTTTTCAACTGGTTCAGATGATAATTGTGCTTTTTGATGCTATAAGTAAGTGAGCAAGGCCACTGATTGTCATCATAAAATTTCCCTTTGAATTTCTTGCCAAAATTTTGAGACAAATGTCTCATGCACTCTCTATGCTCAACTCCAGGATAAACATCATCAACATCACTCTCCAGTCCTTTGCAAGCATCAGTATGGATAACTAATCCTTCAGGATGTCCTATAACTTAACCATGCCCAACTCTCAGTGGACTCCACTTCAAGAACACCATATGCAACATGAAATAACCAATTGTGTGCATCTAGGGCACATGCTGCTACAAGTTGGCCCCTAAACCTACCATGCAATGCAGTTGCATCTACAGCCAAGTATGGCCCGCACCCCTCTAGAAACCCCTTCTGACAAGCTTTGAAACAGACAAAAACCCTTCTAAAACACTCTTTGTAGAATTTCTTTCCTTTTAACTTGTACTCCACTGTGTGATGGTCAATGTCAACAACACTGCCTGGTGATGCCCTCTGTACTTCTGCTTTGAAAGCAAAAATTAACTAAAAACTGTCATTGTACTTACCATATAACTTGTCAAGTGTCATTTCCTTACCATAATCGCATCTACTGTAAGGCACCTCAAGACCATACTTCTCTATCAACCTGCCCTGTATTTCCTTTGTGCCAATCCCTGGATTTTTTCTGATCCAAGCCGTAGAAGCATCTGCAATCCACCTTCTTTTTGCAGCTCTCAATCTCTGAGATCTGTTCACACTAGGACATGTGTGAGGGTGGGGTTCACTTTGATCTGAAAATAAAACAAGGAAACAAATGGTCTGTCAGTATAACATTAGTAAAACAAAAAGTCACAATTTTAAAACAAATACTAGTAAACTAAATAGCTAGTACCTGAAACAAAGTGCTCCTCCTCATCAAAGATGCATGTAGCCTCCATTTACACCTACCATAGGCACATTTAACAGTGAACCTACTCTGGTCACTCTTCAGTGTGATGTACTCAGTTTCAGACTTGATTGAGAATGTTCCAACTGCATTTCTGCAATCAACTGCCCCAGGAAAGACCACACATTCCTCAATGCTTGGGTTATCTCTATCATACATCATGACAGGTCTGTCCTCATCTGCATCCTCGATAGCTCCCATGTCATGATCCTCTTGCCTTTCATCTTTATCAGTATCTGAAAATTCTGCAGGTATGTAGTCTTCATTTGCTGCATGTTCCTGATTATTTTGTTGTACATAACCTGGATAAAGCTTCTCATCCTCCTCATCAGACAAAATAGGTGCATCAGGCAGTGCTTCCTCCACAACTGGATCAGGTTGATCATCTTCTTTCTCAGTGCCAGCAGCAGTTGGGGTGGTACTAGCACTTGCTGCACTAGTGCCAGGAGCACTAGGAGTACTTCTAGCTCATGTCCTAGATGCACATGGTCTACCCCTTCTTCTACCTCTGGTCCCTCCAGCAGGTGTTTTCTCACACCTTTCTCCTCTCTTTCTCTGAATTACTGTAATTTCCAAATCGCATGACCTTGTCTCTGCATTTCTTGCAAACATCAAACCTAACTCATCATCACACTGTAGAGGGTTCCAAGTCTCCTGTGAACTGTCCCAATATCTTATTTCAATAGCATCAAACAATCCCCATGAATACTTTGCACAAATACTAGCCCTAAAATCATTAAATGAACTACTACTGCTGTCCACAACTAATGGGAATGTGAAGCTGCTTTCTTTTCCTCTGGTACTAGCAGAAACTATGACTGTGGTCTCCATTCTAATAGACAGAAAGAATGCAACAGCTGGATGATAATGAACACGACATCTACCATGACTAAATCTTCTCTGAATCAAGCCTAGCATACTATGGAAATGCAGATCTGAGACTTACCCCGTCGGGGTCTCCCGTGCAGATGCGGTGCCCTTGCCCTTGTCACCCTGACTGCTACCACAGCCGCCTTCAACGCTCCCCAGAACCGATGGCAAGCTTTTGTCGCCGTCGACGAGGCCACCGCCACCGTGGCCGTGCGCGCAGCCATCGCCCTCCCGCTCCGATGTGATTCCCTTCTTCTGGCGGCGGCTTCCGCCTAGGGTTTCTCCATTCTCCCCCATCTCCTGGAAATGGATGTGCTGGTGCTGCAGACGACATTCTGCTGTTGGTGCCTTTAGGGTTTCTGGATCTGGTGGTGGCGCCGATGAACTAGGGTTTGGACAGGGAGAGAGAGAGAGAGTGACGGGAGGAATGGGGAACGAAAGAGTGAGGGGGGAACAAGCGAGTGAGCACGGGGGGCAAGCCGTGTCCAAAATCTAGCGCCGGTAGCGGTCAAACGACGCTGACTGGACGGAACCGTGTGGGAGGGCAAAAGCACAAAGAAACCAAAGTGAGTTGGTCAAGAACAAGGGTTTTTGGAAACTAGGGGCAAACCTGCCGAGGGGGACACAACTAAGGGCACCAAATTAGTTATCCCTTTTGTGATAGGATAATTTGTAACGAGCAACAAGTAACAAAAGTAAGTAAAGTGCAGCAAGGTGGCCCAATCCTTTTGTAGCAAAGGACAAGCCTGGACAAATTCTGATATAAAGAAAAGCGCTCCCGAGGACACATGGGAATATCGTCAAGCTAGTTTTCATCACGTTCATATGATTCGCGTTCGGTACTTTGATAATTTGATATGTGGGTGGACCGGTGCTTGGGTGCTGTTCTTACTTGAACAAGCATCCCACTTATGATTAATCTCTATTGCAAGCATCCGCAACTAAAACAAAAGTATTAAAGTAAACCTAACCATAACATGAAACATATGGATCCAAATCAGCCCCTTACGAAGCCACGCATAAACTAGGGTTTAAGCTTCTGTCACTCTAGCAACCCATGATCTACTTATTACTTCCCAATGCCTTCCTCTAGGCCCAAAATAATGGTGAAGTGTTATGTAGTCGACGATCACATAACACCACTAGAGGCTAGACAACATACATCTCATCAAAACATCGAACGAATACCAAATTCACATGACTACTAATAGCAAGACTTCTCCCATGTCCTCAGGAACAAACGCAACTACTCACAAAGCATATTCATGTTCATAATCAAAGGAGTATTAATATGCATAAAGGATCTGAACATATGATCTTCCACCAAATAAACCAACTAGCATCAAATACAAGAAGTAATCAACACTACTAGCAACCTACTAGTACCAATCCCAGACTTGGAGACAAGAATTGGATACAAGAGATGAACTAGGGTTTTGAGAGGAGATGGTGCTGGTGAAGCTGTTGATGGAGATTGCCCTCTCCCGATGAGAGGAGCGTTGGTGATGACGTTGGCGATGATTTCCCCCTCCCGGAGGGAAGTGTCCGCGGCAGAACAGCTCTACCAGAGCCCTAGATTGGTTCCGCCAAGGTTCCGCCTCGTGGCGGCGGAGTTTCGTCCCGAAAGGTTGCTTCTGATTTTTTCCTCGAAGAAAGACCTCATATAGCAGAAGATGGCCATCGGAGAGCCAACAGGGGCCCACGAGGTAGGGGGCGCACCCTGGGGGGTAGGGCGCGCCCCCCACCCTCGTGGACAGGTGGGCCCCCCTCTGGTGAACTTCTTCCACAGGATATTTTTTATTATTTCCCGAAATGACTTTCGTGGAGTTTCAGGACTTTTAGAGTTGTGCAGAATAGGTCTCTAATATTTGTTCCTTTTCCAGCCCAGAATTCCAGCTGCCGGCATTCTCCCTCCTTATGTAAACCTTGTAAAATAAGAGAGAATAGGCATAAGTATTGTGACATAATGTGTAATAACAGCCCATAATGCAATAAATATCGATATAAAAGCATGATGCAAAATGGACGTATCAGACACAAACGCCAAAGCAATGGCGACAACACCGATGACACGACATTCAATGCCGGATTCAGTGGTTCCAAGTCCGGTCAGCGGAAGAAGCCATATAAAAGAAACAATCAGGGACCATCCAGCTTGGACCGCATACTCGATCGTCCGTGCCAAATCCATGGCACCCCTGATAAACCAGCTAATCACACCAACAGAGATTGTTGGGTTTTCAAACAGGCAGGCAATTTAAATGCCGAGAACAAAGAAAAGGGATCGCAAAGCGAGGACGATGACGAGGAGCCCCGGCAACCAAACATAGGTGGAAAAAAGAAGTTTCCCCCCAGGTCAAAACGGTGAACTTGATATATGCTACACACATCCCTAGGAGGGAGCGCAATCGCGCACTCAAGGACGTCTATGCGATAGAGCTAGTTGCCCCAAAATATAATCCATGGTCGTTATGCCCGATCACTTTTGATCGACGGGACCATCCAACCAGTATCCGTCATGGCAGTTTAGCCGCATTGGTCCCTGACCCAATAATTGACGGATTCCACCTAACGCGAGTCTGTATGGACGGCGGCAGCAACCTGAACCTGCTCTATCAGTATACAGTGTGCAAAATGGGAATTAACCCATCACAGATCAAGCCCACAAAAACTACCTTCAAAGGAGTCATACCAGGTGTAGTGGCCCGCTGCACGGGCTCAATTACGCTAGAGGTTGTCTTCGGATCGCCGGACAACTTCCAAAGCGAAGAGTTAATCTTCGATATCGTTCCTTTGCATAGCGGCTATCACGCACTGCTCGGATGAACCGCATTTGCTCGATTCAATGCGTTGCCTCATTATGCCTACCTCAAGCTCAAGATGCCCGGGCAACGCGGCGTCATAACAGTTAATGGAAACACGGAACATTCCCTGCGTGCCGAGGAACACAACGTTGCCTTAGCAGGAGAAGTACAGAGTGGCCTTTTCAAGCAGAACCTTAATTCGGCGGCCAAGCTCCCGGACACTGTCAAGAGGGTCCGGACTATTCTGCAGCATGACAGCTCGGCTCGTCAAGAGCTCGACTAGCAATTTGGCCTCCGTCGCTGAAGTGGCGGCATTTGTACCGCGCATACATAACCACGCACTCAAAATACCATGGGCATAGATGGAGGCATAACTAGCTTGTGATTCGCAACACGGCTTGACCGCTCCTGGACACACATACTTTCACTGTTTCTCTTTCCCCTTTTCAGGCCTCTTTTCCACAGGCTTTCCCTGATGGCCTGATCACCGGTCCTGTCAAAGGATAAACACACCAAGATGACAAGAAGCACAAGCGTATAGGGGAATTTCTAGGTGCTTTCTCTAACGATCACTCTACCTGTTTTCAGGACCCACACGCAGCTCTCCCTTGGTCGTGGCATGTCAAATTTCCTGCTGCTTATCGCACTATTTGCATCAATGCGCATTGATGTATTAATAAAATTGCAATGAAAATAGTTCGCGGCCCAAAATTCTGCGGCCCTAGCTCATTACCTTTGCTCCTTTTCTGTTTTCCGTTATTTTCTGTTAAATAACCTTATCAAGTAGCCCTCTTACACTTTGGTACGTTCCCATTTGCCAGAGGCTTCATAGCGCCCCACACTACGGCAACAAAGACCAAACACTTTTTTACAGTACAGTTCGGCACCCCGAATTTAGCATTATATGCATTGGCTCCGTATCATGTCTTTGGTCAATAGTTAGGTTGCCCGGCTCCTGTGCTTGCTACCTTACGTTCCGCTATATCGGCTAAGGTAGTAAAGGGAGAAATACTGTGATTGTGCCCTGGTTTACCCGATGGAGCACCTCAGTAGAGAAAGCCGAAAACTAACTGTCATGATGCAACGTGAGCCGATCAGCTCTTCGGAGGTCTCAAATCGTTGGAGATTTTTTCCGCATTACGCGAAGGATTGGTACTTACCTGATCAAGCGCTTATTGCACTCTAGTTCGGATACTAGGGGCTGCGCCAACATTTTTTGTCAAACCCCTATGGCTAAGTGAGGGCGTTAAAGCCGCATAGTCTGATTGTCTGGTTCGTTGCGCTAAACAACTCCTTCAAGGACCATATAATAGGATCAAGAGTGTTTAGATTCCATCCCGAACACCTCCGTACTACCTACGTGGGGGCAGAAGACGACGACTGGCCAACCCTCATATTTCATACAACACGGCCGCACAGGAGGTATTTTTTTATAAAAACAAAACATTATATTACATAACAACTTTGTTTAATCGTACAAGGCCGAGACAACATGAATGTATTCATTCAAAAATAATGTCTTTCGCACATTGCGTCGCCACAATGCAAGACCCCTCAAGGACGTCTCCAAAGTATCTCTCGAGTGTGCGGTGCTCCTTGCCCTCAGGCGGCCCCTCGGTCACTAGCTTGACGACGTCCATCTTCGCCCACCTCACCTTGACATAGGCGAAGGCTAGGCGCGCGCCCTCGATGCAGACCGACTGCTTGACGATGTCCAGCCGAGGACAGGCATCCACCAGCCGCTTCACGAGGCCGAAGTAAGTACTAGGTATAGCTTCGGCTGGCCACAACCGGATTATTAAATCCTTCATGGACAGTTAGGCCACCCTATGCAGCTCGACCAGCTGTTTTAGCTGATCGCTGAAGGGCACCGGTTGTTCTGGCACAAGATATTGCGACCAGAATAGCTTCTTCGTTGAGCTCCCTTCTTCGGCTCAGAAGAACTCCTCTGCGTCAGATACACTGCATGGCAGATCAGCAAAAGCCCCTGGAGAACTCCGAATCCGAGTTAGTAAAAGACACTTCCTCTTCACATACTTGCTTTGTATACTAAATGCCTTACCCGCCACGATCTTCCTGGCCTCCTGGATCTCCTGGAGGGCGCCCTGAGCCTCATTCCCGGCCGTCTCAGCGCTCTGACGAGCCTTGGCAAGCCGATGCATCACGCTCCAAGTTCTCGCACTTCCTCACCACGTCCTGGAGCTCTTGCTGGACCTCGTTGACCTGGGCCATGAGCTTCTTACGGGCGGCCTACTCCTTGACAGCCTTCCCCTCGACTTCAGCCAGGGACTTTTTCAGGGCCTCGACCTCGGTCATCGCTCCTACACATATCACGACACTCCGGTCAATATAAATCATTTACTCTTTTCCGAATATATAGCGGGTTGTAGGATCAAAAGTCTGTCTAGAGGGGGTGATTAGACTACTTGACCAATTAAAAATCTAGCCTTTTCTCAGTTTTAGTTCTTGGCAGATTTTAGCAACTTTAGAACAAGTCAAGCAATCTTAACACAATTCAAGCAAGCATGCAAAGAGTATATGAGAAGCGGAAAGTAAAGCATGCAACTTGCAAGAATGTAAAGGGAAGGGTTTGGAGAGACCGATTACACAAACTCGGTGAGACTGATTTTGGTAATAAGCTAGCTAGAGAGTTGGTCAGGTAAACTCGGTGGGACCGATTCGCTCATTTCCGTGAGACCAAAATGTTACAAAAGGGAAATAGAGAGTTTACATTGCAATCTCGGTGGGACCGATCGCTCATCTCGGTAGGACCGAAACGTTACGAAGGGAAACAGAGAGATTACAATCCCATCTCGGTGAGACCGAGAGCCCTATCGGTGAGACCGATTTGCCTAGGGGTTGTGGCAGTGGCTATGACATCTGAACTCGGTGGCGCCGGATGGAAAGAATCGGTGGGGCCGAGTTTGACTTTTGGTTTAGGTCATATGTGGAAGTGTGAAAGTGGTTGAGGGCTTTGGAGCATATCACTAAGCTCTTTGAGCAAGCAAGGTCTTAAGCAACACCTCATCCCTCCTTGATAGTATTGGCTTTTCCTATAGACTCAATGTGATCTTGGATCACTAAAATAGAAAATGTAGATTCTCGAGCTTTAAGCTTGAGCCAATCCCTTTGTCCTTAGCATTTTGAGGGGTCCACTTTTTTCATCCATGCCATGCCAATCACTGAGCTTTCCTGAAATATTAGTCTTCAATTAGTGTTAGCTCAATGAGCTATATGTTGTTAGGAATTACCAAAACCACCTAGGGATAGTTGCACTTTCAATCTCCCCCTTTTTGGTAATTGATGACAACATATAAATCAAAGCTTCGACAAATGATAATAAGAGTGAAACACAATGTCGCTTTGAGAAGTAGGTGAAAAGCAAGAGCTCGCCCTAAATTTGTGCATAGTTTAAGATTTGCTTTGGACTGCAAATGCATAATGTGTTAGGATCATGGGTTACTCTTCCATGTCACATACATCTTGGTGGAGCGCTAAAAATGATAATAAATAAATACATGCACTCATCACCAAGCAAAGTGAATGATCATATGGGATATAAAAGAATAATGTCATCCAACAAGAATTAAGGTAGCATATGATCAAACACATGATCATCCAAGTATCACACGCAAGCATAAAGTATCTCAAACAAGCAAATAACAAAGTTCAACCACCAAGGAGAAAGCATAGAGAGAACAAAAAACACTCTCTCTCTCGAAGCCTATGATCTATACATTTTCTCCCCTTTGGCAACAAGTTACCAAAAGTTCATAAAATGCATAGTGCTAGATCAACACTCGGGCTTGATCTTGGTGGTGGTGTAGACAGAACTCCAAGAATGAAGGCATCGATCGATGTAGATGGTCTTTGGAGGAGTAGATCTTTGGAGCTGGTGGCACTGAAGGCTGTAGCTAGTGCGGATGAAGTTGCTCGTGTCATGTGATGTGCATAGCAGCAGACCTCTGTCCTCGGGGCACTCTGGCAAAAGCATCAGTGGTTGTCTTGCCCTTCTTCTCCTGCACTTCCTCCTAAAGTTGCTCAACAACAGACTATATCTCAGTGACCTTCACATCTAAGTCATAGAACTTCTGCTCCATGATCCTCTCCAAGCTCTCCTGGTTTTGAGTCAGGGTGGCCAGTCCCTTCTCAATTCTCAGAGTGGAGGCAATCAAGTAGCCAAGTTGATCTTGCTTGCTCTTCAGAAGATACTGAGATGCCTCATACATGGTTGGCATCTTTGCAGCTTTCTCAGTCTTTGCCTTCTCCCTCTTTGCTTGTGCTCGCACAGAAGATGGTTCATTTTCATCCATCACAACAGTGTTATCCTCAAAGTCTGGGTAGATGGGCAGGTTCTCCTTGTCCAAGAGATATGTGCCAGTGCCCATCTTGGAGTTGATCAGCTCCTAAATCTGTGGGGCATACCCA
Organism: Aegilops longissima; assembly: GCA_021605205.1. Lineage (NCBI taxonomy): Eukaryota > Viridiplantae > Streptophyta > Magnoliopsida > Poales > Poaceae > Aegilops > Aegilops longissima. Next base: position 561,775,186 of record CM038677.1, read on the forward strand.
CAACTCCTCTTCTGATCTGCAGCTGTCCTCTTTATGGTTTCCACAATTAGGCTCATGACCTTGAACTTTTGTGGGACATGAAAAATGTGCAGCAAATTGATGGAGTGACCTTTGATCATTCTGTGATCTCCTGACTTTGGCAAAAGAGTGTGCCTGAGGATCCAGTTGATTGTGGGTAGTCCTGACAGCAAGTGTTTCACAGATCCTAGCAGGTGAGTCTCCAGATCTGCATCAGGAATCTCCTTGTACATGCTAGCCATGGAGTTGTGATCCTTCTTCTTCTTGGCATTGACATCCAAGTCATCTTCTTGTTCTTATGGGGCATTGATCAACTGAGCCCATTCTGCAACTGTTGACTGGTACCTAGTGCCTTCAGACATCCAGATAATCTTTCCATCTGGGTAGAAGTGAGCTGTGGAGTAGAATTGCATGATAAGCTCATCATTCCACTTTGTGAGCTTCTAAGCCTTAAACTCATCAACTCCACAAGCCTTGAAACTGTCATGTACTCCAGGATAGTGTTCTTCATTCTCCTTGATGTACTCCCAGTTGACCCATCTCAAGTCACACACTATTGGCTTCTTGTCAAACTAAATTGTCTCATAGAAGTCCTGTTGTTCCTTGGTATGGAACCTGTAATGCACATCAGTTCTTCTTCTGGTGGCATATGGATCTAACTCTCTCCATAGCATCAATCCTGAATCCTTCCTTATCTTCATGTTCTCAGCTACTGGATGAACATCATTGTGATCTGGAATTTTTGGCTTCAGCTTCCTCAAGACATGTGACTCATCATCATCTTCTTCTATAGCAGCTTCACGCACTGGGGCCTTGTTCTTCTCTGCAGCTGGAATGTTCCTGGTGCTCCTCTTGGGTGCAGTTTAGGATTTTGGAGCAGCTGGCTTGGGAGCTTCTTTGGGCTTAGATGGAGCAGCCCTTGATCTTATGGCATCTCCCATAAGCTTCTGTGCCTTAGGTGCTGGTGCAACAACCTCTTCCTCTTCCTCTTCCATCATTGAGGGCTTCCCAATTACTCTAGCCATGGTTGAGAGAGTCCTGGATTAGGGGGTATCCGGACAGCCGGACTATATACAACGTCCGGACTATTGAAGCGTGAAGATACAAGACTCAAGACTTCAACCCGTGTCCGGATGGGACTATCCTTGGCGTGGAAGGCAAGCTTGGCTATCCGGATATTATATTTCCTTCCTTGTAACCGACTCCATGTAAACCCTAGCCCTCTCCGGTGCCTATATAAACCGAAGAGGTTGGTCCTTAAAAGGCCGATCATAATTACAATCATACCATCATAGGCTAGCTTCTAGGGTTTAGCCTCTACGATCTCGTGGTAGATCTACTCTTGTACTACCCATATCTTCAATATTAATCAAGCAGGAAGTAGGGTTTTACCTCCATCGAGAGGGCCCGAACCTGGGTAAACATTGTGTCCCTTTCTTCCTGTTACCATCAGCCTAAGACGCACAGATTGGGACACCCTACCCGAGATCCGCCGGTTTTGACACCGACAATGGTCTTCTTGACCCTTTCTTTTCTTTTCTTGCCATCTCTAGTTTCTTCATCAACAGTTTTTGAGGCTTCAACAGTTGAAGCTCTGGCTTTGGACATTGGAACTCTTCTTGCTGCCATTTTTTTCAGACCTGGCTTTAGTGGAGCTGTTGTGCCAACTTCTTTCTTCAACACTTTCCTTTTTGAGGTAGCTTCTTCCTCCTCAGCCACATAGTCCTCATCCTCTGAATCTGAGGTTCTTTTCTTGTTGGCTCTCGTGGTAGCCTTTGGCAAGTTGCTGGGTGTGCTCCTGCTTCCATCATCTAAGCTGCTAGAGGGACTAGTGCCCTCACTCATGTGAACCTGCTCCTCAGACTTGTTCTGACTATCACTCTGATCTGACATGATGCAAACACTGACAACTGACCCTGTGAAAAGTTCATAGATGAGGTAGAGTGGATGAGCATCACAAAGTGCAGAGGTTTTTGCAAAAGAATGAATCAAAAACTTAGTTTTAGTTTTCCACAGAAAGCATTTCGGATCTACCGATTTGAAATCTAGGTGATACCAAAGCAGTTGCTGGAACCTAAACTAGTGAACTCGGTCAGACCGAGTCACAGTTCGGTGGCTCCGAGACTGCTAGGGTTTCACAAAGACTTGAACTCGGTCACACCGATTTGTAATTATCGGTCAGACCAAGAATCACATGTGCAATGGCCTGAGCCAAATCAGAGAAACCGATTTCAACAATTCGGTCGGTCCGAGATGGTTTCGGCGGAAACCTAACCCTAAATTTTCAATCCACAACTAATCTACGGAGTGTTTTCATTGGATAGAGTGATCTCAATCGTGGCAAGATACATGGCAAAACAATGTGCTGGGGAAACGGAAATAGATCAGCACAAGGATCAAGTCCATACCCTAGTGTGACGATGGACTTGCTACGGCGGCAACGGCGGAGACAATCCCGTTGATGGCGGCGGAGACCAGCGACTGGAGGTGGCTGATGATGAGGAGGATGATCCGGAGACCCACGGAGGCAGAGCAGGCTGAGCGCGGGCGAAGAGGTTCGGAAAGTTTTCCAAATTTTGGCCCGTGGGAATATAAAGCCTGACCCTGTCGGTGTGACCGAATGGAACAACTCGGTGGCACCGAGATTCATAACTGCAAGCAGTTACTGAAACTCGATGTGTCCGAAAAGTTCAAATCGGTTGCACCGAGATTGAAAACCTAGATCGACTTAGTGATCTCGGTATGACCGAAATGGATGAATCGGTCAGACCGAAACGCACAAAGTAGTTTTGGAAGTTTAAGTCTATGACGAATCAGGGACTCCGAGTGCTCCTCACACAGAGTGGTTCAAATCTGACTTGATCAAACTTTGTGATGCAGCATGAATAGAGTTTGAGACGAGAAGAGCATAGATATCTAGAGAAGGTTCTTAGGCATTCTTGTTCATCCACTTGGCAAAAGAAAAACGAGCCAAATTATGCAACCAACATGCTCACCCAATAAATGACAAATGAAATATGTGGCAAAGCGTGCACAAACAATTCTAGCATCCATCAAGCAATTGGCGATGACTAGGTCATCTATATATGAGTATATTGACTTAGGAGTCAAATGAGAACATTTGATCATAGGTCATACTCATTGTTTAAGCACAAGTGGGGTTACTACTTTTACATAAAGCGTTGTTGTGTTCACACCATTAGACTTGCTTTAGCTGAATTCTTAGAGTAAAGCTCCCCCTAGATGTGAGATCCCCCCTAAGAGGGATGAACTAACCTTGGGTTTTGTCGATGATGATTCATGTAGGTGTTGAAGATGTAGATGCTCAATGTTGATGTAGATCATTTGGAGCAATCCTTTGGAGTGAGTTGCACTTTCAATACCTACACGGGTGAGTCCCACAAGGAACGAACAACGAATATCCATAGACATAGAGTGATGCATACACAAGATGATGTCTATGAAAGCATTTGGTTACCTTGTCCCTTGTCTTGCTAAGAAGAGGGTTTGTGACTCCTTGAACTAGTGCAAGATGTGGAGGTTGATTGCACTTGTTCTTGCCAAAATGATAAGAGTGAAGTATGTTGGCGGAGTCACCCTCAAGAACTCTCTAGTTCTTCTTCTTTGGGATCCACACCATCTTGATGGGAATCCTCGGAGTTGTGGTTGTACTTGATGAAGTAGAACTTGATGTAGTCTTGGGAACCCACTTGACCAAGGCCTTAGGAGCTTCTTGAAATGCATCAATTTCTTCTTGAATCTTGTCCTTGCCTTTTTCCTTGTGGTCTTGTGGTGGAAGATGTAGGAACTTGAAATATGTCTAGAGGGGGGGGGGGGTGATTACACTACTTGACCAATTAAAAGCTATGCCTTTTCCCAATTTTAGACTTTGGCAGATTTTAGCTATCTTTGAACAATTCAAGCAATCATCACGCAATTCAAGCAAGCATGCAAAGAGTATATAGGCAGCGGAAAATAAAGCATGCAACTTGCAAGAATGTAAAGGGAAGGGTTTGGAGGTTTCAAACGCAATTAGAGACACAGATGTTTTTGTCGTGGTTCCGATAGGTGGTGCTAACGTACATCCACGTTGATGGAGACTTCAACCCACGTAGGGTAACAGTTGCACGAGTCCATGGAGGGCTCCACCCACGAAGGGTCCACGAAGAAGCAACCTTGTCTATCCCACCATGGCCGTCGCCCACGAAGGACTTGCCTCACTAGCAGTAGATCTTCACGAAGTAGGCGATCTCCTTGCCCTTACAAACTCCTTGGTTCAACTCCACAATCTTGTCGGAGGCTCCCAAGTGACACCTAGCCAATCTAGGAGACACCACTCTCCAAGAAGTAACAAATGGTGTGTTGATGATGAACTCCTTTCTCTTGTGCTTCAAATGATAGTCTCCCCAACACTCAACTCTCTCTCACAGGATTTGGATTTGGTGGAAAGAAGATTTGAGTGGAAAGCAACTTGGGAAAGGCTAGAGATCAAATTCATATGGTTGGAATGGAATATCTTGGCCTCAACACATGAGTAGGTGGTTCTCTCTCAAAACTGGTAAGTTGGAAGTGTTGGTTTGTTCTGATGGCTCTCTCCACGAATGAAGAGGAGGTGGAGGGGTATATATAGCCTCCACACAAAATCTAACCGTTACACACAATTTATCAAACTCGGTCGGACCGAATCATAAAACTCGGTCAGACCGAATCATAAAACTCGGTCAGACCGATTTAGTAAACCTAGTGACCGTTAGGGTTTTCGGTGGAACTGACATGCAACTCGGTAGGACCGATATGGTTAGGGTTAGGGCATAACGTAATCTCGGTGAGACCGATTACACAAACTCGGTGAGACCGATTTTGGTAATTAGCTAACCAAAGAGTTGGTCAAGTAAACTCGGTGGGACCGATTCGCTCTTTTCGGTGAGACCGGAATGTTACGAAAGGGAAACAGAGAGTTTACATTGCAATCTCGGTGGGACCGATCGCTCACTTCGGTTAGACCAAAACGTTACGAAGGGAAACATAGAGATTACAATCCCATCTCGGTGAGACCGAGATCCCTATCAGTGAGACCGATTTGCCTAGGGTTTGTGGCACTGGCTATGACATTTGAACTCGGTGGCGCCATACAGAAAGAATCGGTAGGGCCGTGTTTGACTTTAGGTTTAGGTCATATGTGGATGTGAGAAAGTAGTGGAGGGTTTTGGAGCATATCACTAAGCACTGTAGAGGAAGAAACTCATTAAGCAACACCTCATCCCTCCTTGATAGTATTGGCTTTTCCTATAGACTCAATGTGATCTTGGATCACTAAAATGTAAAATGTAGAGTCTTGAGCTTTTGAGCTTGAGCCAATCCTTTGTCCTTAATATTTTTGAGGGATCCACTTTCATCATCCATGCCATGCCATTCATTGAGCTTTCCTGAAATATTTGTCTTGGAATAGCATTAATGAGCTATATGTTGTTATGAATTATCAAAACCACCCAGGGATAGTTGCACTTTCAATCTCCCCCTTTTTGGTAATTGATGGTAACATATAGATCAAACCTTCGACAAATGATAATAAAATTTGAAAAAAACATCGTCGCTTTGAGAAGTATGTGATAAGCAAGAGCTCCCCCTAAGTTTGTGCATATTTTAAGATTTGCTTTGGACTGCAAATGCACAAGGAATTAGGCTCATGGGTTACTCTTCCATGTCACATACATCTTGGTGGAGCGCTCAAAATAATAAGGATTGAATACATGCACTCATCACCAAGCACAGTGAATGATCATATAAGGATAAGTAAGATAATATCATAACAAGCATAAGTGTAGCTTATGATCAAACACATGATCATCAATGTCTCACAGGTAAAAGCATAGTATCTCAAGCAATCAAAGCAAACAAAGTTCAACCAACAAGACAAGAGAGAACAAAAGAAAATCTCTGTCTTTCTCGAAGCCTATGATCTATACATTTTTCTCCCCCTTTGGCAACAAGTTAACAAAAAGTTCCTAGAAAATGCATAGGACTATATCATCTCTCAGGCTTGGTCTTCTGGTGGTGGTATAGATAGGACTCCAAGGACGAAGGCATCAGTAGATGTGGAAGGAGCTGAAGGTGTTGGTGCTGGTTGCGCTGGAGCTGTAGCTGTAGATGATGAAGTGACTCGCTCTATAGCTGATCTCTGAGCTCGTGGCACTCTAGCAAATGCATGAGTCGTAGTTCTGCCCTTCCTCTCTTGCATGTGATCCTGTAGCTGGTCCACAGCTGACTGAATCTCAGTTACCTTGACATCAAGATCATAGAATTTTTGTTCCATGATTCTTTCCAGGCTCTCCTGATTTTGAGTTAGGGTGGCCAACCCTTCTCAATCCATGAGTTGATGCTATCAAGTAACCAAGCTGCTCCTGCTTGTTCTTCAGAAAGTAATCAGATGCCTCTGCTTGAGTTGGCATCTTGGCAGCCTTCTCTTTCCTTGCCTTCTCCTTCTTCTCTTGCGCTTGCACTGATGATGGTTCATTCTCAGTCATGACAACTTGATTGTCCTCAAAGTCAGGATACAGAACCATGTGTTCCTTATCCAACAGATACTTCCCTGTGCCCATCTTTGAGTTTATCAACTCCTGAATCTGTGGGGCATATCCACAGCTCCTCTTCTGGTCTGCTGCTGTCCTCTTGATAGTTCCAACTATGAGGCACATGACTTTGAATTTTTGAGGCACATCAAATATGTGAAGCAAATTTATTGCATGCCCTCTAATCATGTTGTGGTCACCTGATTTGGGCAAAAGTGTGTGCCTTAGGATCCAGTTGATCGTAGGCAGCCCTGACAGAAGATAATGAACTGATCCAAACTTGAAAGTCTCAAGTGCACCATCTGTGATTTCCTTGTACATGTGTGACATTGAGTTGTGTCCCATCTTCTTCTTGGCATAAATGTCCAAGTCACCTTCACTTTCTTTGGGGGCATTGATCAGACTTGCCCATTCCTCTATGGTTGACTGATATCTCGTTCCTTCAGACATCCAAACTATCCTACCATCTGGATAGAAATGTGTTGTGGAGTAGAATTGCATAATGAGCTCGTCATTCCAGTTTGTGAGCTTCTGCCCAACAAAATCTGCAACTCCACACGCACTGAAGCTGTCATATACTCCAGGATAGTGTTCTGCGTTCTCCTAAATGTAGGTCCAGTCGACCCACCTCATATCACAAACTATGGGCTTCTTATCCAATAAGATGATCTCATAGAAGTCCTGCTGCTCCTTGGTGTGGAACCTGTAATCTACAGCAGTCCTTCTCCTGGTGGCACATGGATCTGACTCTCTCCATAGCCTCAACCCTTGATCTCTCCGGATCTTCATGTTCTCAGCCACAGGATGAGCATCATTGTGGTCTGGAATCTTGGGCTTGAGCTTCCTTAGGACCTGCCCTTCTTCATCTTCCTCAGCATCAACTTCAGGCATTGGAGCCTTGTTCTTCTCATTCTTTGGTATACTCCTGGTATTCCTCTTTGGTGCACTCTTGGGCTTAGGGGCAGCTTTGGGCTTTGAAGTTGCAGCCCCTGATTTTATGGCATCACCCATCAGCTTTTGTGCCTTGGGTGCTGGCTCAGCAACCTCTTCTTCTTCCTCTTCCTCCATCATAGAGGGCTTCCCAATCACTCTGTCCATGGTCTTCTTGACCCTTTCCTTGCTTTTCTTTCCTTCAGCAGCAGCAGGTTATTTGGGCTGGGATTCCAAAGAAGCTTGAGTGGAGACTCTGGCTATGGACATTGGTTGTCTACCTGCTGGCCTTTTGATCTTCATTCCAGGCTTAACTGCTGTTGAGCTGTACTCCTTCTTGGGCACTTTCTTCTTTGAAATGGCCCCATCCTCAACTGCCACATAATCTTCGTCCTCAGACACTGAGGTCTTCTTCTTCCTTGTTCTTGTGGCAGCCTTGGGCAAATTACTGGGAGTGATTCTGCTCCCCTCATCTTAGCTGCTTGAGGGACTAGTGCCCTCACTCATGTGAATCTGATCTCCTGACCTATTCTGGCTGCCACTTTGGTCTGACATGCTGCACTCACCGATGCTGACCACATTAATGGTTATAGATGAGGTAGAGTGGATGAGCATCACAAAATGCAGAGATTTTTGCAAAGAATGATTCAAAAACTTAATTTTAGTTTCCACAGAAAGCATTTCGATCTACCGATTTTCAAACTCGGTGATACCGAAGCAGTTTTGGAACCTAAACTAGTGAACTCGGTCGATCGAGTCACAGTTCGATGCACCGAGACTGCTAGGGTTTCACAAAGTTCTAAAATCGGTCACACCGATTTGTAATTCCTGGTCGGACCGAGACTTACTAGTGCAATGGCGTTAGCCAAATCGGTCGGACCGAGTTTTCAACTCGGTGGGTCCGAGATGGTTTCATGAAACCTAACCCTAAATTTTCGAATCACAACTATTCTAAGGATTGTTTTGACTGGATAGAAGTGTTTCAATCGTGGCAAGATGCATTATGAACACAATGTCTGAGAATCGACGAGAGGATAGCATTGTGATCGAGTTCATACCCTAGTTCGGCGGTGAACTCGCTACGGCTGCTCTGGCGGAGGAGAATTCCGTTGGCGGCGGAGACCAGCGGTGGAGGCGGTGGCGATGAAGTCGACAATCCGTGAGACCTAGTAGGCGGAGCGAGCTATCTTGTGGCGAGGTGTTTGAAGAAAGTTTTCCAAAATTTGCCCGTGTGAATATATAGCCCGACATCTCATCGGTGTGACCGAGTTGAACAACTCGGTGGCACCGAGATGCATAACTGATAATGATACAGCAACTCGGTGTGACCAAAAGTTAAAATCGGTTGCACCGAGATTGAAAACCTAGATCGACTTAGTGATCTCAGTATGACCGAAATGGAGGAATCGGTCAGACCGAAAATCACAAAGAAGTTTTGGAAGTTTAAGTCTATGACGAATCGGGGACTCCGAGTGCTCCTCACACAGAGTTGTTTGAATCTGACTTGATCAAATTTTGTGATGTAGCATGAATAGAGTTTGAGACGAGAAAAACATAGATAGCTAGAGAAGGTTCTTAGGCATTCTTGTCCATCCACTTGGCCAAAGAAAGAGAAGCCAAACAATCAAAACAACAAGTGGATGTCCTCGAATGAGTAAAATATGCAACCAACATGCTCACACAATAAAATGACAAATGAAGTATGTGTCAAAGCATGCACAACCAATTCTAGCATCTATCAAACAATTGGCGATGACTAGGTCATCTATATATGAGTAAATTGACTTAGGAGTCAAATGAGAACATTTGATCATAGGTCATACTCATCGTTTAAGGTCAAGTGGGGTTACCACTTTTACATAAAGCATTTATGTGTTCACATCATTAGAGTTGCTTTGACTCAATTCTTAGAGTTAAGCTCCCCCTAGATGTGAGATCCCCCCTTAGAGGGATAAACTAACCTTGGGTTTTGTCAATGATGACTTCATGTAGGTGTTGAAGATGTGGATGCTCAATGTTGATGTAGATCTTTTGGAGCAATCCTTTGGAGTGAGTTGCACTTTCAATAACTACATGGGTTAGTCCCACAAGGAACAAACAAGAATATCCATAGACATAGAGTGATGCACACACAAAATGATGTCCATGAAAACTTTAGGTTACATTGTCCCTTGCCTTACCAACATGAGGGTTTTGTGACTCCTTGAACTAGTGCAAGATATGGAAGTTGATTGCACTTGTCTTTGCCATAATGATTTGAGTGAAAAATGTTGGCGGAGTCACCCTCAAGAACTCTCTAGTTCTTCTTCTTCGGGATCCACATCATCTTGATGGGAATCCTTGGTGTAGTATTTGTGCTTGGTGAAGTAGAACTTGATGTAGTCTTGGGAACCCACTTGACCAAGGCCTTAGGTGCTTCTTCAAATGCATTAATCTCCTCTTGAAGCTTGTCCTTGCCTTTGTTCTTGTGGTCTTGTGGTGGAAGATCATCTTGTGCTTGCGTTCCCTTGAAGGAAGTAGGATCATACTTCTCTTGTTGAGGAACAAACTTCGTCTTGGGGTATTGATCTTCTTCCCACTCAACTCCATTGGCATTGAACTTTCGCTCAAAACCAACACCTTGATTCTTCCGGTGCCTTCCTTGCTTGCGTACAATTTCCTCAAATTGCTTACTCCCGGCAAGGCTCTTGTATACACCTTTCTCTATAATTCCCTTCAATAAGCTGTTTTCTTGCTCAAGTGTAACTTGGCTAAGAGAATCATTATTGGAATCAAGAGAGCTACTAGAGGCAACAATATTGGATTTAGCATTGTTATTGTTACTACTAGAAGAAGAATATTTCTTGTTCTTGTTGCTGGACTTGACTTGAGGCATGTAAGTAGATAAGAGTAAACACTTGGCAATATAAGAAGAACTTTTCTTACGGAGATCATCATTGATCGCTTTTAGGAACTCATGCTCTTGCTCAAGATTAAGCTTTCCATAGCGTAACTTTTCATGATCCCTTAAAAGTTCTCGATGATCTTAGAAAATAGTTTCAAGAGCTAACTTAAGAGTATTTAGTTCTTTAGTTAGAAGCTCAATCTTCTCCTTATCATTGTCATTCATTTCATCTTGATTAGCATGATTAATTGACGTTTCATCATAGCATTCATCACTAGAGTTGTCAATAAGTAAATCATCATCTCCTAGCAAGTCATCTTCATCACTATTGAAATCAACATACTCGGGGTGTGTTACCTTCGGACCTTTGGCCATGAAGCATCTTCCAATTCCTTCATTTGGTGATTCAAATATGTCGTAGGAGTTGGTTGACACAAGTGCTAAACCGGCAACACCTTCATCTTGAGTGTATTCAGAGTCGGAGTGATAGCTTCTCTCGGAGTGATTGTCGGAGTCGGAGCCGGATACCCATTCACCAACATGAGCTTGATGTCTTTGTTTTGTGTAGCTCTTTGATGACTTGTCCTTCCTTTCCGAATCCTTGCTTCTCCGTGAGGGTCTTCGTTCATAACGATCATCTCTACTCCTTCTCTCTCTTGGTGGTGATTCTTCTCTTCTACTTTTTCTCTTGGGAGAATCTTCTCTTATTATGTAGGGTGCCGTACACTCATTGGAATAGTGTCCGGGTCTCCCACAATTGTAGCAATTGCGCTCTCGACTAGAAGATCTTTTGTCATGGTAGGACCTTGACTTGGAGCTTCTTTCTTTGCTTCTACTCTTGTAGAATTTGTTGAAGTTTTTCACCATTAAGCTCAATTCTTCATTGAAGGTTTGTTTCTCACTTGATGATGTGGGGGCTTCACATGAGGCTTTGTAAGCACCACTTGACTTGTTGTGAAGTTCCTCCTTATCCTTGAGTGACATCTCATGAGCAACAATTCTTCCAATGACTTCCGTTGTCTTGAGATCTTTGTAATTTGGCATCATTTGGATCAATGTGCACACGGTATCATATTTTCCATCCAATGCTCTTAGGATCTTCTTGATGATGAATATGTCGGTCATTTCTTCACTTCCTAAGCTGGCAATCTCATTTGTGATAAGAGCAAGCCTAGAGTACATTTCAGCGACACCTTCACCATCCTTCATTTTGAACTTGTCAAGCTGACTTTGGAGCACGTCCAACTTGGATTCCTTGACGGAGTCGGTACCTTCATGCATATCAATCAAAGTATCCCAAATTTCCTTTGCATTCTCAAGACGGTTGATTTTGTTGAATTCTTCGTGGCACAAGCCATTGAAGATGATATCACAATCTTGAGCGTTGGATTGCAACATGTTCAACTCTTCTGCACTAGCTTCACGGTTCGGTTCTCTCCCATCAAAGAATTCACCTTGCAAACCAATACACACAATAGCCCAAACGGCAGGGTTATGTCCGAGAATATGCATTTTCATCTTATGCTTCCAACTAGCAAAATTAGTGCCATCAAAGTAAGGACCTCTACGGTGATAATTTCCCTCGCTAGATGCCATACTCTCCTAGGTTGTGAAACCAAGGCTATGACCACCAAAAGCAATGGAAATCAAAGCAAATGGAGACCAAGGCTCTGATACCACTTGTAGGACCTTGAAGTATGTCTAGAGGGGGGTGATTAGACTACTTGACCAATTAAAAGCTATGCCTTTTCCCAATTTTAGACTTTGGTAGATTTTAGCTATCTTTGAACAATTCAAGCAATCATCACGCAATTCAAGGAAGCATGCAAAGAGTATATAGGCAGCGGAAAATAAAGCATGCAACTTGCAAGAATGTAAAGGGAAGGGTTTGGAGGTTTCAAATGCAATTGGAGACACAGATGTTTTGTCGTGGTTCTGATAGGTGGTGCTATCGTACATCCACGTTGATGGAGACTTCAACCCACGTAGGGTAACGGTTGCGCGAGTCCACGGAGGGCTCCACCCACGAATGGTCCACGAAGAAGCAACCTTGTCTATCCCACCATGGCCGTCGCCCACGAAGGACTTGCCTCACTAGCGGTAGATCTTCACGAAGTAGGCGATCTCCTTGCCCTTACAAACTCCTTGGTTCAACTCCACAATCTTGTCGGAGGCTCCCAAGTGACACCTAGCCAATCTACGAGACACCACTCTCCAAGAAGTAACAAATGGTGTGTTGATGATGAACTCCTTGCTCTTGTGCTTCAAATGATAGTCTCCCCAACACTCAACTCTCTCTCACAGGATTTGGATTTGGTGGAAAGAAGATTTGAGTGGAAAGCAACTTGGGAAAGGCTAGAGATCAAGATTCATATGGTTGGAATGGAATATGTTGGCCTCAACACATGAGTAGGTAGTTCTCTATCAGAACTGGTAAGTTGGAAGTGTAGGTTTGTTCTGATGGCTCTCTCCATGAATGAAGAGGAGGTGGAGGGTATATAGCCTCCACACAAAATCTAACCGTTACACACAATTTACCAAACTCGGTGGGACCGAATCATAAAACTCGGTCGGACCGATTTAGTAAACCTAGTGACCGTTAGGGTTTTGATGGGAGTGACATGCAACTCGGTAGGACCGATATGGTTAGGGTTAGGGCATAACGTAATCTCGGTGAGACCGATTACAAACTTCGGTGAGACCGATTTTGTTAATTAGCTAACCAGAGAGTTGGTCAGGTAAACTCGGTGGGACCGATTCGCTCTTTTCGGTGAGACCGAAATGTTACGAAAGGGAAACAGAGAGTTTACATTGCAATCTCGGTGGGACCAATCGCTCACTTCGGTTAGACCTAAATGTTACGAAGGGAAACAGAGAGATTACAATCCCATCTCGGTGAGACCGAGATCCCTATCGGTGAGACTGATTTTCCTAGGGTTTGTGGCACTGGCTATGACATTTGAACTCGGTGGCGCCGGATAGAAAGAATCGGTAGGGCCGAGTTTGACTTTAGGTTTTGGTCATATGTGGATGTTAGAAAGTAGTGGAGGGTTTTGGAGCATATCACTAAGCACTGTAGAGCAAGAAACTCATTAAGCAACACCTCATCCCTCCTTGATAGTATTGGCTTTTCCTATAGACTCAATGTGATCTTGGATCACTAAAATGTAAAATGTAGAGTCTTGAGCTTTTGAGCTTGAGCCAATCCTTTGTCCTTAATATTTTTGAGGGATCCACTTTCATCATCCATGCCATGCCATTCATTGAGCTTTCCTGAAATATTTGTCTTGGAATAGCATTAGCTCAATGAGCTATATGTTGTTATGAATTACCAAAACCACCTAGGGATAGTTGCACTTTCAGAAGATCATCTTGAGCTTGTGTCCCTTTGAAAGAAGCAGGATCATACTTCTCTTGTTGAGGAACAAACTTCGTCTTGGGGTATTGATCTTCTTCCCACTCAACTCCATTGGCATTGAACTTTCGTTCAAAACCAACACATTGGTTCTTCCGGTGCCTTCCTTGCTTGCGTACAATTTCCTCGAATTGCTTACTCCCGGTAAGGCTCTTGTAGACACCTTTCTCTATAATTCCCTTCAATAAGCTATTTTCTTGCTCAAGTGTAACTTGGCTAAGAGAATCATTAGTGGAGTCAAGAGAACTACTAGAAGCAACAACATTGGATTTAGCATGATTATTGTTACTACTAGAGGAAGAATCTTTCTTGTTCTTGTTACTAGACTTGACTTGAGGCATGTAAGTGGATAAGAGTAAACGCTTGGCAATGTAAGAAGAACTTTTCTTGCGAAGATCATCCTTGATTGCCTTTAAGAACTCATGCTCTTGCTCAAGGTTGAGCTTTTCAAAACGTAATTTCTCATGAGTCCTCAAAAGTTCTCGATGATCTCCTAAGATAGTTTCATGAGCTAACTTAAGAGTCTTTAGTTCTTTAGTTAGAGACTCAATCTTCTCCTTATCATTGTCATTCGTTTTATCTTGATTATCATGATTAATTGACGTTTCATCATAGTATTCATCACTAGAGTTGTCAACAAGTAAATCATCATCACCTAACAAGTCATCTTCATCACTATTGAATTAAACATACTCGGGGTGTGATACCTTTGGACCTTTGGCCATGAAGCATCTTCCAATTCCTTAATTTGGTGAATCAAATATGTCGTTGGAGTTGGTTGACACAAGTTCTAGACCGGTAGTCAGAGTGATAGCTTCTCTCGGAGTGATTGTCGGAGTCGGAGCCAGATACCCATTCACCAACATGAGCTTGATGTCTTCGTTTTTTGTAGCTCCTTGATGACTTGTCCTTCCTTTCTGAATCCTTGGTTCTCTGTGAGGGTCTTTGTTCATAACGATCATCCCTACTCCTTCTCTCTCTTGATGGTGATTCTTCTCTTCTACTTCTTCTTTTGGGAGAATCTTCTCTTCTTTTGTAGGGGGGCATACACTCATTTGAGTAGTGTCCGGGTTTTCCACAATTCTGGAAATTACGCTCTCGACTAGAAGATCTTTTGTCATTGTAGGACCTTGACTTGGAACTTCTCTCTTTGCTTCTACTCTTGTAGAACTTGTTAAAGTTCTTCACCATTAGGCTCAATTCTTCATTGAAGGTTTGTTTCTCACTTGATGATGTGGGAGCTTCACATGAGGCTTTGTAAGCACCACTCGACTTGTTATGGAGCTCCACCTTATCCTTGAGTGACATCTCATGAGCAACGATTCTTCCATTGACTTCCGTTGGCTTGAGATCTTTGTAATTGGGCATCATTTGGATCAATGTGCACACGTTATCGTATTTTCCATCCAAGGCTCAAGGGATCTTCTTGATGATGAATCTGTCGATCATCTCTTCACTTCCTAAGCCGGCGATCTCATTTGTGATAAGAGCAAGCCTAGAGTACATTTCAACGACACCTTCACCATCCTTCATTTTGAACTTGTCAAGTTGACTCTGAAGCACGTCCAACTTGGATTCCTTGACGGAGTCGGTACCTTCGTGCATATCAATCAAAGTATCCCAAATTTCCTTTGCATTCTCAAGACGGTTGATTTTGTTGAATTCTTTGGGGCACAATCCGTTGAAGAGGAGATCACAAGCTTGCGCATTGTATTGCAGCATCTTCAACTCTTCCGCGGTAGCTTCACGGTTCGGTTCTTTCCCATCGAAGAATTCACCTTGCAAGCTAATACACACAATAGCCCAAACGGCGGGGTTATGTCCAAGAATATGCATTTTCATCTTATGCTTCCAACTAGCAAAATTAGTACCATCAAAGTAAGGACCTCCACGGTGGTAATTTCCCTCGCTAGACGCCATACTCTCCTAGGTTGTGAAACCAAGGCTATGACCACCAAAAGCTATGGAAATCAAAGCAAATGGATACCAAAGCTCTGATACCACTTGTAGGATTGAAAGTATGTCTAGAGGGGGGGTGACTAGACTACTTGACCAATTAAATATCTAGCCTTTGCCCAATTTTAGTTCTTGGCAGATTTTAGCAACTTTAGTACAAGTCAAGCAATCTTAACACAATTCAAGCAAGCATGCAAAGAGTATATGAGCAGTGGAAAGTAAAGCATGCAACTTGCACGAATGTAAAGGGAAGGGTTTGGAGGATTCAAACGCAATTGGAGACACGGATGTTTTTGTCGTGGTTCCGATAGGTGGTGCTATCGTACATCCATGTTGATGGACACTTCAACCCACGAAGGGTAACGGTTGCGCGAGTCCACAGAGGGCTCCACTCATGAAGGCTCCAGAAGAAGCAACCTTGTCTATCCCACCATGGCCATCGCCCACGAAGGACTTGCCTCACTAGCAGTAGATCTTCATGAAGTGGGCGATCTCCTTGCCCTTACAAACTCCTTGGTTCAACTCCACAATCTTGTCGGAGGCTCCCAAGTGACACCTAGCCAATCTAGGAGACACCACTCTCCAAGAAGTAACAAATGGTGTGTTGATGATGAACTCCTTGCTCTTGTGCTTTAAATGATAGTCTCCCCAACACTCAACTCTCTCTCCTAGGCTTGGATTTGGTAGAAAGAATATCTGAGTGGAAAGCAACTTGGGAAAGGCTAGAGATCAAGATTTATGTGGTTGGAATGGAATATCTTGACCTCAACACAAGTGTAGGTGGTTCTCTCTTAGAAAATGTATATTGGAAATGTAGGCATGTTTTGATGGCTCTCTCCAGGAATGAAGAGGAGGTGGAGGGGTATATACATCCTCCACACAAAATCTAACTGTTACACACAACTTGCCAAACTCGGTGGGACCGAATTGTTAAACTCGGTCGGACCGGTTTAGCAAATCTAGTGACCGTTAGGATTTTCAGTGGGATCGACATGCAACTCGGTAGGACCGATATGGTTAGGGTTAGGGCATAACGTAATCTCGGTGAGACCGATTACACAAACTCGGTGGGACCGATTTTGGTAATAAGCTAACCAGAGAGTTGGTCAGGTAAACTCGGTGGGACCGATTCACTCATTTCGGTGAGACCGAAATGTTACAAAAGGGAAACAGAGAGTTTACATTGCAATCTCGGTGGGACCGATCGCTCATAGCACCGAAACGTTTCGAAGGGAAACAGAGAGATTACAATCCCATCTCGGTGAGACCGAGATCCCTATCAGTGAGACCGATTTGCCTAGGGTTTGTGGCAGTGGCTATGACATCCGAACTCGGTGGCGCCGGATGGAAAGAATCGGTGGGGCCGAGTTTGACTTTTGGTTTTGGTCATATGTGGAAGTGAGAAAGTGGTTGAGGGCTTTGGAGCATATCACTAAGCTCTTTGAGCAAGCAAGCTATTAAGCAACACCTCATCCCTCCTTGATAGTATTGGCTTTTACTATAGACTCAATGTGATCTTGGATCACTAAAATAGAAAATGTAGAGTCTTGAGCTTTAAGCTTGAGCCAATCCCTTTGTCCTTAGCATTTTGAGGGGTCCACTTTTCTCATCCATGACATGCCAATCATTGAGCTTTCCTGAAATATTAGTCTTGAAACAGTGTTATCTCAATGAGCTATATGTTGTTAGGAATTACCAAAACCACCTAGGGATAGTTGCACTTTCATGGGTTATTACATACCTTGCTTCTCCTGGAGCTGCCTCCTCACCTGGCCAAGCTCCTCCTCGGCCTGCTCCAGCCTCTGCTTTAGTACGGAGACTTCGGCAGCGTATGAGGTCATGGCCAGCAACGACGCCTGCTTATTCATATAAGACACATTTTAGTTAGTTCCCTGTGAAAATTAATTGATCCACTGTCCGGCTTTTCTTTCCGAACACCGGACAGTGTCTCAGGGGCTACAGTCTATATTGGGACTTTTCTCTTTTTGCATCGCTTACCTCAAAACCTGTCAGCAGGCTGCTGCAGGCTTCAATTAGTCCGCTCTTGGCGGCCTGAACCCTTTCAATCACTGTGCCCATAAGAACACGGTGCTCATCCACAATGGAAGCGCCTCGCGGCACTTCCAGCAGATTATCCGGTGCAGCTGGTTGGACAGGGGTCACAGGCGGAACAGGCATACCCCCCTCTTTCGAAGGAGGTTGAACGCTCAATTCCGGAGCAGTATCGGTCTCGGCATCGTATTCGGCTGAGGGCCGAACTGAATACGGTCCTCATCACCTGTCTCCATGGGGATTTGGTCCCCCTGGTGTCCGGCGACGGAGGTTTCGCCTTCCGGAGCCTCCTGGACCTCCCCTGGCCTGGGAAGGTCCTTTGGGACAGCACCGCGGCGTCGCCCTTGGCCTTGGGAGAATAAGCGGCCGGCGGTGAATCGCTAGCCATCGCCCTCGAGTCCAGCGAACCCCTTGATGAGGATCGTTGGGAGCTGTCATGGGCCGGACTACAATGGCATAATTAACCATATCAATACAATGAAGAGGGGAGGCCGGATATATGGACATATATGAGTTTTGACACTTATGATGCAGCAGGGGGCTTGGGTCGGGGACATCGCTCCGGACTGATGTCGACATCCCACACGGAGTTATCCGCAAGGGAGCCCTTCCCCTTCTTGGACGTCTCCGCCTCCAGATTCGTTGAGGCTGCCCTCTTTTTCTTTCCCTCATCAGGGGGAGGGTTGTTCTCCTCCTCCTCTTCATCGTCATCATCCTCAGCAGTAGAGGAAAGGGTCTCTTCGTCTTCAGACGTCATGTTTGACGCACCCTTGCGACGGGGGCCACCTTTGGCCCCCTTGGCCTTCTTCTTGGCCTTCTTGCCTAGCGCCCGATAAGGCGCCGGAACCAGCATCTTCGCCAGGAGCGGGATGGCTGGCTCTTCGGCAGCGGAGCCGAATCTGGATCCGCTCCACTCTCTCTGTCCACACCTAAAACAATACAGCAAAAGATTAGGCATCCTCCTTGAACAGACAAGTAGAAGGTGCGCCTTGAGAAAAGGAGAACTTATCGCATTGGCGGGATGGGTGTGATCGTGCCCATGGTCCGAATCTATGACCGGCGGCTTCTCGTTGCCCTTGAAGAGCAACTTCCAGGCATCTTCGTGAGTGCTTCTCTGGATCGAATTCCCATAAAGGGAAGCTTCGGCTTTGGCAGGGAGAATCCGTGAAACCAGCATCACCTGGATCACATCGACGAGCATGACGTTTTTATGCAACATACTCTGAATGCGCATTTGCAGTGCTATCAGCTCATCTGACGCAGACCAGTTGGGGCCCTTTTCCGTCCAGGAGGTGAGTCGCATTGGAGCTCCGGCCTTGAATTCGGGAGCCGCCGCCCAAGTGGCGCCGCGTGGCTCTGTGATGTAGAACCACTTCTTCTGCCACTCCTTGACGGTCTCCACAAAAGTGCCCATGGTCCAAGTAACATTGGGCATCTTGCTCACCATGGCGCCTCCGCACTCCGCGTGTTGACCATCCACCACCTTCGGCTTCACGTTGAAGATCGTGAGCCATAGGCCGAAGTGGGGCTGGATGCGGAGGAAGGCCTTGCACACGATAATGAATGCCGAGATGTTGAGGAAGGAGTTCGGGGCTAGATCATGGAAATCTAGCCCATAATAGTACATCAGTCCGCGGACGAAATCGTGAAGTGGAAACCCCAATCCGCGGACGAAGTGAGGGAGGAAAACTACCCTCTCAGTAGGCTTCGGGGTGGGGATGACTTGCCCCTTGGTGGGCAGACGGTAGGCGATTCCTTTCGCCAATAGCAGGCCGCCCGAAGCTGGGTAATGTCCTTCTCCTTGACGGAGGAGACCATCCACTTGCCTTGGCCTCCGGATCCGGGCATGATTGAGTGCTTCCTTGAGGTGGAGAAGATGGGAACTTGGGCGCTGGAGCTCAAGAATGGAAGGACAGAGAAGAAGAGAAGGCTTGTGTGAAGAAAGGGAATCCTCCTCTCCTTATAAAGGCAGTGAATATCGAAACGCCTCCCCACTCGCCTTAAAACTCGCCTGTTCCCGAGGGCAGTGTAAACGGCACGGTTGGGTTACCCACGCCCGTATTGATGAATCTTGCAATAAGGGGACACGATCTCTGCTTCGACAAGACGTGCCAATGGCAACTGCGTCTCGAAACATGGAGCGGCAGACGAAAAACTGTTCCAAAATTATGAATGGACGGATGTGATATCATGTTGCAAAAAGTTGTCAGCGGATTGGACTCGTGGAATATTATATTCTCTGCGGTTGCGTGTGGTGTGTGTGTTACAGGTCCGGACACGATCATTATATCCGAAGACTATCTTGGAGTTCGGAAGGAGGAACCCGCCTTGCAATGCCGAAGACAGATTTATGCGCCGGATACCTTGTCATTGAAGCCAGGTTCAAGGGCTACTGAGGAAGTCCTGGACTAAGGGGTCCTCGGGCATCCGTCCTGTTAGCCGTGGGCTGGACTGATGGGCTGCGAAGATACGAAGACCGAAGACTGCACCCGTGTCCGGATGGGACTCTCCTTGGCGTGGAAGGCAAGCTTGGTGATCAAATATGTAGATTCCTTTCTTTGTAACCGACCTTGTGTAACCCTAGATCCTCCCAGTGTCTATATAAACTGGAGGACTTAGTCCTGAGGAGAGATATTCATTACCATAGTCATACCGGCTAGACTTCTAGGGTTTAGCCATCTCGATCTCGTGGTAGATCAACTCTTGTAATACTCATATTCATCAAGATCAATCAAGCAGGAAGTAGGGTATTACCTCCATAGAGAGGGCCCGAACCTGGGTAAACATTGTGTCCCCCGTCTCCTGTTACCATCATCCTTAGACGAATAGTTCAGGACCCGCCCTACCCGAGATCCGCTGGTTTTGACACCGATAGGGGCCGCGCCCAGGGGGTAGGGCGCACCCCCACCCTCGTGGGTGCCTCGGGACTCTTCTGGCCCATCTCCGATGCTCCGTGGGCTTCTTCTGGTCCACAAATAATATCCGTCAATTTTCAGGTCAATTGGCCTCCGTTTGGTTTTTCTTTTCTGCGATACTCAAAAACAAGGAAAAAGCAGAAACTGGCACTGGGCTCTAGGTTAATAGGTTAGTCCCAAAAATCATATAAAACAACATATAAATGCATATAAAACATCCTAGATGGATAATATAATAGCATGGAACAATCAAAAATTATAGATACGTTGGAGACATATCATCGTTGCACGGTCTGATCCTTTAGCGAGTACTATTTTTGGTACGGAACACATTTTCCACTTGTCGATAACATGCAGCCCACTGATGAAGGCCCAATAGAGGAGCCCATAATTAACTGGAAGGGAGGTTCTGACATGAATCCGGCCCAAGTACATGCTCATGGTCCCCTAAACATAAATAAGTAAATAAATAAATAAAGCAAAATTCCCATGCACCAGTTCTTTAAATTCATGATTTGAAAAGTCAAATTTTAATAGGAGGATATTATTTCCTATGAGAGTGTCATTACATTCAGTCGATATTATTCTTAGGCAAAGATAGCTACTAGTGTTCTTTCTCCCCCCATTTTCTTCCTGCAACGTATAGTCAATTAACGGCAGAATTGCAAAACCTTTTTTTTAGGATTTGTTCAAAGGAGCAGGCTATAAACTGGGTTGTGTGGTCTCTGTGGCCCGTCCAACAACATGACCAGCCCAGCAGCTTTTTCTTTGGGAAAATAGGTAGCCCACTATTTCTTTTTGAAGAACACCCAAGTGTAACATCCCAAATTTTCAATTTGGAATGTTATACATAGAGCATCATTGCATATCATATTTTTGTTGCATTTTTGGCTCGATCCTAGAAATTCTACACAACTCAAGGACCCACGGAGAGAGTTGGGGATTTCATTATTTTCATATTTGAGTTTTCTCAAATTTTGAAAATAGGATCATTTGATTTTATTTATTTTATCTTCAATTATTTCTACTATCAAAATATGAGAGAGGGAATAAAATGACTTTCCCAAAATAAAGAAATAATGAAGATTTAATAAAAAAATCAAATAAGATTTTATTTCAGAGTTTTTCGCCTTTTTATTTGAATTTAGGAAAAATGCGCGTTTTTCAAAATTGCATTTAGGCCCCCAAATAAATGTCCATCTAGTCCGACTTGATTTTAGAAGTCGGGGCAAATTTATTTCGGGATTTTTGGAGTCTGTTTAGTATTTCTTTTTATTTTTCTTCTCTTGAATTATTTTAAAAACGCGTGCAGACGACCTCTGGGGCCGTGTCACTTTGGGACACCCGCCCGAGGGGCTTTAAAGCCGCCCACCCGGGCGAACCCTAACCGCCCGACCCAGCGCCCAAGCCACTTGCCCGCCCGCCATTGCCATCGCCGGACGCGCCGCCGCCCGCCCGCCGACGACCCGTCGCCGCCCTCCGACCCGCGGACCCGCCATGAGGTTCGCGCGCCTCGACTTCCGTGCCTTCTTTTTTTTTAAATCAAACTGTTTTCGTCGGTTTATTTTTTTTCTTTAGATCGGTTTTTTTCCGGTTCGGTTAGTTAACGTTCGTTCGTTTGTTCGTTTTAACGAACGCGTTCGTCAGATTAGTTTAGTTAACGAACGTTCGTTCGTTAAGCGGTTCGTCGTTTTTTTTCTCGGATTTAATCTGCGATTTTTCTGATCGTGATTCCTGATCCGATTTTCGTTTTAGTATAACTTTTCGCTCGTTTATTGGAATCAGGCGATTCAAGCGCTTGGAGTTTCGTCTCGAAACCCTCTTTCCGAATAACCAACTTAAACAAGTTTTTGCCTCTGTAAAATTTGACTTAGATCCAGATTAGTAAAACAGAGCTGTTTTCTTTCGCTGTTTGACTTCCGTTGCTTCGTTTGATTTGGTTCTTTTTGCAGTCCGGAGTTCTTAAGTTGAACTATCTGGTTAGATCTTTTTGAGTTTTACCTGTGCATTAGATGAGTACTTTTTGAGTTTTACCTGCGCCGCCTGTTACTTCGAGTCTCTAGGTTTCGCGGATCATCAGCAAGGCAAGTAACACTTTGATCATACTCTTTTGTACTACCCAGTTTTATTGCATTAGATCAATCCTCAAACATTGCATGATTAGGATCTAATTAAATTGTGGGATGGGAAGTAGATGAGGTAGTACCTATTACCTGATTTATAGTCAAACCTTTGGGAGTCACTTCTACGTTTGCGTATTATGCCATGCTATGCTAGTAGACGTGGATTGGGTGTAAGGATGGCAATGGGTAGGGTATGGGGCGGTAGAGCAGTACCATACCCATACCCGTGTAGTAAATGGGTACAAAATTCTACCCATACCCGTACCCACGGGTATGAAACTTTACCCGTACCCATACCTGGCGAGTACCCATACCCATTGGGTACCCAACGGGTAGATCAAATAGTACACAAGTTATTCACAGTTTCACATTCATCGATATCACATTTGACCAAAAAAATATTTATCTCAACTCGGTAACAAATAGATGAGTACATAACAATTATCTCAATTCAAATTGATGATTGGTGACAACTTTAACATAGGTTCACGACACACTTCACGGGTAAGGTACACGTGTCAGTACAAACGGGTAGGGTATGGGTATATCCATGGGTACAAGGCTATACCCATACCCGACCCATGACTTAACGGGTAGGGTATGGGTACTACCCATGTGTATAAAATTGTGCCCATACCCTGCCCATGCGGGTACGGTATCCGCGGGTACCCATACCCATGGGTAACATTGCCATCCTTAATTGGGTGAGTGTATCCATGACAGATGTGAGATTGTTAAATTAATGGTTTATTTAAGGTGGAAACTTAAACACACATCTGGGTGGATTGAGGCACCAGGTTTCCATCATGACTTGCCTGTTTTACTTCGGACCGCCACCCAGGCTCAAAGGGATCATGAGATTATTCTTGCTAGAAACTTCCGTGTGCAGCCACATGCTACTATGGGCTCTAGCATAGTTGACTAAGTTGTGCGAACTCTTACGGGTAGACTAGCTGATGTAGGGGTTGTAGGTTGGTACGGTCTACCCACATGTAAGGTGCTAGCACTTCTGAAAGACTATGTCTCGGTCATCCGTTTCTCAAACACCATGTAGTGCGAGAAATCAAACGTACGAGATCGAGTCTTGTGGGGAAAAGTGCACAAACCTCTGCAGTGTGTATAAACTAATCATGATTAGCCATGTCCCTGGTTATGGACATCTTGAGTATCTAGTTCTTGGATTATCATGTGAAATCTCATCATGTTACTCTAAATAATATTGTTGGGTTGTTAATGAGTACTTTTAATTGGGATTGAGGATGCTGTCAACCATTCTCAATGTTCAACAACCTCCATGATAGTTAAATAAAATTTATTCCTTTGCAGTAGGGAAAAATTGGCTTTACGCAAAACTGTAACCATAGAGCTTTCCACCAGCCATATATGCATGTAGTATAGGCTTACTCTTCGTTATTCTCTATGTGTTACTTTGCCAGATATTCCATGTCTTGACCCGTTTTCGGGCTGCAACGTTTCATGTTGCGACTTTTGAGAACGACAGTAAGGTGCTTAGGTCGTGGTTCTATACTCGATGATGCCGTTGGAGTTGATGGACTCGCTTATTCTTCCAAGCCTTCGCTGTTATCGCTATTAGATGGCCTTAAGCCATATTTATTTTGTTAAGTTCTCTCTTGAGACATTCGATGTAATAAGTGTGTGATTGCTACTCTGTTATAAATCCTTGAGTCTTGTGTGGTGTCGAATTCTGATCCGGGGATGACACTTGAGCACGAGATCGATCGTTTGAGGTCAGTCGCTACAAAGATGGTATCAGACTACACGTTGACTGTAGGACACGACCATTAAGCTAAAGCCCTAGATCACTACTCTCTTCTCATTTCTAACTCCTCATCTTTTCTACTCTTCTAGGATGACGGAAGCGAGGATCAAGTTCACCCAACGGATGAAGATACACCCTTTGGGCGACACTGAAGGAAGTCACTAAGTACTGAACATCGGAATACAAAGCTTCACCGGACCTACAATTCCACTTTACGAAGAAGAGCGCTGGAAGATTCAAGCTCAAGTTCCGGAAGGGCGTTTGCGCCATCACGGAGCCAATAGAGTGTGTTTTCAATGCACCAACACAGAGTCAGGAAAGAGCATGGCAGCTCAAATAACCTTGGGACGCATTGGAGAATTTTACAAAGAAGACCTCAAGGATACTATCTACCAGATTTGCGGGCGCGAGATGAACAATGGGAGATAGTTGGCACTAAGAAGGATCGATCCATTGCAGCTTTCATCCAGGAGTTAAATCAGCACATTCGGCGCCAGAGAACCGGATGTCTTGCAGACATGATGGAGTTGAAGACAGCAAAAGCCAAGATTATCGAACTAGAAGGAGGCGAAGGCCACTCGCAAGGACTACATGGAGGAGATTGTAGCTCTAGTGAGACAAAGCGGCGATCTTAAGGAGAAGATTGAAGAACTCATGGGAAATTCAGCACCGGAGGAGAAGATGAAGATTGCACCTGTCCAGAGAACTACATCATCATCGACGACACCGATTCCGATCCTAGTGATGATGATTTCGAAGATGAAGCTGGAGCAGATATCATGGAGTCTTCATCGGAGCATTTTTTCTAGTTGACCACTATAACAGTAGTAGATTTCCCCCATTAAAAATTAGTTTAGCTCCAACACTTTGTAACGATAGATAGACCGTTGTATGCCCTTGTTTGAATTGATTGGAGTGATATTGTGTGTTTTGTCTCATGTGCATATGGGTAGTGTTTCTCTCTAGACCTCATTCTATTCTTAACTCTCGTCTTTTCTATAAACCCTCAGATGCCTCCGAGACGCGACCCCGGGTTTGTTTTTCCGCCGGAGATCACTCAGTTGATTCAGTAGCAGAATGCCTTGATTCACACATTGGTACAGAACCAAGGCAACAACAACAACAAGAACAACAACAACCCACCGCCACCACCACCTGTTGACCATTTGACCCGTTTCTTAAGGCTGAATCCGCCGGTGTTTTCCAGTAGCACCAAGCCGATTGTTGCAGATGATTGGCTCCGCAAAGTAGGGAGGGAGTTGACCACTGCAGGATGTACAGATGGGGAAAAGGTGAAATTTACCGCACATCAGCTTGAAGGACCCGCAACAGCATGGTGGGAGAATTTTACAGCCACTTACCCTGTAGACACTGTCACATGGGATTAGTTTCAGCAAGCTTTCCGTACTGCCCATGTTTCAGCAGGAGCTATGGCCATGAAGAAGCGTGAGTTTCGCAACTTGCGCCAAGGAGGACGGACAGTTGGCCAGTATGTGGATGACTTTAGTAAGCTAGCACGTTATGCCCCGGATAGCGTTGCTATGGGCGCAGCTAAGGTGAGAAGTTTCTAGAAGGACTGAATGATGAGCTGAGCATGCAGTTGATGGTAGCCACCTTCAATAACTACCAGGAGTTAGTAGATCATGCTCTTATGATTGAAGAGAAGCAGCAGCTGATTGACAATCGCAAGAGAAAGTATGGACAGGAGAAGTATAACTCTGGAGCTCAGCAGAAACTTCACTTTACCCCGAAGCCAGGAGGACAATTTCAGCATACTCACGGAGGAGGTAGCTCGCACAACCATAATGGCACCAAGAACGGTAACGGGAATGGAGGAAGCAATGGACAAAACCACACCACCCCGTCAACACCATCCAAGGTAGACCTAAGCCATATCACTTGTTTTAAGTGCCGTAAGACTGAGCATTATGCAAATGATTGTCCAGAAGGACAAAATGGTAATGGCAATGGAAGCTCGGGAAAGAAGCCGAACCCTTTCAACAGGGGACAAGTAAACCACGTTACCTTGGAGGAGGTTGAAGCTCAGCCAGACGCAGTAATAGGTAAGTTTTTGGTTAAGACATTTACTGCAGTTGTTCTTTTTGATACTGGTGCATCGCATTCATACATATCAGGGGGATTTGTGGATAAGTATAAATTACCAATCCAAGCCCTTAGGTCACCCATGCTAGTAACCTCACCCGGAACAGAATATATGGCAAGTATATGGTGCGATCGACTGCCATTAAGGATTGGAAACTATGTATTTCCCTCAGACCTAATAGTTTTGGAATCCCAAGGATTGGATGTGATATTAGGAATGGATTGGTTACCAAAGTACGGAGGGAATATTGATTGCGCCAGTAAGTCGATTTTGCTTACCACCCCAGAAGGAAGGAGAATCAAGTTTGTATCACGGCATGAGCCTAGGAGAGCACATGTAAATTCCTTAACAGGAGTTGTGCAGGAGGAAGTACCAGTGGTAAGGGATTACCCGGACGTGTTTACGGAAGAGTTGCCAGGCATGCCGCTGGACAGAGACATTGAATTTTTGATTCAACTACTGCCAGGCACTCGGCCGATATCTAAGAGACCGTATAGGATGCCAGCCCAAGATTTGGAGGAAATTAAGAAGCAGATTAATTAGTTACTGGATAAAGGTTTTATTTGCTCAAGTTCTTCGCCTTGGGGATCACCAGTACTTCTAGTGGAGAAGAAGGATGGATCTTTAAGAATGGTTGTTGATTATCGAGGATTGAATTAAGTAACCATTAAGAACAAATACCCGTTGCCGATGATCAACGACTTGTTTGACCAATTGCAAGGAGCTAAGGTATTTTCCAAGATCGATTTGCGATCAGGATACCATCAGTTGAAGATTCGGGAGCAGGATATACCCAAGACGGCTTTTACCACCAGGTACGGGCTGTATGAGTACACCGTTATGTCATTTGGACTGACTAACGCCCCAACCTATTTTATGAACATGATGAACAAGGTGTTTATGGAGTTTTTGGATAAGTTAAATCGTGGTATTCATTGGCGATATCTTGGTCTACTCAAAGAATGAAGAAGAACATAAGGAGCATTTGCGTTTGGTACTCGAGAAGCTCAGAGAACATCAGTTGTATGCCAAGTTCAGCAAGTGTGAGTTTTGTTTGAAGGAAGTTGATTTCTCGAACATGTTATATCCGGAGAAGATATAGCGATGAGCCCCACTAAAGTTGCCACGGTGACAAACTGGGAAGCGCCAACAACAGTTGGAGAGATCCGGAGTTTCCTTGGACTCACAGGATACTACCGGAGATTCATTGAGAATTTCTCGAGGATTGCGAAGCCCATGACAGAATTATTGAAGAAGGATACCAAGTTTATTTGGACTGAGGAGTGTGAGGCTAGCTTCCAAGAGTTGAAGAAGCGTTTGGTTACCTCACCAGTATTAATCCTGCCAGACCAAAGCAAGGATTACGAAGTTTATTGCGACGCTTCACGTCGAGGACTTGGAGCAGTGCTTATGCAGGAGGGAAGAGTTGTTTTGTATGCTTCACGACAGCTGAAACCTCACGAATTAAACTATGCCACGCATGATTTGGAGTTAGCAGCCGTAGTGCATGCATTGAAAACATGGAGACATTTCCTCATTGGAAATCATTGTGAGGTGTATACGAGTCACAAGAGTTTGAAGTACATCTTCACGCAGAAGGAGTTAAATCTCGGGCAGAGAAGATGGTTGGAGCTCATCAAGGATTATGATATGAGATTGCATTACCACCGGAAGGCTAACGTGGTAGCGAGCGTTGAGCCGTAAGAGTCATGTTAACATCCTAATGACCGGAGGTTTACCAAAAGAATTAGCCGAGGAATTTGGGGCTATGTTTGGAAATAGTTCAGCGTGGCTATGTAGCAGCGTTGGAGATTCAATCTACTTTGATGGACAAAATCGAGAAGTTCAAAGGACGGATAAGGAAGTTGCTTCTATTAAGGAGAAGATGAGCAAGGAAAAGCAAAGGATTTCGTGAGGATGAGCACGATACCTTATGGTTTGAGGACGCGTTTACATACCAAGTGATCCGGAGATTCGGAAGTTGATTTTGCAAGAGGCACATGATTCGCCGTATTCGATCCACCCCGGAAATACCAAGATGTATTTGGATTTAAAGGATACTTTCTGGTGGACCGGAATGAAGAAAGATAGCGCAGAGTATGTAGCAGTTTGTGATGTGTGTCAGAAGATGAAAGCAGAACATCAGAAGCCAGCAGGATTGTTACAGCCATTGCCTATACCGAATGGAAGTGGGATAAACTAGGCATGGATTTCATCACGGATTGCCGGGACCCGTTCAGAGCTATGACTCGATTTGGGTTGTAGTCGATCGTTTGACGAAGGTAGCTCATTTCATTCCAAAGAAAGACTACCTACAACAAAGCCAAATTGGCTAAGATATACATGACAAGGATTGTATGCTTGCATGGAGTTCCGAGGAGTATCTTATCAGATAGAGGAACCCAATTCACCTCAAAGTTCTGGAAGCAGTTGCACGAAACTTTGGGAACCAGACTGGAGTTTAGCACAACTTTTCATCCACAGACAAATGGACAAACAGAGAGAGTCAACCAGATCTTAGAGGATATGCTGAGAGCATGTGCTTTGGATTATGGATCAAGTTGGGATGACAACTTGCCCTATGCGGAGTTTTCTTATAACAACAGCTACCAAACCAGTTTGAAGATGGCACCTTTCGAAGCCTTGTACGGAAGGAGGTGCAGAACCCCGCTACTGTGGGATGAAGTTGGAGACCGCCAGTTGTTTGGACGGATTTGATTAAGGAGTCCGAGCGAAAGTAAAGTTGATTCGCGATAGGCTCAAGGTAGCCCACCAAGACAGAAAGAGCTATGCAGATTCAAAAGGCAAGGAGATGAATATGAAGCCGGAGATGAGTTTATCTTCGAGTATCTCCGCTTCGAGGAGTTAAGCATTTTGCTGTTAAAGGGAAATTAGCGCCACGTTTTGTGGGACCATACAAGGTTTTGGAGCGCATGGGAGTAGTTGCGTACAAGTTGGAATTACCTGAAGGATTGTCAGGTGTTCATGATGTGTTTCATGTTTCTCAGTTGAAGAAGTATCACGTAGAGATGGCGGATATACCACTGAGAGATACTGTGCCACTATAGGTGATTCAGTTGAATAACGATTTGACCTATGAGGATAAACCAGTCAGGATTCTCGAGTTTCCCAGCCAAGTCACCCGCAACAAGGTCATTAAGTTTTGCAAAGTTCAGTGGAGCCACCACACCGAGGATGAAGCCACCTGGGAGCGAGATGAAGATCTGCTTAAGGACCACCCAAACCTATTTTCTAGCCAACCCGAATCTCGAGGGCGAGATTCATCTTAAGGGGGTAGGTTTGTAACATCCCAAATTTTCAATTTGGGATGTTATACATAGAGCATCATTGCATATCATATTTTTGTTGCATTTTTGGCTCGATCCTAGAAATTCTACACAACTCAAGGACCCACGGAGAGAGTTGGGGATTTCGTTATTTTCATATTTGAGTTTTCTCAAATTTTGAAAATAGGATCATTTGATTTTATTTATTTTATCTTCAATTATTTCTACTATCAAAATATGAGAGAGGGAATAAAATGACTTTCCCAAAATAAAGAAATAATGGAGATTTAATAAAAAAATCAAATAAGATTTTATTTCAGAGTTTTTCGCCTTTTTATTTGAATTTAGGAAAAATGCGCATTTTTCAAAATTGCATTTAGGCCCCAAATAAATGTTCATCTAGTCCGTCTTGATTTTAGAAGCCGGGGAAAATTTATTTCGGGATTTTTGGAGTCCTTTTAGTATTTCTTTTTCTTTTTCTTCTGCGGAATTATTAAAAAACGCAAGACGACTCTGGGCCGTGTCCGCTTGGGACACCTGGCCCGAGGGGCTTTAAAGCCGCCCACCGGGCGAACCCTAACCGCCTAGCCGCCGACCCGCCGCGCCCGCCGCCGCCGCCCGCCGCTGCCGCCGCCCCATCCTTACCGCCGCCGCCGCGCCGCCGACCCGCCGCCCTACCCGACGACCCCCCGCCGCCCGACCCCATTGAACCCCGCCATTGTCGCCAGATCCGCCGCCGAGGTTCGCCATGCTCGACTTCCGTGCCTTGGTTTTTAAAAACCGAACGGTTTCCGTCGGTTTATTTTTTTCTTTAGATCGGTTTTTTTTCCGGTTCGGTTAGTTAACGTTCGTTCGTTCGTTCGTTTTAACGAACGCGTTCGTCAGATTAGTTTAGTTAAAGAACGTTCGTTCGTTAACCCGTTCGTCGTTTTTCTTTTCTCGGATTTATTCCGCGATTTTTCTGATCGCGATTCCTGATCCGATTTTCGTTTTAGTATAACTTTTCGCTCGTTTATAGGAATCAGGCGATTCAAGCGCGTGGAGTTTCGTCTCGAAACCCTCTTTCCGAATAACCAACTTAAACAAGTTTTTGCCTCTGTAAAATTTGACTTAGATCTAGATTAGTAAAACGGAGCTGTTTTCTTTCGCCGTTTGACTTCCGTTGCTTCGTTTGATTTGGTTCTTTTTGCAAACCGGAATTCTTAAGTTGAACTATCTAGTTAGATCTTTTTGAGTTTTACCTGTGCATTAGATGAGTAATTATTGTATGCTTGTTTGTCTGTGATAGAATACCCGGAGTGTGCCGCCTGTTACTTCGAGTCTCTAGGTTTCGCGGATCATCAGCAAGGCAAGTAACACTTTGATCATACTCTTTTCTACTACCCAGTTTTATTGCATTAGATCAATCCTCAAACATTGCATGATTAGGATCTAATTAAATTGTGGGATGGGAAGTAGATGAGGTAGTACCTATTACCTGATTTATATTCAAACCTTTGGTAGTCACTTCTACGTTTGCGTATTATGCCATGCTATGCTAGTAGACGTGGATTGGGTGAGTGTATCCATGACAGATGTGAGATTGTTAAATTAATGGTTTATTTAAGGTGGAAACTTAAACACACATCTGGGTGGATTGAGGCACCAGGTTTCCATCATGACTTGCCTGTTTTACTTCGGACCGCCACCCAGGCTCAAAGGGATCATGAGATTATTCTTGCTAGAAACTTCCGTGTGCAGCCACATGCTACTATGGGCTCTAGCATAGTTGACTAAGTTGTGCGAACTCTTACGGGTAGACTAGCTGATGTAGGGGTTGTAGGTTGGTACGGTCTACCCACATGTAAGGTGCTAGCACTTCTGAAAGACTATGTCTCGGTCATCCGTTTCTCAAACACCATGTAGTGCGAGAAATCAAACGGAGGAGATCGAGTCTTGTGGGGAAACGTGCACAAACCTCTGCAGAGCATATAAACTAATCATGATTAGCCGTGTCCCCGGTTATGGACATCTTGAGTATCTAGTTCTTGGATTATCATGTGAATCTCATCATGTTACTCTAAATAATATTGTTGGGTTGTTAATGAGTACTTTTAATTGGGATTGAGGATGATGTCAACCATTCTCAATGTTCAACAACCACCATGATAGTTAAATAAAATTTATTCCTTTGAAGTAGGAAAAAATTGGCTTTACGCAAAACTGTAACCATAGAGCTTTCCACCAGCCATATATGCATGTAGTATAGGCTTACTCTTTCATTATTCTCTGTGTGTTACTTTGCCAGCATATTCCATGTGCTGGCCCGTTTTCGGGCTGCAACGTTTCATGTTGCAGACTTTTCAGACGACGAGTAAGGTGCTTAGGTCGTGGTTCTATACTCAGTGATGTCGTTGGAGTTGATGGACTCGCTTATTCTTCCAAGCCTTCCGCTGTTATCATTATTAGATGGCCTTAAGCCATATTTATTTTGTTAAGTTCTCTCTTGAGACATTCGATGTAATAAGTGTGTGATTGCTACTCTGTTATAAATCCTTCGAGTACTGTGTGGTGTCAGCATTACTAATCCAGGGATGACACTTGAGCACAGAGATCAGACTGTTTGAGGTTTGGTCGATACACCAAGCTAGGCCTACTGTTAAGTTCTCTCTGACTTACTGGGCTGCAAATCTTTCAAGACGAGGAGGGATGCATTCCGGCTTGGCCAAAGAGTATGGGTAGTATATCCTGAAAGTAATATCAAAGGGGCTGCAAATTAAAAAATATATAGCAAATGGGCAATTAGTTTTGTTTTTTGGTTTTGTTCTTCACTGATATTTTATATTTCATTGGATTTTAATATGACATAGTACTAATTTATTTTTAAATTTTTTTAGTATGGCATTAAGAATATTTTGTTCCCCAGCAAAAGTATGCAAATTTTAAAAATTTGCACATTTTTTAGTTCAATTTTTTAACCCTGACACTGACCAGAAAATGGGCAGCAATTGTAAAAATGGAAAATGGGCTGCAATAAATTCCATATGAATTAGAAAATGGGAAGTAAATTATAAAAACAATAGCAAATGGGTTGTACACGCCACAGGTTTCGAGGCTGACTGTTGGATGTCCATCCAACGGCCGACGTGCTTCTTCAATCTTGGATCTTCCTACTCCAGCCGCCTAAACCAGCGCCGGCGGGACTGCCTTACAACAGTTCGCTCCTAGTCGTCCCGTCCTTTCACATTACACTAGTTCAACTTCTCCTAACCCACCTCCAAAATCCATGGCCTCCCAAGTCTCCATGATCACCGCTGAGTACCATGTTAGAACCATCACCAGCGATGAGTTCATCGTCATCTAGACCCATAGATCTGCGATGGTGGAGGCATGCCTTGGTCGCTTCCTACGCATGTTCAAAAGTTCAAAGGATGAGTGGGTCGCTGGGCTAGATGTTGAGTACACCACAGTCATGGAAAGCGAGAAGCTTCTAAAGGAGGCAGAGAAAAAGAAGCCCGCCATGATCCAGGTTTGCGTACATAACGTGTGATTCATCTACCACATATGCCATGCCGATGTTAGGTGACAGGAATTTGAGTTCTTCCTCAAGGACAAAAGAGTGAAATTCGTTACTGTGGACTTTACGAACGACAAGACAGTCCTGGGTCGACTAGGCCTCGTTGTAGGCCAGCCCTTTGATCTCTAGAAGGCAAGCCTGGTGTCCTCCTCTCAGCCTTCAATGTTGACCCTGGCAGTAGCCATGATTGATCCTTTGTACGCTCAACTGAAGAAACCTCACCTGGAGTTTCATCCTGCATATGAGTTGAAGACAATAGATGAAGAAGCAGAGCCCAGTATCCGGTTCAAGCAAAGAAGTGTCGGCGAAGAGGAAGAGGAAGAGGAAGAGGGACGAGGACGAAGTCGACGACGTGGACTCGGACTCCGAGTAAGGTGGCAGTGCCGTCGCTCATGCTGGTTCTACTGCAGTGTCAAGCAGACTAGTTGCTTAGTTTTATTTCAGGGGTGTGTTGTGCTGAGCTCCCAGCAGAACTATGTTTATGTTCTTTCTCATTATTTGAACTCTTTAGTACGTATAGTAGTACTGCTACCTCTTGAACTTGCGTTGGTTTTTCCCTTGAAGAGGAAAGGGTGGTGCAGCAAAGTAGCGTAAGTATTTCCCTCAGTTTTGAGAACAAAGGTATCATTCCAGTAGGAGATAACGCGCAAGCCACCGAATTCCTGCACAAATAAACACCAACCTTGCACCCAACGCAGTAAAGGGGTTGTCAATCCCTTCACGGTTATTTGCAACATGAGATCTGATAGAGATGGATAAATGGTAAAGTAATATTTTGGTATTTTTGGTTGATGGAAAGGAAAGTAATGATTGCAAAATAAGGGAACGGCGGCAGAAATTGGCAAGTTGAGGGAAACTAACATGTTGTAAAATAGACCCGGGGGCCATAGGTTTCACTTGAGGCTTCTCTCGAGATAGAAATTATTACGGTGGGTGAACAAATTACTGCCGAGCAATTGATAGAAAAGCGCAAAGTTATGACGATATCTAAGGCAATGATTATGAATATAGGCATCACGTCCGTGTCAAGTAGACAGAAACGATTCTGCATCTACTACTATTACTCCACACATGGACCGCTATCCAGCATGCATCTAGAGTATTAAGTTCACGAAGAACGGAGTAACGCCTTAAGCAAGATGACATGATGTAGAGGAATTAACTCAACCAATATGATGAAAACCCCATCTTTTTATCCTTGATGGCAACAATACAATACATGCCTTGCTGCCCCTACTATCACTGGGAAAGGACACCGCAAGATTGAACCCAAAGCTAAGCACTTCTCCCTTGCAATAAAAACCAATCTAGTTGGCCAAACCAAATCGATAGTTCGAAGAGACTTGCAAAGATATCAAATCATGCATATAAAATCAAAGGAGATTCAAATAATATTCATAGATAAGCTGATCATAAATCCACAATTCATCGGATCTAGGAAAACACACCGCACAAGAGTATTACATCGAATAGATCTCCAAGAACATCACGGAGAACTCTGTATTGAGAATGAAAGAGAGAGAAGAAGCCATCTAGCTACTACCTATGGACCCGTAGGTATGAGGTAAACTAATCACGCTTCATTGGAGAGCAATGGTGTTGACGTAGAAGCCCTCCGTGATCGAATCCCCCTCCAGCAGGTCGCCGGAAAAGGCCCTAAGATGGGATCTCAAGGGTACAGAAGGTTGCGGCGGTGGAAAAGTGGTTTCGTGGCTCCCCTGGATGTTTTTGGGGTATAAGAGTATATATAGGAGGAAGATCTAGGTCAGGAGGTCAACAAGGGGCCCACAAGGTCGGGGGCGCGCCCTACCCCCTGGGAGCACCCTCCACTCTTGTGGCCACCTCGTGGCTCTTCTGACTTGCACTGCAAGTCTCCTGGTTGTCTTCTGGTCTAAGAAAAATCATCGTGAAAGTTTTATTCCGTTTGGACTCCGTTTGGTATTCCTTTTCTGCGAAACTTAAAACAAGGAAAAAAACAGGAACTGGCACTGGGCTCTAGGTTAACAGGTTAGTCCCAAAAATCATATAAAATACCATATTAATGCATATAAAACATCCAAAACAGATAATATAATAGCCTGGAACAATCAAAAATTATAGATGCGTTGGAGATGTATCAAGCATCCCCAAGATTAATTCCTGCTCATCCTCGAGTAGGTAAATGATAAAAAACAGAATTTTTGATGTGGAATGCTACCTAACATATTTATCATGTAATTATCTTTATTGTGGCATGAATGTTCAGATCCGTAAGAATCAAAACAAAAGTTTAATATTGACATAAAAACAATAATACTTCAAGCATAATAACAAAATAATTATGTCTTCTCAAAATAACATGGCCAAAGAAAGTTTATCCCTACAAAATCATATAGTCTGGCTATGCTCCATCTTCATCACACAAAATATTCAAATCATGCACAAGCCCGATGACAAGCCAAGCAATTGTTGCATACTTTTGACGATCTCAAACTTTTTCAACTTTCACGCAATACATGAGCATGAGCCATGGACATAGCACTATAGGTGGAATAGACGGTGGTTGTGGAGAAGACAAAAAGAAAGAGATAGAGTCGCACATCAACTAGGCGTATCAACGGGCTATGGAGATGCCCATTAATAGATATCAATGTGAGTGAGTAGGGATTGACATGCAACAGATGCACTAGAGCTATAAGTTTATGAAAGCTCAAAAAAGAAAACTAAGTGGGTGTGCATCCAGCTTGCTTGCTCATGGAGACCTAGGGCGTCTGAGGAAGCCCATCATTGGAATATACAAGCCAAGTTCTATAATGAAAAATTCCCACTAGTATATGAAAGTGATATCATAGGAGACTCTCTATCAAGAAGATCATGGTGCTACTTTGAAGCACAAGTGCGGCAAAAAGGATAGTAACATTGTCCCTTCTCTCTTTTTCTCTCATTTTTTTTCTTTTTCTTTTTCTTTTTTTTATTTGGGCCTTCTCTCATTTTTTTGGCCTCTTTTTTCTCTTTTTTTTTTACTTTTCATTCAGAGTCTCATCCCGACTTATGGGGGAATCATAATCTCCATCATCTTTCCTCACATGGGACAATGCTCTAATAATGAAGATAATCACACTTTTATTTACTTACAACTCAAAAATTACAACTCGATACTTAGAACAAAATATGAGTCTATGTGAATGCCTCCCGCGGTGTACCGGGGTGTGCAATGAATCAAGAGTGACATGTATATAAAATGATGAGAGGTGGCTTTGCCACAAATACGATGTCGACTACATGATCATGCAAAGCAATATGACAATGATGATGCGTGTCATAATAAAAGGAACGGTGGAAAGTTGCATGGCAATATATCTCGGAATGGCTATGGAAATGCCATAATACGTAGGTATGGTGGCTGTTTTGAGGAAGGATATGTGGTGGGTTTATGGTACCGGCAAAAGTTGAGCGGTACTAGAGAGGCTAGCAATGGCGGAAAGGTGAGAGTGCGTATAATCCATGGACTCAACATTAGTCATAAAGAACTCACATACTTATTGCAAAAATCTATTAGTCATCGAAACAAAGTACTGCGCGCATGCTCCTAGGGGGATAGATTGGTAGGAAAAGACCATCGCTCGTCCCCGACCGCCACTCACAAGGAAGACAATCAAAAAACATCTCATGCTCCAACTTCGTTACATAACGGTTCACCATACGTGCATGCTACGGGACTCACAAACCTTAACAAAAGTATTTCTCAAATTCACAACTACTTACTAGCATGACTCTAATATCACCATCTTCATATCTCAAAACAATCATAAGGAACAAACTTCTCATAGTATTCAATGCACTTTACATGAAAGTTTTTATTATAACCCTCTTGGATGCCTATCATATTAGGACTAATTTTATAACCAAAGAAAATTACCATGCTGTTTAGAGACTCTCAAATAATATAAGTGAAGTACGAGAGTTCCTCAATTTCTATAAAATAAAATCACCACCGTGCTCTAAAAAGCTATAAGTGAAGCACTAGAGAAAATTTTGCCTAGCTCAAAAGATATAAGTGAAGCACATAGAGCATTCTAATAAATCACAATGCAAGCGTGTCTCTCCCAAAAGGTGTGTACAACAAGGATGATTGTGAAAAACTAAAAAGCAAAGACTCAAATCATACAAGACGCTCCAAGCCAAACACATATCATGTGGTGAATAAAAATATAGCCTCAAGTAAAGTTACCGATAGACGAAGACGAAATAGGGGATGCCTTCCCGGGGCATCCCCAAACTTAGGCTCTTTGGCTTCCTTGAATATTACCTTGGGGTGCCTGGCGTCCCCAAGCTTAGGCTCCTTCCACTCCGTATTCCATAGTCCAACAAATACTGACCCAAAACTTGAAAACTTCACAGCACAAAACTCAATAGAAAATCTCGTAAGCTCCGTTAGTATAAGAAAATAAATCACCAGTTTTGGTACTATTCTGAACTCATTCTTTATTTATATTGGTGTAGTATCTACTGTATTCCAACTTTTCCATGGTTCATACCCCACGATATTAGCCATAGATTCATCAAAATAAGCAAACAACACGCGAAAAACAGAATCTGTCGAAAATAGAACAGTCTGTAGCAATCTGGATATTTCGAATACTTATGTAACTCCAAATGCTGAGAAATTAGGAAGTCCTAGGAAATTTATCTATTGATCTTTTGTAAAAATAATCAACTAAAAAGCACTCTCCAGCTAAAAATGAGAATTGTTTTCGTGAGCGCAAAAGTTTCTGTTTTTCAGCAAGATCAAATCAACTATTATCGTAAGCTATCCCAAAGGTCTTACTTGGCAAAAACACTAACTAAAACACAAAACCACATATAACCAGAGGATAGATGAAATATTTAATGAAAAACAGCTAGAATAAATATTGGGTTGTCTCCCAACAAGCGCTTTTGTTTAAAGCCTTCTATCTAGGCATTGGTAATTTCAATGATGCTCACATGAAAGACAAGAGTTGAATCACAAAGAGAGCATCATTAAACACATGAAAAACACATCTAAGTCTAACATACTTCCTATGCATAGACATTTTATAAGCAAACAAATTATCAAGGCAAGCAAAAACTAGCATATGCAAGGAAGAAGAAAGAGACGATAGCAATCTCAACATGAAAAGAGGTAATTTAGTAACATGAAAATTTCTACGATCATATTTTCCTCTCTCATAATAATTACATGTAGGATCATTAGAAAATTCAACAATATAGCTATCACATAACATATTCTCAACACGATCCACATGCAAGCGAAGTTTACACTCTTCCAGAATAGTGGGATTAACGTTAACTAAAGTCATGACCTCTCCAAACCCACTTTTATGAAAAAAAAAATCATAAGCTTGAACATTCTCCAAATATGTGGGATCTAAAGTCGACACTCTTCAAAACCCACTTTCAATATTATTTCAAACATTGTTATCAATCTCATATTCATCATGGGGCTTAAATAATTTTTTAAGATCAATAGAAGAATCACCCCAGTCATGACCACTGCAACAAGTAGTGGACATAGCAAAACTAGCATCCCAAGCTTAGGGTTTTGCATATTATTAGCAAAATTGACATTAATATAATTTATAATAACAACATTGCAATCCTGCTTTTTATTCAAAGATCTATCGTGAATCACTTCATATAGTACTTCATCACAATTTTTAGATTCGCGAATTTCAAGCAAAACTTCTTAAAGATAATCTAGTGCATAAAACTCACTAGCAATTGGTTCATCATAATTGGATCTCTTAAAAAGATTGGCAAGCGGATGAGGATCCACAAATCTTAGGTTCTCTGAGTTGCAATAAATACACAATTATTCCAACCAAACGAGCCAAATAAGACATCAAGGCAAATGAAAAGATGAACGGAAGATGGGCGAAGGAAAGGTAAATCTTTTCGAAAATCATTTTAGAAGTGGGGGAGAGGAAAACGAGAGGCGAATGGAAATAATGTAATGCGAGAGACGAGAGTTTATGATGTGTACTTGGTATGTCACGGCTTGGCGTAGATCTCCCCGGCAACGGCGCCAGAAATCCTTCTTGCTACCTCTTGAGCTTGCATTGGATTTTCCCTTGAAGAGGAAAGGGTTGTTCAGCAAACTAGCGTAAGAATTTCACTTAGTTTTGAAAACCAAGATATCAATCTTTTAGGAGATAACGCGCAAACCACGGAATACCTGCATAAACAAACACCAACCTCGCACCCAACGCGATAAAGGGGTTGTCAATCCCTTCACGGTTATTCGCAATGTGAGATCTGATAGAGATGGATAAACGGTAAAGTAATATTTTTGGTATTTTTGGTTTATGGAACGGAAAGTAAAGATTGCAAAATAAGGGAACGGCGACAGAAATTGCCAAGTTGATGGGAAACTAATATCTTGTAAAATAGACCAGGGGGGCATAGGTTTCACTAGAGGCTTCTCTCGAGATAGAAATTATTACGGTAGGTGAACAAATTACTGCCGAGCAATTGGTAGAAAAGCGCAAAGTTATGACGATATCTAAGGCAATGATCATGAATATAAGCATCACGTCCGTGTCACAGACCGAAACGATTCTGCATTTACTACTATTACTCCACACATTGACCACTATCCAGCATGCATCTAGAGTATTATGTTCATAAAGAATGAAGTAACACCGTAAGCAAGGTGACATGATGTAGAGGAATTAACTCAAGCAATATGATGAAAACTCCATCTTTTTATCCTCGGTGGCAACAATACAATACGTGCCTAGATGGCCCTGCTGTCACTGGGAAAGGACACCGCAGGACTGAACCCAAAGCTAAGCACTTCTCCCATTGCAAGGAAAACCAATCTAGTTGGCCAAACCAAATCGATAGTTCGAAGAGACTTGCAAATCGATAGGTCAACGAGGGGCCCACAAGGTCGGGGGCACTCCCTACCCGCCTGGGAGCGCCCTCCTCCCTTGTGGCCGCCTCGTGGTTCTTCTGACTTGCACTCCAAGTCTCCTGGGTGTCTTCTGGTCCAAGAAAAATCACCGCGAAAGTTTTATTACGTTTGGACTCCGTTTGGTATTCCTTTTCTGCGAAACTCAAAAACAAGGAAAAAACAGGAACTAGCACTGGGCTCTAGGTTAATAGGTTAGTCCCAAAAATTATATAAAATAGCATATTAATGCATATAAAACATGCAAAACAGATAATATAATAGCATGGAACAATAAAATATTATAGGTACGTTGGAGATGTATCAAGTACTAGTATGTCTTACTAGGTTTCTTCTTGTAGTTGGTACTACTGCTCGTATCTTCGCGTTCCTACTGTACTTAATACATACTAGTAGTATAATTTGGGTCGGTCGATTTGTGAAAGAAGTTTGACGGAGTGAAGGAATAAGACGGCAGAGAAGCTACCCCAGTATCTATATTAGGGTCGCAGGGTGCCCATGATCTTATGAGTATTGGGTGTGAAATGCAGTTCGCTGGAAAAATGGATCATGCCCGGGGTTAAACGGATGGTGGGTGTGGGGGGAGCATGGCGGTGGCAGGCGGTTCAGGCGAGGGCGGAGCAGCGGCGGCATGCGGTTAGGACTGCGGCAGGCTGGCGGCTCGATGCTTGAGAGAGAAGATGAACATTGCATCAATTTCGGAGGTTGAAGAAGCCCTTCTAGTCGTCCATGTTGCATCCAATGGCTCACAAGACTCGACTGACCCAAACTGATCCTTTAGAATACATGATCCATGTGGCATTCAAGGTCTTGAAGGTAGATTCCACGTCCGCACCCGGTTTGCGGGCTCGGCGCGGGCGCGACCAGCTTCCGCCACAACAGCGACCATGTGCGCCTCCTCAGCGCGAGCGGAGACGACAATGAAACGCTAGCTCCTCCTCGCCGGTGTGCTGGAGCACGCGCGCGTCCTCCTCTTCGTACCTTGCGGGCATAGACGCGACTCCACCCGCTGCTCGCGTGCTTGGCAGCGCGTCGGCATCGCGAGGAGGGACTGTAGACGACGTGAGTGGGCGAGCCTTCGGCTTCATGGCACAGGGATGGCGGGGACATGGTGGTGTTGGGCGAGAAATCATCGGCCAGAGCAGGTGGGCGCCGGCATGCGCAACAGCAGCGGCGACATATTTATAAGTGCGCGTATGGGAGCTGAGTTTAGTTTTATATAGGGTTGGTCAAACTTAAAAGAACACCGTACTAGTACACGTAAACATTAGACTGAGGCAGCACTTATACTACCATATTAGTTAGCACAACATCGATACGGCATCCTGTGCAAGTGCGTGCACCGCGGCCGCGCGGTCGATCTAATGGTGCGTCGCCGCGTCGCACTCGGAGGACATCCACGGAACCTTTTTGTGTGTGTGAAAACAATCCCCAAATATTACTATGCATTTTTCCTGGAAAAGTTTCATGCTACGATATTTCCATATATTTGAATTTAGCTTCAGTTCGTGTTTATTTGGATTTGGACGTTTTAGGTGTGACCTAGTTTTTTCTAATACTGATTATGTGTGTGTGACTGAGAGAGAACGCGTGTATGTGTCCATATGTGTGTTGTGGCGGAAGGGAAATGTGGAGTCGGTGTGCGTGTGATAGAGACATAGAGAGGTGTGAATGTGCAAATGATCATGGATGAGTGAGACATAGAGAGATGCCGATACGTTGTATATGCATGAGAAAACGGTCTTCTATCTGTACTTGTGTGTGTGCGACAGAGAGAGAGAGAGAGAGAGAGAGAGAGAGAGAGAGGAGTATCCATAACACAACAACCATCTCTCTCGATTCGTCCGTCCCTCGCACGATCACATGTAACACATGCATCAACGCACACATTTTGACACCCTCACACTGTTGGGAAACGTAGCATGCAATTTCAAAAAAAATCCTACGCTCACGCAAGATCTATCTAGGAGATGCATAGCAATGAGAGGGGAGAGTGTGTCTACGTACCCTCGTAGACCGAAAGCGGAAGCGTTTGACAACGCGGTTGATGTAGTCGAACTTCTGCTAGCTACGACCGATCAAGCACCGAACGTATGACGTCCTTCGCCTTCTTGAGCAAGGTGTCGAGGAAGTAGATGAGTTCCATCAACATGACGGCATGGTGACAGTGATGGTGAAATGATCTGTGCAGGGCTTCGCCTAAGCACCGCAAGAATATGATCGGGGTGTAAACTGTGGAGGGGGCGCCGCACACGGCTAACAATTGATGTTGTGTGTTCTAGGCGCCCCCTCCCCACGTATATATAGGTGGGAGGGGGAGGAGAGGCAGCCAGGGGTGTCCTAGGGTTCTCCGCCGACCCCTAGGGGCCCTGCCTTGCCCTGCGCCCCCCTTTCCATGTATGCATGAAGGGGAAGGAAAGAGGGGGGGTGAGGGAAGGAAATGGGAATCCTAATCCACACTTTCCTTTCCCTTCCCCGCTTTCTTTATCCTCCTCCTATAGCCTTATAGGGCACACCAGCCCTTGTGGTCTCGTGTGTTCCTTCACAAGGCCCATATGGCCCATAGGATTGCCGGGTACCAAACACCTTCCGTGACTCAGTAAGTACCGATACCCTCTGAGCACTTCCTGTCCTAATACCATCCTCCTATATATATATATATATATATATATATATATATATATATATATATATATATATATATATATATATATATATATATATATATATATATATATATATATATATATATATATATATATAAACACTATTCGATCACGGGACGTAATAATATTCGATCACAACCTGAATCGCTGAGTAACGCTACTGAACTTCCCTCATGCGAACCCGACCTTGGGCTATCTTCGCAACCGTGGCATTCCCCGCGAATTATTCATGTTAGTCGTGTTCTATATAATGTTAGTGTAATGTAGAAACGTTTTTTAGCAACTAAATACCGGTTTTAAATGGGAATCTCGCTCGTTGGCGGATTTTGCTCTCGGGTCGTGATGAAATTGCGTGTTTTGCAATTTTACTGCCTGAGTTGTTCGACCTGAACTTCTCCCAGTGCTAGGTTGAACTTCCGCCAACATTGCCCAAATGGGGCTTGCGATATACCGTTGGAAAGCTATGGGCTCCAGTATTATGACCCAAGTTAAATTTTTGGCAAAATTTAAGCGGTTTAAGAGCAATTTTGAAAACCGTTTTTTCTTCATACAAAAAACATGAAAGGTATTTTCGATCGCATTTTAAAACCATTTATCAGAATAAGGCAAATAATATGGCGTTGGAAAGCTGCTGCAAAACCGCATCTTCCACATGTTGAAAGTTTTCTCTAATTCCCTACAGCTAAAGAGTAATTTGGAAAACCGTAAAATTTCACAAACCGAACAGTTGAGTTCGTATTTTTGATGTCATTTGTAAACGGCTAATCCAATTGAGGAACATGAT
The DNA here is from genome assembly GCA_021605205.1 of Aegilops longissima. Lineage (NCBI taxonomy): Eukaryota > Viridiplantae > Streptophyta > Magnoliopsida > Poales > Poaceae > Aegilops > Aegilops longissima. Next base: position 561,819,159 of record CM038677.1, read on the forward strand.
ATGGCATTGGAAAGATTATGAAAATGCGCTACTTTTTCATGTTGAAAGTTTTTCTAATTTTGAACGGTTTAAAACTGATTTATAAAACGGTCTAAGTTGCACCGAGTTCGTATTTTCGAGCTAATTTTTTAACCTTACGTCCGAATGTAGCAAATGATATGGCGTTGGAAAGCTTGAGGAAATGCGAAACTTTTTCTTATATATTGTTTCTCCCAATTCCTTACTGTTTTAAGTCAATTTTGAAAATGGCTAAAAACGTGTTTTCCGCGTAATTTCCATAAACTTTATCGAAATGGGGCAAATAATATACCGTTCAAAAGCTAAGGAAAATGCAAAACTTTTTCGTGTTGATAGTTTTCTCTTATTCCTAGCGGTTTTCAAGTAATTTCGAAAATGAAGAGATCATTCGTTCTGCCTTTATTGCGAAACAGATTCTTCGAAAATGCACCGCATGAAGAACCTGAACTTCTCGGCATGTCTACTTGAACTTCACTCTTTTTTTCATGTGCTTTCTTTTCCGTAGCTCTCCATCCACTCACCAGAACACTCACCGGAGTTGAACAAATAATATACCGGTGGAAAGCTGATGTAAACACGCAACTTTCCCATGTTGATCGTTTTTTCATACTTGCGACGATTTTAAAAGTTTTTCATCTCAAATTCATTCACTATAGTAGTCGAACTTCTTGCTATTTTCACGTTGAACTTCTATGACGTATTTTTCGTTTGTAATTTTCGCATCCATTCGTCGGTCCTTCTTCCTGTTTTCACCTTGAACTTCTGTCACGTATTTTTGTTCGACCTCTCTCACAACAATTTTTGAACTTTATCGGGCCGAGCACTTGAACTTCTAAAAACAAAATCTTTAGCCTTTGCTTTTTCATTAAAAAAATTATACAAAATGCACACCGTGTAGTACGTGAACTTTTGGTAGTTACCAATCTGAATTTCTCTCGGTTACGTGAAAATATCTGATTTTTTATAGACAGTGAACCGCTCTACCTTTTTTATTTGAACTTCATTGTGTATTTTTTAGAAATGTGAAAATTGGAGGTTTTTTAGAAACATCGAACTTATTCATTTTTTGAAATTGAACTTATTGGTTTTATTCTTTAGTAACTAGAAAAATCCGATTTTTCAAATAAATATCAAACTGCTCCGCTTTTTCCAATTGAACTTCTTGGTTTTATTCTCTAGTAGCGAGAAAACGTGAGTTTTACACATACATTGAACTACTCCGTTTTTAAAAATTGAACTTCCTGGTTTAATTCCTTAGTATTGGGGAAAATCCGAGTTTTTTATAAACATCAAACAGCTTCATATTTTTTTTAAATTTGGACTTCTTGGTGCCATTTGTTAGCGATGGGAAAACTGCTAGTTTTGTAATAAATATCGAGCTGCTCAATTATTTAAAGTTGAACTTCTAGGTCTTTTTTTAGAAGAGGGAAAGTGTGTTTTTATTAACTTTTGAACAGCTCGGTTTTTTCAATTTGCCCGTTAGTTTAATTTGAACTTCTTGGTCTCTTTTAGAAACAGGGAAATCCATTTACTAATTAATTTTTCTAAACTTTTTTTGTTATTTTCATTTGAGCTTCCGTTGTGGAAACTTGTTGAACAAGAGGAACTTTCTGAATTTTCCCGGTCTGTGCACTTGTACTTCTAGCAAAAAAAAATTAGACTCGCCTTTTTACTCCTATTTTCTCATACGAAACACACACCCATGCAGTACGTGAACTTCCGTCTGTTGTCAATTTGAACTTCTCTCTATTTCACTTCAGTAACGAAAAAAAACTGATTTTGTATAGACATCAAACCTGGCTCCTGACACGATCTCCTCCTCGGACGAGATGCGCACCCGCTTCATCGCCAACTTCCAAGGCACTCGTGACCGCCTCCTGTCGTGAGTGACATGCGCCAGATCAAGCAAAGAGCCAGAGAGACCTGCGAAGTACATCCAGCGCTTCAACAACGCACGCCTCAAGATTCCCAAGGTAACCGAGGAAGCCATCATCTCAGCCTTCTCCGACGGTGTGCGTGACGTCAAGATGAAGGAGGAGCTGGCAATACATGAAGACCTGTGCACATCCCTGGAGCTGTTCAACTTGGCGACCAAGTGCTCCAGGGCTGAGGAAGGATGCCTTTCCCTCCTCGAGTTGCCGGCTGCCGACCCAGAAGAGAAGAAGCCCAAGGTCAAGGACGTGAAGCGCAAGGGGGCTTCCATGCTCGCGGTAGAACCAGACACCAAGCAAGGCAGGGATCAGCCCGAGTCTTCCAAGGGCAGCTGGTACTGCGTGTACAAAGACCTCCACACCCACAACACCAACGAATGCCAAGAGCCCAGGGCCATGCGAGAAGGGCGAATCGGTCGACGCCCTGACCGCAATGATCGAGGCTATGGCCGAGGAGGAGGAAGAAGCAGAGGACGTTGGGAAGACCGTGGCCCTCGCCAAGGGTGGCGTGACCGACCTCGCGAGGACCGCTGGCAGGATCAGCCTCGCGAGGGAGGTTGGAGGGACCCGCCTCGTGAGGGAGGCTGGAGGGATCAGCCTCGCGAGGATCGCCCACAAGGCAACGCAGGCCTCCCTCCTTTGCCACCGCCGCCAAGGAGAAATGAAGACCATCATCAGGACGAGGGGGCTGGGGGCTTCCAGGAGTCGTGTGCAATCGCTTGCATCCTGGGCGGAGCTCAAGCCCCAGCTTCTCAGCGCATCTTCAAGCAGTTCGCCCGCGAAGTGAATGCAGTCCTCCCAAGCTCGGCCACGCGCCTCTCTCGGTGGTCGCATGCGCCATCACGTTCAGCTCAGCGGATCAGCTCAAGTGCACAGCCACAGCCAGAGTCCTCCCGATGCTTTGTTCCCCAATCATCAGCAACGTGCAAGTCACCAGGACCCTCATCGATGGCGGAGCAGGGCTCAATGTCCTGTCCGTCGAGACATTCAACAATCTCCAAGTGCCGTATAATCAGCTTCAACTAACCAAGCCTTTCTCCAGAGTCATTGATGGCTCCACGGTTCCGATAGGGCAGGTCCGCCTCCCTGTCACCTTCGGGGCGCACGACAACTACCACACCGAGCTCATTGACTTCGACGTCGCCCACATTCGCCTGCCATACAATGCCATCCTCGGGTACCCAACTCTGGCCAAATTCATGGCCGTGACTCATCACGGCTACAATGTCCTCAAGATGCTAGGAAGCGGTGGAGTCATCACGGTGCCTTGTGAAGAGAGAGACGCAGTGTGTTCCCTGGAGCGTGCTTTTCAAGCCGCGTCAATTGAAGACCTAGATCACAGGAGCGGGAGGCTCCCCGAGGCTGCTCCTAAGAAGAAGAAGACATCGCCTGGCCCGACCCCTCGGGAGGCAGGCCCCTCAAGGTCCGTGCTTGTTCAGGGGGCACCTCCTTCTGTCGCATAGGAAGGCGCGCCCGGCGCCCTCCTCGAGCAAGGCTCGGGGGCTCTCTCCTGGAGGGCCACCGACTTTGCTAAGATCACGAGGGAGGCGCTCGGGCACCACTTGGAGGCGTGTTTCAAAGCATGTTTCCCTTAGGAAGGAGCGAGGCAAGGAGGGCCAGACCCTCAGGAGTTCGTCAGCAAGATCATTCAGGAGCTGCAGGAGTCAAGAGTCATGAGTGGCAACCGCCGCTTACCCGCCGTAGCTCCCCATCCAGGCGAGGATGGTGGGCTGGGCGTCTGCATCGACATACCAGGGCTCAACCGAGCCGCCTCTCAGGAGCGCCTCTAGCCCTCACGCGTGGGGCGCTGTGAAGGTCCACTCCACAGCTACGTTCGCATGCCTTACGGCTTGCCGAACGCGGTTGCCACGCGCAAGCGCCTCATGAGGAGCATCTTGGAGGCTCAAGTGGCCAGGCGTTTCGCAGTCCTGGCGGAGATGGAGATGGTCCGCAAGGAGCCACCAGCGCCTCCGGAGCCTCCCGAAGCTCCTGGGCCTGGGGGCTCGTGAAGATCGGCTTCCGCAGCGCACGGCGTCCGCTACTTCAGCATCTCTTCATCTTCAACATTATCAGGTGACATCCTTCGAGTATCATTTTCAGCTGGGAGCGCCCCCCAGGGCTGCATCATTCCCAGGCCACGTGGGTCTGTCCCTGCGGCATGTATCCTCTTTTGATTCATGTTTCTAGTTTACTTTATTGGGGCGCCCTCGGCTGCATCATCCCAAGTCGCCGGGCTGCACCCAACGATTTCTGCCTTCCCTGCACCTATCTAACTGAACTTGCTCCTTCATGATTAACGTGTTTGACCTAGTCGCCCGCTCGATTGACACCAACTGATGGAGCTGCTCCCTAATGGCACGACGCTTGCGCATGGGTCCGTCCCTGCAACGCCGACAAACCTGAATGGCTGAGCTCTGGCCGCGGCAGCCCCGCATGGCGCCACCTCGTCAAGCCTTCAGTGCCTCATCACCCCTCCACAGCAACCAACGGGTGACTGTCGATTGTCATGGCGAACTCTTGTTCTTCTTGTGATGAGCCTGTAGGATCTCTTCAAGGAGTAGCGTCAGGCAAGGCCCTCACGGCGTCTTCTTCACTCTCGTCCGCGTGAACCGCTTGCACATTAAAGGGCAGGGGGGGTACCTGAGCATCGCGACTCAGGGGCTCCTACTGGCTCTCTAGCCCTCACCCTCTGGCCTTGTCCACGGCATCGCGACCTGGCATACCAGCGACGGCTGAGATCGCTCGAGGGCCGGGACCCGAGGACGTAGAGCAGAAAGGGGAGTAAAGGCGAGAGAGAAGAGGCACGCGGGGACCTCGCCAGGCAACTCCTCTGCCGATGCGCGGACCTAACGCCACACCAAGAAGCGGTTCCTGACCCCCGAGATAAGTCCTCCCCCAGAATACTAGCTATCGCAGCACCGACCTCGCACCTAAGGCAATCCCGTGTTAGCAACGTCGCGCTCCTTTCTCACCAAACGATGGCTGCTTGAGCGCTAAAGGGGACCTCCTGAGCATCGCGACTCAAGGGCTCTTACTGGACCCCGGGACGCTCACCTCCTGGCCTTGACCACGGCATCGCGACCTGGCATACCAGCGACGGCTGAAGCCTGCCTTGGGACCGGGACCTGTCGGCGCAGAGCATCAAGCCCTCGTGAGGTTCGAAATGAGGAATTAAGCTAAGATGGTATGAGCATCTCGCACCACTTCACGACAAGGATCTTATTAACAAGCAGAACCACAGGCACCTTACAAGCCCCCACGGGGCGTGTTTTTCGATTCCTCGCAGGGCTTGACGAGCCCGCCCTGCTCCGAGAGCGACGCAAGCTCGGGGGCTCATAGCAGTCGTCGCTCGTCTCCGGGGTCGCGAAGAGCTCGGCGGAGTCGCTGGATCCTCCGAGGCCTCCGCCGCTTGAGGAGCTACTGGGGGAGAAGTCGGCGAGCCTAGTCCTCGCCGCGGCAGGGCCCCGACCACCTCTCTCAGGGCAGCACTCCAGCCGGCGTCCTTCTGCGTCAAAGACCTTGAAGAACATCACGGAAGTGCCGTCGTACTCGAGGTAGATCACGAGGGCGCCCCTCGTCCTGCAGACCCGGGCGATCTCGCCCCAGCCTCGAGTCATGAAGACCTTGCCCGGAGCGACGACCGCAACCTCCGCTCCGGTCGCAAGGGTGCTGCAGCGGCGTGCTGCAACCAGAGCTCCAGAGATCCCCGCAGAGGAACAACACGCACCGCCGTGACCCGCCGGCGCCGACGGCGGCATCGTCCATGGCGCTCGGCATCGACTCCTTCAGGGCCCTCAATGCGGGCGTACAAGGGCAGCGGGAACCCTGGTGGTGGCCGCTCGTACCAGGGCCTCGACACCTCCTGCCGGGCGCCCTCATCTCGAAGGCAGAGGGCTAGCCGTTTCTTCGGCGGAAGCGGATCGGGACCCTCTCGGGGGGCTTTTCCTTTCCCTTCTGCGGAGAACCGGTGGATCGGAGCCATCACCGCAATGTGGAGCAAGGGAAAGGATGGAGAAGAAGGAGAAGCAAGAAGGGATGGACTGGAAGGGCATGCGCCGTTCCGTACTTATAGCCGGGGAAGGCCAACCGTCGACCTCCACGATCACAGGTAATCATGACCCACTTTGCATGAAGAGACTTGTCAATTCGTGCAGTTGCCGAGGCGTTGTGGGGAAGTGGAGACACCCACGTCCAATCAACCGCCACGCAGCGCCCAAGGCCGCAGGCTGTTAGGGCCCGCGGTGCTTCGCACTTGCCCCTTCGCTTCTCTGCTAAGCCAAGTCCAGGCGCGCCTTGGGCTCGGGGGCTACTGTCGGTGTTCTGGGAACGGGGATACCTAGACTTGCCTGCCTGCGGCGTGGCTCAAGGGGCAGCCCAGTACGGCCCATCTTCATCAGCACAAGCTCAAGACCCTCGCGAGGGGCCAAGCCTCGTGGGGCGGACGACAGGAAGCTTCCTCAGGCACGGCCTCATCAGGTTGGCTCGCGAGGAGGCGGAGAGATCAAGGCGGGGTACCTCACGAGGTGCCCATGACGCAAGCCATGACGACCGAGGGCGCCAGGCGGACGCCAGCTCACGAAGTGTCCTCATTTCCTCTTTGGTGCAATGGAGGCAAGCGCAGGCGAGAGCATCAATCAAAGCCAACCATTTCGGTGCAACGAGACCAAGACCAACACAACGGCAGGAAGGAGGTCATCGTGGAGCCCAAGCCGGCGTCATCGTCAGATCCTTTGGTAGGCGAGGACCAACTTTATTCAGGATAAGTGTACTAGATGTTCCCCTTCAAAATGGCCAATTGTTGGCGCCCTTCCTGCTCAATATTTGGGAAGAGGCCCAGGGCCTCTGCCTATAAGTAGAACTAGCCACCCACGGGGTAGGGCAATCTGGAATAGAGATAGAGATCAAGCAATCTAGAGAGAGAGAGAGAGAGAGAGAGAGAGAGAGAGCGACAGAACTCCCCCTAGGAGTTCGTCGCACCGGCCAAGAACAGACCCTCGCGAGGTTGTTCTTCCTTGTACTGTTCATCATCATCCCCTGAGGCAATCCACCACACCACACACTGGAGTAGGGTATTACACCGCAATGGTGGCCCGAACCAGTATAAACCTTGTGTCCCTTGTGTTGCTCTTTGTATAGTTTAGATCCTTGCGAGGTGATGAGGTGTAGGTAGGTTGGAGGTGAGATTTCCTTGTGCACCCCAGAGTTCGAACCTAGAGGGTCTGCCGGAACCCGAAATCCGACACGGTCGAACCATTATGACAACATATGTTATTCCCTTTGTCCATCAGTATGTTACTTGCCCGAGATTCGATAGTCGGTATCTACATATGTAGTTCAATCTCGCTACCAGCAAGTCTCTTTACTCGTTCCGTAATACATCATCCTGCAACAAACTCATTAGTCACTTTGCTTGCAAGGTTTCTTATGATGTGCATCACCGAGAGATACCTCTCCAATACTTGGAGTGACAAATCCTAATCTCGATCTATGCCAACCCAACAAACACCTTCAAAGATACCTATAGAGCATCTTTACAATCACCCAGTTACGTTGTGATATTTGATAACACACAAGGTATTCCTCTGGTATCTTGGAGTTGCATAATCTCATAGTCGAAGGAATATGTATTTGACATGAAGAAAGCAATAGCAATAAAACTGAACGATCATAATGCTAAGCTAACGGATGGGTCTTGTCCATCACATCATTCTCCTAATGATGTGATCCCGTTATCTAATGACAACTCATGTACATGGTTAGGAAACCTTAACCATGTTTGATAAACGAGCTAGTCAAGTAGAGGCTCACTAGGGACACGGTGTTTGTGTGTATATATATATATATATATATATATATATATATATATATATATATATATATATATATATATATATATATATATATATATATATATATATTCACACATGTATTTAGGTTTCCGATCAATACAATTCTTGCATGAATAATAAACCTTTATCATGAATAAGGAAATATAAAATAACAACTTTATTTTTGCCTCTAGGGCATATTTCCTTCAGTCTCCCACTTGCACGAGAGTCAATAATCTAGTTCACATTGCCATGTGATTTAACACCAATAGTTCACATCGTCATGTGATTAACACCCATAGTTCACATCGCCATGTGACCAACACCCAAAGGGTTTACTAGAGTCAATAATCTGTTTCACATCGCCATGTGATTAATACAAAAATAGTACTAAGGTGTGATCATGTTTTGCCTGTGAGAGAAGTTTAGTCAACGAGTCTGTCACATTCAGATCCGTAAGTATTTTGCAAATTTCTATGTCTGCAATGCTCTACACGGAGCTACTCTAACTAATGGCTCCCACTTTCAATATGTATCCAAATTGAGACTTAGAGTCATCCGGATCAGTGTCAAAGCTTGCAACGACGTAACTCTTTACGACGAACTCTTTATCACCTCCATAACCGAGAAATATTTCCTTAGTCCTCTTAGGTAACTAAGGATAACTTTGACCGATGTCCAGTGATCCTCTCCTGGATCACTATCGTACCCCCTTGCCAAACTCATGGCAAGGTACACAATAGGTCTGGTACACAGCATAGCATACTTTATAGAACCTATGACTGAGGCATAGGGAGTGACTTTCATTCTTTTTCTATTTTCTACCGTGGTCGGATTTTGAGTCTTACTCAACTTTACACCTTGCAATAATGGCAAGAACTCCTTCTTTGACTGTTCTATTTTGAAATACTTCAAAATCTTGTCAAGGTATGTAATCATTGAAAAAACTTATCAAGCATCTTGATCTATCTCTACAGATCTTTATGCCCAATATGTAAGCATGGAGCTACTCTTAGCTAATTGCTCCCACTTTCAATATGTATTCAGATTGAGACTCAGAGTCATCTAAATCTGTGTTAAAGCTTGCATCGATGTAATCCTTTACGACGAACTCTTTATCACCTCCATAAACAAGAAACATTTCCTTAGTCCTCTTAGGTAACTAAGGATAATTTTGACCGTTGTCCAGTGATCTACTCCTGGATCACTATTGTACCCCCTTTCCAAACTCATCGCAAGGTACACAATAGGTCCGGTACACAGCATGATATACTTTATAGAACCTATGGCTGAGGTATACGGAACGACTTTCATTCTCCCTCTCTATCTTCTATCGTGGTTGGTGTCGGTGTTAAAACCGGCAGATCTCGGGTAGGGGGTCCCGAACTGTGCGTCTAGGATCGATGGTAACAAGAGACGGGGGACACGATGTTTACCCAGGTTCGGGCCCTCTCTATGGAGGTAATACCCTACTTCCTGCTTGATTGATCTTGATGAATATGAGTGTTACAAGAGTTGATCTACCACGAGATCGTAATGGCTAAACCCTAGAAGTCTAGCCTATGTGTATATGGTAATGAATGTGTCCTTTCCGGACTAACCCCTCCGGTTTATATAGACACTGGGGGGGACCTAGGGCTTACAAGGAGTCGGTTACATAAGAAGGAATCTTCATAGTTGGTCGCCAAGCTTGCCCTCCACCCCAAGTAGAGTCCAATCCGGACACGGTGCAGTCTTCGGCCTTCATGTATTCACAGCCCATCAGTCCGGCCCATGGATAACGGGCCGGACGCCTGAGGACCCCTTAGTCTAGGACTCCCTCAGTAGCCCCTGAACCTGGCTTCAATGACGAGGAGTCCGGCGCGCAGATTGTCTTCGGCATTGCAAGGCGGGTTCCCCCTTTCTGCGAACTCCAAGATAGTCTTCGGATGCGATAATTGTATCCGGAGCTGTTACACACACCATACACAATCACATAGAGAATATAATATTTGCACGAATCTAATCTGTTGACAGCTTCTTTACAACACGACATTGTAACGCCCCCGATGCGGCTATATCTCCCACGTGTCGAGGCACGACTTAGAGGCATAACCGCATTGAAAGCAATGTCGCAAGTGAGGTAATCTTCACACAACCCATGTAATAAATAAGGGAAAGAGATACATAGTTGGCTTACAATGCCACTTCACACAATACGTAAATAAACATCCATCATTGAGTACACTCAAGGTCCCACTACGGAACCAAAATAAAAGAAGATACCCCAACTGCTACACGGATCCCGAATCGTCCCAACTGGGCACCACTACGATCATCGGAAAAGACACATAGTAACGACCACGTTCCTCGTCGAACTCCCACCGGAGCTCGGATGCGCCACCTGACCGCATCGTCGGAACTCGCAACTGTTTTGAAGTATCTGTGAGTCACGGGACTCAGCAATCTCACACCAAGGGATCAAGACTATTTAAGCTTATAGGAAGGACAGAGTAGTAAAGTGGAGCTGCAGCAGCGACTAGCATATATGGTGGCTACATTCGCAAAAGAGAGCGAGAAGAGAAGCAAAGCGCGGTCGTGAAGCTAGTAGCGATCAAGAAGTGATCCTGAACTACTTACGCCAGACATAACTCCAACACCGTGTTCACTTCCCGGACTCCGCCGAGAAGAGACCATCACGGTTACACACGCGATTGATGTGTATTTTATTTTGAGGTCAACTTCGGGTTTTCTACAACCGGACATTAACAAATTCCCATCTGCCTCATAACCGCGGGCACGGCTTTGAAAGATATTACCTGCAGGGTGTCCCAACTTAGCCCATTATAATCTCTCACGGTCAACGAAGGATATTCCTTCTACCGAAGACCCGATCAATCTCGAATCCCGGACTACAAGACATTTCGACAAAGAATAAAACAAGACCAGCAAAGCCGCCCGAATGTGCCGACAATCCCGATAGGAGCTGCACATATCTCGTTCTCGTGGCACACCGGATGAGCAGTCCGCATAACTAAAACCAAACCTCAAGTTTCCTTGAGGGGCGCTGCAAAGCACTCTAGTTTGGGCCAGCACTCGAAGGAGCACCGTCCGGGGTTAAAATAAAGATGACCCTCGGGCTCGCGAAAACCCGGGGGAAAAAGGCTTAGGTGGCAAATGGTAAAACCAATGTTGGGCCTTGCCGGACAAGTCTTATTCAAAGCGAACTGTCAAGGGGGTCCCATAAATCACCCAACCATGTAAGGAACGCGAAATCAAGGAACATAACACCGGTATGACGGAAACTAGGGTGGCAAGAGTGGAACAAAACACCAGGCATAAGGCCGAGCCTTCCAACCTTTACCAAGTATATAGATGTGTTAAACAAAGCAGATATATATATTGTGATATCCCCAACAAGTAAACATGTTCCAAAAAGGAACAACATCTCCATGTTCCAACAAGGAACAAACTTCACTTTCACAACGCAACTAGCAACGCTATAAGAGGGCTGAGCAAAGCGGTAACATAGCCAATCAACGGTTTGCTAGGAAAGGATGGTTAGGGTCTGACATGGCAATATGGGTGGCATGATATAGCAAGTGGTAGGCATCGTAGCATAGGCATAGCAAAAGAGCGAGCAACTAGCATAGCAAAGATAGAAGTGATCTCGAGGGTATGGTCATCTTGCCTGCAATGTTCTCAGAGTTGTCGAAAGCTTGATCCTCGTAAGCGTTCTCAACAGGTTCCTCGTTCACGTACTCGTCTCCCGGTTCTATCCAAAGCAACAACACAAACAAAGGAACCACAATAAATCACGGTGCAATGCACAATCAACATGATGCAAAACATGACATGATATGCGGGATGTGATATGCAATGCGTATGCGCGCTCCGGAAGGTAAATGATGAACCAGGCATCAACTTGGCAAACCAAGTATGCCACTGGAAAGATGAGATGATTCCGGTTGAAATCGATATAAAGATCACCGGAATCGGATGCACGGTTTGGAAATGACAAGCAAAACAAGAATGGCACAAATCTGCCATTAACAGCATGATGCCACTTAGCAAGCAACAATAAATTAAGCTACTGCACCCAAACGTATCAACAAGGCACATGGCAGTGATCTACACAAGATGCTCGACAAAAGATGAGCACTGAGCTACGGCTAGTTCACATCATAACAAGTTCAAACAAGCATGGCAAAAGTGCACAAAATATCAGGCTGGACATGGCAAAAACAGCATCAGGTTGCAATGTTCAGAGCAACAAAACTACATGCTACAGGATCTTAAAATAGCAAAACATGGCATGGCATGAATCTACTCAAAGCATAGAATAAAAGTCCCTTACTGACCATAAGCCAAAAAGGACTAGAAAATATAGTAACACCCATGTCAATATTGAAAGTTTCATTAACAGATTCAGCAACATGGCATGTCAAAAACTGATAACAAGTAGGCATGTTTACAAGCTCAATGCACTCACTACAGGGCCTTAAATGATAAATTAAGCATACATACATCAAGAAGACATGGCATAGAAGACATACATGGCAAGAACAATAACATAGCATACACGGATCAACCACAACAACCTTGGCAAAATTGAATAACCTGTAAACAATCTGCCAGGAAACATTTGATACCAAAAGTAGAGCTCGATTGACTCAAGCTATGGCACTCCATAATTGCAAACAAGGGCATGGATTGATAGATCAAGACATGTTTTACAAAACATCCTTACTGAAGTATCTCAAAATATGCATGGATCTCTCGGTAGCATCAAGTAAACATGGCATCAAAATATCAGCAAAACAGAGCTGAAATCAGCAACATCAGGACACCTACTTTGCATGCTTCTGCTAGTCACCACATAGATCACAAAAATACATGGCATACACCCCTGGAAATATGGCATGGCATATCGCAAAACACATGTAGGACTCAAATCCATAGGGTGCACACATCAATCATGGCAAAAATAACAAAAGTGCAAGTTCTGTTAAGAAACAGAAACTAACATCACATAGCATTCTTCCAACAGCATTTCGGGCATCAAGATGAGCTCAAATGAAAATGATGCAATGAGATGAAATGATCTACTCTTTGATACGAACATTTTGACATATTATACGCGCAAAATGAACCTACAGATGCAAAGATACAATCCGTTGAAAATGCAACAAAATTCATTGAGATTAAGGACTTGGAGAAAAATGGAGGGGGAGAGAGGTCAACGGGCGGCTCGGACCGGATCGGGATCCGACCCGATCGGATCTGGCGACGGCGGCTCCCGAGGTCGCCGGAGTGGGAGGAGGCGGAAGAGGCGGCGGCCGGGCGGGCTGGCGAGGTGACGCCGGGCGGCGGGCGGCGATGATGGCGGCGATGGCGGGCGGCCGGCGCTGCGGCTGCCGGCGGCGGCGGCGGCGGCGGAGCGGGCGCTGGCGGCCAGGCGGCGGGCGCGGCGAAGCGGGCGGGCGGAGGCGCTGGTCGGCCGGATCGGCCGGGGCGGGCTTACCGTGGGGCCTCATGAGACCCATGCAAGGCGGCGGCTGCCACGTGTCGCGTCCCGAGTGGCCGGTGCGGCGGCTGGCGGGGCGGACGTGTCCGGGCGGAGCGGACGCTTCATCCGGGCGTGAGGTAGGGGAAGGCTAGGGTTAGACCCGAGATTTGGAGGGGGTTTGCTTAAATAGGCATAGAGGGAGCTAGGAGAGTCTAAATGAGGTGTAGTTTTCGCCCACACTATCGTGATCGAACGACGGAGAGCATGGAAGTGACTTAGATGGGTTATTGGGCTGTTTTGAAAGGGTGTTGGGCTGCAACTTAAAAGAGGCCTTTGCGAGAGTGCGGTTAACCGTTGGAGTACCAAACGAGCTCCAAATGACCCGAATCTTGACCGGTGGTCTACGGGTGGTATACCAAGGCCACTAGACAAACCTCGGTCCATTTCGAGAAGGTTTAGTACCCGCACACGGAAAAACGTAAAAGGGGCCGCCGGGGGAGATAGGAGTGTCGGATTGCAAAACGGACAACGGAAAAAATGCTCGGAATCATGAGACGAACACGTATGCAAATGCGATGCACATGATGACATGAAGTAAAATGCATGACATGGACAAAATGAAAAATGAAGAAAAACCCAACCACGGAGGGAATATCATATCACAATGCCGAAAATGGATAGAGTTGGAGTTACAAATATGGAAAGTTACTTCCGGGGTGTTATAGACATCGTGTTTTTCCAGTCATAATTTCAAACCGTTTTTCTTCTGCCATCCCACGTTTCGAGACGCGGTTGCTATGGGCATGCCTTGTCGAAGCAGAGATCGTGTCCCCTTATTGCGGGATTCTCATCAATGCGGGTATGGGTAACCCAACCGTGCCGTTTGCACAGCCCTTGGGAATAGGCGAAATTTAAGGTGAGTGAGGAGGCGTTTAATGTTTGTTGCCTTTATAAGAGGATAAGGATTCCCTCTTCCTCTTCTCACGCCTTCTCTCTGTCTCCGCCTTCCCGATCTCGAGCTCCAGCGCCCAAGTTCTCATCTCCTTTCCACTCAAGCAACCATGTTCGGATCCAGTGGTCAGGGCAAGTGGATGGTCTCCTCCATCAAGGAGGAGGACATTACTGAGCTCCGAGCGGCCGGATATTTGGCGAAGGGATTCGCCCACCGCTTGCCAGTCGAGGGACAAATCATCCCAACGCCGGAGCCCAACGAGAGGGTAGTATTCCTTCCTCATTTCTTCCGCGGGCTGGGGTTTCCACTCCACCCTTTCGTCCGTGGGCTGATGTATTATTACGGGATAGATTTCCATGATCTGTCCCCGAATTCATTCCTCAACATCTCGGTGTTTATCGTCGTGTGTGAGGCCTTCCTCCGCATCCATCCCCACTTCGGGCTGTGGCTCAAAGTCTTCAACGTAAAGCCGAAGGTGGTGGATGGCCAGCATACGAAGTGCGGAGGAGCCATGGTGAGCAAGCTGTCCAATGTCTCTTGGCCCAAGGGCACTTTTATGGAGACAGTAAAGGAATGGCAGAAGCAGTGGTTCTACATCACAAAACCTCGCAGCACCACCTAGGCCGCGGCTGCCGAATTCCACTTCGGTGCTCCCATGCGACTCACCTCCTGGGTTGAGAAGAGTCTGGACTGGTGTTCACTGATAACCCATAAGTATAGGGGATCAATTGTAGCCTCTTTCGATAAGTAAGAGTGTCGAACCCAACAAGGAGCTAAAGGTAGAACAAATATTCCCTCAAGTTCTATCGACCACCAATACAACTCTACGGACACTTGACGTTCGCTATACCGGAAACAAGTATGAAACTAGAAGTACTGCGTAGGTGTTTCTGGATAGGTTTGCAAGAATATAAAGAGAGCGTAAATAAAAAGTAGGGGCTGTTTAGATAAAGACACAACAAAATTAGTTTTAGTGGAGAGCTTTTGTCACGAGGAAGTTATTTGTCCCTAGGCAATCGATAACTAGACTGGTAATCATTATTGCAATTTTATTTGAGGGAGAGGCATAAGCTAACATACTTCCTCTACTTGGATCATATGCACTTATGATTGGAACTCTAGCAAGCGTCCGCAACTACTAAAGATCATTAAGGTAAAACCCAACCATAGCATTAAAGCATCAAGTCCTCTTTATCCCATACACAAACAACCTACTTACTCGGGTCTGTGCTTCTGTCACTCACGCCACCCACCATAAGCAAATCACGAACATATTGCAAACTCTACAGCGGGGATCCCTCACGCTTGCGCGACACGGAGAGCACCATAGGACAGCACCAATAATAAAACATGCAACTCAAACCAATCTTGATCATCAAATAACCCATAGGACAAAATGGATCTACTCAAACATCATAGGATAGCCATACATCATTAGGAAATAATATATAGCGTTGAGAACCATGTTTAAGTAGAGATTACAGTGGGTAAGAGAGAGGTTACACCGCTGCATAGAGGTGGGAGGAGTTGGTGATGACGGCGGTGAAGTTGTTGGTGAAGATTGTGGTGATGATGATGGCCACGGCGGCGTTCCGGCGCCACCGGAAGAGAAGGGGAGAGGGAGCCCCTTCGTCTTCTTATTCCTTGACCTCCTCCCTAGATGGGAGAAGGGTTTTACCCTCTGGTCATTGACCTCCATGGTGTGGGAGGGGCGAGAGCCCCTCCGAGATTGGATCTGTCTCTCTGTCTCTCTTTGTTTCTACGTTCTCCCCTGCTGCCCTTTCACTGTTTCTTTTATATCCGGAGATCCGTAACTCCGATTGGGTTGAATCTTTCGCCCGGATTTTTCTCATAAAATTTGCTTTCTTGCGGCAAAAGAGGAGCGTCAACCGCCTTAAGGGGTGCCCACGAGGGTCCAGGGCGCGCCCCCCTGCCTCGTGGCCTCCTCGGGCACCGTCTCGCGTTGATTTTACTTCCCAAAAATCATAAATATTCCAAAATAATTCTCCGTCTGTTTTTACCCGTTTGGACTCCGTTTGATATTGGGTTTCTGCGAAACATGAACATGCAACAAACAGGAACTGGCAGTGGGCACCGGATCAATATGTTAGTCCCAAAAGTAGTATAAAAAGTTGCCAAAAGTATATGAAAGTTGTAGAATATTGGCATGGAACAATCAAAAATTATAGATACGATGGAGACGTATCAGCATCCCCAAGCTTAATTCCTGCTCGTCCTCGAGTAGGTAAAAGATGAAAAAAGATAATTTTTGATATGGAATTCTACCTAGCATAATCTTGATCATGTATCTAATCATGGCATGAATATTAAGATACGAGTGATTCAAAGCAATAGTCTATCATTTGACATAAAACAATAATACTTCAAGCCTACTAATAAAGCAATCATGTCTTTTCAAAATAACATGGCCAAAGAAAGTTATCCCTACAAAATCATATAGTCTGGCTATGTTCCATCTTCACCACACAAAATATTCAAATCATGCACAACCCCGATGACAAGCCAAGAAATTGTTTCATACTTTTGATGTTCTCAAACCTTTTCAACTTTCACGCAATACATGAGCGTGAGCCATGGACATAGCACTATAGGTGGAATAGAATATGATGGTGGAGGTTGTGTGGAGAAGACAAAAAGAGAAAGTCTCACATCAACTAGGCGTATCAACGGGCTATGGAGATGCCCATCAATAGTTATCAATGTGAGTGAGTAGGGATTGCCATGCAACGGATGCACTAAGAGCTATAAGTGTATGAAAGCTCAGACTGAAAACTAAGTGGGTGTGCATCCAACTTGCTTGCTCATGAAGACCTCGGGCATTTGAGGAAGCCCATCATCGGAATATACAAGCCAAGTTCTATAATGAAAATTCCCACTAGTATATGAAAGTGATAACTCAAAAGACTCTCTATATGAAGAACATGGTGCTACTCTGAAGCACAAGTGTGGTAAAATGATAGTAACATTGCCCCTTCTCTCTTTTTCTCTCATTTTTTTATTTTTTCCTTTTTTTGGTGGGCTTCTTTGGCCTCCTTTTTTTATTTGGGCTTCTTTGGCCTATTTTATTTTTTTGTAAAGTCCGGAGTCTCATCCCGACTTATGGGAGAATCATAGTCTCCATCATCCTTTCCTCACTGGGGCAATGCTCTAATAATGACGATCATCACACTTTTATTTACTTACAACTCAATATTACAACTCGATACTAGAACAAGGATATGACTCTATATGAATGCCTCTGGCGGTGTACTGGGATGTGCAATGATCTAGCATAGCAAAGATATCAAAAGAACATGAAAATATCATGCTAGCTATCTTACGATCATGCAAAGCAATATGATAATGAATGCCCGAGTCATGTATATGATGATGATGGAAGTTGCATGGAAATATATCTCGGAATGGCTATGGAAATGCCATGATAGGTAGGTATGGTGGCAGTTTTGAGGAAGATATAAGGAGGTTTATGGTACCGGCAAAAGTTGCGCGGTACTAGAGAGGCTAGCAATGGTGGAAGGGTGAGAGTGTGAATAATCCATGGACTCAACATTAGTCATAAAGAACTCACATACTTATTGCAAAAATCTATTAGTTATCAAAACAAAGTACTACGCGCATGCTCCTAGGGGGATAGATTGGTAGGAAAAGACCATCGCTTGTCCCCGACCGCCACTCATAAGGAAGACAATCAATAAATAAATCATGCTCCGACTTCATCACATAACAGTTCACCATACATGCATGCTACGGGAATCACAAACTTCAACACAAGTATTTCTACAATCCACAGCTACCCACTAGCATGACTCTAATATCACCATCTTTATATCGCAAAACTATTGCAAGGAATCAAACATATCATATTCAGTGATCTACAAGTTTTATGTAGGATTTTATGACTAACCATGTGAATGACCAGTTCCTGTCATCTCTCTAAATAGATATAAGTGAAGCAAGAGAGTTTAATTCTTTCTACAAAAGATATGACCACGCTCTAACAAATATAAGTGAAGCAAAAGAGCATTCTACAAATGGCGGTTTTCTACGTAAAGAGAAACAGGCAATCCAAACTTAGAAGTGTAGCCTATGTGTATATGGTAATGAATGTGTCCTTTCCGTACTAACCCCTTCGGTTTATATAGACACCGGGGGGGTCTAGGGTTTACAGGGAGTAGGTTACATAAGAAGGAATCTTCATAGTTGGTCGCCAAGCTTGCCCTCCACGCCAAGTAGAGTCCAATCCGAACACGGTGCTGTCTTCCACCTTCATGTCTTCACAGCCCATCAGTCCGGCCCATGAATAACAGGCCGGACGCCCAAGGACCCCTTAGTCCAGGACTCCCTCAGTCGGGCTTTTCAGTCTTACTCGATTCACACCTTACAATACAGGATGTCGGCGTTCTGGGAACGGGGGTACCCAGACTTGCCTGCCTGCGGCCTGCGGCGTGGCTCAAGGAGAGGCCCAATACAACCCATCTTCATCAACACAAGCTCAAGTCCCTTGCGAGGGGCCAAGCCTCGTGGGGCGGACGACGGGAAGCTTCCTCAGGCACGGCCTCGTCAGGCTGGCTTGTGAGGAGGCAGAGAGATCAAGGCGGGGCACCTCACGAGGTGCCCATGACGCAAGCCATGACGACCGAGGGCCCGGTGGGCACCAGCCCCAGTTGTGTCCTCATTTCCCTTTGGTGCAAAGGAGGCAAGCGCAGGCCAAGGCATCGAGCAAAGGCAACCATTTCGTGCAACAAGACCAAGACCATCGAACGGCAGGAAGGAGGTCATCGTGGAGCCCAAGCCAAGCGCCACCGTCGAGTCTTTGGCAAAGGCGAGGACCGACTTTAGTCAGATAAGTGTACTAGATGTTCCCCTTCAAAATGGCCAATTGTTGGCGCCCTTCCCGCTCAATATTTGGGGAGAGGCCCAGGGCCTCTGCCTATAAATAGGACTATCCACCCACCGGATAGAGGGATGGAGACCTAATAGAGAGATCAACATCTAGAGAAAGAGGGAGAGAGGCGACTGAACTCCCCTAGCAGTTCATCGCTCCAGCCAAGAATGCCCTCATGAGGCTGTTCTTCCCTTGTGTTGTTCATCATCAGCCCCAGAGGCAATCCACTACACCACACACTGGAGTAGGGTATTACACCACAATGGTGGCCTGAACCAGTATAAACCTCGTGTCCTCTGTGTTGTTCTTCGTGTAGTTTTAGATCCTTGCGAGGCGACGAGACGTAGGTAGGTTGGAGGTGCGATCTCCACGTGCACCCCAGAGTTTGAACCTAGAGGGTCTGCCAGAACCCGAAATCCGACATTTGGCGCACCAGGTAGGGGTGCACCGGAATCCGCCTTCTGCCGCCCCGTCGCATCGTCATCATCATGTCCGGCGACCCAACGGGCAATCCCAATCCCTGGGCAGCCTGGCCCGCCCGCGCAGAGCCGCTCGCCCAGGGCGACCTCAACCTTGTGCCACAGCGGCTGCGTTCCGCAGGCGCTGCGGGCATGGGCGACGCTGTCAGCGACGCTCGGCTCTCACGCCTCGGCAGGTGCGGTCGGCGGCGAGGGCCTCGAGCCACACCGCGGCCACGGCTCCGTACACCTGAGGGGAGCAGGCGAACTCAAGGGCCGCGCTCACGATGGCCCGAGAGCTACTGCAATGCAGGCTGCTGGAGGGCGGCCACGACGTGCTGCTGGAGCGGGTGGCAGAGCTCCTGGGCTTCGCCGCATCGGGGGCTCACCCCTTCTACACCTAGCCGCCGCCTCAAGTCCAAGGCGGACCACACGGAGGCCCCACGCGCGCCCGCGCAGCTCCGAGCGGATTCCAAGGCCACTCCAACGCCAACCAGGCCGTCAGCACCTGAGCTAACAACGGCACCGCCTCCGCCCCCAGCCAGCGAAGGAGGACTCGCCACAGCCCATGGTCCCAGTGGGCCGCTATGCTACCACCCCCAGGTTGGCGCCTCAAGCAGGACTGCGTGGCACACGGGGCATTACAGCGAAGCATTCAGGGTGGCGGCCCCGGAAGAGTATGTGCCCCACATGATGGATCAAGGGCACGCGCAGGAGGAAGACCATGGCTCGCTCCTCGGCCCAAGCTGGGGGGAAGAGACACCCGAAGCTGAGCTCTTTCAGGAGCCCGGGAAAGCCCCATCGACCGCGCTGGAGGCAGCGATTATCGGGTACCGCTAATTCCTCAGGAGCAGGAATACGCTAACCATGGATCACAGGAGGTACAGGTCGTCGCGGTGGATGGCTGCCCCAATCCAGCAGCTTCCTACCCCTCTGGAGGAGAACGCCAGGGGCTGCAGGAGAGGGGCCGAGATCCGGCATCACCACCGCGGCGTTCGGAGCAAGGCGTCCTCAGGAGGTAGGCCCTCTGCCGAGGAGGTGCCTCAGGGCCTACCCCCGGCAGAGGACCCGTGGTCATCGGGGGAACCGCTGGCGACCGCTCTACCCCATCGGCAGCGTCCTCGGTCTCCAGCCGTCATCAATGGCACTAGAGTGTGGCGCAAGGTGGGGCCCTCGTCTGGCGATATGAAGCAAGGCCGGTACCTGTGAAGAAGGCCCAGTGCCTGTGAAGCTCGCCGCCCCGTGACACTCTCACGTAATAATGAGTGAGGCTGTACACGCCCCGGAGTCTCCGGAGAGCCACCCTCGGGCCTCGGGGGCTCCCGCCCACGCCCAGTGGCAGCACTTAGCTCCGCGCTGATGAGAAGACGTCGAAGACTAGACTAGGTGCCGGACGCGGCCTTTTTGCTTCTTTTTTGCCTTTCCTTTGGTTGTCATTTTTCCCCCGTTTGGATTTAAGTTGGATTTGAGCTTGAGACTTGTGTGTGTTCGGGGAAGGGGTGTTTAGTCTCGTTCGAGCAATCTCTCGCGTTCTGGTTACCGCTTTGCGTCCATCCCGCCTCAGCTGCCTCCCCTCATGAGCCCCTCGCGAGCCAGGCCAGGCCTAGCATGTGTGCAGCCTGGACTGCCGTCACCACACCCTCTCAGGAGGTTCTCATTACAGGTTAAATGGGCTCGTTCAGGGGGCACTCAGGACACCACAACCCTCTGCAGGCTATCTCGGGGCCCACGCGGGTCGAAGGTAAACAAGCCAGTCGGCTCGTCGCAAGACCAGCCGCTTGGCGTAGGCGTACGGGTGATATTGTGTCTACTAATGCGCTAACTGCAAGTTTTTACACGAGGGGCTCCCCCACCCAAAATGCTCTTACAACCTTCAGGACCAAGCCCGAACTCTCTCCGCGCAGGATAGAAAGCAGGAACAGCACGTGGTCAATCGGATAAATCCCCCAATGCATCCTCAAGGGCACCTCCTGAGTCGTCACTGGCGTCGCTGGCCTCACCATCACCCTCCGTGTCGCCGTCGGCAGCGTCCAGGCCGTTCATCACGCCGCCTTCATCAGCAACCACGACCACGCCGTCGTTATCAGTAGTGAAGGCCCTGACGAGGGCATCTACGTTGTCTTCCACCCAGTGCGCTAGGTCGTCCCGGATGGCCAGGGGTACCGGGGCGATGGCGGCATCGAAGTCAAAGTGGGGATCCATGTTCTGAAGGTGACTGAAGACGCGAGAAAAAGCACGCCCGAGCAGGGCACGGCTCCTCTCCTCCACCAACCTGTTGGCTCTGCCCGACCGCGCCTCCAGCTGCGTCACCACATCAGTGAAGAACTGGAGGTTACCAGCATAGTTAACCACATGAGGCTCCCCAATGTCCGCCTCACAGATGTTGCCCAAGGCCGTGTTAGCTCTTTCCCGGAGCGTGCGGAGAATAGAGCCATGCTCGTGCTCCAGGGTCTACCGCTGGCGTATCTCGTCCTCGCTCTGCCGCGCGACGGCCTCAGCCGCATCCACCCTTTGACGTAGAAGAAGCACCTCAGCGCGGGAGGAAGTCAGCTCCCCCTGTGCCGCGCCAAGGGAGGCCCGGCCTGCATCCGCCCGCCGCGTCACTTCATCCAGCTTGGCCTTCAGGGCGGCCGTCCTTCCTTCTGCTTCGACCTTAATCAACTCCAGCCTCTCCTCGAACTCGCGCTCAAGGTTCGAGCGGGCCGCCGCCACTCGGTGATCAACCTCTTCCGGGACTCGGGCCTCCTGTGCAGCGACATCGTCCTCCGCCTGCGCCACCAAGCGCTCTCTCGTCTCCAGCCGCTCAAGGTCACGGGCGCGCTCGGCGGCTTCCAGCGTCAGTGCCTCCTCACGTCTCTGGAGCTCCGCCTAGTCGACCGAAGCCCCCTTCATCGACGCAAGGGCCGCCTCACGTAGCTCCACTTGCTGCTCCAGGGAGTTACTCCAGGCCTGGAGCTCCCGCGCCCGCTCCTCCACAGCCTCGCGCCGCCGGTCAGCCTCCCAAGCCTCCCCGATGGCCCGGGAGCGGGCCTCCCGAGAAGCCGCCAGCGACACCTCGGCTTTCTCATTGTCGAGGTCACGCTGGTGGCGCGCAGGGGTAACGACTACCTTCAGCTTGCGCCTCTCTTCAGCTAGGAGCAGGCCCTCGGCCTCAACGTGCGCGTCCTCGTCAGCAAGCTCTACACCGAGCTGGCTCACAGCGTCAGCCGCCCTCCGGAGAAACCCTTGGCGGAGGGCGCGGCGCTCCCGGGCGCGCTCGAGCACGTCTTCCGCGTTGTCCTCCGCCCCAGGCGTGCGCGGGGGGCCACGAACCAGCACTCCCCCTCTGGGCAGGGGGCTAGGGGCTGGCGCCCTCGCGATGGCCGGATGCGCCTCGCCAGAAGCCCGGCCCAAAGCCGGCTCGTCCTCAAAGGAAGAACGCAAGGCCGACCTCAGCCAGTCGCCGTCCACGACCAATCGAAGAGTCCAAGGCAGGCTAGCTATACCCCGGGAGGCCTCGCGAAGGAGGGTCGCGAGGTGCGCAGAATCATGATGCATCACAGGATGGCTCACCTCTCCAACCGGCCTCACCACGAGGGCAGTGCTTGAGCTCGGGCGCTTGGGAACGGTGGAGAGGGCGAGGCCTGGGGGGATGGCTCCTCAGCCATCTCCGTGAGCTCGGCAGGAAGGGCCCTGCAGGGCAATGATCAATTGAAGCAACGGGAAAGTAAGGAACTAAGAAAGGGAAAGGCTTACTCATCAATGGCGAAGTACTTCCTGCGATTCAATAGGCGGCAAGGGTAATCATCACCTAAGGCCTCCTTTCTCTTTCGAAGAGCCTTGAAGTCCACGCGGAAGCGGCCTAGGAGCTCGGCGCTGGGGTCGGCCTACGACGAGGAAGAAGCGCCAATGTGACCGGCGTCGGGGGCATCGCCTGGCCCACACGCCGCCAGATGTCGCCGCCTATGACGGGTGGCGGGGCGCAGGGCCTCTCACCACGGAGCCGCGGGCGCGCTCAACACCTCCAGCCGTCGCAGGGCGGGCCTCAGGGGCTACCACCTCAGGAGTTACGCATGGCGTCATCGTCTCGACGACGACCTCCTCAGCCCTCGGTGGCCCTTACCTCCCAACTCCACCACTCGAGGAAGGACCACCGCGGGCAACCAGAAGGGCAACCACCACAACTGGGTTCTCACGAGGTCCCGTGAGGCCCGCGGGGCGCAGCCCCCATTCGTCAAAACTGGGCATCTGCTTCACGAAATCGGCCCTGCTCGAGCAAAGGTACAGCAGGGCACCCTCTTGCCGGAGGCTGCCGGGGGAAGGGTCCCCAGTCAGGATCATGAGAACCTTCCTCAGTGCTTCAGGCATAAGATCTTCCTCCTGAAGCCTCATGTGGTCTTCGCGCCCCACGAAGGCCCACATCCGGCGAGAATTGCGCTGGAGAGGGGCAATGCGGCACAGGAGGAACTCCTTCACCACCTTGGGTGCCGTCTCACCGAGCGCCCTCAAGTTTGCAAAGCGACGCCAGACGAACATGAGCCGGGGGCTCGTAAGCGTCTCCTAGCCCCATCCCGAATTGGGGAAAGCGGGCGAGGTAGGCTCCGAGAGCAGGGGGCCGGGCACTCCAACGTCTACGTACAACCACCGCTCTCGGAACCCAGTCGTAGGCGGGGGAAGGCTGAAATCAATCCCCGAGGCCGCCGTTTCTGGCGCGGCAAGGAAACTCATGCACCCCAAGCATTGGGTGGGGTCGCTGAGGCACAAAGAGAAGAAGTGGCGCAGCAAGGCAACTGAAGGAGGAATGCCGACCATCGCCTCGCAAACAAAGGCGAAAACGGCAAGGAGAGTAATGGATTCGGGACCCAAATACATCATGTGGATCTGTAATGGGAAAGTACGGCGTTGAAGAAATCGAAAAGGGGGAACTAGTCCCGCCTACGTATGTCGGCGAACCGGACCTCGGTGACTATTCATCAATGGAGAAGTGAGATCTGGGCGGACCGCCGCCCTCCCACACTCGTTGAAGATGGTGGCGAGGGCCGAACTGACCTTGCCCAAGCCTTCCAGGTTGAGTATGATCGATCGATCGACAGCAGGAGCCGCCAGCGACGGCGAGCGGGGAGAAGGCACAGGCTTCCGCCCTTTCCCCTTCTTCGTCGGTGCCATGGCAACAGGAAGGGGGAGGATTCGAGATTGGATTGGAAGCAGAAGCTGGAGCTCGAGAGGAGGAAGAGAGGGAGACGCGTGAGCGGCGAGAACAGGGATGACTGTGTGCAACTGCGGGTCTGCCTAGCTGGGCGCAAAATAAGGAGGCGTGGGGAAGCAGGGACACCCACGTCCAACCAATCGCCACGCGGTGCTCAAGGCCGCAGACTATTGGGGCCCGCGGCGCTTCGCACTTGCCCCTTCGCTTCTCTGCTAAGCCAAGTCCAGGCGCGCCTTGGGCTCGGGGGCTACTGTCGGCGTTCTGGGAACGGGGGTACCCAGACTTGCCTGCCTGCGGCCTGCGGCGTGGCTCAAGACCCATCTTCATCAACACAAGCTCAAGACCCTCGCGAGGGGCCAAGCCTCGCGGGGCGGACGATAGGAAGCTTCCTCAGGAACGGCCTCGTCAGGCTGGCTCGCGAGGAGGCGGAGAGATCAAGGCGGGGCACCTCACGAGGTTCCCATGACGCAAGCCATGACGACCGAGGGCGCCAGGTGAGCGCCAGCCCGCACAGTGTCCTCATTTCCCCTTTGGTGCAAAGGAGGCAAGCGCAGGCCAAGGCATCAGGCAAAGGCAACCATTTCGACGCAACAAGACCAAGACCAGCAGAACGGCAGGAAGGAGGTCATCGTGGAGCCCAAGCCGGCGTCACCGTCAGAGTCTTTGGCAGGCGAGGACCGACTTTAGTCAGGATAAGTGTACTAGATGTTCCCCTTCAAAATGGCCAATTGTTGGCGCCCTTCCCGCTCAATATTTGGGGAGAGGCCCAGGGCCTCTGCCTATAAATAGGACTAGCCACCCACCAGATAGAGGGATGGAGACCTAATAGAGAGATCGGCATCTAGAGAGAGAGGGAGAGAGGCGACTGAACTCCCCTAGCAGTTCATCGCTCCAGCCAAGAATAGACCCTCGCGAGGCTGTTCTTCCCTTGTATTGTTCATCATCAGCCCCAGAGGCAATCCACCACACCACACACTGGAGTAGGGTATTACACCACAATGGTGGCCTTAACCAGTATAAACCTCGTGTCCTCTATGTTGTTCTTCGTGTAGTTTTAGATCCTTGCGAGGCGACGAGACGTAGGTAGGTTGGAGGTGCGATCTCAGCGTGCACCCCAGAGTTCGAACCTAGAGGGTCTGCCGGAACCCGAAATCCGACACAGGCTAGAACTTCTTCTTTAACTGATCCATTTTGAACTTCTTCAAAATTTTGTCAAGGTATGTACTCATTCAAAATCTTATCAAGCATCTTGATCTATATATCTCTATAGATCTTGATGCCTAATATGTAAGCAGCTTCACCGAGGTCTTTCATTGAAAAATTCTTATTCAAGTATCCTTTTGTGCTATCCAGAAATTCTACATCATTTCCAATCAACAATATGTCATCCACATATAATATTAGAAATGCTATAGAGCTCCCACTCAATTTCTTGTAAATACATGCTTCTCCAAAAGTCTGTATAAAACCATATGCTTTGATCACCTCATCATAGCGTATATTCCAACTATGAGATGCTTGCACCAGTCCATAGATGGATCGCTGGAGCTTGCACACTTTGTTAGCACCTTTAGGATTGAAAAAACCTTATGGTTGCATCATATACAACTCTTCTTTTAGAAATCTATTAAGAAATGCAGTTTTGACGTCCATTTTCCAGATTTCATAATCATAAAATGCGGCAATTGCTAACATGATTTGGACAGATTAAGTATCGCTACGGGTGATAAAGTCTCATCGTAGTCAACTCCTTGAACTTGTCAAAAACCTTTTGCGACAAGTCAAGCTTTGTAGATAGTAACATTACCATCAGCGTTAGTCTTCTTCTTGAAGATCCATTTATTCTCTATGGCTCACCAATCATCAGGAAAGTCTGCCAAAGTCCACACTTTGATCTCATACATGGATCCTATCTCTGATTTCATGGCCTCAAGCCATCTGTCGAAATATGGGCTGGTCATAGCTTCTTCATAGTTCGTAGGTTCGCCATGGTCTAATAACATGACTTCCAGGACAGGATTACCGTACCACTCTGGTGCTGAACATGCTCTATTCGACCTACGAGATCTAGTAGTAACTTGATCTGAAGTTTCATGATCATCATCATTAGCTTCCTCACTAGTTGGTGTAGGCATCACGGGAACAGATTTCACTGATGTGCTACTTTCCAATACGAGAGAAGGTACAATCACCTCATCAAGTTTTACTTTCCTCCAACTCACTTCTTTCGAGAGAAAATCCTTCTCTACAGGTTCCATTCTTGGCAACAAATATCTTTCCTTCGGATCTGTGGTAGAAGGTGTACCCAATTGTTTCCTTAGGGTACCCTATGAAGACGCACTACTCCAATTTGGTTCGAGCTTATCAGGCTGAAGCCTTTTGATATAAGTGTCACAACCCCAAACTTTATGAAACGACAGCTTTGGTTTCTTGCCAAACCATAGTTCATACGGTGTCGTCTCAACGGATTTAGACGGTGCCCTATTTAACGTGAATGCAGCTGTCTCTAATGCATAATCCCAAAACGATAGTGGTAAATTGGTAAGAGACATCATAGATCGCACCATATCTAACAAAGTACGGTTACGTCGTTCGGACACACCATTACGCTGTGGTGTTCCATGTGACGTGAGTTGTGAAACTATTCCACATTTTTTTTAAATGAAGACCAAACTCATAACTCAAATATTCGCCTCTGCGATCAGATCGTAGAAACTTTATTTTCTTGTTACGATGATTCTCCACTTCACTATGAAATTCTTTAAGCTTTTCAAATGTTTTAGACTTGTGTTTCATTAAGTAGATATACCCATATCTGCTTAAATCATCTGTGAAGGTCAGAAAATAACGATACCAGCCGCGTGCCTCAACACTCATCAGACCGCAAACATCGGTATGTATTATTTCCAGTAAGTCATTGGCTTGCTCCATTGTTCCGGAGAACGGAATTTTAGTCATCTTGCCCATGAGGCATGGTTCGCAAGTATCAAATGATTCATAATCAAGTGATTCCAAAAGTCCATCTGTATGGAGTTTCTTCATGCGCTTTACACCAATATGAACTAAACGGCAGTGCCACAAATATGTTGCACTATCATTATCAACTTTGCATCTTTTGTCATCAATATTATGAATAAGTGTATTACTATGATCGAGATTCAATAAACCATTTACATTGGGTGTATGACCATAGAAGGTTTTATTCATGTAAATAGAACAACAATTATTCTCTGACTTAAATGAATAACCGTATCGCAATAAACATGATTCAATCATATTCATGCTCAACGCAAACACCAAATAACATTTATTTAGGTCCAACACTAATCTCGAAGGTAGAGGGAGTGTGCTATGGTGATCTTATCAACCTTGGAATGACTTCCAACACACATCGGCACCTCGCCCTTAACTAGTCTCTGTTCATTTTGCAAATCCTGTTTTGAGTTACTAATCTTAGCAACTAAACCGATATCAAATACCCAGGGGATACTATGAACACTAGTAAAGTACAAATCAATAACATTTATATCAAATATACCTTTGTTTACTTTGCCATCCTTCTTATCCGCCAAGTATTTGGGGCAGTTCCGCTTCTAGTGACCATTTCCTTTGCAGTAGAAGTACTCAGTTTCAGGCTTGGATCTAGCTTTGGGTTTCTTCATGGGAGCGACAACTTGCTTGCCATTCTTCTTGAAGTTCCCTTTCTTTCCCTTGCCCTTTTTCTTAAAACTAGTGGTCTTGTTAACCATGAAAACTTGATGCTCTTTCTTGATTTCTTGTCAATTTCAGCATCGCGAAGAGCTCAGGAATCATTTTAGTCATACCTTGCATATTATAGTTCATCACGAAGTTCTAGTAGCCTGGTGATAGTGACTAGAGAACTTTGTCAATCACTATCTTATCTGGAAGATTAACTCCCACTTGATTTAAGTGATTGTAGTGCCCAAACATTTTGAGCACATGTTCACTAGCTCAGCTATTCTCCTCCATCTTGTAGGCAAAGTACTTGTCAGAGGCTCATACCTCTCGACATTGGCATGAGTTTGAAATACCAATTTCAGCTCTTGGAACATCTCGTACACTCTGTGGCTTTCAAAATGTCTTTGAAGCCCCGATTCTAAGCCGTAAAGCATGGCACACTAAACAATTAAGTAGTGATCATATCGAGCTTGCAAAACATTCATAACGTCTGCATCTGCTCCTGCAATAGGTCTGTCACCTAGCGGCGTATCAAGGACATAATTCTTTTGTGCAGCAATGAGGATAATCCTCAGATCACAGACCCAGACTGCATCATTGCTACTATCATCTTTCAACTTTTCTCTAGGAACATTTCAAAAATATATAGGAGCTTCCTCGGGATTCTGATCAGTATTGGCAGGTTATCTTTTTCGATTTCTCGGGATTCTGATCAATGTTTTCGTCTCGGATCTGTTGACTTGCCTATCCGGCCGGATTCCTCAGATCAGTTACCATCCTTTCAGGGAAATCGGTATACGCAGGAATTATGGGATTCCATTCCAACTAATAAGCTACTTCATATCTTAGATGGATGGCAGGCTGGCTACGACAATGATAGTGTACGTATAATGGTTGATATTCGTTATGTGCCAACTAAGGATTATATTTATAATCGGCTTCAACATGGCCCACAGTGTGATCGTTTTGGTCACTTGGAATCGATGTGCACGGGGGCTTTTTGCCAGCGTTGCGGTGACACTACTGGAAAATGTCCTTGTTTAACACCAAGGATTGATAGTGTGATGCAAGAGTCCTCACGTCATGTGCCATGCACTCTGGGCCGGCCTAACAAGTTCAATTGCTCTTCTTGCCTGGCCTTGGGCCACCGTTCCGTGAACTGCCCTGGGCTTACTAGATGTCCGTTTTGTATGCATATAGGCCACAGGGCCCGCAAGCCTACTATGTGTTCTAAGCTTCCCAAACTTTGCTGGGCACCGACCATACCCCACGAGTCTGTATCTAATGGGATCTTACCCAACAGTGCTTCAGGATTTTCTATGGTAGGTAATCATATGGTGGTTCATGCTACACGCAGAAAACGGGACCCGAAGGTACACCTTGTTTGGATATGGAAGCAAAAGATCCCGCTTCCTTCGGACGTGGCACCTCCCCATTGCTCGACGATACGCCTCCCTTCTGCAGGTGTAATCACGTCCGCCTGCCAAAACCCCCAATCAGGTGTTGAGTCGTCCACCTCGAGTTTGACAACCCCGCAGCACTTGCCCACGCACAAAACCACCGTTTGCTCCTCGTCGCCGGCCGCCCCAATTCCAATCTGTAGTTCCTCTCGAGCAGCGGCCATGGCGAACTTTGCGGTGCGCCCCTTCGCTTTTGCTCCTGATGGATCGACGTTTGACCGAGGTCCTGCTCATCGCATCCAGCGCCAGGTTATGCTGGTCGACGATCCGCCGCGCAACCATGATAGGTATGCCATCGTCACCATTGACCCCCCAGTTCCTGATCATTTGAAGGAGTATTGGCTTGCTGAGGTCTGTCGCATCATCACTGTCGATCTGGAATATGACCTGCTAGATGATTTTATTTATCCTCTAGGCATTGGATGCGTAGTCTTCTCCGACATGGAAAGCAGGGATAATGCGATTAGAGAGGGTCCCCATGCTCTGGCTGATGATTCTCACTTCTCTCTGATTCCGCATGACGAAGACCCAAACATGCACATGCCTGCTTTTGAGTATGAAGTTTGGATTATGATGCTTGCCTTTCCTATGGATTATCAGACTAAACATTATGTCCACAAGGCAGTTTCCAACTTTGGGAAGCTTCTGGTGTGGCCACGCCCAGATCAGAACAAGGCTAGAGTTCTTGTCAAATGTCATATTAAGGATGTTGCTGAGGTTCCGCACAGCCTGCTCGTCACCAGGGTAGGTTTACTGCCTGGGTTAGGTCGTTCATGGTCCGTACTTGTGTATGTTCTTAATGGTCGCAACACTATTCCTGGTCTGATGGGCACTGAGGATCCACCACCGCTTCTGAATGCTTGGCCTCACCCGTATCAGCTACCATTCTACACTCTCATGCAGCAGGCTCACTTGCCTGATCTGGCTGCCCAACAGGCTCAGAACGAAGAGGCTTGGAATGCACCTGCACCTTCACAAGAGAAAATTCAGGAAAATGGTTGGAGGGCTTGGCTTGTGGTGCCCCCACCATACACTGGTTTCATCTTCAGGTCCTTCTTTCAGTATGATGGCCCATCTTTGATGGATGGAGTGGATCCTGAGCAAAATGTGCATGACAATCTATCTGACGTTTGGGCATCTGAAGATGAAGTTGCTGCAGTGGAGAGCCTGGCGGATGGCTTTATAAATGGAAATTTGGCTGCAAGGGAGGCTTTTACTCGTGCTGGGGGTGACTCTGTTTATGTCACCATTACGCTAGATCATGAGCTGCTGCTGTGGATGGGCTCGATGCTAAAACGCATCTACACGCGAGCCATCACTAATGGACACGTTGGGTCTGTTGTGCTTCCTCTTAACCCTTTCCATCTGATTCAGAAACACTTGGAGGCAGCCTGTGCTCTTTGGTTGCAGAATCTGAAGCCTGAACCTGACCACATAGCGACCATTTTCAGTGCTAGCTCTCTGTTGGGTGTCTGCATTGGACCGCTGCAATTATTTGCTTCTTCTGGTGTCATAACAGAGGTGACCCAGGTTTCTGATGGTACCTTGTGTCTGTCACAGGAGATCCCAATTCCTAATGTGCCATCTCATACTGCAATCCAGGTTGATCTGAATGCCCCAACTACTGGCATTGCTCTGCAAGTGTTGGCGTCCTCCTCTTCGTTTAATTCTGCTGCGGGTCATAATGCCAAGGTACCTCTCGAGACTACTGTTGTCCGGAGGAGTACTCGATCCAACAAATATGATGGCTTCAAGATCTCCAATGCTTCTGAGGTGAAACCCAGCCGCTCGAGGGTGAGGGCCAGGATCGTCCCCACCGTCTCTGCTGTCTCCACGACTACTGCTCCAACTGCGTCGTGCCCTCCACCAACAACCATCCCGGAGCTCCGGCGGTGGGCGTCGTTGCGACATTGCGCTGAAGACATCTCTCGAAGACAAGCTACTGGCTACCCAGCAGAATGCCTCGATGAGGCGGCCTGATTTTCTTTACATTAATGAATAAATCGTGGAACATCTTGTCGAGGAACATCGGAGGATTAACTCGATAGCAAACTTTGGCTCTTAGGAATGCTATCGACTCTAGTGGTTGTTACATTATATGCATTCAGAAACCAAGAGGGAATATTTTGATTTGGCGTTTATTAAATCTTTACCCTAAGCGGTTTGATAAATTTGTTTTCGCGCCATCGATTGGGGCCTCGGGTGGAATTATCACTATCTGGAACAGTTCTGTTTTTGTGGGCACACCTTGGCACGTGGAATCTTTTGCGGTGGGCGTTTCTTTTGTGGATAATCAGTCAAATGAGTCTTGGAATTTGGTCAATGTTTACGGCCCATGTACGGGTCAGAGACGGACTGATTTCACCTCCTGGCTATTTGACCTCACCATACCCGATGATGAAAATTGGTTAATTTTGGGTGATTTCAACTACATAAGATCCATCAAAATGAAATAAGCACGGGGAGATGCATCTGATATGCTGTTGTTCAATGAGCTTATACGTGGACAATCTTTAATGGAAATCCCATTTAAGGGTAGAGCCTTCACGTGGAGTAATATGCAGGACGACCCGCTCCTAGAACAGCTTGATTGGTTCTTCTCATCATCAAATTGGACCACATCTTTCCCTAATACGATGGTTCTACCTCTGGGAAAACCAGTCTCTGACCATATTCCGTGCGTGATTTCAATCGAATCCAAAATCCCTAAATCAAACCTTTTTCGGTTTGAGAATTTCTGGATCAATCATCCTGGTTTCTCTGATGTTGTGGCCAATTCTTGGAGTAAACCATGCCACGCCTCCAATTATGTTGCTGTAGTTTGTAAGAAGCTCAAAACGCTTCGTTATGATCTCAAACATTGGAGTCGAGGTATCTCCAAACTGAAGATCATGATTGAAAATAGCAACAACACTCTTGCCAATCTTGATGCTTTAGAAGACAAGAGGATTCTGTTTGTCCAGGAAGCAAACTTCAGATGTATCCTGAAAAGACACCTCAACTGTCTCCTAAAGTATCAGAATGAATATTGGAGGAAAAGATGCACCGTTAGATATTTCAGATTCGCTGACGAGAACACTAAGCTGTTTCAATCTCTTGCTACTGAACACTTTAGGCATAACTCAATTGCCAGCTTGCAAGATAGAGATGTTGAGGTCACTGATCATGCTGGCAAGGAAGGGGTGTTATTCAACACGTTCAAGGAACGTTTGGGGGCCTCTAAACCCACTAACATGAATTTTGATCTGAACAACATCATCAAAAAGGTGGATGGCCTAGATGTGCTCTCAGCCCCTTTTTCTAACAGTGAGATCGATGCAGTGATCAAAGAGATGCCTACTGACAGGGCTCCTGGTCCCGATGGTTTTAATGGTTGCTTCCTCAAAACTTGCTGGCACATTATAAAGGAAGATATCTACAAAATGTGTCATGATTTTCACGAAGGCAACCTTGACATATCCAGCATCAGTGAGGGTTATATCACTCTCATTCCAAAGATCTCCTCTCTGCTTACGGCTAATGATTTCAGGCCCATAACACTACTAAACTGTTGTCTGAAAATTATCACGAAAATCCTAGCCAACCGCCTGCAAAAAGTCATCCTGAAAATCATCCATAGGAATCAGTATGGGTTCCTCAAGGGCCGTACCATCCAGGAGTGTTTGGCGTGGTCGTTTGAGTACATACACCAATGTCAAACATCTGTGAGAGAGATTGTGTTACCGAAGCTTGACTTTGCCAAAGCATTTGATACAATTGAACATGAACCGATGTTGCAGATCATGCAACACATGGGCTTTGATGATAGGTGGCTCGGCTGGATGAGGTCCATTTTGCTTCGGGGTTTCTTGATTCTTTTGAATGGGGTGCACGGAAGTAAGTTTACGTGCAAATGTGGAGTGAGACAGGCGACCAGCATCACCACTCATCTTTGTTTTTTGGTGACCGCTTCAGCGGCTATTAATGATGCTTACACCCAAGGTTTAATTGAGCTACCTTTTCCATCCAACCGAGAGGGGATTACCCGGTGATTCAATCACGCCGACGGCACGATCCTGGTCATGCACCTTGCCTGACCAAGCTGCCCGTATGAAGTCCATTCGATTGATTATCTTTGAGTCAGTTGGCCTAAAATAAATTTCCACAAATCAACATTGATCCCAATCAATCTTGATCATAACAGGCTTCTGTTTTGACTTCTATTTTGGATGCAACGGGGTCCTCCCTTTTACCTACAGGGCTTCCATAGGAACCACCAAACCAACGCTGCTTGAGCTAATGCCTTTGGTGTGTGGGGTTGAGAGGCAGCTGTTCACGGCCCTGTCCCTGCTCTCGGCTGGCGCCAAACTCACATTGGTCAACTCCACCATCACCTCCATGCTGATATATGCTATGTGCACAATAAAACTACATCCAAAGGTGATTGAGCACATCGACAAGCTACGTAGGTACTGTCTGTGGGCCAAAAACACTGAAGCAGGTGTCAAAAATAATTCTTTGGCCGCATGGGAGATGGTTTGCAGGCCAAAGCACAAAGGTGGTCTGGGGTGATCGACATCAAAACCCAAAACGTGGCATTGCTCCTAAAACACCTTTATAAATTCTACAACCGCCTAGATGTACCGTGGATGACATTGATCCAGGACACATATTATGTGAACATGGTACCACATGCTCTTGACCCAATCGGGTCTTTACCGTGGCGCGATATCATGCAACTCAGCCACATTCTTGAGGATCTCAAAAGCTACTATAGGTGATGGGGCCTCTGCTGCTCTCGAAGGGCGTGTGGCTTGCACACCACCAGGAATCACCACTCTCGAGCTCTACCCTAGAGCTTTCTCTTTTACCACAAATGAGGGCGAGTCCGTCTGCAATGCTTTGCAAGCGAAAAAGCCTGCCACACTTTTTCATCTGCTACTCTCCGCGCAAGCGAGAGAGGAAGTAAGGGAGATTCAGAGAGGCTCCTTGCATGTTATTCCTGTGAGGGGTGATGCAGATACTTGGGTTAGTACCATCAATGCAAAATTCTCAGCCAAAAGCTACTACAACCACTGCTTCAGCGAGGTGAACGCCGATGAGGCCTTCACATGGCTTTGGAGATCCAAGAGCCCCATCAAATTCAAAATGTTTGGCTGGTTGCTGCTGGTTGACCGCCTAAACACGAGAAATATGTTGAAGCGGAGGCACTATGATGTGGCAAACAACAACTATGCCTGTATGCTCTACTAGAATCCTCCTGAGGAAACAGTTGAGCATCTGTTTTTCACCTGCCCCTTTAGCCAACGTTGTTGGGACAAGGTTGGTCTGACATGGCCGCATAATGGCAACAGGATTTCCATCTTGCATGAAGGTAAAAATCGCTAGAGGCAACCTTTGTTCATGGATATTTTTTTGATGGCCGCCTGGAGCATATGGAAGGAGAGGAACAATGAGTTCTTCAGGGGGGTACCACACTCTTTCGCTGCATGGCTTGAAAGATTCAAACATCTGTTGGGCCTCCTCGCTCATAATTGTAAAGAAGAGCTTCGTCCCTTCTTGAGCACTTTCATACATAATTTTTAGGAGGCGCAAGTTGTTTCTTTCTCTTTGTACATATAGGGTGCAGGGGGACCCTACAAAACCCCCATGTAAACATGTAACACCCATCTGTGAGTAATACAAAGTCAGTGGGAGCCTCTCCCACAGTCATTCATCGTCAAAAAAAAATATAGGAGCTATATCGCGAGCTATTGATCTACAACATAGATATGCAAATACTATCAGGACTAAGTTCATGATAAATTAAGTTCAATTAATCAAATTACTCAAGAACTCCCACTTAAATACACATCCCTCAAGTCATCTAAGTGATACGTGATCCAAATCAACTAAACCATGTCCGATCACCATGTGAGATTGGGTAGTCATCAATGCTGAACATCTCTATGTTGATCATATCTACTATATGATTCATGTTCGACCTTTCAGTCTCCAGTGTTCCGAGGCCATGTCTGTACATGCTAGGCTCATCAAGTTTAACCCCAGTATTCCGCATGTGCAAAACTGTCTTGCACCCGTTGTATGTGAATGTAGAGCCTATCACACCCGATCATCACGTGGTGTCTCAACACGACGAACTGTAGCAACGGTGCATAATCAGGGAAAACTCTTTTACCTTGAAATTTAGTTAAGGGATCATCTTATAATGCTACCGCCATACTAAGTAAAATAAGATGCATAAAAGATAAACATCACATGCAAAATACATGACATGATATGGCCATCATCATCTTATGCTTTTGATCTCCATCTCCAAAGCATTGACGTGATCTGCATTGTCACCGGCTCGACACATTGATCTTCATCGTTGCGTCGTGGTCGTCTCGCCAACTATTGCTACTACAACTATCGCTAACGCATAGAGATAAAATAAAGCAATTACATGGCGTTTGCATTTCATACAATAAACAGACAACCAAAATGCTCCTACCGGTTGTCAGATATCTTACAAAACATGATCATCTCATACAATAACGTTTATCACATCATGTCTTGACCATATCACATCACAACATGCCCTGGAAAAACAAGTTAGACGTCCTCTACTTTGTTGTTGCAAGTTTTACGTGGCTGCTACGCGGGCTTCTAGCAAGAACCGTTCTTACCTACGCATCAAAACCACAACAGTGATTTATCAAGTTTGCTGTTTGAACCTTCAACAAGGACTGGCCGCAGTCTAATTCGATTCAACTAAAGTTGGAGAAACAGACACCTGCCAGCCACCTTTATGCAAAACTAGTTGCATGTCTGTCGGTGGAACCGGTCTCATGAACGTGGTCATGTAAGGTTGGTCTGGGTCGCTTCATCCAACAATACCGCCGAATCAAAATAAGACGTTGGTGGTAAGCAGTATGACTATCACCACCCACAATTGTTTGTGTTCTACTCATGTATATTATCTACGCATAGACCTGGCTCGGGTGCCACTGTTGGGAATCGCAGCATCCAATTTCAAAAAAATTCCTACGCTCATGCAAGATCTATCTAGGAGATGCATAGCAACCCGAGGGGGAGAGTGTGTCTACGTACCCTCGTAGACCAAAAGCGGAAGTGTTTGACAACGTGGTTGATGTAGTCGAACTTCTTCTAGCTCCGACCGATCAAGCACCGAACGTACGGCACCTCCGAGTTCTGCACACGTTCAGCACGGTGACGTCCCTCGCCTTCTTGATCCAGCAAGGTGTCAAGGAAGTAGATGAGTTCCGACAACACGACATCATGATGACGGTGATGGTGAAGTGATCCGTGCAAGGCTTCGCCTAAGCACCGCGGGAATATGATCGGGGTGTAAACTGTGGAGGGGGGGAACCGCAGACGGCTGACAGTTGATGTTGTGTGTTCTAAGCGCCCTCCCCACATATATATAGGTGGGAGGGGAAGGAGAGGTAGCCAGAGGCGTCCTAGGGATGGACGCCGGCCCCTAGGGGCCCTGCCTTGCCCTGCGCCCCCCTTTCCATGTATGCATGAAGGGGAAGGAAAGAGGGGGGTGAGGGAAGGAAGTGGGAATCCTAATCCACACTTTCCTTTCCCTTCCCCCCTTTTCTTCTCCTATTCCTATAGCCTTATAGGGCGCACCAGCCCCTTGTGGGCTGGTGTGTTCCTTCACAAGGCCCATATGGCCCATAGGATTCCCGGGGGTAGCCGAAACACCTTTCGGTGACCCGATAAATACCTGATACCCTCCGAACACTTTTGATGTCCAAATACCATCGTCATATATATAAATCTTTACCTCTCGACCATTTCGAGACTCCTCGTCATGTCCGTGATCTTATCCGGGAGTCCGAACAACATTCGGTCACCAAATCACAAAACTCATATAATACGATATCGTCATCGAACGTTAAGCGTGTGGACCCTACGGGTTCGAGAACTATGTAGTCATGACCAAGACACTTCTCCAGTCAATAACCATTAGCGGAACCTATATGCTCATATTGGCTCATACATATTCTACGAAGATCTTTATCGGTCGAACCGTTATGACAACATACGTTATTCCCTTTGTCCATCGGTATGTTACTTTCCCGAGATTTGATCGTCGGTATCTACATACCTAGATCAATCTCGTTACCGGCAAGCCTCTTTACTCATTCCGTAATACATCATCCTGCAACTAACTCCTTAGTCACTTTGCTTGCAAGGCTTCTTGTGATGTGCATTATCGAGAGGGCCCAGAGATACCTCTCCAATACTCGGAGCGACAAATCCTAATCTAGATCTATGCCAACCCAACAAACACCTTCAGAGATACGTTTAGAGCATCTTTATAATCACCCAGTTACGTTGTGACGTTTGATAGTACACAAGGTATTCCTCTGGTATCCGGGAGTTGCATAATCTCATAGTCAAAGGAATATGTATTTAACATGAAGAAAGCAATAGCAACAAAATTGAACGTTCATAATGCTAAGCTAACGGATGGGTCTTGTCCATCACATCATTCTCCTAATGATGTGATCCCGTTATCAAATGACAACTCATGTCCATGGTTAGGAAACCTTAACCATCTTTGATCAACAAGCTAGTCAAGTAGAGGCTCACTAGGGACACGGTGTTTGTTTATATATTCACACATGTATTTAGGTTTCCGATCAATAAAATTCTAGCATGAATAATAAACATTTATCATGAGTAAGGAAATATAAAATAATAACTTTATTATTTCCTCTAGGGCATATTTCCTTCACACCCAGCCGTTGCCCACCTCAAGGCCCGCACATTGCTCTCTATCTCGCACGCACAATCTCTTCATGAAAACCTTATTTAGCGTGTAGCTTTCCATCACATACACACACATTCTCTCCATAGGTTTGATTTCTCAAAATATCTGACACACACACACTGCGCACGCACTCCCTCCTCCCCCGAGCACATAATTCATCCACATCCAAGGTTATATGGCGACCACTCTCGCTTGTGCTTCTTTGCACCCCAGCATGCACACCACCTCAATCTTGAAAGAGGGCATCGAGGAGATCAAAGACGGCGACCACACTGCACTAGAGAATGCAGGGCCATTTGGAAGCAAGATGATGTGACGACGGCTGACTGACTCCTCCCCCCTCTCTCCCGCACAAAATTATCAATCCCTCAACCCACGAGATCCTTCCCCTCTCATCCATGTTTTTCCATCTCTCTCATCTAACATGTTGTCTCTTCTCCTTGCACATGTACAAAATCCCGATGCACACACATCTCACGTATATTACATGTCTCCATCTTTCTCACAGACCAAACTTCTTCCTCTCTCTCTCTCTCTCTCTCTCTCTCTCTCTCTCTCTCTCTCTCTCTGCACGCGCGCGCATTAGGTTTGTCTCCTACTCTCTCGCCCACATACGTACAATCTTTCCCGCCCTATCTACTCCATCTTCGCAAGCTCTCTCTACACGTTTCATTCACACATTGGGATGTGTTCAAAATGTTGCTTTTATAATGGATCATGTAGAGTTATGGTTGGTTTCGTTGCATCCTACAAAGTAATAACTATGAAATGCATTTAGATTTTCATTTGACTGGGATTATGTGAGTTTGAGCATATTGTGAAGTACTATAGACCTCGTATACATCTTGGAATTCAACAATGATTCTAACTATTGAATTGTATAAACCATTACATTCGAAGTCAGTAGCATAATATATTTATTTCATGATTACAACATTTGATTAATTCCACTACAAACTAAGAAAACAAATGTGTACTCCCTCTGTTTTTATTTAAGTCCGCATATTAGCATTGGTCAAAGTCAAGTTTTGTAAACTCTCACAAAGTTTATAACAAAAAATATTAACATATACAATAACAAATAAATACCATTAGATTCATTATTGAATGTACTTTCACATCATACAGATTTGTTATGGTAAATGTTTATATT
The DNA here is from genome assembly GCA_021605205.1 of Aegilops longissima. NCBI lineage: Eukaryota > Viridiplantae > Streptophyta > Magnoliopsida > Poales > Poaceae > Aegilops > Aegilops longissima. The sequence goes on from CM038677.1 coordinate 561,859,004, forward strand.
TTTCTATAAACTTGGGTAAACTTTAGGAAGTTTGAATTCGGTCAAACCTAATATGCAGAGTTAATGAAAACAAAGGGAGTACTAGTAGTTACAAGTACTACTAACTACTAGTACTACACGCTAGTTGCTTAGCCCAATCACCCACCACGCCAAACAGGGAGTTCAGTGTCACAAAATTTTGAGGTCGGCGAGAAAATCTCCTGCGACCTTGATTCGAGCAGTGTGAAGTTACCATCATACCCTTTGGAACAGGCCTACGGATGATGGTTGCTAGGGGGCTGTTTTGGTAACTTCAGGTTCACCCTACCCAGCCAACCCCACCCCGGCACCCAGAGTAGTACACCTGGATACTCCCCATCACAAAATAGACTTCTCCACGACACCACAGCCTTTGTGGTCCTCCCCTTCTACATCGACGCACTCGTCCACCACAGCGCATCTGCCTCATCGACGACGTCGTACGCCACACCGGAGCCGGTCCACCGTCATCGTCGTACACGGAGCCTCTTCCCCGGCACCGTATTCCATGCTCTCGAATCTGCTTCCGGGAAGCCAACGCCAAGCACAGAAGCACCACTGTCGTGGACAATGAACTGACTCCCGTTGCCGACCATGGTGCACAGAGGTTGCCACGACCATCGTACTCCTCCATGATTGGTAATGTGTGTATTGAATCTCTTAGCAGTACATGTGTTGTTCCAATTTTGTTCATACCTACCATTCAAATTTCCTGGTTGCTATTGTTCCCGTAAAAGTAATTGGTTATAGCTTGCATTGTCCAACATAATATCACCTTGTAATTGTGAGTCGCTCCTGTATTGCTCCGTGCTTGGGTAGGTTCTTCATCTGCAACCAGTGGTGTGGCAAATGATGCAATGTTTTTTAGAACTAGCAAGATGCCCATGCATTGCATGGAACATCAAGATGTGTTTGTATGCATAGTTTATCTTGTGGGAGAAAAGGATGAATGAGAGGAAGGCCTTATTTGCAAATGTGGAGAGGGGTGTGGGTATCTTTTTGCAAAATTGCCATAGTTTCCTTCCTATCTGCCAGATATAAATCGGACAGCCTATATTGCAGGATGGCAGGCACACCATCATCACCAACTCTGTTTTTTATAAGAGATATATATAATATACATAATAGATATATAAGATATAAGAAGTAGTGATAAATATAAAAATAATATATATATAATATAAGAGTAGCGAAGAGAGTAGAGATAGCAGGGGCGTCGGGAAAGGATCGTGCACGCGCGAGAAAAAGCGGCCGGGTGGGCGCTGGTTTTGGCGCACGGCGTCCGGCACGCTTTATAAAATCCAATGCCCTCCCACCGCTCTATGCCTCGCCACCACTCTCTCCCCGCTCTTTCTCGCCTTGCCGCTGCCGCGCCGCTGGGAAACTTGGGGCTACCGCGGCGTCCGTGCGTGCCCCTCCGGCGGCTTCTCCGCGAGATCCGGTTCCGCAAGATGCGCCTCGGCCTCGTCACTTTTGACACCGCCCACGAGGCCGCTCGCACGTACAACGCGGCGACATTGCGCCGCTGGCGGCCTCGTACGGAGATGAACTTCCCCAATGTGCCGACGTGGGAGCTCGCGCCTCCGCCGCGGCTTATCACCGACGAGGATCGTCGCGACAAGCGGAGGCGAAAGCACCATCTCAGCATCGCCGAGATGAATGAGGAAGAAATGGTGTTGTGGCGCCGATGCTTCCCGCGGGACATCATCTACTAGCGCGAGTTCTACGCACAAAGGAGGGCGGAGATGGAGAAGAGGAGGGCGGAGCAAGGATAGGCGTACATAGAAGGTGGCCGCTCAATTCAACATCAAGCTAGTTACAACGTCTCCCTGGGGCTCCGACGACGATCGGTATCTTGATGCCTACATTGAGACATCGGAGGAGGACATCACGGAGGCCGAGTCAGACGACGAAGAGCAGTTGAACTATCTATTTTTTATCTATCTATCTATGCTAAGAACTATCTATGTATCTATCTATGCCAGTATTGACTCGGAGTCAAATGTGTATCGAGTCAGAGTAGAAAGGAGAAAAAATATAGCGTGTCTGCTGGAGTGGCGCGCGCGTGCAATTTTTTTTGCAGCAGTTGCTGGAGCCAGCACTCCGCGGCCCACAAAAACTAGCTTTTTCGGCGCTGTAAACGCTTAACGCGTCGCCCGTTGCGCTTGTGTTGGAGATGCTCTAACATGGCAGATGAGTGCTTTAATGTTGCCCACAAGATGCGTGAGTATTACTATATTTTTCTTGCCATGTTGAGATTTTAAAACAACGAGTGTGAACATGCAAAGGAGCAATGAAGACCAAACATAGGATATTGGGGACATCTTCAAGGAACGTGGCAAGTTCAAGAGGAGCTGCACCGAACCTGTAAAACGAGCTTTGATAAGTAACACCCTTTCAATTACTTTTGTTTAGCCTCGTGTTCTTCGATGTGTATATGTTGTAGTTTCCTTTCTCTTAGCCTTGTGTTCTTCGATGTGTAATAAGAAGAGTCTTAATAGTCCTAATGCTTTGTTTTTAGCCTGATGTAGAAAGTGGGTGTTCTCAACTTGGAGTCTGTTTTTATATTTCTCCTTTTGAATTCACTTCTCCGAGTCCCGTTTATCTGGCTTCTACTAAATGGATCTAGGTTGCTGTGAGTATTGATCTAAAAAAGAAGTAAATTCATGTCCGGATGCAGTTCCTGCGAGGAGGGAAGTATGGTCAAGCTCGACATCATGTCTCCAAAATGAGGCTGGATTACACACAAGGTGCCCATTCCCTAATGATGTTGGATTAGACACAAGGTGCAAATTCCCAGATGATGCTAGATTACACACCAGCCAGGTGGAATCGTCAACTGTTCGTGTCCTCGTGGCTCTAGTAAAGGCTGAAAGAAAGCATGCGGCAGCTCTTGAGAATGTAGTTGAGTTCCTGAAGAAGTGAAAAGAGCAATCAGATGCTCTCTTCACCCAAGCCAAAGAAGAGATGGAAGAAGCTAGAAAGAAGCTAGCAGAGGCGAACACGCTAGGCGTCTCCTGCTATCTAAAACTGTTCTCAATACAAATTTTCCTTCATAATAGCTAGGTTCAAATGTTTATCCAGTCAGTATGCCTGTTGTGATGTTCGTACATCTACTGATGTGGAACAAAACAAAAAAAAATCGGGTCATGTAATAACAAAAATTACTTTCCAAACAATAACACATGAAGCATTGGACATGGTATAGTTCACACGGAAGCCCAACATTCCAAGTTCAACTTCCACATCAAACTCATGTTCACAGGTATCTGCACATTCATATATAATGTCCACAACCATGATTCACTTAAAAGCCAAAAAAATGTGAGGAGAGTTATAAATAAAGAAAATCCTCTAGTTCCTACTACCAGTGCGAGCACAACAAGTCAAGACCATACATAATTAATTATATTTTGGTCATTTTTTTACTAAACGCAAATAACTTCTGGAGGTAGGTATAATATTTCTAATGCCATCGCGGTTGGGGTCCACGATGTTTTGAGCCAAACCAGGAAACACACCAAGTGTCTGTCGGCGACGCGGTGGTCGTAGCATTTGTGGGTTCTGAGCGGTGGCGGCTCCCGTGGTCTACTATTCCTCGGTGTCGGAGGTTGCCGCAGAAGACGTGTTGGCCACCTCCGCCAGCATGCCGTGGTTCCGCCAACGTTTGCGTCGGATGCCGTGGCCAACCATGATGCACTGGACGCCATGGTCCCCCGTGTGCCGGCGTGCAGCAACTGGCGTCTCTTCTGCGAGCAGGCCTGGAGCGTCGAGTTAATGCACCAGGGGCTAGCTAGGAGCAGCGGCTTGCTCCTCCGCTTGCCCGCCTACAACCTCGCCCACGGTACTGACGGCCTGGGGCGGGGAGGGATGTGGGGCAGCGAGTTGCCTGGCTCATCGGGGCACCCAGCCGGCTTTTATGCTGAAGAACTCGTCTTCTTGCTCACCGGATGCTATGGAGAGTGTGGAGAAAATGGTGCAAGGAGGATATGGGGAGCGGCGGTGTGGTGCGGTTCTTGCCATGCGTCTGGACTCATTTAAATAGCAGGCGGACGAGAGGAGCCAACCAGCGTTGTGTTCAAAAATGCTGGCCGGCTCGTGGAAGGACGTGTTGCCGGCGCACACGCGGATTCAATGGAGGTAGGCAGGGCAGTCTGAAGCCGGTTGCATGCGGCGAGGAGGCATGTTCAGCCTGGCCTACAGTGAGTGGGGCCCTCTTGGCCGGCGCGCCGGTTCAATGCCTACGCTATGAGAGGTCGCGTCCATATCAGAGCAATCACTCCGTCCAGTCCTTTTTTGTTTTGGTATAACAAATTCTCGTTTTCCATTCACATTTTACAAGTAAAATTCGTGGACAAACTTTGACCCCAAAATACGATGGGGACTAGTAAACCAGGACGGAGTTAGTAGTTATGAGTTCCATTTCACTCCATACCAATCATTCTAAAAACTAGTACCTTTAACACGCCATTGAAAATCTCTTACCCCGCTAAAAATGATATTTTAAACGTGGCTACTCGATCAGTGGTGACTGGCGAGCCACCGCCTCCAGGTCGTTCACCTGTGGTCCCGACCATCAACTCCTATGGATCAAATTATCACGTGAGCTGACTATTCCTACAAAGGTGCGCTCCACCATGTACCCAGTACCCGCTCATGCAGCAATCGTGCACCTAGGGTTTTAGGGTTTATTTGTTTACGGTGCCTTTACATAACTCTCATGTGTGCGAGATTGCGAGAGACTGACTGCGTGTGTGCACCTCTTCTCTTCGTATATGTACTCCACCGTTTGTCTGGTGTCCAAAAAATTATACAGTAGTAATAACTAGCAATGTGCCAATGCGTTGCCACATGATCAAAGTACATTAATACACATTCACCGACTTGATAGAAAAGAGTCTAGTTTTGAAATACGTATATCACTAAAAATATGGTACGTTTCACTCAAAATATATTCCTTTGGCGGTTTTGATGAGATAAGGGAGGAATGTGGTTGGTTTCAAGATTCGAGAAGTGGTATATCTCTAATCTCCACTCTTATAAAAAATAGAGTTGGTGATGATGGTGTGCCTGCCATCTTGCAATATAGGCCGTCCGATTTATATCTGACGGATAGGAAGGAAACTATGGCAATTTTGCAAAAAGATACCCACACCCCTCTCTTGCAAATAAGGCTTTCCCTCGTTCATCCTTTTCTCCCACAAGATAAACTACTCACACAAATGCATCTTGATGTTCTGTGCAACGCATGGCCATCATACTAGTGTTGCAAAAGGCCCATGTGTGTGTGTGGTGTGTGTGTGAGAGAGAGGGAGAGCGGAGGAGGATGGAGTGCGTGTGTGACAAAGACACAAAGAGTGTGTGTGCGAGAGGTATCACCATAAAATGAGGCGATAGTGTGTGGGTGCACGATTGAGAGGGTGTGTCTCAAGAAGGGACAAAAAAATCTAGATAGATACAAGGCGCATGAGAGAGACATGTACGAGATAGTGGAAGCACGAGTGTGCGGGTGTATAAACCTATCTGGAGGCTAGTCGATTAATGTTTGTGAGAGAAATATGAGTCGGGGTGCGAAAGCGAGAGTTCTGTGTCTGTGTGTTAGAGAGACGGTAGTCGGGAAGGGGAGTGGAAGCAGGAGTTGTGTGTGTTTGTGAGAGAGAGAGGGGGGAAGAGTTTGTCTAATCAGTAAACAAATGAATAATGTCATTTTTATAACTGAGATGGAGACGGAAAGGAGACCGCAACAAATGTTGTGTGTGAGGGAGAGAGTAATTTTAGTGGTAGGAGTCATATCTAGACAAATATAGGGTGTGTGAGAGAACCCTGGAGAGAAAGACAAAGTGAAAGACGAGTGAGAGCGTGTGTGTGGCGGTGAAAAAGAAAGCTTAGGTACCTAGTGATACCAGAGAACGATAGAGACGTGAGAGATAATGAAAACCGTGTAATGTATAATGATAGGGAGAGTGTGACACTTTTCAAGGGAGACATGGAGAGACCACGTTTGCGAAAATAGGAGAAACATGAAGTGAGCGTGCGGGTGAGCTGGAGAAAAGAGAGTGATAGCTACATGAAGGAGCATGCGAGAGAGATGGGCGTGAAAGGAGATTCAAATATTTAGTTGCGTGTATAGAAAATGTCAACATAAAAGGTATTCAAATATTTGAATTCGAGATGATGATACATGTAATTCATACTCGAACCAAAATTGATCTATCAAACATGCATACTCATGAATTCACGCGCATCTATGTTATTTATTATGTGGATATTACTGATCCATACATTTTAGTAGAACATAATTAGGTTTAAATTTTTTGAATTCAACCGTATGATTTTGAGATCATTGTATTTGTAAATCATATTATAAATATATATATATATATATATATATATATATATATATATATATATATATACATATATATATATATATAGGAGCAGAATTCTTTGTTTTGCTTTTGAAAGTATATATTCAGTACCATCATCGTAACTGCTTAGCACTGCTCCTCAATCCATCAAGCTAATCAACGTGCCACTCAATTCCAAACTTTTTTGCTCAAATACGAATCTGATACGATGTTGATATTACTAAAACAGACAACGTTTAAGTGGTCGGCTAATGTTTCTACTTTACTTTCGAAAAGCACGTGCACCACATATAGAGAGGTAGCAGGGAGTTGCATTCTTAATGCGCTCTGTTTCATCATGTGTGGGCACTATGCAACGAACATTTTATTATCCAAAATCTGCTTGCTCTTCTTTAGCATGTTCCTCTTCTGTTCTTCTTTAATAAGTAACCTCTCCGTTCCTAAATACAAGTCTCTCTATAGATTCCACCATGGACTACATATGGAGCAAAATGAGTGAATCTACACTCTAAAATATATATGTATACATCTGTATGTGATCCATAGTGGAAATCTCTACAAAAACTTATATTTTGGAATGGAGGGAGTATGATAGTAGTACAGTATGTTCATTGTAGTTAAGAGGAGCGGGGACATTTGCAGTGTATAGGTCTATTCGGTCGGTTGTGATGGACACTTTCAACTCTTTTGCCTCTTTGATTCGTAGGATTTTGTAAACATAGGAATAGGAATTGTAGTGGCCCGCCCACTTGAATCCTATAAGATTAGCAAGGAAATGCGGGGAGATGTGTCGCCTTTGAGAGTTACATTGATATTAATAGTATCGCACCTTCAGTTCAAGAGAGTTGGTATCCGGAGCCTTTCTAGCCGTACCGGCAATAGTAGCCCATATTTTCCAGCAAGTTCCACTTTCCTGATTTTACTTGTGATGTTTACAGTTTTCCTGTTATACCTACACTATGATCTGTGTAGCTGCTTTGTGTCGCACTAGAAGCAGTCCACTCTTGAAGCTAAACAACACACCAATCATAGGTCCAAATCTTACTTCTTCAAATACGAATTCTGATATGGTACTGATATTAGCTAACAGACACACATTTAATTGGCAACTGATGCTCCCACTTGATTTTCCAAATGAATGTGGCCACATATAGAGAGACATCATGGAATTGCATTTCTTTGGGTGCTATGATTCATCATGAGTGGGCAACCAACATTGTATGCAAAGAAGCGGAACCTCAAGAATATGCTTCCTCTTCTGTTCTTTAACATGTTCCTATTTTGTTATTTTGTATTTAAAACGTACAATATGTTCGTTGTCAGGAAGGGGAGCAGGGACATCTGCAGTCAACAGCTGATAGAGCTAGCATGTATGTGATCGATAGGCTTTCAATTAGTAGCGGCAATACAACACCGTATTTTCCAGCCAGTTCCACTTCCCCGATTTATATATCATAGTTATGGTGTACCCCTTTTATGTACACTACGATCTCCTATTTGTTGTGTGCTCTTGTTATCATGGTTTGGCAATAAACTCTCTATACAGTATATTATGAACCTATCATCTGCCAACTATCCTTACTTCTGGAGCCTATTTTTGTGTACTTGTGCCAGATTATATTAATGCATGCACCATATTATAGCACACATGGGCTCTCTCATCGAAATCCGTGATAGCACACAAGGGTTTACAGGGAGCCCCTATATTAGAATATCCTCTGCATTACAAAGATAATCTCACTACTATTTATGTTTTCATGCTTCTCAGATATTGTACGTAATCACAATGAATATCAGAATGCGCGCATCAGTAGAATATTCTGGATGCAATGAAACTCATACACTCCCCACCTGCAGATTCTTGTTCAGAATATGATCCTAATGACTATTATGACCTCGAGGAGTCGAAGGCAGATGGCCTGTCCTGTTCACCCATCAAGGTGCCTGTTCTAATTTGGCAAGGTTTTATTAATTGAGTGTATCTTGCATAAGGTGTCTTGCATTTCTTCTACTTTGTTGCACCGCCATCTGCTTAGTTTACTCATCATATATGTCAAGATGCCATGCCCATCCATTATCAATACATATTCCATCTGTCATCATACCATGTTTTTCCACTCAAATGCCGTTCTTGTGCATCAGACATCGAAAAGTAAGAGTGTGATTGCCGAACCTGAAGGAGCACCAGCAAAGTCCTTGAAAAACATGGTGGTGCCGGAGAAATCAGACAGCACCCCACTTATATTGGCTCTACAACCAGTGACACAAAACATAGGACCGACTCCAGCAGACTGTACCCATACTTCACTGGCCACACCACTAGCCCCACCACATAGGATCTGCACTCCAGCAAAAGGTATGCCGATTTCAGTTGCCATAGCATCATCCGTACCACAGATAAATCCCACTCCGGCAAAAAGTACAGCAAGTCCACCGGGCGAAGACCTATCCCAACTGCAGAGACAGCCAAATCATGTAGATTGGAACCCCGTTCCAGTTATTCCCAGTTTAAAATATAATGCTTTCAATGTTGTTAGGGACTACGTGCATATATTCCCATCATGGGAAGATTATAGTGAAGACAAAAACCATTTTCACATCTTCCTGTCCCACTTACGTGTAAGTGCTATTATTCATGGTGATTATTTTCCTGTTTTCTGCTGATTGAACACATCAATGATTTACATTACATTGTTGTAAGTAGGCGAGGGTCAATCTGGATAGTCATGGCAAGCAAAGCTTTCTTGCGCTTTTCAAGGAAGCATTGCAGCAGTATCGGTGTTACCTGAGGAAATCACATTTTGATGGCAAGTCTATAAACGAATCTCCGGTGAAGTCTCCTGTGCTAAATTTAGAAGACATTGAATGGGAAAACCTTGTTATGCACTAGTCTCGTTCCCAGAATGAGGTACTGTCAATGATATCACATGACAATTTGAACTTCTACTTTTCCGCATGTGCCTTATGGATCTCTTTTGCAGGAAATCTGCTCGAAGGAGAATTCCGGTTTGAAAAGGACGATAGGATATCCCAAATATGTTGCCCGCTGTTTTGCTCTTGTTAGTACCTGTTGTCCTGTATCACTGTACTTGCATTCATACCTAGTTCATTATGTGACAGTAGTATGCATGATAGCTTGCTTATCAATTGTTCGCTCCAAATTATATGATTTGTATGAATGGTTACATTAGTGTAATATATATCCAATGCCAATGAAAAAGTTTAGCTCTGCCTTGTTCTTTTAAGTACCTGCCGTCCTTTATCAGTGTACTTATATTGACAGCTAGTTGTTCATGTACCATTACTCTGCAGCTTATTTTCCTTTACCCTCCATTTTCTACACATCAGATCTATATTTACTCTTACCATAAGGTTGGATAACACCGATGTACTGAAGAAGTTTAGCTCTGCAGTGCTCTTGGTTGTACCTTTTGCCTGTATCGTTGTACTTACATTTATAGCTACTTGGTTATGTAGCATCACTCTTCATCTTATCTTAAATATTCTCCATTTATTCTTATATTATCACATCTATATTTACTCTTCACAAAATGTAGAATAAAGGCAATGCTTATGAAGAAGATTCTATGGTAAACTTCTTGAATTCCCCCCCCCCCCCCATCAGCATGAACAAGGGCTTTATAGAGCCGGTCTTCACCACTAATGTAAGTTTGTCCTTCTCAAGCCTTCAAACTTTTTTTTGTATATTTGGTTAGGCATGACTGCAGCAGCTGTTTATTTTTTTATGTTTGCATCAAATTGCATGTTTAAAGTTTATTATGTAGTTCATAAACAAAAGTTTGTCCTTCTCAATTTAAGTTTATTTGTACAACAAAGTTCCTTCTTCATACCATGTAAATCAAACTATACATAGCAAGTGATCTTCTTTTGCACTGGATGTATGCTTCTATTCTTGATCCGTAATCCGGTGGTGTGGTGAACCTACCCACTACAGCACAATGTCATATTCTGCAATGTCTTAACTATGAACAATGTCATATCATTCTACTATTATTTCAACCGTCTCTTTATTTGCCAATCTGAAATGGGATAAATTGACAGCACACTAACCATTGATACTTATGAGTTCTTGATCTGTAATCCAGTGGTGTCGTGAAGCTGCCAACTCCTTCACAATGTCATTTCCTGCCATGTCTTAACCTGAACAATACCATTTTGTGTTAATGCAATTTTAAATTGTGTCACTTTATTCATCAATAAGAACTGTGATGAATTGTTAGCACTGATACTTATATCTGCAAAACTTGTCATTTGTTTGCTTGTTTCTCTTTCAGAGTGAGGAGGATATAAGCGCCAAACAGGCACAGTCTCATCAGCTTGCTCAACTGCTTGTGCTGCAGCTCTCGAGGAGGGCTAACCTTTCTTGAACTCTATTGAAGTGATTTCGGTTTTGTATATTTTTTTGTTGGCGTGTTTATTTGCACTGGTGGCGATCTTTGATGCCCAGTGTATGTAATCTGCTATCTGCTTGTGCTTTATTATCATAGTGGCGAACTTTGACGCCCAGTGGATGTAATATGCCATAATTTCTTTATTGTATAGTCTAGGTTTTTCTTCTTATTCACGAGGTTGCAGTTATTTTACTGTATATATATATATATATATATATATATATATATATATATATATATATATATATATATATATATATATATATATATATATATATATATATATATCCTGTCTTCGCTCCATGAAAAGTAAACCGGCCAAACCGTAAAATTACGGTACATAATCGGGTCATCATGCAAATCACTATGTATGGGCCGCATCATGGGCCCAGTCATCTTGGTCCGTTAACAGGCCTAAATGTAAACTAGCATGTCGGTGTCAAAACCGGCTGATCTCGGGTAGGGGGTCCCGAACTGTGCGTCTAGGCGGATGGTAACATGAGACAAGGGAAACGATGTTTTTACCCAGGTTCGGGCCCTCTCGATGGAGGTAATACCCTACTCCTGCTTGATTAATATTGATGATATGGGTAGTACAAGAGTAGATCAACCACGAGATCAAGGAGGCTAAACCCTAGAAGCTAGCCTATGGTCTGATTGTTGTTGGGTCCTACGGACTAAAACCCTCCGGTTTATATAGACACCGGATAGGTTAGGGTTACACAGAGTCGGTTACAATGGTAGGAGATCTACATATCCGCATCGCCAAGCTTGCCTTCCACGCCAAGGAAAGTCCCATCCGGACACGGGACGAAGTCTTCAATCTTGTATCTTCATAGTCTTGGAGTCCGGCCGTGATGATAGTCCGGCTATCCGGACACCCCTAGTCCAGACTCCTCAAGAGCCTCGAACCAGGCTTCAATGACGACGAGTCCGGCGCACATATTGTCTTCCGCATTGTAAGGCGGGTTCCTCCTCCGAATACTTCATAGAAGGTTTTGAACGCCAGGATAGTGTCCGGCTCTGCAAAACAAGTTCCACATACCACCGTAGAGAGAATAACTTTTGCACAGATCTGCTGACGTATTTCACGGCGTGACATCACGCCACGGCCAGGCCTTTATATGAATCATTTTTTACTGCTCCACCTCAGCGCGTTTAGCGAGGCGGTTTCCTTAATACGTCTTATCAAAGCATAGATCATGCTCCCCTTATTCCGGGATTCTCATCAATACGGACGTGGGTAACCCAACCGTGCCTGCTGGCACGCCTCCTCTACCAAAGGCGAGTCCTAATCGACCACGGGATGGGCTCTTGGTAGTCAACCTCTTTATAATGAGACCAAGGCCCTCTTCTTTTACACCCTCCATCGAGTTCGCCTCGCGCTTCGAGTTCCAACACCCAAAGCTTCAAATTCCAGCGCTTTGGACCTTCGATAATGTCCGGTTCCGACCAGCACGGCCGATGGATGCCTTCCTCCGTCACAAAGGAAGATGTGCTAAAGCTGCGGGACGCCAGGTATCTAACCGGCGAGATCTCGCATAGGCTGCCTGTTCCAGGGTAGGTCATTCCCACTCTTGAGCCCGACGAGAACGTGGTGTCCGTGTCCCACTTCCTTCGGGGTTTAGGCTTCCCGACGGATCCCTTTGTGCGGGGGCTCATGTTTTATTATGGGCTTGATTTCCATGACTTGAATCCGGAGTCCATCCTCCATATCTCGTCATTCATTGTCATATGTGAGGCCTTCCTCCATATTACCCCTCACTTTGGGTTGTGGCTCAAGACCTTCAAGGTGGAGCCAAAGACGATCGAGGGGCAGCAAGCAGAGTGCGGAGGGGCGGTCATAAGCAAATGTGCTGATGCTCCGTGGCTCGAAGGCTCTTTTCAAAAGGAGCTTGGTTTGTGGCAACAGGAGTGGTTTTATATTACCGCTCCTAGGGGCACCAAATGGGCGGCACTTCCCGCCTTTCGCTCAGGTCCACCACAGCGGCTGGCGTCATGGGTCAACAAGGGACTCGACTGGGGGCCGTCCAAAGATGATCCTTTGCTGCAGGGCCGTATTCGAGACCTCCAAGAAAGAGATATCAATCTAGTTGCAGTGGCACAGGTTATGTTGATCCGGCGCCTTCAGCCCTGCAAATGTCGCCCCCTTCGCCTGTGGGAATTTAATCCAGAGGGACCGCGAGCTCTCCAAAAATTTATGGGCACTACGCCCGTGGAGATGTATAAACTGTTCTTCGGATCACAAGAGAAGTGTCCGGACCTGACTGAGGACGCAGGACTAAGCTGCAATCACCCAGATACTCAGGTAAGTAGTCCTGTAACCGGACAAGCTGTCCATTTATTTATCATATATACATGCCCTTCAAAGGAGCCATTTTTTGAACAGGAGTGGATAGCCAAAGCAAAGTTAATAAGGTGTCCGGCTCCCCTCCTAGAGAACACGCCAGACCCCATGTTGGCTAAGATGTTGCAGGCCGCGCCTTTTAAAGAAGGCAAGGGGAGCGGGGAGGCAACTGCCTCCACGAAGGAGGTCTTTGAGGAGGGAGGGATAAAAAATCCCACCCTCCAAGGAGAGAAGAGGACCGCTTCGGAAGATCTGGAGGTCAAGGCCTCGAAGAGGGGGAAGAAATCTTCGTCGGAGAGTCCGGCGCTGGGGAGTAGCCCAGCCGCACTATTTCCCCAAGGGGATCAGCCCTCCAGCGAGCCGTAAGTGAAAAGTAGGGGTCTTGTAAATAAGGAACATCCCTGTATTTATTTCTGAAGATAACCGAAATTGTACCTTGTAGTTCGGATCTCAGCCCTTCTCGTGAGCTCGTCTTGAGGATCTTCTTCCGGAGATGATGGAGAGCGAAACGCCTCCACCTGTCGCACCCTCATGCGAGGCCACGACCCTGAGGTGTCGTCGCGGAGGGTTCCCCCAAGTCCGGCGAGGCCGAAGGTCCGGCGCCAAGGGGTGTCTTGGTCGGAGGAGCTGAAGGATCTGCTTGGCGAAGCGGCTATCTCGTAAGATCACCGTGTTCTAATGGGTACGGTGATTGAAAGAATTGCATCCGCGGAGCGGGTTGCATGAAGCCGTCGAAGCTTCTTGACGGGGTTCGAGGTACGCAAAAATGATGTACCTTCGGCGCTTATGCATATAAATGCGCCTGTATAGATAGTAGCCCTCGAGACTCGGTATGTTGTCAAAATTGACAGCGTGCGAGGATCAAATCTCGATTATAACATATCGCCGCTCCTAAACAGGTGGCGGGCGTCCGTGGCCAGCCGATCGATGAATATGCCGAACTAAAGCGGCAGCTTGACGAGGCGGATCACGGACATCGCGTTGGTCAATAAGCGGTTCGACGAGTCACAAGGTATCGACTTCTATGCGGACACCTGGTAAGGGAGCTTGACGCCCATGTCTTACTATGTGTATGCTTAATGCAGATGGTGCCGCTGTTGTGGAGGAGCTTGGCGGAACTCGCCCGGCGAAAAAGCAAGCGAAGTAATGTCATGGCGCTTTAAGGGCGGCGAAGAGCTAAAAGCGAGCGGGCTGCTCACTTTGCCCGAAGCAGGAGGAAATGGCCGATATGGCGGAAAGTTGAAGAATATTACCGACCACTGCGAGGTTCTTGAAAAGAACGTCAAGTGGAGCAAGAGGGCTGAAAAGGCCACCGCCGAATCAAGGATGCCTGTTCCGCTTTGAGAGCTGCCAAGGAGGAGCTGAGTCAAGCCGGGGCTATTGCGGCTGGGAAACCGTTTTTGCTGCGGAGGAAATATACGGATCCAAAATATGCTCAGTTTGACAAGTTGTGGAGTTCGGAGGATGCTTATCTAGACTTGGCGGCGAGCGCTACAGACGCAGTTGAGCACTTCCGGGGCCAGAAGGGGCACAGAAGGGAAGAGCTATATTGGTCGCAGTTCCATAGTCCGGAGCGTCTTCTTCCGTTAACCGATCGGTTGGCCGAATGGGACGAGCTGAACCGACTATCCGGACTTGCCATGAAGCATGTCATGACTCATTTGTGGCCGGGCGGACCCCAGCCGAAGAGTTATTTTGGTTTAGTGCAGCAATTTCTTGGTGCGGTACCACGTATCGACGCAATGAGGCGGTCGGCATGCATTGAGGGAGCGCGGATGGCTCTGGCCCGCGTCAAGACATACTGGGCAGAGATGAAGGCCACCGACGTTGCATCCCAAGATTCGGACAAAAGCCGAGTACCTGCCGAGCACTACTTTGAAGAAGTCTTGCAGGGCGCTCGTTTAATAGAGGCGTAGTGCTCGAAGGATGTTATGTTTAAATGACATGTATGATTTGTGAAAACAATGTTTCAATATAATATAAGAGCTTTTTATACTTGTGTGATCAAGTAGTAAACTACTCCCTGTGCGGCCGTTTATGTATATGTATATATAACCTGAAAGATGGCAGTCCTTGGCTTCAACCCCCACGCATATAGTGCAGGGGTGTTTGCAAAGAAAGCGCTTTGTCACACTTAATCCAACGTCTTGGTCCTGTTAAGGAGGTGATAGCGTAGCAAACTAGGCAACCGGACTATAATGCTTTATCACTTTCACTTAGCCATGGGAGTTCGAGGGTGGGGCTACTATATAGCCCCTGGGGGCACCGCACTCTCCCAAATTTGGGGTGCGTATGTGCCTGACCGAAAACCGGTCCTTCGTCAATGCGGAGGAATTCTAAACATTCCAGTGAGTCATCGAGTGGTTGACCAGTCTCTCACTATATCATGACGATCGGTTTTGGCTTTCTCTCGAGGTGCTCGCCCGGCGAACCGGGCACAATCGCAGAGTTCTCCGGTGCCGCGTTAGCCGATAAAACGAAACGTAAGGCAGCAAAACACAGGAGCCGGGCAAACCCAACATTTGACCAAAGACATGATTCGGAGCTGATGCATATAAGGCCTAACTCGAGACGCCGAACACTCCCTAAGGTATTCGGTCTTTATAAAAACGGGCAGAATAACGCCCTAAGCCCCTGGTGTCCAGGTACGTGCAAAAATTCTGGTGCGGCCAATGCCAAAACGCCAGCCTCCTCCTCGGTTATAGCAAGAAACCGGGGGATGTATATCAACAAGAGACAGTAAAAAAGGTTTATGCAGGGTCTTAATCTGAAAAGAATCCTTGCAGCGGGTCCCTCTTGCGCTCGTGCTGTGTCTCCGTTGTGCCGTATCCTGGATGGGTGTAGCACGTTGTTCATCTGTAGAAGAGCGGAACTTAGTTTAAAAAAAATATCGTGCGAAAGATGTACTTTATATTAAATAAACAGAGTATGAGTCGAAGAATTGGATAAGATTGAGCTTTATTATCTCTTGTGATACATGCATGCAGCCCCTTGTATGGGGGTATGACGCTAGTAGGCGCCGGACTCGTCTAGCCGTGTCCGGGGTTTGAATGACCAATTCAGGTTCTCTGACTAGTGGTGCCGGATAGGTGTGGGGCTGTCAAGGCAGTCTCACGTTCCTCCGTGCTCAAGTAACACTTAATACTCCCTTTTAATGAGATGATGCCGCATGGACCGGGCATTTTAAGTGTGAAAGATGCATAATGCGGTATTGCGTTAAAGCGGGCAAAAGCTTCGCGTCCCAATAGTGCTTGATGGCTACTTTTGAACGGGGCGACATGGAAGATTAACCTTTCGCGACGGAAGTTGTCGGATGAACTGAACACAACTTCTAACAGTATGGAGCCCGTACAATGGGCATATGGGCCTGGCGTTACTCCTTTAAAGGAGGTGTTGCTACGGCAAATTTTGGCTGGGTTTATCCCCATCATGCGGATTGTGTCCTGATATATCAGGTTTATGTCACTGCCGCCATCCATGAGGACTTGTGTAAATTGGAATCCGTTGATTATAGGATCCAATATCAAGGCAGTCAATCCTGCGTTCCGGATACTTTCGGAATAGTCCCGATGGTCGAAGGTGATTGGTTTTGACAACCCGATTAATGCGGCGCGCATTTTAGTGGGCGCCGCTGTTTTTCCCTTTGAGCACGTGAAGTGAGTTTACTGTTTTAACCTCGTGTGGGAAATTCCTTTGTTTTCCGGGCCCTGCTTGTGGTGCTCGTCATCATCTTAGCTTGGTGTGTCGAGCCCCTTGTGTTCGGCGTTGAGTCTGCCGGACTGTTTGAAGACCCAACAATTTCTGTGGGTATGGTTTGCAGGCCTCCCAGGAGTACTGTGGATTTGACATATCTTGTCCAAGATTTTGTGAAAGTTGGATAGCTCATCGCTATTGTCCTTGAGGGGCAGTTTTTTGTTATTCTGCCGTGAGCTTTTGAATCCGGCGTTGACTGCCTCGCTCTTTGGACCATTCCTTTTAATCCGGCGTTGGTCCTTGTTGCGCCGTGGTTTCCCGTTTCCATCCCTGACTTCGGATGTACTTGGGTCGCTGGTGCTGCATCTTGCTAGCCAGCTATCCTCTCCCGCGCAAAAGCGGGTCATGAGGCTTGTTAATGCGGCCTTGGTTCTCGGCTTTTCTTGGCCGAGGTGTCTGGCGAGCCATTCGTCTCGGACGTTGTGTTTCGAAGCTGCTAAGGCTTGGCGTCCGAACGATCGACTATTTGGTTCTTTTAGTAAGGAACCTGTTCCAAATTTCCGGGCTGACTCTCCGGGCTGTTGAGTTATGTGACTTAAATCGTCTGCATCCGGAGGGCGGACATAGGTCCCCTGAAAATTTGCCCGAAACGCGTCCTCGAGCTCTTCCCAGCTTCCAATGGTATTTTCTGGGGGGCTTTTAAGCCAATGTCGAGCTGGCCCTTTGAGTTTGAGGGGTAAGTATTTTATGGCGTGGAGATCATCTCCTCTGGCCATGTGTATGTGGAGGATGTAATCCTCAATCCATACTCCAGGGTCTGTTGTTCCGTCGTATGCCTCTATGTTTACGGGTTTGAATCCCGCTGGGAATTCATGATCCAGTACCTCATCGGTGAAACATAGGGGATGTGCGGCGCCCCTATATTTGGGTGTGCCGTGATGTTCATAATTTTGGCCTGTTGCATTGCTTTGAAGAGCTTGCTTTCTTGGCCCATAGATGGACCTAACTGGGCCATCCTTTTGCTGTGAATCCATATGCGGATCGCATACCAGCTTGTGTGCAACACCATTTGCCGCTCTCTTTTTGCCGTGGGGTCGTCCATCCGACCGGGTGGCCTTTTTATTCTTTGATTGTGGGGGCTCTAAGGCCTCCTCATCAAATTCGGGCAGTAGCTTTCTTTTTGGGTAGCTCTTTGTTCGGCGACTGTCGATGTATTTGTCTGCGGTGTTGAATACTTTGCTCCATCTGATCCTAAGTGCATCTTACGCTGTTTTGAGCTTCCGCTTCTGCTTTTTCAGGCTATGCGCAGTGGCGACGAGCCTTTTCTGGAGGTTATCTTGCTCCAACGATTTGTCCGGCGTGAGATCGTCCGAACTGTTATCTTTCCCGGGGACGGGTTGTTTATCCGAGTTGTCTTGTTCGGACGATTGCTCGATAGCATGTTCGTCATCCACCGGTTCGCCCTGCTCTATGGCTGGGTCTCTTTTGAGGCGGGACTTGGTCCGGCGTTTACGTTGCCGTTTGATCGCTTTTGAGGATTTATCGCCGTGGCGTCCGTTGTTCCTCGTCTTCATTTCCTTTAGGTGTATCCACCATGTATACATCATGGGGTGAGGTGGTTGTCCAGCATCCTATAGGTGCTGGTTCAAGGTTGTCTCCTACATCGTCGTCCAAACTGTCGGTGTCTTCGGAATTGAAATCGAGCACGTCGTGTAAGCTTTCGATGGTGGCTACGAAGTGGGTGGTGGGTGGGCATTGAATTTCTTCGTCGTCCGCATCCCAACCGTCCTGGCCGTAGTCCGGCCAGGGCTCTCTGGATAAAGAGAGAGACTTTAGTGAATTCAGGATGTCGCCAAAGGGCGAGTGCTGAAAGATGTCCGCGGCAGTGAACTCCATGACCGGCGCCCAATCGGATTCGATTGGCAGGGGCGCGGGGGGTCCGGAGTCCGGCGAGGAGTCCGGCACCCCGGAGTCGATGTCTTCGCAAAGTACAGGGATAGAGTTCGGCTCAATCGCCATAGAGATTGTAGCCCCCGAGGCGGTGTCCAACCACTCGTCCTCGATCGGGAATCCAGCTCGGATTAAGGGTCGGAGCGGATCTTTGTGCGACCTCGAGGCCTTTGCTCGGCTGCAGAGCTAGATCATGCCCATCGAGACAAGGCGGCACGCTTGGCTGCGGCTCAATCCCGAAGATCAAGTCTCTGCGGATATCGGTCGATAGTTCAAACTTCCAAATCTGACCTGATGGCCAGGGCGTAGCTTCGATCTGCTCCGATGGCCAGCGAATTAGCCCGCAGCGCAAAGCCGCCAATCGAAGATCTGTCCGGAGAAAGGTCTCACCACTGGACTGCGTCGTTGTTGATGATCGAAGGAGCCATCGGGCCTATCGGTGACGACATACGAGGAACTCTCAATGAAAGCACCAATGTCGGTGTCAAAACCGGCGGATCTCGGTAGGGGTCCCGAATCTGTGCGTCTAGGCGGATGGTAACAGGAGACAAGGGACACGATGTTTTTACCCAGGTTCGGGCCCTCTCGATGGAGTTAATGCCCTACTCCTGCTTGATTAATATTGATGATATGGGTAGTACAAGAGTAGATCTACCACGAGATCAAGGAGGCTAAACCTAGAAGCTAGCCTATGGTCGATTGTTGTTGGGTCCCTACGGACTAAAACCCTCCGGTTTATATAGACACCGGATAGGTTAGGGTTACACAGAGTCGGTTACAATGGTAGGAGATCTACATATCCGCATCGCCAAGCATGCCTTCCACGCCAAGGAAAGTCCCATCCGGACACGGGACGAAGTCTTCAATCTTGTATCTTCATAGTCTTGGAGTCCGGCCGTGATGATAGTCCGGCTATCCGGACACCCCCTAGTCCAGGACTCCCTCATAGCCCACTAGTAGTTTTGGGCCTTTAATAGGCTGATTAAACCACCGGCCCTATTTTCGCAAGGAAATTCAATGGGCTTTTAGTAGGCTGAAAAGTAGGTTGGGCCTGAAACGTGCCGAACAGCTCACGGGCCGACAGCAGACCGAAATAGACCCCGGCCCATGATTGTGCCAATCACATCATGGGCCGTTAACATGCCAAAAATTTCATGATCCTTGTTTGGCCCAATCAGATTATCGGCTGTGAGCAGGCAGGATGCAAAGCGGGCCATAGTTAGGCCCAACTATATGACGAGCTTTTAATAGGCCGAAATAAACATAGGGCCGAAATGTTAAACGGGCCTTTAACAGGTCGAAACTAATATCATGCCATATTACTAAATGGGCCTTTAGCAAACAGAAATCCTAACCGGGCCTCAAGTGGGCCCAAAAGCACAGCGCCCAGTTGACGGGCCGAATTTGATATGGGCCATAATTTAACCCAGAGGCTCTTAAAGGGCCGGATCTGATATGGGTCGTAATATAGCCCAGAACGTGGTAGGCTATTAACGGGCCGGATCTCATATGGGCCCTTATTAGGCCCAGAACGTGGCAGGCTGTTAATGGACCGGATCAAATATGGGCCGACATTTGGCCCAAAACATGGAAGCCTGTTAACGGGCTGGCCCACTAGTGTCTTCAAAATCTTGTGGGCCTTTAGCTGGGCCGGCCCATTAAGGTCTGCAAAATCTTGTGGGCCTTTAGCTGGGCTGGCCCATTATGGTCTGCAAAATCTTGTGCGCCTTTAGTTGGGCCGGCCCATTTAATCTTTATGGTCTACTTTTGGGTCGGTCCACGTGTCAACATATCATAGGCGCATCTCGCCCATTGGATGAGTGACACATGTGCCAACGCGGAGCTGAGACGTGGTTCCATCGGCAAATGAGAATTTTACACATGGAATATCAGCATTGGTCGTGGCTGTTAGCGGGTTATTGGATCCAAAACCGGACCCGATAGCTTACCCCATGTGTCAGTTACCCTTGACGAAAGCACTTCCATGACGCGCCATTTATCTTCATGGAAGTGGACACTTCCGTGCTGATAATTTTAGTAATGTCATGGAACGCTTCTATGACAACACAGGTATGACTATATTGATTCTGCCATAAAATCGTCATGGATGTATATGCATGACAGAAAACGTGACCTAGTGTGACAAACACGTATCATCACGGAAGTGTATTTTTTTAGTGCAAGCTTGGCGCAAGCCAAGGGGAGTGCCTATACCCGATACTGAATTTTCTTTTGGTGATGAAGAAGGAGGTGGTGGTGATGAAGTGGTATAGGTCTTGTCCTTCATGATCAAGAGATTCTCCAATCTACGGATGACGCTCCAGAGGGTGATGATGTGCTCTTGCAACAGAATATTTTCACGGGTGAGATATTTATTATGCACACGAACCGTTTCGATGATCCGAAAGGCTTCGATCTTGGTGGGGGTGAGATGATCATAGTAAGGTTTAAGGATATCTTCTTCTTCTTCATCGGCAGGCCAGGCCTGCTCAACCACCGGCGCTTGATCTCAGGTAGCCTCCTTGCTCTTGTCCCCTTTGATGGCTTCTACGGGCTCTTCTCTCTTCAGCTCGATCTTCATCAACCAAGTATCCTCTTCCACGTTGTTGGAGGAAGAAGAAGACATGATGCTTGGCTCAACGGATCTGACCGAAAACAACAAGAAAATAAAACAGAAGATTTCTCTGTGATGCAATGGTCAATAGGTTCGGGGGGTATATGAAGATTTTTTATCTTGGGAAACAAGCGAATGGAAGAAAAACGGAGTCTGGGAGGTACCCGAGGTGGGCCAGGCGCGCCTGGTATCTTGTGCCCACCAGGGGTGCCTTCCTGGTTGTTTCTTATTTTCCTAAAAAAATTATATTCCAAAATGTACAGAAAATATTTTTGCAGATTTTTCGGAGTAAGATTACTTACCGTATCACGTACCTCCTTTTTTTCACGATTCTGGAGTGTTCCGGAAGGTTTCTTTTATGTGTTCTTCCGGTGTCATAGTTTGGATAATGTTACTTTCAACATTAATGGGCATACCTGAGATATAATGTTTTATTCGCTGCCCATTAACAACCTTCGGGTTAGTACCTTCGGCATTATTTATTTTGATAGCTCCAGACTGATAAACCTCCTCGATAACATAGGGTCCTTCCCATTTGGAGAGGAGTTTTCCTGGAAAGAATCTGAAACGAGAGTTGTACAAAAGAACATATTCTCCAACTTTGAACTCACCCTTTTGGATTCTTTTATCATGCCATCTTTTAACGTTTTCTTTAAATAACTTGCCATTTTCATAAGCGTGGGTTCTCCATTCATGTGATGAGTTAATATCAAATATCCTCTTCTCACCAACAAGTTTGAAATCATAGTTGAGTTCTTTAATTGCCCAATAAGCTTTATGTTCTAACTCAAGAGGCAAATGACAAGCTTTTCCATAAACCATTTTATAAGGAGAAATACCCATAGGATTTTTATATGTTGTTCTATAAGCCCAAAGTGCATCATCTAATTTCTTAGACCAATTCTTCTGGGACCTATTGACAGTCTTTTGTAATATTAACTTTATTTCTCTATTACTGAGTTCAACTTGACCACTAGACTAGTGATGGTAGGGTGATGCAATTCTATGGTTAACATCATACTTGGCAAGCATTTTACGGAAAGCACCATGAATAAAGTGTGAACCACCATTGGTCATTAAATATCTAGGGACTCCAAACCTTGGGAAAATGACTTCCTTAAACATTTTAATAGAGGTGTTGTGATTAGCACTACTAGTTGGAATAGCTTCTACCCACTTAGTAACATAATCAACAGCAACCAAAATATGACTATACCCATTAGAGGAAGGAAAAGGTCCCATGTAATCAAATCCCCAAACATCAAATGGTTCAACAGCAAGTGAATAATTCATAGGCATTTCTTGACGCTTACCGATATTACCTATTCTTTGACATTCATCATAAGATAGGACAAACTTACGGGCATCCTTGAAGAGAGTAGGCCAATAAAACCCAGATTGTTGCAATACCTTGTGAGCAGTTCTATCTCCTGCATGATGTCCTCCATAAGCTTCGGAGTGACATTTCCGTAGGATTTGTCCTGTTCATGCTCAAGTACACAACGTCTAATAATACCATCTACTCCTTCTTTATAAAGATGTGGGTCATCCCAAAAGTAATGTCTTAAATCATAAAAGAATTTTTTGTTTTGTTGGTATTTAAAGCTAGGAGGTATGTATTTAGCAACAATATAATTAGCATACTGTAGCGATCCGGCCTCAGGCGGTCAAATCTCTGTGCATAAGTGTCATCCCTGGATCGGTAATGCTGACACACACAGTACTCGAGGATTTATAACAGAGTTCAATCACAAACTTAATACATCGAATGTCACAAAAGAGAACTTATTACAATAATACAACTGAAGGCCATCTAAATTAGATAATAGCGGAAGCTTCGAAGGTAGTAGAGTCCATCAACTCCAACGGCATAGCTGAGTGCATGACAACGACCTAGCATACCTTACTCTTCCTCTGAAAACTCTGCAACATAATACATTGCAGCCTGTGTAGGTCAGCACATGGAATATGCTGGCAAGATAACACTATAGAGCAATGAACAAATAACAGCTATCACTACATGCATATATGGCTGGTGGAGGCTCTATGGTTATCATTTGCATAAAGCTAGTTTTTTCCTACAAGAAAGGAATATATTTTATTTAACTACCAACTTGGTTGAAAACTATTGAGAAGGTTCCTCCAACTCCATCCCAAAATAATAATTGTATCCCAACAAATTAGTTAAGTAAAGTGATGAGATCAAATCAATAATTCAAGTACCAGATACTCAAGATGTCCATAACCGGGAACACGGCTAACCATGATTAGTTTATACACTCTACAGAGGTTTGCGCACTTTTCCCCACAAGACTCGATCTCCTCCGTTAGATTTTCTCGCACTGCATGATGTTTGAGAAACGGATGACCGAGATACAGTCTTTCCAAAGAGGTCCCCTTAACCGATAGATAGGCCGATACACCTACAATCCCCTACATCTGCTAGCCCATCATGGAAAGGATTCCTACAACTTACTCAACTATGCCAGAGCCCATAATGGCTTGTGGCTGCACACGGAAGTTTCCAGTATGAATAATTTATTGATCCCTTTGAGCCTGGGTGGCGAACCATAGGATGATCACACGGGTACTCCGGGATATCCCAGGACAACGCTGGATTGCTCCACGTGCCCGGACAACCACTGGGTGCTCCAGGGTGTCTCAACCAATCCACCCAGATGTGTATTAAAGTAGCCACCTTAAGTTAAACCTTAGTTAACAATAATATCTCACATCTTTCATGAATACACTCAAACCAATCCATGTCTACGAGCATAGCATAGCAAAGTAAGCATACGTAGTATCACCCAGGGTTTGAAATCAAAGAAAATAGGTTCTATCTCATCAACTACTTCCCGATACCCACATGTTTTCAAGTCATAAGCATGAAGTGTTTGAGGATTGAAACTAATGCATAAAAACTGGGTAATAAAGGGGTATGATCAAAGTGTTACTTGCCTTTCTGACGATCTAAAAACCCTAGTGAAAGCACAAGTGCTCCCAAGGTGGTTTTGGTAATTAATGTCAACATATCTCTTGTTGGACTAACACTTTTACCTAGTATATTTCAGATGAGTTCAACAAAAGGATTGGCGCAAGCTCAAAGCTCAAGACTCTACATTTTATATTTTAGTGATCCAAGATCGCATTGAGTCTATAGGAAAAGCCAATACTATCAAGGAGGGATGAGGTGTTGCTTAATGAGGTTCTTGCTCAAAGTGCTTAGTGATATGCTCCAAAGCCCTCAACAACTTTCTCACATCCACATATGACCTAAACCAAAAGTCAAACTTGGCCCTACCGATTCTTTCTATCCGGCGCCACCGAGTTCAGATGTCATAGCCACTGCCACAAACCCTAGGCAAATCGGTCTCACCGATAGGGATCTCAGTCTCACCGAGATGGGATTGTAATCTCTCTGTTTCCCTTCGTAACATTTCGGTACCACCGAGATGAGCGATCGGTCTCACCGAGATTGCAATGTAAACTCTCTGTTTCCTTTTCGTCACATTTCAGTCTCACCGAAATGAGCGAACCGGTCCCACCGAGTTTACCTGACCAACTCTCTGGTTAGCTTATTACCAAAATCGGTCCTACCGAGTTTGTGTAATCGGTCTCACCGAGATTACGTTATGCCCTAACCCTAACCATATCGGTCCTACCGAGTTGCATATCGGTCCCACCAAAAATCCTAGCGGTCACTAGATTTGCTGAATCGGTCCAACCGAGTTTCTCAATTCGGTCCCACCGAGATTGGCAAGTTGTGTGTAACGGTTAGATTTTGTGTGGAGGCTATATATACCCCTCCACCTCCTCTTCATTCGTGGAGAGAGCCATCAGAACATGCCTACACTTCCAATACATATTTTCTGAGAGAGAACCACATACACTTGTGTTGAGGTCAAGATATTCCATTCCTACCACATAAATCTTGATCTCTAGCCTTCCCCAAGTTGCTTTCCACTCAAATCTTCTTTCCACCAAATCCAAATCCTCTGAGAGAGAGTTGAGTGTTAGGAAGACTATCATTTGAAGCACAAGAGCAAGGAGTTCATCATCAACACACCATTTGTTACTTCTTGGAGAGTGGTGTCTCCTAGATTGGCTAGGTGTCACTTGGGAGCCTCCGACAAGATTGTGGAGTTGAACCAAGGAGTTTGTAAGGGCAAGGAGATTGCCTACTTCGTGAAGATCTACCGCTAGTGAGGCAAGTCCTTCATGGGCGACGGCCATGGTGGGATAGACAAGGTTGCTTCTTCGTGGACCCTTCGTGGGTGGAGCCCTCTGTGGACTCGCACAACCGTTACCCTTCGTGGGTTGAAGTCTCCATCAACGTGGATGTACGATAGCACCACCTATCGGAACCACGACAAAAACATCCGTGTCTCCAATTGTGTTTGAATTCTCCAAACCCTTTCCTTTACATTCTTGCAAGTTGCATGCTTTACTTTCTGCTGCTCATATACTCTTTGCATGCTTGCTTGTTATGTATTGTAAGTGTTAAACTTATGCCAAAACTCCACTCCAACTTAAAGAAGTTAAAAACTGCAACTTTTGGTATTTAGTGTCTAATCACCCTCCCCCCTCTAGACACCTCTTCTCGATCCTTTCAATTGGTATCAGAGCTTTGGTCTCCATTGCTTTGATTTAAACACCATTGGAGGAAGATGGATGAGTCTACTTTGGGGAGTCTTAAACATAGAGTGCCTATACTTGATGGGGAGTATTTTCATGAGTGGAAAAATGAGATGCTTGTGATTTTCAATGAATATCATTTGAACAAGTACATTGCTAACCCTTGTGCACCTCATGTTGATCCTTTGCATCCTACCCTCGATGAGTCAATTGACATGATTTTTAGAACTGTTAATCTTATCACTAGAGGCTTGCCTAGAAACTTGATTGGATGTTTGCCTACTCTTAAGTGTGCCTACACCATATGGAAATTTCTTGAGGAACGTTTTCCAAATTATTCCTTGAAAAATCTAGATGAAATTCTCGATAAGTCTATTACCTTGAGTAAGATGAATTCTAGTGATCCTAGCTTTGGTGATTGTCTATTTGAGCTTACAAATCTCATGCGTGCCATAGGAGATGTTGGAATCATTAGAAATATCATTTCCGAAGCTATTAGAATCCATAAAGACAATCATAGGAATGATCATTTGTCTAAGGAATTACCCTCTCTAGGAATTGATCAATCACAAGATGATGTTAAACATGGATACTATGATCTTGATGATGCAATGAGACATTTTGGTCTTATGGCAAATCTTCGGGGATATATGGCAGGTGGAAAGGAATGGGTTCTTGATAGTGGATGTACCGATCGCATGACCGGAGATAAAGACATGTTTCATGAGCTTGCTGAAAACGATGGTCCTCGAAAGTATGTCACTTTCGGTGACAACTCAAAGGGTAAGGTGGTTGGCCTCGGTAAGGTGGCCATATCACATGATAGCTACATACAAAATGTCATGCTCGTTGAATCTCTTGGATACAACTTACTTTCAGTATCTAGACTTGCTGATTTCGGTTTCAAAGTCCTATTTACTGAAGTAGATTGCCAAGTGTTTTGTAGAGATAATCATAAAATGGTCTTTACCAGTGTGCGTAGAGGTGATCTATACATTGTTGATTTCACTAAAAAGGCTCAACCTAGAACTTGCTTTATTGCTAAATCCTCTAAAGGTTGGTTATGGCATAGACGATTAGGTCATGTTGGCATGCGAAACCTTGACAAGCTTATTAAAGGAAATCATATCCTTGGAGTTAACGATGTCATATTTGATAAGGATAGACTTTGCAGCGCTTTTCAGGCAAGTAAACAGGTTGGAGGAAGGCATCCCGTGAAGAACATCATGACCACAAGGAGGCCACTCGAGCTACTTCATATGGATCTCTTTGGTCCCAACGCTTACAAAAGTCTCGGTGGAAATTCTTTTGGTCTAGTTACAGTTGATGATTTTTCAAGATTTACGTGGGTGTTCTTTCTCGACGATAAATTACAGGTTCAAAAGATCTTCAAAAACTTCGCTAGGAAGGCCCAAAATCAATTTGAAGTGAAGATCAAGAAGGTTCGCAGCGACAACAGAACGGAGTTCAAGAACGCAAATGTGGATAAATTTCTTGGCGAAGAAGGTATTTCACACGAGTTCTCGACTACGTACACACATCAACAAAATGGAGTTGTTGAGAGGAAGAACCGGACGCTCATCGAAATGGCGAGAACGATACTAGATGAGTACAAGACGCCGAAGCACTTTTGGGCGGAAGCAGTTGAGACAGCTTGTCATGCAACAAATCACTTGTATCTTCACAAGCTACTCGGCAAGATGGCATACGAGCTCCTCACTAGTAACAAACCCCAAGTTGGATACTTTCGAGTATTCAGCTCAAAGTGCTACATTCTTGATAAGCATCATCTTTCTAAATTTGCTCCTAAGTCTCATGAAGGTTTCCTACTTGGTTATGGCTCAAACTCTCACACATACCGTGTCTACAACAATTTCACCCGAAAGGTTGAAGAAACGGTAGATGTGAAGTTTGACGAATCTAACGGCTCGCAAGTAGAGCAACTGCCAATTGATGTAGGAGACAAAGACCCCTCGGAAGCAATCCAAGACTTGTCTATTGGCAAGATTCGTCCAATGGAGATGAAGGAGAGTACCTCGTCTGTCCAAGTGGAACCTTCTACCTCACGACAAGGTGAACCAAGAGTTGATACGGAAGCATCCACAAGTGGGACACACCAAGATGAAGAAGACAAGGAAGTGCATCAAGATGAACTTCAACAACCTTCCTCTCCACCTCGACAAGAGAACGACAACGTCAACAATGAAGAAGGCCAAGAAGAAGAACAAGATGAAGAAGATGTTCAACCAAGATCCAAGCAAAAGCTTTGACGAGTTCGAGCAAGAATTGCTAAAGATCATCCCGTCAAGCAAATCTACAATGATATCCAAACCGGGAGAATCACCCGCTCTAAAACTCGTTTAGCTAACTTTTGTGAACACTATTCATTCATCTCTAGCACTGAACCTATGAAGGTTGAAGAAGCTTTGGAAGATCCGGATTGGATAAACGCTATGCATGAAGATCTACACAACTTTGAGAGAAATCAAGTTTGGACATTAGCTGAGAAGCCCGACAACAACCACAACATCATCGGTACCAAATGGGTGTTTCGCAACAAGCAAGATGAAGATGGACAAGTAGTTCGCAACAAAGCACGTCTCGTCGCCCAAGGCTACACACAAGTCGAAGGTATGGACTATGGTGAGACATACGCCCCCGTTGCTAGACTTGAGTCCATTCGCATCTTACTTGCCTATGCTAATCACCATGATATCACCTTGTACCAAATGGACATTAAAAGTGCTTTTCTAAATGGTGAAATAGAGGAGGAAGTTTATGTTAAGCAACCTCCCGGCTTTGTTAATCCTAAGAAACCTAATCATGTTTAAAAACTTCACAAAGCTCTTTATGGTCTTAAACAAGATCCTAGAGCATGGTATAAATGCTTGACCAAGTTCCTTATTGAAAAAGACTTTTAAATTGGAAAAATAGATTCTACTCTTTTTACTAAAAGGGTTAATGGAGAACTATTTGTGTGCCGAATTTATGTCGATGATATTATATTTGGATCAACTAACCCTCATTTTAGTGAGAAGTTTGGAAAGCTAATGTCGGAGAAGTTTGAGATGTCTATGATGAGTGAACTCAAATTCTTTCTTGGTTTGCAAATCAAGAAAACTAAGGAAGGTACCTTTGTCTCTCAAACGAAGTACACCAAGGACTTATTCAAGAAGTTCAATATGCAAGAATGCAAAGGTATGACTACACCCATGCCTACTAGTGGACATCTTGATTTAATCAAAGATGGTGAACCAGTTGATCAAAAAGTTTATCGCTCTATGATTGGTTCATTGTTATATCTATGTGCTTCACGTCCCGATATTATGATAAGTGTGTGCATGTGTGTACGATATCAAGCCACACCTAAAGAATGTCATCTTAAGACCGTGAAAAGGATAGTGAGATACTTAATCCAGACAGCAAATTTCGGCATTTGGTATCCTAAGAGGTCCTTCTTTAATCTTGTTGGCTACTCCGACTCGGACTATGCCGGTGACAAGGTTGATAGAAAGTCCACTTCTGGTACTTTTCAATTTCTTGGTAGATCTCTTGTGTCTTGGTCCTCCAAGAAACAAAACTCGGTATCCTTATCCACCACCGAAGCGGAATACATTGCCGCTGGTTCATGTTGTGCTCAATTACTTTGGATGACCCAAACTCTTAAAGATTATGGGATATATGTGAAACATGTTCCATTACTTTGTGACAATGAAAGTGCTATCAATACTGCTCACAATCCCGTGCAACACTCTCGAACTAAGCATATTGAAGTTCGTCATCATTTCATTCGAGATCATGTTACCAAAGAGGACATTAATCTTAAGCATGTTCGCACCGAGAAGCAATTAGCGGATATATTCACTAAACCACTTGATGAGAGAGTGTTTTGCAGGTTAAGAGGTGAATTGAACATCATTGATGCTTCAAACTTGGAGTATGAACTCCATTGGACACATGCAAGACATGAGCTTATGACTAATCCCTGATATTTTTCTTTTGATGATAATCTTATCTCTTGGGTATATTTGCACATTGCATGTGATCTAACCCTTGTAGGAACTTGGATGAATCTAAATCAATGAGATTGCAACTCATTCACATCTTGAGCGATCTCTACATCACCAAGTCTCTACATAATGGTGGTTGAAGTCAAGGAAGCACGAAACCATTCAAACATATCCTTTGACAAATTTATTATTGAAATTCATGATTGTCATTTTGGATACACAAGTGCTCTTCCTTGCAAAAACTAACCCATGTAGGTAGATGAACTCAAATTCCAAGTGGTTCTCCCAACTCACACAACCTTGAGCAACCCAAACAAGTTCAACTACATGATCACGATCAACACCACCACCCAAGGTATGTTATTCCATCTTAGAGAAGCTTTACTCCAAGTCATGAGTCAAACCAACTCGACAAGATGTGAATACATCAAGATACTTAAACGAAAAATGGTAACCCCATTTTGAGCTTAAACGATGAGTATGACCTATGATCAAGTGATCTCACTTGACTCCGAAGTCAATATACTCTAACATAGGTGACTTTGTCGCCGACTATCTCTAGATGAAGTTTTCTAGTGTTCTTTTTTGTGCTCCTGCATTTGTCTCATGTATATTTGTTTCCCCTTTCAATCAAAAAAACTTCATCTAGATTTCTTTTCTTTTATATTTGTTTTGCATTCCCTGCATCCAATTCATTGCAAATCTTTCAGTTAATTCCTTGCAAATCCTTGTGAGATCTTACTTGTCTAGTGAGCTGAGGTGACAAGTGTTTTCTCTGTGATGAACTAGGTCACACCGTTCTCTTGCTTTCGGTCCAACCGAATTCTTTCGGTACAACCGAAACATACAACTCGGTGCCACCGATTTCACTACAGGAAAGACAGCTTGCCACTGGCTTCTGCATTCTTTTTTATCCAGCTCCACTCAATGAATCTTGTCCTCGACCAGCATCACATTCAACTTACTGCTTTGTTCTCTGACTCAAGGACCAAACCCATCATGACAAAAATCCAGAAGAACCCTTCTTGGAAATTGATGTCAAAGGGGGAGAGAGATATCACATCAAAGCTCAATCATATCTCTAGGGGGAGAGAATACTCAAGGAGAGAGTAATCTTCAAGGATCCCAGATGCTTGGTGTTCAAGAGGAGAGATGCCACATGTCTCCTTGAGGGGAAAGACATGTTCATATGTGCTTATTTGCATTAGCTCTGTTCACTTGTTTCCTTGAGCTCTGATTTTCTGTTCCCTATCTTCTCCCAGTATCCCATGCTAGATTCAGGGGGAACAAGACTTCCAAGGGAAAGAAATCCTTAAATTCATTGCATATCTTTACCTTTGGGGACATGTCTATATCCAATGTGGTACTTAGTACTCACTCTACATGTCATCCCAGTCTTGGTACTCTTGTGGTTTCCTTTGTTTACTCTGGCCAGCAGGTGTATTTGTGTTATCTAACCTTGTTTACGCAGGTTCATTCCATCCTAAGCCAACTCAAGACCACAGGGTAAGTATATGCATCAAAGTCATGGGTATGAGAAATTCTTGCTGATGTACATACTGTTTGCAAGAAGGACTCATGAGCATGAAGGTACATTTCCCATATTCACATCTTTTGCTCTGATGCATATAGCCAAGATACATGTAACACATTGCTTACTCTGTCATGTTTATGCACTCACATGCTCCTATATTCCATATTCACATGATTGCATACAAGTAGGGGGAGCCTATGCATGTTACATATCTTTCCAAAGCTTTACTTGTTATTCTCTATATCCTTATTTAAAGCTTTGATGTATGTTGTCATCAATTACCAAAAATGGGGAGACTGAAAGCACAAGTGCTCCCTAGGTGGTTTTGGTAATTAATGTCAACATATCTCCTGTTGGACTAACACTTTTACCTAGTATGTTTCAGATGAGTTCAACAAAAGAAGTGGCGTGGACTAATGGATGTGGAACCCCTTCAAGATGCTTAGGACAAAGGATTGGCTCAAGCTCAAAGCTCAAGACTCTACATTTTATATTTTAGTGATCCAAGATCACATTGAGTCTATAGGAAAAGCCAATACTATCAAGGAGGGATGAGGTGTTGCTTAATGAGGTTCTTTCTCAAAGTGCTTACTGATATGCTCCAAAGCCCTCAACTACTTTCTCACATCCACATATGACCTAAACCAAAAGTCAAACTCGGCCCTACCGATTCTTTCTATCCGGCGCCACTGAGTTCAAATGTCATAGCCACTGCCACAAACCCTAGGCAAATCGGTCTCACCGATAGGGATCTCGGTCTCACCGAGATGGGATTGTAATCTCTCTATTTCCCTTCGTAACGTTTCGGTACCACCGAGATGACCGATCGGTCTCACCGAGATTGCACTGTTTCCTTTTCGTAACATTTCGGTCTCACCGAAATGAGCGAACCGGTCCCACCGAGTTTACCTGACCAACTCTCTGGTTAGCTTATTACCAAAATCGGTCCTACCGAGTTTGCGCAATTGGTCTCACCGAGATTACGTTATGCCCTAACCCTAACCATATTGGTCCTACCGAGTTGCATGTCGGTCCCACCGAAAATCCTAGCTTTCACTAGATTTGCTGAATCAGTCCGACCGAGTTTCTCAATTCGGTCCCACCGAGATTGGAAAGTTGTGTGTAACGGTTAGATTTTGTGTGGAGGCTATATATAACCCTCCACCTCCTCTTCATTCGTGGAGAGAGCCATCAGAACATGCCTACACTTCCAATACATATTTTCTGAGAGAGAACCACCGACACTTGTGTTGAGGTCAAGATATTCCATTCCTACCACATAAATCTTGATCTCTAGCCTTCCCCAAGTTGCTTTCCACTCAAATCTTCTTTCCACCAAATCCTAATCCTGTGTGAGAGAGTTGAGTGTTGGTGAGACTATCATTTGAAGCACAAGAGCAAGGAGTTCATCATCAACACACCATTTGTTACTTCTTGGAGAGTGGTGTCTCCTAGATTGGCTAGGTGTCACTTGGGAGCCTCCGACAAGATTGTGGAGTTGAACCAAGGAGTTTGTAAGGGCAAGGAGATCGCCTACTTCATGAAGATCTACCGCTAGTGAGGCAAGTCCTTCGTTGGCGACGGCCATGGTGGGATAGACAAGGTTGCTTCTTCGTGGACCCTTCGTGGGTGGAGCCCTCCGTGGACTCACGCAACTGTTACCCTTCGTGGGTTGAAGTCTCCATCAACGTGGATGTATGATAGCACCACCTATTGGAACCATGACAAAAACATCTGTGTCTCCAATTGCGTTTGAATTCTCCAAACCCTTCCCTTTACATTCTTGCAAGTTGCATACTTTACTTTCCGCTGCTCATACTCTTTGCATGCTTGCTTGTTATGTATTGTAAGTGTTAAACTTATGCCAAAACTCCACTCCAACTTAAAGAAGTTAAAAACTGCAACTTTTGGTACTTAGTTTCTAATCACCCCCCCCCCCTCTAGACACCTCTTCTCGATCCTTTCACCTAGTGACTCGTAGTAGCAAGCCTCGCACTCCGAAAACTCTATCATGAACAAAAAATAGCATACATAAGCACTCAAGCATAAGATGCAAGGGTAAAAGTCAAGAGAAAAGATCAAAACTGAAAGTTCAACTGAAGAGCTTTGATTTACAAAAAAAGAATCAATTCAATCGAAGCTACGAAACTCAAACTACGATCAAAAGAAGTAAGAATTCAAATCTTCTTAAAACCAAAATTTAAATTGTCAAAATCATGTTCAAGTTTATTAACTAGAAAGAGGGGAACAATACGAAGATTTTGGCGTTGGTTTCACTGGATTTGGGCAAACAAGTAAAAAGTAGTGTGGGTTTGAAGATCAGGGACTAATCTATGATAAAAGTATTCGCGGATAGGTCCCTGGCCGAAAATAAACAGAAAAAGAAAAATCTAACGAACGAATTTTCTCTAATAGGAACTAACGAACGAAAATCGTTCATTAAAACGATCTAACCGATGAACGTTCGTTAATTAACGAACTAACTAAATAAAACCGATCTAACGGAATAAACCAAAACTAACCGAAAAAATAAACCAACGAAACCCTAAAAAACCGATCTAGGTTTTTACCTGAAAACCTATGAAAACCGACGGGCGCGGCGGCGGCAAGCGGCGGCGGGGCGGGGCGGTGGCGGTCTTGGTGGCGGCGCTGGCTTTTTGTGTGTGGCCATGTGGCAAATGGCAAGCAAGCATGCTGGAGGCGGCGGCGGCGATGATGAGGAGAAGGGGGGCTTCGGCTTATAAAGGGGCCGGGGGGTGTGGCTTGTGGGAGGAGGCGGCGGCGTGCGGGAGTCCGGCTCGGACTCCGAGCGATGGCGGCGCGCGGGACTCTCCCGATCGGGAGGTGGCGGTGTTCGGCTGGGCGGCGGGGCCTTCGGCCCGGTCGGTCCAATTTTTTAAAATAAATTTCGCCAGAAGGAAAATCCTAATAAAAATAAAAAATATCTAAAAATACCAGAAATAATTTTTGCCGTCCAAACCTAATATTTAGGACAAAGTGAACATTTTGCTGGCCTAAAATGCAATTTTCAAAAACAATTTTTTTCTAATTCAAATAAAGTAGCAAATAAAATATTAATTTGATTTTAAAATTCTTTCTCCAATATTCCTCTCTTATTGAAGAAGTCATTTTATCTTCTCTCATTTACTTTTGTTATTTGAACTAATTGGAGAGAAAAATATTAAAATCAAATTGATCTTTTCTTCAAATTTGAAAATAAATTCAAATATGAAAATTTGTGAAACCTCCAACTCTCTCCTGGGGTCCCTGAGTTTCTTAAGATTTCTTGGATCACAACCAAAAGCAAAAAAATATGATATGCATATGATGACCTATGTATAACATTCAAATTGAAAATTAGGATGTTACACATAGTCAGCATACCAAGGTGTACTATTAGAAACATTTATTGCAGCTAATTGCTCATCAGGAAAAGTATCATCAATAGGTAGTGGGTCATCAAGAACATTCTCCAACCTAGACAGGTTATCAGCTACAGGGTTCTCCGCTCCTTTTCTATCAGTGATATGCAAATCAAATTCTTGAAGCAAGAGAACCCATCGAATAAGCCTAGGCTTGGCATCTTCCTTTTCCAAAAGATACTTTATTGCAGCATGATCAGTGTGAACAATGACTTCTGAGTCTACAATATAGGATCTAAAATTATCACAAGCAAACACCACTTCTAGAAACAAAATTCAGTAGTAGCATAATTTCTTTGTGCACTGTCTAGAGTTTTACTTGCATAGTGAATAACATTCAGTTTCTTATCAACTCTTTGTCCTAGAACAACACCTATAGCATAATCACTAGCATCACACATAATTTCAAAGGACAAGTTCCAATCAGGTGGTTGAACAATAGGTGCAAAAATTAAGGCTTTCTTGAGTGTTTCGAAGGCTTCTAAAAAATCATCATAAAAAAAGGAATATCCTTTTGCAAAAGATTTGTAAGAGGCCTAGAAATTTTAGAAAAGTATTTGATAAATCTCCTATAGAAACCAGAATGACCAAGGAAACTACGAATACCTTTGATATCTTTAGGACATGGCATTTTTTTCAATTGCATCAACCATAGCTTTGTCCACCTCAATACCTCTTTCAGAAATTTTATGGCCCAAAACAATACCTTTGTTAACCATAAAGTGGCACTTCTCCCAGTTCAAGACAAGATTTTTTTTTGCTCACATCTCTGCAAAACTCGATCAAGATTGCTTAAACAATCATCAAAAGACTTCCCATAATCAGAAAAGTCATCCATGGAAACCTTAACAATCTTTTCAAAAAAGTCAGAGAATATAGCAGTCATACATCTTTGAAAGGTAGCAGGTGCATTGCATAAACAAAAGGCATACGTCTATAAGCATAAGTTCCAAAAGGACAAGTAAAAGTGGTCTTTTCTTGATCAGGTTGAGAAACATGTATTTGTGAAGAACCAGAATATCCATCAAGGAAGCAAAAATGTGTGTGCTTAGATAAACTTGCTAGCATTTGATCAGGATATATCTTTTTCTCATGTATTTAGCATCAGGTTCCATATTAATTTTTGGTATATCCAATAGCTGTTCGGTGCTTCCTTAAAACTTTCAAGAATCTTTCTTCTTCATGTTCTGAAAGGTTAGCACTAATAATAACATGATATATCTTTTTCTCATCGAGATAAGCATATTTCAAAGTGTTAGGTAACTATTTTAATTCAAACGCAGGATCACCATTAGGTGGAGGAGGACCTCCTAGAGTTTCAATAGGCAAATTTTGCTTAAGCAGAGGTTGTTGGTCGAACAAGATTCTATCTACTTCATTTCTTCGTGCATATGCAAATCATTCTCATGGTCTAGCAGATATTGTTCTAAAGGATCAGTAGGAGGTGCAGCACTAGAAGCAAGATAAATAATTTCATCCTTACTAGGCAATTCTTTTTTATGAGGTTTTCTACTAAAATTGGAAAAAGTGAACTCATGAGACTCATCACCAAAGCTAACGCCGACAATTTGTTTAGTGCAATCTATAGTAGCATTGACGGTGTTCAAGAAAGGTCTACCAAAAATTATGGGACAAAAGTCATCTTGTGGGAAACCAAGTACTAGAAAATCAGTGGGGTATTTTGTTTTCCCACACAAGACTTCGACATCTCTAACAATCCCAAGTGGTGTGATGGTGTATCTATTAGCAAGTTTAATAGTAACATCTATGTCTTCTATTTCAGCGGGTACTATGTCATTCATAATTTCTTGGTACAAAGTAAAAGGGATAGCACTTACA
Source organism: Aegilops longissima (assembly GCA_021605205.1). Classification (NCBI taxonomy): domain Eukaryota; kingdom Viridiplantae; phylum Streptophyta; class Magnoliopsida; order Poales; family Poaceae; genus Aegilops; species Aegilops longissima. The sequence continues at coordinate 561,895,846 of CM038677.1, forward strand.
CTAGCACCTATATCACATAAACCATGATAGCAATGATCTCCTATTTTAACAGAGACAACGGGCATGCCAACAACGGGTCCATGTTTATCTTTCCCATCGGGTTTGGCAATTCTAGCAGCTTCACCAACGAAGTAAATAATATGCCCATCAATATTATTGACCAAGAGATCCTTAACCACAGAAACACTAGGTTCTACTTTGATTTGCTCAGGGGGTTTAGGTGATTGGATATTACTTTTACGGACCACAGTTGAAACCTTAGCATGTTCTTTTATCTTAACATGAAAAGGTGGTTTCTCGATGTAAGCAGTAGGAACAACTGGATCAACATTGTAGATGATAGTTTCTTCTTTAGATACTACTGATTCTTTATTTTCTTATTTAATAGGGGGATGAAATTTAAAACATTTCTCTTTAGGGAGATCAACATGAGTAGCAAAAGATTCACAGAAAGAGGCTACTATCTCAGAATCAAGTCCATATTTAGTGCTAAACTTTTGAAAAGCATCGATATTCATAAAAGGTTTAACACAATCAAACTTAAGCTTAATACCTGACTCTTTACCTTCGTCGAGTTCCCAATCTTCAGAGTTGCGTTTAATTCTTTCCAAGAGGCCCCACCTGAATTCAATAGTCTTCTTCATAAAAGAACCGGCACAAGAAGTCTCGAGCATGGATTGATCATTACGAGAAAGCCGAGCAAAGAAGTTCTGAATGATAAATCTCTCGAGAGCTCATGATTGGGGCATGAATATAACATTGACCAAAGCCTCCCCAAGCTAGAGCGATACTTTCTCCTTCATGAGGCAAATATATATATATATATATATATATATATATATATATATATATATATATATATATATATATATATCGATCACGATGAACTAGATGCATATGATAAATTTTTGATGGAATTCCAAATTCAACCGATTCCAATTCCAAGATCCAATATCATCGCAGAGCCTATACCATGTCAATGCCTTTCCCTTCAAAAATAAAGGGAAAACCTTCTTCTTAGCTTCATCTCCAGGTAAACCTGCAAGCTTAAACAATCCATAAATTTGATCCACATATATCAAGTGCATATCAGGATGTTCGGTTCCATCTCCTGCATAAGGATTAGCTAGCAGTTGTTCTATCATACCTGAAGGAATTTCATATTCATTATTTTTAGTAGGTGCAGTGGGTTGAGGGGCAAATAATTCTGGTTCCGATCAAGGTGAATATAACCCGAACAATCCCCTCAAAGGATTGCTCTCCATAGTTACAAGTGACAATAAATTTCAGCACGTAGTAATAATTGTTCCTTACCAATTTCCACTTACCACGAGCGCTTCCCCGGCAACGGCACTAGAAAAGAGCCTTGATGACCCACAAGTATAGGGGTCATTCGTAGTCCTTTCAATAAGTAAGAGTGTCGAATCCAACAAGGAGCAGAAGGAAATGACAAGTGGTTTTCAGCAAGGTAATGTCTGCAAAGCGCTGAAACTGTAAGTAATAGATAATCTGGTAGAAGGATAATTTGTCACGAGCATGTAACGGTAATGGTAAATAATATGCAGCAAGATAGCCCAATCCTTTTGTGGCAAAGGACAGGACAAAATGGTTTCTTATAATAAGCAAAGTGTTCTTGAGGGCACACGGGAATTTCATCTAATCACTTTCACCATGTTGGCTTGATTTGTGTTCACTACTTTAATAATTTGATATGTGGGTGGATCGGTGCTTAGGTGCTGTTCTTAATTGAACAAACCTCCTACTTATGATTAACCCCCTCGCAAGCATCCGCAACTACGAGAAAAGTATTAAGATAGAATCTAACCCATAGCATTAAACTTTTGGATCCAAATCGGTCCCTTACGAAGTAGCGCATAAACAAGGGTTTAAACTTCTGTCACTCTAGCAACCCATCATCTAATAACTACTCCACAATGCATTCCCTTAGGCCCAAATATGGGGAAGAGTCATGTAGTCGACGTTCACATGACACCACTAAGGGAATCACAACATACATATCATCAAAATATCGAACACATATCAAGTTCACATGATTACTTTCAACAAGATTTCTCCCGTGACCTCAAGAACAAAAGTAACTACGCACAAGTGATAAACATGTTCATGATCAGAGGGGTATTAAATAGCATAATGGATCTAAACATATTATCTTCCACTAAATAAAGCATATAGTGATCAACTACAAGATGTAATCAACACTACTAGTCACCCAGACATACCAATCTGAGGTTTCGGTACAAAGATTGAACACAAGATATGAACTAGGGTTTGAGAGGAGATGGTGCTGGTGAAGATGTTTATGAAGATTGGCCTCCCCAAGATGAGAGGGTTTTTGGTGATGATGATTATGATGATTTCCCTCTCCGGGAGGGAAGGTCCCCGGGCGGAATCGCTCCACCGGAGGGCAAACGTGCTCCTGCCAAAGTTCTACCTCGAGACTGCGGCGCTCCATCCCAAAAGTCCTCTCCTTATTTTTTTTTCTAGGTCAAAATGACTTATATACCAGAAGATGGGCACCGGAGGTGGGCCGAGGAGGGCACAACCCACCAGGGCGCACCCAGGTGGGTTGTGCCCACCTGGTGGGCTCCCTATGGTAGTTATTTGCTCCAATAATACTTATTTATTCCATAGAAATTCCTCGTGAAGTTTCAGCTCATTTGGAGTTGTGCAAAATAGGTAGCCTGGCGTAGCTTTTTCAGGTCCAGATTTCCAGCTGCTGGAATTCTCCCTCCGTTGCCGCTGCCGCAAAGGAGGAACGACGACAACCATCAAGACGATGAGGATTGGGGCTTCCAGGAGCCTCGCACGACCGCCTGTATCCTCGGTGGTGCCCAGGCTCCCGCTTCAAACCGCGTCTTCAGGCAGTTCTCCCGTGAGTTCAACGCGGCCCACCCGAGGCTTGGGGTTGCGTGCCCCCTCAGGTGGTCACAACATGCCATGACCTTCGACTCCAAGGTTCACCTCAAGTGTTCCGCCGCTGCTGCCACGCTCCCCATGCTATGCATGCCCACCATCAGCAATGTTTCTGTCGCCAAGACCCTCATTGATAGCAGTGCTGGTCTCAATGTGCTCTCCGTCAAGACCTTCGAGAGGCTTTAGGTGCCCTATGATCAGCGCATGCCCACCAAGCCGTTCTCTGGAGTGATGGATTGCTCTATTGTGCCCCTTGGGCAAGTGCGCCACCCTGTCACCTTTGGGAAGCATGACAACTACCACACCGAGCTCATCAACTTTGACGTCACCCACATCGGCCTCCAAACAACGTCATCCTGGGGTACCCTGCCCTTGCCAAGTTCATGGTGGTTGTTCATCATGGCTACAACATCCTCAAGATGCCAGGTTACAGCGGCATCATCACCATTGCCTGCGATGAGAAGGACGCCATCTATTCCCTCGAGCATGCCTACCATGCCACAGTGATACGTCTCCAACGTATCTATAATTTTAGATTGTTCCATGCTATTATATTATCTGTTTTGGATGTTTTATATGCATTATTATGCTATTTTATATTATTTTTGGGACTAACTTATTAACCGAGAGCCCAATGCGAGTTCCTGTTTTTCCTTGTTTTTGAGTTTCACACAAAAGTAATACCAAACGGAGTCCAAACGGAATAAAACCTTCGCGATGATTTTTCTTGGACCAGAAGACAACCAGAAGACTGGGAGATGAAGTCGGAGGAGCCACGAGGCGTCCACAAGGACGGAGGGTGCGCCCCCACCCTTGTGGGCCCCTCGTGCACCCCATGACCTAGTTTCTTCGCCTATATATTCCCATATATCCCCAAACCAACAGGGGGAGCAATGAAAACACTTTCCCACCGCGGCAACCTTCTGTACTCGTGAGATCCCATCTAGGGGCCTTTTTCGGCATCCTGCTGGAGGGGGATTCGATCACGGGCGGCTTCTACATCAACTCCATTGCCCTTCCAATGAAGCGTAAGTAGTTTACCACAGACCTACGGGTCCATAGCTAGTAGCTAGATGGCTTCTTCTCTCTCTTTGATTCTCAATACTATGTTCTCCTCGATGTTCTTGGAGATCAATTCGATGTAATACTCTTTTGCAGTGTGTTTGCCTAGATCTGATGAATTGTGGATTTATGATCAGCTTATCTATGAATATTATTTGAATCTTCTCTGAATTCTTATATGCATGATTTGATATCTTTGTAATTCTCTTAGAACTATCGGTTTGGTTTGGCCAACTAGATTGGTTTTTCTTGCAATGGGAGAAGTGCTTAGCTTTGGGTTCAATCTTGTGGTGTCCTTTCCCAGTGACAGTAGGGGCAGCAAGGCACATATTGTATTGTTGCCATCGAGGATAAAAAGATGGGTTTTCATCATATTTCTTGAGTTAATTCCTCTACATCATGTCATCTTCCTTAATGCGTTAAGCATGCTGGATAGCGGTCGATGTGTGGAGTAATAGTAGTAGATGCAGAATCGTTTCGGTCTACTTGACATGGACGTGATGCCTATATTCATGATCATTGCCTTAGATATTGTCATAACTTTGCGCTTTTCTATCAATTGTTGGGCAGTAATTTGTTCACCCGCCGTATTATTTGCTATCATGAGAGAAGCCTCTAGTGAAACTTATGGCCCCGGGTCTATTTTCCATCATATAAGTTTCTGATCTACAATATTAGTTTCCTATTTACTCTTTATGCAATATTTTACTTTCCGATCTACAAACCAAAAATACCAACAATATTTACTTTACCATTTATCTATCTATATCAGATCTCATTTTTGCGAGTAACCGTGAAGGGATTGAAAACCCCTTTTTCGCGTTGGGTGCAAGTTGTTTGATTGTTTGTGCAGGTATTCGGTGACTTGTGCGTTGTCTCCTACTGGATTGATACCTTGGTTCTCAAACTAAAGGAAATACTTATCTCTACTTTGCTGCATCACCCTTTCCTCTTCAAGGGAAAAATCAACGCAAGCTCAAGAATTAGCAGGAAGAATTTCTGGCACCGTTGCCGCGGAGATCTACGCCAAGTTAAGCCATACCAAGTACCCATTATAAACTCTCATCTCTTGCATTACATTATTCGCCATTCCCCTCTCGTTTTCCTCTCCCCCACTTCTAAAACGATTTTCGGAAAAAAAAATCGCCCTTTTCTTCGCCTTCTTTCCGTATGTCTTTTTGTTTGTGTGTCCATGTGACTTCTATTTGCTTGCATATTTGCTTGCTAAAAATCTCTTGATATGGATGCACTCAAAGTTTTCTACCTGGATCATCTCCGATCCATATGTGCTCATGCTAAAACCCCAACTAGTTTAGTTGAGGGAAAATCTTTAGATGAGCATGCTCATTTTGTGCGTCATCGTTTGTCTGAAAAAGGGAGACTCTTATGGAATCAAATAATTAGTTTGCTGCTTGGAATCTTTGTGAAATTTATGATTTTACTTGTTGCTCTAAGAACCCTAAAAAACACCTTCCCTCCTATGTGAGTTTAATGATAATGAAATCTTATCTGCTTATGAAAAGGGTGTTTATAGTTACTATGATATCGAACAAATTGAAGAATTTGTTGCTTTTATGGGTGCTCATAAATTACTTCTTTGATTGAAAAGTGTGATATTACTCTCTACAAATCTGAAAATTCTGACATACTTAAATATTGCTATGAAAACTATGCTCATAATGCCTATGTTAAGGAATTTATTGAGAGAATGACCATTGCTTTGGAAGAAAATAATGATATGCATGAATCTATAGAAAATTGTGATTCCAATGATTTGATTGAAATATCCCTTGATGAACATGATGCTTTCTATTCTTATGTCCATGATGCCAATATTTGTGGAGATGAATTTGCTATAGTTCCTTATGTTAAACATGAGATTATTGCTATTGCACCCAAACTTGATAGTTCCTTTAATCAAAAGCATGATTGCATTGATGTTATTATGAATTCTATTAATGTCAATTGTGCTAATAATATGCAAAAACCCAAGCTTGGGGATGCTTGTTTTGCTATGTTCACTATTTGTTGTAATGATCATGATTAGGGTGATTCTTCGTATGATCTTGAAAATTTATTTGAGCCCCATGATGAATATGAGAGTGATAATAATGTTTGCAATAATATTGAAAGTGGGTTTGGAAGAGTGTCAACTTTAGATCCCACATATTTGGAGAATGTTCAATCTTTTGAAAATTTTTATAAAAGTGGGTTTGGAGAGGTCATGACTTTAGTTAATGTTAATCCCACTGTTTTGGAAGAGTGTCAACTTCGCATGCATGTGGATCATGTTGAGAATATGTTATGTGATAGCTATTTTGTTGAATTTTCTTATGATCCTACATGTTAATATTATGAGAGAGGAAAATATGGTTGTAGAAATTTTCATGTTACTAAATTACCTCTCTTCATGTTGAGATTGCTATCGTCTCTTTCTTCTTCCTTGCATATACTAGTTTTTGCTTGCTCTGATAATTTGTTTGCTTATAAAATTCCTATGCGTAGCAAGTATTTTAGGCTTAGATGTGTTTGTCACGTGTTTTATGATGCTCTATTTGTGCTTCAATTATTCTCTTTTATGTGAGCATCATTGAATTTATCAATGCCTAGCTAAAAGGCTTTAAAGAAAATCGCTTATTGGGAGACAACTCATTATTTTTCCTTGCTGTTTTGAAATAAATAATTAATCTAGCCTCTAGTTAGATGTGGTTTTGTGTTTTAGTTAGTGTTGTGCCAAGTAAGACCTTTGGGATAGCTCTTGGTGATAGTTGTTTTGATCTTGCTGAGAAACAGAAACTTTTGCGCCCAGGAAAATAATTTTAATAATTCATAGAAGCCTGATTTTGATCTGATTCTTTTTGCATCTGATTGGTACACAAAGTTTCTAGGTTTTCCTAACTGTTCAGAATTTTTGGAGTTACATAAGTAATCGAGAGTTACAGATTACTACACACTTTTCTGTTTTTGACAGATTCTATTTTCTATGTGTTGTTTGCTTATGTTGATCAATCTATGGCTAGTATCGGGGGGTATGAACCATGGAAAAGTTGGAATAAAGTAGATATTACACAAATATAAATAAATAATGAGTTCACAATAGTACCAAAAGTGGTGATTTATTTTCTTATACTAACGGAGCTTATGAGATTTTCTCTTGAGTTTTGTGTTGTGAAGTTTTCAAGTTTTGGGTAAGGATTTGATGGACTATGGAATAAGGAGTGGCAAGAGCATAAGCATGGGGATGCCACGGAAGGCATCTCCTCTTTCGTCTTCGTCTATCGGTAACTTTACTTGAGGCTATATTTTTATTCACCACATGATATGTGTTTTGCTTGGAGCGTCTTTTATGATTTGAGTCTTTGATTTTTAGTTTGCCACAATCATCCTTGTTGTACACACCTTTTAAGAGAGACACGCATGAATCATGATTTATTAGAATACTCTAAGTGCTTCACTTTTATCTTTCGAGCTAGGCAATTTTGCTCTAGTGCTTCACTTATATCTTTTTAGAGCACGGTGGTGGTTTTATTTTATAGAAATTGATGAATTCATTCTTCACTTATATTATTTTGATAGTCTTTAAACAACATGGTAATTTTCTTTGGTTATAAAGTTAGTCCTAATATGATAGGCATCCAAGAGGGATATAATAAAAACTTTCATATAAAGTGCATTGAATACTATGAGAAGTTTGATTTCTTATGATTGTTTTGAGATATGAAGATGGTGATATTAGAGTCATGCTAGTGAGTAATTTTGAATTTGGGAAATACTTGTGTTAAAGTTTGTGATTCCCGTAGCATGCACTTATGGTGAACCGTTATCTGATGAAGTCGGAGCATGATTTATTTATTGATTGTCTTCCTTATGAGTGGCGGTCGGGGATGAGCGATGGTCTTTTCCTACCAATCTATCCCCCTAGGAGCTTGTGCATAGTGCTTCGTTTGGATAACTAATAGATTTTTGCAATAAGTATGTGAGTTCTCTATGACTAATGTTGAGTCCATGGATTATACACACTCTCACCCTTCCACCATTGCTAGCTGAGGGAGTCCTGGATTAGGGGGTGTCCGGATAGCCGGACTACCATCATCAGCCGAATTATCATTTGCCGGACTATCATCATCGACCGGACTCCAAGACTATGAAGATACAAGATTGAAGACTTCCCCCCGTGTCCGGATGGGACTTTCCTTGGCGTGGAAGGCAAGCTTGGCGATACGGATATGTAGATCTCCTACCATTGTAACCGACTCTATGTAACCCTAGCCCTCTCCGGTGTCTATATAAACCGGATGGCTTTAGTCCGTAGGAGAACAATCACAACAACCCTTACAATCATACCATAGGCTAGCTTCTAGGGTTTAGCCTCCTTGATCTCGTGGTAGATCCACTCTTGTAAATATCCACAATATCAATATAAATCAAGCAGGACGTAGGGTTTTACCTCCATCAAGAGGGCCCAACACAGGTAAACATCGTGTCCCTTGTCTCCTGTTACCATCCGCCTAGACGCACGCTTCTGGACCCCTACCCGAGATCCGCCGGTTTTGACACCGACATTGGTGCTTTCATTGAGAGTTCCTCGTGTCGCCACCGATAGGCTTGATGGCCTCTTCAATCGATAACGACGCAATCCTGGGTGAGACCTTTCTCCCGGACAGATCTTCAGATTCGGCGGCCGCCTCGCGGGCCAACTCCCTTGGCCATCTGGAGCAGATCGAAGCTACGCCCCTGGCCGTCGAGTCAGGTTTGAAGCTTAAACTTCACGGCCGATATCCGGGGACTTGATCCTCGATGGATCTGAGCCCGACCGAAGCGTGCAGCTGTCACGATGGGCATGACCTAACTTTGCCGCGGACAGCCCTTTGGAGGTCGACACGAATCCGCTCCGACTCATAGTCCGGAGCCGATCGCTCGGATCAGGGCGGATGGCTGGACACCGCCTCGAGCTGCAATTCCTCGGCGATGGAGCGAACACTTACCTTGTCCCGCGTAAGACCCATGACTCGAGGTGCGGACTCCTGCCGAACTCCGAACCTCCTGCGCCCCGCCATCGAATCCGATTGGCGCCGATCATGGAATTCACCGCTGCGGACATCTTTCAGCACTTCGCCCTTGGCGATATCATAAATTCATTGAAGCATCTTCGCTATCCGGAGAGCCTGGCGAACTACGGCCGGGGCGGTTGGGACGCGGATGACGAAGAAATTCAGATCCCACCCACCACCCACTTCGTAGCCACCGTCGGCGATTTAACCGACATACTCGACTACGACTCAAGACATCGACCGTATGGACGGCGATGCGGAGACTACCAAGAACCAAAGTGCCTACAGGACACCGAAAACCACCTCGTCATCGACATATACATGGTGAACACCCCAAAAGATGGGGACGGCGAAGAAGCAGCGGAGGCCGATTCCTTAAAGAACAGCCCAAGCGCCGACGTCGTGGCGCCGCTCTAAATACCGCCACGGCAAGAATGGAGATTCCGCACAGAGATAATAACACCCGAAAGTGCCGAAGACAACTCCCTCGGCCACGATCCAGCGCAGAGGAGGTAAGCAAGCCCTCAAGAGAGGGCGGCGACGAAGAGGTCGAGGATGACAATTACTTACCTCCCTCCGGAGACGAGGCAAGCCTCGGCGACAGCCAGGTCGTCGTGCTCGAGGATCCCGTCGAACAAGAGCGTTTTAGACGCAGGGCTAATGGCCATGGCAAACAGCCTAAAGAAAAAGCAACAACAGCTTCAAGCTGATCAAGACCCTCTTGGCCGACAGATGGACCGAGGTCCTCGCGCCAAAGAGTATGAACTCGACGCCCTCCAAAAGTTACCCAAAACGCAATTTGCTCCCCGATTAGAGGAGCAGCATCACCAGCGCTGTCTGGCAGACCGACCACCTCGTGGCGCGATAGAGGCATGCAAGCCCTCCACCAAAACCGTTCCCGGCATCGCTCTAAAAGCAAGAAGCCACGGGGAACGCGCCGGACTTGCGAGATATATTGGAGGACAAGGCAAAACAATCCAGATCTATCTATGGATCACGCGGACGCCCCACGACCCACGACGAATACCGTCGCACCGGATACAACTACTCCGGTGAAACGCCCTCGATGCGGCTATATCTCCCACGTGTCGAAGCACGACTTAGAGGCATAACCGCATTGAAAGCAATGTCGCAAGTGAGGTAATCTTCACACAACCCATGTAATACATAAGGGAAAGAGATACATAGTTGGCTTACAATCGCCACTTCACACAATACATGAGTAAAACATTACATCATACAGATACAATCAAGGTCCGACTACGGAACCAAAATTAAAAGAAGACTACCCCAAATGCTACACAGATCCCCGATCGTCCCAACTGGGCTCCACTACTGATCAGCTGAAACGAAACAACACAAAGCACAAGATCTTCATCGAGCTCCTCCTTGAGCTCAGTGCATCACCCGCACGATTTCATCGGCACCGCAAACTGGTTTTGGAAGTATCTGTGAGTCACGGGACTCAGCAATCTCACACCCGAGATCAAGACTATTTAAGCTTAAAGGTAGGACAGGGTAGTGAGGTGGAGCTGCAGCAGCGACTAGCATATATGGTGGCTACATACGCAAATGAGAGCGAGAAGAGAAGGCAAAAGCACGGTCGAACAACTATGATCAAGAAGTGATCCTAGAACAACCTCGTCAAGCATAACTCCAACACCGTGTTCACTTCCGGACTCCGCCGAGAAGAGACCATCACGCAGTTACACACGCGTTTGGTGCATTTTAATTAAGATCAACTTCGGTTTTCTACAACCGACATTAACAAATTCCCATCTGCCACATAACCGCGGCACGGCTTTCGAAAGTTCAAACCCTGCAGGAGTGTCCCAACTTAGCCCATGATAAGCTCTCGCGATCAACGAAGGATATTCCTTCTCCCGGAAGACCCGATCAGTCTCGAATCCGGCTACAAGACATTTCACAGCAATAAAACAAGACCAGCAAAGCCGCCCGATGTGCCGACAAATCCCGATAGGAGTCGCACGTACCTCGTTCTCAGGGCAACATCGGATGAGACTAGCTACGAGTAAAACCAACCCTCGAGTTGCCTCAAGGTGGCCCCGCAGTAGCTCGATTCGGACCAACACTGAAGGAGCACCGCCGGGGGCTAAAATAAAGATGACCCTCGGGCTCCGGAAACCCAAGGGAAAAAGGGCATAGGTGAGGCAAATGGTAAAACCAATGTTGGGCCTTGCTGGAAAAGTCTTATTCAAAGCGAACTGTCAAGGGGGTCCCATAAATCACCCGACCGCGTTAGGGACGCAAAAATCCGGGAACATAATACCGATATGACGGAAACTAGGGCGGTAAGAGTGGAACAAAACACCAGGCATAAGGCCGAGCCTTCCACCCTTTACCAAGTATATAGATGCATTAATTAAATAAGATATATTGTGATATCCCAACAAGTAAACATGTTCCAACAAGGAACAACATCTCCATGTTCCAACAAGGAACAAACTTCATCTTCACCTGCAACTAACAACGCTATAAGAGGGGCTGAGCAAAGCGGTAACATAGCCAAACAACGGTTTGCTAGGAAAGGATGGTTAGAGGTTTGACATGGCAACATGGGAGGCATGATATAGCAAGTGATAGGCATCGTAGCATAGGCATAGCAAAAGAGCGAGCAACTAGCAAGCAAAGATAGTAGTGATTTCGAGGGTATGGTCATCTTGCCTGAAATCCCGCAAGGAAGAAGAACGAGTCCATGGAGAAGACAAACGGACGAGGTCGAATGAATCCTCACAACTCCGGAACGAAAACCGAAGCTAACGAGAGAAGCAACCCGGAAAGAAACAAACAACATAGTAAACACACAATCATAAACATGGCATGATGCACAACCAAGTATGATGCATGACCGGTTTAATGAGGCATGGCATGGCAATATGCACAAACAACACTACAAGTTAAGTGGAGCTCAATATGCAACGAGTTGCATATTGACAAAACACCACATCAATTATTTAGTTCTCTCTCGGTTAGGTACTCAACAATATTAAATGTTATTAAACATGGCAAGAGGTGAAGCACAACAAAACTACCTAACTAGGCAAGTTTAAATGAGGCCGGAAACAACAACAACAATTCCGGAAAAATCCTCATATGCATATTATGGATTCGGTACATATCTGACCTAAAGCATATTTTAGAGTTGTTAAACATGCAAAGTAAAGCTACCATGTTAAACTAGGCATTTTTCTACCCCATTTACATATAGAGTTTATTTAAAATGGAGCTACAGTTATTTAGTTATGAAATAAATCATTTTAGCATGGCATTTAAGCAAATTAATGCAACCAACAATATTAAACATTTAAATGTTGTTATCATGATGCGGATGACATGAGCAAGTTTTATGCAATATTATGAAATTGTTAACATGAGCATGTTATGAAGCATTAGTCGTCGTGGCGGGAACGAAAAAAAGGTGCCACGGCAACATTCCGGTTCCGGTAGCTAACGGAGATACCGGTGCAAAAGAAGTGTGACGGAAGCGAGTCATGCAAGGATGGTGGGGTGATCCCGGATTCCGGGTTCCCACGGAACGGTGGCATGGCAAAAGAGGGCATCGCAAGGATGATTCGATCACGGTCGGTCATCTCGGTGGTTATACCTCCGGCGAGCAATCGGACGGGTCGAGTTTAAATGAGAGGAAGTAGACGTTCACAGGTCGTCGAGGAAGTAGAGGAAGTAGTCGTTCTCGCGATGATCGTCGAGGGAAGTAGTGGTACACGGCGGCGGTAGAGGAAGTAGTGTTTCACGTTCGTTTCGAAGAGGTACTTGACGGGTCCGAATCCTTCGGGTTGTCGTGGTACTTGCGATCTCGGCGATGGTAGTCGTACATCTCGATTTTGGCGACGGTAGTCGTACACGGTTTGTAGACGTTCATGTTCGATGGTAGTGGTACATCTCGTCATCGGAAGTAGTTGTTCATGCCCCGTGGATGTTCGGGGTCCACGGGGTCTTCGAGGGTCGACGGTAGTGGTACACGTGTCATCGGGGTACTTGTCGTTTCCGGTTCGGTGGTCGTCGGGTCGTAGTGGTACTTAGCGTTTCCGGAGACGACGGTAGAGGTACTTGGCGTATCGTCGGGGCACTTGTCGCATCATCGTGTAGTCGAACTTGGCGGCCTTGAGGAACCCACGGTGTCGGTACTTGGCGTTTCGGTTGGTCTTGGAGAAATCTCGGAGATGATAGTGGAAGACGAACTTGGCGCCCACGGTCTTGACGTCAACAAGGCTGTGCAGCGGAGAGAACGCTGAACAGGCACGGCAGCCACGGTTCATCCAAAAGAGGCAGAGGCCATGGCGCCATGGAGGAGTGGCACGAAGCAGAGGCAGATGCGGATGCGGGAGGCTCGCGAGGCCTCGGTTGCTCGAGGGGAGGCCGGGGCGGCCGACCCGGCCGGAGGCGGCAAACGGGCGGCGGCCATGGCGGGGCTGATGATGCTTGGGGCGGAGGAGCACCGGTGGCGCGGGCGTCGGAGTTGGCCGAGCCTTCGACGGGCAGCGGCGCGGTGGCTTCCGCCGTGGGAGCCGAACGGAGGCGGGCGAGGCGAGGACGACGACGAGCATCGAGGCGACGGCGCGTGGGGACCGGCCAGGAGCGGCGAGGGTCGTTGACGAGGGCGACGGGCAGGTTCTGTGGCGCGGCACCAAGGGCGGCGAGGAGGTTGAGGCGCGTGGAGGCGGCGAGGTGGCGAGGGATCGAGGGGAGATGAGGGGGATCGGGAGATATGGGGAGAGAAGGGGATCGAGAGGGATGCGGGTTCGGCGCTGCGGGAGAAGGGGATCGGGCAGGGGGTTGGCGGCGCTGGTGGGAGGACGAGAGGAGGAAGGCTGCGGGCTAGGGTTAGAGGGGGGGTTGGTGGGCCTTGGGCCTTGGGAGGCTAGGCCGGCCTGGTGGAGGAGAAAAAAAGGCCAGGGGCCGGCTGGGCTGGCTCTCTCTCTCTCACTAAACTCTTTAAAAAAACAGAAACGCAAAGAAAGAAAGGGAGAGAAAAATAAATGAGTGGACAAGAATTAGGGTATGAGGGTAATTTTCCGGACTCGCAAAAATATGCTCGTTCCAAGAAAATAGAAAGGCCATGATTGAAGGAAATAAATTCAAATTCATTTGAATATAGTTCAAATGGTTTGAATAGGAAGTGGAAGTTTGGAAGGCCCAAAAATGTTGAGAATTTTTGAGGAGCCACAATAAATGGGAAAAGAAATGTTGGCAAAGTTTGGGGACCAAACTTGAAGTAGAAAGGGCATTGGAATTTGCAAGTGTGTTATGGTGAATTCCAATTAATGGAATATTTTATAGCTCCCTAAAAATATTGGGAGGGTATATTATAAAGAGAAGTCACCATGTGAATCCCTCGATTTAAATGGATCGAAAAATCCATACAATTTATTTAGTTGAGTTGCAAAAATTAAATGGCATGATGAGATGATGCAATGCAAGAGATGACATGATGAATGCACAGACAAAACAAAACACATGGCAAAACTCGAAACCACAGGAAGGCAAGCAAGCTCGGTCTTGGGGCGTCACATCCGGCGGGCGAACACAGCAGATAACGCCTCTCGAGCTACGTCGCGATATTGCTCAATCTGAGGCGCCGACACCCACTATGCTTCACCGACGAAGTAATGGATCATCAAATCCTGAAGGGTTCAAACCCGTTAATATCGAATCTCGATGGCACAACAGACCCAGCGGTCTGGATTGAGGATTATCTCCTCCATATACACATGGCCCGGCGGCATCTTCACGCCATCAAATATCTCCCGCTCAAGCTTAAAGGACCAGCTCGGCATTGGCTTAACAGCCTGCCCGCAGAGTCAATTGGATCTTGGGAAGACACGGAAGCCGCATTCCTCGACAACTTCGGGCACATATGTGCGACCACCGACGCAGATGACCTAAGCCACATAATCCAGCAGCCGCACGAATCGGCCGTGCAATTCTGGACACGGTTCTTAACAAAGAAAAATCAAATCGTCATTGTCCGGATGCGAGGCACTCGCTGCCTTCAAACATAACATCCGCGACGAGTGGCTGGCCCGGCACCTAGGACAGAGAAGCGAAATCCATGGCAGCCCTCACATCCCTCATGACCCGCTTCATGCGGGAGAGGATAGCTGGCTCGCTTCAGTAACAACCTCAAAGAAAACGCTGGCAGTCCGGATACCAAGGACCGCAATGGCAGGTTGCGTCGAAGCAAAAACAAACGCCGCGTGCGGCGACAAAGAATGAGGATCGGCAGTTAATGCGGATTCGAGGCTCAAACCCGTCAACGGAAGAAGCCATTCAAAAGAACCACTCCGGGCCCGTCAATCTGGACCGAATTCTCGACCGCTCTTGTCAAATACATGGAACCCCGAAAAGCCAGCTAACCATACCAACAGAGACTGTTGGGTATTCAAGCAGCAGCAAATTAATCGCCAAAACAGTGACAAGGGGCTACACAGCGATGACGAGGAAGAGACCCAGCCGCCGAACAACGAGAGGACAAAGGATTCCCCCTCAAGTTCGGACGGTAAACATGATATCGCAACGATATTCCCAAGAGGGAGCGAGCGTGCACTAAGGGACGATATCTGGCGATGGAGCCATCGCCCCAAAATTCAAACCATAGTCCTCTTGCCCGATCACTTTCGATCGAAGAGACCATCCGACCGAGATCCGCCATGGCGGATTCGCGCGATGGTTTTAGACCCAATCGTTGATGGATTTCGAGAGTCCCGATGGATGGCGGCAGCAGCTGAACCTGCTTTATCGGGATACGGTCGCAAAATGGGCATAGACCCTTCAAGGATTAAACCTACAACGACGACCTTCAAAGGCGTCATACCAGGTGTCGAAGCCAATTATACGAGCTCGGTTACATCGAAGTGGTCTTGGATCCCGGATAATTTCGAAGCGAGGAGTTAATCTTGACATAGTCCCGTTCTGCAGCGGCTATCACGCTCTGCTTTCGACGAACGCGTTTACAAAATTCAGCGCGTGCCGCATTATGCATACCTTAAGCTCAAGATGCCAGCCCTCGTGGAGTCATCACGGTCAATGGAAACACGGAACGCTCCTCCGAGCGGAGGAACATACAGCGGCTCTCGGCGAAGTACAGAGCAGCCTTTTAAGGCAATTCTCGAGTCCGGCCGTTCAACGACCGGACACGACCAAACGCGCCGAGCAACATCAACCAAGACAACCTGCACGTTCCGTGCCGCCAGCGTAATGCGGGCTAACCCCAGCCCTCGCAAAATTGCAAGACAAACTCTCCACAGACATAATAGCATACAGATACCATGGGCATAGGGGAAGGGCACAATCACAACAGAACAGTGCGGTTCGACCACACCAGGGCTCCCAAGTGTGTCGCTCTTTTCTTTTATTTTCTCTTTTTATACAGAACTCAGTCCGGCGGCGAACCTGCCAACTCATGATGCAACAGCCGAGGGAAGGACAAAGGCCGCGATTTAACACTCAGTGGTCTCCATCACGAGCATTAAATTTGTTAAAATACAACATTCCGCTGCCTACCCACGAGAGAGACGCCTTTAATTCGCCCAAACCCTTGCTTTCCGCACTATTTGTATCATTCCGCACCGATAGCATATCTTCTCGAATAAAATGCATCACTTTTTGCCTATAATTGCATTATTTTATATATATATATATATATATGTTCATTTACGACATGTTGCACCCGTGCGTCTTGGTACGGCTAAATACACCAGGGGCTTATGTCCTCCGCTTTATGGTGTGGTAAAGTCCGCACACTTTCACAAGTGCGGCACCCCGAACTTATAGCATTATATGAATCAGCTCCGAATCCTGCCTTGGGTCAATAGTTGGGTTTGCCCGGCTCCCATGTTCGGCACCTTACGTTCCATTCTATTGGCTAAGGTAGCACTGGGAGAACCACTGCGATTGCGCCCCGGTTGAGCCGGGTTAACGCCTCGATGGAAAGCTAAAACTGACCGCACGATAAGGCGAGACTGGTCGCTGTTCGAGAGGTCCTTCGGGTCCTTAAAGACCTCGCCGCTTGAGCGAAGTTCGGATTATGTCCGATGAAGGTGTGGATAGCGCCCCAATTCGGTCTTCGAATACTAGGGGCTTCGCCAAAATTTAAAATTATAGAATTCTATGGCTAAGTGAGAGTGTTCAAGCACTATAAGTCCGGTTGCCTTGTTCGTTGTGTTGAGCGCCTCCTAGATGGACCCAAAATGGGAACAAGAGTGCTCAAGTTTATCCCAACACCCCAGCACTTTTCGTGGTATGGGGGCTGAAGCCGACGACTTGCCATCTCTCGATTTAATAAGCGGCCGCAAAGAAGGTAATATTTTAAATTAAACAAGCGTTGCTTAGTGCATATGAACAAAGTTTTCAGCGCATGGATAACACATTGCGTTCACTCAATAATTACATCCACAGGGCACTCATCCGCAATCTTGCGGGCACCCTTCAGACAGCCTTATAGTAAATTTGGGCGTCGACGATGCTCCTTGCCCGCTGGTGGCGCGTCGATGATTAGCTTCTCCGCATCCAGCTTGCCCCAATGCACCTTTTGCGCTGGCAAGGGCCCGACGAGCACCTTCAATACAGGCGGAGCGCTTGATAACCTCCACCCGGGCACGCATCCACCAGCCGTCAGACGAGGCCGGTAGCTCCTGGCATGGCCTCTCGAGCCACACCGGACTATGAGGCCCTTCATGGCCTGCTCGGCCACCTTGTGGCTCGACCAGCTGCTTCACTGGTCGCTAGGGGCACTGGATGGCGGCCTCGAAGATCTTGAGACCGAAGACCTTCTCCGTTGAGCTCCCTCCTCGGCTCGGTAGAATGCGGCGGACATCGACACGCCATGAGGCAGATCTGCAACGCCTCGAGAGCTCGAATCCGGGTAAGTAACACGTAATTTACATTCACATGCTTGCTTTGCATGAAAATTGCCTTACCCGCGCTATCTTCTTCATCAATTCAACCTCTGAAGGGACTTATGGGCCTCGGCCTTGGCGGTTTTAGCACTTTCGAGAGCCGAGGCAAGCTCGGACTCTCGAGTCTTTGAGTCACGCTCCAAACTCTCATGCTTTTCCATGAGAGCCTGGAGCTCTTGCTGAACCACCGCCACCCACGCCTCTTGCTTTTCTCGCTCTGCCCGTTCCGTGGCCGCATTGAGTTCGGCCGCAGACACGGCCTCCTTCAGGGTTGCCACCTCGTTCGTGGCCCCTGCAGTACCCATGTTATCCTTGTTATTTTTTGTCGCAACCTAAATCCTTTTCTGGAAGGTACAAATTCAAAGTGGTATTACTCACCTTCTTTGTCTTGGAGCTGCTTCCTGGCGCGGCCGAGCTCTTGCCCGGACCGCTCGAGCTCTGCTTCAACGCACCGACCTCCATGATCGGTCAAAGAGAGGTCAAGAAGCAGCCTGCAACCCATATTGACATAACTTTTAGCAACCTGCGTATATCTTTTTTAAGATCCTCGGTCCGGCTTTTCTTTCCGAACACCAAACCAAGCATCGAGGGCTCTGTCTATGCGGTATTACATTGCATATTTTAACTTCTTACCTCAAAGCCTCGATAGAAGGCTATTGCGAGCTTGGTCAGCCCGCCTTTGGCGAAGCTGCACTTTCAATCACCGCACTCATAATAGTGCGGTGTTCTTCCTCGATGGAAGCGCTCTGCAGCGCCTCAACAAATTGCCCGGCGCCTCGGTTGGGCGGAAGCCGCCGGCGTCACGGTCTTGCCCTTCGTTCGAAGGGCGCCGGCGGACTCGGAACCACTGCGGGTTCATTGTGGAGTCGGCGCCAAAGTCCGGAGGACGCCTTGTGGCGCCTCGGGCCTCCCCGATGGGTCCCTTCGGGATCCCACCTCGGCGTCCTCGGCGTCGCGAGGGTGGAGGCGGTCGGGATGGAGTCTACATCCGACGAAGCCAACGACCCGCTTCGATGAAGCGGGAGATCATCACCGGCGGACTACAGCGTTATGCGGCATTAGAATGACACTATGTGATGCAGGAAAAGAAACTATAAATCATTCAGGAATCCGGATACTTGCGATCTCGCCGGAGGCCTGGCCCTAGAAGGCCATTCTTCCTCGCCAATGTTGATGTTGGCAGAGCTGTCCGGGGGAATAGTCCTTCCCCTCTTGGACCCTCCGGCCTCCCCAGTTGGGGAAGCCTTCCTCTTCCTCTCTCCCTCCTCCGGAGAGAGTCCTCTTCCTCCTCCTCATTTTCGAGGAGGAGTCGGCCCCAGTCGTCGGACACACAAAACGGGCACTCTTCGAGCACCGTGGCCTCCTTCTTGGCCTTCTTCTCCGGCACCACGTGCGGTGCGGAACCAGCAACCTCGCTAGACGGCGTCTCTCGGATTTTCGCATGAGCCGGACGGTAATCTGCCCGCCTTCTTCATCCAGTCTGTCAAAGGAAAAGGGAAATTAAAACCGCATAGAGTCAAACTATGGAAAACAAGTGTCCCGTAAAGGGTAGAATCACTTACCTCGTCGACTGGCGCTGCGAGCTAAATCCGCGATCTTGATCGCGGATGCGAAACTTGGCGCCCTTGAACAGCACCTTCCAGGCGCCTTCGTACGTTGTGTCGAAGAGCTTGTTCAGCGTCTGGTGCTATTCCGGATCGAACTCCCATAGATTAAATGCCCGCTCTTGGCATGGGAGAATCCGGCGGACGAGCATGACCTGGACCACATTAACCAGCCTGAGCTTCTTCACCAGCTTCTTGATACAGGTCTGGAGTCTCGTCAGCTCCTTCAAACTGCCCCACAGCAAGCCCTTCTCTTTCCAGGAGGTGAGCTGCGTGGGGATACCAGATCTACACTCAGGGGCCGCCGCCCATTTAGGGTCACGCGGCTCGGTGATGTAGAACCACCCCGATTGCCACCCCTTGACGGATTCCACGAAGGCCCCTTCGAACCAAAGGACATTGGGCATCTTGCCCAACATGGCGCCTCCGCACTCCGCTTGAATGCCCTTCACTACCTTCGGCTTGATATTGAAGGTCTTGAGCCACGCGAAAGTGGGGCTGGATGCAGAGGAAGGCCTCGCACCACGACGATAAACGCCGAGATGTTGAGGATGAAGTTGGCGCGGATCATGGAAATCCAGGCCATAGTAGAACATGAGCCCCGGACAAAGGGGTGAAGTGGAAAGCCCGATCCATGGAGGAAGTGGGAAAGAAAGACAACCCTCTCATGGGGCACAGGGGTGGGGATGAGCTGCCCTCTCGTCAGGCAGCCGGCTGCGATGTCGCGGAAAGGTATCCGCGCCAGCGGTTTGGCGATTGCTCCTCCTTAACGGTGGAGGCCAACCATTTACCTCCGCTCCGGACATGGTCGGAGAAGGTTGAGACGAGATCTTGCGAACTTGGGCGCTGGAGCTCGAGTCTTGCGGAGATGGATAAGCAAAGGAGGAAGAAGGCGTGGTGAGAAGGTGAATCCTTATCCCTTATATGGGCGGGCGAAGTCTTACGCGTCCCCACCGCCTGGTAAAACTCGCTTATCTCCCAAGCGTCACCATCAATGGCGCGTTGGGTTACCCACGCCCGTATTTATGAGAATCCCGGATTAAGGGAAACACGATCTCTGCTTCAACAAGGCGTGCCAAGAAACCGCTTCGCTAAATGCGCTGAGGTGGTAAAGTAAAAACAATTGAGTAATGACTTGGTAGTGGTGTGACGTCATGCCACGAAAAACGTCGACAGATTGAACTTGTGTATATATTATTATTCTCTCTACGGTGGAATGTGGAATTTATTTTGCGAGCGGACACTATCTTGGTGTTCCCAATCTTCTATCATTTGGAGGAGGAACCCGCCTTGCAATGCCAAGCGATATACACGCCGGACTTATCGTCATTGAAGCCTGGTTCAGGGACTCTTGAGGAGTCTGGATTAGGGGTGTCCGGATAGCGGACTACCATCATCGGCCGAATTATCATTTGCGGACTATCATCATCGACCGGACTCCAAGACTATGAAGATACAAGATTGAAGACTTCCCCGTGTCCGGATGGGACTTTCCTTGGCGTGGAAGGCAAGCTTGGCGATCGGATATGTAGATCTCCTACCATTGTAACCGACTCTATGTAACCCTAGCCCTCTCCGGTGTCTATATAAACCGGATGGCTTTAGTCCGTAGGACAACAATCACAACAACCCTTACAATCATACCATAGGCTAGCTTCTAGGGTTTAGCCTCCTTGATCTCGTGGTAGATCCACTCTTGTAAACATCCACAATATCAATATCAATCAAGCAGGACATAGGGTTTTACCTCCATCAAGAGGGCCCGAACCTGGGTAAACATCGTATCCCTTGTCTCCTGTTACCATCCGCCTAGACGCACAGTTCGGGACCCCCTACCCGAGATCCGCCGGTTTTGACACCGACACTAGCCTTTCTAGTACCGCGCAACTTTCGTCGGTGCCATAAACCCACCATATACCTTCCTCAAAACAGCCACCATACCTACCTATTATGGCATTTTCATAGCCATTCTGAGATATATTGATGTCTACTATGCAACTTTATTCTTGTCGACTCGTGTTGGGCCTCCAAGCGCAGAGTTCTGTAGGACAGTAGCTATTTTCCCTCAAGTGGATGACCTAAGGTTATCAATCTGTGGGAGGTGTAGGATGAAGATGGTCACTCTCAAACAACCCTGCAACCAAATACTAGAAATCTCTTGTGTCCCCAACACACCCAATACAATGGCAAATTGTATATGTGAACTATTTCGGCGAAGAGATGGTGATAAAAGTGTAATATTGATGGTAGAAATATATTTTTATAATCTGAATAAATAAAAACAGCAAGGTAGCAAATAGTAAACGGGCACAAAAACGGTATTGCAATGATTGAAAATGAGGCTTAAAATCCGTACTTTCACTAGTGCAATCTCTCAACAGTGCTAACATAGTTGGATCATATGATTATCCCTCAAAGTGTAATAAAGAATCACTCCCGAGTTCCTATTAGCGGAGAACAAAAGATAGATATTGCTTGTAGGTTACGAGGCTACCTCAAAGCTATTCTTTCCATTCGATCTATCCTAGAGTTCGTACTAGAATAACACAAGCTATTCTTTCTGATCGATCTAATCAAGAGTTCGTACTTAGATAACACCAAAGAAAACTCATATTCATAATACTCAATCCACACAAAGAACTATAAAGAGACCCCAAAGTTTCCATCGGAGAAAAACTTCCATCAACCCCTATGCATAGATTACCCCAATATCACCGCGGGAATCTGCGAGTTGAATGCCATAACATATATTAAGTGAATCAATAAGATACCCCGAATGTCACCTCAAGTATTCATACCGCAAGACATATATCATGTGTTCTCATCTCTGAATATTCAATCCGACAAAACTTCAAAGGGTAAAGATTCAATTCATCATAACAAGGGTATAGGAGGGAGAAACATCATATGATCCGACTATATTAACAAAGCCCATGATATAGATCATGAGAGAGAGAGAGAGAGAGATTAAACACATAGCTACTGGTACAAACCCTCAGCCCCAAGGGTGGACTACTCCCTCCTCATCATGGTGGCCGCCGGGATGATGAAGATGGCCACCGGAGATGATTCCCCCCTCCGGCAGGGTGCCGGAACGGGGTCTAGATTGGTTTTCACGGATACAGAGACCTTGCGGCAGCGGAACTTCTGATCTAGGTTAACCTCTGGGGTTTTTGGTATTTATAGGATTTTTCAGAGTTGGAATCACGCGAAGATGGCCTCGAGGTGAGCACAACCCACCGGGGCACGGATTGCCCACCAGGCGCGCCCTGGTGGGTTGTGCCCTCCTCGTCGCTCTTCTAGCCCTCCCACAAAGCTTCGGGGGTCTCTTTTGTTCCAAAAAAAAATCGTCGAAAATTTTCGTCCAATTCCGAGAACTTTTATTTCTGCACAAAAAACAACACGGTAGTTCTACTGAAAACAGCGTCAGTCCGGGTTAGTTCCAAAAAAATGATATAAAGTTGCTATAAAATATTTTAAAACATCCAAGAATGATAATATATTGGCATGAATACTTCGTAAATTATAGATACGTTGGAGACGTATCATATATTGCCATGCAACTTTCCACCGTTCCATTTATTATGACACGCTTCATCATTTTTATATTGATTTGCATGATCATGTAGTTGACATCGTATTTGTGGAAAAGCCACCGTTCATAATTCTTTCATACATGTCACTCTTGATTCATTGCACATCCTGGTATACCGCCGGAGGCATTCACATAGTCATATTTTGTTCTAAGTATCGAGTTGTAATTCTTGAGTTGTAAGTAAATAAAAGTGTGATGATCTTCATTATTAGAGTATTGTCCCACGTGAGGAAAGGATGATGGAGACTATGATTCCCCACAAGTCGGGATGAGACCCCGGACGGAAAAAAGGCCAAAAAAATGAGAATAGGCCCAAATAAAAAAATGAGAGAAAAGAGAGAAGGGGCAATGTTACTATCCTTTTACCACACTTGTGCTTCAAAGTAGCACCATGATCTACATGATAGAGAGTCTCCTATGTTATCACTTTCATATACTAGTGGGAACTTTTCATTATAGAACTTGGCTTGTATATTCCAATGATGGGCTTCCTCAAATTACCCTAGGTCTTCGTAAGAAAGCGAGTTGGATGCACACCCACTTAGTTTCTTTTTGAGCTTTCATACACTTATAGCTCTAGTGCATCCGTTGCATGGCAATACCTACTCACTCACATTGATATCTATTGTTCGGCAACTCTATAGCTGTTGATACGCCTAGTTGATGTGAGACTATCTCCTTCTTTTTGTCTTCTCCACAACCACCGTCTATTCCACCTATACTGCTATGTCCATGGCTCACGCTCATGTATTGCGTGAAAGTTGAAAAAGTTTGAAGACATCAAAAGTATGAAACAATTGCTTGGCTTGCCATCCGGGTTGTGCATGATTTAAATATTTTGTGTGATGAACATGGAGTATAGCCAGACTATATGATTTTGTAGGGATAAGCTTTCTTTGGCCATGTTATTTTGAGAAGACATAATTGCCTTGTTAGTATGCTTGAAGTATTATTGTTTTTATGTCAATATGAAACTTTTATTTTGAATCATATGGATCTAAACATTCATTCCA
Source organism: Aegilops longissima (assembly GCA_021605205.1). Classification (NCBI taxonomy): domain Eukaryota; kingdom Viridiplantae; phylum Streptophyta; class Magnoliopsida; order Poales; family Poaceae; genus Aegilops; species Aegilops longissima. Next base: position 561,920,041 of record CM038677.1, read on the forward strand.
CAATAAAGAAATTACATGGATAAATATGTTAGGTAGCATTCCATATCAAAAACTCTGTTTTTATCATTTACCTACTCGAGGACGAGCAGGAATTAAGCTTGGGGGTGCTTGATACGTCTCCAACGTATCTATAATTTTTTATGGTTCCATGCTATTATATTATATGTTTTGGATGTATTATATGCATTATTATGCTATTTTATATTATTTTTGGGACAAACCTATTAACCGAGAGCCCAGTGCCAGTTCCTATTTTTTTCCTTGTTTTTTAGTTTCGCAGAAAAGGAATACCAAACGGAGTCCAGATGGAATAAAACCTTCGCGATGATTTTTCTGGGACCAGAAGACTTGGAGATGAAGTCGGAGGAGCCACGAGGCGACCACAAGGATGGAGGGCGCGCCCCCACCCTTGTGGGTCCCTCGTGCACCCCCTGGACCTAGTTTCTTCACCTATATATTCCCATATATCCCCAAACCAACAGGGGGAGCCACGAAAACACTTTTCCACCGCCGCAACCTTTCGTACCTGTGAGATCCCATCTAGGGGCCTTTTCCGGCGTCCTGCTGGAGGGGGATTCGATCATGGAGGGCTTCTACATCAATTCCATTGCCCTTCGGATGAAGCGTGAGTAGTTTACCACAGACCTACGGGTCCATAGCTAGTAGCTAGATGGCTTCTTTGCTTGCTTTGATTCTCAATACCATGTTCTCCTCGATGTTCTTGGAGATCTATTCGATGTAATACTCTTTTGCGGTGTATTTGCCGAGATCCGATGAATTGTGGATTTATGATCAGCTTATCTATGAATATTATTTGAATCTTCTCTGAATTCTTATATGCATGATTTGATATCTTTGTAATTCTCTTCGAACTATCGGTCTGGTTTGGCCAACTAGATTGGTTTTTCTTGCAATGGGAGAAGTTCTTAGCTTTGGGTTCAATCTTGCGGTGTCCTTTCCCAATGACAATAGGGGCAGCAAGGCATGTATTGTATTGTTGCCATCAAGGATAAAAAGATGGGGTGTTCATCATATTGCTTAAGTTAATTCATCTACATCATGTCATCTTGCTTAATGCATTACTCCGTTCTTTATGAGCTTAATACTCTAGATGCATGTTGGATAGCGGTCGATGTGTGGAGTAATAGTAGTAGATGCAGAATCGTTTCGGTCTACTTGACATGGACGTGATGCCTATATTCATGATCATTGCCTTAGATATTGTCATAACTTTCAGCTTTTCTATCAATTTCTCGGCAGTAATTTGTTCAACCATCGTATTATTTGCTATCAAGGGAGAAGCCTCTAGTGAAACCTATGGCCCCCAGGTCTATTTTCCATCATATAAGTGTCCGATCTACAATATTAGTTTCCTATTTACTCTTTTTGCAGTCTTTTACTTTCTGATCTATAAACTAGAAATATTTACTTTACCGTTTATCTATCTCTATCAGATCTCACTTTTGCGAGTAACCGTGAAGAGATTGACAACCCCTTTTCGCATTGGGTGCAAGTTGTTTGATTGTTTGTGCAGGTATTTGGTGACTTGTGTGTTGTCTCCTACTGGATTGATACCTTGGTTCTCAAACTGAGGGAAATACTTATATCTACTTTGCTGCATCACCCTTTCCTCTTCAAGGGAAAAACCAACTCAAGCTCAAGAAGTACCACGCAGCAGCCGAGAACTCTGATGGCGAGGGCGGCATCCTGCCTCCTGAGGCCACCCCTGTGAAAAGGAAGCAGCTCCTCCCCAAGAGCCATTTTGAGGATGAGAAGCCTGCTGGCAGCACCTCAGGTTCCGCGCCTGCTGTCGGGGGCCCCCCTTCCTCCCTCATAGGAAGGCGCGCCCAGCGCCTCCCTCTCGATGGGCTCGGAGGCTTCCGTCTGGGGAGCCTCTAACCTGACCTGCGCGATGAGGGAGGTGCTCGGGCACCACTTGGAGGTGTGCCTCGGTGCGCGCACCCACAAGCAAGGAGTACATCACGATGCTCCAGGAGCACAAGAGTTCGTCACCAAGGTGATCAAGGAGCTTCAGGAGGCGCAAGCCATGCGCGGCGAGCATCGCCCCACACCCCCCGCGAGTGCAGCCACCGCTCCCAAGACGGGCGATGGCCTGCGCGTCTGCGTCAACATCCCGGGCCTCAACAGGGCCGCTTCGCAGGACCTCTTCTGTCCATCGCGCGTCGGTCGGAGTGGGGTCTACCCTTGCAGCTAAGTCTGCATGCCGTTCGGCCTGCTGAACGTGGGCGCCTCGTACCAGCGCTTGGTGCAACGTGGAATGGCATCTCACGAGGCCAGACGCTCGGCAGTCACGTCTTAGGAGGTCCCGGACCATCGCGAGCCCCTGGGCCTCGTGAGCTCCCCAGGCCTCCGGAGATGCCCGGCTCGTGAGGGGCAACCTCCATGGCACACTTCCTCGGTTACCTCAACGCTTCTACAACACCAGTGCCAGGTGACTTTTTGGTTTGTTCAGGTGAGGGCGCCCCCCGGGGTGCATTATCCTCAAGCTATCTAGGCCCGCCCCTGCAGCTGTATCATTTTTCGCATGTACCAGAACTAGCCTTGCCTTTGATAAAATTTCCCTAATATTCCAACCTACGTGCCCGGTGCTTCGTCACCATGAATGTCACCACGCCCTCACAACCCCACCCTCGATCGCCTCATGATTAAGGACTGGCATGGTGTCTGTGCTCGGGTTTGTCCCTGCAGCATTGTTAATTCCAAGTGATCGAGCTCTGTCTCGCGTGTTAGCTCCCATGCACGTCACCTTCCGGGGTCCTTGGTGCCTTGTTCTCGCATGATCTAATCGTGAGTGGGTGAGTAAGGGCGTGCGGCCCAGTTCGTACAACTGCAACCCGACACTTCGCCGTCGCGGGAGCCGCGTGCCGGATGTCCTTCCTCGGGTTGTTGCATGAGAAGACTTGACATGGCGCCTGTGCTCGGGTTCGTCCCTGCAGCATTGATAAACCCAAGCAACCGAGATCTGTCTAGAGGGCCGGCCCCGTACACGTCATCTCTTATGGGTCCTTGGTGTTCGGCCTTCTCATGCGATGGCCTTCTAAGGTTCACTCGACGCAGGTCGCCCTCATCGCACAGGTTTCGTAAGCGCGCTCCGAGCCAAAGTTCAGGCGCAACCCGCCTTGAGGTAGGGCCTCCTGAGTCCTACACTGGCTCATGAGTGCCCAGATACACCTCCTCAAAGTTCTGATCTGCCAATCACGCATACGAATAGGGTTGTACACGCCTGGAGACTCTAACACAGAGCTCCCTGCCCACGCCGAGTGGAAGCCTCATGCTCCGCCCTGGCGGATACGGTCAAACCGTGACTATGCCCACGCCCAGTGGAAGCCCCATGCTCCGCGCTGGCGGATACGGTCGAACCGCGACCATGCCCACGCCTAGTAGAAGCCCCATGCTCTATGCTGGTGGATAAACAACTGAGAGCGCCCTATGGGTCGCATCAACCTCTGGACGGCCTCTCAGCCCGTCGGCGGCACCGCTCGTAGCATTCCCCTAGGATGCACACGCGAGGGGGCCAGACACAGTGCCTACACTCAGGCCAGGCCTGGCTGACGCCACCTCACCAGGTCCCTTGTACCTAGTCTTCTCCCGTCCCTCTGAGGCGAAGACTGGCGATGAGAGGTATAGGGGGCCCCAGATTAACCTCATCGTCGCCCATGTTCCCCTCATGAGGGCTGCTCGCACGTCAAGGGGGACCCCTGAGTATCGCGACTCAGGGCCTCACTAGTCACGTAGCCCCTCGGCCCTTGGTCTTGTCCTGGCATCGCGACCAGACGTCCCAATGGCGGCCGAGGCATGTGCAGGGCTGGGCCCTGCCGACGTAGAGCACAAAGACAAGCAAGAAGGAAACCAAGCGCGAAAAGGAAATCACTGAGTTTGAATAGTTATTACAAGCATCAAATGTTTTGAAAATTCAAACAAAGTCTTACGCCTCCACGAGGCATGAAAAGTATCGCAAGGTAAATTCTAGGAGGAAGGATCATCGTCGCCATGACCGTCGCCACCACCCGCCTCAGGCGCGACGGACTCGTCCTCAACATCGTTGTCGCCGCTGTCGCTGCTGCTCGCCTCAGCCGCCGAAGGGTCGACGTCAGGGTTGCAGATGAACTTCCCCAATAGTGTGTCTATCAGATGTGGGGCTCCGTCAAACCCTTAAGGTTCGAACTCTGGGGTGCGCGCGAAGTCTTTCCCTCCTACCGATCCACGCCCTAGATTGCTAAGATCCCGTGGACGAACTAGACGAACTCTCAACACACAAAAGACACGAGATTTATAATGGTTCGGGCCACCGTTGTGGTGTAATACCCTACTCCAGTGTGTGTGGTGGATTGCCTCTAGGGCCGATGATGAACAGTACAAAGGGGAAGAACAGCCTCCTGAGGTTGAGGTGTTCTTGTGCTTGCCGAACTTGTGCGAGTGAGGACTCGATGAACTATCAGATGCCCTCTACTATGGTGGCTAGCTCTACTTATATAGGCCCTGGTCCTCTCCCCAAATATTGAGCGGGAAGGGAGCCAACAACGGCGGGCAAATTTGAAGGGGGACAGCTAGTACAAGCTATCCTGACAAAAGTGGTCTTCGCCTGCAAAAGGCTCTGGTGGTGACGCCGTATTGGGCTCCATGGTGACCTCTGTCCTGCCGTCCTTCTGGTCTTGGTCTCGTTGCACCGATATGGCAACCTTTGCCTGATGCCTCGGTACTCCTCGCCTGCGCTGGCCTCCTTGGCACCAAAGAGGAAACAAGGACGCTGCGCACGCTAGCGCCCGCCTGGTGCCGATCGTCATGGCTCACGTCATGAGAGCCTCGTGAGGTTTGCCCCGCCTTGATATCTCCGCTCCTCATGAACCTGCCTGGCTAGGCCACTCCTGAGGAGGTCTTGCGTCGTCCGCCTCGCGAGGCTTGGCCCCTCGCGAGGGTCTTGGATGCCTTATTGATGAAGATGGGCCGTACGGCCTGTTGACTTAGCCACATCATGGGCCGCAGGTAGGCAAGTCTGGGGACCCCCGTTCCCAGAACACCGACAGTAGCCCACGGGCCCAAGGTGCGCTCGGGCTTGGCTTCGAGGCAAAGGGTCAAGTACGGACCACCGTGGGCCCCAAAAGCCTGCGGCCTCGATTGACGCATGGCGGTTGATTAGACGTGGGCGTCTCCGCTTCCCCACGCTGCCTCGGCAACTACAAGACTTGACAAGTCCCTGCGACATGCAAGGAAAACCATCATTACCTACGATCGTGGGAGGCACCGGTTGGCCTTCTCTTGCTATAAATGGGGAGGGGGCGGGGCCCCCGTCGCCCATCTCTTCCTTGCTTGTTTGCTTCTTCCTTCTCGCTCCACCGCCAGTTGCAATGGCGCCGCCGAAGAGGTTCTCCACTGCGGAGAAGGGCAAGGCCCCTCGGGAGGGGCCCGGCTCCCCGGCACCCAAGCGAGGACGTGGTTGTCCCTACAAGCACGCCGCGACCCCCGCCATGGCCCCCGGCTCTCGGGGAGGCGCCGCGATGCGTGGCAGGAGTCGCTCCGGCCGCGGAAGTTCTGTCGACGAGAGGAGGCGCGCCATGGTCACGCGACCCCCCCCCCCCCCCGACCGCGGTTCCATGCGTCAGAGGTGTTGTCAGAGTTTGTGGTCTGGTCGGAGAATCCGGCCGGCAACTGGCTCCAATCCCTCGCTTCTTCGCCGACGAGCTGCCGGCCTCCGGTCCCGGCGGGCTTTGGTTGCAGGCATATGTTTGCTGCAGCCGGGCTTCCTGGGTCGTGATCGAGGTCTCCGTCGCAGGCAACATAGCTCTGGCCCGCGGTTGGCAGACGTTTGCCCGCGTGCGCGGCCTGGGCAAGCGGTGCACCCTACACTTCAAGTTCGACGGCGACGCGACCCTCTTCGTGAGGGTGTTCGGGGAAGACGGTCGTCGCGCCGGATGCTGCCCCGAGGTGAACGGCGGCGAGGAGGTGCTCGGCCTTGGCGATGGTCGGGATGAGGAGGAGGAAGAACCCGCTGACCGCACCTCATCTAGCTATGGTGACTCCTCCCTTGGCGACAGTTCCAGCAGCGGCGGCCTTGATCAGCCGCCGCGCCCGCCTCGAACGTGGTAGCGGGTCGTCTCGTCGCCGCGCGTCGGTGAAGCGCGAAGAGGGGTCCGACTAGACCCGAGACGTCGCCATGACCCTGCCCCCGTCGGCTGCTACAGGGGCGAGCGCCACTTTTGTTATGTTTCCATTTCCCTTCCTGCATCGAGATGAAATCGGCATGGGCCCAGAAGGGCATGTATCGAACCATAACCTATCAACCATTATGCTACGCTTGTTGTTTCAGTGTTGTGTGGCCATTTTGCGCAAAGATAACTTAACCTGGTGCTTTTGGGGTGCCCTCCTCCTTGCGAGGCATTTATTTCCTCGTGCCCATCTTGACTTGTTTGCTCAGGAACTGCGAAAATTCGTTAGGAGGTGCGCTAAGAGATTCGCCGTTCACCCGTGCCTTGACCTGGCGCTTTGCATCGCGGTACCTGAGGGGCATGGACTAGGAGGGATGCGCCAGTTTTTGGGTTCGCATGAGGGTGGCTCACGAGAAGGCAGAGAGGAGAGAAATGCTCGCGAGGGCACCTTCCTAGCCCACTCGCGAGGTATGCAAGAGAAAGAACATGAGCGAACAGAGCCGGAAAATGCAGTAAGAGGCGAGGGAACTGAATCAGCAAGGTACACCAAAGGCAAATTTTGATTTAAGAAAAAAAAATGAGCCAACCACGGAAAGCAAATGAAAAGCCGCGTCTGGCACCTAGTCTAGTCTTCAAGTCTTCTCACCAGCGCGGAGCTAAGTGCTGCCACTAGGCGTGGGCGGGAGCCCCAGGGCCTGAGGCCGGCGATCCTGAGACTCCGGGGCATGTACAGCCCCACTCATTATTACGTGAGAGTGTCACGGGCGGCGATTCTTCACAGGCACTGGGCCTTATTTACAGGCTCTAGGCCTTTCTTCACAGGCTCTGGGCCTTGCTTCATGAGTAGAACTTCCGGAGGTGCTGGATGTTCCAGGCGTTTTGGACGGGCATTCCGTCCTGCGTCTCCAAGCACGCTGCACCAGGCCTGGAGACATGGACGACCCTGAACGGGCCCTCCCACATGGGCGAAAGCTTGTGCAGCCCTTCCCTGGAGAGGACCCGCCTCAGGACGAGGTCTCCCACCTCGAGCGTCCTGGAGTGGATGTTGCGGCAGTGGTATCCCCGCAGCGCTTGTTGGTACCTTGCCGCCCTCAATGCAGCTTCACGATGGCGTTCCTCCCCCAGCACGAGATCCATCCCCCGCATGGCGTCCTGCTGCGTTTCGTAGAACGCCATGACCCGTGCGGAGCGATGCTTGACCTTGTGAGGAAGGACTGCTTCAGCTCCGTATACAAGGAAGAATGGAGTCTCGCCCGTTGGCTTGGTTGCGGTGGTGCGGATGGACCACAGCACGGACTGGAGCTCATCGTGCCAGCCCCTGCTGCAGGCCTCCAGCTTCTTCTTGAAGGTCCTGGTCTTGAGGCCCCTCAGGACCTCCGTGTTGGCGCGTTCGGCCTGACCATTGCTCCTGGGGTGCGCCAGTGAAGCGTAGCAGATCTGCGTTCCAAGGTTAGCACAGTAGGTTTTGAAGAGGTTCCTAGTAAACTGTGAACCGTTATCTGTGATGATGCGGTTGGGGACCCCGAAGCGGCTCACGAGGCCCTTGATGAACTTAACAGCAGAGCCGGCCAGGATGGTACACACGGCTTCCACTTCCGCCCACTTGGTGAACTTGTCTATGGTGACGTAGAGATAGCGGTAGCCCCCTGGCGCCCGAGGGAACGGGCCTAAGATTTCCAGCCCCCAGACCGCAAACGGCCACGTGAGCGAGATGGTCTGGAGGCCCTGAGCTGGCTGCTGAATTTGCTTGGCGTGGAATTGGCAAGCTTCACAGGACTTCACCAGCTTGGTTGCATCGTTGAGTGTCGTGGGCCAGTAGAATCCACTGCGGAACACCTTGCCAACGAGGGTCCGTGACGACGAGTGGTGCCCACAGTCCCCACCGTGTATGTCGACCAGCAACTCCCTTCCTTGATCGCTGGAGATGCAGCGCAGCATGACATCGTTCGGCTGTTTCCTGTATAACTCGTCGTCTTGGATACAGTATGCCGTGGCCTGCCGGGCCACGCGCTCCGCGTCCTCTTCCTTCTCTGGCAGCGTCCCTTGCATCAGGTACTCCTTGAATTCCTTGGTCCAGCATTCCTCCTGGGGCTCGAGCGCCAAGAGCAGCCTAGCTCCTGAGGTCGGGCCACAGGCTGGGGCTCCCGTGGCTGGAGGCTGTAGGAGCTCCTCCCTAGGCTGAGTCGTGCTCGAAAGCGGTGGTGTAGCTGATGGCTTGAAAAGCCGCTCCTCAAAGACGACGGGCTCTTGCGGTTGCCGCTTGGATGCTCTCCTGGCGATGTCGTCGGCTTCCTTGTTGGTGCCCTGGGGCACGTGCTGCAGCTCCAGGCCCGAGAAATGCTTTTCCATCTTACGCACCTCCGCTAGCTATGCCTCCATATGCTCTTCCTTCGGCTCGTATACCTTGTTGGAGAAGTTGACGAGAATCTGCGAGTCGCCTCTAACGGTAAGGCGCTTCACCCCTAGAGTTGCCGCAGCCTTCGGGCCGGCTATGAGGCCTTCGTATTCTGCGATATTGTTGGAGACCTTCTCGCCGTGCTGAAAGCAGAGTTGCACGGCGTAGTAGAGCTTGTCCTGAGTGGGCGAGATGAGCACTGCTCCGGCCCTCGCGCCCTGGTGCGCGAAAGCGCCGTCGAAATACATGACCCAGCCGTCTGGAGCCTCGCTCCCTGGTGAGGTAGACCGGTCTTTGCCTTCCTCAAGTGTCGGGGTATCCGTCCATTCTGCCACAAAATCAGCGAGCGCGGCCCCCTTGATGACCCTGGTAGTGCTGAACTCCAACTGGAGCTCGATGTTCCACTCAGCGACCCTTCGAGCTGAGTTGGGGCTCCTGAGCACCCTCTCCAATGGGTAGGCTGAGACGACCTTGATGGGGTGGCCCTGGAAGTAGTGTTGCAGCTTGCGTGAGGCCACCAAGAGTGCGAGCAGGAGTTTCTGAGGCATGGGGTAGCGTGCCCTCGCGTCCCGCGGCATGGTGCTAATGAAGTACACCGGGTGTTCGACGAGGGCTCGTATACTGCCGAGGCCCGGGTCCTGCGGAGGTGGAGGGGTTCCTGAGTCCTGACTGTCTTCAGGAGTTTCTGTGATGTTGGCCTGCCGAGCTTGGTCTTCTGCCGCTGAGGCCTTTGCTGCGCCTTCCTGACCCTGCACCACTTCAGCTCCGACTTGGCGCAGTGCGCCCTTGGCTTGGCGCTCCTCCCGAATCGCCACCAGCGTCGCGCTGGCGGAGTACGGGGTGGCGGCAAGGTAGAGTACTAGGGGCTCGAGAGGCCGTGGTGCCACCATCACTGGAGGGCTGGTGAGGTATTTCTTGAGGTCTTGGAAGGCTTGGTCGGCCTCCGGGGTCCACTCGAACGGGCCCTTCTTCTTCATGAGCTTGAAGATGGGTAGGGCGCGCTCTCCCAGCTTGGAGATGAAACGCCCCAATGCGGTCACCCGCCCTACTAGCTTCTGCATCTCTTTGAGGGTCTGCGGTGGGCTCATGTCCTAGATGGCCTTGATCTTCTCCGGGTTTGCCTCGATCCCTCTGTGGGATACGAGGAATCCCAGCAGCTTGCCGGAGGGGACGCCGAACACACACTTCTCCGGGTTAAGCCTCAAGTTCACCTAGCGCAGGCTCTCCAAGGTCTCCTCCAAGTATTGAATCAATGTTCTCGCCTCGCGAGACTTTACCACTATGTCATCGACGTAGGCCTCTGTGTTTCTGCCGAGCTGCCGCCCCAGGGCGATGTGCATCAGCCGTTGAAAAGTCGCGCCCGCATTGCGCAGCCCGAAGGGCATGCAGGTGTAGCAGAACACCCCACATGGTGTCAGGAAGGCTGTCTTCTCCACATCTTCCACCGCCATCTTGATCTGATGATACCCTGAGAACGCATCCAGGAAGCACAGCAGGTCGCACTCGGCGGTGGAGTCGATGATCTGGTCGATGCGCGGAAGCGGGAATGGATCTTGGGCGCAGGCTTTATTAAGGTTGGTGAAGTCGATGCACATCTGTTCCTTCCCGCCTTTCTTCGGCACTACGACGGGGTTCGCCAGTCATTCGGGATATCGAACTTCGCGAATGGCACCCGCCGCCTCTAGCTTGCGGGTCTCCTGGACGATGAAGGCCTGCTTCTCAATGGACTGCCGTCTAGCTCGCTGCTTCACGGGGCGTACGTTGGGGCATATACCCTTAGATGATGCTGAATCACCTCCCTCGGGACCCCTACCAGCTGATTGGGTTCCCACGCGAATATCTCCTTGTTTGCGCGCAAGAACCTCACCAAGGCCTCCTCTTGACACAGGTCAAGGCCGGCGCCTATAGTAAAGGTGGCTCCCGAAGATCCGTCCTTGTTGACCGGCACCTACTTGGTTTCCGCCTTGTCTTGGGTGAACAGCTGCTTCTTCTTGGTAGGCGCGGCCTCCTTGGCCTCGGGGGTACCGGTGCCAGTGGGTTGTGCTGCCGCCGCGGTCTTGAAGGCAAGCCTGAGTGTCGTCACGGCCTCCTTAGTGTCCCCCTTGATGGTGAGGACGCCTTTGCTCCCAGGCATCTTCATGAGGTTGTAGGTTGGGTGAGTCGCCGCCATGAACTGAGCGAGAGCTGGGTACCCGAGGATGGCGTTGTATGGGAGACCGATGTGGGACACGTCGAAGTCTACCAACTCGGTGTGGTAGTTGTCGCGTGTGCCGAAGGTGACGGGGAGGAAGATCTGCCCCAGAGAGCGGGCAGCTCCACCACCAACTCCTGAGAAGGGCTTGCTGAGGCTGAGCCGCTCGAGCGACACGTGAAGAAGGCTAAAGGCTTCCACGGAGAGCAAGTTGAGGTCGTCACCGCCGTTGATGAGGGTCTTGGTAACAGCCACGTTGCAGATGGTGGGCGTGCAGAGAATTGGGAGCATTCCCGAGCCGGCGGTGGAGTCGGGGTGGTCTTCTGAGCCGAAAGTGAGGTCGGCCTCTGGCGCAGGCCAACCCGGCGGAGCCCTCGGGCACTTGGTTGTCTCTCTTATCAATGGGGTCTCTTACAACTTCAACAAAATTTGGGTGAATACTAATCATTTTAAGATATCCTTTATTATTACAAGAAGTTGCACCCTTGTTCTTAGTAACTTGAGTAATCTTGCTAATTTTTACGGGAGTTTTTTCAATAGTTTTAGTGGAAGCAAAAGTCGTACTTAGATTACTAAAGATTTCTTCCAGTTTATCAATCTAAGACGGGCTTTCTTCAATTCGTTCATGAATTATGGTCCCCTTCTCTTATAACAACTTAAAAACTTCTCCCTCTTATGACCCAAATTTACTAGCAAAATTATGCATGTTTTTATCCAAGTTTTGAATATGTTCTTCCGTAAGCATTTTTCTTTTCAATAGCATCTAGTCTTTCCATAACGTGCTCGAGAGTCAAAGTTGTTTCATTAATCATAGGCGATGGTGAACCCACTAAATTTCCCATAGTATTAAAAGCATCAAGAGAGGGACACATCAATAAATTTCTACCGGTAATCGTATCAAGGACGAATCTATACCAAGTGGTGATGCCCACATAAAAACATCAAAGAAGAACATCGGTAGATTGCTTACGGATAGATCTATTATGAGCATTACAAATCGTATACCAAGCATCTTTTAAATTCTCCCCTCCCCTTTGTTTAAAGTTAAGAACCTCGTTCTCGGGAGTGCATGCAATAGAGGAAGAACTATCCATAACGACAAAAAGCGGTCAACAAGATTGCACACAAAAACAGATCTGACGAGAAAAGGGCGAACGAAAAAGAGGACGAATAAAACGGCAAATTTTTGTGAAGTGGGGAGAGGAAAATGAGAGGCAAATGGCAAATTATGTAAATTGCAAGGAGATGCGATTTGTGATTAGGAACCTGGTAGATGTTGGTGATGTCTCCCCGGCAACGGCGCCAGAAATTCCTTTTCATGTTTGCTTGAACTACGTCGGTATTTCCCCAAAGAGGAAGGGATGATGCAACACAGCAACGATAGTTATTTCCCTCAGTGCTGAGACCAAGGTTAATTATCCAACCAGTAGGAGAACCACGCAACACCACGTAAACAGCTCCGGCACACAAAGAACAAATACTTGCAACCCGATGTGTTAAAGGGGTTGTCAGTCCCTTTCGGGTAACGGCGCTGGAAATTGGCAAGTGGTCGGGAGAAAGTTGTAATAGATTGAATAAATAGATCGCTAATAAAATAAAGTGCAGCAAAGTATTTTTGTGTTTTTGGATTAATAGATCTGAAAATAAAATTTGCAAATAAATAAAAAGGCAAATAGCAAAATAGATCTGAAAGTATATGATGAGAAAATAGACCCGGGAGCCGTAGGTATCACTAGTGGCTTCTCTCGAGAAAATAGCAACGGTGGGTAAACAAATTACTGTTGGGCAATTGATAGAACTTCAAATAATCATGATGATATCCAGGTAATGATCATTATATAGACATCACGTCCAAGATTAGTAGACCGACTCCTGCCTACATCTACTACTATTACTCCACACATCGACCGCTATCCAGCATGCATCTAGTGTATTAAGTTCATGGAGAAATGGAGTAATGCAATAAGAACGATGAAATGATGTAGACAAGATCTATTTGTGTAGAAATAGACCCCGTCTTGTTATCCTTAATGGCAACGATACATATGTGTCGTTTCCCCTTCAGTCACTGGGATCAAGCACCGTAAGATCGAACCCATCACAAAGAACCTCTTCCCATGGCAAGAAAAATCAATCTAGTTGGCCTAACTAAACCAAAGATTCAAAGAAGAAATATGAGGCTATAAGTAATCATGCATATAAGAGATCAAAGAACTCAAATAACTTTCAAGGATAAAAACATAGATCTGAGCACAAAATCAAAGTTCATCGGATCCCAACAAACACACGCAAAAAGAGTTACATCAAATAGATCTCCAAGAGACCATTGTATTGAGGATCAAATGAGAGAGAGGAAGCCATCTAGCTACTAATTAACTACGGACCCAAAGGTCTACAATGAACTACTCACGCATCATCGGAGAGGCGCCAATGGACATGATGAACCCCTCTGTGATGGTGTCTAGATTGGATCTGGTCGTTCTGGAACTTGCGGCGGCTGTAATTGATTTTTGTCGACTCCCTTAGGGTTTCTTGAATATTGGGGTATTTATAGAGCAAAGAGGCGGTGCGGGAGGCCACAGAGGTGGGCACAACCCACGTGGGTGCGCCTCGGGGCCCAGGCATGCCCCGGTGGGTTGTGGCCCCTCGGGGCACCCCCCCCCCCCCCAGGTGCTTCTGGTGTCTTCTGGTCCAAAAAAATCCACAAAAAATTTCGCTGCACTTGGACTCCGTTTGATATTGATTTCATGCGATGTAGAAAACAAGCAAAAAAAATAGCAACTGGCATTTGGCACTATGTCAATAGGTTAGTCCCAAAAAATGATATAAAATGATTATAAAACATCCAAGAATGATAATATAACAACATGGAACAATCAAAAATTATAGATACGTTCGAGACCGGGTTGTTGGTGTACACCACCGAGAGCTCTGTGAACCTTCTGTGGGTGTCCACCACGACATGCATGGTGAACTGCTGCTCGTCGCCGGCAGCTTCTCAAAGCGCCATTGGAGCCCCGTAGGATACCCTCTAAGAATTTGTCGTGGTGGGTGTGCTTCTTGCAATGGTGGGGCGCGATCAAAAGGTTGAAGAGACACAAGGGTTAAATGGCCACTTTGATAACTTGGGGCCGGCCGGCCTGTAATCGTCACGTCTTGTCACGGCATTCATAGCGGAGGATTCCAATGCACGCTTGACAACACCGCACCGCACGCGTTTCGTTTGACCACGCGTGGGCTCAAAGAGGTGCCAAATGTATGGTCGGTGAGCCTGTTCCCACACTACCGCGCAAGCTTCCCTCCCGGCTAGTTTGTCCACGTGTAGGCTAGAAGAGGGACAAATCATGGGCATTTATTGGCAAAAAGCTTTGTAAAAAAAAGTGTGTGGAATGACTTTGGTCATAAGTTTACCCGTTGGTGATGAGGTCAAAGTTACACAGAAGGGTGATGATGGACACTCGAGTGCGATAATTAATTATGTGCTCTACAGGGCACGCGGTTGAAGAAACCACCTGTGTGCAATAATGTCGAAGATCACAGTCGAGTTAGATATACAGACCGTGTGCTATGAGATCGACAAGGTAAACAGATTCGAGAATGGTTAATAAAATCTAAGACCATTGCATATTAAGGTAAAAATAGTGCTACCAATATACGAGTCTCATACGATGCCATTTCAATGATTGTACCACAAAAGCTTGAACTATTACAAGGTTCAAATTGTGGAGTTATATGGCTCAAATTTGAAGATTACAAGGTTCAAACTGATATTAGAAATGAAATCCAGTTCATCAGCTCCAAACGCTTGCGCTGATCCACTGATCATGGATATCAGAGAGGTTCAAACTAATATTACCACTTCTAAGTCCGGTTTTGAAACCTCATAATTTTTGCAAAGGGGTCAGCCACTGAGAAGTCATGTATGGGGTTGACACGATGACTTCCGATTACTCTGTTATCTGAAGTTCCAAAATGAAATTCAGCAATTTCAGAGTTGTTCCATTCTGCCGCAACCGTCGGCGCTGATTAACAAACCATTCATTTTTGTGAAATAAATGTAGGTTAAACCTCATTACCTTCAGCACCCTTGCTCTTACAACAAAGAACCTGGCGAATATAATCTCCGGTAAGGCCCCTCGATAGGAGTTCAAAGTAATTTCTGAGAGATGCAGATCTAGGCAGTCGACGTGATTGTTATATTGTATCACATTATCCACCATTGGGCCTAATCTTATCTACAAAAGAAGAAAATGTGTTAGTGCCTACATGCAGTTTTGAACACTACTACAAGCCTATTTGGTTTGCAGGATTTGTAAAATGCACTAACATGCCATCTTCCATCTAACATGATTAACATGGGCATTTGATTACAATCTAGAAAAATGTAGCCTTCTTCACAAGAGGTTGGAGTGGATGAAAAGTTCCCTAAGAAAACTAGTACAGATGAATCCAAAGGAGAAATGCTTATGGATTGTAACCATATGGATCAAGCAACCAATATGGAGGGGGACATGTATGTACTGAAATCCTCCAAAAGAATCCTTCATAAATTGTAGTACATTGTCATTGTAAACTTGGAAATGGGTGTCACAAATTGAACTCCCTTATGGTTAACATTTAATAGGAAAGGAACATCACCTCAATATATAGCTTCTCCAGGCACGGAAAGCATCTCAGGAAACTGACAACTTGCTCCAGGTTGGGGCCGATAGATTCTAGTGCCAAGACCTTCACATGCTTGCGATTTGAGGTCAAGCTTGTCAGAATCATTTTCTGGATGACAGACGAACATACATCTTCAAAATTATAAATAATATTAATTTGTAGAAGGAGAGGTAGAAGGCGGCTGTTGTACCTAAACGGGTGTGGACCCAATAACAAGTTCAGAGTATTTCTCAGACATGCAGCCCACCACTGTCAATTTTGGCGCAGAAATGACATTGATTCTTGTTGGACCTTCTTGATCAACTACAAGTAATCTCTCAAGTGCAGGTGTGTCCTCAATGAACATACCATGCATGGTACACATCTTGTGATCTCTTGTTGCCGCACCAGCAACACACATAAATAGTCCGGACAGTCATGGAGGTGATGTGGAAGCTACTCAACCCATTGATCGCGTGAAGACAAAGGTACTCGAGTGCTACAGCCATGGAGCAGGCGCCCCATGTCACCGTTTGGGAGGCGGACGATGACGAGCTTGAGGTTCTTCAGTTGTGGTAGAATAAGAGTGGGCGCATCATTAGGGGGGGGGGGAATGGCAGTTCCTAAACTTGGCGACGCGCAGCATGGGCGCGAGGCGAAGCGCGGACGTTAGCAGCGAGCGCATATGCCCATCATCAAAATTGTGCTCCTTGAGCTGATCTAGGGTGGGGGATCGGAACCAGACGTCAATCTTGGCTCGGTCCTTGCCGTTGGAACGGAACTTTCCCATTCTAAGGCCTTTGGTTGGGCCAAGGTGACTAACGAGGATCTTGGAGAACGCATCCAAGCTTTTGCCATAGCCATGGCAGAGCTTGTGGGCGTGGATGAGGTCGGGAGCGATCGAGTTACATAGGGGGCGCCACCGCCGGGAAAGGACTTTGTCCGTGCCCCATATTTGATTGGGAGGAGGGAGATGATGACTGTCAACATATCATCGGGGAGGCTGCTGATGAAGTCTAGGCCTGCTAGAGTCGCTTGCGGTTCTTGCTTGCCCCGCCTCCGCTTGTTGGCAGCACAGTTCTCCAGCTCCAGAGTCTCCTTGTCAGTGGCGCTTTCTGATAGAAGTGGGAGTACAAGGAATATTTAGTTAAAACAGGGCAATAGAAAAGTGTATTGGTAACTAGAAGTTATTAGGTAGGAGTATAGTAAGAAAATGGAATAACAATTGGTTGCTTAAATACTACACAATTCATTTGATATTGTTGGGTAAGTCAACATGCAGATACTTGAAAAGAAAACTTACTTCGAACAAAGTCTGGACAGATGATATCATCAGGGAAGTTAGCATATATCTCATGACCAGGCTCTTTTATGTGCAGTGCAATTTTAGTGCCAGCTTTTAGTACATAAAACTTAGAAATTTCTTTCCAAAGGCCAGTGCCAAAATAGGAGTCACCACGTTCATCAATTCTTATAGTAGCAACGATTGTAAATCCATGGTTTGTGTTCAGTATGAAATCCCTGCAGTCTTGATTTATGTAAAGGGAAAGATTGTGCACTACGGATTCTGTGACATAGCAAGGGACGCGCTACAGAAAATGGTAGGATTGTTAAAGAAAATATGGTAGCATGCAAATATGGGCCCAAATTGAAAGAACTATACAGCAGTTGAAATCGAAGTACAAAAATCTATGATTAAACAGATAGGGTAAACATGATGTCATCGAAATTTGAGAGTAATCGAAAGAACAATACATGACTAATTTGCCTAATATAGAAAGAAGAGGGGAAAATCCCCTTTGACGTATATGGTGCATGTGGCACCTTTTATCTAAATGTAGAAATATTTAGTACATGTTTAGGAAACTAGGCCATGCCAACCAATTTAGGGTGAGATTGAACATACCGCGTGCATCCTCAAGTCATCTGGTACGGTGAGATGGAATGTCTGGCGGAGGCCGCAAAGTCCTGATGTGTCGGCGCACTGTACACTCTATGAATGAAAGAAAACCCTCAAATCAGCTCGAATAAAAAAGAATTCACGGCGATTTCAGCCGGGTGATTAAAGGAGGCAGATGAACTGGGATAACAGATGAGATAATATCTCGTTAAATTAGTTACCTTGTTGTCCATGAGAAAGAACCCTAAGTACGGCGGATTCCCCCATCGAGCGGAGCTGGGTCGACCATGAGCAGCATCGAGAAAGTCAATGGTATTAGGAGGCGGCAAGCGGAAGTGGCGAAATGCGGTGGGGTTTGCTGGAAACCTGGCGATGGCGGCAAGCATCGAGCTAAGTGGTTACCGCTGCGATAGGCGGTGCCATGCATAGACGCGGAGGAGCTTGTGCAGGTGTGAATGGGGACCGGAGGGGGTGGCGGGCCGCCAGGGTGAGGGTTTTGTGATGTGGGCATGGTGAGGGTTTTCTTTTTTTTCTTTTTTGAATTGGGTGGTGAGGGTTTTCTGTCCCACAAAGAATTTCGGAGGCAACGGTTTGCTAGAGCCAACCATGTGTGATTGACGCAACAGGCAAAATTAAAGTCATTGCACATGGTTCCACTTTTGGGAACCATGTGTGATTGACGTACTACCTCCGTCCTGGTTTATTGGTCCGCTTTGTAATTTGTACCAAATTTTGACCAAATATGTAACTAAGAAATGTCTATGCATGTCACAAAAAATTATATCATTGAACACTATGTTCAAATACGCATCCAACGATATAATTTTTGCTGACCTGCACTAACATTTTGTTAGTAAAAACTTTGGTCAAAATTTAACACAAATTACAAAGGGTACCAATAAACGAGGACGGAGGTAGATTCGATCAACCGAACTGATTGCATCCATATCCCACAATTAAACATAAGTAAACATAGATTAAACATACTCAGACATAGATAATAAGCGTACACGTACACAAGCATAGTTCAACCATAAGTACATAGTTCAGCCATCATTAAGCATACTCAAGTATACATAGTTCGATCCCACATCTCATCTGACATGCCGACATGATCCTGAATCTTCTCCAGGTACTCGGCGTATGTGCCGTGCGCCACCATGTGAGAATACTTCTGCTTGAATTTGCCAATAGCCCGTCCTCTTGCATGCGCCAGAACACTTTGATACGCGTCATGAAGCTTGTGGTTGCAAAATGGGCATCGATAGCCGCCTTCGCAGGTCCTAATACGCCTGTTATGCATTCCCGCATAAAGCTCCCTCGGGATTTGCCTCTTGTACCTCCTCTGGACATCTTCATCCTCGATGTCCACATCGCCAGACATCACATGTACAAATAGTAAAACAAATTTGGCATCAAATCAATGTTTACATGCCATGAAGTAGGATTAGGAATTTATGGCTATTTTTTATACATATCCAGGGATTATGGTTTGAATTTTAAGCACAGTCATCTACGTACAGACCAATCTTGAAGAAAATAATGGCACAAACATATATTTAGGTCATTCAAAATCAATTATCAAGTCCTGGCTAGGAATTATTAGCACGAACACTAACCCTGGTCGGATTACTAGCAGAAATCATTTGCACAGATAAAACAACTAATCACTTATCACTTGTACCATTCAAACAATCAATACACTACACGGATCTAACAAAACTTACTCAGATTTCATGGATTGGGAGAACATAACCATAGGATTTCTATTCCAAAAAGGGGGAGGCAGGAGTCACTAGAGAAACCCTAGGATCTATTTGACACATAAATGGGTATAGATGACTAACTGGTTGTCCGTCGTTGTCGGAGTCTTCGCCGGAGTGGTCATCGAATCGTTGCTGCGGTCGTCGCCCGAGTCGTCACCAGAGTCAGTGTGGAACTCCGCCTCCGGCTATGGAAGCTCGACGTCATCGACGACATCAGGGTGCAACAATAACTTGCCGGCGGTGACAGCAACCTCTGTCGCCATCTCCACGCCATGCTCCGGTGCTTCAGCAGCCCCGGCGTCGCCACTCCCTCCGATGGGGTGCTTCAGCGGCATCCTCATACACTGACGGCCTTGAGGCCTGAGAGCAGCGTCGAGGATGCAAGCGGAGAGAGAGGATTGTATGTGTGGCGAGGATGGGGGTGCGGCCGCTCGGGCGCACCATTGATATGGAGTAGTGGGAGAGAGGCGAGCGGCGGTCAAACAGCTGGCTCGCCTCCCGGTGAGCCTGCGCACCGGACTGCTGGCATGCCTACCGTCGTTTCACACAGCTACTCGCACGCCTCCCGATGACAGTGCGCAGCGAGCACGCCTCTGTCAATTCAGACACCTGCACGCATCGCCTCCCAGTCTGCCTGTGCGGCGGACTGCTCGCATGTGTCCCGTCAACTCATGCCTGCTCGCACGGCACACGGGTCGCGTGGCGGCACGTATACTGTTTTTCTATTTGGATGATTAATGCTGCCGCTTTATTGCTTAACCGAAACATGCACGTATCCATTGTTGGTCTAACGCTAACGGTTCGAATAAATAATCCATTTGGGATATTGGTTCCCAATCATTAATAATCTCCCGTTTGGAATTAGATAACTATTACATCAAAACTGGTCTCAAATTTGACAAAAAGTACAATGCCACTTTGTATTGGTGTCCATATGACAACACAATAAGTTTCATGAACTTCAAATAAGTTTTGGATGTAATAGAATTTAAAAATCAAGATTCTCAATGTTTGAAATTTCTTGCGCGGGGAGTAAACATGCACCCAGTGAGACACATGTGTTTTTGCAATCCATTTAGGTGCACTGTCACGTGTGCATGTAGCTCAAATTTGATTTTTGCACATTATACCCGTAGAAAATAAATCAATGTATTAAAACGTCTTAATGATCTCTGCATTTTTTGAAATTAAAACATCCCTCCTTTGGTAACATATGTTCATCGCGGGATAATTTAATATGCATCGTAGTAGCGGTGGATTCGCGATGTGTGTGTGGGTGTGTGCATCTAGGGGTGGTGGGTGGCTCGCAGTACACTATGAGTTGTGAGCCACCGTGTGGGTTGGTCGTTTTGTTAGGCAGGTGCCACATCAAAGTCGTGAATTCGTTATTTAAAACATTACACAACCCTTTCATACATACATGTTTTGGCCACATGCACTCGATGGTTGTCCTACACGACACTCGTTACTCGCGTGTGATGCTTTCTATGGGCCCACAAGGTCGCCGTCCATCACTTTGACGAACAGCCGGCAGCGAGTTAAATTTGACCAACAAGGTAGAATCTTTTTTTGTGTTATGGTGGGAGTATATATATAGTATGCGTCGAAGAGGTGGGAGGGAACTAGCATATATACTATGCGTACGCGTCCGTGAACAAGTACACCTCACTCAGTGTCGGAACTTTTCGGTTTCCAAGGCACGTGCCACATCAAAGTTGTGAAATTGGCTATTCAAACATCACACGACACCTCTTTGGGCCACATGCATGCAGGCGGTGGTTATCCTAGCTAGTACATTCACGTGTGACGCTTCCATCTGTGGTCCCACGAGGCCATCGTCGATGCACCCATCACTTTGACCTACGTCGGGAGAGGTTAATTAATTTCACCATCGAGGAGGATTCTTTTTGGGTTGTATTATGGTAGGAGCATATAGTATGCGTCGAAGAGGGGAAAGGGGAACATCATATGTAGTACGTGATACGTCTCCAATGTATCTATAATTTATGAAGTATCCATTCTATTATATTATCCATCTTAGATGTTTTATATGCATTTATATGCTATTTTATAAGATTTTTGGGACTAACCTATTAACCTAGAGCCCAGTGCCAGTTTCTGTTTTTTTCCTTGTTTTTGAGTTTTACAGAAAAGGAATACCAAACGAAGTCCAATTGACGTGCCAATTTTTGACAATTTTTTATGGACCAGAAGAAGCCTACGGAGCATCGGAGATGGACCAGAAGAGTCCCGCACCGTCCACGAGGGTGGAGGGCGCGCCCTACTGATAACCCACAAGTATAGGGGATCGCAACAGTTTTCGAGGGTAGAGTATTCAACCCAAATTTATTGATTCGACACAAGGGGAGCCAAAGAATATTCTCAAGTATTAGCAGCTGAGTTGTCAATTCAGCCACACCTGGAAACTTAGTATCTGCAGCAAAGTGTTTAGTAGCAAAGTAATATGATAGTGGCGGTAACGGTAACAAAGTAAAGACAGCAACGGTAATGTTTTTGGTATTTTTGTAGTGATTGTAACAGTAGCAACGGAAAAGTAAATAAGCGTAAACCAGTATATGGAAAGCTCGTAGGCACCGGATCAGTGATGGATAATTATGTCGGATGCGGTTCGTCATGTAACCGTTATAACATAGGGTGACACAGAACTAGCTCCAGTTCATCAATGTAATGTAGGCATGTATTCTGAATATAGTCATACGTGCTTATGGAAAAGAACTTGCTTGACATCTTTTGTCCTACCCTCCCGTGGCAGCGGGGTCCTATTGGAAACTAAGGGATATTGAGGCCTCCTTTTAATAGAGAACCGGAACAAAGCATTAGCACATAGTGAATACATGAACTCCTCAAACTATGGTCATCACCGAAAGTATCCCGATTATTGTCACTTGGGTTGTCGGATCATAACACATAGTAGGTGACTATAGACTTGCAAGATAGGATCAAGAACACACATATATTCATGGAAACATAATAGGTTCAGATATGAAATCATGGCACTCGGGCCCTAGTGACAAGCATTAAGCATAGCAAAGTCATAGCAACATCAATCTCGAACATAGTGGATACTAGGATCAAACCCTAACAAAACTAACTCGATTACATGATAAATCTCATCCAACCCATCACCGCCCAGCAAGCCTACGATGGAATTACTCACGCACGGCGGTGAGCATCATGAAATTGGTGATGGGGATGGTTGATGATGACGACGGCGACGAATCCCCTCTCTCCGAGCCCGAACGGACTCCAGATCAGCCCTCCGAGAGAGATTAGGGCTTGGCGGCGGCTCCGTATCGTAAAACGCGATGATTTCTTCTCTCTGATTTTTTTCTCCCCGAAAGCCAATATATGGAGTTGGAGTTGGCGTCGGAGGGGCTCCAGGGGGCCCACGAGGTAGGGGGCGCGCCCCCCACCCTCGTGGACAGGGTGGCCCCCCTGGTCTTCATCTTTGGCGAGGATTTTTTATTATTTTTTATAAGACAACCCGTGGAGTTTCAGGTCATTCCGAGAACTTTTGTTTTCTGCACATAAAACAACATCATGGCAATTCTGCTGAAAACAGCGTCAGTCCGGGTTAGTTCCATTCAAATCATACAAGTTAGAGTCCAAAGCAAGGGCAAAAGTGTTAGGAAAAGTAGATACGACGGAGACGTATCAACTCCCCCAAGCTTAAACCCTTGCTTGTCCTCAAGCAATTCAGTTGACAAACTGAAAGAGAAAAAGAAAAAACTTTCACAAACTCTGTTTGCTCTTGTTGTTGTACTTATGTCAAGCCAGCATTCAGGTTTTCAGCAATTGTTATAACTAACCACATTTGCAATAATTCTCAGGTCTCATGTTTACTCATATCAATGGCATAATTAGCTAGCAAGTCATAATAATAAATCTCGGATGACAACACTTTCTCAAAACAATCATAATATGATATAACAAGATGGTATCTCGCTAGCCCTTTCTGAGACCGCAAAACATAAATGCAGAGCACCTTCAAAGATCAAGGACTGACTAGACATTGTAATTCATGGTAAAAGATATCCAATCATAGTAATACCCGATATAAATTAACAGTAATGAATGCAAATGACAGATGTGCTCTCCAGCTAGTGCTTTTAATAAGAGGGTGATGACTCAACATGAAAGTAAATAGATAGGCCCTTCGCAGAGGGAAGCAGGGATTTGTAGAGGTGCCAGATCTCGATTTTGAAATAGAGATAACTATATTTTGAGCGGCATACTTTCATTGTCAACATAACAACTAAGAGATGACGATATCTTCCATGCTAAAAAAATTATAGGTGGTTCCCAAACAGAATGGTAAAGTTTATACTCCCCCTCCTCCACAAGCATCAATCCATGGCTCGCTTGAAACAACGAGTGCCTCCAACATTCAACGGGTCCCAGGGGGAGTTTTGTTTGCAATTATTTTGATTTAGTTTGCATAAAGCATGGGACTGGGCATGCCGATGATCAGCCATTTTCTCGTGAGTGAGGAGCGGAGTCCACTCCTCTTGAGAATAACCCGCCTAACACGGAAGATAAGGGCAGCACTAGTTGATATATGAGCTATTCAAGCATGCAAAACAGAATGTTTATTTGAAGGTTTAGAGTTTGGTACATACAAATTTACTTGGAACGGCAGGTAGATACCGCATATAGGAAGGTATAGTGGACTCATATGGAATAACTTTGGGGTTTAAGGGATTGGATGCACAAGCAGTATTCCCGCTTAGTACAAGTGAAGGCTAGCAAAAGACTGTTAAGCGACCAACTAGAGAGCGACAACAGTCATGAACATGCATTAAAATTAATAAACATTGAATACAAGCATGAATAGGATATAATCCACCATGAACATAAATATTGTGAAGGCTATGTTGATTTGTTTCAACTACATGCGTGAACATGTGCCAAGTCAAGTCACTTAAATCATTCAAAGGAGGATACCACCCTATCATACCACATCATAATCATCTCAATAGCATGTTGGCACGCAAGGTAAACCATTATAACTCATAGCTAATCAAGCATGGCACAAGCAACTATGATCTCTAATTGTCATTGCAAACATGTTTATTCATAATCAGCTGAATCAAGAACGATGGACTCATCATATTTACAAAAACAGAAGAGGTCGAGTTCATACCAGTTTTTCCCATCTCAGTCAGTCCATCATATATCATCATGATTGCCTTTCACTTGCATGGCCGAACGGTGTGAATAATAATAAGAGTGCATGTGCATTGGACTAAGCTGGAATCTGCGAGCATTCAATAAACAGGAGAAGACAAGGCAATATGGGCACTTGGTTAAATCAACAATGATGCATATAAGAGCCACTACAACAATTTAATAATGGTCTTCTCCTACTGACCCCCAAAGAAAAGAAAGGAAATAAAAACTATTTACACGGGAAAGCTCCCAACAAGCAAAAGAAGAACGGGAAATATTTTTGGGTTTTTTTAATTATTACTACTACAGCAGGAAAAATAAACTACTACTAAATTTTTTGTTTTTTTCTAAGGTTTATTAAACACACAAGAAGAAAGCAGGAAAAAGAAAATAAACTAGCATGGATATTACAGTGAAAGAGTATGAGCACCGACATCTAGAAATGAGTGTGTGTGAACATAAATGTAATGTCGGTGAGAAATACGTACTCCCCCAAGCTTAGGCTTTTGGCCTAAGTTGGTCTATTGCCAGGGATAGCCTGGCTGATACCCGTAGGTGTAGCTGGGGTCGTACTACGATGCAGTGGCTATCGCCTCCTGAGCTACAGCGTGGCGTCGAGCTGCCTCCGCTCTCCTCTCGTACTCATCTGCCTCCTCTCTGGTAATAATATATCTTCCTCTAGTCTGAAAATCAAAGAAGGCAGGAGCAGGAAGAGTAACATGGACAACATGCCGTTTGTTAAAGATTATTCGATACTGGAGAGGGGGTCCAGTCCTCTCAACAAACTGGTGGGAAACCATAGAATCAAAATCTAAATAAGTAGGGGGTAACTCCATATCACCCTCACAAATGTCTATATCAAGAAAATTAGCTAAGTGGGTTGCATAAATTCCTCCAAAGAAATCTCCGTTATGTCTATTAAGATGCAACCTACGAGCTACAATGGCTCCCATATGATAAGATTGGTCCCCTAACACAGCACTTCTGAGAATGCTGAGATCAGGGGCACACATGTGACATGCCTCATCCTTAGCATTTATGCATCTACCAATGAAGAGAGCGAAATAATGTATAGCAGGAAAGTGAATGCTCTCTATAGTGGCATGCGTTATATCTCTAGATTCCCCCATAGTTATTCTAGCAAGAAAGTCTCTATATTCAGATTTAGGGGGATCCCTGATACTACCCCAAGATGGAAGTTTGCATGCAAAAGTGAAATCCTCTAAGTCCATGGTATAAGATTTGTCATAAAGTTCAAACATGACTGAAGGAGAATTACGCGAAGATGAAAACTCAAACCTCCCCACAAATGAACTTGTGAGGTCACGATACTGGGGGCATTTGTCAGCTTCAAAGTCCTCAAGACCGGCAGTACACAAATATGTGTTAAATTCTTCTTTAATTCCTGCTTGATCCATAAAATTTTCAGAAGGCCATTCATAGGGCCTCACAAGAGCGTCTCTTGGTGGTTCCTCGTCAGCATCATGCATTGCAAGCCTGGGACCTTGCTTCCTTGAAGAACCACCTTGGAACATCTTCCTAAGCATATTGTTTTCTCTGAAAATAATTCTGAAATTTTTAGTAACTTCAAACAAAAGTGAACCAACTTCAATAAAACTGATAGCAACTACTCATACAAGTGCCTAGAGCATATATCAAGCATTAGTACTACTTGGAACCATATAAATTTGACATGCAAGCTCAAGAACATGGTCACCTATGTAGCACAAATTTGCAAAGAATAAAGCACTAGAACAAAAACTAATTGGACCAATGGAGGAGACACATACCAAGGAACAATCTCCCCAAGCAGTTTTGCGAGAGGCGCTTTGAGCAAGGAGATCGAAAATCACAGCAAAAGTGGCTGGAACACGAGCTTGAGTTGGTTTTTCGGGTTTGTGTGAGGCAGAGGAAGAAGATGGGTGCATGGATAAGTGGAGGAGGGCCACCGTGGGCTCACGAGGCAGGGGGGCGCGCCCGAGGGTAGGGCGCCCTCCACCCTCGTGGCAGTGGCAGCTCCCATGTAATTTTTGCACTAAAATCCTCAAATATTCGAAAAATCATATTAAATTGGCATGGCATTCGAGGACTTTTATTTTCGGGATATTTTTATATTGCATGGATAAATCAGAAATGACATGAAAAATAATATTTTACTTTATTTCTACTAAGTAACAGAAAATATAAAGAGGGTACAAGGTTGTGCTTCTAGTTTCATCCATCTCATGCTCATCAAAAAGAATCCACTAACAAGGTTGATCAAGTCTTGTTAACAAGCTCATTCCGATAATCATGGAACCGGAGAAATTTTGAATAACACTATGTTACCTCAACGGGGATATGGACATCCCCAATAATAAGTATATCATATTTCTTCTTGACAGTAGGGAGAGGAAATTCAAAACCTCCAAATATAACCGATGGAATTTTTCCAATAGAGTTGATACTATGAACTTGAGGTTGTTTCCTCGGAAAGTGTACCGTATGCTCATTACCATTAACATGAAAAGTGACATTGCCTTTGTTGCAATCAACAACAGCCCCTGCAGTATTAAGGAAAGGTCTTCCAAGAATAATAGACATACTATCATCCTCGGGAATATCAAGAATAACAAAGTCCGTTAAAATAGTAACGTTTGCAACCACAATAGGCACATCCTCACAAATACAGACAGGTATAGCAGTTGATTTATCAGCCATTTGCAAAGATATTTCAGTAGGTGTCAACTTATTCAAGTCAAGTCTACGATATAAAGAGAGAGGCATAACACTAACACCGGCTCCAAGATCACATAAAGCAGTTTTAACATAATTTATCTTAATGGAGCATGGTATAGTAGGTACTCCTGGATCTCCAAGTTTCTTTGGTATTCCACCCTTAAAAGTATAATTAGCAAGCATGGTGGAAATTTCAGCTTCCGGTATCTTTCTTTTATTTGTAACAATATCTTTCATGTATTTAGCATAAGGATTCGTTTTGAGCATATCAGTCAATCGCATACGCAAAAACATAGGTCTAATCATTTCAGCAAAGCGCTCAAAATCCTCATCATCCTTTTTCTTGGATGGTTTGGGAGGAAAAGGCATGGGTTTCTGAACCCATGGTTCTCTTTCTTTACCATGTTTCCTAGCAACGAAGTCTCTTTTATCATAACGTTGATTCTTTGATTGTGGGTTATCAAGATCAACAGCAGGTTCAGCTTCTACATCATTATCATTACTAGGTTGAGCATCATCATGAACATCATCATTAACATTTTCACTAGGTTCATGTTCATTACAGATTGTGTTTCACATCGGACATAGAGATATCATTTGGATTATCGTGGGTTCAGCAATAGGTTCACTAGAATTTTGCACAGTTCTATCATTTTTCTTTTTCTTCCTTTTAGAAGAACTAGGCATATCAATATTATTGCTCTGAGAATCTTGTTCGATTCTCTTAGGATGGCCTTCAGGATACAAAGGTTCCTGAGTCATTCTACCAGTCCTAGTAGACACTCTAACAGCATAATCATTTTTCTTACTATTCATTTCATCAAGCACTTCTTTCTGAGCTTTAAGTACTTGTTCTACTTGAGTGGTAACCATAGAAGCATGTTTGCTAACAAGTTTTAGTTCACCTCTAATATTAGCCATATAATCACTCAAGCGTTTAATCATGAAGGTATTCTGTTTTAATTGTCTACCAAAATAAGCATTAAAGTCATCTTGCTTAAACATAAAGTTATCAAACTCATCCAAGCACTGACTAGCAATTTTAGTAGGAGGTACTTCAGCTTTATCATATCTATAGAGAGAATTTACCTTTACTACCTGTGTCGGGATATCGGGATCAGGAGGTTCTTCAATGAATAAAGAATTGAGATCATACACTTCTTCAACAGACGGTAAATTAAGACCATGTATTTCTTCAATAGGAGGTAAACTCTTAACATCTTCAGCTTTAATACCTTTTTCTTTCATAGATTTCTTTGCCTCTTGCATATCTTCGGATGAGAAATAGAACACCTCTCTTCTTGGAGTTGGTTTAGGAATAGGCTCGATGGTTGGCTCAGAGCTGGCTCGGGGTTGGCTCAGAGGTGCCCAATTATTTTCATTTGTCAACATATTATTCAATAGAATTTCAGCTTCATCCGTGTTCTTTCCCTGAAAAGAGAACCAGCACAACTATCCGTAATCTCTGGAAGCATCGGTTAGTCCATTATAAAAGATATCAAGTATTTCAGGTTTCTTAAGAGGATGATCAGCAAAGCATTAAGTAACTTGAGAAGCCTCCCCAAGCTTGTGGGAGACTCTCTTCTTCAATTTGCACAAAATTATATATATCCCTCAAAGCAGCTTGTTTCTTATGAGCAGGAAATATTTAGCGAGAAGTAATAAATCATATCACGGGACTACGACACAACCAGGATCAAGAGAATTAAACCATATCTTAGCATCACCCTTTAATGAGAACGGAAATATTCGAGTATATAAAAGTAGCGCGATCTCTCATCATTAGTAAACAGGGCAGCTATATCGTTTAACTTAGTAAGATGTGCCACAACAGTTTCAGATTCATAGCCATAAAAGGATCGGATTCAACCAAAGTAATTATATCGGGATCAACAGAGAATTCATAATCCTTATCAGGAACACGATAGGTGAAGTAGCAAAAGCAGGTCAGGTCTCATCCTATCTCTAAGAGATTCTTTACTCCATTTAACTAGCAGCCTCTTAAGTTCATATCTATCTTTACAAGCAAAAATAGCTGCAGAAGATTCAGCATCAAAAAGATAACCCTCAGGAATAGCAGGCATATTTTCATCATCACTTTCATCATTGTATTCAGTTTCAATATTTTCTCTTTCTCTAGACCTAGAAATTTGTTCATCTAGAAATTCACCAAGGGGCACAGTAGTATCAAGCATAGATGTAGTTTCATCATAAGTATCATGCATAGCAGAAGTGGCATCATCAATAACATGCGACATATCGGAACGAATAGCAGAAGCAGGTTTAGGTGTCGCTAGCTTACTCATAACGAAGGTGAATCAAGTGCGAGCTAGATGGCAGTTCCTTACCTCCCTCGTAGTTGAGGGATAAATTGTTGTCTTAGCGTCTTTCAAATTCTTCATAGTGTCCAGCAGATATAAATCCCAAGTGACTCAAAGAATAGAGCTATGCTCCCCGGCAAAGGCGCCAGAAAAAGGTATTGATAACCCACAAGTATAGGGGACCGCAACAGTTTTCGAGGGTAGAGTATTCAACCCAAATTTATTGATTCGACACAAGGGGAGCCAAAGAATATTCTCAAGTATTAGCAGCTGAGTTGTCAATTCAACCACACCTGGAAACTTAGTATCTGCAGCAAAGTGTTTAGTAGCAAAGTAATATGATAGTGGCGGTAACGGTAACAAAGTAAAGACAGCAAAGGTAATGTTTTGGTATTTTGTAGTGATTGTAACAAAGAGAAACGGAAAAGTAAATAAGCGTAAACCAGTATATGGAAAGCTCGTGAGGCACCGGATCGATGATGGATAATTATGTCGGATGCGGTTCGTCATGTAACAGTTATAACATAGGGTGACACAGAACTAGCTCCAGTTCATCAATGTAATGTAGGCATGTATTCCGAATATAGTCATACGTGCTTATGGAAAAGAACTTGCATGACATCTTTTGTCCTACCCTCCCATGGCAGCGGGGTCCTATTGGAAACTAAGGGATATTGAGGCCTCCTTTTAATAGAGAACCGGAACAAAGCATTAGCACATAGTGAATACATGAACTCCTCAAACTATGGTCATCACCGAGAAGTATCCCGATTATTGTCACTTCGGGGTTGTCGGATCATAACACATAGTAGGTGACTATAGACTTGCAAGATAGGATCAAGAACACACATATATTCATGGAAACATAATAGGTTCAGATATGAAATCATGGCACTCGGGCCCTAGTGACAAGCATTAAGCATAGCAAAGTCATAGCAACATCAATCTCAGAACATAGTGGATACTAGGGATCAAACCCTAACAAAACTAACTCGATTACATGATAAATCTCATCCAACCCATCACCGCCCAGCAAGCCTACGATGGAATTACTCACGCACGGCGGTGAGCATCATGAAATTGGTGATGGGGGATGGTTGATGATGACGACGGCGACGAATCCCCTTCTCCGGAACCCCGAACGGACTCCAGATCAGCCCTCCCGAGAGAGATTAGGGCTTGGCGGCGGCTCCGTATCGTAAAACGCGATGATTTCTTCTCTCTGATTTTTTCTCCCGAAAGCCAATATATGGAGTTGGAGTTGGCGTCGGAGGGGCTCGAGGGGCCCACGAGGTAGGGGCGCGCCCCCACCCTCGTGGACAGGTGGCCCCTTGGTCTTCATCTTTAGCGAGGATTTTTATTATTTTTATAAGACATCCCGTGGAGTTTCAGTCATTCCGAGAACTTTTGTTTTCGCACATAAAACAACATCATGGCAATTCTGCTGAAAACAGCGTCAGTCCGGGTTAGTTCCATTCAAATCATACAAGTTAGAGTCCAAAGCAAGGGCAAAAGTGTTTGGAAAAGTAGATACAAAGGAGACGTATCACCTACCCCCCTGGGTGCACCCCCTATCTCGTGGACGACTCGGAGACCCCCCTGACGTGAAACCGACGCCAAAAATTCCTATAAATACAGAAACCCCTAGAAAATAACCTAGATCAGAAGTTCAGCCGCCGCAAGCCTCTGTAGCCACGAGAAATCAATCTAGGCCCTCTCTGGCACCCTGCCGGAGGGGGCCATCATCACCGGAGGCCATGGAGGAGGATCCCGGAGGGGCCATCATCGCCATGAAGGCCAAGGACCAGAGGGAGAACCTCTCCCCATCCAGGGGGGGGGTATGGAGGAGGAGCACAAGGGGGAAAACCTCTCCTCCTCTCTCTCGGTGGCGCCGGAGTGCCATCGGGAGGGGTATCATCACCGCGGTGATCGTCTTCATCAACATCACCATCATCATCACCATCCTCATCTATTTTTACGCGGTCCACTTTCCCGCACCCCGCTGTAATCCCTACTTGAACATGGTGCTTTATGCATATTATGATCCAATGATGTGTTGCCATCCTATGATGTTTTGAGTAGATATCCTTTGTCTTTTGGTTGATTGATGATCTAGATTGGTATGAGTTGTACGTTTTATTTTGGTGCTGTCCTATTGTGCCCTCCGTGTCGCGCAAGCGTGAGTGATTCCCGCTGTAGGGTTTTGCAATACGTTCATGATTCGCTTATAGTGGGTTGCTTGAGTGACAGATGCATAAACCCGAGTAAGGGGGTTGTGGCATATGGTATAAAGGGGACTTGATGCTTTAATGCTATGGTTGGGTTTTACCTTAATGATCTTTAGTAGTTGTGGATGCTTGCTAGAGTTCCAATCATAAGTGCATATGATCCAAGAAGAGAAAGTATGTTAGCTTATGCCTCTCCCTCATATAAAATTGCAATGACGACTACCGGTCTTGTTAACAATTGCCTAGGATAATTCCGCACACCGACCCATCATTATTCCACACTCGCTATTTATAATATTTAGTAATATATTCTAACTTTATGATAACAGCAACTACTTTTATGTTTTAGCTCTCCGATATCATGCAAAGTTATCCTCTTCATACCCACAACATAGTTTTCTTTCTCGTTTCTAGTTGGAAGCAAACGTTCGGTGTACGTAGAGTCGTATCAGTGGAAGATAGGACTTGAGAGAATATTGATCTTACCTTTAGCTCCTTATGGGTTCGACACTCCATACTTATCACTTCCACCTTTGGGAATTGCTACGATGATTCCCTGCACTTGGGGATTATCAAGCTCTTTTCTGGCGCCGTTGCCGGGAGCAATAGCGTGGGGTTGATATTTTTGTGTGTGCTTGTTTGCTTTCTTCACTAAGTAGATTTTGTTTTTCATTTTTGTTTCTGTTTAGTTGTGAGTGAAACATACAAAAAAATTAAAAGAATGAAAATACAAAAAAAAATACTTGCCTCTCATGCCTAAAAAGTTTTTCAATAAGAGAAGTGATTGGAAGATTATGCATTGAAGAAGTGAGGGTCGACCTTGAGCACTTGTGTTCATGCTCATGGAAACAATGTAAAAAAATTCATGGAAGCTTCTCTGAAAATAATTATCCCCTTGTATATATCCATTGTATTATAAAAATAATGTGCCAAGCTTTGGTTTTAGGATGATTAGATTGCTTGTTTACTTTGTGCAGTACAAAAATAGAAACTTTGGCTATAGCGCGTGAATTTACATTTTTTACTGGAAAGTCAAATGGGTCTTAAACTTTTTGAACATTACTTCTGTACAAATTTTTTAAATTTTCATATTTGTTTAGAATTTTCTGGAGTTACAGAAGTTTACTAAACTTCCAGATTACTACAGACTGTCCTGTTTTTGACAGATTCTGTTTTTCATGTGTTGCTTGCTTATTTTGATGAATCTATGGGTAGTATCGGGGGGTATGAACCATGGTGAATTTGGAATACAGTAGATATAGTTTTAATAATAATTTTTAATAAGTTTTCAACAGTACCTAAAGGTAGTGATTTGCTTTATTATACTAACGGATCTCACAAAGTTGTTGTTAAATTTTTGTGTGGATGAAGTGTTCGAAGATCGAGGAGCTATCAATATGAGAAGAATAAAGAGAGGCAAGAGTTCAAGCTTGGGGATGCCCAAGGCACCCCAAGTAAATATTTCAAGGATACTCAAGCATCTAAGCTTGGGGATGCCCCGGTTGGCATCCCATCTCTCTTCTTTAACAATTATCAGTATACCTCGGTTTTTGTTTTGTTCACATGATTTGTGTCCTTTGTGTTTTTGTTTTTCCTTTAAGAACCATGCTAGTATGAGATAGCCCTTCATTTATTTATATAATACTTCATGTGCCTCACCTATATCTTTTAAGCATGATCTTATAGAATTGCTCTTTGTGCTTCACTTAAATCTTTTTTAGTATGGTTTTATAGAATGCTTCGTGTGCTTCACTTATATATTTTGACATTGGATATTGGTTAGTCTATATTAATTGTATAATTCTCCATAAACTTCACTTATATATTTTGGAGTATGAATAATACTATCATCTAAAGTGGATTTGGAAGAGTGTCGACTTTAGTTAGTAATGATTCCACTATTTCGGAAGAGGTTCCAATTGATTATGAAAACATAGTTGCTATCCATGATGATTATTGTGATAACATGTGTTCTATAAAGAATAATGTTAACCATGAAACTTGTCATCATGATTTTAATTTTCAATTGGATTATGCCTCACATGACAGTTATTTTGTTGAGTTTGCTCCCACTATTCCGAATAAGAAGAATTTTGCTTATGTGGAGAGTAGTAAAATTTCTATGCTTGTAGATCATGAAAAGAATGCTTTATGTGATGGTTATATTTTTGAACCCATTCATTATGCTAATGAAAATTATTATGAGGGATGAATACATGCTTGTAGGGAGTGCAATAACATCAAGTTTCCTCTCTATGTGCTTAAAGTTTTGAAGTTATACTTGTTTTGCATTCCTATGCTAGTTGATTCTTGTTCCTATAAATTATATGCTCACAAAATCCCTAGGCATAGGAAGTGGGTTAGATTTAAATGTGCTAGTCATATTCTTCATGATGCTCTCTTTATGTTTCAATTCTTATCTTTTATGTGAGCATCATTGAAATCATCATGCCTAGCTAAAAGGCATTAAAGAAATTGTTGGGAGACAACCCAATATTTACCCTTACTGTTTTTATGTGTTTACATGATTAAGATACTGTATTAATCATGTTTTATAGCTTTTGTTTTAATAAAGTGCCAAGTAAGACCTTTGGGAAGACTTGGGTGAAAGTTAATGTGATCTTGCTGTAAAAAACAGAAACTTTGCACTCACGAGATTAGCTGTATTTTTTACAGAAGAGTGATTTTGAGTTGATTATTTTTGCAGAAGATTAATAGACAAATTTCTAACATCCACCAATTTAATTCATAATTTTTGGAGTAGCATAAGTATGGTTTCTGTTCAGATCATTACAGACTTTTCTGTTTCTGACAGATTCTGTTTTCATTGCATAGTTTGCTTGTTTTCTAGTTTCTA
The DNA here is from genome assembly GCA_021605205.1 of Aegilops longissima. Taxonomy (NCBI): domain Eukaryota; kingdom Viridiplantae; phylum Streptophyta; class Magnoliopsida; order Poales; family Poaceae; genus Aegilops; species Aegilops longissima. The sequence continues at coordinate 561,954,415 of CM038677.1, forward strand.
TGGCTTATATTTCTCAATATAAATTATAGAAATGATATGGTACAGTAGGTATTGTGTGAGAACAATTATGAACCTTGTCTTTGACAGTACCAAAGTGAATGGTTTACTCTTTATCATACTAACCTATCTCATGAAGTGTCGTTAAGTTTTGTGTGATTGAAGTTTTCAAGCTTTGGGTGAGATATCGATATGAGGAGAATAAGGAGTGGAAAGACCCAAAGCTTGGGGATTCCCAAGGCATCCCAAGGTAATATTCAAGGAAGACTCAAGCACCTAAGCTTGGGGATGCCCCAGAAGGCATCCCCTCTTTCCTCTTCAAAACTATCGGCATACCTTACTCGGAGCTATATTTTTATTCGTCACATGATACGGGTTTTGCTTGGAGCGTATTTTCAATTTTACTTGTTGTTTGAATAAAATCATTGGATCTGAAATCTTGAACGGAAAGAATCCACCCATGGCTAGTTAATTATTTGACTACTCAGTGTTCTTCACTTATATCTTTTTGGAGTTGTTTGTCATTTACTCACGTGCTTCACGTATATACTATGAGTAAATTGTTGAATGAATTGAATATCATAAATCTGAATTTATATACATTTCATATGCTTATAACTTGGGGAGTAATGACTTTACACATAATAAGTATAGGTAGTAAACTTATTGAAAGTTAGCAAACGTAGAATTGGTCACTTGAACAATTCATGAAAGAATATAGAAGGAAGAGAGATTTCACATATAAATATACAATCGTGGACATCTTTTGTAATTGTGAGCACTCATTAAAATATGACATGCTAAAAAGTTGATGTTGGACAAGGAAGACAACATAATGGGTTACGTTTTCCTATATCCGAAACGTTATCTTGTCTTGGACCATCCAACATGTTGAGCTTGCCTTTCCCTCTCATGCTAGCCAAATTATGTGCACCAAGTAGAAATACTACTTGTGCTTCCAAACATCCCTTAAACCAGTTTTGCCATGAGAGTCCACCATACCTACCTACGGATTGAGTAAGATCCTTCAAGTAAGTTGTCATCGGTGCATGCAATAAAAATTGCTCTCTAAATATGTATGATCTACTAGTGCGAAGAAAATAAGCTTTATACGAACTTATGATAGTGAAGAAATAAAAGCGACGGACAGCATAATAAAGGTCTTTATCACAAGCGGCAATATAAAGTGACGTTCTTTTGCATTAAGATTTTGTGCATCCAACCATAAAAGCGCATGAAAACCTCTGCTTCCCTCTGCGAAGGGCCTATCTTTTACTTTTACCTTCTACCCTTATACAAGAGTCATGGTGATTTCCACCTTTCCTTTTTACACTTTTTCCTTTGGCAAGAACTTTGTGTTGGAGCAATCCGGATATATATATATATATATCCACTTGGATGTAGGTTTTTATAAAGTATTATTGTTGACATTACCCTTGAGGTAAAAGGTTGGGAGGCGAAACTATAAGCCCCTATCTTTCTCTGTGTCCGATTAAAACTTTGAACCCATAAATATCACATGAGTGTTAGCAATTGTGGAAGACTATATGATAGTTAAGTATGTGAGATTTGCTAAATCAAAGCTCTCACATAGACCCTTCCCGAAAATAAAATGAATTGCAATTGTTTGATGACTAAGAGCATAGTTTGTTAGTTTTCAAGAAAGTTTATGGTCTATACTTTAACATGTGAATAGCTTGTTACTTGATCACGAGAAGTTTTATGAGTTGAGCTACTGTTATGATATATAATGATGCTAGAAAAAGTGATTGAAACTATCATTGTTCAAACTTAAGCACTTGCTAGCATTCACACTTCATAAATTATTTCTTTTATCATTTACCTACTCGAGGATGAGCAGGAATTAAGATTGGGGATGCTGATACGTCTCCAACGTATCTATAATTTATGAAGTATTCATGCTATTATATTATCCATCTTAGATGTTTTATATGCATTTATTTGCTATTTTATATGATTTTTGGGACTAACCTATTAACCTAGAGCCCAGTGCCAGTTTCTGTTTTTTCCTTGTTTTTGAGTTTTACAGAAAAGGAATACCAAACAGAGTCCAATTGACGTGCCAATTTTTTACGATTTTTATGGACCAGAAGAAGCCCACGGAGCATCAGAGATGGACCAGAAGAGTCTCGAGCCGTCCACGAGGGTGGAGGGCGTGCCCTACCCCCTGGGCGCGCCCCCCTATCTCATGGATGACTCGGAGACCCCCTGGCGTGAAACCAAAGCCAAAAATTCCTATAAATATAGAAATCCCCATAAAATAACCTAGATCGGAAGTTCCGCCACCGCAAGCCTCTGTAGCCACGGGAAATCAATCTAGGCCCTCTCTGGCACCCTGCTGGAGGGGGCCATCATCACCAGAGGCCATGGAGGAGGATCCCGGAGGGGCCATCATCGCCATGAAGGCCAAGGACCAGAGGGAGAACCTCTCCCCATCCAGGGGGAGGCCATGGAGGAGGAAGCACAAGGGGAAGAACCTCTCCTCCTCTCCCTCGGTGGCGCCGGAGTGCCATCGGGAGGGGAATCATCGCCGTGGTGATCGTCTTCATCAACATCACCATCCTCATCTATTTTACGCGGTCCACTCTCCCGCACCCCGCTGTAATCCCTACTTGAACATGGTGCTTTATGCGACATATTACGATCCAATGATGTGTTGCCATCCTATGATGTTTTGAGTAGATATCCTTTGTCTTTGGGTTGATTGATGATCTAGATTGGTATGAGTTGTATGTTTTATTTTGGTGTTGTCCTACTGTGCCCTCCGTGTCGCGCAAGCGTGAGGGATTCCCGATGTAGGGTGTTGCAATACGTTCATGATTCGCTTATAGTGGGTTGCTTGAGTGACAGAAGCATAAACCCGAGTAAGGGGGTTGTGGCGTATGGGATAAAGGGGACTTGATGCTTTAATGCTATGGTTGGGTTTTACATTAATGATCTTTAGTAGTTGCGGATTCTTGCTAGAGTTCCAATCATAAGTGCATATGATCCAAGAAGAGAAAGTATGTTAGCTTATGCCTGTCCCTCATATGAAATTGCAATGACGACTGCCGGTCTTGTTAACAATTGCCTAGGATAATTTCGCACACCGATCCATCATTATTCCACACTCGCTATTTATAATATTTAGTAATATATTCTAAATTTATGATAACAGCAACTACTTTTATGTTTTAGCTCTCCAATATCATGCAAAGTTATCCTCTTCATACCCACAACATAGTTTTCTTTCTCGTTTCTAGTTGGAAGCAAACGTTCGGTGCACGTAGAGTCGTATCAGTGGTAGATAGGACTTGAGAGAATATTGATCTTACCTTTAGCTCCTTGTGGGTTCGACACTCCATACTTATCACTTCCACCTTTGGGAATTGCTACGATGATTCCCCGCACTTGGGGATTATCAGTATGCTTCATGAACCTTGCTCTGTGTGGAGGCTTTACGGTTTGTGAGGCATGTGGCACATCAAAGTTGTGCATTTTGGGTATTCAACATATGTTTGTCCCACATGCAAAGCAATGGTGGTTGTCCTCTCACACCCACTTAAGTGGTTATCAGCGATATCGATGGTTTCCATCTATGGGCCCACTTGGTCCATCACTACTTTTTGCCTGACAACGAGAGAGGTTAATTTGACTTAGGAGGGGATTTTTTTTGTTTGTAATACGGTATGTATATAGGTCATGCTCTGGGATGACATGATACAGTTTGAGCACACACACATGCATGTGTACTGTAAGGACTTTCAGTTTGATTCTTTGAAACTTCCAACTCTCTTTCTTAGCATTTGAAGAAGTCATTTTATCTTCTCTCGTGAAACTCATTGAGTTGCATAAAGTTTCCAAATTTTGAAATAGTTCCAAATAGAATTCAAATATTTTCAAACCCTTTTCATTTATTTAAATGGAAGAAGTCATATCATCTTCACTCTAGGGTTTTGTGATGAAATAAATTTGAATTCAATGAGATTATAAATGCAAGGTGAAAGTTTGGGAAAGTCCTTTTATTCCCTCTCATTTAACTTCCAAAAAGTTTCAAAATTCACTCAATTTCACACAAGCAACTACACCACAATCAAAACTATTTATTTAATATAACATTCCAAAAATTAGAATTTTGGGATGTTACATTTACGCATGAATCCCTTCTATCGAGTCGAAGTGGCTAGTACAACGACACGTCATGAACCGATCTCGCTCTGTGTGGGGACTATACAATTTCGACGCACGCACCACATCAATGTTGTGAAATGGTATTCAAACATGCATGCACGCATCACCTCCATTTTTATTTAACAATAACCAGTGTACTTAGACCGGCATAATACCAGTTTAAATGACTATGTTTGCTTGTTGTTAAATGTTAGGCATGTTGCAGTTAACACACCTTTCCACTTGTTTTGCTTTACTAGCGTGCTTAAACCTACACACTGAAGCTATATTTTGGAGATTATTTTGTGTGCCATGGATAATTTTTGTTGATGTTTAGCCTGTTGTGCTTAACATGCCTCTCGATGTACCAACACAGGACAATTTTGGGAACACTCATGTTTTCCATCGAGGTTAGTTTCATCCCATGGCTTATATATACTCATTGTTCAGGATATCGGTAGCTGGTACCATATAGGCCGGGGGCTGATAAGGGACTAATCTGTGAATCAGACTTTTAACTGAATATATCTATAACCCATTTATCATTAGGTTAACTAGGGCCATATGTAATATATCTGAGGCTACATAGCAACATGCATTTTACTTAATGTATAAATATGAAATCCTAGGCTGCATAACAACAAGGAAGAGTGTTACATTAATATTCTGATGATGTCTAGATATACGAAGAATAGGCTGCATAACAACAAGGAAGAGTGTTACATTAATATTCTGATGATGTCTAGATATACGAAGAAGAAGAGCAGCAGCAACAACAACAAACACTGTTTGGATACTCAACTTAGCTAGAGGTTGGAGTTAGTTTCTAGCTCATGACCCAAAGAGGTGTTTGGATGACAGGGTTAGATTGACAATAAATGCACTAGGAGAACTAGCTCCAATTAGCACCTCTTGGGTTGGGTTACTTTAGGGCTATTTGAGCCCGAACTAGCTCAAACTAACTCTAACCCATGGATACAACAGCAGTTAATCAGCCGATAATTTGTAAGAATACAATAAACTCCTTCCGGCCCATAATATAAGATGTCAATTCATCTAATATGTGAGTATATTGGATGTTATAAGATATTATAAAAGAGTGTTGTACTACATCATTGTCCAATTGATGTTTAGCTTCTAATATTAACTTAGTGCTTTTAGGTACATATGTCATTGGTAAAGATCCGCGCTTCGATCATTTCTGCGTATGGGGAAATGAGATATCGATGAACCAGCATCAAGTGAGGAAGATTATAAAGATTGTTAGTAAAATGCGTCAAAAGATGGCAATTAAACTATTTGTTTACACTTTATCCAAGACAACAGCGAACTGCGGGATGGTAAGTAAGAACTCTGCAGCCATCTTTTTACTGCCCATAATGAGTTGTGTTAGATGACAATGTCTGAATCTTTTTCCTTTGCAGTGGTTCCGAAAGCAGTTTACTCAAGATTACCTCTCAAACTACATGATTGATGGGCATGAAAAGGTTAAGTATTTCTACCATAACACGATGATTATCTAGATGTTTTCATGAAGACCATGAAGGATGGGTGATCGGCCATCACAAGGGGTTGGACTAGAGTCGTGTGTGCCTTCTGCATGGAGGAGGGCACAATATGGGCATTCTGCTTCACCTTGTTCAGCAACCAGAATGTATTTCGCCTCTTTGTTTACCGTCTTTAATAGTACAAATATACAACTATGGTTCATCATTCTTTATTTGGTTCTTATGTAATTCTTGAACATATGTACCTATGAATCGAATAATGCATTGGTTGTTTGAACCTGATGGATATGAATAAAGCTATAGCATACATTCAAATTCAAATCCAGTACAATTTGAAATAGCAGCAATTAAATTACATGGAAATTACACTCTCCAGGTCATTACGGCACACACGGTTGGTAAAACACAAACATTTGCGATATACACCATAATCCGACATGGTTCACAGAGAGGAAACGTGTGCAAGCATGCACACAGTTGCCGTTTGCAAAGCGTGTGCGATGTCAGACAATATCACAAACCGTGTGGGCAAGCTAAACATTTGCAATAGTTTCCTTATCGTACACGATTCACAACCATGAACTATTTCTGATGAAGTATGCATCATAAACATTGCACCACAGAATAGTGCTACCTCTTGAGCACTGCGTTGGTTTTCCCTTGAAGAGGAAAGGGTGATGCAGTAAAGTAGCGTAAGTATTTCCCTCAGTTTTTGAGAACCAAGGTATAAATCTAGTAGGAGGCCACGCACGAGTCCCTCGCACCTACACAAACAAATAAAAACCTCGCAACCAACGCAATAAAGGGGTTGTCAATCCCTTCACGGTCACTTACGAAAGTGAGATCTGATATATGATAAGATAATATTTTTGGTATTTTTATGATAGAGATGCAAAGTAAAATAAAAGCAAAATAAACGGCGCCAGAAATAGCTTGTTGTCGGGAGATTAATATGATGGAAAATAGACCCGGGGGCCATAGGTTTCACTAGTGGCTTCTCTCAAGAGCATAAGTATTACGGTGGGTGAACAAATTACTGTTGAGCAATTGATAGAATTAAGCATAGTTATGAGAATATCTAGGTATGATCATGTATATAGGCATCACGTCCGAGACAAGTAGACCGACTCCTGCCTGCATCTACTACTATTACTCCACACATCGACCGCTATCCAGCATGCATCTAGAGTATTAAGTTCTTAAGAACAGAGTAACGCTTTAGGCAAGATGACATGATGTAGAGGGATAAACTCATGCAATATGAAATAAACCCCATCTTGTTATCCTCGATGGAAACAATACAATACGTGCCTTGCTGCCCCTACTATCACTGGGAAATGACACCGCAAGATTGAACCCAAAGCTAAGCACTTCTCCCATTGCAAGAAAGATCAATCTAGTAGGCCAAACCAAACTGATAATTCGAAGAGACTTGCAAAGATAACCAATCATACATAAAAGAATTCAGAGAAGATTCAAATATTGTTCATAGATAAACTTGATCATAAACCCACAATTCATCGGTCTCAACAAACACACCGCAAAAGAAGATTACATCGAATAGATCTCCACAAGAGAGGGAGAGAACATTGTATTGAGATCTAAAAAGAGAGAAGAAGCCATCTAGCTAATAACTATGGACCCGAAGGTTTGAGGTAAACTACTCACACATCATCGGAGAGGCTATGGTGTTGATGTAGAAGCCCTCCGTGATCAATGCCCCCTCCGGCGGGACGCCGAAAAGGCCCCAAGATGGGATCTCATGGGTACAGAAGGTTGCGGCGGTGGAATTAGGTTTTTGTGGATGCTTCTGTTGGTTTGGGGGTTCGTAGGTATATATAGGAGGAAGAAGTACGTCGGTGGAGCAACGTGGGCCCCATGAGGGTGAAGGGCGCACCCAGGGGGGTAGGCGCGCCCCCCTGCCTCGTGCCCTCCTGGTTGCTTTCTTGACATAGGGTCCAAGTCCTCTAGATCACGTTTGTTCCGAAAATCACGTTCCCAAAGGTTTCATTCCGTTTGGACTCCGTTTGATATTGTTTTTCTGCGAAACACTAAAATAGGCAAAAAAAACAGCAATTATGGGCTGGGCCTCCGGTTAATAGGTTAGTCCCAAAAATAATATAAAAGTGTATAACAAAGCCCATTAATCATCCAAAAAAGAATATAATATAGCATGAAGCAATCAAAATTTATAGATACATTGGAGACGTATCAAGCATCCCCAAGCTTAATTCCTGCTCGCTCGAGTGGGTAAATGATAAAAATAGAATTTTTTATGCGGAATGCTACTTGGGATAATTTTTTTTAATGTAACTCTCTTAGTTGTGGTATGAATATTCAGATCCGAAAGATTCAAGATAAAAGTTTAATATTGACATAAAAGTAATAATACTTCAAGCATACTAACTAAGCAATTATGTCTTCTCAAAATAACATGGCCAAAGAAAGTTCATCCCTACAAAATCATATAGTTTAGTCATGCTCCATTTTCTTCACACAAGAATGCTCTCATCATGCACAACCCCGATGACAAGCCAAGCAATTGTTTCATACTTTAGTAATCTCAAACTTTTTCAACATTCACGCAATACATGAGCGTGAGCCATGGATATAGCACTATGGGTGGAATATAATATAATGATGGGGGTTATGTGGAGAAGACAAAAAAAGAAGAAACTCTCACATCAACGCGGCTAATCAACGGGCTATGGAGATGCCCATCAATTGATTTTAATGCGAGGAGTAGGGATTGCCATGCAACGGATGCACTAGAGCTATAAATGTATGAAAGCTCAACAAAAGAAACTAAGTGGGTGTGCATCCAACTTGCTTGCTTATAAAGACCTAGGGCATTTGAGGAAGCCCATTGTTGGAATATACAAGCCAAGTTCTATAATGAAAAATTCCCACTAGTATATGAAAGTGGCAAAACAAGAGACTCTCTATTATGAAGTTCAGGGTCAGTCTGCAGTTGATTGCCTCTAACTTTTGCATACGAACTCGGATTGAGATGATTTATTTATGAAAATCGATCGCCTCGACGAGACGAAGACAATACATGTAGAGTGCTCCTTCATCCGAGGTTGTCTTGAAGGTGTAACCAGCCGAAAAGCACTCGGAACACTAAATTCTGCCACTCGGAGTGCAGTTTCGGCCCCTAAGATGGGGTCGGACGATGATAACCTAAACATCAAAGTTGTTTCACTCGGCAACGTGAAACTTTTCATGCTGAAAATCCTTTCATTCGAGTCCATCTCATTTTCTTTTTATGCCGTGCCAAAATCTGATGTCAACAGACTAGTGCTACTATGAGAGAAGCTATAAGAAGGGGGCGGGGCGGTTTACGGAAGAAGCCATCAAAAGAACTGGGCCTCAAGCTCGGCGGTTGCCACTTCAATTATTCTTGGTGTTTTTAGGATGAGCCTGTTGACAAGCCTATTGATAGCAGATATGTATAGTCAACGATAGTCAATCGAAAGATGGAGCATAACTTACTCTAGCTCCAAGCGGAGTGTGACCGAGAAAGAAGAGGTACATGCTTATTGAAGGCTGTTCTGCGTGGGAAAACAGGGCAAGGACATGATAATAGGAACACTGCTAAAACGAGTTACCATCGCCAGAAAGATAGAATTTCACACAATCAAACTAATCAAGCAAAGTACTATACGACCTGCTGTGACCAAAACTGGCACTCGATTTAGTTTTCAGATTAGCACAAGTTATTATTTCAGACACAAGGTGCAGACCTTCACAGCTCCGCACCAAAGTCCTATGCGTGCATGTAACCCGATACAATTTCTCTCTCTACCTGCGTGTTTGACTGCACCTTGAGCAGCAGCAGCAGCCTAGATGCTAGCAGTACTGCAAAGGGACCATACTCCTAGCTAGACCCAGCCCCTTGCTGATAAAAGTTATTCATACAGTTCAAATAGCATGCGTATACATATAAGTACATGCAGCCGGGTCTGCAGTAAAAACAGAGATCAAGCAAGTAGTAAAATATATACCGGTGGTGTTTTTTGAGTACTAATTAAAAAAAGGCCAAAGCAAGAAAACAAAAGGCAACCTTATTTTTCCTTTCCCTCCCGCTTTGCAGAGATCCTTCCTGCCCTTGCTCCCACTACTATATAGCCTCCCCCTCACCTTCCATTCCAGAGAGAGAGAGAGAGAAGCAGAGGGCGAGCAAGTGAATGATAGCTAGACAGAGAGACAGAGAGGCAAGGCATGGCAGGCTCCATGCAGCTTGTGAGATGTAACTTCTAGGGTGGGGCGGTGGTGGTGGTGTGTGCTAGCATGAGCGTGATGGTGGGGGTGGGCGATCTTGTGCTGGCTGCTCCGGCGATCCTGCTCGCCTTGCTCCTGACTCTGGTGCTGAGCCACTTCCTGCCTTTGCTCCTCAACCCCAAGGCTCCGAGGGGCAGCTTTGGATGGCCCCTTGTTGGCGAGACCCTCAGGTTCCTCACCCCTCACGCCTCCAACACGCTGGGTAGCTTCCTGGAGGATCACTGCTCCAGGTATTTTCTTTTCTTCGTCTTTTTTGCTATCATTCACCACAGCCACACCTCAAGATTTCTCAACGATGCAATCAAGCACGTAGTATTGTTTATCATTTACTCATGTGGCAGCAAAAGATGATGCATGTCGTGCATGTTGTCCTGACTCAGCACCTTTATCTTTGTGTCTTTCTTTGCTCCGAGGCTGTGATATATTTGAATTTCTACAGGTTTTGTTCACAGAACCTATTTCTGAAAAGTTTTACCTGTTGTTTCGTGGGGGAGAAAAGATGGAAAGATCTCATAAGGCCCTCTAGCAAATGATGACAACTTAACAACATATGAAAAGATTAACATTGTTGTTGATGTGATGATGCAGGTACGGGAGGGTGTTCAAGTCCCATCTGTTCTGCACCCCCACCGTAGTGTCCTGTGACCAGGAGCTGAACCACTTCATCCTGCAGAATGAGGAGAGGCTGTTCCAGTGCAGCTACCCCAGGCCAATTCATGGCATACTGGGCAAGTCCTCCATGCTGGTGGTCCTGGGGGAGGACCACAAGCGGCTCAGGAACCTTGCTCTGGCCCTGGTCACCTCCACCAAGCTCAAGCCAAGCTACCTTGGCGACATTGAGAGGATTGCGCTGCACATAGTCGGAGCATGGCATGGCAAGGGCGGCAACATCACCTTCTGCGAGGAGGCAAGAAAGGTTGGTCACCCCGTGCATGCACTAACTACAACCAAAGCTAGCTAGACATGCATCAGTAGGGACATGATCCCGTGAAACTTGGAGGAAAAACTCTGCACATGTTGCCTATGGCTACATCATCATGCTGTTACTTGCTGATGCATCATCAGATTTTTTTCAAACGCTGGCTTTGACTTACCAGGGTCATTCTTCTCCGTATTTTGACTCTCTTTTTCTGACTCTTTTTTTTTTCCTTTGGCACAGTTTGCATTCAGTGTGATAGTGAAGCAGGTGCTGGGGCTGTCACCGGAGGAGCCTGTCACTGCCATGATACTGGAGGACTTCCTCACCTTCATGAAGGGCCTCATCTCTTTCCCTCTCCGCATCCCAGGGACCCCATACGCCAAAGCTGTCCAGGTAATTCAGTAAACAACTCTGGTATTTTTTATGTACTTCACCATGCATCAAGCTCATGAAACTCTGGTATACCCATTTGTACCAAGCTTACAATGAAGATACGTATGTGTATATAGATTGTTCTAACAGTGAGGTTCTTGGGTATGTTGATCACTCCTCTCAGGCCAGAGAGAGGATATCAAGCACTGTGAAGGGCATTATCGAGGAGAGGAGGAAGGCTGACTGCTGCAAGAGGGATGATTTCCTCAACGTGCTCCTGTCAACCGATGAACTCTCTGACGAGGAGAAAGTTAGTTTTGTGCTGGACTCCCTGCTAGGAGGATATGAAACCACCTCACTCATGATCTCCATGGTCGTCTACTTCCTTGGGCAGTCAGCTCAAGATCTGGACCTGGTGAAGGTACATACCATACCTGATCAAGCTTAAGCCACAGGTGGTTGGTGGTTGTGTGCATGTCACTTATTATATATGAACATGCTGTGCATGCAGAGGGAGCATCAAGGCATAAGATCTACCAAAGCAAAGGAGGAGTGCTTGAGCTCCGAGGACTACAAGAAGATGGAATATACCCAACATGTAAGTAAGATGATGATCATTCAGTACACGCTTTAGGACATGTAGCCGGTTGGTAAGCAGGGATCCTTTTTCTTTCTATTATCAGCCATTCGCACAAATATGTGACCCTCCAAAACTGATGGGAGTTTTTTTTCTGTCCATATGCCTGCCTATATCTGGAATTTTGACTAGAGCAAACAACACTTTGCAAGAACAGTGCAGATGGGGAAGGGTCTCTTAATATGTTCTGTAATAATTAGAATGGTTCAATGATACATACATACATGCGTGGATGTCCTTTCAGGTTATCAATGAGGCGCTGAGATGTGGAAACATTGTCAAGTTTGTCCACAGGAAGGCCCTCAAAGATGTCAGATACAAAGGTAATTAACCCTGCTAGTATTTGAGGCATTCCTAGCAGATCCCATTGTGCTCATCACATGATAATGGATCAGGCAAAGGGGGCGGTTGTGCCTTTATTGCTGATTTGTGAGCATTGTTATTCCTAAACACCTAGCTTTTGATAGAAGATGCTCAAAAGCAAGTGGACCTCTTCTTTTGCTCTGTTGCAGAGTATCTGATTCCATCTGGCTGGAAGGTCCTACCTGTTTTCAGTGCTGTTCATTTGAACCCCTCGCTTCATGGAAATGCCCAACAGTTTCAGCCTTGCAGATGGGAGGTATGTCTGATTTCCATACCATGTGCACGGGCATCTATATTTGTAGTCAAGTAATGAATACAACTTAGTTTATGCAGATTAGCTTTAACATAATATGCTTGTTTAGGGAAGCCTAACTTTGACATAATATGCTTTTTTGTTAAACTATTTTATACAACGAAAAGGTGAGAACAAATCAGAAGAGCTTATCTGTAGCTTTGAGAGAATCTTCTTTAAGGTTGCTCTGTTAACTAATTGATGCCTTTAATTAGTGAGTGTCCAACTAACCCATGCCATAATAATTACTTGCAACTATCCTGGTATCTTCAGATGCCAAGCAGGCTTTGGCTGAGGGCCTAGTGCCTTCTGTACATGGTCCTAACCATGATTCCTCCCTCAAAGCCAGCATCCTTGGCTTTGCTTCTTCATTTTATTAACTCCCTTGATGAAGCTAGCTCATATGCATGACTTGTACAATTGATTGATGCAACAGGGCCCAAGCCAAGGTACAAGCAAGAAGTTTACGCCGTTCGGCGGTGGCACCAGGCTCTGCCCTGGATCAGAGCTTGCCAAAGTAGAGGCTGCTTTCTTCCTCCATCACCTTGTGCTCAATTTCAGGTAAAAGATCTGTCCTAGCCTATTAAGAGATACACAGGTAACTACTGACGCAGCAAGAACCACAAATCGGAGAAACGAAGAACCTAAATATTTTGCAAGGATAAATCAACTTAAGAATGAAACTAACCAGAGGAAATATGAATAGCATGACCACAGGCTGATGCAGTTATCAGTCTCATACTACTAATTAAGATGCTGTGCAAACATGGCAGCATGGAGTATCCAATAAGTATGGCATGCAAGTTGAGTGGTACCAAATCTGGTCCATAGATATCTGCAGTTATCAGATTGTGACAGAAGAAAATGCATCTCCCTCTACTTTTTTTCAGAGTAAGGAGATAAGTGCTTACTGAATCTCTATAGTTACTGATCATAGTATAATTTGGTGCCTGCAGATGGAAAATCGATGGCGATGACATTCCAATGGCATACCCGTACGTGGAGTTCCCGAGAGGCCTGCCGATCGAAATCGAGCCGATTTGCTCTGAATCTTGACTGGGTTCTTGCAGCTGCAGACATGGTGGTGAGTGAAAAAAGAGATTGCAAGCAATGAAGAAGCACCGTGACTAGCTTAGCTTAGCTAGTTGCTGGAATGGGGTAGCTGAGGAGGTTGTGATCTCCTCTGTACATGGTGTACATATATTTTGTCCATTGTGATTACTCGAGGTGGTTGGGTCACCCTGTTACATCCTCCACTGTCTGGACTATTATCCTATAGAAAAAAATGGGCTCCTGGTGTTTACATTTACTTCTGAAACTTCACTGAAACTTCGAAACAACGTTCCTATTCTTACCAAATAGATAGACCATGTATAAGGGAACATTGACATAAGCACGCCAGTGAACAGAGAGTGAAGTTACTGTCTAAAACTGGCATTAACCTTCAGTGATACAAACATGAATCCTTCAGAATTCATGTAAACTAAGTATGGGGAGATTCAGAGGGACGTTTGGACTTTTGGAGAGAACGAATAAGTCCTTCAGAATTCAGCTGGAGAATGAGAGGAGATCAATGATCAGAGAATGATATGCAGAAAAATAGACCATGTTTTTTTTTAGAAAAGGAGGATGACCCCCGGCCTCTGCATCTGGGAGATGCATGCGGCCATTTTATTGATTATTCTCAAGGACCTTACAAAGTAGAACAACAATATGCCTGAATCCGCCATCTTGGCAACATCTGCCGCTACTCCTATACAAATGATGAAGGGGTGCAAGCTAGGCCACATACCCAGACCTCTCACCTAAGCCTAACATCTAAAGCCGGAGGCCCGGACCGAGCCATCTGCCGGGTCCGGGGCTCAAACCGGTCTGACGCACTCACATGTGTCGTTGCCGCCATCTTCCATTGGTCCATCTTCAGAGCAGATTGAGGTGACAATCTTGGCAGGTCCTCCGCCATCGACGCCACCACGACGCGAAACGACGATCTCCACCTACGCGAACCTTGGCAGGTCCTCCGCCATTGACGCCACCACGACGCCAGACGACGACCTCCACCTATGCGAGTCCATCTCCAAGCAACGGACGTAAATCCATGCTAGGATAGGGCCGCACCACCGCCGTCGCCCACCACCCACAAGCACCACCCAACCCCAAGGTTCCCAAAGCGGCGCCTTCAAGAAGGGAACGGCGCCGTGAGCGCCGCCGCCGCCCAACAAAGTTAGGGCTTTCGCCCGGGAGACCTAGGGGAAGGGGAAGTGAGGAGATCAGTTCATACCGACGCCTCCAAGGAGGGGAAGGGCGCCATCTAGATCTCCACCACCAGCAGCGCCTCCTGTGCAGAACCGGCCGGCGACCAAGAGGAAGCACGGCCCGACCAGGCTGGCCCGCACGCCGAACAGGGGAGGAGAGGAGGCGCCAGATCGCGCGCACCGACCGCCGCAGAAGCCGCCACCGGCAGCCAACGACCACCGGATCCCGCCGCCCGCGCGGCCGGGTCGCCAGATCCACCGCCCGCCGGCCGTGCCTCGCCAATGGAGCCGCCGCTCCAGATCCGGGATTCCCCACGCAGAGGCAGGGCAACCGAGGCCCCGCCGCCACCATCCTTGGGGCGGCTGCCTCAGGCGGCGGCGAGGAAGGGAAGAGGGGGGGGGGGTGAGGAGGAGGGGCGGCTCTCAAGATGCAGATGCTGCATGAGAGTCATCATGTGTGCTGCCTACCTGATTTTCTTCTTCAAGTTTGGGGGTCATGTATAAGGGAACATTGACATAAGCACGCCAGTGAATAGAGAGTGAAGTTATTGTTTAAACTGGCATTAACCTTCGGTGATACAAACATGAATCCTTCAGAATTCATGTAAATTCAGTATGGGGAGATTCTATGAGGGACTTTTGGACAGAACGAATAAAAATAAGTCCTTCATGATTCAGTTGAAAACTTGAAATTCCCATGCTAAAATGGAGGGAACATTGACATAAGCACGCCAGTGAATAGAGAGTGAAGTTATTGTTTAAACTGGCATTAACCTTCGGTGATACAAACATGAATCCTTCAGAATTCATGTAAATTCAGTATGGGGAGATTCTATGAGGGACTTTTGGACAGAACGAATAAAAATAAGTCCTTCATGATTCAGTTGAAAACTTGAAATTCCCATGCTAAAATGGAGGGAACATTGACATAAGCACGCCAGTGAATAGAGAGTGAAGTTATTGTTTAAACTGGCATTAACCTTCGGTGATACAAACATGAATCCTTCAGAATTCATGTAAATTCAGTATGGGGAGATTCTATGAGGGACTTTTGGACAGAACGAATAAAAATAAGTCCTTCATGATTCAGTTGAAAACTTGAAATTCCCATGCTAAAATGGAATGGAGAATGAGAGGAGATCAATGATAAAAACGTGGCCCATACAGGTCTCGAACCTGTGACCTTCGCGTTATTAGCACGACGCTCTAACCAGCTGAGCTAATAGGCCTTGTGTGACATTTGACCGCGTAAACATAATATGAAGAGTTACGACAATACGCTTTAGCCAAAGTACACTTCTAGACTTGTGGTCCTGAGCTTGGATTAACAGTAAAATAAAAAACATATTAAAAAATGAAAAATTCTGAATCTTTTTAGTGACAAAAGTTTTCGACGCTTGCAAAATTATCGTGAAACGACATTTGTAGAAGCCATGAGAAATAAAGGCAAAATTATCACTCCAAAATGGTTTTGAAAATGTCATTTCATCATGAAATTTCACAAGTAATGAAAACTTTTGTCAAGCACCTCTTCAAATTCTACAACAAGGTTGATGTTCCTTGGATTAAATTAATTTGGGAAGCCCACTATCATAATAATGAGGTCCCACACTCTAACAGGAACAAAGGCTCATTTTGGTGGAAGGACTGCATGAAAATATTTGAACATTTCAGAGATATGACAACCTGTGACATTAAGTCTGGGAACACTAACATGCTTTGGGAGGACATTTGGAATGGTGACATTATGAAGCTAAAGTTCCCTGAGCTGCATTCTTTCACCCAAAAGGAAAACATCTCTATCAAAGATGCCAAAGAATTAGATAACTATTATAGCATATTTCAGCTTCCCTTATCCATCCAAGCCCACCAGCAGTTTCATTTGCTGACAGACGATTTAAACAGTATCAGATATATCTATGATAATGACACTTGGAACTTCAACTGGGGCAATAACAGGGACATTACCAAGAAGATCTATAGATATTTAATGAATGGTGAGGATGCTGTTGATACTTTCAAATGGATATGGAAATCATGTTGTTTACCAAGACACAAATTTTTCTGTTGGTTAATGCTTAAAGACAGAATAAATACATGTGATCTATTGGTTCGAAAAAGCATGCATCTGGATTCCACAATATGTGTCTTATGCAATAATGAAGATATGGAAGACAGGACTCATCTTCTCTTTACATGTCCATTTAGTCAAGGATTTTGGTGGAACATTGGCTTTGAATGGAATTCGGATCTGGACATCAACAATATGATTATTGATGCTAACCACAGATACAAGATTAGCCATTTTATGGAAATCATGATATTAGGATGCTGGAGCATATGGAATCAGAGAAATTCGGATCTGGACATCAACAATATGATTATTGATGCTAACCACAGATACAAGATTAGCCATTTTATGGAAATCATGACATTAGGATGCTGGAGCATATGGAATCCGAGAAATGGGGTGATTTTTGAAGGAATACCATGCTCAATAAATGAATGCAAGAATGATTTTATCAAAAATTTCAAATTGACCATGTTAAGGGCTAGACCTACACTGAAAGAGGGCATGTCCTCTTGGATAGACAATATTTAATTTCCTATCTTTTCTCATTGTATTCCCTAGTCCCTCTTCTTTAGATAGCCTTTTTTCCTTGGTTGTCCCACCATCAACCATTGTTCATGTACTTTTGTTTCCCTTATTTATTAATGAAAAATGACACACAGTAGGGATTTTACCCTACTGTACTTTGGTCGAAAAAAAATGAAAACTTTTGTCAATGTTTGTCACTAAAAAATTTCAGAATTTTTAAACTTCTTTTCACTTTTTTTTTCTGATTTTACTGTTCACTGAGCTCATATGAGCTCAGGCTAAGAAACTCCATGTCCGTCGGCGAAAGTACTAAGTTGCTAGTTGATATTTGAAAACAAGATTTGGTCAGAAGTAAGATCGCCATTTGCCCTCGGGCCTCTAAACACCATTTCATGCCCACTAAAAATATTCAGGAGAATTCATACTTACAACAGAATTACAACAACTTTGCAGACATACACACAAACACACAAACCAGAGAACACGCTCACTGATGCTTTATTGAAGAACGGAAACCTAGATTAAAAGAAAATAATTTTGACTGTCATCCAGAGAGGGGTAGATCAACTTACTACTTCCTGGCACCGCAGAACTTGGGCCTTAATCTTAGGGCTTTAGGAAATCAGGCTGGTCTGTGACTGATCTAACCCATGCCCATTTGTGATCATTCACATCCACTGGGTTCTTGGCCACGGCAATATCTTCCAGTGGTATGTAGCTGTAATTCCCATTTATCGGGCCAGGTACGAAGCCAGTGAACCCAGCCATGATCCCATGGATGGCTGAATGCGCCAACAGGGTACAATATAGATTATCAGTAGCATTTGCTGGGACTGCTCGAATCATGTAAGTAGGATCGATGTACTTCACAGTGAACAGCTCAGTGGGGTGCTCTCTCTTCCACCATCTGCCCAGCTCAGATTTCAGCCAGGGGCCAACGTCAAGGAACAGCATGTTGCCAGACTCATCCTGCTCTCGCTTCTGGTCATCAGTCCGGGGAATCACCTCCTGACCAGCGCCTTCAGCAACGACAACGACGGCATGTCCCTTCTTCTTTATCCTTTCATACAGGAACTCGAACAGGCCTCCCTTCCCTTCAACGTGGAAATCAATCTCAGGAATCAAGCAGCAGTCAACATCTCGGCTACTCAGGGTGGCATGAAGAGCAATGTGGCCCGTGCTCCTGCCCATAAGTTTGACAAGACCTATGCCATTCACAGCGCTCACAGCCTCCACATGTGCCGCGTCGATCGCCTGCTGAGCAATCTCCACTGCAGTTTGAAACCCAAATGACCTGTCTATGATGCCGATGTCGTTGTCCACGGTTTTGGGGATCCCTGCAATGGAGATCCTCAAACCGCGCCGTTTAAACTCTTCGAATATCGCCACTGCTCCTCTCATGGTTCCATCCCCGCCAATCGCATACACCTGTGAATTGTCATAAAAGGGATATTCAGGTAGGATAGTAAGATCAAGGCCTGAAGAACAGGAACAATTGACATGTGAACCAGCACATTTAACATTGTATACTTAAATTTTTTTACAATAAAAATAGGTAACATACTGGTAATTACTCCAAAATCTTGATCCT
Source organism: Aegilops longissima (assembly GCA_021605205.1). Classification (NCBI taxonomy): domain Eukaryota; kingdom Viridiplantae; phylum Streptophyta; class Magnoliopsida; order Poales; family Poaceae; genus Aegilops; species Aegilops longissima. The sequence continues at coordinate 561,973,402 of CM038677.1, forward strand.
AACTAACACGGACAGTCCTGAGTCTTTTCAGACTTCTCTGTAATACACAATACGATCCTTTAAATCGCAACTTTGAACAATTTTAGTACATTGGAGTAAGTTCCAGCTGATCCCTATCTTAAGTGCTTACGCATTCTGTACATCACTTCGTGGTTTTGCAAGTAATCACCGTCTCTAGTAAAGATCTGAAAGCTGCGTCTGAGTTGCTTTTACCTGCGTATACCCGCGGGCGACGATACCATCGACGATCTTGTTAAGATCAAAGCCACCACGTGTCGTCTTGAGCGCGGTGCCGCCCTTCTTGTGCCAGTCGTCCACGGAGGCCGGGTCCAGCCGCACGTGGTCATCGTCAGCGCCGTAGAACCCGCGGTAGCCCGCGGCGACGCCGAAGACGTCGAGGACGCCGTAGAGCTCATGGAGCCCCACGACGAGCTCCCTCAGCACGGTGTTGAGGCCCGGGCAGAGCCCCCCGCAGGTGACGAGGGCGGCGCGGGCGCGGGCCGGGTCGACGGCGAGGCTCTCGCGCGGGCCCGCACGGCGGTACGCGACCAGCGGGTTCGGGCTCCCGGAGGCGAGGTCGAAGAAGGCGTGGCGGAGGGAGACGTCCCCCGGGGAGATGTAGAAGGTGGGGGGCGGGTGGAAGTAGGGGTGGCTGGAGATCGGGTTGGGGACCGCGGTGGCGCCGGAGGGCGAGGCGGGGAGCCGCGGCGCGTCGCGGAGGGTGAGCGGCGGGAGGGTCACGGTGGTGTTGGTGGGGGTGGAGGCGGCGTGGTCGCCGGAGTTGGGGACGGTGGGATCCATCTGCACTTGCTGCTGTCGGTCAGGGCGGTGGGGAAGCGGAACTGCGAACTGCGTAGTGGCGGAGTGGTTCGAAGCAGATGAAAGCTGAAAGGGAGGGGTCTGAGCGACGCGTGGCGGTCTGCTTGGAGGGAGCTTCTGGAAGTTGACAGCGGCGCCGTGTCAAGGGGCACCTCATCGGTAGTGACTAGCAAATGGCCAAATGGCAGTCAAGAAAGACTAACAAATGGCCACGTACACTGTTAGATAATAACGAGAATAAACGAGGCAAAGAGAGACACGGATATTTACGTGGAAACCTTTGCGGGAGAAAACCACGGACGCACGAAGACGCAATCACTATGAGGAGGAGTATTACAAGACGGCATTTACGCATCGTCGAAGTCGACTTATATAAGAGGTATATACATGAGAGTCCTTGGAGACAAGTAAGCGAGTTATCTTCGACGCTGCGTCGGCGCCAACGCAGGTCCACACCGGTTGTACTACGTCTAATCTAACATTGTATAATTTGGATCACAATTTAACAATCTCCACCTTGATCCAAATTCCTCAAGTAGTCGAAGAAAGTAGATAACTCCATCCAAATCAGCATAAACACCTTGTGCGTCCAAAGTCCATAGGACTAGTGAGAAATACCAACTAAGCTCGAGCAAAGCTCAAACTTATTGATCGAATCGGCTTTGTCATCATATCAGCAGGATTATCATGAGTACTTATCTTGCATACCTTCAAATCACCTTCAGCAACAACATCTCGAATATAATGAAATCTGACATCAATGTGCTTTGTTCTCTCATGATACATTGGATTCTTTGTAAGATATATGGCACTTTGACTGTCAGAAAATATGGTAGGGCAAGATGAATCTCCACAAAGCTCAATGTACAAACCTCTCAACCAGATAGCTTCTTTGCATGCCTCAGAAATAGCCATATACTCGGCATCAGTAGTGGAACATGCCACAATAGACTGCAAAGTTGCTCTCACTCACAGCACAACCACCAATGGTGAAAACATAACCTGTGAGTGATCTTCTCTTATCCAAATCACCAGCAAAATCAGAATCAACAAAACCAACAAGTCCATCTCCAGTTTTCCCAAACTGTAAATAAGCATTAGAAGTACCACGCAGGTATCTGAAAATCTACTGAACTGCTCTCCAATGCTCTTTTTCAGGATTAGCCATGTATCTACTGACAACACTCAGCGCATATGATAAATCCGGACGAGAACAAACCATGGCATATATAAGTGAACCAACTGCACTTGAATAGGGAACTCTAGACATGTACTCAATATCTGCATCTGACTTAGGACATAAAGCTTATGATAATTTGAAGTGTGCAGCTAATGGAGTACTCACCGGCTTGGCATTATGCATATTAAAACGACGAAGAACTTTATCCATATATCCTCTCTGACTTAGGTATACTTTTTCAGATGGTCTATCTCTGGATATTTCCATGCCAAGTATTTTCTTTGCTGCACCCAAATCCTTCATCTCAAATTCATTACTCAATTGCTTCTTTAGTTCATTAATCTCTGACATACTCTTTGCAGCAATAAGCATATTATCAACATAAAGGAGCAAATAAATAGTTGAACCATTGACAGTTTTTTAATAAACACAACTATCATAATTAGACCTTTTGAAACCTTGAGAGAGCATAAAAGTGTCAAATCTCTTGTACCACTGTCTAGGGGATTGCTTCAATCCATAAAGAGATTTCTTTAACTTACAGACAAGCTTTTCTTTTTCAGGAATAACAAAACCTTCAGGTTGTTCCACATAAATATCCTCTTCTAATTCTCCATGTAAGAATGCAGTTTTAACATCCAATTGTTCAAGCTCAAGATCATGCATGGCAACAATACTGAGTAAAGTGCGAATAGAGCTATGCTTCACAACGGGAGAAAAGACTTCGTTATAGTCAATACCTGGAATTTGGCTATAACCTTTAGCAACTAACCTTGCTTTATATCTTGTCTCATCATTAGGAGAAACACCTTCTTTCCTTTTGAAAATCCACTTGCAACGAATAGGTTCTAGGCAATTTTACTAAATCCCAAGTGCCATTCTTTTCAAGTGATTCCATCTCATCATGCATAGCGGTCATCCACTTATTACTATCACCAGAAATAATAGCCTCGGAATATGAAGAAGGCTCAGCATTACCTTCAATTTCTTCTGCAACAGATAAAGAAAAAGAAACAATATTGCACTCTTCAATTAACTTGTCAGGTTTATTAATACCCCGCCTAACTCTGTCACGTGCAAGATTCCAACTGGATGGAACAATAGGCTGATTTGGAGTGGGAGTGACATGTTCATCATCAACGACGGGTTCATCATGTGCATCAACAATTTCATTACCAGATGTATCACCTGTTTCAATAACATGCTCCACCTGAACAGTAGACTGCTGAATAGTAGGCTGTTGTTCACTCTCAACAGGAACATTAGTAGATGGAACATTATGTAACATAGCAGTTTCATTAAAGATAACATTTCTGCTAATAACAACCTTCTGGGTTTCAGGATTCCACAATTTAAAACCTTTAACACCAGACTTATAACCAAGAAAGATGCACTTAACAGCCCTAGGCTCCAACTTTCCATTATCAACATGAGCATAAGCAGTGCAACCAAAAACTCTCAACTGTAAATAATCAGCAGGTGAACCAGACCATACCTCAATTGGAGTTTTCTTATTAAGAGCAATAGATGGTGAACGATTAATGAGATAACAAGCAGTGGAAGCGGCCTCAGCCCAAAAACGCCTATGCAAACCTGCATTGGACAACATGCAACGGGCTCTGGAAATAATGGTCCTGTTCATACGCTCAGCAACACCGTTTTGTTGAGGAGTATAAGGAACGGTGTAATGTCTGACAATGCCTTCAGACTTGCAATAATTCTTAAATTGCTTAGAACAGAATTCCATACCATTATCAGTGTGAAGTATTTTTACCTTCCTTTCAGTTTGCCTTTCAATCATAATCAAGAAGACCTCTCTTATTTAACTCCGCTAAACCAAGTTCACTCATATGTCCAAGACGCATATACCAAAGGTTAGCAGCATCACAATCATAATTCTTCGAAACAACTGGAGTAGCGTTACCTGAAACAGTAGAACATCGAAGAGAAACACGGATTTTTACGTGGAAACCCTTGCGGGAGAAAACCACGGACGCTCGAAGGCGCAATCACTATGAGGAGGAGTATTACAAGCACGAGACGACGCACCGTGCAAGTGCGACTACATGGGGTATATAAGAGGGCAATACATGAGAGTCCTTGGAGGACAAGTAAACGAGTTGTACTCGTACGCGTCGACGTCAACGCAAAGGCCCACACCGGTTGTACTACGTCTAGTCTAATATGGTATAATTTGGATCACAATTTAACATACAAGGTATTATAGGAGTAGGAGAGTATTAGGCGAAACTCATCTTCTGCTCCTCGGCTCAAATGAGCTTGAGATGAACAGTAAAATTCGAAAAGAAAAAACAAATTAAAAAATGAATTTTTGACAAACTTTCACAGATGTCTTAAGTGTTCTGAAACTTCTAAAATTGTCATCATGAAATGACATTCGTGTAAGTTATGGCTAAAAAATCAGCACTCTAAAATGCTTTCAAAAATACTCCCTCCATTCCTAAATAATTGTCTTTTTAAAGACATCAAATGGACTACCACATACGGATGTATATAGACATATTTTAGAGTGTAGATTCATTCATTTTGCTCCGTATCTAGTCACTTGTTGAAATCTCTATAAAGAAAATATTTAGGAACAGAGGGAGTAGCATTTTTGGGAGCATCGATATTTTTACGACTTTCATGAATGTTATTTCATGATAATTTTTGCAAGAACACAAAGTACTTGTCAAAGGTTGACAATAGAAAAACAGATTATTTTTAGTTTATTGTTCATCAGGGAGCATTTGACCTCGAGAGCACATACTTCGCGTCGAGTATTAGGCGTCGGTTTAGTTAGACATCACTCGCCTGAATTTTCAAATTTTTAGTTGATTCGGTGGAGAAGGAAGTAGGCGACGACATGCAGCATCAAGGCCGCCGTCGACGGCCAAGAACGAGCCACAGCTGGTGGCGTGGGCGAGTAAGAAATTTGACGATTTGGATGGGGTGGAGGGCTCGCCAGTTTAGAGGGATGGTTGGGCGGGCCAGGTGGCGGCGCCAACACGGCGGTGGATGGCGGTGAGGGGAGGGCGGGGCGGCCAGGCTGGCATGGGAGCGTGGTCGGGCGTGGACAGCGGTGGTGGTTGACTGTTCGGCCATTGGTCCATAGGGTGGTTGGGGAAGAAGATGAACACTGTTAGAGTTGTGTCGAATATTGTGTACAAGGTAGGTTACAGTTGGACTTGTAGTTGCATTGTGTTTAGATAGAATATGGAGCCGTGTTCAAGTAGGACACTTGTATCCTAGGCCTCTCATATATAGCGAGGATAGGCACGCGATGTAACCGATGCCAACATAATAGCACAAGCGCGCAAGGGGGAGCCGGCGGCGTGTGCGGGCGCCCTGGTGGCCGGTGTGCGGTATTGTGACGGTGTCACGGGGAGGAGCGCCCGTAGTCATGCCCCGAGGATGTAGCTATATCGGTGAACCTCGTTAACAGATCTTGGTGTCGTGCTCGTGTGATTGCTTGGTCCTCAGATGATCGATGGTATGCCTCAGATTTATTCTAACAAACACGAGGTTGAAGAAAACCATATGATCGTCGGTTTTGCATCAGACGGTTGGAAACAAATCGACTGACCCAAATTATTTGTCCACTTGACCTAGCCAATCCAATGAAGTGTATAATTTGAGGAGATTTAGTCAGAGCAGAGCACAGCATCCTTGTTCATTCAGACGTTAGGATTTTTGCAAATTCACATGTATGCCTCTTTTAATTTCCTGATAGTTATACGTTTTAGCAACGTGGATGATCACATTTTTACATGTAGCTAGTGACCGAGCATATCAGGTGCATATGTTCTTTAGGTGCATTTGATTTGAGCCTCAACCACCCCCATCATTTCCTTTTATATGATCAAAGGAAGGAGATGCACAGATGAAGACAGGATTTGGACATAAGAGAGGTGAGGAAGTAATAACCGTTCGAACACAAGAGCATAGTCAATATAATTAGTATGTATGACAACATATGTTTGATAATAAGAAAATGTGTTAGCTTACATTTAACTCTATAAGTAATACAGTTGAACGTTTCAATAATTTCATTAGATGTAACTTTTCGCCCTATCATCTTTAAAAAGCCATAAACATAGAGTAAAATAGATTTTAAATTGTAATCCTACCACATCTAATTATTAAATTAAACAATTATATTAAAACAAAATTGTACTAAGTCACCCAGTATTATAATCTACTCGCTATGTTTAAAAAATAATTGAAATTCTAGGTTTATCTTAAGTCAAACTTGGTTAAGTTTGACCAACTATATAATATATGTGCTAAGACCCACAACACTAAATATACACAATACAAAAGTATACTTCATAAAGAATCTCACTGCCTAGTTTAATGTTCTAGATGTCGATATATTTTTCTATAAACTAGGTAATTGCCCGTGCGTTGCCACAGGGCATAATTGGTGGCCCAATACAAATATTGATAAACATACAAACTTTACGATTGTCATGAACATAAAGAAGACTCCTTTTCTTTTACCGGAAAAGGCACTCTTCCACTTCTTCTTCTCACCAAAAGGCAATAAACAGACCACCACAACATATTGACTGCAAACTGATAATGCTATTCTTTTTAGAACAAACTCCATATACCGCACGGAATACTTACAAACATGGAAAACCTTTACCATACAAGTTTTAAGCCATCTGTTTTGCCTATCTCATAAACCACTTAATGAAAATTGCATACAAATAGAATCAGACAGATAAATCACAGGTATATGCATGGATCAGCCCATCATGCAAAGGAACTATTCAGGCATTACCTTAAAGATGTTCATTCCAGTAGAATGCTTGCATTTCATCTGAAATATCAATATCATCTAATTCCGTAGGGGATTCCCCTACTGTTTGACCGTCGAAAAATATCATCCGATTTTCCATACTGATTGGCATGTTATCTGCACCTATCAAACACTCATGGATGTCAAAGAAAGATTCAGATAAAAAGGTACACGCCACCAGCAAGCTGACCTTGAGAAAAAAGAAAGCAAGCAGGACAGACTGTGAAACGTCATCAGGTGTACCCGAACGAGAACAAGATCAAACACAGAACACGGAGCAGCTTATGCTATACTGGTGAGCCACGGGCAGCACCACCACTCTTGGCTCTTAAGGGTAAGGGAGGATTTCGCTGCTGCTTATAACACAGAAAGAGAAGGGTAAGGGAGGACTCACACTGCTGCTTCGCTTTCCCCGGCGCAGGCCAACTCCTCCACAGCATCTCTCCGAGACTCCGACCGCCGCAGCTTCTCTCCCACCGCGTCCCTGTCCACTTGCCAATACATCCTGACGCTCCTCCCAGCCAAGCCGCAACATGCACACAGGCAGCTAACCCAACCCCTGCACATGCACGCCCGCCCAGCCCCATCGCGCGTGCCAGCAACCCAACTCCATCGCATGCGTCGGCCTCCTAATGTAGGATCTTTTCCCTGCTCGCGTTTCCTCGTGCCCAGCACCGACGGTCGCGCCATCAATGCTTCCCATCACCGGAGTTCGTCCTTACAAGCCCATCCCATGTCCACTTGTGTTGATGCCTAGGGATCGGCAGAACTCACGAGTGCGGATTCGGCCGGGTCTAGCGACGGCGGCTGCGAGGAGCGAATAGATTGAGGAGATGAGATCTTGCAGAGAGGGAACAGATTGAGGGAGGAAATAACGGAACCGGAGTGGGCTGTTTGTACGGAAAAATCGGGCATGGGTGTGGGACCGTGGAAGACCTACAAACGGGTGGAGGGGGAGGCGGACGAAGGATGTTTGACGTAAGATGGGAAACGGAACGCTCCCTTTCTTTTAGATAGTAGAGATTTAGTCAAACTTAAACAAGCATGTCTAGAAACAAACCCATAACTTCAATTATTTTGGGAAGGTAGTATAATGCATGACTGGGAAAAATGTAATGGTTGTTTTTAGTAATATATCGGTACAAGTAATTGTGAATGTATCTTGAAATTGATGTATAGTGTCGGTGTCACGGTGAAGCATCTGTCACTCGCAGGAATAGAGTATCCCATAGCCCGTGCCACCATGGCGAAGGGGGTAACGAGTATCGAGAAGCGACAAGACGGCAATGCAGTGATGTAGCCAGGAAAGCAGGGCCTGAAAAACCGCAAACAAATTTGCAAAAACTATGTGTACATGAAGCTCCTATTTGTTGCTTTAAGCGATGCATAAGAGGGGGAGGGTTGGTGATGTACGTTCTTCGGCAAACCAGTAAAAAAAGAAATCATTGGGCTTCCTTTGTGCGTAGGCGTAAGTGCAAGAAAAAAAGGGTCGGTACCATGCATCCTTAGAAAACCCCTTATGGTTTTCAGCTAAGTTTGTTTTCATGAAAGTATTATATTTAATATAAGTACTATTCCTAATATTTTAAATATTATGGAATAAAAATCATTATATTAAAAGAATCCATCCTAGATTCAAAAAATGCTCACTAATTTTTAAAAAAGTGCTGCAAATTACGTATATTCTCAAAAAGCATTCACGGATTTCAGAAGATTTACAATAATTAAAAAATGTTCAACATTTGTAATTGACGACATTTAAAAGATTCTTGAATTGGAAATATTCAAAAATCTAAAAATTTCATGGACGTTAAACAATATTCATAAATTTAAATAGACAAAAAAAGGTGAAAGAAAATAGGGAACTGCAGAAAAAATGGACATGACCACTAAAAACAATGAAAAGGATGCAGAGAATGAAAGATAAAATTGTGGAAAAATGAACCGAAAGAAAATCAGAAAGTAGGTACAGAAAACAGAAAAAAAAATGGTTGTGAGCCTCCTACCTGGGCCGGCCTGGTACACATAAGGATGTGCATTAAATACCAAATGCTCACTGTTCTTCGCAATCAACGAAGATTAGGAGATTCCAGCGCATTGCAGATTTGAGCGCTTACAGGAATAACGATTTCCTGGTTCATATAATTTTCTCCACCACCAAGTGGGCTCTTCACCAAAAAGTACAAAAAGTTGTGCTGGGACTTGTTTTTGTTCGTGAACACCCAACGGGCCGAGTGTTACTAGGTCTCGCTTACTGCGAGACAAAAGCTAGCATCGCCTATAGCGCGCTCTCGCATGGTCCAGGCCCAGCAATGCTTTAGCAGAAGTCTATTAAGAGGAAACTAGCACTGGCGGGCGCTACTACGTCCCGCCTATAGCGAGGCCTAGCTTACACTAATGTCAAACAACCAAAGAGAGAACTACTTCTAGTAGGTATTAAACAACCAAACAGGCAAAGCTTCCAACGACATAAAAAGTGACAACGAACTAATTTGATACTTTTGCTAAATTGGCATGGTTCGTCAATAGTTCAAACTACATATGGGTGGGACAATCCAACCTTTCATATCCAGCATGAGAACCAAACGTTGAAGCCAAACAGTTCATTCATTTTATTCATGTTTGCCCTATGTTCAAGGGAGTCACAACTCATTGCAGAGAAAAGTGGTCACTAGTGAGGGTTGGTTGTATTTCGTGAAAAGGACATTTCATCCCAAAATGCCAAAGATGACAGAAGATTCAGAAAGATTTAAAAACTACAGGGAAGGCTTTCAACGATGATTTTTTTAATTAATACTTGTTTAATTGACATGGTGGATGATCGGTAGTCGAGAATAGCCCAACGTTTCTCTATCTCCATCCTCTGATGGGTTTACAAGCCGACTAACCTATCATTTCTCTATGTCGGGTGGGTGTATAAGCCGACTAGCCTAACATTTTTCTATCCTCAGGTGGTCTGTGACCCTTTCGTATCCAGCGTGAGAAGCCAACCCTGAAGCCGACTGATTTGATGTTCACCCTACGTCCAAGGGAGCTGTCACAAAAGTACACGGTGCATAATCATCGATGATGCTATAGAAAGTGGAAGTTGGTTGCTTATCGGCACGGAAAAAAGAGTGGACACTACCAAAAGTAGCTACATATTTCCTAAAAGAAACATTTCATGTTGGAATGTCAAAGATAACAAAAGATTGTACCATGTGAGGAGACAAACATCCGAACAGAAAAGGCTTTCAGTTGCATAAAAATGACAACGAAATTAACTTTTACACTCTCTCTTCCTAAATATAAGATGTTTCAGTGGTTCAATTTAGGAGCGGGGATAGTACTTCTTTTGAATTGACATGGTTACTGGGCAATAACGATACACTTTAAAATGGGGCAACCAAACCCAAGACTTCCCTGTCCTTAGGTGGCCAACTAGCCTCGTGACTCTTCTGTATCCGGCATATGTCAAACAACCAAAGAGAGAACTACTTCTGGATATTAAACAACCAACAGAGAAAACTTTCAGTGGCATAAAAAGCAACAATGAAACTAATTGATACTTTTGTTAAATTGGCATGGTGTCTGGTCAACAGTTTGAACTACTTCTGGGTGGGACAATCCAACAAATCCTTATCCTTAGTTGGGTCTATAAGCCGACCAGCCTCGTGATCCTTTCGTATCCAACATGAGAACCCATCGTTGAAGCCAAACAGTTCATTCATCTAATTCATGTTTGCCCTATGTTCAAGGGAGTCACAATTCACCGCTACTTTTTGACAGAAAAAGGTGGTCACTAATGAAGGTTTGTTGTATTTTGTGAAAAAAAATATTTCATCCCAAAATGCCAAAGATGACAAAAGATTCAGAGAGAATTTAACACTACAAGGAAGGCTTTCAATGGCTACCAAAATTAATTAATACTTGTTTAATTGACATGGTGGATGGTCGGCAGTGGATACTACCTTTTGAGTGGAATAGCCCGACGTTTCTCTATCTCAGGTCGGTATACAAGCCGACTTGCCTACCATTTCTCTATCCTCAGGTGGGTGTATAAATCAGTTACCCTAACATTTTCCTATCCTCAGGTGGCCTGTGACCCTTCTGTACCCAGCCCGAGAAGCCTACCTTGAAGCCGACCGATTTGATGTTCGCCCTACGTCCAAGGTAGTTGAGTCACAAAAGTACACGAGGCATAATCGTCAATGACGCTATAGATAGCGGAAGTTGGTTGCTTATCAGCACGCAAAAAAAAAGAGTGGACGCTACCAAAAGTAGCTATATTTCCTAAAAGAAATATTTCATCTTGGAATATCAAAGATAACAGAAGAATTAAACGGCCGAGGCTTTCAACTATATAAAAGGGACAACAAAATTATTTTGTACATCCTCTGTTTCTAAATATAAGACATTTTGATGGTTCAATTTAGGAACCAAAATAATACTCCTTTTGAATTGACATGATTGCTGGTCGATAATGGTACGCTCTAAGGGTATTTACAACGCGGGTGCTTAGCATGGGCGCTAGGGAATAAATCCCAGCCGTTGTGGCAGTTTTCAGGGTATTCCTAGTTCGTTTCTTGGCATTGATGCTTAGGAAGGAGTCGGGCGCTTCAAAAATACGTACACAATAGGACTCCTGGCGACCGACGTTTGTGCATGCTGATTTTAAGCGCCTACCTAAGCGCTTAAATATTGGAGATGCTCAAAAATGGGGCAACCCAACACAACATTTCGCTATCCTCAGGTGGCCGACTAGCCTCGTGAGTCTTCCGTATCCAGCGTGAGACGGCACACTTGTAGCTTGTAGCCAAGCAAATATCACCTATCCAATTCAAGAGCGCCCTACGTCAGAGGGAGTTGGAGTGGCATTGGCACTGTTCGCACGTTGGTTCCTTCTTGTGGTGTATATAAGGAAAACGGTGGCGTGGAGATTTCAACTAATTCCGATCCAAATCTTGCCCGTTCCTCGGCGGGTCTACAAGCCGACTTTTTTTTTTTTGACGTGTACAAGCCGACTACATCATCACAGTCCAGTTCGCTCTACATCCACGGGAAGTCGGCACCCCATCTTTGGAGCTCGGAGCTGGCTTGCTCCCACCGTCCTGGTCGGCCGAGGGACAGCGACATTCCGATTTCGAAATCAATAACCCGCACGCGACCGCTGCCTGGCTAAATCGCCGAAGCGAACCGCCCCCAGACCAGTTCGACCACGTAGCCACGTCTCCTTCCTTCCGAAGTAAACAGAGGAGGAAATCCCCCTCGCACGCCTCCCTCGTCGCTGCTCCCCTCCAAATCCCCTGAACCCCGCCTCTCCACGGAGGAGCTGCGACGGAGGAGAGATGTCGTACGCCTACCTCTTCAAGTACATCATCATCGGCGACACAGGTGCGCCTCCTCTCCCCCTCCGCCGATCCCTGCTCGTTCCGGGGAGATTGGGCGGATCCGTGCGGCACTTTGCTGCTCCCGTCGTCGGGGAGATCTGTGTCCGCCTCTGCTGAATCTGGCTCGCGCTGACGGTCGGGTGGTCGTGCAGGTGTCGGCAAGTCGTGCCTGCTGCTGCAGTTCACCGACAAGCGCTTCCAGCCCGTCCACGACCTCACCATCGGCGTCGAGTTCGGCGCCCGGATGATCACCATCGACAACAAGCCCATCAAGCTCCAGATTTGGGACACGGTACCTCTCCGCGATCAATTCCTCATTTCTCTTTGCCTTTCCTAGCTGACACGCGCCTAGATCGATTTGTCTTCTTACCGTGGCAGTTAGTGCCAAGCGCAGATGGAAAGAGGTGGCGCTAGGAATTACTGTGCCTCACTAGGATAATTGTAGAGTTAAAACTGCTGTTTGTAGTGTGATTCTGGTTTCACCATTCATAATTGCGACTTCATCGAGTTTCTGTATGAATTAGCTCTCATGAGATAGCACAAATGTGTAGTTTCCTTCTCATTGTCGTGCCATAAACCTTGGTGTCATATTTAGTTTGTCAAGGTAAATAAAAAAAATATCTTATGTGGTCGCGTTAACATTACAGGCAGGCCAGGAGTCATTCAGATCGATAACTAGATCATACTACAGGGGAGCTGCTGGTGCTCTTTTGGTTTATGACATCACCAGGTACTTGCCCAATATAGTGAAAGCTGCCTGGTTAGATTAAGTGCTTAGTTATCTGAAACTAGCTAACCATGGTGTTAATATCCATGTCATACTGAATTTAGGAGGGAAACCTTTAATCATCTTGCAAGCTGGCTGGAAGATGCAAGGCAACATGCAAATGCCAACATGACAATAATGCTAGTTGGAAACAAATGTGACCTATCCCATAGGCGTGCCGTGAGCTTCGAGGAAGGCGAGCAGTTTGCCAAGGAGAATGGTCTCATCTTTATGGAGGCATCTGCAAAAACTGCACAAAATGTCGAGGAGGTGATGATTGATTCTTGATGCATCTCTGTGCAATTAAGGCCTTCCCCTGGACCATTGTCTCATTCTATTTGAAATGCAGGGCTTTGTCAAGACTGCTGGAGCAATATACAAGAAAATTCAGGATGGTGTCTTTGATGTATCTAATGAGGTGAAACTTTGAATATCAAATCATTTCTTTGTTCTGCCTAATGAAAAGTGAGAATGTATAATCTTATGATGATCATTACTTATGCACCACAAAATTTGTCTTTGATGTACCTAAATGAGGATTACTTTCAAATCAGATCATTTCTTTGGTCTGCTTAGTGAAAAGTGAGATTGTATATTGTTATTTTTGGCAATCATTTATGCAGCTTAATTACATTATTAACAAACATGTTGCACCACAAAATTTCCCTGGTATGTAGAGATGCCTTTTAGTGATTTGTGGTCGTTAAGTTGCATCATTTAATATTATTAGGTGATTTCAGGCTCAGGTCTCTGATGTATGTTCTACTCCACTTTACAACACATGGCTGCCTGCCTTACAAGTTACAGTACCATATTTTTATTGCGAAACACAAGATACAACATGTGCATATGCCTTGCTTCATTCCCATCTTACAAAATGTCCGTCACTTTACTGAGAGCCTTTATATGAACCCTAAGAATACTAAAAGATGATAAGGACAATGCTGCATAAATTTCTCTGTAGTAGCTTAGCTTAATGGGGTAAGAATATTCTTTTCTTCATGCTTGAAAAGAGAGATCCGTTGCTCTCCATTGTTGGCAGAAGAAGTTAATAAGCGGTAGGGCAGCAGTGTTGCTATTGCAGCAAATGCCATTTTCCTGCCAAGAAGACTTTCTTTTAACATTTTGCCTGTTGAACTGACAAAAAAAGGTTACATTGCTGCTTGCACTACAGTACTTTGTTCCTGGCCCTGAGCATGGACTGATTTTTCTTAATTTTTGCAGTCCTATGGAATCAAAGTTGGCTATGCAGTTCCTGGCCAAGCTGGAGGTGCTGGTGCCTCGTCTTCCCAAGGTGGCAGCTGCTGCGGTTAATGGAACGATCCATGGTCAATGATGTACAAAATCGCATGGCATGTGTTACAATACCTGTTGCATCATTTCAAGTTGCCAAGTGATTGTAACTCCAGGGTGCTTTGTTATTTCACGCGCCTATGGATTATGTTCCAGTGAGCTAGTCAAAATAGGTTCAGTTCATTTCCTTATACTGTATACAATCACTGTAATCCATCAGATGCTTCCAGTCGGGACGTGTCATTTAGGATTCACGAATTATATCCATTTGCATGTGTGATTAAATAAGAATGTATGATTCAATGTGTATGTTTAAATCACCTCAAAACATTTGGGTCCTCAGGTTTTAAAGTTGGTGAACACCATTTTGTTATGGCAAGTTGCTGATGTGTGCCTAATTAGGTAACCTGTGGTTGTATAAGAACACTCGAGCTTGAGAAATTTGAGCTTTGACTCACTGAACATCCAAAATAGTTGAGTTTACGGATGAAGCTTGCTGCTGTTTGACTGGAAGATATATGTTAATTTACCTTCCTTATGACTACATCTGAATATATCTTGCGGGGAGTTCTAGAGGTAGTTCTTGTAACATAAAATAGTTTTTTTTTGGCTCTCTTGTAAATGATTTGTAATTGACTTGTTTTCCGGTTTTCCCTTCCTTTTTGTCTACTATTTATTTCTTTTAGACATCTCTTGCATAAGCAACAAGTTTCCATAGCATTTCTAAGTTCCTTCAACCCTAGCTTTGCTTGTTTGTCGACTACAGTTTGTGTTGAGTTGCAACCTACTCCCTCCAGCGCATATTGAGTGTCGTGGTTTTAGTTCAACTTACTTATTATGGAACGGAGAACGTATTATGGAATGGAGGGAGTAGTTTTTATTATATATATTTCTCCTCTTAAGGTTTATAAGGTGTGGAAATAGGCCAAACCATTCCAGCTCGCTCCTACAAAATGATAGATGCAACACAAGAAACAGAGGGGCAAAGGAAGAAGATAGTAACAGCAGCAGCAACACAACAACAGTCTGTACCCTCGGTTGCGTACCAGAGCAACAAAATTCTGCACAGTTTGCTATACATACATACATGCATGCACATGAGTAGGCCAGCAAGCCGACGGCGCGTGATCCAGCGAGGGTGTGGCTAGTTGGTGTGGCAGTCGTAGCAGGTGCGGTTGCGGCCGAGCTCGCTCAACTTGTCGTATCCGTGGCGGAAGACGCCCATCCCGAAGAGGACGCCGACGAGGAGCGCGATGCACAGCAGCACCAGCAGGCAGCACCCCACCCTCTCCTTGCTGTTCAACTTGAAGCACATCCTTCCTTCCTGCCTGCCCCCTCCTCCTCTCTCTTTTCTTCCTCTATATAAACCTTGATCTCTTTCTCTCTAGGCGAGCGACGGTGCTGCGGTGTGAGGGTTTTGGAACGTGCAGGCAGGCTGGAGCAGCGTGGGCACGCCCTTTTATCAGAGAAAATGGTTACAGTTTGCTCCAAGAGAGAGAGCAAAACTGCTGGAGGTGGAGCTGGACAACTATGTAACCACTCCAACGAGCGCCCTTCTTTCTGGCTTCAACGGTGGTGTGTAGGGCATCGCTTGCCAGGGAAGCTAGACTGTGTGGAACGGTCGGGTGATAGGAAATCTCTCTCCGGGTTGCCTTTCCGCCATGCACGGAATCTCGATCCTGTGTGGTGTGGCCTAGCCCAAGACACATGTCTAACAAGACGGGATTATTGATGCCGTGATGTGTCATCTTGGCATCGAGGGGCATGTGGGGGGAATCAATTTGCAGAGAGCAACAGGCGGTTCGCTTCTGCTTTTCGTCCATCTTTTGCTGCGGAATATTTGTCTTTTGCCTTTTAGATAGAAGATGGAAGAGGATAATGCATGCGGCTTGGCTGATTGGGGGTGTCCTCCATTGACAAAGTGTTAGGACTGGGAGGGCATGGATGGATGGACAACGGGGTTGACAGGATGGAATCGATTCGATTGGGATGCGCATTAATGTGAGGGGTTATTATCAAAATTTTGTTCTAACACTTTGATAAAGCTTATAAGAAATTGATCGCCGTCGAGGTTTTAATTCGTCCCGATCATGAAACGTAAGACGGTGAAGAGACAGAGGCAAATGCTCCGGCCAACACTTGTCCCAAACATGACACCACCATAGGCCGGCCGGCCAAACCTGTCGCTTCAAACGCATCACCCACAACGCTCGTTGCATGATTCGGCACGGCACTGCATCAACGATGTTGGCCGGTTACACGAGCTTTTGCTAACTACAGTAAGTCTTTGTTACTTCACACTCCAGTAAAGGATTATAACCACCAGATGGGAGATTCCAGGAGAGAAATGTACTACTCCTACATCCGTTCACTGTTATAAGACGATTGATATGAGTGAACAAACACACTAAAACGCGTCTATATACATCCAATTTAGTAGAAAGTTAGAAATAATTGTGAACAAAGGGAGTATAAATGTTTTAAGAAAGCCACCGCAGCATCAAACGGAGCCTACGAGGTGAAAGAGAAAAGTTGATCCAACATCACCCACCAACTATTTGGATTTTAGACCAGCCGACTCTGGACTGTGTGGAAATTATAAGTAAGCTAAATAATTTCATTTGTTCGAAACTTATAGTAAGCCAAACCACTAAACCATGGAAAATGACACAACCAAATCACGCGCTCAGATTCCGCACCAGGCTGTTCGACAGCTTAATAAAATCCATGCACAGAAGAGTGATAAAGCCTAAACATCAAAACATACGGGAGACAATTTTTGCTGGGTAGGAGATTCCGCTGAATGTCAATATGCAATACCAGGGCCCCCATGCCAGTTTAATTTCAAGCATCGCCACAGAAGAAAAAGGGTCAGCTTCTACTCAAACACAACTTACTGCTACGCAAAAGCACATGGGCAAGAATTCCAGGGTAACAAGTAACAGCACAGGATGCCACTTATAGCATTTCAAAAGCCTGGAGGCCTGCAAGTGAAATTCCCGAGAAAATGCATTACGAACAATATATAAGAACATAGGTCAAACAGGCGAGATGATTCCGCATCAACACGTACTTAGATTGACATCTTCTAACAGAACAGAAACATTCTTCGACATAGCTCGCAGAGGAAGCAGGTTACTCTGTAGGGACTTGCACTGCACGAGCTTCCAAAGCAGGGAACAATAAAGCTCAGCGTCCCCGGCCGCGACCACGCCCACGGCCGCGTCCACGACCCCGACCCATAGGTTTCCCTGGAAAAAAAGGTAGGCTGGTCAGTTTACAGTTCTTGTGGAAACTGACCTTAGAACAGCTGTGGTAAAACTGTGTACCTGTAGTTGGCTTCTTAGACTTGACCCTGGGGGTATCCTCAACCAGCAAAGTTTCCAGGTTTAAGCTATCAGGGAGGATATAGTACCGAATGTTGTTTCCTCTCACGCTGATGTGATCAAGGGTTACAGGATTCTTCCCTTTCATTGTGAGCTTTACGGTCTTCAGATGAGTATTCATGCTTATGTCAACACCTACAAAATATGCATCAGTCAGAGGATCTGCGGTACAGTAAACTGAAGAGCCAGATAGGGTCCAAACAATGATTTCCCAAATTCTACATGACTGAAGGGTAAAACTGGGCAAGCCAAGTTTCTAAACTGCAACAAGAAGTTGCATAATACTCCCTCCGTTCCTAAATAATTGTTTTTCTAAAGATTTCAATAAGTGACTACATACGGAGCAAAATGAGTGAATCTACATTCTAAAACATGTCCACATACATCCGTATGTTGTAGTCCATTTGAGATGGCTAGAAAGACAATTATTTAGGAACGGAGGGAGTACAAATCTTCCAGGATGCATTTTTTCTTCATCTAATAAGCAGTGGAAACTTATGGGATCTACCCAACAAAATGCA
Organism: Aegilops longissima; assembly: GCA_021605205.1. Classification (NCBI taxonomy): domain Eukaryota; kingdom Viridiplantae; phylum Streptophyta; class Magnoliopsida; order Poales; family Poaceae; genus Aegilops; species Aegilops longissima. The sequence continues at coordinate 561,991,543 of CM038677.1, forward strand.
ATTTGGCAAACATTATAAACCCTAAGGCCAGAACACCTCAAGTAACAAAACGGATGTACAAACATGAAAACCATTATTCAATCTTCAATTCATATTTGCTATGGTACCCTTCTTAAAACAAAATAGATGTTCTGTAATTTGGCAAACATTATAAACCCTAAGGCCAGAACACCTCAAGTAACAAAACAAATGTACAAATATGAAAACCATTATTCAATTTTTAAGTCATATTTGCTACGGTACCCTTCTTAAAACAAAATAAATGTTCTCCAGTTGCAAAGAAATTTCATAAAATGTTCTTATATTGCTTATTGCACCTTTCAGCAAACGAAGTGATGTGTGTTCTCTTGTAGGTTTGATAGTATAAAAATTCATCAGGGAGCAACAAGAAGAAAGTTTGGGAGGGGCCATACAGAGGCATATCCCAATGCATTCTCATTCTGAGCAACTAATGTACATTACTCCACTATATCATAAGGAGATGCCATCACTATATTCCTTGGAATAATATATATACTCCCTCCATTCCTAAATATAAGTCCTTCTAGAGATTTCAATACCGACTACATACGGATGTATATAGACGCACTTTAGAGTGTAGAACTGTAGATTCACTCACTTTGCTCCGTATGTAGTTCATATTGGAATCTCTAAAAAGACTTATATTTACGTACGGAGGGAGTAGAAGACTGAAGATGTCATCATACAAAATACATCATGTATTTAACATCAGGAGTGAACGGGCACCAGACACATAAGAGAAGGTCGGCTGAATGTAAACATACTCCACACAGTTCATATGAATCAAATTGCTAATTAACCAAGCTGAACAGCCACTGCAGAGAAACATCACAAAACTAATGGAGCTAATCATCTTCATCTCAGTGCCACACTGTAATAATTACCTAATCCTTCAAGGCTTCAACTACAAAAGGAAATCACTAACTGCCCATGGAAGATATGTTCACTTCTACGAGCTCTAAACCTAACAATCGGACAAGCACATGCCACTAGATCTCCAAAATACCGAGCACGGGGACAAAGATAACGGATCCTAGAAACGGACGCGCTGAAAGAACACCTAAAATTTCAAGATTTCCCACTCGAGAGGAGTGAGGTCGAAGCATACCGGTGATGGTGCCGTGGACGGTAGTGCCGTTCTTGAGCTCGATGGTGACCGTCTCGTTGTTCAGCTTCATCAAGAACCTGCGGCCAAACAGAAACGCCCAAATCCGCAACAAATTCGCGGAGGATTACACCAACCAGATCAGCGAGGAACGGCAAAACAAAACCAAATTGAAAGAAGGGAAGAAAAGTGGGAAAGTGGGGGAGAGGGGGCGGGGGGTTACCTGACGAGCTTCATCTTGGCGGCGGCCGGGAAGATGCGAAGGAACGGAGGCGGGCGGAATCGGAGGAGCTCGAGCTGTTTGCTTTCTCGGAGCGGGAGGGCAAAACCCTAGTTTGAAGGCTGACCTGGCTGGTTGCTGGTGAGTCGGTTCACTTGGGCCGGGCTTTACGTCTTTGTGCTCGGTGGAAGTCGTGAGGCCACTGCGCTTCTGAGAAACAATAGGCTTCCACCGACTATTTTTGTTCCCTGCCCCTAAAAAAAAGACTATTTTTGTTCCACAACAAACAAACAAACAAACAAGCATGTAGAAGGTGCCTAGGTTTTGTTGTTGTTGTTAAAAAAACCTCTCATATATTAATAATCTGAAACATTCATACAATCATCCATTACAACTTTAGCCACGTAGGGTGAAACACTATTAAAAAGCACATTATTGGACCCATTATCAAAGCTAAACTTCGCAATCTCGTGCACCATTTTATTAGCCCTTCTGTTAATCTTGGATATCTTGCAATTATTCATCATCTTGGATATACCCAAAGCTTCTATCTTTAGATCAACTAGAGGAGACTTGTCTAGTAGATCATTTCCAAGAAAAGAAGCCATAAAAGAACAATCAGTTTCTAAAATAATGGGCTTGTGGAGAGTGCTATTAATGTACAACTCCGCAAGGGTCGCTCTAAGCTCAGCTTCATCCGCGCTATTGCACACCTCAATATAATCTCAAGACGAAATGATAACTTGTCCAGTATGGTTCCTCGCCACCACACCCACACACACATCAGTTATGGCCTCCACATAACTTGTGACAACATTTATCTTAATGAACTCCGTAATAGGAGACTGCCAACACTACTAGGGAAAAACCTTATACACAGAGTCTTATCAGTAGCGTATTTTAAAGCGAGGCGATGCTGCTAATTAGTAGTAGCGCGTTCTAGTTTCGAGCGCTACTAGTAGGTGGTTAGCAGTAGCGCGTTTTGGCGAACACACATTGCTTTGTTATGGCCACCCGGCCCAGTGCCCATGCCCACTTAGCGAGAGCGCGCTGTCCGTAATCGGCGCTTCTGCCTATGGACTTTAGCAGTAGCGTCGGGCCTAAACACGCGCTACTACTAAGCCCATGTTATCATCGTCCTCCACACCTCAGTCTCCCATCCTCATTCTCCATCTTCACTCTCTCTCCCACCCTCGTTGGCGGCCTGCCCCCGCACTGCTCCAGCCGCCCTCCCCGTCGTCGCACCTCCCCCCAGTATGTCTCCCTCCCTCCCTCCGACTGTCCTCTCCCTAGCTCCGGCCCTCCTCCATCCCCTCCCTCCTCTAACCCGCCTCCTCCCTCCTTTCTCCCCCTCCTCCCTCCCTCCTACCCCTCCTCCCTCCCTCTCTTCCCTCTCTGTTCTTGTAGAATGTAGGTAATTTAAATGTAGGTTTAGAATGTAGACATTGTAGAATGTAGGTTTCTTAATAGAATAATTTTTAGGTCATTTGAGTAAATGCATGTTTTTTTACTATTTTAGGTGTTTTGAATAGAATAGGAAATTTTAGGTCTTTTGATTATAAATTTTAGTAATAGAAATTTTAGTTGGTAGAATTTGGAAAAATGTCTTGTACTTGTTATATTTTGAACTTAGGGCATATTTTTAGGGTTTAGTAAAAAAATAGTGATAGAAACTTTTAGGTTCAAGAAGTAGAAAGTAGGTAAAAAATCTATAGAAATGTATTGGAATGCTATATGACAAATTTCTATGGTTCAAGAAGTAGACAGTAGGTAAAAAAAATCAAGGCGTTGAATATTTAGTTGATAGCTTATAGGGTTTCACTAAGTCCTAAAATGAGGATAATAATGTTTTTGTTTATATTTTGTTTTTGCATAAATCAAGGAGTCCTGCATCATGCCTATTGTCGTCCCCGTCACCGACCCCCTCTGACCTCGAGGTGAGACCAGCCAAATCCCCATGTCGATGATGATGTAGACGTTTTGATAGATGTAGTACAGTAGTAGATGAGTAGCTGTGACAATTTCCATGGAATAGAAAATTTTCGATGTAGGTCTTTCAAATATCAGAGAGAGAGTGCCCACCATATACACCACGTGAGATGAGAGTTTTCAAGGAAGACTCGACAGATCGAAAGTCAACCCGTGATGAATATTAATGATCGAATTTAGTTTTTGTAGTACATATATTGAAATTCGGAAGTTTAATCTTTGAATTATGAACACAGGAGATGTCTAATGACGATAGGATCCCGGAGTGCAATTACTGGTACGATGACCGGGGTTTGTGCGACAGGTTTCCTCACCTGCAAAATGATAGGTTTTTCACCGTGAAGTTGGACGATACCTTTGATGTTTGTATGGTACGCAACGACAAGCATTTAATCGTAATTAATATCATCACTTGTTCTTCTTTTGTTCAACGTGTAATTTATGGATTTTTTTCAATTCGATTAGTACATCCCCCATGCAAGACCATATGTATTGGAGAAGCTCGGTTTCAAAGACTTTGAGAATATGGAGACGAGGAGCGCTCACTTAAGAACTAAACATGGTTATGCGTTTCGGGCCAAGCTGTACAATGAAGGAAATATGCCCTAGAGGCAATAATAAAGTTGTTATTTAATATTTCCTTATATCATGATGAATATTTATTATTCATGCTAGAATTGTATTAACCGGAAACTTGATACATGTGTGGATACATAGACAAAACACCGTGTCCCTAGTAAGCCTCTACTAGACTAGCTCATTAATCAAAGATGGTTAAGTTTCCTAACCATAGACATGTGTTGTCATTTTATGAACGTGATCACGTCATTAGGAGAATGATGTGATGGGCAAGACCCATCCGTTAGCTTAGCATAATGATCGTTAAGTTTTATTGTTATTGCTTTCTTCATGTCATATATTCCTTTGACTATGAGATTATGCAACTCCCGGATACCAGAGGAATACCTTGTGTGCTATCAAACGTCACAACATAACTGGGTGATTATAAAGATGCTCTAAAGGTATCTCTGAAGGTGTTTGTTGGGTTGGCATAGATCGAGATTAGGATTTGTCACTCCGAGTATCGGAAAGGTGTCTCTGGGCCCTCTCGGTAATACACATCATAAGAAGCTTTGCAAGCGATGTGACTAATGAGTTAGTTGCGGGATGATGTATTATGGAACGAGTAAAGTGAATTGCCGCTAATGAGATTGAACTAGGTATGAAGATACCGACGATCGAATCTCGGGCAAGTAACATACCGATGACAAAGGGAATAACATATGTTGTCATTACGGTACGATCGATAAAGATCTTCGTAGAATACGTGGGAACCAATATGAGCATTCAGGTTCCACTGTTGATTATTGACCGGAGAGGTGTCTCGGTCATGTCTACATAGTTCTCGAACCCGTAGGGTCCGCACGCTTAACGTTCAATGACGATTTTGTATTATATGAGTTATGTGATTTGGTGACCGAATATTGTTCGTAGTTCCGGATGAGATCACGGACATGACGAGGAGTCTCGAAATGGTTGAGAGGTAAAGATTCATATATAGGACGATGATATTCGGACACCGGAAGTGTTTCGGGGTGTACCGGGTACATATCGGAGTACTAAGGGGGTTACCGGAACCTCCCGGGGGATTAATGGGCCTTATGGGCCATAGGAGGGGAGCACACCAGCCCACAAGGGGTGGTTTCCCCAAGGAAGGAGGCCAAATAGGAGAAGGAGGAGGGGGTTCGACCCCCCCTTTCCTTCCTCCCCCCTATCTTCCCTTTTCCCCCTTCCGGTAAAAAGGAAAGGCGGGGGCGAATTGGAATAGGGCCCCGAAGTAGGATTCCTCCTACTTGGGGCGCCCAAGGCAGCTCCCCTCCCCTCCCACCTATATATACATGGGGAGGGGGCGCCTAGAACACACACCAACAATTGTTAGCCGTGTGCGGCGCCCCCCTCACAGTTTACACCTCCGGTCATATCTTCGTAGTGCTTAGGCGAAGCCCTGCGCGAATCACTTCACCATCACCGTCACCACGCCGTCATGCTGACGGAACTCTCACTTGACACTTTGTTGGATCAAGAGTTCGAGGGACATCATCGAGCTGAACGTGTGCAGAACTCAGAGGTGCCATACGTTCGGTGCTTGATCGGTCGGAACGAGAAGAAGTTCAACTACATCAATCGCGTTGTCAAACGCTTCCGCTTTCGGTCTACAAGGGTTCGTGGACACACTCTCCCCCTCTCGTTGTTATGCATCTCCTAGATAGATCTTGCGTGAGCGTAGGCATTTTTTTGAAATTGCATGCTACGTTTCCCAACAGTGGCATCCGAGCCAGGTCTATGCTTAGATGATATGCACGAGTAGAACACAAAGAGTTGTGGGCGATGATAGTCATATTGCTTACCACCAATGTCTTATTTTGATTTGGTGGTATTGTTGGATGAAGCGGCCCAGACCAACCTTATAATTGTCAGCTTATTTCTTATCTTCAAAAAATACTCGGAAGGCTGTAGACAGGACATACTACAGCTATGACTCCGAGCTTAATTGTGAGGAGAAAGGTTATCTTGTCTCGTTCATAGATGATGTTGAGTCCTTTAAAACCAATCACTCTATCCTCCCAAATTTTATTGGATACATGCCACTAGTACATAAATTGCATGATGGTAACTTCATTGCCAAAAACTTGGTAAGATTTTGTTAATGATGGTAACTTCATTGCATACATTCTTTTTTAGTAAACTACATTATGTTACTATTATGTTTTTCAATAGAGCCTCCCGAAGGAGGTTGTGCCTGACATGTTGTTTACCGAAGTTGATATGCATATGGTTAGCTTACGACCAACACCTTTGAAGGCTTACCACACTGCATACTCAATTTCTTCAAACGATGGAAGGCTCAATATCAAAGAATGGAGCAAAGTGATGAATGCACACACGCAACTCATTGGAGACAACATGATGTGCGCAAGCCACAAGTTGGAGATAGGTGTATCTCCATTCTCCATTATGGAGATGGACCAGTTTATCTGTTTTATGGTATTTTACCTAGGAGGGAGGAGTAGGTCCTAGGTATTAAGAAAAATTAGTTAGTGTTGATTATGACTATGATGATGATGATGAGAAGTTGTTATCATGTGCTACAATGTGTTAGAGTTGATGATGATGATTAAGGAAATATGCCCTAGAGGCAATAATAAAGTTGTTATTTTATATTTCCTTATATCATGATAAATCTTTATTATTCATGCTAGAATTGTATTAACCGGAAACTTGATACATGTGTGGATACATAGACAAAACACCGTGTCCCTAGTAAGCCTCTACTAGACTAGCTCATTAATCAAAGATAGTTAAGTTTCCTAACCATAGACATGTGTTGTCATTTGATGAACGGGATCACATCATTAGGAGAATGATGTGATGGACAAGACCCATCCGTTAGCTTAGCATGTTGATCGCTCAGTTATATTGCTATTGCTTTCATGTATGTCAAATACATATTCCTTTGACTATGAGATCATGCAACTCCCAGATACCGGAAGAATGCCTTGTGTGCTATCAAATGTCACAACGTAACTGGGTTATTATAAAGATGCTCTACAGGTATCTCCGAAAGTGTCTTGTTGGGTTGGCGTGAATCGAGACTAGGATTTGTCACTCCGAGTATCGGAGAGGTATCTCTGGGCCCTCTCTGCAATGCACATCATAAGAAGCCTTGCAATCAAAGTAACTAATGAGTTAATTGCGGGATGATGTATTATGGAACGAGTAAAGAGACTTGCCGGTAACGAGATTGAACTAGGTATGAAGATACCGACGATCGAATCTCGGGCAAGTAACATACCGATAGACAAAAGGAATTATGTATGTTGTCATAAGGTTCGACCGATAAAGATCTTCATAGAATATGTAGGGGCCAATATGGGCATCCAGGTTCCGCTATTGGTTATTGACCATAGAGGTGTCTCGGTCATGTCTACATAGTTCTCGAACCCGTAGGGTCCTCACGCTTAACGTTCGTTGATGATATAGTACTATATGAGTTATGTATGTTGGTGACCGAATGTTGTTCGGAGTCCCGGATGAGATCACAGACATGATGAGGAGCTCCGGAATGGTCCGGAGGTAAAGGTTGATAAATAGGATGATATGGTTCGGCCAAGGGGTGAAGCCCACAGGGCTTTAGGTCGGTGCAAAAGGAGTTTTGCGGAGGCCAGGGGGCCAAACGCCGGAGACCCTGGCGTCTGGCCCTGGGCCAGACGCCGAGGCCCATGGCGTCTGGGCCAGACGCCAAGGACCGTGGAGTCTGGTCCTGGAAGTCCGAGAAGGACTCTTCCTTGCGGGCAAAATTGACTTTTAGGAGGCTTTTACTCCAAGTTTCAACCCCAGGGCTCAACATATAAATAGAGGGGCAGGGCTAGCACCTGGAACACATCAAGAAACACCAAGTTGTGTGTCGGCAACCCCGTCCCTCTAGTTTATCCTCCGTCATAGTTTCCGTTGTGCTTGGCGAAGCCCTGTGGAGATTTTTCTTCACCAACATCGTCACCACACCGTCGTGCTGCCGAACTCATCTACTATTTCGCCCCTCTTGCTGGATCAAGAAGGCGAGGACGTCATCGAGCTGAACGTGTGCTGAACGCAAAGGTGTCGTACTTTCGGTACTTGATTGGGACGGATTGTGAAGGTGTACGACTACATCAACCGCGTTGATAAACGCTTCCGCTTTGCGATATTCAAGGGTATGAAGATGCTCTCCCCCTCTCGTTGCTATGTCTCCTAGATAGATCTTGCGTGAGCGTATGATTTTTTTTGAAATTGCATGCTACGTTCCCCAACGGTGGTATCAGAGCCAGGTCTCACTACTGCAGGATGCTGCTAACGCGACACTACGATCAGAGACCCTTCGATGAAACTGTGTGCGATGCAATAATCACAAACAGTGGTGTAAAAGAACCGTCAAAAAAGGTGCAAAACATTTGCTATGGCAGAGCCATCAAACACGGTTCAGATTATAGTTGCACGTGCGATGCAGGGCATACGGTTCAGTTCAATGAACTGTTTGCGATGAGGCGGAACAAAAGAAACAGGCAGCCAGATGAAGGCGTGTGCGATATACAGCATACGGTTCACTCGGATGAACTGTTTGTGATGAGGAGGAACAATAGAAAAGGGCAGCTAGATAAAGGTGTGTGTGATTGAGGGCATACGCTTCAGAAGGATTAACTGTTTGCGATTAGGCAACAGAACAAAAACGGGTCAGCCAGATCAAAGTGTCTGTGATTGATGGCATACACTTCACACGGATGAACTGTTTGCGATTAGCCACAACAAACAGAAACAGTTAGATAGATCAATGTGTGTGCGCTAGACAGGCACACACATTCTAATTAAAAGAAGTGTGCGCGATGGTAATAACAAGCGCGCACGGTTGTTGGAACAAGAAGTGTGCTGACATTGCCTATTGTGGTGCACCCTATGGTGGAAATGCCATGTACGCGGCTGAGAAGGTGTACGTGCCCACGTTACGCCTTCCGGAAATAGTGCTGCACTTATAAGCGTCAGTAAATTTTGAGCCTGCATTCCGTCACAATCCAAATTGCAAACCTGTTCACACTGATCAAAACCTAAACGGTTTCCCACTTAGGAGCGTATTAGTACTCGGTTATAAATACCACTACTCTAAGATGACTGCACATTCCTCCTCAACTCCTCATCCACAAAAACAAACAATTCATTCATCATCGTTCCCTTGCGTCAGCCATGGCCAGCGTGAGTTCTGGGTCGAGAGATTGCCACCAGGGAGATGCGAGCATGGAAGCAGAAGCACGAGAGATGTCCTGCCTCGCCGCGAACGCAGGCGGCATGTCCCACTGCACGGCCGTAGTAGCACAGAGGTCCCACCGCGTCGCCGAAGCAGCACGGAGGTCCCGCCACACCGTCGATGCGGCACACTGGTCCGGCCGCGTCGCAGAAGCAGAAGAGATGTCCCACCGCGCCGCGAATGCAGCAGAGATGTCCTCCCGCACCGCGGCGGCCTGGGAAAATGTCTCGCGGGCAGGCGAGGACTCTTACAGGTGCATTCATGCGATTGTCCATAGTCAGATGGATCAGATCTCCGACTGGGCGAGGTTGCAGGACGACATGAAAGCCTCTTTTGCCGGCGTCATCCGGCAACTAAATGAGAGTAATGCGAAGCTCCGGGCCGAGCGCGACCTGCTGAGGGCGAAGATCATCGGAAGTGCGGAGCAGGAGGAGGAGACCACTGCCTTATTGAAGAGGACCGGCGTCATCGTGGAGAAACTTATGGATGAGAATGCCATGCTGCGCATCGAGCGCAGAAGGCTGGTGGAGGAATCCGTGGATGCTCTCAAGCAGCATCTTGAGGACAAGAAAGAGCTCATCGTCGCTCGCTGCGGAGACTAGTTCCCGCGGCCTGCAGCAACACATCAAGAAAGTAGAGATCAGCGAGCCAGATCGTTGTCTTCCTTCTTCTTTTGCCCTTGTGTATTTCGGGCGTTGCCGCATGTGGCTTTTTTTTAATTATGTTCCTTTTTTGTGGGGATTTTAAATATGTTCCTAAATATGTAAGACAATTATTACCCACTATCAGCGTCCTTATATTCATCATGCTTGCTATAAGTCGCAGTCGATGCTATATAGGTCCGTCGGATCTTACATCAAGATCCATGCAAAACTTTCTTTTCAGATTTTCATTTCTCCCTCTTAAATCTCAGTCCACTGAAACATATAGCCACGCGTAGAACAGGGGCTCAGGTGCCATTAATGGAGACGTTGGGAGGGAGGTGTGCTGCGGGTAGAGAGGTCAAAGGGCTCTCCTCCCCATGAGCACGCGCAGGGGTCTGATCGCACGCCTCCCGTACTGAAATAGCTACCCCGCACGACACCTCCTAGCCAATAAAAAAGGGGACGCGTGGCAGCACGTAATTAGTAAGTAGAATACTTGTATTTCCGATTTGTAACATGACAGCACTTGTTCCAAAATTAATTTGTTGATTGTTAATGTATGCGCCTTCGCAAGCCGGACAGAAAAATTACCACAGCATGTTGGTGCCATGTCATGACACCATGCCAAGTTTCATGATTTTCAGGCGTGTTTTGTATTTACAGGAATTAAAAAACCAAGTTTCTCAATCTTTCCGACAGAGCCACGACGCCCAGATGTTTGAATTTCATTTTCAATTCTTGCATGGGACCTAGAAATTCACCCAAGGGCACACATGTGATTTTTCAAGCAACTTTGGTGCACTGGAGCATGTGTTTGTAGTTTAAATTTGAATTATGCATATTAAATGCCCAGAAACTCAATTAATGTATAAAAAAGGCCAAATGAACCCGGAATAATTCCAAAATTTAGCACGATACTTCTATTTGGTCTAATCTGCCTGTGTAAAAAAATTAAGGCAGAAGAAGACAGTGTACGTATGTCTTTTCGCACAAGGAGGTGACACGTTCCCTCTTGGAACCACGAGCCTTCTTGAGGGAATCTCCGGTTTGCAAGGAGCTTACACCAAAGCTTGTCCCAATTCGGCCAAAAAAAATTACCGCGGCATGTTGGTGCCATGTCATGACACCATGCCAATTTTCATGATTTTCAGGCGTGTTTTGGATTTACAGGAAATTAAAACCAAGTTTCTCAATCTTTCCGGCCGAGCCACGACGCCCATATGTTTGAATTCCATTCTCATTTCTTGCATGGGACCTATAAATTCACCCAAAGACACACATGTGATTTTTCAACCAACTTTGGTGCACTGGAGCATGTGCTTGTACTTCAAATTTGAATTATGCATATTAAATACCCAGAAACTCAATTAATGTATAAAAAGGCCAAACGAACCCGGAATAATTCCAAAATTTAGCACGATACTTCTATTTGATCTAATCTGCCTGGTAAAAAAATTAAGGCGGGAGAAGGCAGTGTACGTATGTCATTTCACACACAGAGGTGACACGTTCCCTCTCGGAACCACGAGCCTTCTTGAGGGAAGCTCTGGTTTGCAAGAAGCCTACACTAAAGCTTGTCCCAATTCGGCCAAAAAAATTACCACAACATGTTGGTGCCATGTCATGACACCATGCCAAGTTTCACGATTTTTAGGCGTGTTTTGGATTTATAGGAATTAAAAAACCAAGTTCCTCAATCTTTCCGGCTGGGCCACGGTGCCCACATGTTTGAATTTCATTCCCATTTCTTGCATGGGACCTATAAATTCACCCAAAGACACACATGTAATTTTTCAACAAACTTTGGTGCATTGGAGCATGTGCTTGTAGTTCAAATTTGAATTATGCACATTAAATGCCCAGAAACTGAATTAATGTATAAAAAGGCCAAACGAACCTGGAATAATTCCAAAGTTTAGCACAATACTTCTATTTGGTCTAATCTGCCTGTGTAAAAAAATTAAGGTGGGAGAAGGCAATGTAGGCATGTGGTTTCGCACACGGAGGTGACACGTTCCCTCTCGGAACCACGAGCCTTCTTGAGGGAAGCTCCGGTTTGCAAGAAGTTTACACCAAAGCTTGTCCCGATTCGTCCAAAAAAATTACCGCAGCATGTTGGTGCCATGTCAAGACACCATGCCAAGTTTCATGATTTTCATGCGTGTTTTGGATTTACAGCAATTAAAAAACCAAGTTTATCAATCTTTCTAGCCGAGCCACGACGCCCACATGTTTGATTTCATTCCCATTTCTTGCATGGGACCTATAAATTCACTCAAAGACACACATGTGATTTTTCAACCAACTTTGGTGCACTGGAGCATGTGCTTGTATTTCAAATTTGAATTATGCACATTAAATGCCGAGAAACTCAATTAATGCATAAAAATGCCAAACGAAACCGGAATAATTCTAAATTTAAACACGACACTCATGTACTAGTTGTATGTTCACTGTACGTAAATGTTCTAGCAATTCAAACACCATCCTTTCCCTCCGTAACACCATTTTGTCTTTCAAAACATAATGAAAAAAATCAGGTATACCACAAACAGTTTACTAGAAAGAATTGTGTGGGATGCGATATAAAATATCTTGGCGCACCGTCTTATCTGGCTTACGCAGGAAGCTTCGTCGCTCTGATCCACCGCCCCGCTTGAACCACACTTTCGTGCGGTTTCTCATGCACCGAGCGAATTTTTTTTGCCACCGCGGAAACATCTATCTCCCCGCCCCCTCCCTCCCACCAAAAGCCACATTTCCACTGTTCCTCCTTGCTTTCCAAGTTCAAACCTTCACTGCTGCTTACTGGCAGCTCAGCCTCCTCGCCGGTGACCCTTCTTCTTGCAGCGTCGCCTCCTTGCCGGCTGTCGGTGTCAAAACCGGCGGATCTCGGGTAGGGGGTCCCGATCTGTCCGTCAAGGCTGATGGTAACATGAAGCAAGGGACACAGATGTTTACCCAGGTTCGGGCCCTCTCGATGGAGGTAAAACCCTACTTCCTGCTTGATTAATATTGATTATATGGGTAGTACAAGAGTAGATCTACCACGAGATCATAGAGGCTAAACCCTAAGAGCTAGCCTATGATGGTATGATTGTAATTGTGATCGGCCTTCTAAGGACCAACCTCTCCGGTTTATATAGACACCGGAGAGGGCTAGTGTTTACATGGAGTCGGTTACAAGGAAGGGAATATAATATCCGGATCGTCAAGCTTGCCTTCCATGCCAAGGAAAGTCCCTTCCGGACACGGGCCGAAGTCTTGAGTCTTGTATCTTCACGCTTCAATAGTCCGGACATCGTACACAGTCCGGCTGTCCGGATACCCCTAATCCAGACTCCTCAAGGTAGCCCTGAACCAGGCTTCAATGACGATGAGTCCGGCGCGCAGTCTTGTCTTCGGCATTGCAGGGCGGGTTCCTCGTCCGAATACTCCAAGGTAATTATTGAACACTTGAACCGTGTCCGGATCCACAAGATGATCTTCACATAGCACGAACCCGATCCGCTGGCAATCTTCGAGCGTCGTGCCCTTGCATCATGGCCTGGTCCAACGCGGACCGGCGTTTCTTACCCCATGACTACTCGCATTACGAGACAGTTTTATTGGCACGTCCCGTCGGGGCAGAGATCGTGTTCCACTTATTACGGGATTTTTCCATCAATATGGGCGCACGCGACCCCACGACGGTCGTTGGTATAACTTCGTCTGTTTTTAGATAAGCCTCAAACGGCCACTCCAGGGACTCTTGATATTCATCCCCTTTATAAAAAGGGGTCGAGGCCTATGCCTCTTTTCCACCTTCCTCGCGCCTCCTCGCATCTCGAGTTCTAACACCCAAAACCCAAGCTTCAACACCCCAGATCCTCCAACATGTCCGGATCCGTCCCTCAAGGCCAGTGGGTGGCCTCCTCAATTCAAGAGGACGACATTGCGAAGCTTAGGGAGGTCGGATACCTGACATCCGACATCCAACACCGGCTTCCTGCCCCAGGGCAGGTCATCCCCACACCGGAGCCTAATGAGTACGTCGTATTTGTCCCGCACTTTCTCCGCGGCTTGGGCTTCACCCTCGATCCCTTTGTGAGGGGGCTCATGTTCTATTACGGGTTGGATTTTCACGATCTGGCTCTAGACGCTATCCTCCACATCTCGTCGTTCATTATAGTGTGCGAGGCCTTCCTCCACGTCACCCCACACTTCGGCTTATGGCTCAAGACCTTCAATGTGAAGCCGAAGATGATCGAGGGGCGACACGCGGAGTGCAGAGGTGCTGTAATAAGCAGGAACGCTGATGCCCCATGGCCAGAGGGTTCTTTCCCAGAAGTATCCGATGTATGGCAACGGAGGTGGTTTTATGTCACGGCTCCCCGAGGCACAAAGTGGGTGGCTACTCCCGAGTTCCGCTCGGGCCCTCCGTCACAACTAGCGTCTTGGACTGACGTAGGACGGAATTGGGGGCCCGCTGGTGATGTACCAGTCCTGCAGAGCCGCATCCGAGAGCTTCTTGAGAGGGACATTAACCTTGTTAGCATAATGCAAGTGATGTTAATCCGACGGATGTTGCCGTGCCAACGCCGGCCTCTCCGGATGTGGGAGTTCAATCCAGAGGGTCCGTGGACTGTTAAGCACTTCTTCGGCCTAAAGCTCGAAGGGATGTGCAGATTATTCTTCGGACCGAAAGTAAAGTGTCCGGACACCACCGAGGATGCGGGCCTAAGCTGCAATCGCCTAGATACCCAAGTAAGTAAACTTGATACCGGACACCGTGTTTTGTATTTGTCGTAATTGTTTATCCTGAAAATCACCCGTGGCGTGAATGGCTCAACAAGGCGGAGAATCGGTGTCGGCGCCACTTCCCGAAGGCTCTTTGGTCCCACCATGGCCAAGATGCTTGACCGGGTACTCAGCAGAATGCCCTCAGGGAAAGACAAGGGGAAGAACGAAGAAACTGAACTCCACACACTACGCATCCGAACCGGGGGAATTGTTGCCTCCCCTAAGGAGGATAGTCGGGAAGGGGGGGGGGGGCTAAGGCCTCCTCCCCGCGTGGGAAGAAGAGGGCTGCTGTCGATGTCAAAACCGGTGGATCTCGGGTAGGGGGTCCCGAACTGTGCGTCTAGGCGGATGGTAACAGGAGACAAGGGACACGATGTTTTACCCAGGTTCGGGCCCTCTTGATGGCGGTAAAACCCTACGTCCTGCTCGATTGATATTGATATTGTGGATGTTTACAAGAGTGGATCTACCACGAGATCAAGGAGGCTAAACCCTAGAAGCTAGCCTATGGTATGATTGTAAGGGTTGTTGATGATGTGATGTAGTCCTACGGACTAAAGCCATCCGGTTTATATAGACACCGGAGAGGGCTAGGGTTACATAGAGTCGGTTACAATGGTAGGAGATCTACATATCCGTATCGCCAAGCTTGCCTTCCACGCCAAGGAAAGTCCCATCCGGACACGGGCGAAGTCTTCAATCTTGTATCTTCATAGTCTTGGAGTCCGGTCGATGATGATAGTCCGGCCAATGATAGTTCGGCTGATGATGGTAGTCCGGCTATCCGGACACCCCCTAATCCAGGACTCCCTCAGTAGCCCCTGAACCAGGCTTCAATGACGATAAGTCCGGCACGTATATTGCTTGGCATTGCAAGGCGGGTTCCTCCTCCAAATGATAGAAGATTGTGAACACCAGGATAGTGTCCGACTCTGCAAAATAAATTCCACATTCCACCGTAGAGAGAATAATAATATATACACAAGTTCAATCTGCTGACGTTTTTTGTGGCATGACGTCACACCACTACCAAGCCATTACTTAAATTGTTTTTTACTTTACCACCTCAGCGCATTTAGCGAGGCGGTTTCCTTGGCACATCTTGTCGAGCGAGATCGTGTTTCCCTTAATCCGGATTCTCATCAATATGGACGTGGTAACCCAACCGCGCCCGTTCGCCACGCCCCCTATCGGGCGAGTCCCAAGCGGTCACGGAGGCGGCTCTTGGTATTCTCCTCTTTATAACGGGACCAAGGCTTGTTTCTTTTTCTTCAATCCTTCATCGAATCCTCTCCCCGCTCCAAGTTCCAGCACCTAGAGCTCCAGACTCGAGCGCTGCGGACTTCCAACGATGTCCGGTTGCGACCTCTAGGGCCGGTGGATGCCCTCCTCCGTCACGGAGGAGGACGTGCTAAAGTTGCGGGAGGCCAAGTACCTGGCTTACGAGATTTCGCACAGGTTGCCTGCCGAAGGGCAGGCCATCCCCACCCCTGAGCCCGGCGAGTATGTCATTTTTGTATCCCACCTCCGTCGGGGTTTAGGCTTCCCGATGGATCCTTTTGTGAGAGGGCTCATGTTCTATTATGGGTTGGAATTCCACGATTTGGCTTCGGAGTCCATCCTCCATATCTCTGCATTTATTGTCGTCTGCGAAGCCTTCCTCCGCGTCACCCCTCACTTCGGCCTGTGGCTGAAGACCTTTAATGTGGCGCCGAAGATGATCGGGGGGCGTCAAGCGGAGTGTGGCGGGGCGGCCATAAGTAGGAGGACCGATCCCCGTGGCCCGCGGGCTCCTTCCAAGAGGAGCTCGGCCTGTGGCAGCAAGAGTGGTTCTATATTACCGTTCCGAGGGACCGCAAACAAAAGCCGCCGCCCCTATTCCACCCGGGACCTCCACGACGATTGATGTCGTGGGTCAACCAAGGGCTTAACTGGGGGCCGTCAAAGGACGTGCCCCTCTTGCGCAGGGCCGGTTCGAGATCTCCAAACGAGGGAGGTCGATATGGTGGTGGTGATGCAGGTTATGCTGATTAGGCGTCTCCTGCCCTGCAAACGCCGCCCTCTCCGGCTGTGGGAGTTCAATTCGGAGGGTCCACGAATTCTTCAACACTTCATGGGTATGACACCCCTGGAGATGTACAAATTATTCTTCGGATCGCAAGAGGTGCGTCCGGAATTGACCGAGGATGCTGGCCTAAGCTGCAATCGCCCGGATACTCAAGTAAGTAGTTCCGAGTCCGGACATACCGTTTGTTTGCCTTTCGATGATTCGCTTTATGACCAACTTCCTTCTACAGGAGTGGATAGCGGAAGCAAAATTGATCTGATGTCCGCCCCCCCCCGACACCGCGCGGATCCGTCTTTGGTCCGGATCTTTGGAGGTTGCGCCTTGAGAGGAAGGCGAAGGGAAAGCAAGAAAGCTCTTGCCTCGCCTAAGGAGGCTCTTGAAAGAGGGGATCGAGAATCCCTCCCTCCAAGGGGAGAAGAGGACTGCCTCAGAGGACCGGGGCAAAGCCCCTAAGCGGGAAGAAATCCTCGCCAGAGGTCCTGCATCCGGGAGGCCCGGCCGCACAATCTCCTTAATGAGTCAGCCCTCCAACGAGCCGTAAGTAGAAAGAAAAGAGTTTTATAATAAGGGACATCCCTATTTGTGCTTCTGAGGATAACTAAAGTTTTTACCTTGTAGTTCGGATCTCCGTCCTTCGCAAATGAGCTCGTCTTCGGGGGACCTTCTTCCGGAGATGATGGAGTGCGAGACGCCTCCATCTGGGGCGCCGTCGGATAGGGCGGACGAGCCCGAAGTGTCGCCACGGAGGAGCCCCGGGTTTGGCAAAGCCGGATAGTTCGGCGCCAAGCGGTGTACGGTGAAGGATCTGCTTGAGAAGGCGTCTATCTCGGAAGATCAGCACGCATTGATGAGCATGGTGATTGAAAGGATTTAAATCCGCCAAGGCGGGTTGCCTGATGCCGTCGGGAGTTTTTGGCGGGGTTTGAGGTACGTAAAATGACACACCTTTTAACAGTTTTGCATATAGAATGCGCCTGTATAGATAGTAGCCCTCGAGACTCGGTAGGTTGTCGAAATCGACAGCGTGTCGAGGATCAAAATCGCAGGTTTAAATTCCGTCGTCTTGATGCGGTGGCGGTCGTCCGGGGCCAGCCGGGCTGATGGAGTTCTTGAACTAAAGCGGCAACTCAATGCTGCGGATCACGGACATCACGCTGGTCAACAGGCGACTTGATGAGTCGCAAGGTAAGTGTTCTTGCGCGGTCACTTGGTAAGGAGCGAAGCCGTCTCCTTACAACATGTGCGCGAAATGCGAGATAGTGCCGCTGCCGTGGAGAGCCTTCGGGCGAACTTGCTCGAGCCAAGGAGCAGGCGGAAGAGTAATCTGGCGACCTCGGCGGCCGAGGAGTTAGCGGCGAAAGGGTCGCTGCTGCCGAGCAGGGAAGAGATAGCCGAAATGGCCGTGAAGTTAAAGGATGCTACCGACCGCAATGAGGCTCTTGGGAAGGAGCGCCTAAGCGCAAGAAGACCTGCGGAAGGTCACCGAAGCCAAGAATGCCCGCCTGCAATGCGGGCTATGAAGGAAGAGCTGCGCCAGGGGGATATTGTAGCCGGCAAGCCTTTTTCGCTGCGCCAAGGTTCACGGATCCAAAATATGCTCACCGGGCCAACTGTGGTGTCTGGAGGACCCTTATATGGACTTAGCAGCGAGTCGCGGCGGATGCCGCAGTGCATTTTCGCGGAAGGATCACAAGACGGAAGAGCTGTTTTGGTCTCAATTCCATAGTCCGGGCGTTCACTTCCGTGACCGACCGTTTGGCTGAGTGGGCTGAGCTAAATAGGTTGTCCGGCTTGCTATGACGGATATAGTGACCCATATCCGGCGGATAGGCCCCACCAAGAGTTACTTTGGCTTGTTGCAGCAATTTCTTGGGGCGGTGCCGCATATCAAAGCGATGAAGCGGTCAGCTGCATAGAGGGTGCGCGGATGGCGCCGCCCGTGTGAAGACACATTTGATGAGATGGATGCCACCGCTGTTGCGACCCAGGTTCGGATGATAACGGTTACCCGCCGAGCACTATTTTGGCGAAGTGCTGCGTGGTGCTCGTGTAATAGAGTCGCAGTGCTCAAAAATGTTACGTTCAAATGAACGTTTGTAAAACGATATTTATGATGTAAGCGCCTTTTATACTTGTGCGTTCAAGTAATAGAATATCTCCTATGCGGCCGTTCATGTATACGTGTGTATAACCCGAAAGATGGCGATCGTCGGCTTCAGCCCCCACGCACAAGGTGCGGGGTGTTCATAAAAATAGCGCGTTTCACACTTAATCCGGCGTCTCGGTCCTGTAAAGGAGGTGGTAGCGTAGCAAGCGAGGCAACCGGACTATAATGCTTTATCACTTTCACTTAGCCGTGGAGTTCGAGGGTGGGGCTCGACATAGCCCACGGGGCACCGCGCTCTCCGAATTCGAGGCGCCAGATGTGCTGGCGGAAGCGGCCCTTCGTCAGCGGAGGAATCCTAAACATTCCCATAGTCGATCGGGTGGTTGACCAGTCTCTCGCTGTATCATGACGATCAGTTTTGGCTTTCTCTCTTGAGTGCTCGCCAAATTAATCGGGGGCAATCGCAGAGTTCTCCCGAGGCAGCGTTAGCCGATGATACGAGCGTAAGGCAGCAAAACACGGGCCGGGCAAACCCAACATTTGACCAAAGACATGATTCGGAGCTGATGCATATAAGCCTAACTCGAGGCGCCGAACACTCCGAAGGTGTTCGGTCTTTATAATAGCGGGCAAAACAAAGCCCTAAGCCCCTTGTGTCCGTGCAGGCAGATTCTTACAGCACGGCCGATGCCAAAACGCCATCTCCACTCTGGTTATAATGATAAACCAGGGATTATAGCAACAAGAGACATGAAGAAAGGTTTACGTAGGGTCTTAGTCGAAAAGAGTCCTTGCAGCGGGTCCCTCTTGCGTCTGCGCCGTGTCTCCGTTGTGCCGTATCTCGACGGGTGTGCACGCTGTTCATCTGTAAAAAGAAAGAACTTGGTTGGAAAAGAAATCGTATGCAGAAAGTGCATAAGAAATTGAAATAGAGATTAAGAAAGCTGAGCCTATGCTAGCTCATTATGGCTTATATGTGCAAACCCTTGTGAAGGGATGTGCGGCTAGGTAGCCCCTAGCTTATTTATTCCGGACTCGTCCAGCCGCGTCCGGGGTCTCAAGCGACCTTTTAATGAAATGATGCCACGTGGACCGGGCATTTTAAGCGTAAGAGACGCATAATGTGGTATTGCATTGAAGCGGACGAAAGCTTCCGTCCCCAAAGATGCTTGATAGCTACTTTTAAATGGGGCGACATGAAAGGTTAGCTTTTCTCGTCGGAAGTTGTCGGTGACCACGACACAACTTCTAGTAATAATGAAACTGCACTGGCGTAAGGGCTGGCGCCACTCCTTTGAAGGAAGTGCGGCTATGCGGAATTGTAGTAGGGTCTATCCCAACTTGCGGATTGTGTCCGGAAATAGCAGGGACAAGTCACTGCCGCCGTCCATCAAAACCTGCGTTAATTGCAGTCCGTCTATTATGGGATCCAATATCGGGCAGTCTATCACGTGTTCCGGATACTTCTGGACTAATCCAGATGGTCGAAAGTGATTGGTTTTGACGTCCAATCTCGGTCCACGGGGTGGATCGTGCGACACTTGTCTTAGCGAGTGCCGTGTTGGCTTTCCGTACTATCACGTGAAGCGAGTTTACTGTTTTGACTTCTTGTGGGAAAGTCTTTTGACTTCGGTGCTTTCTGCTGGTGGGGTTCGTCATCGTCCTCGCTTGGATCGAGCACCTTGTGTCCGGCGTTGAGTCTGCGGATGTTTAAAAACCCAACAAATTCGGTTGGTATGGTTTGCGAGGCCTTAGGTCTCAGGATTTGACACATCCGATCTAAAATTTTGTTTAAATTTGATAGCTCGTCTCTGTTCTCCTTAAGAGGCCATGTTGTATTGTTCGCCGCGAGCTTTTGAATCCGGTGTTGACCGCGTGCCTTTTGGCCTTTTTTTTTTATTCGCGCTGGTCTTTCTGCGCCGTGGCGTCTCGTTCCATCTCGATCTCGGATGTACTCGGTCGCTGGTGCTGCATCTTGCTAGCCACTATCTTCTCTAGCATAAAAGCGCGTCATGAGGCTTGTTAGCGGCCATTGTTCTTGGCTTCTCTTGGCGAGGTGTCTGGCGAGCCATTTGTCTCGGACGTTGTGTTTAAAAGCTGCTAGGGCTTGCGTCCGGACGATCGACTATTTGGTTCTTTTTGGTAAGGAACCTGTTCGAATTCTTGCACCGACTCTCCGGGCTGTTGGGTTATATGACTCAGATAAATGCATCCGGAGGGCGGACATAAGTCCCTTGAAAATTTGCTCTAAACGCGTCCTCAAGCTCTTCCCAACTTCCAACATTTTACGGGAGGCTTTTGAGCCAATGCCGAGCTGGCCCTTTGAGCTTGAGGGTAGGTATTTTATGGCGTGAGATCATCTCCTCTAGCCATGTGTATGTGTAGTATATAATCTTCTATCCAGACTCAAGTCTGTTGTGCCATCGTATGCCTCTATGTTTATGGGTTTGAACCTCTTTGAAATTCATGATCCAAAGACCTCATTGGTAAAACATAGCGGGTGTCGCCCCAGTATTTGGGTGTGCGCTGTCTTGAACACTTGTCGTGTTGTGTTCCTTCTGGGGTCCTCTTTTTGGCCCGTAGATAGACCTAGTTGGGCCGTCCGTTTTCTCGTGATTATAATTGACTTGTGTGCAGCCCGGCTTGTCGGTTTGGGCTCATCATCTGGCGTCCATCCGCCAGCGGCCTCTTTATTTTTGACTGTGAAGGCTCTATGGCTTCCTCGTCAAATTCTGGCAGCAACTTGCGCTTCGGGTAGCTCTTAGTTTGATGGCCATTGCCATATTTGTCTGCAGTCTTGAATACTTTGCTC
This sequence comes from Aegilops longissima, assembly GCA_021605205.1. Taxonomy (NCBI): domain Eukaryota; kingdom Viridiplantae; phylum Streptophyta; class Magnoliopsida; order Poales; family Poaceae; genus Aegilops; species Aegilops longissima. The sequence continues at coordinate 562,013,124 of CM038677.1, forward strand.
CACTTCATTCTGAGTGTGTCCTCTGCTGTTTTGAGCTTCCGTTTCGCCTTCTTCAAACTTCTTGCGATGGCGACGAGTTTTTGTGTATGTTCTTATGCTCTGGTGTTGTGTCCGGACTGTTGATTGCTCCGTGAAGGGGTTGATTATCCGGCTCATCTTGTTCGTCGTCCGCTGGTTTGCCCTGCTCTATCGCTGGGTCGTTAGGAAGGCTGCTTTGATCGAGGCGGGACTTAGGGCGGCGTCTACGTCGCCGTTTTGGTTCTTTATCGGCGAGATTATCCTCTGCCGCGTCCCGTTGTTCCTCGTTATCGCTTCCCTTTGGGGTGTCCACCATGTATATGTCGTATGACGAGGTGGTCTTCCAGTGTCCTGTAGGCACTGGTTCTTGGTAGTCTCCGGCATCGTCGTCCATACCGTCGATGTCTTCGGAGTCGTAGTCAAGTACGTCGGTTAAATCGTCGACGGTGGCTACGAAGTGGGTGGTGGGTGGGGTCTGAATTTCTTCGTCGTCCGCGTCCCAACCATCCTGGCCGTAGTTCGGCCGGGGCTCTCCGGATAGCGAGGATGCTTGATGAATTGATGATATCGCCAAGGGCGAAGTCTTTGAAAAACGCCCGCAGCGGTAAATTCCATGATCGGCGCCCAATCGGATTCGACTGGCAGGGGCGCAGGAGGTTCGGAGTCCGGCAAAGAGTCCGACACCTCGGAGTCATGAGCCTTATGCGGGACAAGGTAAGTGTTCTGCTCCATCACCGTAGAAGTTGCAGCTCCCGAGGCGGTGTCCAGCCATCCGTCCTCGATCCGAGCGATCGGCTCCGGACTATGGGTCGAAGCGGATTCGAGTGCAGCCTCCAAGGTGGTGTCCGGCGGCAGAGTTAGGTCATGCAAATCGTGACAGCGCGGCACGCTCGGCTGTGGCTCAGATCCAACAAAGATCAAGTCACCGCGGATATCGGCCGTGAAGTTTAGGCTTCAAACCTGACTGACGGCGGGCGTAACTTCGATCTGCTCGGATGGCCAAGTGAGTTGGCCCGCATGCGAAGCCGCCGAATCTGAAGATCTGCCAGGAGAAAAGTCTCACCCAGACTGCGTCGTTGTTGATTGAAGAGGCCATCAAGCCTATCGGTGACGACACGAGGAACTCTCAATGAAAGCACCAATGTCGGTGTCAAAACCGGCGGATCTCGGGTAGGGGTCCCGAACTATGCGTCTAGGCGGATGGTAACGGAGACAAGGGACACGATGTTTTACCTGTGTTCGGGCCCTCTTGATGGAGGTAAAACCCTACGTCCTGCTCGATTGATATTGATATTGTGGATGTTTACAAGAGTGGATCTACCACGAGATCAAGGAGGCTAAACCCTAGAAGCTAGCCTATGGTATGATTGTAAGGGTTGTTGATGATGTGATGTAGTCCTACGGACTAAAGCCATCCGGTTTATATAGACACCGGAGAGGGCTAGGGTTACATAGAGTCGGTTACAATGGTAGGAGATCTACATATCCGTATCGCCAAGCTTGCCTTCCACGCCAAGGAAAGTCCCATCCGGACACGGGGCGAAGTCTTCAATCTTGTATCTTCATAGTCTTGGAGTCCGGTCGATGATGATAGTCCGGCCAATGATAGTTCGGCTGATGATGGTAGTCCGGCTATCCGGACACCCCCTAATCCAGGACTCCCTCAGCTGCCTCTGAAGACTCGGAGACGAAGATGCCCAAACCCGCGAAAAAGATATCACCAGGGGGCTCTGCCCCGACGGGCACCCTCACCGCATTGTGCTCGCCAACGGGCCAGCCCTCCACCGAGCTGTAAGTCAATTTTTGATTCGAAGGTACTGCGTTTCTCCTAGATCAATAACCAGGATTCGTCTTTCGCAGTCCGGCTAGCAGCCCTTCTCAGCGAGTTCGCTTGAGGATCTCCTCCGGAGATGATGGAGAGCGAGACCCACCCACCTCTCCAAATCATGAAGCGGGCGACACCGAGGTGTCGCCACGGAGGAGTCCGGATCTGTCGGCCGGAAGCCAATCGTCAGCCCCCAGCCCGGGCGTTTGGCTCCCACGAGGGGCGATGGGAAGGGTCCGGCACACGATTCGATGTCGGGCAGACGTCTCGACGGGCCCTCTTCGGAGCGGGCTGCGCTACGGAGGAGCACCGCTCATTAATGAGCGCAGTGCTCAAGAAGATTTCATCCGCTACCAGCGGTTTGAATGAAGCATTCACAAGCCTGCTCAGAGGCTTAGAGGTATGTAATGGAGAATTCACTATTTCTTTGGTTGTAAGGCACGCGTTAGGTGTGCTCCATATAGATAGTAGCCCCTGAGACTCTGGTTGCCCGCCCTAGGAGGCAAACGGGGGATCATAAATCAATGATTGCGCTATGAATACGTGCAGGTACGTGTGAGTCCGGCCGCCGACTAGTCCGTTGAAGTTTCCGAACTGACCAGGCAGAATCGATCGATTGATGCCGATATCACGCTGGTGAACGAGCGGCTGGACAAATCACAAGGTATGTGCTCTGCCTTCCTTTGTATAGGAAAATATGGAGGCGGCATGATATTAATGTAATATGTTCGGACTGCAGATGGTGCTGCTGCCGTGGAGGCCCTGAGGGCAAAACTTGTCCAAGCCAAGGAACAAGCTCGGGTTAAAGATAGCCAAACAGGCTGCTCATCGCCGAAGCAAGGAAAAGATAGCCGAAATGGCTGTGGAGTTAAAAAAATGCCGCTGACCGGTATGAGCTCCTTGAAAAGGAGCATAAGGATAGTTTGGCCGAGCTGGACACGACGCGTAATGCCACCAAGGAAATACGTACCACGCTCAGGGGTGCGCGGGAGGAACTTCAACAGGCCGGTAAAATCGCGACTGGAGGCTCCTACTTGCTACGGACGAAGTTTTTCGATCCGAAGTACGCTCCCCTGGATGGGCGCTGGAGTCCTGCGGACGCGTATTCGGATTTGGCGAAGAGTACGGCTGACGCTGCCAAGTTCTTCGAGGATCAGGTTGATAAGGAAGTGGAGAAGCTTTTAAGTCGCAATTCAATGCTCCCACTCGCCCGCTGCCTTTAAGTGACAAGATGGCTGCCGTGGCGGAGCTTCACGAGCTGTCCGGTCTTGCAATGCGGTGCGTGATAGACCATCTTTGGCGAAAGGGCCTAAGCCGACGATTACTTTGGCTTGGTGCAGCAATTCCTTGGGGCCGTGCCTCGGATCGACGCCATGAGGAGGTCGGCGTGCATAGAGGGTGCACGAATGGCTCTTGCCCAGCGTTAAAGCCTATTGGGCGGATATGGAGGCCACCATTATAGCGACCCAAGATCCGGCGGGGGCCAATATCGGCCGAGCACTACTTGGCGCGGGTCACGAAGGTGCCCGCCTAATAGAGAGCGATGCTCAAGAAAGTCTTCTTCGAGTGATGAATCGAATCATTGTAAGAACAATGTTATTTTGGTTATAAGGCTATATTTATACTTTTTGCCCGAAAGTATTATTGTGTCCCTTAGCGGCCGTTTACATATATATATATATATATATATATATATATATATATGAATGTGTAATCCGAAGATAGCAGTCATCGGCCTCATTTCCCCACGCAACAATGCGGGGTGTTATAAAAGATATGCTTAATCACACTTGATCCAACGTCTTGGTCCATGAAGGAGGTGATCGCATCGTCGAACTAGGCAACCGGACTATATAGTTGTAACACTTTCGCTAGCCATGGGAATCTAATGTTGGGGCTACTATGTAGCCCCTGTACATTCAGCGTGCATCCGAATATGGGCGTGTGTACATGACCGAAAGCGGTCCTTCGTTAATCTGGAGGATCCTAAATATTTCGATAAGTCTTCAAGTGGTTGAACAGTCTCCCGCGTATCATGAATGATCAGTTTTGGCTTTCTCTCTTGAGGTGCTCGTCCGGAATAACCAGGGCACAATCGCAGTAGTTCTCCTTTGGCCACCTTAGCCGATAATAACGGAACGTAAGGAGGCAAACCCAACATTTGACCAAAGACATGATTCGGAGCTGCTGCATATAAGGCCAAACTCGTGACGCCGAACACTCCCGAAGGTATTCGGACTTTATAATAGTCGATGGGCTCAAGATTCATTAGAAACCCTATGTTTCCAGGTACGTGCGTTAATCTGTCGTGGCGAGATGCCAAAAACGGCAGTATCCTCTGGGGGTATGGAACCCATGGGATGGTTAAACAACAAGAGGCAATAGAAAAGGTTTACACAGGGGCTTAATCTAAAAAGAAACCTGTTGAACGGGGCCCTGCTGCACGTCTGCGCCTTTGTCTCCGTTGTGCCGTATCCTGGAAGGGTATCGCGCGAAAGTTGTATGCAAAAAAAGGAAACTCATAGGAGGTTACAACGTTAGAACGCGATGGATAAAAGTGTAAGCCATTGGCCTGCCAATAAGGTTGAGCCAAGTATGGGGCTTTATTAGGTAGTTATAGCCCCTGGTATCCGCTATAGGATTACATATACGGTGCCCTGGTTCGATCTGGGCTACCGGACTCGTCTAACCGTGTCCCTGGTCTTAACGACCGGTCATATTTTTTGATGTTGGAGGTTGCTTATAGTCCGGCTGCGAGGGCCGTCGCGTGTTCCTCTGCGTGTGATGAGCGCTCTGTTATTCCGCTAACGGTGATGATGCCACGTGGACCGGGCATCTTAAGTGTAAGGTAGCCATAGTGCGGCAATGCATTGAAGCGGGCGAAGGCCGTTCTTCCGAGCACTACATGATAGTCGCTTTGGAAGGGTGCGATGATGAAGAGTAGTTCTTCGCTTATGGAGTTACCTGGAGAGCCGAATGTTACCTCCAGTGCGACGGAGCCTCTGCTATGGGCTTCAACGCCCGGTATCACCCCTTCAAAGGTGGTGTTGCTTTGGTTAATTCTGGATGGGTCTATCCCCATCCTGCGGACAGTGTCCTCATATATTAAATTGAGACTGCCGCCGCCGTCCATAAGGACGCGGGTGAGACGGTATCCGTCAATTATCGGGTCAAGCACCAAGGCCTTTGATTCTCTGCGCCGAATACTGGTTCGGTCGTCCAAGTTATCGAAGGTGATCAGATAAGGCATACAGTGGTTAGGTGTGAGTACGATGGGCTCTATATCGAGCGTGCCTCTATGCGCGTGTTCGTGCCTCCTCATGGATGTGTGAGTCGCGTGGATCATGTTCACTGTTTTAACCTCTGGCGGGAATTTTTTCTGTCGCCGGTGTTAATTTGGCGAGGTTCATCCTCGTCTTCACTTGGTGTTTCCTTCCCTTGTATTCGGCATTTAGTTTGCCAGCCTGCTTGAAGACCCAGCACTCTCTGTGCGTGTGGTTTGCAGGTTTGTCAGGGGTGCATGAATTTGGCATAGTTTGTCTAGGACTCTATTCAGACCGGACGGTCCCTCTTTGCTGCCTTTAGATGGCTTATTTTGCTGATTAGGTCGGGAGCCCCCGAATCTGGCATTAACCATCGTGTTATTCGGGCTCTCTTCCTTGTTTTGGCGTCTGTTTTTATGACGCCGTGGCTTCTCGTTGCCATCCCTTATTTTGGATGTGCTGGGGTCGCTGGTGCCTTTATGGGCTAGCCAGCTATCTTCTCCCGCGCAAAAGCGGGTCATAAGGCTTGTTAGGGTTGCCATTGTCCTTGGCTTTTCTTGGCCAAGGTGTCCGGCGAGCCACTCGTCACGGATGCTGTGTTTGAATGCTGCTAAGGCTTCGGCATCTGGACAGTCAACAATTTGATTCTTCTTAGTGAGGAATCTATTCCAAAACTTGCAAAGGATTCTCGGGCTGTTGGACTATGTGACTTAAGTCGTCAAGATCCGGAGGCGGACATAGGTCCCTTGAAAATTGGCCCTGAAAGCGTCCTCGAGTTCCTCCCAGCTCTCAATTGAATTTTCGGGGAGGCTTTTCAACCAGTGCCGAGCTGGTCCCTTCAGTTTGAGGGGGAGGCTTTTGATGGCGTGAAGGTCATCCCCACGAGCCATATGTATGTGCAGGATAAAGTCCTCGATCCGCACCCACGGGTCCGCTGTTCCGTCAGATGCCTCTATGTTCACAGGTTTAAAGCCCTGTGGAAATTCATGGTCCAGTACTTCATCGGTAAAGCACAGGGGGTGAGCAGCCCCTATGTATCTGGACGTGCTGTGGCTTGCCATCGGCTGTTGTTGTGTCCGGTGTTTATTCCGGACTGGTATTCGATTGGCGTAATCGTTTTGGTGACCATAGTCCCTCGCCGGGGTGCGTCCTTTGGATCCATAAATGGACATGGCCGTGCCGACTTTCTTATTCAGGTGTTCACGTGGATCCTGTGCAGCGTCGGTAGCCGCTTTGTTGCGGTTATGAAGTGGTACAGCTTTGTCGTCGAATTCTGGCAGTAGCTTGCGTTTTGGATAGCTCTTTGTATGGCGATCATCGCCGTATCTTTCTTCCGTGTCTAGCACTTTATTCCATCTGCGGTTGAGCCTTTCCTGTGCAGCTTTGAGCCGTTGCTTCTGCTTCTTTAGACTTCTTGCGGTGACCATAAGCTTTCTGTGGAGGTTATCTCGTTCCACGTGTTTTTTCGGGATTGCATCATTATCCGGACTGTTTTCCTATGCTGGTTCGTTTTGATGGCCTCGTCCGTCGGGATCATTGTCCTCGGGCGTCTGCTCCGAACTGTGTTCAGGGTGACCTGGTTCGTCCTGCTCCATCGCTGGGTCTGTATGGTCGTTGTTGCCTTCGGAGTTGATTGTAGTGTCGATCCCTCCGGCGCTCTTGTCACTATTTTTACTGTTGCTGGACTTAGAACGGCGTCTGCACCGTCGCTTTGGCTTTTGTCCGGGGGTTTTATCATCCGGATTGTCGCCTTTGTCCTCTTTGGGCATATCCACCATGTATATGTCGTGTGACGAGGGGGAAGCCCGGCGCCCCATAGATTCTGAATCTTCTCCTGCATCGTCGTCCATACCGTCGATGTCTTCAGAGTCGAAGTCAGGCACGTTGGTTAAATCATCGACCGTGGCTATGAAGTGGGTGGTGGGTGGGCAACGGATTTCTTCGTCGCCTGCTTCCCACTCGAACCGGACATAGTTTGGCCCGGAAATTTCTGTCAAAGAGAGAGTTTTCAATGAGTTCAACATGTCGCCAAAGGGCGAGTGCTGAAAGATGTCTGCGGCGATGAACTCCATTACCGGAGCCCAACCTGGCTCGACCGGCTCGGGAGTGCGCGGACCGGACTCAACATCCGGATACGAATCCGGGGGTCCGGAGTCATAGGCAACCACAGGGGTAAGGCCCGTGTTCGGCTCCACCGCCGATAAGTGTGCGACTTGCGGGGCGGGGTCCAGCACTCCGTCCACAGGCAACGCAGCCTGCTCTGGATTTAGGTCCGAAGCTACTGCGGGGGTGATACCCCGAGCTTTGTCCGACGGCAGGCCTAAGCCGTGCTCGTCGTGATTGTCCGGTGCTCCTGGCATAGGCACGAATTCGTCGGCGATCCAGTCTCCGCAGATATCCGCCGTGTAATTCAGGTTTCGATTCGATCCGTGGCGGTGGGCGAGCTATCGATCTGCTCCAGATGGCTGCTTAATTGGCCCGCAGGACGGCCGCCAACACGAAGATATGTCCGGGAGAAAGGTCTCACCCGGACCGTGTTATTGACGGTGGTTGAAGGAGCCATCGAGCCCCGTAGCGACGGCATAGAGGAACTCTCAATGAAAGCACCAATGTCGGTGTCAAACCGCGGATCTCGGTAGGGGGTCCCGATCTATCGTCAAGGCTGATGGTAACAGAAGCAAGGGACACAGATGTTTACCTGTGTTCGGGCCCTCTCGATGGAGGTAAAACCCTACTTCCTGCTTGATTAAATTGATGATATGGGTAGTACAAGAGTAGATCTACCACGAGATCGTAGAGGCTAAACCATAAGAGCTAGCCTATGATGGTATGATTGTAATTGTGATCGGCCTTCTAAGGACCAACCTCTCCGGTTTATATAGACATCGGAGAGGGCTAGGGTTTACATGGAGTTGGTTACAAGGAACGGAATATAATATCCGGATCGCCAAGCTTGCCTTCCATGCCAAGGAAAGTCCCTTCCGGACACGGGCCGAAGTCTTGAGTCTTGCATCTTCACGCTTCGATAGTCCGGAAGTCGTACACAGTCCGGCTGTCCGGATACCCCCTAATCCAGGACTCCCTCACCGGCTACCCTTCTTCTTGCAGTGCCGCCTCCTCGCCGACGACCCTTCTTCTTGCAGCGCCACCTCCTCGCCGGCGACCCTTCTTCTTGCTGCACGGCCTCCTCGCCACGACCCTTCTTCTTCTTATCAAGCGACCGGCCGACGATGGTCGTAATCCACACCCCACCCACACCATCCTCCTCCTTTTCTGTCCCACATGCCCGACCGACAGTGTGACGCATTCCACCAAAATCACTGTCCCCCTCCTCCAATTAAGCGCCGCCCACATCCATTTTGCACGCAGTATAACATGGAGCTCATTAGCATGCGGCCGCACGCGCGCACGAGGTCGCTATGGCTGCCATGCGTGCCGACCGCCAGATCTTGGAGGAGCACCTCATCTTCGAGGCCACCGTCGACACCACCACGCGGTTGTATACTTTAAAATACAGTTCATGTTGTTTTCTCGAGGCTATCGCCAGTGCCTTCTAGCGATTTGTCCTCTGTAATGTTAATATGCAATCTGATGTTCAGTTAACAGTTTGGTCCTCTGAAATGTAATGTTCAGTTAATAATTTTGTCGTGGACTTGACACGGCAGATGTCCTAGCGGAAGGACTTAGTCGTGGAGCCATCGCAACTAGGTTAGCTTAAAGGGGTTAATCAGGACAAAGGACACAGAGAGTTTATACTGGTTCGGCCCCTTGCGTGAAGGTAAAGGCCTAATCCAGTTTGGGGTTGTATTGCTTGGGTTTCGATTACTAGGGAGCGAATACGCTTGACCTAGTTCTCGATCTATTGTCTCTTGCCCTTAACTTGTCGCCGGTTCGTCCCTTTATATACATAGGTTGACGCCCGACGGCTTACAGAGTCCCGGCCGGCTCATACACATCTGATCCGGCTCGGTGACTAACTAATCTTGCCTTACAATACAAGTTATACATGTGGCGGTTCATCCCCTTGGGTCTCAAGTCACCTCTGTGTCTTGGGCCTTCAATGGGCTTGTATGAGCCGCCATCTGCACTGATAAGTCTCCAGTGGTATGACCCGGCCCCTCCTGGGCGGTTCATACCCAGTAGTTATATCCCCAACATTAGGCCCCAACACTACAAAAAAAAAGACACATCTGTGACATTTTGGGCCGAACAAATTTTTTTATGTCATACATATGACACTTCTATGACGATAATTGTGACAAAACCCGGTACCATCATAGATGTGGTGGGCTCCTACTTCTATGACAAAAAATCATGACAGAAAATGGGCTTTTCGTCTGGGCGGGCCGGAGACGCAGCTGCATGACATTCTTTGGGCGTCCATGACGGAAAAACCATGGTAGAAGCGAGGGCGAGGAAAATTTCGGGAGTTCCTGCTACGGTGGGAGACCGGGGCCGAGCGATGCGCTGCTTTCTTGTCTGTGTATGCGTGCGTGTGTAGGCGCTGGCTCTAATCGAACCCGAAGCGAGGCGTTGGGCTCTAATCAACCCGGCGATTGCACCGCAGCTACGCGTTATCGAACCCGAGCGATCGATCGATGGCTGTTAATCGAACCCGATCGAGCGATTCGCCGCTCTCGCCGCTAAGTGAAGCCGATCAATGCTGCATCTGGGATGAACAATGAGTGTTGTGGGGGGGTTGGATGAACAGTGAGTGGTGGCGTTGCCTCGGATGAACAGGACCCGTGGTGTGGTGGAGGGCTAGATGAACAGAGACGGTGGAGGGTGCCCGTGGAGGGTGGTTGAACAGACCCGTGGTGTGGAGGGCTGGATGAACAGTGAGACGGTGGAGGGTGTTTGAGCAAGAGTCGGTGGAGTAGCGCGGTGGAGGCTGGATGAACAGGAGCCCGTGGAGGCCGGAGGAGGTCGACGGTAGCCTGTGGAGGCCGGAGGAGGTCGACGGTGGAGATGAACAGATCCGTGGAGTCCTGCTTTGCGGCACGCCACATCCCTCCCGGCGAACAAGACCCTGCTTTGACCGTGGCGGCCCAACACAAGTCCGCTTTAAATCTGCTTTGCGGTACGCCACACCCTCTCCGATCAACAGGACCCTGTTTCGACCGTAGGAGGTCCGTTTAGGCCCATTTTGCGGTCGCCACACCCTCTCGATCAACAGACCCGCTCGAGCGTAGGAGGTCTGTTTCCTCCGTTGTCGGATACGCCAGCCTCGCTTCGTGGCCTGTTCCGGCCCAAGCCCTCCCGGCGAACACGACCACGCATTCCGTTCCGACCCACCGGTTGGCTCCCACGTTCCGTTGCCTCCCGATGAACACGATGCATTCCGTTGCCTCCCCATGAACACGGATCTTTCCATTGCCTCCCCATGAACACGACGACGACGCTGTTTCTCTGTTCCGACCCAGCCATGTCAACGAGCCCTTGCCGTACGTATGCGCGAGTAGGCGTTCGAGACCCCACCCGTATGTACACATACATGGCCGTATTTTCTTTCTTGCACCCTGGCGCTGTGCGTGCGTGTATGCTATGCTATGTACTACGCCTTACTACGACGTCGCACTCTACTACGACACGCACGCCTCTACATCGACCAAAGTATGTACGTACATGTTGGCGACGAGAATAGACAATACTTCATACGCTTCGACCGTGGGTCCCGATCGAGCACTTCCTTGCATGCAAAGATGTAGCTGGTGGGTCCCAGCAATCAGGGGGCGAATCGTTTTTTTTTGCCCGGACGCACTTCCTTGCGTGTGAAGATGTAGCTGGTGGGTCCCAGCAGTCAGGGGGCGAATCGTTTTTTTTTGCCCGGACGCATTCCTTGCATGCGAAGATGTAGTGGTGGTCCCAGCAGTCGGGAAACGTTTTTTCACGAAATACAAGGGCCCGTCCGTGGGTCCCAGCTGTCGGTGGAGGAATCATTATTTTCAGCGTAATAAGGAGGCACTTCCTTGCTGCGCGTGGACTCCAACTGTCGCCTCTCCACGCATATCCACGTCCGATGGAAGTCGTTCCTTGACCACATTGACCACGCCACGCCGAGAGCACCGTAGGCGGTGGACGACGGCGAGGCCTAGGAAGGGGACGACGCGAGCGAGGGAAAGACGCGAAGGAAGCCCGCGGAGAGGAGTACAAGGGTTCACCGTTTGGCTGTGGTGTGAGGTTGCCGTAGCTGCGCAGGGCTCGCCAGCGGTGGGAATAGTAGGGGCGGTGAGGCCTCCATGGCAGCACATCCGCCACAGGAGGCAGGAGCATGCGGCATAACCGGCGCTGCTTTGGGCGGCCGGAGCAAGAAGACCAGAGGTTGAAGAAGCACTAAGGCCGTTGGATGGACATCCTCGGTCACTTTGGATCTAGAATCGTTTATATTGACTAAGTTGACAAAGCCCTCCGTCCCGTCAACTTAGTAGGCCCATAAGTCAGCCTCCCACCAAGGTGGGTCCCAGCTAGCGGGGGTATTCATTTTTGTGCGTAATAAGGAGGCACTTCCGGTGGGTCCGAAATGATGCGAGGGGATTGTTTTTTCACAAATCGATGGCCCGTCTGGTGGGTCCCAACAGTCAGGGGCAAACGTTTTTTTCGTGAAATACTGGTGGGCGTCCGGTGGGTCCCTGCTGTCAGGTGGAGGAATAATTTTTTTCCGCGTAATAAGGAGGCACTTCCTTGCGGCTGCCGTGGACCCAGCTATCAGCCTCTCCACGTACAGTATTCTTCCGATGGAATTCGGTCGTATGTTGGTGCCGTCTGACCTATTTTTAATCCTGAAATTTCAAGTCACATTCAGACTGATTTTAAAAATAAATGTATATCAATATAAAATCCAATAAATTGTCCACGCATAAAAATCAATGCAATTTAAAATCTCGAAATAAAAAAAAAGATATTTGAAACTAATTGCCGGTTTGATGTGTTTTAAAATGTACATCCCATTTCTCATTATTGATAGGCCATTTTCTCGCCAAATTAATGAAGCTCTCCTCGTCTTGAAAGATTTGCAGCCCAACAGGCCTGATAAAGCGACTTACTTGACAAATCACAAAAAAGTGGGCTAGCCATTTTCGTAAAGAAAAAAACTACTTGTCTGGTCTGTGGTAAACATAAAAGAAAACGCTGTCTAGACAGGCCGAGTGTCCCGCACAGCCCAGCTTGACACCACCTTCCTGCCTCAAAAACAAATTAGATAAATGCCACTCCAATTATGGCGATTCATAAAATGCCACTGCAATTTCCAAACTTTGAAAATGCCACTTCAATATTTGCAAACTTTGAAAACGCCACTGTAGTTTGCAAACTTTGAGAACGCCACTCCAGACTTGAAAATGCCACTAGAAATGGCATGAAATGGCATTTTTCAAAGTTTGGAAATTGCAGTGGCATTTCTGGATACACCAGATTTGGAGTGGCATTTATCAAATTAACCCAAAACAAAAATAATCGGGCGAGCTGTCGGGTCCACGTGTCGACCGCCACAGTAATTCTCTCGTTTATTGACTACGTTGACAATGGCATGGGACCCAGATGTCGAAATCCACTAGGAGGAGCCATTTTTTATTGGCTTGAAATAAGGAGGCACTTGCTTATGCATCGCCATGACCTTGGCGGGTCCTCACATCCTCTACACGTATAATCATCTCCGATTGTGTACGCATCAACTTGCTAGGTCCACAAGTCAGCCTCTAAACCCGTGGAGGACAAATACAACCCATTTAAAAAAAATAACAGCCCATTCCATACGTTCAAACGGAAAGTTCAACATTCAGAGCAAAGTAACATGTCTGATCCACATATAGAGTACTGAACTTCCACGTTGACAACCATCATAGCCAAGTTAACTATCTACTCCCACTAATACTCTAGTAGCGTACAAGTACTAACTTACTCTTAGCTAACTAGATGATGCCGTCCGCCATCTGTGGTACACGCTAAACGCCGGCACCAGCGTGGCGCCGCCGGACTTGCAAGAGGTGCGATAGGGCGCGTTGCTCGCGCTGCTGGGCCCTTTCCATGCCGGGCGTGGTCCACCAAAGCTGCTTCTGCCGGAAACCCACTTGACGAGCTGGTAGTAAAATTGGCGTCACGAACGCGCGCGCGTGCCCGACAGCCTCGGGGCTATTTGCCGGGCGCCGCCTCCACGTAGTCGACCCAGTTGCGGGCGCTCTGCTCGCGACTCAAAGCGTCGGTGCGCTGCTGCTCCATGTCCCGCTGGCGGCGCAAATCGGCGATATGCTGCTCCTCCGCCAGGCGATCACGCTCCAACAACTCCTGCTCCTCCGCCATGCGGTCGTGCTCCAACAACTCCTCGATCTCCGCATTGCCATCTAAAGACAGATAAAATGCCTCCTCCATCTGCCTTCCGGTGAAAACCTGAACACTAGTTCCGGCGGTGACCGCCTCCGGCGTCGCCTACCGCGGACGGGCGGGGGCATGGCGGACGTGGCAAGCGACGTCAGGCCGGTGGGGGCTTATGAGGATATGGCGAGTTGGGTCACGGTGGCACCGGAGAAGGCCGGGAAACAGTACTTATAGGCGGAAGGTAGCGCGACGGTCATCGGAATTCAATGCATAATGGCTCAGCGCGCCAGCTTGCCGTGGAAAACTAGAGAAACTGGAATTATGACTGTGCCGTCCCGTCCCGTCTGGGTCGCACGCCGGCATGGCGGTCAAACGAGTGCACTCGAATCTTCTCCCTCCTTGTCAATAATGATTCCATGGATTTAAAAAGCCTGCAACAATTAAAGCGTATCTTTTTTCGCATCAGTTAGCTGCCTTAATTACGGCCGACTACATGCAGGCACTCAAAATCGCCGCAGCAGAAAGATCTGTGAAGAGCATGCAACGAGTCGCAGCCGAGGGCACGCATGCAGCCACTTAAATCGCTAGAATTAATTAGGCTTAAACTTCTACATGCCGTTAATTATTGCCATGCCTTGGTCTTGCTGCTTTGCTCACGGGACTAATAAACCCGGACGGAGGGAGTACCTTGGTTGGTGAGAGGTTTGAATTAAGCCCTGCAAACCGGAAAGGAGGTACTAGTACGTGCGTGATCCGCTATTTATTCGTGTAGGATCGAGTAGGTCGTTTCTTGAATTGAGCCCCGCAAACCGGAAAGGAGGTAGTACGCGCGTGATCCGCTATTTATCCGTGTAGGATCGATAGTGTAGCTTGTCGGTTTCTTGAGGTAGGCATTTTTATCTCGTAGGATCAATAGTGTAGCTTGTCGGTTTTTCAGAGGTAGGCATTTTATTCAAAAACTGCCACTTCGCATCTTCGTCGCAAATAAAACTGCCAGAGCGCATTTGTAGGCTAGCTAGTGATCGATCAAGAATTTGTAAACACTAAGCTTAACAGAAATAAGTAATCATAATGCATCTCAATGATTCACAGATCATATAAAAATATGTAGCTCCAAAAGCAAAGATCAGCCACTTCGGATCTTGCGTCGCAACTAAAACTAACTAGTACAATTCCCATACATAAGATCAACATGTTAATGCATCTCAATGATTCAAAGATCATATACAAATATGTAGCTCCAAAAGCAAAGATCTAGAAAAAACATATGTTCTTCTTACTAACATGGATGCTTCTCTTGGCCAACATTCAAGATGCATCGAAAGACAAATTTGTTTGTGAAGTCTACAATTCCTCTTGCAAACGTAAGTGGTTTCACCAACAGCTGGAACCATGAGAATGAACCACACATGATGGAGGAACATCCACTTCAATATGATTTGGTCTTCTCTCGATCACACCTTGAGACTATTTTCGAATACAAACTTTAACTTAGGCAAAATGATGCCCATTGTATAATCGACCAAAGCAATGAAGCACCTAGTGTTGGCCAATAAATAGTACAAGATTACTTTTCTCGCAGTCCATGAAGTGACTATCCAATCTTTCGTGTCTATTTTCAAATGGCACTCGCATGCAAGTGACTATACTATTCTCTTGTGCAGTTCAACCAACATTACAGACACTTTGTTTGTTTGCCAAATAGCAAACAAATATCAAGCAGCTAGTAAACATATACCACACCTTGTATTTTCGGTTTAAACATGTCTCTTCCGCTTAGCATCCGCCATGTTCTCCTTTGGACAACTGACATGATTATGTTTTGCCTCGACAATTTCATACTGAATTGATTTGCTGGTTCGAGCAGAAATATAGCGCGTATTCTTCATCAGACCAAGGATATCCATGTTCGCAGTGATGGAAGAGGTGAAATCGATACAACCTAAATTGAGCATCCAATCATTGAATCCTGTCCTGCACCTCCAATGTAGGTCCACCCTGCCAATAAATTCACATGCAAACCACTAGTATTACTATCTAATGACAGTACAAAAAGAGTAGCAAGATAGTAGCAAACCACGTACCTTCGTAATGAACAACTGTAACGCCCCGAGACCGACGCTTCAGAAGACTTCCAGGGTTTCCGAGTTTTGCCATGTGTTTTTTTGCTTGCTCTTTTATTTTTGCATTGCATCATGTCATCATGCCATCATATCATTGATTTTAAAAACTCAACTAAATAAATTGCATAGATCTTTTGATCTATTTAAATCGAGGGAATGGTGACTTCTCTTTATAACATACCCTCCCGATATTTAGGGAGATATTATAAAAATATTCCATTGTTTTGGAATCACCATAACCCACTTGCAAAATATCACATGCCGTTGTTATCTAAATTCTTGGTCTCCAACCTTGCCCATAAATTATTTCATCATTTTCCGGAGCTCCACCAAAAATCTCAACATTTTTGGAAACCTCTAAATCCTTGTCCTTGTTCAAACCATTTGAATTAAATTCAAATGACTTTGAATTTAATTCTTGCAATCTTGCCCACACCATTTTTCTTGGAACAAGCTCATTTTTATGAGTCCGAGAAAAATACCCTCCTGCTCAAGCTCCACCCCTAACCTCTCTTTCTTTTCTTTCTTTTCTCTGTTTTTTTCTTTCTTTAGAGTTTAGTGAGAGAGAGAGAGTGTCACGCCCAATATGCGACCCTATCCAAAAGGAACTCGAAGGTCCCACCAAGGATAGACCCGCATATTGGAAACGCTTTTGCAAGGTGGATATCATTACATCAACATTACATAATAGTGGGGATACATACATAAGGCACAAATGCCACAAGAATACATCAACATCATATACAAGATCAACATCCGACTACGAATGAAACATAAATGAAACTCAAACGACATCCACCACTGCTAGCCCAGGCTGCCGACCGAACCTATCCCCGATCAAGAAGAAGCGTAAGAAGAACTCCAATACAAGCAAACATCGCTCTCGCCATGAGCATCGCAAACCTGTACCTGCAATCGGTGGTGGAGTAATCAGAGCCACGAGGACTCAGCAATCCCATTACCATGGGTATCAAGACTAGCAAAGCTTAAAGGGAAAGGAAGGGGTAAACGTGGTGAGGTTGCAGCAGCGACTAAGCATATATGGTGGCTAACATACGCAAATGAGAGCGAGAAGAGCAACAAAGGAACGGTCGTCAACTAGTAATGATCAAGAAGTGATCCTGAACTCCTACTTACGCCGGGCATAACCCGAAACCGTGTTCTCCTCTCGATCAACCCCAAAAGAGACACTCACGGTTACGCATACGGTTGGTGTATTTTAGAAGAGTTTGCTTCAAGTTTACTACAACCGATATTAACAAATTCCCATCTGCCACATAACCGCAGCACGGCTCTCGAAAGTTTATACCTGCAGGGTGTCCCAACTTAGCCCATGATAAGCTCTCGCGATCAACGAAGGATATTCCTTCTCCCGGAAGACCCGATCAGTCTCGAATCCCAGCTACAAGACATTTCACAAAAATAAAACAAGACCAGCAAGACCGCCTGATGCGCCAACAATCCCGATAGGAGCTGCACATATCTCGCTCTCGTGGCAACACCGGATGAGACAGGCTACGAGTAAAACCAACCCTCAAGTTGCCCTAAGGTGGCCCAAGAAGTGCTCGGTTCGGGCCAACACTTAGAGAAGCACCGGTCCGGGGGCTAATAAAGATGACCCTTGGGTTAATTACTCCCAAGGGAAATATAGGTGGTGGTGAGGCAAATGGTAAAACCAATGTTGGGCCTTGCTTTGGAAAAGTCTTATTCAAAGCGAACTGTCAAGGGGTCCCATAAATCACCCGACCGCGTTAGGGACGCAAAATCCGGGAACATAATACCGATATGACGGAAACTAGGCGGCAAGAGTGGAACAAAACACCAGGCATAAGGCCGAGCCTTCCACCCTTTACCAAGTATATAGATGCATTAAAAATATAAGATATATTGTGATATCCCAACAAGTAAACATGTTCCAACAAGGAACAACATCTCCATGTTCCAACAAGGAACAAACTTCATCTTCACCTGCAACTAGCAACGCTATAAGAGGGGCTGAGCAAAGCGGTAACATAGCCAAACAACGGTTTGCTAGGAAGGGTGCAAAAGGTTAGAGGCTAACATGGCAATTAGGGATGGCTTGATAAACAGGTAATAGGTAGCGCAGCATAGCGATAGAACGGAGCAACTAGCATAGCAATGATAGTAGTGAGATCCAGGGTAGCGGTCATCTTGCCTGAAATTCCGCAAGGAAGAAGAACGAGTCTATGAAGAAGATGAACGGATGAAGCCGAACCAAGCGTAGACGAACGAATCCTCACGATCGCAATGAAACGGGAACTAACAAGAAGAAGCACACAACAAAGTAAACACACCACACATGAACATGACAAGATGCACAACAAACATGATGCATGACAAATCTAGATGAAGCTACTCATGGCAAGAGATGATGCAAACAAGAGCAACACATCATGGCAAGTTTAAATGAGGCCGGAAACAACATATAACAATTACGGTAAGTCCTCATATGCAAATTTCGAAATTGGTCCAGATCTGAATAACTTTATGTTCAAGTTGTTAAACAGCAAGTTAAAATGCCCCACGATGATCTACACGAAATTCTAGTCAAGTTACATATAAAGTTCATTTAATTCGGAGCTACGGTCTAGAAGATATGAGCAAAACAAGATAAGCATGGCATTGATGCAAAATGCATACAAACATTAAGCAAACACCTCAAAACAAGGATCCAACATGATAATATGAAACTACATGCAAAATCAAGCAAGTTTCATATAGAGCACACTCAAAACGGAGCAACGGTTCAACACATACACACAATACAAGTTATAGCAACAATCTGTCCAAAACAGCAACTAGGCATATTGCAAGCATCAAAACAACATGCTACAGGACCTCAACATGAAAACAAAAGGCATGGGCATGATGTACAGGTAAAGCATTACAAAACATGAACACTGAGCTATCTCCAGAAACAACTAGAACATGCTCAAAAACACATGGCAAGATTGCAAATAATAACAGTTTCAGGCATTGGCAGAAATAACATTAGGTTGCAATGTTTAGAGCTATGAAACAACATGTTACAGGAACTTAACATGGCAAACAAAGGCATGGCATGACTCTACTAATTGCATAGAACAAAAGTCCTTTAGTGACCATAAGCCAAAAAGGATCAGAAAATATGATGGCACCCATGTAAACATGGCAAGTTATATTACAGATTTGAACATGGCAGGAATTACAATAGGTAGGCATGTTGGTGAGCTTGAATCACTCACCACAGAGCAATACATGGCATGGCAAGGAAACCAACAGTAAGAAGACATGGCATAGAAGCTATACATGGCAAGAACAACATCATAGCATGCAAGGATCAACCACAACAACCTTGGCAAAATTGAATAACATGTAAACAATCTGCCAGGAATATTTTGAAGCAAAAGTAGAGCTCGATTGAATCAAGCTATGACACTCCATAATTGCAAACAAGGGCATGGATGGATAGAGCATAACATGTTTAACAAAACGTCCTTACTGAAGTATCTCAAAATATGCATGGATCTCTTGGTAGCATCAAGTTAACATGGCATCAAAATATCAGCAAAACAGGGCTGAAATCAGCAACAACAAGACACCTAGTTTGCATGCTTGTGCTAGTCACCACATAGATCACAAAAATACATAGCAAGCACCACTGGAAAGAAGACATGGCAATTACAAAACACATGTAGGACTCAAGTTCATATGGTGCACACATCAATCATGGCAAAAATGACAAAAGTGCATGTTCTGATAAAAAATCAGAAACTAACATCACATAGCACTCCTCCAACAGCATTTCGGGCATCAAGATGAGCTCAAATGAAAGTGATGCAATGAGACGAAATGATCTACTCTTCGAGACGAACAATTTGACATATTACACACGCAAAACGGAGCAACGATGACAGAGATATGATGCAATGAAAATGGAACAAAATATATGCAGAAAAAGGACTTGGGATATTTCGGGTCAACCTCCAGATTTGCACGGTTTACGATGCGGCGACGGATCTCGCCGGAACTTCGCCGGAGTTGAAGGGGAAGGTGGCCGGAGCTGCGGGAGAGGTCGGGGAGGCCGGGAGGAGGCGGATCCGGCCGCCGGAGGGGCGCCGGACGGCGGGGGCGCCGGTGGCGCGTGGGACGGCAAATGGCTGAAAGGCGGCACGCGGCGGCGAGGCGAGGCTGGCCGGGCGGCGCGGTAGAGGTGCGCTGGGCGGCGGGCGCTGCGGCGCTGGCGAGGGGCCACCACCGGCGGGGAGGCGCGGCCGAGGTCGGAGGCGACCACCGGGCGGCGGCGGCGACGGGCATGAGGGCGGCGGCGGGCGGCGAACGGCAACGGCGCGGCGGCGGGCGCCGGGCTGGCGCGGGCGCATGGCTCGCTCGCGTGGCTGGCGGCGGAGGCGGGGAGGCTACGTGGCGGCCCCGGTTGGCGCGGGCGGCGGCGGAGATGCGTCCGCCGGGGGACGGACATGTCCGGGCGCGCGGAGGAGAATTTTAGGGTTTGGGGTGGAATTGACCGCGATTTTGGAGGGAAGGTGTTTATATAGGTAGAGGGAGCTAGGAGAGTCCAAATGAGGTGCGGTTTTGCCACGCGATCGTGATCGAACGACCGAGAACATGGAGGGAGTTAGGTGGGTTTTGGGCCACTTGGAAAAGGGTGTTGGGCTGCAACAAAAGAGGCTTTTGCGGTTACCCTGCTAACTGCTGAGTACCAAACGACCTCCAAATGGCACGAAACTTGACAGGCGTTCACCGTGCTATACCAAGGACGCTTGACAAACCTCGGTCCATTCCGAGACCGTTCAACACCCGCACATGAAAAGAGGTAAAAGGGGGCGCCGGGAGACATAGGAGTGCCGGATTGCAAAACGGACAACGGGGAAAATGCTCGGATGCATGAGACGAACACATATGCAAAATGAAATGCACATGATGACATGGCAAAGTGCAGCACGCAAGCACATGACATGGCAACGACGGCGAATAACTGGCAGACACCTGGCGCATCGAATCCGGGGCGTTACAACACTCCTCCACTTACAAGAGATCTCGTCCCGAGATCTTAGGACCGAGACGGAAGGGAAAAGGATGAGGTGAAACAAGAACTCAAGAGAAGAAGCAAAGGAATCGAGAGCACTCGAGAAGAAGAGAGGAACGACGAGAATGACGAGAATCAAAAGCTCACGGAATCAAGATAAACTCTGAAACTACTCGTTCTAACCGGAGTGGTTAGAATGAGAAAAGAAACGGATAAGACTGAAAGAATTTAGGCAGCACTCTGGCTACACATGGAGGAATAGAACACGAACTTCACAAGATGGGATGACACTTGACGAGATGAACAACACAATGCCTCCGGAAGAATTGGAAGAATTGAATGAAAAGAACTTAGAAGGAAGGATTGAACGGAGTTGTCGAGGAAAATCAATAACGAAAGAATAAGCTTGTTGTGGACTTATAGGTAACATCTCAAGATCATAAGGTGATAACCGGCCACAAACGGAAATGATTGGATAGCTGAGAAGAACGAAGAAATGCAAAACTCCACTTCAAAAGAATATGGAGAATTAATTACACCTCAAGATGCGAGAAGAAAAGATACTTGAACTCCACCAACAAGGATCTTGATGAGCACTTGAGAAATGAATTAAATCATGATGATCCACCATGAAGAACTCCGGTAACAAAAGGATGATGAGATAGAATGAAGGAAGAAAGAATAAGATGAGCCTTGCGGTGATTTAGATGGCGGTTCCGACGAAATGGCCGAGAAAATTTAAACTCCGGAAAAGAAAAGATGAAAACATTTGGAACTAGAATTTATTCATCACGAACAAACTCCGAAGAAAAAGATTAATCACTTGGATGAAATAAGAATAAGATTTATTGCATGCTTATCCTTCGTCAAATTAAATTGATGACAAGCAATGGATTTTGCATACTACTTATTCTTCTTGAAAAGGATTTTGAAATGACATATCGCAAACTTGAGAAGGTCTTCATAAACCACCGGTAGGATTGAAAGAAGGAATGGATTAAAATGATAACCAAGGAAAATGGGTCTTGAACAAACCACCGTGAGAATTCGGAAATGACTGACGAAGACTGAATCACCGGGAAGAATTAGAAAAGCACGAAGATACTTGAGGGAATTAAAATGCAAGAGAACAAAAGATCACGAACTGATAGAAGAATACTTGAACGAAGCACCGGAAGAATATTGAGACGAACGAAGGGGCACGGATATAGAATAATTGGAGAACGACTTTGCAAACTTGGAACGAAGAAATCTTCCGAAAAGATGGCCTCCGGGTGATCGAGACGGAAAACAACTCCTGAAATACTCCGGATGGCTGGAAAGAATTGCACAACTGGAAACAAATTGATAGGATAACATCGAGCTAGCACCACAAATCTTTGGGAGAACGGACAAGATTTAAGAGAAACTCTACTTCGATCTTCAAATGACGACGAAAAACACCACCAAAATTATTGAGGTACTCCGGGAGAATGAAAAAACGAATAGGTTGAGCCAACAATGAAAAGAATTTGAAAGAGATCTTGGAAAAGCATCTGACTGATGAAATTCATTCTTACGTCACACTTGAAAAGAATTGGGAATAACTCCAGAAAAATCAGAAGAGTCAGGTAAGATCCTGGGAAAGACCTGTGGGTTAGGGCCCACTAAAAGAAAACACCGTTGGAAAGGGATATTGAACAGATAGATGATGCACCGGAACAATTGAAATATTTGAATGAGGTGACAACCTCGAATTAATTCAAACATAGACGAATCTCCTGAGATGTGTTGAACACTCCGGAAGGATAAATTGGCGAGAGGCGAACGAGCAGGAAAAACACTTCGAGGAAAAGAATATGATCAACCTCAAAACTTTTATTGAGTGCACCGGAAAGAAAAAGATATGAAGAATGACGAACAAGACAAGAATTCACCCGTTGAAATAATTGAGGGAAGACTGAAGAGGCTCCACACGAATGGAATTGATGGTCGGAAGAAATTTGAACTCAGGGAATAAAAGGGTGGTAGGGCGGGAAAACAAAAGCAACTTGGAAGGGGAAATCGACGGATATCTTGAAGAGAAAACACCGGTTGAAATCATTGAGGAATGAAAGCAAAGACTTCGCACGAGTAGGATGGATACTCGATTACGGACTCCGGTTCCAATAAGAAGAAGGGTGGGCGGGTGGGAAAAGAAAACAACAGAGGATTGAACTCAAAGATGAAGATGGTCGAGTCAACTTGACGAGAAATGCACCGGACAAAAGAGCAGAGGAACAATGATCGGAAAACCAACTGCGTGATCCTAAAGAAAAAATTTGAATGAGAAGAGGAGTAGTTCAAAACACCTACGTCAAGATTCCTTACCAGAGCGACGAAGGGGCTGAGGAGTAAAAAGAATTCCTACTCTCGATATAACTAGACTCGAAATCAGTTTTCTTCTAGACTCGACAACGGCCAAACTACACGATCAATCAAGGGGCTCTAGGGTCGGTCGAGGCTCGATACCAACTTGAACACGCCCAATATGCGACCCTATCCAAAAGGAACTCAAGGTCCCACCAAGGATAGACCGCATATTGGAAACGCTTTTGCAAGGTGGATATCATTACATCAACATTACATAATAGTGGGGATACATACATAAGGCACGAATGCCACAAGAATACATCAACATCATATACAAGATCAACATCCGACTACGGATGAAACATAAATGTAAACTCAAACGACATCCACCACTGCTAGCCCAGGCTGCCGACCGAACCTATCCCCGATCAAGAAGAAGCAGAAGAAGAACTCCAATACAAGCAAACATCGCTCTCGCGTCATGAGCATCGCAAACCTGTACCTGCAACTGGTGGTGGAGTAATCTGTGAGCCACGAGGACTCAGCAATCCCATTACCATGGGTATCAAGACTAGCAAAGCTTAAAGGGAAAGGAAGGGGTAAACGTGGTGAGGTTGCAGCAGCGACTAAGCATATATGGTGGCTAACATACGCAAATGAGAGCGAGAAGAGCAACAAAGGAACGGTCGTCAACTAGTAATGATCAAGAAGTGATCCTGAACTCCTACTTACGTCAGGCATAACCCAGAAACCGTGTTCTCCTCTCGATCAACCCCGAAAAGAGACACTCACGGTTACGCACACGGTTGGTGTATTTTAGAAGAGTTTGCTTCAAGTTTACTACAACCGGATATTAACAAATTCCCATCTGCCACATAACCGCGGGCACGGCTCTCGAAAGTTTATACCTGCAGGGTGTCCCAACTTAGCCCATGATAAGCTCTCGCGATCAACGAAGGATATTCCTTCTCCCGGAAGACCCGATCAGTCTCGAATCCCGACTACAAGACATTTCACAGCAATAAAACAAGACCAGCAAGACCGCCCGATGCGCCGACAATCCCGATAGGAGCTGCACATATCTCGCTCTCGTGGCAACACCGGATGAGACAAAGCTACGAGTAAAACCAACCCTCAAGTTGCCCTAAGGTGGCCCAAGAAGCGGCTCGGTTCGGGCCAACACTTAGAGAAGCACCGGTCCGGGGGCTAATAAAGATGACCCTTGGGTTAATTACTCCCAAGGGAAATATAGGTGGTGGTGAGGCAAATGGTAAAACCAATGTTGGGCCTTGCTGGAAAAGTCTTATTCAAAGCGAACTGTCAAGGGGGTCCCATAAATCACCCGACCGCGTTAGGGACGCAAAATCCGGGAACATAATACCGATATGACGGAAACTAGGGCGGCAAGAGTGGAACAAAACACCAGGCATAAGGCCGAGCCTTCCACCCTTTACCAAGTATATAGATGCATTGAAAATATAAGATATATTGTGATATCCCAACAAGTAAACATGTTCCAACAAGGAACAACATCTCCATGTTCCAACAAGGAACAAACTTCATCTTCACCTGCAACTAGCAACGCTATAAGAGGGGCTGAGCAAAGCGGTAACATAGCCAAACAACGGTTTGCTAGGAAGGGTGCAAAAGGTTAGAGGCTGACATGTCAATTAGGGATGGCTTGATAAACAGGTAATAGGTAGCGCAGCATAGCGATAGAATGGAGCAACTAGCATAGCAATGATAGTAGTGAGATCCAGGGTAGCGGTCATCTTGCCTGAAATCCCGCAAGGAAGAAGAACGAGTCCATGAAGAAGATGAACGGATGAAGCCGAACCAAGCGTAGACGAACGAATCCTCACGATCGCAATGAAACGGGAACTAACAAGAAGAAGCACACAACAAAGTAAACACACCACACATGAACATGACAAGATGCACAACAAACATGATGCATGACAAATCTAGATGAAGCTACTCATGGCAAGAGATGATGCAAACAAGAGCAACACATCATGGCAAGTTTAAATGAGGCCGGAAACAACATATAACAATTCCGGTAAGTCCTCATATGCAAATTTCGAAATTGGTCCAGATCTGAATAACTTTATGTTCAAGTTGTTAAACAGCAAGTTAAAATGCCCCACGATGATCTACACGAAATTCTAGTCAAGTTACATATAAAGTTCATTTAATTCGGAGCTACGGTCTAGAAGATATGAGCAAAACAAGATAAGCATGGCATTGATGCAAAATGCATACAAACATTAAGCAAACACCTCAAAACAAGGATCCAACATGATAATATGAAACTACATGCAAAATCAAGCAAGTTTCATATAGAGCACACTCAAAACGGAGCAACGGTTCAACACATACACACAATACAAGTTATAGCAACAATCTGTCCAAAACAGCAACTAGGCATATTGCAAGCATCAAAACAACATGCTACAGGACCTCAACATGAAAACAAAAGGCATGGGCATGATGTACAGGTAAAGCATTACAAAACATGAACACTGAGCTATCTCCAGAAACAACTAGAACATGCTCAAAAACACATGGCAAGATTGCAAATAATAACAGCTTAGCATTGGCAGAAATAACATCAAAGTTGCAATGTTTAGAGCTATGAAACAACATGTTACAGGAACTTAACATGGCAAACAAAGGCATGGCATGACTCTACTAATTGCATAGAACAAAAGTCCTTTAGTGACCATAAGCCAAAAAGGATCAGAAAATATGATGGCACCCATGTAAACATGGCAAGTTATATTACAGATTTGAACATGGCAGGAATTACAATAGGTAGGCATGTTGGTGAGCTTGAATCACTCACCACAGAGCAATACATGGCATGGCAAGGAAACCAACAGTAAGAAGACATGGCATAGAAGCTATACATGGCAAGAACAACATCATAGCATGCAAGGATCAACCACAACAACCTTGGCAAAATTGAATAACATGTAAACAATCTGCCAGGAATATTTTGAAGCAAAAGTAGAGCTCGATTGAATCAAGCTATGGCACTCCATAATTGCAAACAAGGGCATGGATGGATAGAGAATAACATGTTTAACAAAACGTCCTTACTGAAGTATCTCAAAATATGCATGGATCTCTTGGTAGCATCAAGTTAACATGGCATCAAAATATCAGCAAAACAGGGTTGAAATCAGCAACAACAAGACACCTAGTTTGCATGCTTGTGCTAGTCACCACATAGATCACAAAAATACATAGCAAGCACCACTGGAAAGAAGACATGGCAATTACAAAACACATGTAGGACTCAAGTTCATATGGTGCACACATCAATCATGGCAAAAATGACAAAAGTGCATGTTCTGATAAAAAATCAGAAACTAACATCACATAGCACTCCTCCAGCAGCATTTCGGGCATCAAGATGAGCTCAAATGAAAATTATGCAATGATATGAAATGATCTACTCTTCGAGACGAACAATTTGACATATTACACACGCAAAACGAAGCAACGATGACAGAGATATGATGCAATGAAAATGGAACAAAATATATGCAGAAAAAGGACATGATATTTCGGGTCAACCTCCAGATTTGCACGGTTTACGATCGCGGCGACGGATCTCGCGGAACTTCGCCGGAGTTGAAGGGGAAGGTGGCGGAGCTGCGGAGAGGTCGGGAGGCCGGAGGAGGCGGATCCGCCGCCGAGGGCGCCGGTGGCGCGCGCGGGCAGCCCGGCGAAGCGGCTCGGCCGGCGCGAGGCTGCTGCACGGCGGGCGGTAGGGAGGTGCGCCGGGCGGCGGGCTGCGGCGCCGGGCGAGGGGCGCTGGCGAGGGCGCCGCCACCGGGGGAGGCGCGGCGAGGTCGGAGGCGACCACCGGGCGGCGGGCGGCGACGGTGAGGCGGCGGCGGGCGGGCGGCGACGTGAGGCGGCGGCGAACAACGGGCGGCGGCGGCGGGAGGCGCGGCGGGCGGCGCGGGCCGGCGGCGGCGGCGGCCGGCTCAAGGGGCCTGCGATGGCTCATGGGCAGGCGGGCGGCGGGGAGGCGTGGGAGGCCACGTGGCGGCCCCTGCTGGCGCGCGGCGGCGGAGATGCGTCCGGCCGGGGACGGACATGTCCGGCGCGGCGCGGAGGTGAATTTTAGGGTTTGGGGTGGAATTGGACTGCGATTTTTGGAGGGGAAGGTGTTTATATAGGTAGAGGGAGCTAGGAGAGTCCAAATGAGGTGCGGTTTTCGGCCACGCGATCGTGATCGAACGACCGAGAACATGGAGGGGAGTTAGGTGGGTTTTGGGCCACTTGGAAAAGGGTGTTGGGCTGCAACAAAAGAGGCTTTTGCGGTTACCCGGTTAACCTTTGGAGTACCAAACGACCTCCAAATGGCACAAAACTTGACAGGCGGTCTACCGGTGCTATACCAAGGCCGCTTGACAAACCTCGGTCCATTCCGAGACCGTTCAACACCCGCACATGAAAAGAGGTAAAAGGGGGCGCCGGGAGACATAGGAGTGCCGGATTGCAAAACGGACAACGGGGAAAATGCTCGGATGCATGAGACGAACACATATGCAAAATGAAATGCACATGATGACATGGCAAAGTGCAGCACACAAGCACATGACATGGCAACGACGGCGAATAATGGCGACACTGGCGATCAAACCGGGCGTTCATAGAGCCCAGCCAGGCCACTTAGGCCCGACCATCTAAGCCGGCCGAAGGCCCAAGAGCGCCTAAACCCTAGCCCGCATCTCTCCTCGATTCCCATCTCTCCCTCGTTCCTCCTCGCAGCGCCGCCAGCACCCAGACGCCTGATCCCTCGCCTCCACCCCTTCCTCCCCAAGCAGCACCAACCTCCTCTCGAAACGCCTCTCATGGTGCCCAGATCAGCCGCCCCTTCCTCTCCTCCTCCATGGCGCTCCCCTTCTCGAGCGCCCGCGACCACGCCCTGCCAACCCAGCGCCAGCCCCCGCCTCCCTCCTCGCGATCCCTCTCCTGCTCCCCGCCTCCTCCCTCCACCGGCGCCATCCATGCCCTGTCGCCCCTCCGGTCGCTGTGACCAGGAGCGCCACGCCATCCGCCTCTGCTGGCTTTTTCTCAACTCCGGCGCCGCCAGCAGCAGAGCCCCGGCCGTCCTCGCCGCCTTGCTCCTCCGCTGACGCCTCGCCGCCCCGCCCTGACCTCCTCCTCCGCTGCCTCCATGGTTCGCTGCGCCTGTGGCCTCCTCCCCCGCCTCGGTTTCGGTCCTCCCCGCGCCTAGTCCCTCTGCTGCCCCCTGCTTTGTGCCTTCTATCGTCGTCCCCATCGACCCGAGCGCGCCCCATACGTGGCCTCAGCCTCGAGCTGTTGTCACGATGCCTACCCGAACAGGAGCAATTTTGGATCGCCAAGTCCCCTTCGGATTCATCAAGACCTTCATGTACAACTACACCCGATGATGCGACAAGTACCCCGACAACGTGTACATCTACACCGCCAAGACCGGACCGACAAGTACCCCAACGTCGCGTGTACCACTACCGTCGACATGAACATCTACGAAAACGTGTACAACTACCGTCGCCACGTGAACAACGACTTCCACTACGCCGTGTACGACTACTTCCCTCGACGATCATCGCGAGAACGTCTACTTCCCTCTACGAAACACATTCCGCCCCGAACGCACGCTTCGAAGGTATAACCGCCGAGAACGACCGCGTGGAACGAATGCATGTGTTGAATGATATGTGCGATATGTTTGCACCGTGCCCGTTTGTCCTTGCAAGTTCCTCCTCGTTTGCCATGTTGTCGACCCGTGGGAACCCGGTATCCGGGATCACTCCCCATCTCTTGCGTGTTCTGCACATCCACACTTTCCTTTGCACCGGCATCTCAATCAAGTTATCGGAACCGGAATGTTGCCGTGGCACCATTTTCGTTGTCATTGCCGTGGCACCCTTTTTCGTTTCCGCCACGACGACAAATGCTTCATAATGCTCTTGTCAACATTTTCATAAAATTGCATATTACTTGCATATGTCATCCGCATCATGATAACAACAATTAAAATGTTTAAAATTGTTGTTGCATTAAATTGCTAAATGCATATGGGGATTTACCGGATTTGTTGTTTTCATGTCCGGCCCCATTTAAATTGTTTAGAGGGTATATTTTTGTTATGCTTCACAACTTGCCATGTTAACCAATATTTAATATTGTTGGGTACCTAATCGGGAGTGAACTAAATAATTGATGTGGTGCCATTAATATGCAACTCGCTGCATATTGGGCTTCATTTAACTTGTAGTTTTGTTTGTGCATATTGCCATGCCATGCTATTTAAACCGACATGCATCATACTTGGTTGTGCATCATGCCATGTTTATGTGATGGTTGTTTACCATGTTGTTTGCTTCTTTTCGGTTTGCTTCTCGCTTAGCTTCGCTTTCGTTCGGAGTTGTGAGGATTCGCTCGACTTCGTCCGCTTGTCTTCTTCATGGACTCGTTCTTCTTCCTTATGGATTTCGCAAGATGACCATACCCTCGAAATCACTTCTATCTTTGCTTGCTAGTTGCTCGCTCTTTTGCTATGCCTATGCTACGATGCCTACCACGTGCTATATCATGCCTCCCATATTGCCATGTCAAGCCCCTAACCATCCTTTCCTAGCAAACCGTTGTTTGGCTATGTTACCCTTTGCTCAGCCCCTCTTATAGCGTTGTTAGTTGCAGGTGAAGATGAAGTTTGTTCCTTGTTGGAACATGGAGATGTTGTTCCTTGTTGGAACATGTTTACTTGTTGGGATATCACAATATATCTTATTTAATTAATGCATCTATATACTTGGTAAAGGGTGGAAGGCTCGCCTTATGCCCGTGTTTTGTTCCACTCTTGCCGCCTCTAGTTTCCGCTATATCGGTATTATGTTCCTGGATTTTGCGTCCCTAACGCGGTTGGGTGATTTATGGGACCCCTTGACAGTTCGCTTTGAATAAGACTCCTGCAGCAAAGGCCCAACCTTGGTTTTACCATTTGCCACCTAAGCCTTTTTCCTTGGGTTCTGCAGACTCAAGGGTCATCTTTATTTTAAACCCCGCCGCTTCTCCTTCGATTGCTGGCCCAAACCGAAGCGATGACCGGCGCCTGGCAATCGTGGTCTATGCCAACCCGACGTCTTGCTCATCCGGTGTGCCCGGAGAACGAGATATGTGCAGCTCCTATCGGGATTTGTCGGCACATCCGGCGGCTTTGCTGGCCTTGTTTTATTATGCCGAATGTCTTGTAGCCGGATTCCGAGACTGATCGGTCTTCCGGGAGAAGGAATATCCTTCGTTGATCGCGAGAGCTTATCATGGGCTAAGTTGGGACACCCTGCAGGTATTATCTTTCAAAGCCGTGCCATGTTATGAGGCAGATGGGAATTTGTTAATGTCCGGTTGTAGAAAACCCGAAGTTGATCTTAATTAAAATACACCAACCGTGTGTAACCGTGATGGTCTCTTCTCGTGGAGTCCGGAAGTGAACACGGTGTTGGAGTTATGCTTGACGTAAGTAGTTTCAGGATCACTTCTTGATCGCTACTAGCTTCACGACCGTGCCTTGCTTCTCTTCTCGCTCTCTCTTGCGAATGTAGCCACCATATATGCTAGTCGCTTGCTGCAGCTCCACCTCACAACTCTGTCCTACCTATAAGCTTAAATAGTCTTGATCTCGCGGTTGTGAGATTGTTGAGTCCCCGTGACTCACAGATACTTCCAAAACCAGTTTGCAGTGTGCCGATGAAACTGCAGGTGGTGACGATCCGAGCTCAAGGAGTAGCTCGATGAAGATCTTGTTCATTGTGTTGTTTCGCTTGAGCTTGATCAAGAGTGGAGCCAGCTTGGGACGATCCGGATCTGTAGCATTTGGGGTAGTCTTCATTTATTTTGGTTCCGTAGTCGGACCTTGATTGTATCTGTATGATGTAATGCTTTACTCATGTATTGTGTGAAGTGGCGATTGTAAGCCAACTATGTATCTCTTTCCCTTATGTATTACATGGGTTGTGTGAAGATTACCTCACTTGCGACATTGCTTTCAATGCGGTTATGCCTCTAAGTCGTGCTTCGACACGTGGGAGATATAGCCGCATCGAGGGCGCTATAAGTTGGTAATCGAGCCATCCCCAACTTAGGAGCCCCCGCTTGATTGAATCGCTGACTTTGTTGAGTCTAGAACAAAATGTTTTGAGTCTTAGGATTATATATATCGAGAGTAGGATTGTTTTTACTCCTCACCCCTTCGTCGCTCTCTGTGAGGTCTCCCGACGAGAGTTTTGACTCTTCTCTCCTCAAATTTCACTAAATTTTTTTAGGATCACGCTGGTATCTTGGAATCGTTCGATGGTTTTGTGACGAGAACATTGTTCTTGGTGCCTCCCGACATTTAGGGGTTGTGGCAGTGTCCCGGGAGTTGAGCTCCGAGGTGTTGTCGCCACAATTTTATCGCTGCAGTTCTCGAATACTGAGCTTTGCCGACATCGAAAATCTCTTTTATGCGGTTGTTGGTGAGATAACCTCGATAACCCAAAGATCGGGCGAGCTCGAGAGTATTGCCATAACTCGATAACGGATGCTTTTCAAGGTCGAGGTACACGATTTTCAAGGTTTCTTGGTTATGTGTTGACGGATGGATACAACCGGATCTAGGTATTGTTAGTTTGGGTGATATATTTTGTGTCCCTCGTATCCCCAACACCAGATTGCATAACCGTAAAGTTTCGGGAGTTTATAGGTGGGAATTCAAGTAGCTCCTAGAATATCTTTTCGATAGATGCATGATATGAGACTGGGTAAATCTCTATCATATGTATTTGTTCCGCTTATTCTCGCAAGCCAAATCCTTTGCTTTTGTTCCGCTTTTGTGGTATTCGAGTTGCTTCAATGTCAAGTGTTGATTCCATACCTTCCCTAAACGGTGTTCTCATATTGCTATGTGAATGCTAATCCTTCTTGATCATCGAGGTCGTCATGTTAATTCTTTTCTCAACCGGCGTGCTCCTCTTCAAGTGGATCCGATCATTTCAACAATTCATGGTGTTCGTTCCATCTGCCCAAGTTGCCTTTATTTTCCCGCCCTCCCACCCTTTTCTTCAAGGAATCAAATGTCTTAACCAAGTATCCATTTTATTCATGTGAAGTTTCTTCATTATTTTCCTTTAAATGTTTTATCCGGTGATTTCTCATGAAGACGCTAAGGAAGCTTCAACCTTATCATTGTTCCATTCTAATTTTCTTCTCCGGTGGTTTTAGTTCAAGATTTCGGTGTTGATCTTATCCCTTTTCCTCTTTTCACAATGCTTTCTCATGCTGGTGTATCTCGTAATCATTCACTTCTCGCTATTCATTTGTTCCGAAGTGTTGAAGATATCTCTGAAGATTCAAGTTTCCATTCTCAATTCACTCAAGTTCTTTTGAGGATGTTATCTCATTCAACCCATTTAATTCAACCGGTGCAATCTCTCTTTTCAAGCAATTGTTCAACGGTGTTTTCTTTTGAGTGGGCCCTAACCCACAGGTCTTTTCCTGTGATCTTACCTGACTCTTCTAATTATCCCGAAGTTATTCTCAAATTCTTTTCAAGTGCGACGTAAGAATGGATCCCATCAGTCACATGCCTTCTCCAAGATCGCTTTCAAATTATTTTTCATTGTTGGCTCAACCTCTTTGTTTTTTTTCTTTTTTTCATTCTCCCGGAGTATCTCAACAATTCATGTTGGTGTTTCTCATCATCATTCTTGGATTTTGAAGACCGAAGAAGAGTTCCTCTTAAATCTTTACCCGTTCTTCCAAATATGCGTTATTCAAGTTTGATGCCATCCTCTCATAATTGTTTTCAATTGTGGGAATTCTTTTCACCCATCCGGAGCATTGCATGAGTTGTTTCCATTTCTTTCCTCCGAAGGCCATCATGTTATAATTCTTCATTCTCAGCGTGTAGCTACCGTTTCTCCAAATCTTACCGTGAATCGCTCAAATATTCTCCAATCAGCTCGCCATCGATTCGCTCACTTGTATCTAAATCCCTCAAATATCTTCATTCGCTTTTCCAATTCTTCCCGTGAATTGTGCCTTTGCTACGCTCAATTTCAATTCTTACGGTGGTTCGCTCAAGAGTTCTCATCCTTCGTTATTATATAGATTCATTCGTTCTTCCCAAATCCTACCGCGGATCGCTGAAGACCTTCCCAAGTTGAGCAATATCTCTTCAATCCTTTTTTCAACGAGAATAAGTAGTATGCCAAATCCGTTGCTTGTCATCAATTTAAATTGGTGAAGGATACGCATAATGTAATTCTTATTCTTGTTTCATCTAGTAAATTCAATTCCTTATTTCGGAGGTTCATCAAAATTCTTTATTTCATTTGTTCATCTTTCTTTTCCGGAGTTCAAAGTTTTCTCGGTTATATCATTTCGAAGCTTCATCTTGTCACTGCAAGGCTTCACCTTGTGTTGTCAACTTCTCTTTCTTTCTATCATCCTTTTCTTACCGGAGTTCTTCATGGAGGCTCTACATGATGGTTCGTTAAGGATTCTTTTCATTCTTCAATTGTTCTTCAAGACTTCTCTCGAAGTTATGACCCGCCAAGCTACACTCTAAAATAAACATGGTGCTCAACACATGTTTTGTTTTGTGGAGTTCAAGTATTCTTCATCTTGCATTCCGAAGTGCAATTCTTTCTACCTTATCTTCTGAGGTGGTGTTATGTCATTTTTTACAATTTCCCTTCCTGTTTCATGATTCACATGTTGTCAAGAATGAGGTATATTAAATCCATCAATATCTTCCTTGGAGTTATCTTGGTTTAGATTTCACCTAAAGCCTTTCTGAAGGAATGTTGCTATTTGTGGTGCTTATCAGTGATCCAAGTTTTCTCCTATTCTCTCGGTGAAAGAAGTTTTCATCTTCTTGTTGATCTTAACCCAATCAACTGTTTCCGTTAGTGGCGGGTTGTCACCTCATAATTTTGAGATGTGTTCCATAAGCCCACAACAAGCTTGTGCTTTTCGTTGTTGGTTTTCCAACAACTCCGTTCTATTCTTCTTTTTTAAGGGTGCTTTCCAAACTCATTTGTGGTAGAAGTTGTCATTTTCTTCTCCATTCCTTTATTTCAATGATCTATCTTCAAATTTTCTTCCGGAGGCATTGTGATGTTGCTCTCTTCGACCCATCATCTTGTTTTGTCAAGACCATGTTCTTTTCATGCTTATCCACTTAACCGGAGTGCGGTCTGAAATGTTTCTTACCCCTTGTGCCATTCTTTCAATTCCGGACGCAGTGTGTTGTTGATTTCATCAAGTGTCCTCTCATCTTGTCAAGTTCATGATTCTAATTCCTTCCATTTTCAGTCGGAGTGCTGCCAAAATTATAGCATTCTTATTCATTCTTATCTCGTTTCAACCAGAGTGGTTCCAATTCCTTCTTGGCCATTGTACTCGTCATTCATAGCTTTGCAACCTCCAAGGTTCAAATGGTGTTCCTTGTTTATATTTCTCTACCGCAGTGCTCTCAATTGTGTTTCAACTCCGTTATGTTCTTTCTTTCAACTTTTCAACATCTCAAGGTTCTTTGGTTTCACTCTTTTGTCGAAGAAGCAACTTAGTTGTACCTCTTCTCTTCCTCTTTCGTTTCTCTCCGGTGCCATCCTAGATCTCGGGACGAGATCCTCTTGTAGTGGTGGAGTGTTGTAACGCCCCGAGACCGGCGCTTCAGAAGACTTCCAGGGTTTCCGAGTTTTGCCATGTGTTTCTTTTTTTTTGCTTGCTCTTTTATTTTTGCATTGCATCATGTCATCATGCCATCATATCATTAATTTTAAAAACTCAACTAAATAAATTGCATAGATCTTTTGATCTATTTAAATCGAGGGAAGGGTGACTTCTCTTTATAACATACCCTCCCGATATTTAGGGAGATATTATAAAAATATTCCATTGTTTTGGAATCACCATAACCCAATTGCAAAATATCACATGCCGTTGTTATCTAAATTCTTGGTCTCCAACCTTGCCCATAAATTATTTCATCATTTTCCGAGCTCCACCAAAATCTCAACATTTTGGAAACCTCTAAATCCTTGTCCTTGTTCAAACTATTTGAATTAAATTCAAATGACTTTGAATTTAATTCTTGCAATCTTGCCCACACCATTTTTCTTGGAACAAGCTCATTTTTATGAGTCCGAGAAAATACCCTCCTGCTCAAGCTCCACCCCTAACCTCTCTTTCTTTTCTTTCTTTTCTCTGTTTTTTTCTTTCTTTAGAGTTTAGTGAGAGAGAGAGAGCCCAGCCAGGCCACTTAGGCCCGACCATCTAAGCCGGCCGAAGGCCCAGCAGCGCCTAAACCCTAGCCCGCATCTCTCCCTCGATTCCCATCTCTCCCCTCGCTCCTCCTCGCAGCACCGCCAGCACCCGATCGCCTGATCCCTCGCCTCCACCCCTTCCTCCCAGCAGCCTCAACCTCCTCTCGAAAGCACGCCTCATGGTGCCCAGATCAGCCGGCCCCTTCCTCTCCTCCTCCATGGCGCCTCCCCTTCTCGAGCGCCTCACGACCACGCCCCGCCGAACCCAGCGCCAGCCCCGCCTCCTCCCTCCTCGCGATCCCTCTCCTGCTCCCTCGCCTCCTCCTCCACCGGGCGCCATCCATGCCCTGTCCGCCCCGGTCACTGTGACCAGGAGCGCCGCCCATCCGCCTGCTGGCTTTTCTCAACTCCGGCCCGCAGCCAGAGCCCCGGCCGTCCTCGCCGCCTTGCTCCTCCGCGACGCCCTGCCGCCCCAGCACCCCTCCTCCTCCTCCGCCGCCTCCATGGTTCGCTGCGCGCCTGTGGCCTCCTCCCCGCCTCGGTTTCGGTCCTCCCGTGCCTAGTCCTCGGCTGCCCCTGCTTTGTGCCTTCTATCGTCGTCCCCATCGACCCGAAGCGCGCTTCTATACGTGGCCTCACCTCGAGCTGTTGTCACGATGCCTACCCGAACAGGAGCAATTTTGATCGCCAAGTCCCTTCGGATTCATCAAGACCTTCATGTACAACTACACCCGATGATGCGACAAGTACCCGACAACGTGTACATCTACACCGCCAAGACCGGACCGACAAGTACCCCAACGTCGCGGTACCACTACCGTCGACATGAACATCTACGAAAACGTGTACAACTACCGCCGCCACGGAACAACGACTTCCACTACGCCGTGTACGACTACTTCCTCGACGATCATCGCGAGAACGCTCTACTTCCTCACGAAACACATTCCGCCTCAACGCACGCTTCAAGGTATAACCGCCGAGAACGACCGCGTGGACCGAATGCATGTGTTGAATGAGATGTGCGATATGTTTGCACCGTGCCCGTTTGTCCTTGCAAGTTCCTCCTCGTTTGCCATGTTGTCGACCCGTGGGAACCCGGTATCCGGGATCACTCCCCATCTCTTGCGTGTTCTGCACATCCACACTTTCCTTTGCACCGGCATCTCAATCGAGTTATCGGAACCGGAATGTTGCCGTGGCACCATTTCCGTTGTCATTGCCGTGGCACCCTTTTTCGTTTCCGCCACGACGACAAATGCTTCATAATGCTCTTGTCAACATTTTCATAAAATTGCATATTACTTGCGTATGTCATCCGCATCATGATAACAACAATTAAAATGTTTAAAATTGTTGTTGCATTAAATTGCTAAATGCGTATGGGGATTTACCGGATTTGTTGTTTTCATGTCCGGCCCCATTTAAATTGTTTAGAGGGTATAGTTTTGTTATGCTTCACAACTTGCCATGTTAACCAATATTTAATATTGTTGGGTACCTAATCGGGAGTGAACTAAATAATTGATGTGGTGCCATCAATATGCAACTCGCTGCATATTGGGCTTCATTTAACTTGTAGTTTTGTTTGTGCATATTGCCATGCCATGCTATTTAAACCGGACATGCATCATACTTGGTTGTGCATCATGCCATGTTTATGTGATGGTTGTTTACCATGTTGTTTGCTTTCCGGTTTGCTTCTCGCTTAGCTTCGGTTTCGCTCCGGAGTTGTGAGGATTCGCTCGACTTCGTCCGCTTGTCTTCTTCATGGACTCGTTCTTCTTCCTTGCGGATTTCGTGCAAGATGACCATACCTCGAAATCACTTCTATCTTTGCTTGCTAGTTGCTCGCTCTTTTGCTATGCCTATGCTACGATGCCTACCACGTGCTATATCATGCCTCCCATATTGCCATGTCAAGCCCCTAACCATCCTTTCCTAGCAAACCTTGTTTGGCTATGTTACCGCTTTGCTCAGCCCCTCTTATAGCATTGTTAGTTGCAGGTGAAGATGAAGTTTGTTCCTTGTTGGAACATGGAGATGTTGTTCCTTATTGGAACATGTTTACTTGTTGGGATATCACAATATATCTTATTTAATTAATGCATCTATATACTTGGTAAAGGGTGGAAGGCTCGGCCTTATGCCTGGTGTTTTGTTCCACTCTTGCCGCCCTAGTTTCCGCTATATCGGTATTATGTTCCCGGATTTTGCGTCCCTAACGCGGTTGGGTGATTTATGGGACCCCTTGACAGTTCGCTTTGAATAAGACTCTCCAAAGAAGGCCCAACCTTGGTTTTACCATTTGCCACCTAAGCCTTTTTCCCTTGGGTTCTGCAGACTCAAGGGTCATCTTTATTTTAAACCCCGGCCGCTTCTCCTTCGATTGCTGGCCCAAACCGAAGCGATGTCCGGCGCCCCCTGGGCAATCAGGGTCTATGCCAACCCGACGTCTTGCTCATCCGGTGTGCCCTGAGAACGAGATATGTGCAGCTCCCATCGGGATTTGTCGGCACATCCGGGTGGCTTTGCTGGTCTTGTTTTATTACTGCCGAAATGTCTTGTAGCCGGGATTCCGAGACTGATCGGGTCTTCCCGGGGAGAAGGAATATGCTTCGCTGATCGCGAGAGCTTATCATGGGCTGTTGGGACACCCCGCAGGTATTATCTTTCAAAGCCGTGCCCGCGTTATGAGGCAGATGGGAATTTGTTAATGTCCGGTTGTAGAAAACCCGGTTGATCTTAATTAAAATACACCAACCGCGGTGTAACCGTGATGGTCTCTTCTCGGCGTAGTCCGGGAAGTGAACACGTGTTGGAATTATGCTTGACGAAGTAGTTTCAGGATCACTTCTTGATCGCTACTAGCTTCACGACCGCGCCTTTGCTTCTCTTCTCGCTCTCTTTTGCGAATGTAGCCACCATATATGCTAGTCGCTGTCGCAGCTCCACCTCACAACTCTGTCCTACCTATAAGCTTAAATAGTCTTGATCTCGCGGTGTGAGATTGCTGAGTCCCCGTGACTCACGATACTTCCAAAACCAGTTTGCAGTGTGCCGATGAAACCGTGCAGGTGGCGATCCGAGCTCAAGGAGTAGCTCGATGAAGATCTTGTTCATTGTGTTGTTTCGCTTCAGCTTGATCAAGAGTGGAGCTCAGCTTGGGACGATCGGGATCTATGTAGCATTTGGGGTAGTCTTCATTTATTTTGGTTCCGTAGTCGGATCTTGATTGTATCTGTATGATGTAATGCTTTACTCATGTATTGTGTGAAGTGGCGATTGTAAGCCAACTATGTATCTCTTTCCCTTATGTATTACATGGGTTGTGTGAAGAGTACCTCACTTGCAACATTGCTTTCAATGCGGTTATGCCTCTAAGTCGTTCTTCGACACGTGGGAGATATAGCCGCATCGAGGGCGTTACAACAACTCATAGTGCCACCAATTGGATATAAAGGTTTGGAAAAAAACATGCTCCTAATGTTGAACCAGTTGGACTTTTTGTGCAGTTCCACTAAAATCGAGCATCCCTGTTTGCATAGGTATTGAAAGTGTGATTACTCTAAAAGTGGCACTAGTTGAAGCATAGACTCACAAATATAAGCATTCCAATTTCTTAATGGGAAAAGGTAGCAAGACTGTTTCTAACCACCTGTTTGAAGGAATAAATAAAGCAACAACGACTGATGTCAGGAAGGCATACATAGTTTTTTCTGAAAAACTGAGCCATTCCTGACCTTTCCCCTTCTTTTAAGCAAATTTTGTGCAGCTCTACTAAAATAAAATTCCATCACTGCCTTGACAATTCAGTGACACTGTACAAAAGGAAATGACTTAACATTACATCATGATGTCAGGTATGTAGTCGACAAGCATTAGAGACAAACATAGAGACCTCCTCTGATAACATAATGAACATTAATTTTAACAAAGGCGTGACTAGCTTTACCGGGATAATTTGAGTGAACTATACACCCTTTGTTCCTTAACATAAGATGTTTTCGCGGTTCAATTTAAAGTACCCAAACGTCTAGTATTTAGAAAAACAGGTAGTAGTTTTCTTGAGCACATATCTGGGAAAGCTTGCCACACTTTATTTATGTCCATACGCTAATGCAACACCATTCGAACACTACAAATATACACTAATCTAGTGGCTAGTGCAACAGTAGAGTAGTTAGTTTATTACAGGGTACAGTACAATGGTCTTACTGAACAAATTTCAATAAACTCTAGCACTAGAAGGTTTCTATAAGAATTAACAATGCAAAATGTAAAGGTAACAAGTTTCAGCATTGGTATACTAGCTGTGCATGAGCATTAAACCAAATACAGAAGTCTGAAGGTAACTAGCATTATTAACTAATGATAGTATAAAAAAGTTTGCAAACCATGTACCTCCAAGGTAAATATCATTTCAAACTCGGGGGGACCTTAAAAATTGCTATCCCAATCTTGATAATCGATCAAACATAAAAACTTGATCGAATGAATCAAGAGAAAAGCCGGAGGAAGAGGTGCCCACTCTTGACCTTTCCTCTTGTCTTCATAATTGTCTGTGCAGTTTAACCAAAACAAAATGAGATCAGCGCCTTGGCATTTTGGTGACACTGTACAAAAAAAAACTTATCTCATGAAAGTGAGGCATGTAATCTATAAGCATTAACAGTGCAAAAATCTGAAGGTAGTAACAAGTTTCATCGTTGGTATATCGGTCTGCAACAACATTAGAATGCCTTAGCTGAAAAATCTTTAATACATCCACAATCAACAGCTAACCCTGAAATAATCCAAAGGACATTAAATGGCATTGCTTAAATTTATCGGTGGCATTAGACCGAGAGCGCCATTAGTTAAATGTGGCATCACTTTAGCAGTAGCATTGCTTGACTTGACTGCTGGCGTTATACTAACAGCAAAAAAGTGGCAATAAGAGCATGGGAGGCCCATTCGGACAAAGGCGCACCAAGATGATGTACCTCCACGGAGCGAGTGGGGAGGGAGGTATGGTTGCCCGAGCAACAAATATCCAGCAGCATATGTGGATTACGCCCCATTTTTGTTCTCTTTAGCCACCTTTTTCCTATGCGAGGACAACAAACGATCGACCTGGTCATTCTCTATTATGTTGTCATGCCTTTCTACCCTTCTTCAACCAAGAGACACGAGACTCGCTCCTTAGCTACTAATTTTCCCTTTTCAACCTAGATGCGGGTTCAATGCCTACTCTCTTGGACAAGACAGCCTCCTTCCTTTCCTTATTCAACCCGCATATGGATTAGTCTGCATGAAGTAGGGTTTCCTTTAATAGTGCAAATTATGGTTTTCGCTCACGTGGCGATGAGAGCGAGAGGATAGCAAATTGGGAAGATGGTGGAGTGGAAAAATATCCACATGCAACGACGCGGCGATGGGGCAATAGAACAAGGTTATGGTTCAAAAGAGGTAGCATACCCGAGGGTCGGCGGAAGTGGCTTCGCCTGTGGTCGCCGCCCTCCGCACACACTACGACAGCGAGCTTGGGGACGGAGGCCATCCAGCTGGGCGCTTAGGTCCGAGAGGACGGCCTTGTCGCCGCTGCATGACCTCGCCACGACGACGAGTGCATCAACGCTGCACGTCCTTTTCTTCCCGGCGGATTTGTGACCACCGTGAGGAGGGAGAGAGGGCCATCTTTTTAGATCCGGAGAGAGGTGGTAGTGTGAGAAGCAAGTGGGCAGCCCTTAGCAAGAAAGCGCCAAGCTCCAGCCTATATATCTTTTTTATACTACTAGTACTGGAGGTGGAGTAGTGGTAGAGTAGTTTATATTTTCTCTGCATACAGTACCAGTTAATCATGCTTCAAAACTGATCGGCACGCCACTAAAAAAAATAAAGGTCGATAACTAATGCGGCACCTCAGGCCAACGCGGCCAGATCGCATTTTGCATGAGAAATTACACACCATGTTTCGTTGACATGTGGTCCCGTTCCAACATATTAGTGAGACGACGGCGAGTAGTAGGAGTATCTCCGAACGGACGTGT
This sequence comes from Aegilops longissima, assembly GCA_021605205.1. Lineage (NCBI taxonomy): Eukaryota > Viridiplantae > Streptophyta > Magnoliopsida > Poales > Poaceae > Aegilops > Aegilops longissima. The sequence continues at coordinate 562,054,393 of CM038677.1, forward strand.
AGGCCGGGGCGCCTCTTCGTGAACCGTGGCAAACTTGCAACCGTCCACCGACTCTTCGCCTTTCCCTCTCGATTTGGAACTGTTGTCGCACGCTCTTCCTCTCCCTCCTCCATTTTCCTTCAGCCCTTCACCCTTTCTTCTGCCATTGTTCGATCATCTTCTCCATGGAGGGAACAGGCCAGAAACGACCCCGTTATTCTTGCCCCAATCTGAAAGATGACGTGGTGGAGGAACTCATTGATCGGTGCGACGTCATCACCTCGGCTAGCATGGCAGGTTTGTTCAAGCCCATTCTCGACTCAACTAATAACATCATTACAAGGAACCCAAGAGTCAAGGAGCGGTTTGATCTCCCCTATCTTCTTCGCCGGACCACGATGATCGGCGCCGCAGGACGGAGGCCTCGCCTGCAAGTTGATGCCACTTGATAATGATACGTATGATGTTAAGATGCCATCGCTGAGGGCAAGGCTTGGGCGGTGCAAATGGAGATTGGGTTGTTTACAATTGGGTCCAACTACAAGTGGGAACTTGTGAATGTGTACACTCGTGACCGGTTCCACTTCCAAAATCTCAGCAGATCGCCTGATGTTGAGCACACCGGTATTGTATGCACGTTCAAATATGATCATGGTGACTGTCTTCTACGGAAGTTAGCAATTTGTCGAGTTCCCAACCGCTCTTGGAATTACAACAACTATGAAGTTGTTGCTATCTTCGACAAGCTTGTTGCCGTCCTTGGTGGTTTGACTCGATGGATATTGCTCAAAAATCAGTTTCTGTACACGGATGAGTACTGTGATGCAATTCAATACGAGGGCCTTGTGTTTGCTGCCACCACTCGTGGAACTGTTTTTGCATGGGATCCTTGTAGTTTCGGTATGTTTGTCTTCCACCGTAATTATAATTGTTTCATCCACATGCATGCGGGTTAGCAAGTTTCCCTTTACTAATTAACCTTCTTCTTGTGTTTCCAAGGTCCTGTGAACATCCCACCACCTATACTCGAAATTTTTTATAACCAAGGGGGAGATGACGGTCATGATGATCACGAGCATGAGGACGAGCAGCGCCCATATACTCTGTGGCGCCTGGCAACTAATTCCGATGGATCACCTCTTCTTGTGTGTATACAACCCACTGATGATGTTACTGCTAAGGAAGCAGGTGTAGTCTCCCATGTTCGCACTCTCCGGACCTATTCCAGCACCCTTTGCACGGTATTCGGGATGGATACTAGTGTGCTAGCGCCAACTCCTTCTCCCTGGTACAGAATTGATAGTCTTGGAGAAAACTCGCTCTTCCTTGGACAGAACTATCCGATGATGGTGAAAGGCGATCCAACTGCTGTTGACACAACATTACTAGTACCATTTATGAGAAGCAACTGTGTCTATACCTCGGACATTTGGGTGGTTCCCTACCCCAAGATCGATATAGTAGGCCGCTTCACCGGATGATCAGTCCCGTTGGTCTCCAGATCGACAATGGATGGCCCGTCCCAGAGAATAACTTGTGGTCCAAAGCAAGCGTTTCCAACACCGAGGAATGGTTGAGTTGAAGTTCATTTCATTGCTTGTTATTTGTTGTGTGGTGAAAACTTTAGTATTTATAATGTATCCTCGTTGTCGATGTGGGTTGATGGCCTGTTGTATGTAATAAAATGATATGCCAGTGATAAACTTACTAAATTTATGAATGGCTTTCGAGTCGCTTCTCTGAGTGAGTGGTGCGACGAGGCAAAAAATATTTTCCGAATACATAATTGTACGTGCATTGCAACAGGTTATCGGATGAGGCCAATCAAAAATAGTAGTACACTATTTGTACTAGCTTCACATGCTTCAAAGGCCGGGCGGGTGTTTTATCAGAGCTATATGTTAATGTGTTCGCTGACGTAACCAGCACCTCGAATCCTCGATATTACTCCTTTCGTTTAATATTTGTCTTTCTAGAGGTTTCTAATGGTGACTACATACGGAATAAAATGAATGAATCTATACTCTAAAATATGTCTATATACATCCGTATGTGGTGACCATTTAAAATCTCTAGAAAGACAAATATTTAGGAACGGAGGGAGTAGTACTATATAGTAGGAGTAAGTAGTAGGAGTAGTAGGGTGGCATGGGCCAAAACAAGCATTCACGTCCAGGAGTACGGCACACACCACCACCACGACATCCATCTGACACCATATTATTTCTTGGAGTCCGTATAGAGCAATCTCTTCAACCTCGCTGCTTCTCTAACTTTAGCCATCATACGCGGGCGAGGTGGGGGTTTGCCGATAGTCAGTTTCCTTAACTGCGGTCCCACTTGTAAGGCCAACTCCAACGCACGACCCCAAAACGGACCTCTGTTTTGCACGAACTCCAACGATAATTTTGACTAGAAAAGCAAGACCAAAGAAAACAAGAACCACAAGAATACATTTTACTACTCCTGTAAGTTGGATTAGTGCCTTCTCGATGCATTCATTGTTGATTTGCGGAGGCTCGATCTTGCGTGCTTCTTTCTTCTTCGAGTGTAAAGAAGTAGATGTTGCTTCCTCGCATCTAGTCTCATGTCTAGCCTCTATTCTAGTAGGAGTATCAACAAGTGCACTAATCTCATCTCTAGCCTCTGTGCTAGCTAAATGTGATAGACCATCTACTAAATTGCGCTCTATCAATATATGGATGTACTCTTCTTACCAATACAAAAACTTGCATCCATTCTACTCCCTCCGTTGCACAATACATGCCTTCTATTTGTCAAAATATATATGTATCTAGACATGTTTTAGTATATAGGTACATCCATTTTGGACAAATGGAAGTCAAGTATTTTGGAACGGAGGAGTACACAATAAAAAATTAAGTTAGCACAACTAGTCTAATCCGAGAGCACAACCAAGATTTGGTCGGGTTCTTCCTCCTTTTGCCGACACGTGGGACATCCAAAGATCCAGGTCGTGTCATGAAAGAAAATAGAGTGGTAGTTGAAGCCACAAGATGTGCATCTTGGGTTAAACTGTAAATAGAATCTTACTACTCTTGAGTAACTCCAAAAGCAGCCACCAAGATCTTTATTGATTTGTTTTTCATCACCAAAGACGCCGAGGTGAAAGATGTGCAGGTTCAGTGGGTCCTCTTGCATTTTCACTGACATGTGGGGCCGCATGTGAGCAAACAGATGATGGGCTCCGCGCATCCGCTGGCTGGCCGAGAAGAGAGATAGAGGAGGGCTGAGCACGGACTGCAGGAAATTTGTTCTACGCACCTCGACATGGCTCGATATAGTGGGGTGGCATGGGCCATAACTAGCATTCACGCCTAGCAAGACGGCACACGCCACCCACACGAGTCCCATCCGACACCAATTTTCTTGGAGTCCGTGCTACAACCATCTCTTCTCCCTCCTGCTTTCTCAGCCATCGCAAGATGGGCGGTGTGGGGTTTGCTGATAGTCGGTTTTCTCAACTGCGGTCCCACTTGTAAGTGAAAATGCAACACCGCACGATTCCTCGCTTGAGCGGCGTGCTTGACCAACCGTGTGGGGTGCGACGCGAACATGGCAGGCTTTTCCTTTGAACTCAGAATTTGTAAAATTTGGTTCGCTCCATGGTGTGACCGATAGATAGAAAATAACAATTTTGCCTAGAGTAATGAGAAGTTTGGTTCGCGCTGTTCATGCATGGAGTACGTACGAAAATTATGAAGTTGATGCGAAAGGTAAGATAATTACTGTAGTATCATATACTACTACATGGATTTGACGAAAAGATAAAAATACATACGGATCCATCAATCACATCCTCACGCCCTAGTGCGCCAGGTCACCAACCGACGTGTGAGGAGCAGCGCATTGGCGGCGAGCTCAACGTGCTTCAACAAGGCCGCCCAAGGTTACCTCATGGTCCAAGAAGGCCAGCGCCCTATCGCCCTCCTCTTGCATGTAGTAGTCCTTGTGGACGATTTGAGCGTAGACGGGTGATTATGTCGATGGTGTCTTCATCGCGCCAGAGCTGCGCGGCGAGCGTGACCTCGAGGTGGACATTCTCCGCCGATGGCGGGCGATCGCAGGCCACCAGCAAGGCCAAGATGTTGTCACCATAGTGGCCGTTGAGGGAGGCGGGCATCGCAGAGCCTGGGCGCGTCGGCTGGAGGCTTACATCAAAGTCGTCCGCAAGCTTCTTGACGACGGTGAACTTGTCGAGGAAGCCGACGAGGACCTCGTCGAACAAGGAGACAAAGCTGTCGTCCAAGCGGCCCCTCGCCCTGGCGGCCTCAAGCAATACTACCTGGAGACGTTCCTCGGTGCCGGGCCGTAGGCCGGCGTCGTGGACCATCTGACACAGCCGGCTGATGCTCCCGCTCATCGCCTCCATGGGTCTACTTAGCTTCTAGTCAACTGATCTTGCGATTCGAGTGATCACTCTTGCCCTTGGTTAGCGTGCGTAGGTGCGAGGATTTCGTACTACTCCTCGACCCTCACGCACCTGCCTTTGGTCAGTATGATAGGTGGGCCAGCCACCCCGGCCCACGTGTCATTCACCCAAAGGCGGTTGCCGTAAGTCAATGAAGCTGCGCCCTCCGTGCGGTGCAGATAGTCATCTCACCGACCTCTAGTTGGGGCCAAACGAGAAGTTTGATGTTTATCGGTTTATTGGTCCCTTTGCATTTTGTGCCAAGTTTTGACCTTTGATTTAACTAATAAAATGTTAATGCATGTAAAAAAGTTGTGTAAGTCACCTTCGAAAACCAAATAATCACAAAATACTTAAGGCACGGTGCATTAACTCCTCCTTGTTTCTTATTTCGTGACATATCAACCAATGAGAGATGTGGGCCGTGCATGCTTTCAATGACTTGAGACTACCAAACATGACATGCAGTGTTTAGTTCATTGCATGTAATCCTATTACTACTCTAGTTAGCAAAAAAAATTAAGTTCTCTCACGATAGGAAATAAACACCATGTATTTATTTACGAGGGAGTAGTACATTTTTGTGACATGCATTACTAGATATTGCTAGTCAAATACTAAAATCCAGATGGACGTGGTAGTACTCCTAAATCCAGACGGTGGTGCTACTAGTACTAGTAGTAGTACTACCAATGTAGTAGTAGGAGTACTAGCACTGTACTACCCATTGGTCAAATTATTACGTGTTGCTCCTCACGGTGAAGTGACAAGACCTCGCTACGGAGATGACACTTGAGTATAGGCGCCGTGTTCAGCATACCATAGTCAGCCTCACCATCTGCAATACTATCATCATGGCTGTAGAGCTAGCCTGCTTACAACTAGCCCTGCTCACATAATTTCCCGTGCGTAGATGCCCGTGCATTGCACGGAACACCAAGTTTGGGGGTGGACGGCTCCGGCAGCGGCCATCGCGCCAGATTTTTCCACGACCTTCTAGATGTGGTGGGGAGGAGATAAGGCTGATTGTGAGAGACAAGGATTTGTTTGTAAATAGGGAACAAGTGCGGGCATCTTTTTGCAAAAATGGAGAAGCTTGGTTTGTATGCTGTCGGGGAAGCTGATCGTGTCCCGCGATCACCTATGGGACCTGGTCCCTTGTGGTTCGGAGGGGGAGCGGAGGATGCCCAAAGAGCGGATCGAAGCGATGCACACGAGCAGATTTACCCAGCTTCGGAGCTCTCCGGAGAGATAATACTCCTACTGCTGCTTTGTGGATTATATTGTGTTCTTGCTAGGGAGCAATGGGAGCTACAAAACCTAGCCTGAGTGTGGTCTCGTATGAGTTGAATGAACTAAGCCGGAGTCAACCGAACCCTTTCTACGCTGCACTTGGGCCTCCTTTATAGGCACAAGGGGTCACCACAGGCAAGTAGACAAGGTAAGATAGTAAAATAGAGGTTGGTACACCGCTTTATACAAAGGTACAATGATCTATACCTAACTCGACGGCAAGGGACAAGAGTCATAAATGCCCGCCTCGATCGCTCAATAGTGTAACAGGGACCGCTGGCGCGCCTTCATTTGCCACGATGGTAGCTTGTCGGTATGGCTTATCGCTGTTCCTCGCTGGCTGCACAGCCCATCGACACGCTGCTCGGAAAACCCCGTGGCGACACGCTACGGATGAGCTGGAGTGGAGATGAAGAGAGGTTGCTCGCCGCGGCAAGCGCCTTGCCGCGCGTAACCCTTTGTCGCGCTTTTGGGAGTCGGCGCCACCAAGCCTTCCCGCAAGCTCCTCTTGCCGGGCCTTGTTTCCTTCGTGCCTTGAGCGGTCTTCCCGGCAAGCTCCTCTTGCCGGGCCTTGATTACTTTGTTCTCGAATGGCTCCAAAGGAGCCGCGAAGATCTTGATGGTCGCCAGGGCCAGCCCGCCGCAGGGTGCTGCAACTGCCCGTGCACGAAGTTCGGGTGCTAGGGGTACCCTACCTAGTACACCGACAGAGCCCCGGCCTGGGCCACACACAGCGCTAAGCTCATGGGCCAGCCCAAAATAAAGGTTGCGGAAAGCGCGGTCCGGATTACGCCATTACTCGCCTCGACCCACCACGCCCCCACGAACGCCACGCACCGGACGTGGCGCCGTGGGGAGATCGTGGCTTTTTTAATGGAAAATCGAACGCCCGCCCTCTCTCTCTTTATAAGCGGGGGTACAGGGCAGGACGCCCACTTGCCATTGCTGTCACATCGAAACCCCGCCTCTTTCCCTTTCTTCTCGAGCCCAAAGAGAGCGACGCCCGCCCCTCCATTGCCACCGGTGCCACTAACGCCGCCGACCTCCTCCACCACCTCTCCCCATGGCTCAAAGGCCGATAAGGGAAAAGTCGTGAATCGGCCGAGGCGCAGCTGCTCATGGCGCTGCGGAAGGAGCGGCCCTCTTCGATCCCCTCGCTTGACAGAAGGAGCTGCGGAGCTGTACTATCTTTTTCGGTCGATGGAGACCCGGCGCACTCAGCAGACAAGAGTCATCTCCGCCGCCACATCCGAGAAAGTTTCCACCAGTACCCTTTCTTCGCTTTTTTCCATCAAGGGCTCTGCCCGCCTTTTCTCAATTCTTTTGCGATGTCATGAACACATATGGCCTCCGCCTCCTTGATTTCACCCCCAACGCCGCCCTCACCTTGGCTGCTGCACACCTCTGCGAGAACTTTGTCGGGTCCACCTAAATGTAGCACTCTTCCGCCATTACTTCATGCCCCGCAGAGAGAGAGGAGAGCCGCTTGGGAGGGATTGCATGGGTCTCTAGGATCGGCAAGAAGGAAGCATATCTTGACGGAGAGCTGCATAGCAAGTGGGAGGAGTGGAGAGCTGACTGGTGTTGGATCTTAGAGGAGGAGCCACAGCCTTTCACCGCCCTGCGCCAAACTCCCATAGTGCGCGGCAATGATTGGAGCAACTTGGCGTGACTAGGATTCTGCGTCTCCAGCAAGCAGGGCTTACCGTAGGAGCTGTTGGCGTGGACTTCCTTCGCCGCCGCATTGCGCCCTTGCAGGAGAGGAGGAGGCCTGCTTGGGAATTCCAAAATGCGGCGGACATTATGAGGCTGCGCCCGGGTCTGAACTGGAATTTTACTGTCTTGGAGCCGGATGGCATGTCATGGGGAGCTGTTCAAGCTCGATGCGGATCACCCCGAGTGGTGCATGTTGCCGAGGGAGTCGTGCCTGTGCAACAACTGCCGCTGACAGCATCCGGCGATGATGCTGCCAGCGATTCCCATGGAATCGCCCCAACTTGGCAGGAGCCCGCCGACGACGTCATACAAAAATTCTTCGACAACTTGGTGGAAGTGCCGATCTGCGCCGACGAGCAGAAACGGCTCACCCGCGACACCACCGATCAGGAGATGGCGCGCATCGCCACAAGGTTGGAGGAGGCGGCAGAAGCTGCCGCCGCCGGCGTGTTTGGGTTTACCGTCGAGGAGGCAGAAACAGCCGAGGCGGCAAGTCTTGCCGACCGAGAAGAGCCCGCCGGTGAGGAGGAACAGGCCGAGCCCGACGCCAATCCGGAAGAGCCGGCCGGGGGCGCTTCCCCTCCGCCGTCAAGAAGCTTGCCGCAGGAGGAGCCTGCGGCCCCGCCAAGGAGACGCTTCCGCAAGACCGGAGAAGTGGTGGGGCGGCAGACGGCCCAACAGCCGCCTCGCCGCCCGACGCGCTCTACCGCGGCAAGCACCGTTGCCGCGGGAGCGCCGCATGCCACCATGGCGACGGAGCGGGTCTTCGAGTCGCGCCCCCTGCACCCGCCAAGCGTCCGAGGGAATCTTCTCCTCCAATTAAATGCACGAGCGGAATTTGATCTCTCCGCCTCAGCCGAGGAAGAAGAGGAAGAGTAAGATCTTGTCGCAACTACTTGTAATCCTCCAATTTATTGCTTTATTTTATATCTGACCGGCTTCACTCAACCTTCTCCTTCTTCAGACGCTAGCTCAGAGGGCGTCAAGAGGGCCAAGACCCGTGGTTGTCGCCTCGATGATTCCCACAGGGCGACAGGGGGCACGTCTGGGACTCCCTTGCGGACCCGCAACCCTTCAACAGAGCAGCCCCCAAGACAGCCCCCAGCCAGTAGTGTGTTTGGTTTACTTCTCATGGTTAGGTGTGCTTGGGTGCTTCTCCGTCACACGATATCTGGTTTGTTCAATTATGTAGGAGCAGAGCAGCCTCATCAGAAGCACCGAGGTCACTCCCAAGTTCTGCTTGCTTCAACTACATCGCCAAGGAGAACTCTCCGCCAAGGGAGCGCCTCCGGCAAGGGAGGCTCTCCGACAAGGGGAGCTTCCCGACAAGGGCCAGCCGGCGACCCTCCGGTTGTGGAGACCGTGGCAACAGATCCCATTGTAGGTAATTTTCTTGTTTGAAAACCTCCCTTGATTCTCTTTTTCTTCTTTCTTCTCTTTCAACATTTGCTTGACTTGTTCTTTCTTTTTCGACCATCAGATCCATCCACCGGAGATCCGATGGAGACCGAGGCTGCCGGGCGAGGAGGACGCCATGGCGACAATGTCGACGCCGCCAACATGGAAGAGGAGGCCGGCGCCGATGGGTCCGCCAAGCGAGGAGGCCGCCAAGGCTGGCCGGGCGCAGAGGCCGGGAGGATCCGCGATCGACCGACGGCCCCGAGGTCGCAGGAGCGCCAGCGCCCGCACCGATCCGATCCTCCCGCCACCGATGCCGCACCAGACCAAGAGCCCCAGCCCGGCGCCTATCTCGAAAGCCGGCGAGGGTGTCTTTATCAAGCTCCCATGGGCATCAAGCTCCGTGGCACCGCCAAAGGGGAGACCTTCGACGCTGAACTGCTTGCCTCCGCCGGCTGTCAGCTGGTAGATGCTCCGCAGCAGCAGCGGTGAGCCCGAGGAGGAGCAGCTGCTAAGGAGGTTGTTGTCGCCTACCGCGCCTCGGCAAGCCAAGCTGGAGTCTGTGGAGGCGCTTGTCGCGAGGGCGGAGCTGACTTGGAGAAACGCACTGGAAGAGCTCCGCGCGCCAACAAAGAAACTCTCCGGACATAGCAGAGGCGCGGAGCAGCTTGTCGAGGAGCGCATAGCCTTCATCTTGGAGAAGGCCGAGGTCGAGGAGCAGCAGAGGCTTGCCGCGAGAAGCTCTCAAGAAGAAGGTGAGCTGGCGCAAGCGGAAGATCAACCTCGACAGCTTATGAGGAAGTTCTCGCCGGCGCTGAACAATCGATTGGCGGGCCACTTCAGAGGCAAAGGATGCTGCGCGATCGCCGAGGCCGCCAAGAAGGAATTGAGATGAGGGCGGCCCAGCTGGAGTCCACCTCCGTAAGAGCGCCGAGGAGGTCGCTGGGTTGAAGCGCGAGGCGCGAGAAGGACGCCTACACCCTCGGCGATGTTGCAAGGTCGCTCCCTGAAAAGATCAAAGAGCTCGATGCCGCCAAGGACTCCAAGGCGGATCTGGAGCTAAAATTGACCACCCTGACAGAGACGCTGAACGGCGCCAAGGAGCGGGAAACGGGCCTGCTGGAGAAGATTAAAGCTAATGAGGAGCTGTTGGCGAATGCCGCGACGCCCAGAATGATCTCAGAGATAGCATAATGCACCGGATGTAAGGTCTTGTGGACACCGCCGCCGCATCCATAATGAGCTGATGGAGCTAGGAATGGTGGATCTTGGGTACTCCACCGACGAGAACCTCCAGCCCAGCGCCAAGCTCGCCTATTCTTCAAGGGCGTGCTTGGCGGGTCTCCAGCTGCTCGGAGGAAATCCCAAGCAACCGGCAGAGGAGTCACGCCAAGTTTGCGCCGGGCTCTCCGTAAGGTGCCGATGAAAGTGGCCTTCCGCAACCCAAAGGCCGATTTCACCAAAGTTCTCAAGTCCTCGCCCATCTGCCGATGTTGAAGCGCTCAAGGCCCTTGTCGCACCCATTGTGGACAGGGTGAGCGGAGTCAAGAGGCTCGATGGCGACAAGGTGGACTAGGCCGCCAAGCTTATCTTTCTCTTGTCGTTGAGATCATGTTTAGGCGAAAAATTTATTAGATCTGCATAAGTTATTATGTAATATACACTATCTTAGGCAATCGAATGCAATGTTATTTCCTTTACTTGATTTTTTCCCTTGTATGTTTATGCCCTCACGCTTTTAGGGGACTTGTCGGTGCAAAATCCTTTGTCATGAAGCGCTGAGTCGTGAACTCAAGCAGCTCTGGCGATGCCGCCTCGACAAGCAACCTTGTCGCAACTAGTTGCAGCACACTTAAGTTGTTGAGCGGACTCAAACAAAGTAAGGGCGCAAGCTAGTCGCGAGTCAATTCCTCCGCCAAGACAGGTTTTCCATACAAGGTACTATCGCTCGAGGAAGATAACTTAAAAATTTAAAACTGATTGTTTAAACTTAGCAACTTAGCTTCTCTATTGTCCATTTCCGGCAAGGCGAGTTCCTCGAGTGACGCTTTGTGGCCCACACCATTATCTTCTCCTTCCCCGTTAACTTGTGGGTGGATGAACCTTCTTCTTGTTTGAGAAGAAAGAAGAGAAAATAAAGTTATGGAGCCTAGTGGCTCGTTATCGCCATCGGTGTGGATGCTGCACAAAATGTTAGAGAACACATGCATATAAGATTATGAAAGCATGTATTGACAAGTTGTGCGCAACACATAGGCTTTATCGATGCACGGGTCTCGCCCGACTTTGTACAAAGGATTACATGCAACAGCGGCAAGACTTGTACAAAGGGTGGTCGCCGAACGGGTTCCAGAATCGCGCTTTATGGGTAAAACTTGCGAAGATGCTCTATATTCCAGAGTTGCTCACCGAACGCCATCTTCGGTCTCAAGGCGCATAACGCCAGCCTAGTGACTCGCTTCACCCGATAAGGGCCTTCCCACTTCAAGCGCCAACTTGTTGGAATTCTTGGCGGATTGAACGCTACCAAGAACAAGGTCGCCTTCCTCGAAGCTTACGCGTTAACTTTATGGGCTATGGTAGCGACGCAAAGCTTGCTGGTAACGAGCAGCTCAGACAAAGAGCTCAAGACGATCTTCCTCGAGGAGCAGCGCCATCTTGTCGTAGCTGCTCTTGCTCAAGCTCATCATAAGCGAGCACTCGAGGTGACCCGTATACGAGTTCCCTGGGGAGAAATACCTCTGCTCCGTAGACTAGAGCGAAAGGTGTCTGGCCAGTGGCTTGATTTGGCGTCGTCCTGATCGACCAAAGAACCACCGGCAGTTCCTCGATTCAGTTTCTTCCGCACTTGCGCAGCTTGTCGAAAGTTTTGGTCTTGAGTCCCCGCAGCACTTCAGCGTTTGTTCTTCTCGCTGACCGCTGCTTCTCGGATGAGCAATGAAGCAAAGCAGATCTTGGCGCCAAGATCTTGGGCGTCTCGCATGAAGGTGCGGCTTTAGAACTGTGTGCCGTTGTTGGTGATGATCCCGTTAGGAATCCCAAAACGGCAAACAATTGACTCAAGAACTTGATCGCTGACTATGCTGTCACCTTCCTCATTGGTTCCACTTCCGCCACTTTGTGAACTTGTCGATTGCGACGCATAAGTACTCAAAGCCCCGACAGCTCGGGGAAGGGGCCGAGGATGTCGAGCCCCTGCACCAAAAAGGGCCAGGATAAAGGGATCGCTTGGAGAGCTTGAGCTGGTTGGTGTATCTGCTTGGAATGGAACCGCACGCTTCACACTTGGTTACTTGTGCAGCAGCATCCTCGGAGGGCTTCGGCGAAGAAACCTTGCCGGAAAGCTTTGCTTGGCAAGTGCTCTTCGCCAATGTGGTGACCACATATGCCTCCATGTATCTCTCGCCAACAGTCATTCCATCTTCCCGCAAATACACTTCAATTTCACTCGCCGAGTCTTCTTCAGATAGGATGTTGTCAACAAACCGATACATACTTGATCGCCGGGCTACTTTTTTCCGCTTCTTCTTGCTCTTCGAAGTTCTCCTGTCTCAAGGAAATGGACGATTTGTTGCGCCCATGCCGGAGCTTGTGGCTCGACAACATGGACTAAAGGCTCATCTACCATCAAGGAACATTAGCTTCCACGGCAAGAACCCGTGGTTCTCGCGGAGTTGATGATCCCCGCAAGCTTGTCGGAGCAAAGCTTGTCGGGAGCGCTCTGCTTCAATGAAACAAACCACAAGGTTTGTCGAAGCAGACTGTTCCTCAGTGATATTTGCATTGATTTTAGGGACCTTCTTGGCGGCGGCTCCAGGGAGCTCTGCCGGAAAGTAGCCACCGGAAACCAATTTTCTCTTCTTGCTCTGTCCTATTGATGGTGTTACGGTTGGTTGAGTTAGCTTGAGCACAAAATTCCTGGTTCCACAGTGTAACTTGAGTCGGGCGACTTTGACAGCCATCAAGAATATCATTCTCGAGCTCTTGGAACATGTTCCATTTGCAGCCTTCAAAGTGCTCTTCTAACTTCCTCACTTCATCGACGAGGCTTCCATCAACGGACTCGATAATCTTTGTTTACTTGGCGGACGACAAGTTGCGAGTCCCCATCGACAATGAGCTTCTTGATCCCAAGGTCACCGCAATCTTAGACCGCAAGCAAACCTTCATACTATGCAGTATTGTTTGTTGCTTGTTCCTTGGGAAAGTGCATCCGGACTATGTACTTGAGGTGCTCTCCGGTGGGTGCGATAAGCAAGACGCCGCACCGGGCGCTTTGCAGCGAGAAGGCACCATCAAAGTACATCAGCCACTCTTTGTTTGCGCCCTTGACGGGATGCTCATCTCTCGAATTTCTTCATCTTGCGCTACGCCCACTCTGCTATGAATTCTACCAATGCTCGCTTTGGATAGTTGAAGTGCTTTCAAACTTGAGACCAAAGCTTGATAGTTCCCAAAGGCCCACTCGACAATTCTGCCTGTTGCTTCGGATTTTGCAATATCCTCTTCAGCGGAAAGCGAGTGACAACTGTTATCTCGTGTGCTTGAAGTAATGGCGCAGCTTTCTCGAGGCCATGAGGAGGCCAAAAGCAACTTCGCACACCGGAATACCTTGACCTAGCCCCTCGTAAAGGGAATCGACAAAGTAGACTGGCGCTGCACCATCCTTTTTTGTATCTTGTCGCAACTCATACTGATCCGTCCTTGCCGGGACCAGAGCTTGACGGCGAAGCCCCTGCTTGTCGGTGGATGCTTCGCCTCGGTTGCCGCTCATCATCTGCTTCCTCTCTGCTACTAACGTAGCACTAACCATTTGATTGGTTGCTGCTATGTACAGCAGCAACTTCTCTTGTGGCTTAGGTGCGACAAGTATTGGAGCGGAGGACAGTACTCTTCAAGTCTTGCAGCGCAGCCTCCGCCTCGAGTCCATTTCATTGACCTGCCTTTTTCAAAATTTTGAAAATGGCGTATGCGCTCAGCAGACTTAGAGATAAACCTGCTAAGAGCGCCACGCAACCGGCAAGTCTTCTGACATCCTTGACGCGCTTTGGTGCTTCAATCTGCTCAACGGCCTTGATCTTGTCGGGATTGGCTTCAATTCCCCGCTGAGACACAAAGAACCCGAGAAGCTTGCCGAAAGGGACCCCAAACACGCACTTCTCGGGGTTGAGCTTGAGGTTGATCTTGCGCAGATTTGCAAATGTCTCATCCAAATCCTGAACCAGAGTTGCTTTGTCCTTGCTCTTGACTACTATGTCATCCATGTAGGCTTCTACATTTCCGTGTATTTGTGGCTCAAAAGCATCATGGACTACTCTTGCAAAAATTGAACCAGCATTCTTCAAACCGAAAGGCATCCGTATGAAACAATGCGCGCCACATGGTGTAATGAATGCGTTTTCTTCATCCTCTTCGGCATGAAGATCCGATGATACCCTCAATATGCATCAAGAAATGAATGCAAATCACATCCACCGTGGAGTCAACAATCTGGTCTATACGTGGCAAGGGAAATGGGTCTTTGGGACAAGCTTTATTAACATCTGTGAAGTCAATACAAAGTCTCCATTTCCCATTGGCCTTATGCATAACTACCGGATTGGCCAACCACGTGGATGGAGTACTCCGACAAGGCCTGCTGCTTCCAACTTCTTGATTTCTTCCGCTATGAATTCTTGGCGCCCACCGCTGCTTCCTAACTTTTTGCTTGACGGGCCACGCGTGAGGACAGACAGCTAGGTGGTGCTCAATTACTTTCCTGGGAACACCGGGGATGTCAAATGGTTGCCATGCAAACACATCGACATTCGCCTACGGAAAGCAACGAGCTCGCCTTCCTATTTAGGGTCAAGCGTGGCAATCGATGGTGAAGGTACCACCAGTGCCGTCCTCCTTGGCGGGCACCTTCTTGGTCTTCGGCGGAGCTGCCATCATCTTCTTGCACTTGCCGGTGGAGCTCGATGGTGCGTCCTCGACGGTAGCGCAGCACTTCGAAGAGGTGCGCTTGCCGGAGTGGGCATCAGAACTCTTGCCGGACTTGGTGGTCTTCTTTTTCCCCCCGGGAGCTTCAGCGGCAAGTGGTTTGCTATCTGTCGCGGCTGCTGCATCCCGGTAAATCTTGTCGGCGCAGATAAGCGCATCCTTCTTGTCGCCATAGACAGAAATGACGCTTATCGGGCCGGGCATCTTGAGTAAGTTGTAGGCGTAATGAGAGGCTGCCATGAACTTGGCAAGCTACCGGCGACCAAGTATGCCATTGTAGGGCAATGGGAAATCGGCAACGCCGAATGTGACCTTCTCGCTTCTGAAGTTTAGCTCACCGCCAAATGTTACCGCAATGTGATCTTCCCTTTCGCTTGCTCCTTCCGGGTTGATTCCTTGAATGTGCCAGTCTCTTCGAGCTCGCCGTCAGGATTTGAAGTTTCAAGCACCGCAGAGAGATCAGGTTCAGCCGCCCCGCCGTCAACCAACATCTTTGTGACCTTGAGGTTGCGGATAGTTGGCGATACCAACATCGGCAAGCACCCGACAGCAGTGATGCGATCAGGGTGATCCTCAATGTCAAAGATGATGGGCGTCTTGGACCACTTCGAGGTTTGCGCGACTCTATGGATGGTTCTCGCTGCATTAACCTCACGCATCCATTGCTTGAGTTGGCGGTGCGAGGTATGCAGAGAAGCACCACCGTCACCGCAAAGGATCTCCGTTGTCTTCTGAAACTCTTGCTCGTCAGCTTCATCATCTTCCATATCTTCATCGTCTTCATCTTCGCTCTTCGTCCTTGTCGCGCCGCTGGAGGTCTGTCTCCTTGCCGCTGCTTGGCCTTGCCCGCGGCCCTCCCCGACCGGTCTCTTCTTACTTGCCGCACCAGCACCTTCCTGGGCCTTCTCCTTGTCTCGCCGTCAGATTCTCGCCTTCTTCAGTTCAACAAGCTGCTCGACTTTCTTGCAGCTCTCGAGGTCGTGGGCCCTTGGTGCGTGAATTTTGCAAGATCGCTTGTTGGAGCTGTCATGCTTGTCGGCTGTCGCCCACAGCTTGGCGGTCGGTGTCAGCGACAACCTCCTTGCCG
The DNA here is from genome assembly GCA_021605205.1 of Aegilops longissima. Classification (NCBI taxonomy): domain Eukaryota; kingdom Viridiplantae; phylum Streptophyta; class Magnoliopsida; order Poales; family Poaceae; genus Aegilops; species Aegilops longissima. The sequence goes on from CM038677.1 coordinate 562,070,280, forward strand.
GAGCCACCAGCCTTGGCTTTGTTGGCGGCACCATCCTTGCCGGACTGCTCGACAACTAGTTTTTCTTCTTTCTGTTGTTTCGCCACTCTTCCTTGCCGGGCGGTCTCCTCACCGCCGACTCTGCTCCCACATTCTCTCCTCGAGTCTTCTTCCTTCTTCACGTGCACACTTGTCGGCCAGTATGAGAGCTCACGACGTCTTTCACTTTGCACATCGCCATCTCCTCCCTCATCCTGCGGTTTCGCACATTCTCGATGAAATGCATCGATCACCATGGCAGGTGAACATCTCGATGTTGTAATGCACACGGCTGAATCTCTGGATGAATTTGCGCAGGGACTCTCCTTCCTTCTGGGCGAGCAGGTGAAGGTCACTCTCTTGGCCATGAGGTTTGTGGACGCCTGTGAAGGCGCCGACAAACTGGTGGCACAAATCCGCCCAAGAAGAAATAGAGCTGTCCGGCAAGTGCATGAGCCAAGACTTGACGTTTGGCTTGAGTACCAGAGGGAAATAGTTGGCGAGGATCTTATCGTCTCGTCCCCCCGCAGCCTGCACTGCGATGGTGTAGATGCTGAGGAACTCCGATGGGTGTGTCCTGCCATCATACTTCTCCGCACATCCGCTTGAAGTTTTTCTTGTCGGGCCATCGGACTTGCCGCAGCTCACGAGTGAACGCAGGGCATCCTATCGCGACGGCAAGTCGCTCGTTCTTCGGGCGCATGCATATCGACATGGGCCCGCGCCGCTGGTCGGATTGACGCCGCGCTTCTCTTGGGCGCCGATACGGGTTCGAAGCGTCTTCTTCTTGCCGCTCTCAAGAACTTGGCGCTGGTCTCGACGAAGCTCGCGGATTCGACGACGCCGTGGAGTCGCTGTCGAGGTGGATCCGGCGAGTCGGCGATCTTGGCCTTCGAAGGGGAGGTACGGTGGCTGCGCCCCGAAGTCTGCCGCCATCGGCTCGTGCCTTGTCGCCTTGCCGCGGCTGCGGCGCTTAGTTGCCGCGACGCCGCCATTGGCAAAGCCGATGAGGCTCGATGGTGGCCTCCATTCGCCGATCTTGTCGGCCGTTGGAGGTAGTCTAAATAGCTGAGCTCTTGCCAAGGCTTCGCTGGTGTGGTGGGTGGCAATGGCGTGCGGAGCGAAGAACGAGGCGTGCTCGGACTCCTAACCAAGTTAGGAGGAGCAGCGTCCGTCCCAGCGACCGTACTCGCTGGTGCCGCATCTTTGGCGTGCATGTGGGTCTCGAGGGTCCCGGATCCTCCAGCTTGGCCTTGATCTCGCGGACGATGGTGCTGCGGGCACCATGACGCTATCTTTCCCGCGCCTCTTGAGAAGGACGCTTGTGCGGACTCGGACGCCAAGCTTGTGCCGCCTTGTCCTTGGATCTGCAGCGCCGTGGGCTCTTCGACGACGCCGTTCCTCCGCCGGCGTCTTCTCCACCACTCGTCGGCCCGGTGGTGGTGGGTTTGACGCGACGGCTCTCTTGCCGCCGAAGCCTTCTTCTTCGTGGCATGTTGACGAAGGTGTTGATGAAGAAACTGCTCGTGTGAACGCGGATCAGGTTCACACAGCCTCGACGCCCCCACCGGTGCGCCAAAGATGTCGGGAAGCTGATCGTGTCCCGCGATCACCTATGGGACCTGGTCCCTTGTGGTTCGGAGGGGAGCGGAGGATGCCCAAAGAGCGGATCGAGCGATGCACACGAGCAGATTTACCCAGCTTCGGAGCTCTCCGGAGAGATAATACTCCTACCGCTGCTTTGTGGATTATATTGTGTTCTTGCTAGGGAGCAATGGGAGCTACAAAACCTAGCCCGAGTGTGGTCTCGTATGAGTTGAATGAACTAAGCGGAGTCAACCAAACCCTTTCTACGTTGCACTTGGGCCTCCTTTTATAGGCACAAGGGGTCACCACAGTGGCAAGTAGACAAGGGTAAGATAGTAAAACAGAGATTGGTACACCGCTTTATACAAAGGTACAAGGATCTATACCTAACTCGACGGCAAGGGACAAGAGTCATAAATGCCCATCTCGATCGCTGAGCGATTATAACGAGGACCGTCAAGTGCGCCGCTTGCCACGATGGTAGCTTGTCGCCGCTTATCGCTGCTCCCGGCTGGCTGCCCAGCCCATCGCCACGCGTTCTCGGGAAAACCCGTGGCGACACGTTGGCGGATGAGCTGGAGCGGAGATGAAGAGGTTGCTGCGCGCAAGCGCCTTGCCGCGACAGAACCCTTGTCGCGCTTTGGGAGCTCGGCGCTCACCAAGCCTTCCCGGCAAGCTCCTCTTGCCGGGCCTTGTTTCGCCGTGCCTTGGCGGTCTTCCCGGCAAGCTCCTCTTGCCGGGCCTTGATTACTTTGTTCTCGAATGGCTCCAAAGGAGCCGCGGAAGATCTTGATGGTCGCCAGCCAGCCCCGCCAGCAGGTGCTGCAATCGCCCGCACGAGTTCGGGGTGCTAGGGGTACCCCTACTCTAGTACACCGACATATGCGTTAGATCTAGATCCAACGGCTATTGGTGAAAGATGGGAGGCACAACATCATCACCAACTCAGGACCTGTTTGATTCGCAGGATTTTGAAAACGCAGGAATAGGACACGACAATATTACAAGTTTCAAACTGATATTACAAATGTTAGGAGTAATGCTGCACCTACGAAGAGGGAATTACTAGGAAGTTTACGTAAGAACTTTCGTTACTTTAGGTGGATGCAGCATTATCGGACAAACTAAAATCCACCGCCCTGACTAGTCACTAATGGGCAAATAAGTTTTCGAGTCTCTGGCCACTTGATGTTTCAAAAACAAATTCAGCTTCTGCGGAGACTTTGTCATTTAGGCTTAGACGCTTGCGGTGATCAGCACACCATTCATTGTTGCGCCAGAGAACGCCAAACCTCATTACCTTGAGCACACTTGCCTCCAGAACAAAGAACCTGGCCAATCTAATCTCAGATGTGCTGCCTCGATAGTCGATCAAATCAATTTCTATAAGTGGAGATCAAGGCATGAGATTGTTATAGTGCAGCACATTTTTCACTTTTGGGTCTTTTTTTATCTGCAAAAGAAGAGAACATATTAGAGCAGCTGGCTGCATAAGATTGCTGTGTCATCAAGAGGTACCAATATCATTTGCTCATACGATAGGGTTGGCTGGCTAGTGATATTTTTTCACTCTCTCTCTCTCACTCACTCTCTCTCTCTCTCTCTCTCTCTCTTTCTGTTTCCTCTCATTTAACTAGGAGCACGTGAAGAGCTTGGGCATTTGTTGCCTTCCACTATGTGGTCGATGCCATATTTCGCAAAAGTATGCCACATAATACGCATCGATGTCAAATCAAAAGATTTTGGCACCGCTCTCGCGATGTGAGAGAGTTGGCACCGCTGTGCACACAGACCCACATGTATAAGCAAATCAATCAAACCAACTACACCAGCCTCTCACTCTCCCAAACAAGTGTTTTTTTATTGCCCCAGTCCTCTCTCTCTCCCACGCAGTGTTTTTTCATTGCATGAGTTAATTTGGCACCGGAGCAAAGTAGGTGATCCAGATTGGGGCACCAGGTGAGCAATGGAGGGGCATCGATGCCAAATGCATCAAAAGTGAATTTGGCACATGTTTTGGCCTACATAGCCCACTTTTGTACTCCCTCCGTCCCAAAATTCTTGTCTTAAATTTGTCTAAATACGGATGTATCTAGTTACATTTTAGTGTTAGATACATCCGTATCTAAACAAATGTAAGACAAGAATTTTGGGACGGAAAAATCTACTCAGATTTAGTATAAAATTTTGACCATAGATTTACCTAAGAAAATGCCAATGCATGTCACCAAAAATTACACCATTTGAAATTATGTTCAAATACGGAATCCAATGATATATTTCTTAGTGACATGCATTAACATTTTGTCGTTTAAATCTTGGTCAAATTTTGATACTACAAAATTGGAAGGGTAAACCAGGACGGAGGTAGTACTTGCTCTTAGGGTAACCATAGAGTTACTGGAGTAGTCTAAGTTACTTTCCACTATGACTAGCCTAGGCTACTATAGTAGTACAGCATAAAAACGATGCAGGTGATCACGTGATAAAAAATACTAAAAACATTTCTTTCGATGTAGTGCGTAGATGCAGTTTTGAACACTACACTTGTCATCGTAATTTGGGAAAATTATGAAAAAATTGAGCTACGTTGTGATTACCGTTTACTTATAGGAAAGAAGTTTGACCTCGATGAGTAGCATGTAAGGAATCCAACAACTTGATCCAGATTGGGGCCGGTAGATTTTAGTGCTAAGATCTTCCTTTGTGCGCATGGACCTGGTCAAGCTTGTGGAATCATTTTCGGAAGACGGTCGTAAATACATCAAGAAGAAATTTAAAATGTGAATTTCAAGAAGACGGAGAAGAAGATGAGTGCTGTACCGAGCGATTACGGATCAATAAAGAGTTCGAGAATTTGGCGATGAGTACACCAACGCTGTCAATTTCAAGCGTCAATGACCCTGATTTTTGTTGGACCTTCTAGATCCGATACAAGCAATCTCTCAAGGAAAGGCGCATTCTCAATGACCATAACATGGAACAGCTGGAGTGATCTCTTCCCAATTGATGTCTTGTTGCGGGCCAGCAAGACACATAAATCCATCGGAGATTCGTCAAAGGCGATGTGGAGGCTAATGAACCCGTGGATCTGCTCAAGACAAAGGTACTCGGCCTTGATACAGCTGCGGAGCAGGTGCTCCATAGCCTTCTTCAGGATGACAACGTCGAAGAGGTCGAGCTGCTTGAGTTGAGGGAGAAGAAGGGCGGGCGCGACATTAATCTGGGGAAGATAGCAGGAGTTGAAGCTAGCGCGGCACAGCGTTGGCGTGAGGCGGAGCGCGGACGGCGGCAGAGAGCAACATCGTCCAGCTTCAAAGCTGAGGTCCTCGAGCGGATCTAGGGCGGGGGATAAGAAACACTCGTCGAACTTGGGTTGGAACTTGCAGTTGGTACTGAACATGCAGATGTCAAGGCGTCTGGCTGGCCTAGGGTGCGATGAAAGGATCTTGGAGACTGCGACCATGCGTTTGCAATCCCCGTCGCAGAGGCAGCTATCGACGGTGAGGTTGAGGGGGACGCAGCGCCAGAGGGGGCGCCACCGCCGGGAGAGCAGGGCGGTCCGCACGGCAGATTTGGTGGGGAGGAGGCCGATGATGACGAGCAACATGTCGTCGGGGAGGCTGTTGATGAAGTCCAGGCTCGCCGGATGCGGTTTTGGATCGAGCCGCCTCCGCTTGTTGGCTGCCTCGCCGTCCATCTCAACCAGCGGCGACGCCGGTGTACACGTGTGCTGGTGTGTGTTGTGTGCTGGGTGTCGAAAAGTCGTCCCTTCATGCATGCCGCCGCAAGCGGTGGTGAATTGTGCACGTCGTCCTTCAGCGCAAGAAGTTTGTCCTCAATGCGCCCTCAATTTACTAGCGTGCGGGGTGCTACCCCGAGTGGTTTCAACTTTGTTTACTTCACCGCATGTCAGATGGGCCTCTAGTTTACTTATTTTCACCCACGCCACATGGGCCAGCACACGAAGATACTGAACACGGTGACAAGGCAGCATGTGGATTGGTTGACGGTCAACTAAACAATATCTGAGCTATCTGCTGACACAAAGGTGGCGTATAATCCGTCGATATAGAGAGTTCGAGTGAGAGGGAGGCCCGTGAGAGATAGAGAGAGAGAGAGAAGAAAGAGCTACTCCTCCGTTCGATAATGTAGTTCCAACATTTTTTTAAGTCAAACTTTTGAAACTTTGACCAAGTTTATAAAGAAATTACTTATACCTACAATACCAAAGATAAATGATAGTATGAAGTAAGTACATGTTGTGATGAATCTAATGATCGTTCCAGATGTAAATGTTTTTCTCCACATATACCTGGTCAAACTTTTCTGAGGTTTGACTTTTCAAAACATCCATATGCTTATGGACGTGACAGAGTCCCTAACTAGAGAGAGAGAGAGAGAGAGAGAGAGAGAGAGAGAGAGAGAGAGAGAGAAAAAAGTGTGTGTGCGTGTGTGAAAGAGACATGGACAACACACGATAAAAGTAGAGAAAAAGCGTGCGTGTCTTATGCAAACATATAACACATGCATCTTCGACAACGGAGGCAAGGTGAGGAGATAGTGTGTGGTTGTTTGGAACCGAGAGAGCAATACCCCTAGCACGTGGCCAAGAGGGGTCTAACAAACAAGGGAGAGAGGTCGAGAGAGACGTACGGAGAAAATGCAGACATGGGGAGGAGAGAGTGTATGTTTGTCATAGAGATCCCACAGGAGATCGTGATGGGACTACATGGGTGGGAGATCGAGTGACAAGGTGTGTGCGCGATAGAAGATGCCCCAAGAGATATCGAGATAGGCGTGTGGATGGAAGGAGACAATCGTGTGTTCTGATGGCTAGTAAGAGATAATCATACTTAGGAGGGGGGGGAGTGCTTGCGCCTATGATGGAGTGAGGATTATGGTACTTAGGGGGTGCGTGTCACGTGGAGAGAGAACAAGGCGGAGAGTGTTGGATGGGTCTATATGTATAGCGCGAGCGAACATGTGTATGTGTGAGCAGGGAGATATAAGGTCAGTTTGGCTTGCGTCTGAGCATCTTTTGCCTGGCACAGGGTTGTGGCTGGATTTCATGTGCGCTTGTTTGGTTTCTACCTGTGAAAAAGAAAGTCCGCTGGCCTGGGTTCCTTGCACTTTAATTAGCTTTGGCTGAACTCCGGACATTTGCAAGTAGCCCGCCAGCGACCGATTTGAACGCTGGCCGTGCACTGTCGGTCGTAGGCCACGAGGCTAACAACAACATGGATGGATATTAGCATTAAATAATTGATGCATGGATTGATTGATGGGATGTTGATGCTTTGCCTGGCCCGGGCATGAACCAAACGCTTGACACCACACAAGCCCGGCCAAGCGAAATATTTTACATCTCACGTCCACACCAGCAAGCAAGCCATTAAGGCATGAGGGTCAGTCACGAACCAAACTGACCAATAAAGTTTGAGAGAGATTGAGGAGCCCGATAAGGCTGAGTGGTGCGTCGAGATAGCTGAGAGGGGAAAAGATATTCCATCCGCTCGATAATGCAAAGCATGTAAATTTTTTAGAAGTCAAACTTTGGAAACTTTGATCAGGTTTACGCAAGTGTTATTTATATCTACAATACCAAAGATACATCATACAAAACTACATCTCATGGTGAATCTAATGGTATATGTTTGCCGTACTAGATGTAATTCTTTTTCTCCACGTACATGGTCAAACTTTGTGATGTTTGACTTTTCAATAAATCTATATGCTACGGACCAAGGAGAGTGCCTCAGTCGAGACAGATAAAGTGCGTGTGAAGGAGAATGAGTAAGTGTGCAAAAAGAGTATGTGTGTGAAAGAGAAAGTGACAACAAACGATAAATTAGAGAGAGAGTGTGTTTTTTCGTTTGTTATGTGAACATATCACGCATGCATCTCCGAGATGGAAAAGCGAGGCGAGGAGATACACGAAGATAGCTAGTGGGTGATTGTTTGCAACAGAGAGAGACACCCCTGTAGCACATGTCCAATAGAGGTCTCGCCAACAAGGAACAAAGGTCGAGAGGGACACATGGATGGCATGGACGCATGGGGAGGGAGAGAGGGTGTGTTTGTGATAGACAGATCCCGTTGAGATCGTGAGGGTACTATATGGGTGGGAGATCGAGGGAGTGCGTGCGTGATATAAAGATGCCCCGAGAGAAATCAAGATAGACCATGCACATGTTTGTGATGGACACTAATATTAGCTAGTCATATACATATAGGGGGGACTGCGTGTGCCTACAATTGAGTGGGAGACCATCATACTTGGCTAGCTGGGCATGAGATTGTGTGTGTGCGCGTGTGAGATGGAGAGAGAACGAGGGGGAGAGATAGAGTTTTAGATGGGCCTGTCAGTGCAGTGAGATATGCATGTGTATGTGTGACCAGGTGGATGGAGAGTTTGAGAGTGGGGGAAGAGCTCGAGGGCGACATAGTGGTGCATGAGAGAGTTACGTGCAAAGAGCCAAGGAATTTGTGTGCGTCGATGAGTGCACCCAAGATATCTAGCTTGGACTAGCTAGAGTATCATACATAGTGTCTTGAGAGAGACCTATAGATGGTGTATATATGCATGCGAACTAGAAAGACCCCCCCATCGATGTCTACTACATAACCTTCTTCTTGTAGAGCGTTGTTGGGCCTCCAAGTGCAGAGGTTTGTAGGACAAGAGAAAATTTCCCTCAAGTAGATGACCTAAGGTTTATCAATCATGGGAGGCATAGGATGAAGATGGTCTCTCTCAAGCAACCCTGCAACCAAATATAAAAGAGTCTCTTGTGTCCCCAACAGGACCCAATACAATGGTAAATTGTATAGGTGCACTAGTTCAAGAAGAGATGGTGATACAAGTGCAATATGGATGATAGATATAGGTTTTGTAATCTGAAAATATAAAAACAGCAAGGTAACTAATGATAAAAGTGAGCGTAAACGGTATTTCAATGATAGGAAACAAGGCCTAGGGTTCGTAATTTCGCTAGTGCAAGTTCTCTCAACAATAATAACATAGATAGATCGTATAACAATCCCTCAACATGCAACAAAGAGTCACTCCAAAGCCACTAATAGCGGAGAACAAACGTAGAGATTATGGTAGGGTATGAAACCACCTCAAAGTTATTCTTTCGGATCAATCTATAAAAGATTCGTACTAGAATAACACCTTAAGGCACAAATCAACCAAAACCCTAATGTCACCTAGATACTCCATTGTCACCTCAAGTATCCGTGGGCATGATTATACGATATGCATCACACAATCTCAGATTCATCCAACCAACACAAAGTACTTCAAAGAGTGCCCCAAAGTTTCTACCGGAGAGTCAAGAACGTGTGCCAACCCCTATGCATAGGTTCATGGGCGGGACCATAAGTTGGTCACCAAAACATACATCAAGTGGCACATGATATCCCATTGTCACCACAGATAAACACGACAAGACATACATCAAGTGTTCTCATAAAAGACTCAATCCGATAAGATAACTTCAAAGGGAAACTCAATTCATCACAAGAGAGAGAGGGGAGAAACATCATAAGATCCAACTATAATAGCAAAGCTCGGGATACATCAAGATCGTGCCATAGAGGGAACACGAGAGAGAGATCAAACACATAGCTCTTGGTACATACCCTCAGCCCGGGGTGAACTACTCCCTCCTCGTCATGGAGAGCGCAGGATGATGAAGATGGCCACCGGTGATGGGTTACCCTCCGTGAGGTGCCGAACGGGCTCTGAGAGGTTTTGGTGGCTCTGAGAGGCTTGCGGCGGCGGAACTCCCGATCTATCTTATGTTCTAGAAGTTTTTGGGTACGTAGGTATATATGTGTGAAAGGAGTACGTCGGTGGACCAAAGGGGGCCACGAGGCAGGGGGGCGCGCCCCCCACCCTCGTGAGCACCTCCCTTCTTTCCTGACGTGCACTCCAAGTCCATCGGGTGGCTTTCCTTCCAAAAATAACTTCTCCAATTGATTTCATTCCGTTTTGACTCCGTTTGATATTCCTTTTCCTCGAAATACTGAAATAGGCATAAAACAACAAATCTGGGCTGGGCCTCCGGTTAATAGGTTAGTCCCAAAAGTAATATAAAAGTGGAAAATAAAGCCCAATATTGCCTAAAACAGTAGATAATATAGCATGGAGCAATCAAAAACTATAGATACGTTGGAGACTGTCGGTGTACTAGAGTAGGGGTACCCTAGTACCCCGAACTCGTCTGACAGACGATTCTGGCACTACTGCAACGGGCGGGCCTGATGGCCGCTAAGATCCTCGGTAGCTCCTTGGAGCCACTCAAGAACAAAGATCAAGACCCGGCAAGAGGAGCTCGCCGGGAAGGACACTCAGTAGCAAAGAAACAAGGCCCGGCAAGAGGAGCTTGCCGGGGAGAGGCTTGGCGGCGCTGAACCCCTAAGCGCGACAAGGTTCCCGCGCGTCAAAGCGCTTGCCGGGCGGGCGACCTCTCTTCATCTCCGCTCCAGCTCACCCGCCAACGTGTCACCACGGGCTCTCCCAAATCGCATGTCGACGGGCTGTGCAACCAGCGGGAGTAGCGACAGACGGCAATGACAAGCTACCATCGTGGCGGACGGAGGCGCACTTAACGGTCCTGTTACCTCTGTTGAGGCGATCGAGGCGGGCATTGATGACCCTTGTCCCTTGCCGTCAGAGTTAGGTATAGATTACTGTACACTGTACAAAGCGGTGTACCAACCTAGGTTATTACCATTGTAACCTTGTCTAATTGCCACATGTGGTAACCCCTTGTGCCTATAAAAGGAGGCCCGAGGGCAACGTAGAGGGGGTTCGGTTTGGCTGGTTTTCAGTCCAGCCCCAGCTTAGTTCATCACACTCAGGCTAGGTCTTGTAGCCAGCATTGCTCCCTAGCAAGAACACAAGATAATCCACAAAGCAGCAGTAGGAGTATTATCTCCGGAGAGCTCCGAAGCTGGGTAAATCCGCTCGTGTGCATCGCCTCGATCCGCTCTTTGCGCAACCTCCGCCCCCCTCCGAACCACAAGGGACCCAGGTCCCGTAGGTGCTCGTGGGGCACGGTCAGCCACTCCCCCGACATCTCTGGCGCGCTAGGTAGGGGGGCGTCGAGGCTGTGTGAACCCGATCTGGTGGTCGCGCGAGCAACTCCATCGACATTTTCGTCGGCATGGCGCCGAAGAAGAAGCCTTCGGCAGCAGCTGAGCCGTCCGCGTCGAACCCACCACCACCGGAGCCATCAGGCGGTGGGGGAAACGCTGGCGAGGGGACCGGCGTCACCGAGAGAGCCCACGAGGCCGCCAGGTCCAAGGACAAGGCAGCGCAAGCGTCGGCGTCCGAATCTGCACCGCGTCCTTCGCAGGAGGCGTGGGACCGACAGCGCCATGATACTCGCGGCACCATCGCTCATTGGATCAAGGCAAAGCTGGAGGATCGAGGCCCTCGAGACCGCATGCACCCCAAATGCCGGTGCGAGTGGGTATGCGGTCGCTGGGCGGGTGCTGCTCCTCCTAACTTGGTTAGAGTCGAGCACATCCGTTCTTCGCTCCGTGCGCCGTTGCCGCCAACCACACCAGCGGAAGCCTTGGCGAGCTCGATTACTACTAGATTACCCTCCGACGGCCGATAAGGTCGACGAATGGAAGGCCGCAATTCAAAGTCTCATCGGCTTTGCCAACGGCGACGTCCCGCGGCAACCGAGTACTTCGCAGCCGCGACGGGGCGACAAGGCGCGAGCCGATGGCGACGAGACTTGCGGGGGTGCCCCCACCATACACTCCCCTTCCCGAAGGCCAAGATCGCCGACTCGCCGGATCCACCTCGACAGCGACTCCACGGCGTCGTCGGATCTGCGAGCTCGTCGCGACCAACACCAAGTTCTTCGGGAACGACAAGAAGAGGACGCTCGAACCCGTATCGAGCGCCGAAGAGAAGCGCGCCGTCAATCTGACCAACGCGCCGGGCCCACTGTCGATATGCATGCGCCAAGGGAACCAGGCGACTTGCCGTACGAGGTAGGTTGCCCTGCGTTCACTCGTGAGCTGCGGCAAGTCCGATGGCCCGACAAGAAAAACTTCAAACCAGATGTGCCGGAGAAGTACGACGGCAGGACACACCCATCGGAGTTCCTCAGCATCTACACCATCACGGTGCAAGCTGCGGGGGGACGAGACGACAAGATCCTCGCCAACTACTTCCCCTTGGTGCTCAAGCCAAACGTCAGATCTTGGCTCATGCACTTGCCGGATGGCTCTATTTCTTCTTGGGCAGATTTGTGCCATCAGTTTGTTGGCGCCTTCACGGTGACCACAAGCCTCATGGCCAGGAGAGTGATCTCCACCTGCTTGCCCGGAAGGAGGAGTCTCTGCAAAAATTCATCCAGAGATTCAGTCAGTGCACTACAACATCCCAGGCGTCCACCTGCTGCGGTGATTAGTGCATTCCATCGAATGTATGAAATCGCAGGATGAGGAGGAGATGGCGATGTGCAAAGTGAAAGACGTCACGAGCTCTACGCCTGGCCGACAAGTGTGCACGCAGCTGAAGAAGGAAGAAGGCTCCGGAGAGAGTGTGGGAGCGAGTCGGACATGAGGGACCGCCCGACAAGGAATAGCCGCGGCGGAACAATAGGAGGAAGAAAACCAAGAAGTACTAGTTGTCGAGCAGTCCGGCAAGGATGGTGCCGCCAACAAAGCCAAGGCCGGAGGCTCCGGCAAGGAGGTTGCTGTTGACGCCGACCGCCAAGCTGTGGCGGCCGCCGACAAGCCTGACGGCTCCAACAGGCAGTACTGTAAAATCCACCGCACCAAAGGCCATGATCTCCAGAGCTGCAAGATAGTCGAGCAGCTTGTTGAGCTACAAAAAGCCGAATACGAGCGGCGAGACAAGGAGAAAGCCCAAGAAGGTGCAGGTGCAGCAAGTAAGAAAAGACCCGGTCGGGAGGACGCCTTGGCAAGGCCAAGCAGCGGCAAGGAGACAGACCCCGTGGCGCGACAAGGAAGAAGACGAAGATGAAGATGACGAGGGCGATGAGGGCGACGAAGCTGATGAGCATGAGTTTCAAAAGGCAAGCGAGGTCCTTTGCGTCGACGGTGGTGCGTCTCTGCATACCTCGCACCGCCAACTCAAGCAATGGATGCGTGAGGTCAATGCAATGAACCATCCATAGAGTCACGCAAACCTCTCGAAGTGGTGCAGCACGCCCATCATCTTTGACATTGAGGATCACCACGATCGCATTACTGCGGTCGGTGTTTGCCGATGTTGGTATCACCAACCATCCGCAACCTCAAGGTCACAAAGATGCTGGTTGACGAGGGCGGCCTTAATTTGATCTCCTCTGCGAGTACTCGAAACTTCAAATCCTCGACAATGAGCTCAAAGCGGCACTTTTCAAGGAATCAACCCAGGAAGGAGCAAGCCCAAGGGAAGATCACGTTGCGGTAACATTGACAGCGAGCTCAACTTCAGAACGAGAGGTCACGTTCGACGTCGCCGATTTCCCATTGCCCTACAATGGCATACTTGGCCGTCCAGCACTCGCCAAGTTCATGGCCGCCTCTCATTATGCTTACAACCTACTCAAGATGCCCGGCCCGATAAGCGTCATTTCTGTCCATGGCGACAAGAAAGATGCACTTATCTGCGCCGACAAGATTTACCGGGATGCAGCAGCAGCGCCAAATAGCAAACCACTTGCCGCTGAAGCTCCCGGGGGGAAGAAGACCACCAGGTCCGGCAAAAGCTCTGTTGCCCACTCCGGCAAGCGCACCTCTTCGGAGTGCTGCGCTACCGTCGAGGACGCACCATCGAGCTCCACCGGCAAGTACAACAAGACGATGGCAGCTCCGCCAAAGACCAAGAAGGTGCCCGCCAAGGAGGACGGCCCTGGTGGTACCTTCACCATCAGTGCCACGCTTGATCCTAAATAGGAAGGCGAGCTCGTTGCTTTCCTGCGGGCGAATGTCGATGTGTTTGCATGGCAACCATCTGACATCCCCGGTGTTCCCAGGAAAGTAATTGAGCACCACCTAGCTGTCTGTCCTCACGCGAGGCCCGTCAAGCAAAAAGTCGAGAAGCAGCGTTGGGCGCCAAGAGTTCATAGCGAAGAAATCAAGAAATTGGAAGCAGCGGGGCTTGTCGAGGAGTCCTCCACCCCACGTGGTTGGCCAATCCGGTAGTGATGCATAAGGCTAATGGGAAATGGAGACTTTGTATTGACTTCACGGATGTTAATAAAGCTTGTCCCAGGACCCATTTCCTTGCCGCGTGTCGACCAGATTGTTGACTCCACGGCTAGGTGCGATCTGTTTCGTTTCTTGATGCATATTCAGGATATCATCAGATCTTCATGGCGAAGAGGATGAAGAAAACCGCATTCATTACACCATGTAGCACGTCTTTGCTTTATCACGGATGCCTTTTGGTTTGAAGAATGCTGGTTCAACCTTTGCAAGGGTAGTCCATGATGCCTTTGGACCACAGATACACGTAAATGTAGAAGCCTACATGGATGATATAGTGGTCAAGAGCAAGGACAGGCGACTCGGTTCAGGATTTGGATGAGGCGTTTGCAAACCTGCGCAAGATCAACCTCAAGCTCAACCCGAGAAGTGCGTGTTTGGAGTCCCTTCCGCAAGCTTCTCGGGTTCTTTGTATCTCGGCGGGAATTGAAGCCAATCCCGACAAGATCAAGGCCATTGAGCGATCGAAGCACCAAAGCGCGTCAAGGATGTCGGGAGGCTTGCGGTTGCGTGGCTGCTCTCAAGAGTTCATCTCTAAGTTCTGCTGGCCGCCTGCCGTTTTCAAGATTTTGAAAAGGCAGGTCAATGAAATGGACTTCGAGGCGGAGGCTGCGCTGCAGGAATTGAAGAGATACCTGTCCTCCACTCCGATACTTGTCGCACCTAAGCCACAAGAGAAGTTCTTTGCTGTATATAGCGGCGACCAATCAAGTGGTTAGTGCTGCGTTAGTAGCGGAGAGGGAGGCAGATGATGAGCCGGCAACCGAGGCGGCGCATCCAGCGACAAGCAAGGCAACCGCCGTCAAGCTCTGGTCCCGACAAGGACGGATTAAGCGCGAGGTTGCGACAAGATACGGAAGAATATGGTGCAGCGCCCAGTATACTTTGTCAGTTCCCTTCTGCAGGGGGCTAGATCGAGGTACTCTGGTGTGCAGAAGCTGCTTTTCGGCCTCCTCATGGCCTCGAGGAAGCTGCGCCATTACTTCCAAGCACATGAGATAACAGTTGTCACTCGCTTTCCGCTGAAGAGGATTTTGCAAAATCCAGAAGCAGCAGTAGGATTGTTGAGTGGGCCTTTGGGCTGTCAAGCTTTGGTCTCAAGTTCAAAGCACTCCAACTATCGAGGCGGGGCATTGGCAGAATTCATAGCGAGTGGGCGCCAGCAGGATGAAGAGATTCCGGAGGCGAGCATCCCGTCAAGGAGGCAAATAAAGAATGGCTGATGTACTTTGGC
Organism: Aegilops longissima; assembly: GCA_021605205.1. Lineage (NCBI taxonomy): Eukaryota > Viridiplantae > Streptophyta > Magnoliopsida > Poales > Poaceae > Aegilops > Aegilops longissima. Next base: position 562,085,368 of record CM038677.1, read on the forward strand.
GGTGCCTTCTCGCTGCAAAGCGCCCGGTGCAGCGTCTTGCTTATCGCTCCCACCGGGAACACCTCAAATACATAGTCCAAATGCACTTTCCCAAGGAACAAGCAACAAATAATACTGCAGAATATGAAGGCTTGCTTGCGGTCTCGAGGATTGCGGTGGACCTTGGGATTAAGAAGCTCATTGTCGGGAGACTCACGGCTTGTCGTCCGCCAAGTAAATAAAGACTACCAGAGTCCGTTGATGGAAGCGTACGTCGATGAAGTGAGGAAGCTGGAAGAGCACTTTGAAGGCCTGCAAATGGAACACGTTCCAAGAACACAGAATGATATAACTGATGGCCTCTCCAAATGTGCCGCACTTAAGTTACCTGTGGAGCCAGGAATTTTTGTGCTCAAGCTGACTCAGCCAACCATGACACCATCAACAGGACAGAGCAAGAAGAGAAAATTGGTTTCCGGCGACTACTTTCTGGCAGAGCTCTCCGAAGCCACCGTCAAGAAGGTCCCTAAAACCAACGCAAATATCACCGAGGAGCAATCTACTCCGACAAACCATGCAGTTTGTATCGTTGAAGCAAACGCTCCCGACAAGCTTAGCTCCGGCAAGCTTGACGGGGATCATCGAGCTCCGGCGGACCCGCAGGTCCTTGCCGTAGAAGCTGATGGTCCCGCAGTGATAGATGAGCCTTTAGTCCTTGTTGTCGAGCCACGGGCTCCAACATGGGCACATCAGATCGTCCATTTCTTTCGAACAGAGAACTTCCCAAGAGCAAGAAGAAGCGGAAAAAGTAGCCCGGCAGTCAAGTATGTACCAGTTTGTCGACAACATCACATGCGAAGAAGACTCAGCGAGTGAAATTGAAGTGTATTTGCGGGAAGATGGACGAAAATGTTGGCGGAGATACACGGAGGCATATGTGGTCACCACATTGGCGCCAAAGCACTTGCCGGCAAAGCTTTCCGGCAAGGTTTCTTCGGCGAAGCCCTCCGGATGCAACTGCACAAGTAACCAAGTGTGAAGCGTGCAGTTCCATTCAAGACAGATACACCAGCCAGCTCAAGCTCTCGGGCGATCCCTTTATCCTGGCCCTTCTCGGTGCAGGGGCTCGACATCCTCGGCCCCTTCCCCGAGGTGTCGGGGCTTTGAATACTTATGCGTCATGAATCGATAAGTTCACAAAGTGGCGGAAGTGGAACCAGTGAGGAAGGTGACAGCACTGATCGGCCGTCAAGTTCTTGAGTCAATTGTTTGCCGTTTGGGATTCCTAACGGATCATCACCGACAACGGCACATAGTTCACGAAGTCGCACCTTCATGCGATGCGCCCAAGATCTTGGCGCCAAGATCTGCTTTGCTTCCGTTGCTCACCCGAGAAGCAGCGGTCAAGCGAAGAGGGCAAACACTGAAGTGCTGCGAGGACTCAAGACCAGAACTTTCGACGGGCTGCACAAGTGCGGAAGGAACTGGATCGAGGCTGCCGGTGGTTCTTTGGTCGATCAGGGCGACACCGTCGAGCCAGCGGCGGACACCCTTTGCTCTAGTCTACGGAGTAGAGGCAGTTCTCCCACGGAACTTCGTATCACGGGTCACCTCGAGTGCTCGCTATGACGAGCTTGAGCAAGAGCAGCTGCGACAAGATGACGCGCTGCTCCTCGAGGAAGATCGTCTTCGAGCTCTTTGTCGAGCTGCTCGTTACCAGCAAGCTTTGCGTTGCTACCATAGCCGCAAAGTTAATGCCAGAAGCTTCGAGGAAGGCGACCTTGTTCTTCGGCGCGTTCAATCCGCCAAGAATTCAAACAAGTTGATGCTGAAGTGGGAAGGCCCTTATCGGGTAAAACGAGTCACTAGGCCCGGCGCTGTCCGCCTTGAGACCGAAGATGGCTTTCCGGTGAGCAATTCCTGGAACATAGAGCATCTTCGCAAGTTTTACCCATGAGGCGCGGTTGCCAGAACCCGTTCCGGCAACCACCCTTTTGTACAAGTCTTGCCGCTGTTGCATGTAATCCTTTGTACAAAGCCGGGCGCAGACCCCGTGCATCAGTAAAGCCTATGGTTGCGCACATTTTGTCAATACATGCTTTCATAATCATATATGCATGTGTTTACTAACATCTTGTGCAGCACCCGCACCCGGTAAGCGATAATGAGCCATTAGGCTCCACAACTTTCTTTTTCTCTTCTTTCTTCTCAAACAAGAAGAAGGTTCATCCATCCACAAGTTAACCGGGGGGAGAGGAGGAGATAATGGTGTGGGCCGACAAGCGTCGCTCGAGGCTGTCGCCTTGCGGAAGGCGGACAACGAAAAAGCTAAGTTGCTAAGTTTAAGCGACCAGTTTTAAAATTTTCAAGTTATCTTCCTCGAACGATAGTACTTTGTATGGAAAACCTGTGCGCGGAGGAACCAAATCGCGACTGGTCGCGCCCTTACTTTGTTTCGAGTCCGCTCAACAACTTAAGTGAGCTGCGGCTAGTCCGCGACGAGGTTGCTTGTCGGTAGCGACCCCGCCAGCAGGCTGCTGAAGTTCCGCACTCGGCGCTCGCGGCAAGGGTGCCTGCACCGGCAAGTTTCCCGGAAAGCGTAGGGTGAAAACATACAAGGGAAGACATCGAGTAAAGGAAATAACGTTGCATTCGATGGCCTAAGATAGTGTATATTACAAATAACTTATCGCAGCACTAGCTAAATTGTTCTCAGAACTGAAATAATAGCGAAGAGAAGAAAGGTGCGCCGACATCCAAGCCCCGGCAAGCTAGAGTTGCCGGGGGCTGCGGCAAGCCAGAGTTGCCGGGGCTCTTGTGTCGAGATAAGCCTTCGTCTTTCTTCAAACATCCCTCTTTCATTAAAAACATTCTACTCGGATATAGTCCGTGGAGAGTGAAAAACATGAAAGAGAGGATTACAAGTTTTTAAATGCAGATAAGGCCCGGAGGCTTACAAATTAAAAAGATAAGATGCCCGTAATCCTTCTTCTGTCCCTATCTTCGGGAGGTAGGTTAAGGAGGCGGAAGGGCAAAAGGAGGCGCCTCTGCTGAGCTACAGTGCGAGAAGGCACCAAGGGAACATCTTGGGGGCTCTCCGAAGGCTTGAGGGACGGCGGCGCCGAAGCGAGGCTCGAAGACGGGCGGCAGGGCGTCGACCTGCTGTCGAGGCACTCGCCCTCGTGCTCCGACTTGACGGCCTTGTCGCCGTCCCTCTTCCCCTTCCGCAGCCTCCCTCGCCCGGCCGCCCAAGGAGGCGACCCGGGAGTTCAAGGAGCCGCGACACGGATGATGGGGTCGCGGTGACCTGCGAGCGGCGCCCGGCAACTAGTTGGGCCCGCTACCCTCGTCGTCGCTGTCGCTCTCCTCCTCGCCACTCTCGCTCGAGGAGGAATCGTCGCTGTCGGAGGAGCTATCCACGCAGCACCTTGCCCGAGTGCCAAGATCCCCGAAGACCTTGACGGAGAGGAGGTCACCCTCCATTAACTTAAAATGGAGGGTGAACCCCGCCAGCAGGTTGTGGATGCGGGCGAACGTCTTCCACCCACGATCAAGATACATCACATTAGGGGCTGGGAATACAACGCGGACTCGGGTGCCGCTGATCCCACAGCCCCTCATGTGCAACCTCAGCGTCTCGGGCGGATCCGACTCATCGCCATCGCGAACGGAGCTGGAAGCCGGAGGCGACGATGAGGCGCCCGGCACAGCTTGAGCGAAGAACTCGCAAGGGTCGTCCCATTATGGACCGCCCGGCGGGGCGGAGACGGCACGCCGCCCGCCCGCCTCTTCCCGGCGCCTCGAGCTCGTCCACGACCTCGTCCCCTGGGAACCGCCCGGCGGAGGCGGAGGCAGCGCACCGCCTGCCTCGCCTCTCCCCGAGCTCCTCGACCTCGTCCACGACCTCGCCCCTCCCTCTTCCCCTTGCGGCGGCTCTGCCACCCAGGCGTGGGATTGGGAGGAGTGCGGCTATCTAGCTGCGACCCTCGCCGCCACCGATGGAGAACCAAGGTTCCCTTTCTCCATAGCGAATGGGAGAAAGGGGAGCAAGCTGAAGAAAGAAAGGGATGGGAGAGTGCGGGCCTCAAGCTCCCCTTCCGCCCTTCTTAAAAGAAGCAAGGTGGGGGCTCGGCCGCCCTTTCGGCGAATCAAGGCACAGGAAGAGCAGGGAATCAGGGACAGACCTGCTGCCTCTGCTGCATAACGGCCCGATTCCCACTTCCACCGCCCGTGACCCCGAGTGCATGGGAACCACGTGGCGGAGATCTGAATCGAGGCGACAGATGAGGCGACCTCGCCGCCGCCCACTTCACCCACGACACCACAATGCGCGTGCCATTACAGAGGAACGCGGTGGTGCGCGCTGCCGTTAAGTGGGAGGCGTGGTGGGTCCAAGGCAAATAACGGCGTAATCAAGACCCGCAGCGCCGCAGTGCACTGTTTTGGGCCTGGCCCATGAGCTTGGCGCCGTGTGTGGCTCGAGCCAGGGCTCTGTCGGTGTACTAGAGTAGGGTACCCTAGTACCCCGAACTCGTCTGCACAGACAGTTGCTTTACCCCACGGCCGGGCCGGCCTGATGGCCGCCAAGATCCTCGGTAGCTCCTTGGAGCCACTCAAGAACAAAGAGTCAAGACCCGGCAAGAGGAGCTGCGCGGGAAGGACACTCGAGCGCCAAAAAACAAGGCCCGGCAAGAGGAGCTTGCGGGAGAGGCTGGCGGCGCTGAACCCCCAAGCGACAAGGTTCCCTTGCCACAAAGCGCTTGCTTGGGCGGGCGACCTCTCTTCATCTCCGCTCCACTCACCCGCCAACGTGTCACCACGGGCTCTCCCAAGCTCTGGCGTGTCGACGGGCTGTGCAGCCAGCGGGAGTAGCGACGACAGCGCCGACAAGCTACCATCGTGGCGGACGGAGGCGCACTTAACGGTCCCTGTTACACTGTTGGGCGATCGAGACGGGCATTGATGACCCTTGTCCCTTGCCGTCGAGTTAGGTATAGATTATCGTACACTGTACAAAGCGGTGTACCAACCTAGGTTATTACCATTGTAACCTTGTCTACTTGCCACATGTGGTAACCCCTTGTGCCTATAAAAGGAGGCCCGAGGGCAACGTAGAGGGGGTTCGGTTCGGCTGGTTTTCAGTCCAGCCCCAGCTTAGTTCATCACACTCAGGCTAGGTCTTGTAGCCAGCATTGCTCCCTAGCAAGAACACAAGACAAACCACAAAGCAGCAGTAGGAGTATTATCTCTCCGGAGAGCTCCGAAGCTGGGTAAATCCGCTCGTGTGCATCGCCTTGATCCGCTCTTTGCGCAACCTCCGCCCCCCTCCGAACCACAAGGGACCCAGGTTCCATAGGTGCTCGTGGGGCACGGTCAGCCACTCCCCCGACAGAGACGTATCAAGCATCCCCAAGCTTAATTCCTGCTCGTCCTCGAGTAGGTAAATGATAAAAAAGATAATTTTTGATGTGGAATGCTAGTTGGCATAATTTCAATGTAATTCTTCTTACTTGTGATATGAATATTCAGATCCGAATGAATACAAAATAAAAGTTCATATTGATAAAAGAAATAGTAATACTTCAAGCATACTAATCAAAGTAATCATGTCTTCTCAAAATATCATGGCAAAAGAAAGTTCATCCCTACAAAATCATATAGTTAGGCTATGCTTCATTTTCGTCACACAAAGATGTTCCCAACTTCTATACCCCGATGACAAGCCAAGCAATTGTTTCATACTTAAATAATCTCAAACTTTTTCAACCTTCACGCAATACATGGCGTGAGCCATGGATATAACACTATGGGTGGAATAGAATATGATGATGGGGATTGTGTGGAGAAGACAAAAAAAGAGAAAGTCTCACATTGACGAGGATAATCAATGGGCTATGGAGATGCCCATCAATTGATGTCAACATGAGGAGTAGGGATTGCCATGCAACGGATGCACTAGAGCTATAAATGAATGCTCACCAAAAGAAAACTAGTGGGTGTGCATCCAACTTGCTTGCTCACGAAGACCTGGGGCATTTGAGGAAGCCCATCGTAGGAATATACAAGCCAAGTTCTATAATGAAAAATTCCCACTAGTATAAAAAGACAACTTATGAGACTCACTATATGAAAAACATGGTGCTACTTTGAAGCTCAATATATGAGACTCACTACATGAAGAACAAGGTGCTACTTTGAAGCACAAGTGAGGAAAAAAGGATAGTAGCATTGCCCCTTTTTTTATTTTTATTTTTTATTTTTTGGGCCTTTCTTTTTTTTCTTTTTGGCCTTTCTCCTTTTTTTGGGCAATGCTCTAATAATGATGATCATCACACTTCTATTGATTACAACATAAGGATTACAACTCGAAACTAGAACAAGATATGACTCTATATGAATGCCTCCGTGATGTGCAGGGATGGTGCAATGAATCAAGAGTGACATGTATGAAAAATAATGCATGGTGGCTTTGCCACAAATACGATGTCAACTACATGATCATGCAATGGAAATATGACAAAAGTAAGGTATGTCATGATGATGATAAACAGAACGGTGGAAAGTTGCATGGCAATATATCTCGGAATGGCTATGGAAATGCCATAATAGGTAGGTATGATGGCTGTTTTGAGGAAGATATAAGGAGGTTTATGTGTGATAGAGTGTATCATATCACGGGGTTTGGATGCACCGGCGAAGTTTGCACCAACTCTCAATGTGAGAAAGGGCAATGCACGGTACCGAAGAGGCTAGCAATGGCGGAAAGGTAAAAGTGCGTATAATCCATGGACTCAACATTAGTCAAAAGAACTCATATACTTATTGCAAAAATTTAGAAGTCATCAAAAATCAAGTACTACGTGCATGCTCCTAGGGGGATAGATTGGTAGGAAAAGACCATCGCTCGTCCCCGATCGCCACTCATAAGGATGCACAAGCCAGGTACACTTCATGTTTCAAATTTGTTACACAACTTTAACCATACGTGCATGCTACGGGATTTGCTAACTTCAACACAAGCATTCTTTAAATTCATAATCACCCAACTATCATGACTTTAATATCACTACCTCCATATCTCAAAACAATTATCAAGTATCAAACTTTTCTTAGTACTCAACGCACTCAAAAGAAAGTTTCACATAACTTGAATACCAAGTATATTAATTTTAAGCAAATTACCATGCTATTAACGAATCTCAAAATAATATAAGTGAAGCATGAGAGATCATTAATTTCTACAAAATAAATCCACCACCGTGCTCTAAAAGATATAAGTGAGGTACTAGAGCAAATGACAAACTACTCCGAAAGATATAAGTGAAGATCAATGAGTAGTCGAATAATTATACAACTATGTGAAGACTCTCCCATTTAATAATTTCAGATCTTGGTATTTTATTCAAACATCAAGCAAAGCTAAATAAAACTACATTGCAAGGACAACACAACTCATGTGAAGAAGCAAAAACTTAAGGTTCAACCGATACTAACCGATAGTGGTTGAAGAAGAAAGGTGGGATGCCTACCGGGGCATCCCCAAGCTTAGATGCTTGAGACTTCTTGAAATATTATCTTGGGGTGCCTTGGTCATCCCCAATCTTGAACTTTTGTGTCTCCTTAATTCCTCTCATATCATGGTTTCTCTTTTTATCAAAAGCTTCATTCACAACAAACTCAACAAGAACTCGTGAGATAGGTTAGTATAAACCAATGCAAAACCTTATCATTTTCTACTGTAAAAAATCACTAACATTATTATTCAACATTGCATACTAAATTCCTATGCATATTTAATACTCCTATCCTCAAATAAAATCATTAAACAAGCAAACAAACACAAACAATGCAAACATAACAGCAATCTACCAAAACAGTACAGTCTGCAAAGAATGCAAGAGTATCAATACTTCCCTGACTCCAAAAATTATGAACTAAAATTCCCACTGTAATAAATTTATCATAGCTCAATATGCAAAAATATTAAACATTATATCATGCTCTGACTTTTCTAGGGAATTTTTGCAACATCGGTAAACTTTCTGTTTTCAAACAGCAACATGTATAGTAGCAAAATAAGCATGGTAAAGTCTATCCTTGACATTTTTATTGAAACTAAAGATGAAAAACATTATTATAAATAACATAAAGCAAATAATAACAAAATAAAATGACGCTCCAAGAAAACACATATCATGTGGTGAATAAAAATATAGCTCCAAGTAAAGTTACCGATGAACGAAGACGAAAGAGGGGATCCTTCCGGGGCATCCCCAAGCTTAGGCTCTTGGTTGTCATTTAATATTACCTTGGGGTGCCTTGGGAATCCCCAATATTAGGCTCTTGCCACTCCTTATTCCATGGTCCATCGAATCTTTACCCAAAACTTGAAAACTTCACAACACAAAACTTAACAGAAAACTCGTGAGCTCCGTTAGCGAAAGAAAACAAAACACCACTTCAAGGTACTGTAATGAAATCATTCTTTATTTATATTGGTGTTAAACCTACTGTATTACAACTTATCTATGGTTTATAAACTATTTTACTAGCCATAGATTCATCAAAATAAGCAAACAACACAATGAAAACAGAATCTGTCAAAAACAGAACAGTCTGTAGTAATCTGTAACTAACGCAAACTTATGGAACTTCAAAAATTATAAAATAAATTGGTAGACCTGAGGAATTTGTCTAGTAATCATCTGAAAAAAGAATAAACTAAATAGCACTCTCCAGTAAAAAGTTCTAGCTAATCTCGTGAGCGCTAAAGTTTCTGTTTTTTACAGCATGATCATAAAGACTTCACCCAAGTCTTCCCAAAGGTTCTACTTGGCACAAACACTAATTAAAACATGAAAACACATCTAAACAGAAGCTAGATGGATTATTTATTCCTAAACAGAACCAAAAAGCAAGAAACTAAAATAAAATTGGGTTGCCTCCCAACAAGCGCTATCGTTTAACGCCCCTAGCTAGGCATGATGATTTCAATGATGCTCACATAAAAGATAAGAATTGAAACATAAAGAGAGCATCATGAAGAATATTACTAACACATTTAAGTCTAACCCACTTCCTATGCATAGGGATTTTGCGAGCAAACAACTTATGGGAACAATAATCAACTAGCATAGGAGGGTAACACAAGCATAGCTTCAAGATTTTCAACACATAGAGAGGAAACTTGATATTATTGCAATTCCTACAAGCATATGTTCCTCCCTCATAATAATTTTCAGTAGCATCATGAATGAATTCAACAATATAACCAGCACCTAAAGCATTATTTTCATGATCTACTTGCATAGAAAGTTTATTACTCTCCACATAAGCAAAATTCTTCTCATGAACAATAGTGGGAGCAAACTCAACAAAATAACTATCATGTGATTGAACATTAAGATCAAGATGACAAGTTTCATGGTTATAATTATTCTTTAAAGCATATGTGTCATCACAATAATCATCATAGATAGGAGGCATGCTTTGATCATAATAAATTTGCTCATCAAAACTTGGGGGACAAAAAATATCATCTTCATCAAACATGGCTTCCCCAAGCTTGTGGCTTTGCATATCATTAGCATCATGGACATTCAAGGAATTCATACTAACAACATTGCAATCATGCTCATCATTCAAAGATTTAGTGCCAAACATTTTAATGCATTCTTCTTCTAACACTTTGGCACAATTTTCCTTTCCATCATACTCACGAAAGATATTAAAAAGATGAAGCGTATGAGACAAACTCAATTCCATTTTTTTTGTAGTTTTCTTTTATAAACTAGACTAGTGCTAAAACAAGAAACAAAAAGATTCGATTGAAAGATCTAAAGATATACCTTCACTTACCTAGCCTCCCCGGCAACGGCGCCAGAAAAGAGCTTGATGTCTACTACGCAACCTTCTTCTTGTAGACGTTGTTGGGCCTCCAATTGCAGAGGTTTGTAGGACAGTAGCAAATTTCCCTCAAGTGGATGACCTAAGGTTTATCAATCCGTGGGAGGCGTAGGATGAAGATGGTCTCTCTCAAGCAACCCTGCAACCAAATAACAAAGAGTCTCCTGTGTCCCCAACACACCCAATACAATGGTAAATTGTATAGGTGCACTAGTTCGGCGAAGAGATGGTGATACAAGTGCAATATGGATGATAGATATAGGTTTTTGTAATATGAAAATATGAAAACAGCAAGGTAGCTAATGATAAAAGTGAGCGTAAACGGTATTGCAATGATAGGAAACAAGGCCTAGGGTTCATACGTTCGCTAGTGCAAGTTCTCTCAACAATAATACCATAGATAGATCGTATAACAATCCCTCAACATGCAACAAAGAGTCACTCCAAAGCCACTAATAGCGGAGAACAAACGTAGAGATTATGGTAGGGTACTAAACCACCTCAAAGTTATTCTTTCGGATCAATCTATAAAAGAGTTCGTACTAGAATAACACCTTAAGACACAAATCAACCAAAACCCTAATGTCACCTAGATACTCCATTGTCACCTCAAGTATCCGTGGGCATGATTATACGATAACACAAAGTACTTCAAAGAGTGCCCCAAAGTTTCTACCGGAGAGTCAAGAACATGTGCCAACCCCTATGAATAGGTTCATGGGCGGAACCCGCAAGTTGGTCACCAAAACATACATAAAGTGGCACATGATATCCCATTGTCACCACAGATAAACACGGCAAGACATACATCAAGTGTTCTCATAAAAGACTCAATCCGATAAGATAACTTCAAAGGGGAAACTCAATTCATCACAAGAGAGTAGAGGGGGAGAAACATCATAAGATCCAACTATAATAGCAAAGCTCGGGATACATCAAGATCGTGCCATAGAGGGAACACGAGAGAGAACACGAGAGAGAGAGAGAGAGAGACCAAACACATAGCTACTGGTACATACCCTCAGCCCGAGGGTGAACTACTCCCTCCTCATCATGGAGGCGCCGGATGATGAAGATGGCCACGGTGATGGGTTCCCTCCTCCGTGGCGCCGAACAGGCTCCCGAGAGGTTTTGGTGGCTCTGAGAGGCTTGCGGGCGGAACTCCCAATCTATCTTCTGTTCTGGAAGTTTTTGGGTACATAGGTATATATGGGTGAAAGGAGTGTGTCGGTGGACTGAAGTGGGGGGGGGGGGGCACAAGGCAGGGGGGCGCGCCCCAGGGGGGTGGGCGCTCCCCCCACCCTCGTGAGCACCTCCCTTCTTTCCTGACGTGCACTCCAAGTCTATCGGGTGGCTTTCCTTCCAAAAATAACTTCTCCAGTTGATTTCGTTCCGTTTTGACTCCGTTTGATATTCCTTTTCCTCGAAATACTGAAATAGGCATAAAACAGCAAATCTGGGCTGGGCCTCCGGTTAATAGGTTAGTCCCAAAAGTAATATAAAAGTGGAAAATAAAGCCCAATATTGCCTAAAACAATAGATAATATAGCATGGAGCAATCAAAAGTTATAGATACGTTGGAGACGTATCACCCACACACACACAAAGAGAGAGAGAGAGAGAGAGAGAGAGAGAGAGAGAGAGAGAGAGAGAGATGGAGAGAAAGGAGAGGGACCAACAAGTTTTTGTGTCGGATCGTGCGACAGAATTGAAGATTGTCGGAGAGAGAGAGAGAGAGAGAGAGAGAGAACAGGAGACCGGAGAGGGGGAGGTCGCGTTTATGCATCAAAGACTGATATAAACCATGTTTCGATATAAACTTGCATTCAAATATTTAAATTGGAGAACATGTTGTCTGCAATCCACACATGAACGGATATATGCATATATCAAACAAGTTCATTAATTTGACTTTCAACATGTTCATGGAGTACTATAATACTGTACAACATGCTACTCGATTGAGGTGTTCAATTTTGGATTCAGTTCACTATTTTGACCTACTGAACGAGCTATTTCATTGAATCAGGATATTTCATTTTGGGTTTGATTCGCGTTTTTGAGTGGGTCAACTATTTGTCATATAGTAAATCGCTAGCAACGAGCATGTAAAAAGAAGTGGCAAGCTAATATTTCAAAATTTGATCCGAATCGACTTGGTAAGGTAGACGTGGATGCTCGTTCTCCCAAAATTTGAACGAACCGTTAAACATCCTCTCTACTAGGTGGAATTCGCCTGAGCAAATAAATGGGAGACGTGAAATTACCGTCCTATGTGGGACATGCATCAATTGGCCCGTTGTACATTGAGGGTAGGTTCGTAACTTCATCCAAGCGCGCCTTCTCCTCGGCCGAAATGACATGTGCCGAATAATTCATAAACCATGGTCGGCAAAACATGCTCTCCTCGCCCGAAATAGCTCGCGCCCACTATTTCAAACCACACTCTCCTCGCCCGAAATCGCTCGCGCCCACTATAGTTCAAAACACGCCCTCCTGCTTGAAATCGCTCCGCCCACTATTTGGGGAGAAGCAAAGTTACTCTACTATCCCGACCCTCGTTACACAAACCCAAGCCGAGAAGCCTATAGGCAAGGGTAGAACTGAACTCCCCTCACATTTCGGACAAATCGTCCGTATGACATGGTTCCACCCCTCCCAATTCACCCCCCCCCCCCATTCATACCTCGTGGGCGCCAAATCACCTTCTCCCCGGGAAGCTCCCTTCTACCGAGCCGCGAAACCTCAGCCCCATCTCCATGGCGCCCCCACCGCACCAATTTCACAGCCGCCCTCCTGCCTAATGCCGGAGACGCTGTCCATTTGTCGTCGTGCACTGGGCCGTGTGACTCTTACTCCGTGCTGCTGGTGCTGCCTCGACGACGGCCGCGTGAACCGTACCGGAGCCGATTGACCCCCGCCGTTGTTCATGGCGCCGGAGCGGCTCCAACTTCGGATACGTCCAGAGTCCTGCCGCTGCTTCCGCATAGCCGTCGACCGTCGCGACATCGCTCTTTCCCTGCCGCCGTTCGCCACCGCAACCGCGTCGACCTCACCGACTCGGCAGCTGGACCTGCCTAGTTCACCATGCCGCCAGATAGGTCGCACCCTCATCTCAAATCACTTTATTTAGGCGTCAGTTGTCTGAATTTTTATTCTGGGCCAATCGATTCCCAATGGGAAGCAGCACCCCTCGAGGCGGCGGAGATCCTAGGCTGCCGGTTAGCTGGTGTCTAACGTAAGGGTGCTGGGCATAAGTTCGCCGCGAGCGGCGCTTAGATGGCTATCTTTTAGAGTTGCGTGGGTTGAAGGTACTGCCGCCGCCGGATCTGGATGACGGGGAGTCTTTGTGGATTGGCCCGGGGGCGGCGCAACCACGACAGTGCAGTGGGGCGGGGAGCGGGGTTTTGGCCGGGGCCACGGACGGTAGAGGCAGGCTGCTCTGCCGTTGGTCGCTGGCTCTTCGGGGAAGATTCTGAACAGTGTCAGCTGGGAGGCACAAGACGGTCAGCCATCCGGCGTAGATCGGATAGTACCAAAATAAAATAAAATCGTGTGACCCCAATTTAGTCTTCAGTCAACATACGTGTGACCACTCTCGTACCTTTCTGTTGATCTCTTAGTGTATTTCTTCAGATCAAAGAGATATGTCGTTCTTAACATTATGCGTTATCTGCATCTTCAGACACACCGTCTTCCGACTCACCGCAGCTGCTCCAACAAGGGAAGCATACACCGAAGGGAGCTATAGTCCCCACTCAATAGTTCCTGCATCGAATCGCGCGTGCCCGACATGGACAGCCACAACAACTGCAGGGGCCATCGACAAGTCAACACATGATGCTCACTCCTATGGATGGCAGCCAGATAGGTTGTACCCTCATCTTACTTGTGTGCAACATTTATGGCTTTGTTATTCATCTAAGCATGGAAAATAGACCATCACATTTCACTGTATATTCATGCTGATCTCTTACGGGTCTTGTTCAGGAGTTAACGCTGTTCCATAGTTCAGCTAAGATACTTGTTCTTTACGTAACGTTGTTCCATAGTTATCATCCATCAGCCAATGCTATCCCACAGGCTGGTGATTATAGTATTATACCACTTCTAGTATTACCTATGTTGTTCTTTAATACTTTTGTGTGCCATCTAGTTAATCTCGAGTACAAACGATACATATTCTGTAGCTTTCATCTGTGTTCTCCCTTTAGTTTATGAGACCTGTTGCTGCTAGTTAATCCCAGTCCTACTATTTATGTCATCTCCTACAGGAACTCATTACATAAATCTAACTACTAGTTGTCTTCCATGCATGTTAGATATAATTGCACACATTGATATATCCACAAGAACCTCACGGAGGAATGTAAAGGCCAATAAACTTGATGTCAATGATACCCAATATGATGGAACATGTAAAGGCAGTTCTTCAGAAGACTTGCAGAAAGATGATGAATCCTCTTCACCCCACAAGGTCCTTGCTCTAACTTGGCCTGTGATATGGGTACAACATGCATATAATGTCCCGGAGTGTATCTACTCTGTTGCAATGCCATGTGCTTAGCATGCTGATCATGCATGTAAATATGTCATGCCTTCCTGTTTTTCAGTACCTATTCCATTCATGATAACATGTTTACAAATTCAAGTACTGTCATTCTACTCTATCGCAATGCCATCTGCTTAATTTGGACATCATGCTTCTGAATATCTTATGCATTGTTATTCATCAGTATGTACTTCATATGTCTACCATACCATATTTTTTTTACATTGAAGTACTGTTCTGGTGCTCTGTTGCAATGCCATCTTATTTTCCCAATCATACACATGTATGTTGCCTTAGTTATTTCTGTATGTATTCCGCTAGCATACAATTTTACATTCAACTAGTGTTTTTTTTGTGTGTTGTCTGTCAGATCCCTAGCTCTTACACCATACTCCCTCCGTCCGGATTACATGTTGCGAAATGGATAAAAAGGATGTATCTAGAACTGAAATACGCCTAGACCCATCCATTTTTTCCGGATGGAGGAATACATGTCAATATGTCATGCCTTTCTATTCTTCATTACCTATTCCATCTCTCATTGCATCGCATGTTTTATAATTAAAGCACCATTCTTCTATACAAGGCATGCAAGGGAAGACGACTATGTTAGAATCAAGGGTTACAAACAAGGCCTTTGCAAAAGATCCAAACGCCAGGAGATAATAAACCAACTCCAGTTTTTATAGATACTGCTCCAGCACAGAGAAACCCAACTCCTACTAATAACAAGCAGATTCCAGTGGCCAAAGAACTAGTCCGCTCCATTCCAGCAAAAATATGTCAACTCAATTCTAAGAAGCGTGTGCGTATCCTTGCATAATGAAATTTTATAGCATGCTGATCATATTTTCTACATGTTTCTTACCCATCTCTCTTTTAGAAAATAAGCTTAACAGATAGAAGAATTTCTGGAATAGTATTGTATATGAGGAAAGATTCTTGCAGGAATTCTCTGTGCTCCAATGTAGATGTAAGTACCTGTTGTATATCACTATATTTTTTACATCGGCATGTATTTTGTTAATCTGCGTGAATCCAACCTTTATCTAATCTAAATTTAGTTGTAGCAAAATGTATGATTAAAGGCCACAATGTTGATTTTTGCAAGGAAAACTGCCTGGTAGTTTTGCATCCTGAGCTGCATGACTGTACTATCTCATATCAGTGGGTATGAATACTTTGGTTCTGCAATGGGTTTTTCAGTGTTTTTTTTACTGTGTTGTCCCGTCGTATCCCTAGCTCTTACATCATACTCCCTCCGTCTGGATTAAATGTCGCAGAAATGGATAAAACTGGATGTATCTAGAACTGAAATCGCCTAGACCCATCCATTTATTTCGGATGGAGGAATACATGTCAATATGTCATGCCTTTCTATTCTTCAAGACCTATTCCATCTCTGCTGTAGCATGTTTTATAACTGAATCGCCATTCTTCTATATAAGGCATGCAAGGGGAAGACGGCTATGTTAGAATCTGAAGGGCTACAAACCAGGTCTTTGCAAAAGGTCCAAACGCCAGGAGATAATAAACCAACTCCATTTTTCATAGATACTGCTCCAGCACAGAGAAACCCAACTCCCACTGATAATAAGCAGATTCTAGTGGCCAAAGAACTAGTCCGCTCTAGTCCAGCAAAAGAATGTCAACTCCATTCTAAGAAGCGTATGTGTATCCTCGCATCATGAAATTTTATAGCATTCTGATCATATTTTATACATGTTTCTTACCCATCTCTCTTTTAGAAAATAAGGTTAAACGATAAAAGATTTCCTCCATTGGGATCGTATTCGAGGAAAATATCTTGCGGGAATTCTCTGTGCTCCAATGCTGATGTAAGTACCTGTTGTATATCACTATATTTTTACATCAGCATGTATTTTGTTAATCGGCGTGAATCTAACCTTTATCTGATCTAAAATTAGTTGTAGCAAAATGTTAAAGGCGCCAATGTTGATTTTTGTAAGGAAAACTGCACGGTAGTTTTGAATCTTGAGCTGCATGAATGTACCATCTCATATCACGCACACTCTTGAATTGTAGTGCTTCTCTGTTGCCCATTCATTCATTGTGTCAATGTTGGTTTCAGATTACCTTACGGCTGATGATAGCTGTGCCATATTGTGTTAATTTGGTGTAGGCTAGTTGCCCAAACGTTCGTTGTGTCAATGTTGCTTTCCTATTATCTGACTTGGCCAATGATAGCAATGCTAGTGTGTTAATTTTGTGCAGGTTGCTAAAGATAAGAAGACAAACTCTGAAAACAGCAAGGCAACCCCATTGTTTCTTTCTAGTAAATCTAGGCCAGGTAATATGGCAATAACTCATGATTAATATGTTTGGTTACCGTCCTAATTTATGTTATGATGCAGTGGTCGAGACGCTCTCCACTATCAATAATACAAGCCTGCCAAAATCGCCATCTGAATCTATTCAGTATCCTCTGTCTCGAATGCAACGGAATAAATGTATGTTTGTGAACCAATTAATGGCTAAAGGAATGATGGAATGGTGGAGGAATCAGAGGTGCAGAGTCGTGCGACACAACAACTGATCAATGTTTTCAGAGACGATGTAGCAAAGCAGCAAGAACTTGCCCACATGCTTATGGGCGTCATCCGTGCTGAGGTTGCAGATTGTGACGTTATAGATCGTTAGGTTCTATTCATTTATTTGCACTGGCATCAATCTTTGATTGCCCAGTGGATGTAATTTCCTGTAATATATGCTGGATGTGCAACGTTATTCCCTGTATGCCGTACCTTTGCTTGATCGGTTTTGGTCTTGTGCATAATTGCTCGTCGTAATGGGCTCAAATTATCTAATTTGGCCTAAAGACATGTACGAACTTTAGTGGGCCCATTAAGTTAATGGGCCGTTACTAGGACAAAAGTTAATGGTAGGCCCTCTTACCTCCCGGGTCGTTAACAGGCCGACATCGAAGCGGGCAACAGGTGGCCCCAATTTATTTCACGGGCCGTTAACAGGCCGTTACTAAGTTTGGGCTACATATGGCCCAACTATACTATAGGCCTTTAGCAGGCCGAAAGAGACAGCGGGCTTGTACTGGACCATGAAGAGCATGGGCCGCTAAGAGGCCGAAAGTCAGGTCGTATTGTAAACGGCCCAACTGTGTTGTGGACCTTTAGCAGGCCGAAAGAGAAACCGGGCTGGTATTGGACCATGAAGGGCATGGGCCGTTAAAAGGCCAAAACTAAGGTCCGACTACAAATGGCCCAACTCATTTATGGTCCGTCAATAGGCTGAAAGTGACACTGGGCCAGAAATTGTCCCAACACTTAAATGGGCCGCTAAAAGGCCGAAACTCAGGTCCGACTACAAATGGCCCATCAGATTTATGGGCCGTCAACAGGCTGAAAGACACACCGGTCTGGAAATTAGCCCAAGATTTAAATGGGTCGCTAAAAGGACGAAAGATGTACATCCTGAGAATTGGCCCATCCATTAAATGGGCCGTTAACAGGCCGAAATCTCATCGGGCCGATATTGAGCCCAAATATATAGCGGGCTGTTAACGGGCTCGAACTGACGATGGGCTGCAATGGTGTCAAATCTTTAACGGGTCGTTGACGGGCGAATTGGCACATCTCGTATGGGCGTGGGCTTAAATGGACTGACACAAGTAGGCCTTATATGGGCCAGCTCGCTAATTTTCTTTGGGCCGACCGTTTTCACGGAATGGGCCATTTGTTGGGCGTGCCACGTGTCGACCTATCGTAGGCGCCTCTGTCCAATGAGTGGATGACATCTGTCCCAACAAAGGAGGCAACACGTGTTTCCTGCGCCATGATGATTTTACACGGAAAATCCCCATTGGTCCGGCCGTTAACGGGTTATCGGATCCAAAACCGGACCCGATAGCTTAACGGCGTTCGCTATGGTGGATGCCACGTGTCGGTCACCCTTGACGAAAGCACTTCGTGACGCGATTTATTGTCATGGAAGTGGACACTTCGTGATGATAATTTTGGTAATGTCATGGAACACTTCTACGACAGCACATGTATGACTATCTTGATTCTGTCATAAAATCATCATGGATGTACTGTAACATCCCAAATTTTTAATTTGGAATGTTATACATAGATCATCATGCATATCAAATTTTTGTTGCATTGTTGGCCCGATCCTAGAAATTCCACACAACTCAAGGACCCACGGAGAGAGTTGGGGGTTTCGTTATTTTCATATTTGAGTTTTCTCAAATTTTGAGAATAGGATCATTTGATTTTACTTATTTTATCTTCAATTATTTCTACTATCAAAATATGAGAGAGGGAATAAAATGACTTTCCCAAAAATAAAGAAATAATGAAGATTTAATAATAAAATCAAATAATATTTTATTTTGGAGTTTTTCGCCTTTTTATTTGAATTTAGGGAAAATGCGCGTTTTTCAAAATTGCATTTAGGCCCCAAATAAATGTTCATCTAGTCCGGCATGATTTTAGAAGCCGGGGAAAATTTATTTCGAGATTTTTGGAGTCTTTTAGTATTTCTTTTGGTTTTTCTTCGGCGCGGAATTATTTAAAAAAAAGCGTAACCAACCTTGGGCGTGGCGGCGGGACTCGCTTGAGGGGCACTATATAAAGCGCCACCGGCGCCCAAATTTAATCGAGCCGCCTCACTGCCGAACCTGCGCCGCCAAACCCTAACCCTAGCCAGATCCGCGCATCACCGCCAGATTCGCCCATCGCCGCCATTGTCACGGACGCTGTCGCCGCCCGCCCGCCGACCACGGAGCCTCGCGGACCTCGCCAGAAAGCGTGCGCCGGTTTTTAAAAACCGGGCGGTTTTTCTTCGTTTTTTTAGTTTTTTTTTGTTTCGGTTTTTTTAGGTTTAGGTTATTTAGCGAACGTTTGTTCGTTTGTTCGTTTTAATGAACGAGTTCGTCAGATTAGTTTGGTTAACGAACGTTCGTTCGTTAACCCGTTCGTCGTTTTTCTTTTTCTCGGATTTAATCCGTGATTTTTCTGATCGCGATTCCTGATCCGATTTTCGTTTTAGTATAACTTTTCGCTCGTTTATCGTTATCAGGCGATTCAAGCGCCTGGAGTTTCGTCTCGAAACCCTCTTTCCGAATAACCAACTTAAACAAGTTTTTGCTTCTGTAAAATTTGACCTAGGTCCAGATTAGTAAAACGAAGCTGTTTTTTTTTTGCCGTTTGTTTTTCGTTGCTCCGTCTGATTTGATTCTTTTTGCAAACCGGAGTTCTTAAGTTGAACTATCTGGTTAGTCCTTCTATTTGAGTTTTACCTGTGCATTAGATGAGCACTTATTGTATGCTTGTTTGTTTGTCTGCGATAGAATACCTGGAGTGCGCCGCCTGTTACTTCGAGTCTCTAGGTTTCGCGGATCATCAGCAAGGCAAGTAACACTTTGATCATACCTTTTCTACTACCCAGTTTTTATGCATTAGATCAATCCTCAAACATTGCATGATTAGGATCTAATTAAATTGTGGGATGGGAAGTAGTTGAGGTAGTACCTATTACCTGTTTATTTTCAAACCTTTGGGAGTTACTTCTACGTTTGTTTATATTGCCATGCTATGCTAGTAGACGTGGATTGGGTGAGTGTATACATGACAGATGTGAGAGTGTTAATTAATGGTTTATTTAAGGTGGCAACTTAAACACACATCTGGGTGGATTGAGGCACCTGGTTTCCATTAGGACTTGCCTGTATTTCTTCGGACCGCCACCCAGGCCCAAAGGGATCATGAGATTATTCAGACTAGAAACTTACATGTGCAGCCACAAGCCATTATGGGCTCTGCATAGTTGATTAAGTTGTGCGAACTCTTACGGGTAGACTAGCAGATGTAGGGGAAAGGAGGTGTACCGGTCTACCCTATGTAAGGTGCTAGCGCTTCCGAAAGACTATGTCTCGGTCATCCGTTTCTCAAACATCATGTAGTGCGAGAAATCCAACGGAGGAGATCGAGTCTTGTGGGGAAAAGTGCGCAAACCTCTGCAGAGTGTATAAACTAATTATGGTTAGCCGTGTCCCCGGTTATGGACATCTTGAGTATCTAGTACTTGGATATCATGTGAATCTCATCATGTTACTTCTAATTAATATTGTTGGGTTTTTAATGAGTACTTTTAGTTGTGATTGAGAATGCTGTCAACCATTCTCAATGTTTCACAACCACCATGATAGTTAAACAAATTTATTCCTTTGCAGTAGGGAAAAATTGGCTTTACGCAAAACTGTAACCATAGAGCTTTCCACCAGCCAAATATGCATGTAGTATAGGCTTATTCTTCCATTATTCTCTATGTGTTATATTGCCAGCATATTCTATGTGCTGACCCGTTTTCGGGCTGCAACGTTTATTTTCATGTTCAGACTTTTCAGACGACAAGTAAGGTGCTTAGGTCGTGGTTCTATACTTTGTGATGCCGTTGGAGTTGATGGACTCGCTTATTCTTCCATGACTTCCGCTGTTATCGTATTTAGATGGCCTTAAGCCATATTTATTTTATTAAGTTCTCTTTTGAGACATTCGATTGTAATAAGTGTGTGATTGATACTCTGTTATAAATCCTCCGAGTACTGTGTGGTGTCAGCATTACTGATCCAGGGATGACACCGAGCACGAGATCGATCTGTTTGAGGACTGGTCGCTACAAAGATGGTATCGAGCACATGCTTGGTATGAGGACACGACCATTAAGCTAAAGCCCTAGATCACTACTCTCTTCTCATTTCGACTCCTCATCTTTTCTACTCTTTTAGGATGACGAAGCGAGGATCAAGTTCACCCAATGGATGAAGATACACCCTTTGGACGACACACGAAGGAAGTCATTAAGTACCGAACATCGGAATACCAAGCTTCACCGGACCTACAATTCCACTTTGCCCAAGAAGAGCGCTGAAGATTCAAGCTCAAGTTCGAAAGGACGCTTTGCGCCAATCACGGAGCCCATAGAGTGTGTTTTCAATGCACCAACTTGGAGTCTGGAAAGAGCATGGCAGCTCACATAACCATGGGACGCATTGGAGAAGTTTACAAAGAAGACCTCAAGGATACTATCTACCAGATTTATGGGCGCCGAGATGAACAATGGGAGATAGTTGGCACTAAGAAGGATCGATCCATTGCAGCTTTCATCCAGAGTTAAATCAACACATTCGACGCCAGAGAACCAGATGTCTTGCAGACATGATGGAGTTAAAGACAGCAAAAGCCAAGATTATCGAACTAGAAGGAGAATCAAGGCCACTCGCAAGGAGTACATGGAGGAGATTGTAGCTCTAGTGAGACAAAGCGGCGATCTTAAGGAGAAGATTGAAGAACTCATGGGAAATTCAGCACCGGAGGAGAAGATGAAGATTGCACTGTCCGAGAACTACATCATCATCGATGACACCGATTCGATCCTAGTGATGATGATTTCAAGATGAAGTCGAGCAGATATCATGGAGTCTTCATCGGAGAAGTTTTTCTAGTTGACCACCATAACAGTAGTAGATTTCCCCCATTTTAAATTAGTTTTAGTCCCAGCACTTTGTAACGATAGATAGACCGTTGTATGCCCTTGATTGAATTGATTGGAGTGATATTGTGTGCTTTTGTCTCATGTGCATATGGGTAGTGTTTTCTCACTAGACCTTATTCTATTCTTAACTCTCGTCTTTTCTTTAAACCCTCAGATGCCTCCGAGACGCGACCCCGGATTTGTTTTCCCGCCAGAGATCACTCAGTTGATTCAGCAGCAGAATGCCTTGATTCAAACATTGGTACAGAACCAAGGCAACAACAACAACAACAACAACAACAACAACCCACCACCACCACCACCTGTTGACCATCTGACTCGGTTCTTGAGGCTGAATCCGCCGGTGTTTTCCAGTAGCACCGAGCCGATAGTAGCAGATGATTGGCTCCGTAAGATAGGGAGGGAGTTGACCACTGCAGGATGTACAGATGGAGAAAGGGTGAAGTTTGCCGCACATCAGCTCGAAGGACCCGCAGCAGCATGGTGGGAGAATTTTACAGCCACTTACCCTGTAGACACTGTCACATGGGATCAGTTTCAGCAAGCCTTCCATACTGCCCATGTTTCAGCAGGAGCTATGGCCATGAAGAAGCGTGAGTTTCGCAACTTGCGCCAAGGAGGACGGACAGTTGGCCAGTATGTGGATGATTTCAGTAAGTTAGCACGTTATGCCCCAGATGATGTTGCTACGGATGCAGCTAAGCAGGAGAAGTTTCTAGAAGGACTGAATGATGAGCTGAGCATGCAGTTGATGGTAGCCACCTTCAATAACTACCAGGAGTTAGTAGATCGTGCTCTTATGATTGAAGGGAAGCAGCAGCAGATTGACAAATCGCAAGAGAAAGTATGGACAGGGGAAGTATAACTCTGGAGCTCAGCAGAAGCTACGCTTTACCTCGAAGACAGGAGGGCAATTTTAGCATACTCATGGAGGAGGCAGCTCGCACAATCATAATGGCACAAAGAATGGAACGGGAATGGAGGAAGCAACGGACAAAACCGCACCAACCCGTCAACCCCAACCAAGGTAGACCTGAGCCACATCACTTGTTTTAAGTGCCACAAGACCGGGCATTATGCAAATGAATGTCCAGAAGCCCAGAATGGAAATGGCAATGGAAGCTCAGGAAAGAAGCCGAATCCTTTGAATAGAGGACAAGTGAACCACGTTACCGTGGAGGAGGTTGAAGTTCAGCCAGATGCAGTAATAGGTAAGTTTTTGGTTAAGTCATTTACTGCAGTTGTTCTTTTTGATACTGGTGCATCGCATTCATACATATCAAGGGGATTTGTGGATAAGTTTAGCCTGCCCACTAGGGCTCTTAAGACACCCTATATGACCAGTCAAGGATGTTTTCAAGTGCCATTAAGTATAGGGAGGCATGTTTTCCCAACGGATTTAATTATACTAGAATCCCAAGGTTTGGATGTAATTCTTGGTATGGATTGGTTGTCGATGTATGGAGGAAACATCGATTGCGCCAGTAAGACAATTTTGCTTACGACACCAGAAGGAAGGAGAATCAAGTATGTATCACGACATGAGCCGAGAAGGGCACATGTAAATTCCTTATCAGGAGTTGTGCAGGAGGAAGTACCAGTGGTAAGGGATTTCCCCGATGTATTTCCAGAAGAGTTGCCAGGCATGCCACCGGATAGAGACATCGAATTTCTAATTGAACTACTGCCAGGCACTGGGCCGATATCTAAGAGACCGTATAGGATGCCAACCCAAGATTTGGAGGAAATTAAGAAGCAGATTAAGGAGTTACTGGATAAAGGTTTTATTCGCCCAAGTTCTTCTCCTTGGGGATCACCAGTACTTCTAGTGGAGAAGAAGGATGGATCTTTAAGAATGGTTGTTGATTATCGAGGATTGAATGAAGTAACCATTAATAACAAATACCCGTTGCCGATGATCAATGAATTGTTTGACCAATTGCAAGGAGCTAAGGTGTTTTCCAAGATCGATTTGCGATCAGGGTACCATCAGTTGAAGATTCGGGAGAAGGATATACCTAAGACGGCTTTTACCACCAGGTACGGGCTGTATGAGTATACCGTTATGTCATTTGGTCTGACTAACGCACCTTCCTATTTTATTAACATGATGAACAAAGTGTTTATGGAGTTTTTGGATAAGTTCGTCGTGGTGTTCATTGATGATATTTTGGTTTACTCGAAGAATGAAGAGGAACATAAGGAGCACTTGCGTTTGGTACTCGAGAAGCTCAGAGAACACCAGTTATACGCCAAGTTCAGCAAGTGTGAGTTTTGGTTGAAGGAAGTTGGATTTCTCGGACATGTTATATCCGGGGAAGGTATAGCAGTGGACCCCACTAAAGTTGCCACTGTAGCAAGCTGGGAAGCACCACCTACAGTTGGGGAGATTTGGAGTTTCCTTGGACTCGCAGGATACTACCGGAGATTCATTGAGAATTTCTCGAGAATTGCAAAGCCCATGACAGAATTATTGAAGAAGGATACCAAGTTTATTTGGACTGAGGAGTGTGAGGCTAGTTTCCAAGAGTTGAAGAAACGTTTGGTTACCTCACCAGTGTTAGTCCTGCTAGATCAGACCAAGGATTATGAGGTGTATTGCAACGCTTCACGTAGAGGACTTGGAGCAGTGCTTATGCAGGAGGGAAGAGTTGTTTCGTATGCTTCACGACAGCTTAAGCCTCATGAGCTAAATTATGCTACTCATGATTTGGAGTTAGCAGCCGTAGTGCATGCGTTGAAGACTTGGAGACATTTTCTTATTGGGAACCACTGTGAGGTGTATACGGATCATAAGAGTTTAAAGTACAGCTTCACGCAGAAGGAGCTAAATCTCAGGCAGAGGATATGGTTGGATCTTATTAAAGATTACGATATGATATTACATTATCACCCCGGAAAGGCTAACGTTGTAGCAGACGCGTTGAGCCGTAAGAGTCATGTCAACACACTAATGACGGGAGAAATACCAAAGGAGTTAGCCGAGGATCTTCGAGAGCTATGTTTGGAAATAGTTCTGAGAGGCTATGTAGCAGCATTGGAGATTCAATAACTTTGATGGATAGAATCAGGAAGCTCGGAAGACCGACAAAGAGATTGCCTCTATAAAGGAGAAAATGAGGAAGGGAAGGCTAAGGATTTCGTGAGGATGAGCACGATACCCTATGGTTTGAAGACCGTGTTTATGTGCCCAATGACCCGGAGATCAGGAAGTTGATCCTACAAGAGGCACATGATTCACCATATTTGATTCACCCAGGAAATACCAAGATGTATTTGGATTTGAAGAATACTTTCTGGTGGACCGGAATGAAGAAGGATATTGCAGAGTACGTAGCAGTTTGTGATGTATGTCAGAGGGTGAAGGCAGAACATCAGAAGCCAACAAGATTGTTACAGCCATTGCCTATACCCGAATGGAAGTGGGATAAACTAGGTATGGATTTCATCACGGGATTGCCCAGGACCCGTTCAGGCTATGACTCGATTTGGGTTGTAGTCGATCATTTGACGAAGGTAGCTCATTTCATTCCAGTAAAGACTACCTACAGCAGTGCCAAATTGGCTAAGATATACATGACCAGGATTGTATGCTTGCATGGAGTTCCAAGGAGTATCGACGTCGAGGAGGAACCCAATTCACCTCAAAGTTCGGAAGCGGTTGCACGAAACTTTGGGAACCAGGCTGGAGTTTAGCACGACTTTTCATCCACGCATGATGGACAAACCGAGAGAGTCAACCATATTTTGGAGGATATGCTTAGAGCTTGTGCCTTGGATTATGGATCCAGCTGGGACGAAAATTTTCCATATGCGGAGTTTTCTTACAACAATAGTTATCAATCTAGTTTGAAGATGGCCCCTTTCGAAGCCTTGTACG
The DNA here is from genome assembly GCA_021605205.1 of Aegilops longissima. Lineage (NCBI taxonomy): Eukaryota > Viridiplantae > Streptophyta > Magnoliopsida > Poales > Poaceae > Aegilops > Aegilops longissima. The sequence goes on from CM038677.1 coordinate 562,111,221, forward strand.
GAAGGAGGTGCAGGACCCCGTTGTTGTGGGATGAAGTTGGAGATCGCCAGTTGTTTGGACCGATTTGATTAAGGAGTCTGAACGGAAAGTAAAGTTAATTCGCGATAGGCTCAAGGTAGCCCAGTCCAGGTAGAAAAGCTATGCGGATTCAAAATGCAAGGAGACAGAATACGAAGTCGGAGACAGAGTTTATCTTCGAGTATCTCCGCTTCGAGGAGTTAAGCGTTTTGGTGTTAAAGGAAAATTAGCGCCACGTTTTGTGGGACCATACAATGTTTTGGAGCGCATGGGAGAAGTTGCGTACAAGTTGGAACTACCCGAAGGATTGTCAGGAGTTCATGATGTGTTCCATGTATCTCAGTTGAAGAAGTGTCACGTAGAGATGGCTGATATACCATTGAGAGATACTGTGCCACTAGAGGCGATTCAGTTGAATGATGATTTGACCTACGAGGAGAAACCAGTTAAGATTCTCGAGTTTGCTAGTCGAGTTACTCGCAACAAGGTTATCAAGTTTTGCAAAGTTCAGTGGAGCCACCACACCGAGAAAGAAGCCACCTGGGAGCGAGAGGAAGATCTGCTCAAGGCCCACCCTCACCTATTTGCTAGCCAACCCGAATCTCGAGGGCGAGATTCATCTTAAGGGGGGTAGGTTTGTAACATCCCAAATTTTCAATTTGGAATGTTATACATAGATCATCATGCATATCAAATTTTTGTTGCATTGTTGGCTCGATCCTAGAAATTCCACACAAGTCAAGGACCCACGGAGAGAGTTGGGGGTTTCGTTATTTTCATATTTGAGTTTTCTCAAATTTTGAGAATAGGATCATTTGATTTTAATTATTTTATCTTCAATTATTTCTACTATCAAAATATGAGAGAGGGAATAAAATGACTTTCCCAAAATAAACAAATAATGAAGATTTAATAATAAAATCAAATAAGATTTTATTTTGGAGTTTTTCGCCTTTTTATTTGAATTTAGGAAAAAATGCACGTTTTTCAAAATTGCATTTAGTCCCCAAGTAAATGTTCATCTAGTCCGGCTTGATTTTAGAAGCCGGGGAAAATTTATTTCGGGATTTTTGGAGTCCGTTTAGTATTTCTTTTATTTTTCTTCTGCTGAATTATTTAAAAAAAAGCGTAATCGACCTTATTGTGCCCGAGCGGACTCCGCTCGGGCACTATATAAGCGCCGCCGGCGCCCCAGCCACCGAGCCGCCCCACCCGCCGAACCCGCCACCAATTTCACGCCCGCCAAACCCTAACCTTAGCCAGATCCACACCCGCCAGATCCGCCGCCGCCGCCGCGCCGCCGCCGCCCGCCGTCGCCGCTGCCGAGAACCTCACGGACCCGCCGCCGACGCCGCCGAGGTTCGCCCGCCTCGTAAACCGTGTCGCTGGTTTTTTAAAAACCGGCGGTTTTTCTTCGCTTTTTTAGTTTTTTGTTTCGGTTTTTTAGGTTTAGGTTATTTAGCTTAACGCTCGCTCGCTTTGTTCGCTTTAACGAACGAGTTCGTCAGATTAGTTTGGTTAACGACGCTCGCTCGTTAACCCGCTCGTCGCTTTTTCTTTTCTCGGATTTAATCCGTGATTTTTCCGATCGCGATTCCCGATCCAATTTTCGCTTTAGTATACCTTTTCGCCGCTTATCGAATCAGCGATTCAAGCGCTCGAGTTTCGCCTCAAACCCGCTTTGAATAACCAACTTAAACAAGTTTTTGCTTCTGTAAAATTTGACCTAGATCTAGATTAGTAAAACGAAGCTGTTTTTTTTCGCCGTTTGTTTTTTGTTGCTCCGTTTAATTTGATTCTTTTTGCAAACCGGAGTTCTTAAGTTGAACTATCTGGTTAGTCCTTCTATTTGGGTTTTACCTGTGCATTAGATGAGTACTTATTGTATGCTTGTTTGTTTGTCTGCGATAGAATACCCGGAGTGCGCCGCCTGTTACTTCGAGTCTCTAGGTTTCGCGGATCATCAGCAAGGCAAGTAACACTTTGATCATACCTTTTCTACTACCCAGTTTTTATGCATTAGATCAATCCTCAAACATTGCATGATTAGGATCTAATTAAAGTGTGGGATGGGAAGTAGTTGAGGTAGTACCTATTACCTGTTTACTTTCAAACCTTTGGGAGTTACTTCTACGTTTGTTTATATTGCCATGCTATGCTAGTAGACGTGGATTGGGTGAGTGTATCCATGACAGATGTGAGAGTGTTAATTAATGGTTTATTTAAGGTGGCAACTTAAACACACATCTGGGTGGATTGAGGCACCTGGTTTCCATCAGGACTTGCCTGTATTTCTTTGGACCGCCACCCAGGCCCAAAGGGATCATGAGATTATTCAGACTAGAAACTTACGTGTGCAGCCACAAGCCACTATGGGCTCTGGCATAGTTGATTAAGTTGTGCGAACTCTTACGGGTAGACTAGCAGATGTAGGGGAAAGTAGGTGTACCGGTCTACCCTATGTAAGGTGCTAGCGCTTCCGAAAGACTATGTCTCGGTCATCCGTTTGTCAAACATCATGTAGTGCGAGAAATCCAACGGAGGCGATCGAGTCTTGTGGGGAAAAGTGCGCAAACCTCTGCAGAGTGTATAAACTAATCATGGTTAGCCGTGTCCCCGGTTATGGACATCTTGAGTATCTAGTACTTGGATATCATGTGAATCTCATCATGTTACTTCTAATTAATATTGTTGGGTTTTTAATGAGTACTTTTAATTGGGATTGAGAATGCTGTCAACCATTCTCAATGTTTCACAACCTCCATGATAGTTAAACAAATTTATTCCTTTGCAGTAGGGAAAAATTGTCTTTACGCAAAACTGTAACCATAGAGCTTTCCACCAGCCAAATATGCATGTAGTATAGGCTTATTCTTCCATTATTCTCTATGTGTTACATTGCCAGCATATCCCATGTGCTGACCGTTTTGGCTGCAACGCTTCATGTTGCGTACTTTTCGAACGACGCAGTAAGGTGCTTAGGTCGTGGTTCTATACTCAGTGATGCCGTTGGAGTTGATGGACTCGCTTATTCTTCCAAGACTTCCGCTGTTATCGTATTTAGATGGCCTTAAGCCATATTTATTTTATTAAGTTCTCTTTTGAGACACTCGATTGTAATAAGAGTGTGATTGCTACTCTGTTAGAAATCCTCCGAGTACTGTGTGGTGTCAGCATTACTGATCCAGGGATGACACTGAGCACAGAGATCAGACTGTTTGAGGTCTGGTCGCTACATGTACATGCATGACAAAAAACACGACCTACTGTGACAAACACGTATCATCACGGAAGTGTATTTTTTTGTAGTGCAGGTTGATTTGAACTTGTTCATATCAATCTTCAATATCTGACTTTGTCAAAGTCTTGCATTGCTTGTTTGATAAACCTTGCTGTAAACCGCCATGACGTCAGCTCATAGAATTTTCTTAAACCGCCATGACGTCATTTTGCATTAATTTTGTGCGAGGCCTAGAACATCTTAACTGATCCTTATCTTAATGAACATCCCGAAAACCAACGCGTCCATATAGCCACATGATGATTTCGGCCTCCTCGATTCCCGTGCATGCCTTGCATCCACCCCCTTATAAATAGGGACGGGTCTTTTCCATTTTCCCCTTGCCTCATCGCCTTTGTCTTCCTCTTGCTTCTCCTCTGCCGCCCGAGCTCCGCTGCCGCGACCTCCGACCACTGCATCAACTTTGGCCGTTGCATCGACCTGACCAGACCAGAGAATGCCAATGCTCCATCACAGTCCATCTACAACTCTAAGTGTTCATCTCCTTCAACCTCAGATCTGCATTAGGGTTAGCCTTGTTCATCGGTGTTCTTCACCGTTCTTCGTCTTCTCCTTCAGTTTGAGCAGCCTTAGATCTTGATATGTCCATTTTGCATCATGCTTTTATATCGATATTTATTGCATTATGGGCTGTTATTACATGTTATGTCACAATACTTATGCCTTTTCTCTCTTATTTTACAAGGTTTACATGAAGAGGGAGAATGCCGGTAGCTGGAATTCCGGGCTGGAAAAGGAGCAAATATTAGAGACCTATTCTGCACAACTCCAATAGTCCTGAAACTTCACAGAGGCACGTTTTGGAATTAATAAAAAATACTGGCGAAAGAATCCACTAGAGAGGGCCCACACCCTGGCCACGAGGGTGGGGGGCACGCCCTACCCCCCTGGGCGCGCCCCCTGCCTTGTGGGCCCCCTGGCAGGCCTTCGGTGCCCATATTTTGCTATATGAAGTCTTTTACCCTGGACAAAATCATAAGCAAGCTTTCGGGACGAAACTCCGCCGCCACGAGGCGGAACCTTGGCGGAACCAATCTAGGGCTCAAGCCAGAGCTGTTCTGTAGGAAACTTCCCTCGGAGGGGGAAATCATCGCCATCGTCATCACCAATGATCCTCTCACCGGAGGGGTCAATCTCCATCAACATCTTCACCAGCACCATCTCCTCTCAAACCCTAGTTCATCTCTTGTATCCAATCTTTGTCCCAAAGCCTCAGATTGGTACCGTGGGTTGCTAGTAGTGTTGATTACTCCTTGTAGTTGATGCTAGTTGGTTTATTTGGTGGAAGATCATATGTTCAGATCCTTTATGCATATTAATACCCTCTGATTATGAACATGAATATGATTTGTGAGTAGTTACGTTTTTCCGAGGACATGGGAGAAGTCTTGCTATAAGTAGTCATGTGAATTTGGTATTCGTTCGATATTTTGATGAGATGTATGTTGTCTTTCCTCTAGTGGTGTTATGTGAACGTCGACTACATGACACTTCACCATTGTTTGGGCCTAGAGGAAGGCACTGGGAAGTAATAAGTAGATGATGGGTTGCTAGAGTGACAGAAGCTTAAACCCTAGTTTATGAGTTGCTTCGTAAGGGGCTGATTTGGATCCATATGTTTCATGCTATGGTTAGGTTTACCTTAATACTTATTTTGTAGTTGCGGATGCTTGCAATAGGGGTTAATCATAAGTGGGATGCTTGTCCAAGGAAGGACATCACCCAAGCATCGGTCCACCCACATACCCAATTATCAAAGTAACGAACGCGAATCATATGAGCGTGATGAAAACTAGCTTGACGATAATTCCCATGTGTCCTCGGGAGCGCTTTTCTCTATATAAGAGTTTGTCCAGGCTTGTCCTTTGCTACAAAAAGGATTGGGCCATCTTGCTGCACCTTATTTACTTTCATTACTTGTTACCCGTTACAAATTACCTTATCACAAAACTATCTGTTACCGATAATTTCAGTGCTTGCAGAGAATACCTTACTGAAAACCGCTTATCATTTCCTTCTACTCGTCGTTGGGTTCGACACTCTTACTTATCGAAAGGACTACGATAGATCCCCTATACTTGTGGGTCATCAAGACTCTTTTCTGGCGCCATTGCCGGGGAGTGAAGTGCCTTTGGTAGGTGGAATTTGGTAAGGAAAAATTTATATAGTGTGCTGAAATTTACTGTCACTTGTTACTATGGAAAGTAATCCTCTGAGGGGCTTGTTCGGGGTATCTTCACCCCGACCAGTAGAGCAAAGAGTTTCTCCTCAACCTACTGAACCTATTGAAAATGTTTACTTTGAAATTCCTTCGGGTATGATAGAGAAACTGCTAGCTAATCCTTTTATAGGAGATGGAACATCCCGATTTACACCTAATCTATGTGGATGAAGTTTGTGGATTATTTAAGCTTGCAGGTATGCCCGAGGATATTATCAAGAAGGAGGTCTTCCCTTTATCTTTGAAGGGAGAGGCATTGACATGGTTTAGGCTATGTGATGATATGGGATCATGGAACTACAACCGATTGAAATTGGAATTTCATCAGAAGTTTTATCCTATGCATCTTGTTCACCGTGATCGTAATTATATATATAATTTTTGGTCTCACGAAGGAGAAATCATCGCTCAAGCTTGGGGGAGGCTTAAGTCAATGTTATATTCATGCCCCAATCATTAGCTCTTAAGAGAAATGATTATTCAAAAATTTTATGCTCGGCTTTCTCTCAATAATCGCTCCATGCTTGATACTTCTTGTACTGGCTCTTTTATGATGAAGACTATTGAATTCAAATGGGATTTATTGGAAAGAATTAAACGCAACTCTGAAGATTGGGATCTCGACGAAGGTAAGGAGTCAGGTATGACACCTAAGTTTGATTGTGTTAAATCTTTTATGGACACCGGTGTTTTCCGTGAATTTAGCACTAAATATGGACTTGACTTTGAGATAGTAGCTTCTTTCTGTGAATCCTTTGCTACTCATGTTGATCTCCCTAAGGAGAAGTGGTTTAAATATAATCCTCCCATTGAAGTAAAAATAGTTGCACCTATTAAAGTTGAAGAAAAGACTATCACTTATGATGATCCTGTCGTTCCTACTACTTATATTGAGAAACCACCTTTCCCTTTAGAATAAAGGATCATGCTAAAGCTTCAACTGTGGTCAACAAAAGTAATATTAAGACACCCAAACCCCCTGACCAAATTAAAGTCGAACCTAGTGTTGCTATGGTTAAAGATCTCTTGGCTGATAATATTGATGGGCATGTTATTTACTTCTGCAATGAAGCTGCTAGAATTGCTAGACCTGATACTAAAAATAAACATAGACCTGTTGTAGGCATGCATGTTATTTCTGTTAAGATAGGAGATCATTCATGGCTTATGTGATATGGGTGCTAGTGCAAGTGCAATACCTCATTCCTTATATAAAGAAATTATGCATGATATTGCACCTGCTGAGTTAGAGGAAATTGATGTTACAATTAAGCTTTCCAATAGAGACACTATTTCACCAGTTGGGATTGTTAGAGATGTTGAAGTCTTGTGTGGGAAAGTTAAATACCCTGCTGATTTTCTTGTTCTTGGTTCTCCACAAGATGACTTTTGTCCCGTTATATTTGGTAGACCCTTCTTGAATACTGTTAATGCTAAGATAGATTGCAAAAAGGATGTTGTTACTATTGGTTTGGGGGATATGTCTCATGAGTTTAATTTTGCTAAATTTCGTAGGCAACCCCGTGATGAGGAATTTCCTAGTAAAGATGAAATTATTGGTCTTGCTTCTATTGCCGTGCCTGCTAATGATCCTTTAGAACAATATTTGCTCGACCATGAAAATGATATGTTTATGAATGAAAGAAGGGAAATAGATGAAGTATTCTTTAAACAGGAACCTAATTTGAAACACAACTTGCCTGTTGAAATCCTAGGGGATCCTCCTCCACCCAAGGGTGATCCGGTGTGTGAGCTTAAACCGTTACCTGATACTCTTAAATATGCTTACCTTGATGAGAAAAAGATATATCCAGTTATTATTAGTGCTAACCTTTCAGAGCATGAAGAAAAGAAATTATTGAAATCTCTGAAGAAGGACCTGCTGCTATTGGATATACCCTTGATGATCTTAAGGGCATTAGTCCCACTCTATGCCAGCGCAAAATAAAGTTGGAGAAAGACGCTAAACCGGTTGTTGATCATCAACGACGGTTAAATCCTAAGATGAAAGAAGTGGTAAGGAAAGAAATACTAAAGCTTCTGGAGGCAGGTATAATTTATCCCGTTGCTGATAGTCAGTGGGTAAGTCATGTCCATTGTGTCCCTAAGAAGGAAGGTATTACCGTTGTTCCTAATGATAAAGATGAATTGATCCCACAAAAAATTATTACAGGTTATAGAACGGTAATTGATTTCCGCAAATTAAATAAAGCTACTAAAAAGGATCATTACCCTTTACCTTTTACTGATCAAATGCTAGAAAGACTATCCAAACATACACATTTTTGCTTTCTAGATGGTTATTCTGGTTTCTCTCAAATACCTGTGTCAAAAGAGGATCAAGAAAAGACCACCTTTACTTGCCCTTTCGGTACCTTTGCTTATAGACGTATGCCTTTTGGTTTATGTAATGCACCTGCTACCTTTCAAAGATGCATGATGGCTATATTCTCTGATTTTTGTGAAAATATTGTTGAGGTTTTCATGGATGATTTCTCCGTATATGGAACTTCTTTTGATGATTACTTGAGCAACCTTGATCGAGTTTTGTAGAGATGTGAAGAAACTAACCTTGTCTTGAATTGGGAGAAGTGCCACTTTATGGTTAATGAAGGTATTGTCTTGGGGCATAAAATTTCTGAAAGAGGTATTGAAATTGACAAAGCTAAAGTTTATGCTATTGAAAAGATGCCGTGTCCCAAGGACATTAAAGGTATAAGAAGTTTCCTTGGTCATGCCAGTTTTTTAAGGAGGTTCATTAAGGACTTCTCTAAAATCTCCAGGCCTCTGACTAATCTCTTACAAAAAGATATTCCTTTTGTCTTTGATGATGATTGTGTAGAAGTATTTGAAATACTTAAGAAAGCTTTGATTTCTGCACCTATTGCAGCCACCTGATTGGAATTTACCCTTTGAAATTATGTGTGATGCTAGTGATTATGCTGTCGGTGCTGTCCTAGGACAAATAGTTGATAAGAAATTAAATGTTATCCAATATGCTAGTAAAACTCTAGACAATGCCCAAAGAAATTATGCTACTACTGAAAAGGAATTTTTAGCAGTTGTATTTGCTTGTGATAAGTTCAGACCTTATATTGTTGATTCTAAAGTAACTGTTCACACTGATCATGCTGCTATTAAATACCTTATGGAACAAAAAGATGCTAAACCTGGACTTATCAAATGGGTTCTCCTACTACAAGAATTTGATTTGCATATTATTGATAAAGGGAGCTGAGAACCCCGTTGCAGACAACCTGTTTAGGTTAGAGAATGTTCTTGATTACCCACAAACTATTGATGATAGCTTCCCTGAGTTAACAATTAGCTGTCATAAATGCTTCTTGTACTGCTCCATGGTATGCTGATTATGCTAATTATATTATTGCTAAATTTATACCACCTAGTTTCACATACTAGCAAAAGAAAAAGTTTTTCTATGATTTAAGACATTACTTCTGGGATGACCCACACCTTTATAAAGGACTAGATGGTGTTATTAGACGTTGTATACCTGAGCATGAACATGAACAGATCCTACGCAAGTGTCACTCCGAAGCGTATGGAGGACACCACGCCGGAGATAGAACTGCGCATAAGGTATTGCAATCCGGTTTTTATTGGCCTACTCTCTTCAAAGATGCTCGTAAGTTTGTCTTATCTTGTGATGAATGTCAAAGAATTGGTAATATTAGTAGACGTCAAGAAATGCCTATGAATTATTCACTCGTTATTGAACCATTTGATGTTTGGTGCTTTGATTATATGGGACCGTTTCCTTCCTCTAATGGGTATACACATATTTTAGTTGCTGTTGATTACGTTACTAAGTGGGTAGAAGCTATTCCAACTAGTAGTGCTGATCATAACACCTCTATTAAGATGCTTAAAGAAGTTATTTTTCCGAGGTTTGGAGTCCCTAGATATTTAATGACTGATGGTGGTTCACATTTTATTCATGGTGCTTTTCATAAAATGCTTGCTAAGTATGATGTTAATCATAGAATTGCATCCCCATATCACCCACAGTCTAGTGGTCAAGTAGAATTGAGTAATAGAGAGCTCAAAATAATTTTTCAAAAGACTGTTAATAGATCTAGAAAGAATTGGTCCAAGAAACTTGATGATGCATTATGGGCCTATAGAACTGCATATAAAAATCCTATGGGTATGTCTCCATATAAAATGGTTTATGGAAAAGCATGTCACTTACCTCTCGAACTAGAACACAAGGCATATTGGGCCATTAAAGAGCTCAATTATGATTTCAAACTTGCCGGTGAGAAGAGGCTATTTGACATTAGCTCACTTGATGAATGGAGAACCCAGGCCTATGAGAATGCCAAACTATTTAAAGAAAAAGTTAAAATATGGCATGACAAAAGGATACAAAAGCATGAGTTTAATGTAGGTGATTATGTGTTGCTATTCAACTCTCGTTTAAGATTTTTTGCAGGAATACTTCTCTCTAAATGGGAAGGTCCTTACGTTATCGAGGAGGTCTATCGTTCCGGTGCCATAAAAATCAACAGCTTCGAAGGCACAAATCCGAAGGTGGTGAGCGGTCAAAGAATCAAACATTATATCTCAGGTAATCCTATAAATGTTGTAACTAATGTTATTGAAACCGTAACCCCGGAGGAGTACGTAAGGGACACTTTCCAAAATGTTTCAGACTCCGAAAAGGAATAGGTATGTGGTACGGTAAGTGAACCAACTCCAAAACAGTTCTAATGGCAATTTTCTCCGTTTTGGAATATTTAAGAAAACAGGAAAATAAGAAGTAGTCCGGGAAGGACACGAGGCTTCCATGAGGGTGGAGGGCGCACCCTACCCCCTGGGCGCGTCCCTTGCCTCGTGGGCACCTCATGTGCTATCTGGACTCTGTTTTCTTGCACGATACTTCTTTTGGTCGGCAAAAATTCATTATATAATCTCCCGAAGGTTTTGACCACCGTACCATGCAAATATCATGTGTTTTTGCCGCAGATTAGAGCAAGATGTCTTCTCAAGAATCAGTCGGGGAGAGCCGAGTGTCTAATCCGACACCGGGACCAAGAGAAAACAGTGATGCTGACCACTTTGGACCACCTCCGAAGAAAGAGATACAATTACATGGGTATGGGCACTCCCCTTGGCAACTGCCAAGCTTGGGGGAGGTGCCCCGGTATCATATCACCATCACACTCCTATCTTTACTGTTTTTCTTAGTTCGATCCTGTTGGTAATATCTTGATCTAGTAGAATAAAGTTTTAGTATGATTTAGTTTTGAGTTTTGCTTTATGATCCTTCTATGTAATCGAGTTCGTGAGCTATATATAATACAAATTAGTGTTGAGTCAAGGGCTTGATTATCTTGCTATGATCTTGAGGGAATAAAAATAAAATAAAAACAAAGAATAAAAAGAAGTAAAGAGATCATATTGATCTTATGGAGAGTAATGACTTCACATATAAAGAGTATGATGAATAAAAGTTGTTGAGAGTTGACAAACATAGTTTTGGTCATCATTGCAATTATTAGGAAGTAATAAAGGAAGAGAGATTTTCACATATAAATATACTATCTTGGACATCTTTTATGATTGTGAGCACTCATTAAAGTATGACATGCTAAAGAGTTGATGTTGGACAAGGAAGACAACGTAATGGGTTATGTTTTCTTATATCCGAAATAAAGTATATTGTCATGGATCATCCAACATGTTGAGCTTGCCTTTCCCTCTCATGCTAGCCAAATTCTTTGCACCAAGTAGAGATACTACTTGTGCTTCCGAATATCCTTAAACCCAGTTTTGCCATGAGAGTCCACCATGTCTACCTATGGATTGAGTAAGATCCTTCAAGTAAGTTGTCATTGTTGCATGCAATAAAAATTGCTCTCTAAATATGTATGATTTATTAGTGTGGAGAAAATAAGCTTTATACGATCTTGTGATATGGAAGCAATAAAAGCGACAGACTGCATAATAAAGGTCCATATCAAAAGTGGCAATATAAAGTGACGTTCTTTTGCATTAAGATTTCATGCATCCAACCATGAAAGCACATGACAACCTCTGCTTCCCTCTGCGAAGGGCCTATCTTTTATTCTTGTCTTATACCCTATGCAAGAGTCATGGTGATCTTCACCTTTCCTTTTTACATTTTATCCTTTGGCAAGCACCTTGTGTTGGAAAGATCCTGATATAATATCCAATTGGATGTAAGTCATCATGAACTATTATTGTTGACATTACCCTTGAGGTAAAAGGTTGGGAGGCAACACTATAAGCCCCTATCTTTCTCTGTGTCCAATTAAAACTCCATACCCATAAGTATTGCGCGAGTGTTAGCAATTGTGAAAGACTAAATGATAGTTGAGTATGTGGACTTGCTGAAAAGCTCTTATATTGACTCTTTCCGATGTTATGATAAATTGCAATTGCTTCAAGGACCGAGATAATAGTTTGTTAGTTCTCAATGCAGTTTCTGATTCATACTTGACATTGTGAATATATTATTACTTGAGCATAAGAAATCATATGACAATATCCATATATGTTGTTGTTATAAGAATGATCATGATGCCCTCATGTCCGTATTTTATTTTATCAACACCTCTATCTCTAAACATGTGGACATATTTTTCATTATCGGCTTCCGCTTGAGGACAAGCGAGGTCTAAGCTTGGGGGAGTTGATACGTCCATTTTGCATCATGCTTTTATATCGATATTTATTGCATTATGGGCTGTTATTACACGTTATGTCACAATACTTATGCCTTTTCTCTCTTATTTTACAAGGTTTACATGAAGATGGAGAATGCCGGCAGCTGGAATTCTGGGCTGGAAAAGGAGCAAATATTAGAGACCTATTCTGCACAACTCCAAAAGTCCTGAAACTTCACGGAGGCACATTTTGGAATTAATAAACAATACAGGCGAAAGAATCCACCAGAGGGGGCCCACACCCTGGCCACGAGGGTGGGGGGCGCGCCCTACCCCCTAGGCGCGCCCCCTGCCTCATGGGCCCCCTGGCAGGCCTCCGGTGCCCATCTTCTGCTATATGAAGTCTTTTACCCTGGAAAAAATCATAAGCAAGCTTTCGGGACGAAACTCCGCCGCCACGAGGCGGAACCTTGGCGGAACCAATCTAGGGCTTCGACAGAGCTGTTCTGCCGGTGAAACTTCCCTCCGGGAGGGGGAAATCATCGCCATCGTCTTCACCAATGATCCTCTCATCGGGAGGGGGTCAATCTCCATCAACATCTTCACCAGCACCATCTCCTCGCAAACCCTAGTTCATCTCTTGTATCCAGTCTTTGTCCCAAAGCCTCTGATTGGTACCTGTGGGTTGTTAGTAGTGTTGATTACTCCTTGTAGTTGATGCTAGTTGGTTTATTTGGTGGAAGATCATATGTTCAGATCCTTTATGCATATTAATACCCCTCTGATTATGAACATGAATATGATTTGTGAGTAGTTACGTTTGTTCCTGAGGACATGGGAGAAGTCTTGCTATAAGTAGTGAATTTGGTATTCGTTCGATATTTTGACGAGATGTATGTTGTCTTTTCTCTAGTAGTGTTATGTGAACGTCGACTACATGACACTTCACCATTGTTTGGGCCTAGAGGAAGGCATTGGGAAGTAATAAGTAGATGATGGGTTGCTAGAGTGACATAAGCTTAGACCCTTGTTTATGAGTTGCTTCATAAGGGGCTGATTTGGATCCATTTGTTTCATGCTATGGTTAGGTTTACCTTAATACTTCTTTTGTAGTTGCGGATACTTGCAATAAGGGTTAATCATAAGTGGGATGCTTGTCCAAGGAAGGACAGCACCCAAGCACCGGTCCACCCACATACCAAATTATCAAAGTAATGAACGTGAATCATATGAGCGTGATGAAAACTAGCTTGACGATAATTCCCATGTGTCCTCGGGAGCGCTTTTCTCTATATAAGAGTTTTTCCAGGCTTGTCCTTTGCTACAAAAAGGATTGGGCCATCTTACTACACTTTATTTACTTTCATTACTTGTTACCCGTTACAATCACAAAACTATCTGTTACCGATAATTTCAGTGCTTGCAAAGAATACCTTACTGAAAACCGCTTATCTTTTCCTTCTGCTCCTCGTTGGGTTCGACACTCTTACTTATCGAAAGGACTACGATAGATCCCCTATACTTGTGGGTCATCAGATCTGAACATGATATGAAACCTATGGGGTAGCAATTTAACCTTCGTTTTTAACATCAGAATACTTCCTTTTCATAGAAAATTCCATCGGAGCACACGAACTTTTCTGCTGCCGCCACCTTAGGTTTAGAATTTACTGTCTTTTCTGCATTACTGTAGATCCACAATCATAGCTCCAGTCTATGAAATCTGTTTGTCCATCACTTAGCAAAATTTTCAATGATAAATTTGAAGTACCATAACTGCCATGGCGGCTTATATCGTAAACCATGATCCACCATATAACACTAGGCCTTGTTTAAACCGCCATCATATGCTTAACTTGCATGACTCGACAATACATCTCCGGTTTAACCATGCTTGCTTATTCATCCTCATAATCTGGTTCTGCATAATACACTTGACTTTTAAACTCTGTCCGGCTTAACAACAGAATCCTTAACCCGGTAAGTACCATTAGTCCCCTTTTAAGCCGCCAATATGAATATCTGCATACTTCAACGTTCATCCTCCGGCTTTACTTGTCAGCCATTTATAGCACTTTATCTTTGAATCAATGGCCTGGTTTAATAGCATAATCTTAGACCGGTAATGTTTCTTTCTTTTAGGCTTTCAATCTCAAAATGGGCAAAACCGTCACTGCTTGCAATTGGGTCATTTCCCGGGTTACCGAGGAAGATTTGAACGAATATGTTCAGACAGGCGTCCTTGCCAAAAAGGACATCATCCATTGGATGGTCCCAGGCACTGAAACTCCTCCTGAGCCCAAGGATGGTGAAGTGGTTGTCTTCGTTGATCATATGAACCGGGGCTTTAGCCCTCCCGGCTCAAAATTCTTCCGCGTTGTGCTGCATTTTTTCAAGCTCCATCCACAAGATATTGGACCCAACTCTGTTTCGAACATCTGCAACTTCCAAGTCTTCTGCGAGGTGTACCTTCAACAAGAGCCCACCGTAGAACTATTCATAGAGTTCTATTACTTAAACCTGCAGAACGAGTTCACAGACGGGCCCAGCCTAGAACTAGGCGGCATTTCTATACAGCGCCGGAAAGAAGCCACCTTCCCAGCTACCACTCTTCCCAGTCGTCCCAAAGACTTGGAATCGGACTTGGTTTTATTGCAAAGATACTACTCCAAAAGGGGAAAATCCCTTGTCGGGTTATCGTGCCAGTCGGCTTAGTAACATACATCATCTTCCAGACCGCATCAGCACAGCAGAGCGAAAGAAGTACATGCCGATTTTTTCAAAGATCCGGGACTTGATGGCCAACGGCTTGACTGGAATTGATCTGGTTCGATGCTGGGTCGCCTGGAGAGTCTTGCCTCTAAGCCGCCGGCTCGGCTTAATGTGTGAGTACACCGGTGAGTTAAAAGATCCTCAACGCCACTGTCAGATTGAAATGACTGACGAAGACATTAATAATATGACCAAGACTCTGTTGAATGAGAGCTTGGAAGACTGCATCAAAGTCGGATTGAATCCTTTATGCGTCCTTAACAAACCACCAGCCGTAAGCTTTTAATCAAGTTCACACTTGAATCATGTTTTCATTTGTACCGCATGTTCATACTTATTCAATTTTTATAGGCCGATTCACCTTTTTGGATCAAGAAGCTGCAGGATAAACCGTGCAAGAAAACTCGGACAAAGAGCAAGGCTATCAAAAAGCCTGCTAAGAAGAAAACCAACCCCGCCGAGGTATTTAACTTGGACGATCATGAAGATGATGAGTTAGAGGTAGAACTTGATTCCCTTGGCTCATTCTTTGTACATCTTATTGACAATGACCATTATTAGGATGATGCGGAGGCCAGCCGTGTAGATGATGAAGAGGTAATTACTCTTTCCTTCGGCTCAGACCCTCTGTCAACACAGAAACCCCACCAAGCAAGCCGGAAAGTAAGATTTTCTCACCCTTTAGCTTACTTGGATCCGAACTTTCTTTTGAAGAAGCAACAACATGAAGCTTGTCGCACGACCCGGAACAGTGGCGGTTGATACGTCTCCAACGTATCTACTTTTTCTCACGCTTTTCCTCTTGTTTTGGACTCTAATTTGCATGATTTGAATGAAACTAACCCCGGACTGACGTTGTTTTCAGCAGAACTACCATGGTGTTGTTTTTGTGTAGAAATAAAAGTTCTCAGAATGGAATGAAACTTTGCGAGGATTTTTATATCAATAATAAGAATTTCTGGAGCCAAGACCTGCCGGAGAGGGGCACCTGGGTGGGCACAACCCACCAGGGCGCGCCCCCCTCTCTTGGCGTGCCTAGGTGGGTTATACCCACCTGGTGGCCCTGCAGATGACCCTCCTGATACTATGAAATCACATATTTCCAGAAAAAAATCAGGGAGAAAGAATTATCGCGATCCACGAGACAGAGCCGCCGCCAAGCCCTGTTCTTCCTCGGGAGGGCAGATCTGGAGTCCGTTTGGGGCTCCGGAGAGGGGGATCTTCGTTCTTCGTCATCACCAACCCATCTCCATCGCCAATTCCATGATGCTCCCCACCGGGAGTGAGTAATTCCTTCGTAGGCTCGCTGGTCGGTGAGGAGTTGGATGAGATTCATCATGTAATCGAGTTAGTTTTGTTAGGGCCTGATCTCTAGTATCCATTATGTTCCTAGATTGATGTTGCTATGACTTTGCTATGCTTAATGCTTGTCACTTTGGGCCTGGGTGCCATGAACTCAGATCTGAACCGTTTATGAATTCATCATTATATCCATGTTTTAGATCCGATCTTGCAATTTATAGTCACCTACTACGTGTTATGATCCGACAACCCCGGAGTGACAACAGCCGGGCCCACTCCCGGTGATGACCGTAGTTTGAGGAGTTCATGTATTCACTGTGTGTTATTGCTTTGTTCCGATTCTCTATTAAAAGGAGGCCTTAATATCCCTTAGTTACCAATATGGACCCCGCTGCCACGGGAGGGTAGGACAAAACATGGCATGCAAGTTCTTTTAATAAAGCACGTATGACTATTTACGGAATACATGCCTACATTATTTCGATGAACTGGATCTAGTGCCGTATCACCCTAGGTTATAACTGTCACATGATGAATATCATCCAACAAGTCACCGATCCAATGCCTACGAACTTTTCCATATTATTTCTGCTAAGTTACTATTGCTATCATCACTGTTACACTTGCTACAAAATTACTGCTATCACTATTACTGTTACTATTGCTGCTGTCACTACTATCAAAACTATCAAACTACTTTGCTACTGATCACTTCGCTACAGATAATTAATCTCCAGGTGTGGTTGAATTGACAACTCAGCTGCTAATACCTTCAAATATTCTTTGGCTCCCCTTGTGTCGATTATATAAATTTGGGTTGGATACTCTACCCTTGCAAACTGTTGCGATCCCCTATACTTGTGGGTTATCAAGACCTTTTTCTAGCGCCGTTGCCGGGGAGCATAGCTATATTTGTTGATTCACTTGGGATTATTATCAATTTATCACTATGCAGAATCTAAAGGATCCAAAGACTAAGATATTTCCCTCAAAGACGAGGGGAGGTAAGGAACTGCCATCCAGTTCTGCTTTAGATTCACCTTCTGTTTTGAGTAAACTTGCAACACCACCACATGCTATTAATTCTGATATGTCGCAAGTTATTGATGATGCTACTTCTACTATGAATGATGCTTATGATGATGCTAGTACCTTCCTTGCTAATGATGATGTGCCACTTGGTGAATTTCTTGATGAACAAATTGCTAGAGTAATACAACATAATGTTATTGAATCTGATGATGAGCTTGAAACTGAAACTCCTAAAACACCTGCTAGAACAAGCCTTCCTAGATATGAATTGACTAAGGTACCGGAAGGTTATGTTATGAGTGAAGAAACAACTAGAGATATTCTTGCTTGCAATGATAGAGATGATCTAGAGAAATTATTACACAAGTATCAAGAAAAATCTCTAAATGCTAGAATAAAGTGTGATCCTAAGTTTGCTACTTCACCTATCTTTATTGATGATAAGGATTATGAATTCTCTGTCGACCGAGAGTTAATTACTTTGGTCGAATCTGATCCTTTCCATGGTTATGAAACTGAAACTGTTGTGGCACATCTTACTAAGTTAAATGATATAGCCACCCTTTTTACCCATGATGAGAAAACTCTCTATTACTTTATTCTCAAATTATTTCCTTTCTCATTAAAGGGTGATGCTAAATCTTGGTACAATACTCTTGCTCCTGGTTATGTGCGTAGTCCCCAGGATATGATTTATTACTTCTCTGCAAAATATTTTCCTGCTCATAAGAAACAAGCTGGCTTACAAGAAATATTTAATTTTGTGCAAAGTAAAGAAGAGAGTCTCCCACAAGCTTGGGGGAGGCTTTGCCAGTTACTTAATGCTTTGCCTGATCATCCTCTTAAGAAAAATGAAATACTTGATATCTTCTATAATGGACTAACCGATGCTTCTAGGGACTTCCTAGATAGTTGTGCTAGTTGTGTTTTCAGGGAACGAACTGTTGGACAAGCTGAAGAATTAATATCTTGAAAAATTATGACGATTGGACTATTCCTGAACCACCGCCTAAACCCACTCCAAAGAAGAGGGGTATATTATATCCCAGTCCTGAAGATATGCAAGAGGCAAAGAAATCTATGAAGGAAAAAGGTATTAAAGCTGAGGATGTTTAAAATTTACCTCCTATTGAAGAAATACATGGGCTTAATACACCACCACTGCCTAAGGTGGTAGAGGTAAATTCTCTTATGAAGTCTAATGAAAATGATAATCCTCACAATATGCATCCTAGTCAATGCCTTTATGAGTTTGAAAATTACATTAGAAAACAAGATCACTTCAATGCAAATGTTATGAAACAACTAAAATATAATTTTGATATGATTGCTCGCTTGAGTGACTTGTTATTTAGAATATCAAATGATGTTAGAGGTGTTGGAAAACATGCTTCTATGGTTCAAACTCAATTGGAACAAGTTGCTAAATCTCAAAGAGAATTACTTGATGAAATGAATCATAATATGCATGACTTTGTTGTTAGAGTTCCAACTAGAGGAGGTAAAATGACTCAGGAACCACTTTATCCTGAGGGACACCCAAAAAGAATTGAACACGATTCACAAAGAGCTAACACTAGTGCACCAAGTCCTTCTAAAAAGAAAAAGAAAAAGAAAAATGATAGGACTTTGCATACTTGTAGTGAACTTGAAATAGAGAAACCTCCTGATAATGATATTGGAACTTCTATCTCAGATGCTGAAACTCAATCTGGTAATGAACACTCAGCTAGTGATAATGAAAAAGATAATGATGAGGTTCATGAAGACTCTCAACCAAACAATGATAAAGAACTAGATAATGATTGAGATAGAACCACCTGTTGATCTTGATAACCCACAACCTAAGAATAAAAGATATGACGAAAGAGACTTTGTTGCTAGAAAACACAGTAAGGAAAGAGAACCGTGGGTTCAAAAACCTATGCCTTTTCCACCCAAGTCAACTAAAAAGAAAGATGATGAAGAATTTGAATGCTTTGCTGAAATGCTGAGGCCCGTCTTTTTGCGTACTCGCTTGACTGATATCCTTAAAATGCCTCCTTGTGCAAAGTACATGAAAGACATCATCACTAATAAGAGAAAAATACCGGAAGCTGAAATCCCCCTATGCTTGCTAATTATACTTTCAAAGATGGAGTACCTAAAAAACTTGGAGATCCGGGAATACCAACTATACCTTGCTTTATCAAAAAGAATTATGCGAAAACTGCTGTGTGTGATTTAGGAGCTGGTGTTAGCAGTATGCCTTTCTCTTTATATATAAGACTTAACTTGAATAAGATCACACCTACTGAAATATCTTTGCAAATGGCTGACAAATCAACTGCCATACCTATCGGTTTCTGTGAGGATGTGCCTGTTGTTGTTGCTAATGTTACTATTTTGACTGACTTTGTTATACTTGAGATGCCCGAGGATGGCAACATGTCGATTATCCATCGTAGACCCTTCTTGAATACTGCAGGGGCTGTTATTGATTGCAATAAGAGCAAGATCACTTTTCATATTAATGGTAATGAGCATACGGCGCACTTTCCGAAGAAACAATTCCAAGTGAATGGTATTAATGTTATTGAAAAATCTCCGACAATCACTATTGGAAGTTTTCAAAGACCTCTACCTACTATCAAAAAGAAATATGAGATACTTATTGTTGGGGAAATGCATATCCCATTGAGGTAACTTAGTAATTTACGAAAGTTCTTCGGTTTCATCATAATCGAAAGTGGTTGTTAATAAGACTTGATCAACCTTATTAATGGATCATTTTTTAGCGGTATGAAGTTGATGAATTTAGTAAGCACTACCTTCTGTCCCCACTTTTTTTTTTCTGTTTTTATTAGTTAAATAAAATAAAATGCCATGTTTTGTTTGTTTTCTGAATTTTCCGTGCAATAAAAAATGACCCAAAAATAAAAGTTCTGAGAATGCCCTGGAAATTGAACATGATTTTTTCCGAATATTTAAGAATTTCTGGTGCAAATAATACCATAGGGAGGTGCACCAGGTGGGCACAACCCACCTGGGCGCGCCAGGACCCCCAGGCACGCCATGGTGGGTTGTGGTCCCCATGTGGGCCCATCACTTATCTCTTTGGCCCACATCATCACTTACCTCCAGAAAAAAATCCCCATTGCTCTCTCTCCCGTGTTCTTGAGCTCAAACCAACAGATTTCGATCTCTTTGCTCGAAGCTCCGTTTTCGAAACTGTTTCGGGGGATTGTTGCTTGGTATGTGACTCCACCATTTGTCCAATTAGTTTTTGTTTTAGTGGTTTATACTTTGAATAATTAGCTACTCTTGGTGCTGATGTAGATGTGCTTGCATGTTGAATTCTTAGTGTTCTAAGTAGTTTGAATGCTTGCTATGGCTTCTATGTATCCCTATGAGTAGTTGCTATAAATTTTGTGAAGTTCTGTTGAGAAAATTTTGTGAACTAAAAATTCAGATTTTTGTTTATAGGAAAATTGTACGTGGACATGAATATCTTCAGGAAGTTTGGCTCTAAGAAGAACTCCAAGGGTGTTATTGGGGAGTCTTCTGACAGTGATCTCCACCCTCGGAGATTGGCGGAGGTACGACCGTGCGAATGGCCGCACACCCTGTTCCTGCAAGAGGCTGTAATTCATGAGGAGTTCATGCAATATATTGCTAATGCCGGCCTCACCGACTTCATCGCAGATGAGTGTGACCAGCACCAAATCCTCACAAACATCTTTGTTCAGAGCTTTAATTTCTTGCCTAGAAATAATCCTCCTGAAATAAGCTTTGATTTATATGCTAAAAACCATCAGATACCACTTACTGAGTTTTGTGACATATGCATGATCCTGTCTGATGGGAGCTTGGCTGAGCCTAGGCTGGCTGGGTTTGATGATTTTTATTGCACTCTGACAGTGGGAGATGATAGAGGAGTGTCAGCCACCACGGCTGCTAGCTTACACTTTCCCGTTGTACATTATTTTGCTTTATTTGTTGCTAAGCGCCTGCTTGCTATAAAGAAAGTAGGTGCGCTCAGCGCAACAGATTTTGCTGTTGTACGCCGAGCACTAGAGGGTGACAACACTTATAGCTTGGGAGCTATTGTGGCTCGTCGCCTCCATCTTAATAAATCACAGGGTGAAATACATGGTGGGATTTTTGCTACTTGTTTGGCGGCCCACTTTAATGTTGGGATACGCCCTCATGACTACCCGCTGACCCAGGTTTACCTAGACTGAGCAGCCATGGAGAATAATTCTCCTGGCATTCCCATTCCTTATAACCTGGTCTTTAGCGTTAAAACTCATGATATTATTCCATTGCCTGCACCTGCTTCGTTTGATTCTGCTGCCAGGGGCAGATATAGGACTATGCCTGCAGATATCATCGCCTACCGGAACGCTCAGGCTGCTGCGGCTGCAGCACAGCAGGAGCCTCAACAGTGGGATGAGTGGATGCCTGCTCCTCAGGATCCCTACTACCCTCCAGGCTACTGATCGACTACTAACTTAGGACAGAAGCCTAAGCTTGGGGGAGTACGTGTTTCTCACCGACATCACATTCATGTCCACTTATTTAATTTGTCGGTGTTCACACTTTTTCATTGTATCATCCCTGCTTAGTTTTATTTTCTTGCTTTCTTCTTATGTGTTTGAAAAACTTTAGGAAAACCAAAAAAAATTAATTGTAGTAATTTACTTTCTATGCATGCTTAGTAGTAATATTAAAAAGAAACCCCAAAAAGATTTTCTTGTTCTTCTTTTGCTTGTTGGGACCTTTCCCGTTTAAATAGTTTTTTATCACTTTTGCTTTTTATTTGCTTGTTGAAGAAAACCAAAAACTCCAAAAATATTTCAGTGTGTTTCTCTGGATTTCTTTTCTTTTTGTTTGAGTTATGCCGAGGAGAAGACCACGATGAAAATGTTGAGTGGCTCTCATATGAATAATTGTTGAACTAACAAGGGCACATTTTACCTTGTCTTCTCCTGTTGAATAAAATGTTTTGCAGATTCCAGCTTAGTCCACGGCATTCTTGCATTATTATTATTTTCACATCATTCGGTCATGCAAGTGAAACGCAATAATGATGACATTCGATGAACTGGCCGTGGCAAAGAGAAACTGGTATGAACTCGACTTGTTCTGTTTGTGTAAATATGTTTAACCTATTATCCATGCTTCAGCCCATTATGATTAAACATGTTTGCAATGACAATTAGAGATTATAGTTTCTCATGCCATGCATAAGTAGCTGGGAGTTCATAATGATTTATCTTGGATATCAACATTGAGTTAAAATGATTGTGATGTAGTATGATGATATGGTATCCTCCTCTGAATGTTCGAGTGACTTGACTTGGTACATGTTC
Organism: Aegilops longissima; assembly: GCA_021605205.1. Taxonomy (NCBI): domain Eukaryota; kingdom Viridiplantae; phylum Streptophyta; class Magnoliopsida; order Poales; family Poaceae; genus Aegilops; species Aegilops longissima. The sequence goes on from CM038677.1 coordinate 562,133,874, forward strand.
GTGCATGTAGTTGAATCAAAACCAACATAGCCTCTATGATATTTATGTTCATGGTGTTCATATCCTACTTATGCTAGTGTCCAATATTACTTATGCATAATGCATGGTTATGATCGTTGTTGCTCTCTAGCTGGCCGCTTCTCAATCTAAATTGCTAGCCTTCGCCTATACTAAGTGGGGATTCTGCTTGTACATAAAAAACCTTCAACCCAAAGTTATTCGAGATGAGTCCACCATACCTAACTATATGTGGTATTACCTTGCCGTCCTAAGTAAATTTGCATGTGCCACCTCTAAAGACTTCTAAAAAATTATCCTTTTGTGTGCCTGGATCGTTCATGGAACGACAGGAGGTGGTCAATATCTTCCGTGCTAAGTAGGTTATTCTCAGGTCGAGTGTTTATTCACTCACCATCGCACGATAAAATGGGCGGTAATAGGGATTCCCAGTCCCGAACTAAAAAATGCAAATAGTTAAACAAAACTCCCTCGGGATTGATGTTGGTATGGACGGCACCCGTTGTTTTGGACAAGCCGTGGAGTGTGATTGATGGTGGAGGGGGAGTAAACCTTTACTTTTATCGCTTGGGAACCGCCACTAGCGTGCTTAGCATGGAAGATGTTCATAACTGATGGTCGTGAAGTAAATGAGAAGGGTGCATGTCTCAAAATAATCATTTATCTCTGTTTTAAAAAATGAGCTCTGACACCTCTGCAAATCAATGCTTCACTCTGCGAAGGGACTATCTATTTACTTTTATGTTGTGTCACCACCATCTAAAAACAAGCGCCAGAAACTGAGTAGAGCACAACTGTCATGATTTATGCATTGTGTGTAGCTAATGTTGGGTGCATCATGATTGGATCTTTTCTACCATGACTTACAATGTTTAGTTGCTGCTTAAACTTTGGAGGTGCTCTGCATTTATGTTTTTCGGTCTCAGAAAGGGCTAGCGAGATGCCACTATTGTCATATTATATCATGGTTGTTTTGATAACATGTTGCTGTTTGAGATATCTTATTATCGCTCGCTAGCTGATTATGTCATTGATACGAGTCATTATAATCTTTAGGAGTTGTTGTCCACATGGTTAGTTATAATGTTGGCTGAAAACCTGGGTGCTTTTTAAGCTTATTTATGCAAACAAGAGCAAAAGAGTTCGTAAAAGCTTTTCTTTCTCACTTACAGTTTATCAACTGAATTGCTCGAGGACAAGCAAAGGTTTAAGCTTGGGGGAGTTGATACGTCTCCAACGTATATACTTTTTCTCACGCTTTTCCTCTTGTTTTGGACTCTAATTTGCATGATTTGAATGAAACTAACCCCGGAGTGACGATGTTTTCAGCAGAACTACCATGGTGTTGTTTTTGTGCAGAAATAAAAGTTCTCCGAATGGAATGAAACTTTGTGAGGATTTTTTATATCAATAATAAGAATTTCTGGAGCCAAGACCTGCCGGAGAGGGGCACCTGGGTGGGCACAACCCACTAGGGTGCGCCCCCCTCTCTTGGCGCGCCCAGGTGGGTTGTACCCACCTGGTGGCCCCGCAGACGACCCCCCTGATACTATAAAATCACATATTCCCAGAAAAATCAGGGAGAAAGAATTATCGCGATCCACGAGATGGATCCGCCGCCAAGCCCTGTTCTTCCTCGGGAGGGCAGATCTGGAGTCCCTTTGGGGCTCCGGAGAGGGGGATCTTTGTTCTTCGTCATCACCTACCCATCTCCATCGCCAATTCCATGATGCTCCCCACCGGGAATGAGTAATTCCTTCATAGGCTCGCTGGTCGGTGAGGAGTTGGATGAGATTCATCATGTAATCAAGTTAGTTTTGTTAGGGCCTGATCCCTAGTATCCACTATGTTCCTAGATTGATGTTGCTATGACTTTGCTATGCTTAATGCTTGTCACTTTGGCCCGAGTGCCATGAACTCAGATCTGGACTGTTTATGAATTCATCATTATATCCATGTTTTAGATCCGATCTTGCAAGTTACAGTCACCTACTACGTGTTATGATCCGACAACCCCGGAGTGACAACAACCGAGCCCACTCTCGGTGATGATCGTAGTTTGAGGAGTTCATGTATTCATTGTGTCACCACTACAGGATGCTGCTAACGCGACACTACAATCAGAGACCCTTCGAGAAACTGTGTGCGATGCCATAATCGCAAACGATGGTGTATGAAAACCGTCAGAAATGTATAAAGTGTTTGTGATGACGGATGCATCAAACATGGTTCAGGTTTTAGTTGCGTGTGCGATGAAGGGCATACGTTCAGTTCAATTAACTGTTTGCGATTAGTAGGAACAAAAGAAACGGGCAGCCAGATGAAGGCGTGTGCGATACACAACATACGGTTCACTCGAATGAACTATTTGTGATTAGGCAACACAAAAGAAACGGGCAGCCAGATGAAGGTGTGTGCGATATACATCATACGGTTCACTCGGATGAACTGTTTGTGATTAGGCAACACAAAAGAAACAGTCAGCCAGATCAAGGTGTGTGGGATATACGACATGTGGTTCACTCGGATGAACTGTTCGCGTTGACACAAGAGAACAGAAATGGTTCAACTTAACAAGATGTGTGTGTTGTGCGATGGGATTGCATGCGGTTCACTCGGCCCTTGTCATCAGTGTGTGACCCCTGCGGCAACCTTCGTTCCCCAGGCGCCTCTTCGTGTATAGTGGCAACCGTCCACTCACTCTTCGTCTTTCCCTCTCGATTTGGAACTGCTGTCGCACGCTAGCTCTTCCTCCCTCCTCCATTTTCCTTCACCCTTCCTTCTGCCATTGTTTGATCGTCTTCTCCATGGAGGGAACAAGCTGGAAATGACCCCCGTTATTCTTGCCCCGATCTGAATGATGACGTGGTGGAAGAACTCATTGATTCGTGCGACGTCATCACCTCGGCTAGCATGGCAGGTTCGTTCAAGACCATTCTTGACTCAACTAATAACATCATTACAAGGAACCCAAGGGTTCAGGAGTGGTTTGATCTCCCCTATCTTCTTTGCCGTGACCTTACTGACTGGCGAGGGGACGAGGGAAGCCTCACCTTGTGTAAGTTGGTGCCGCTTGATAATGATACGTATGACGTTAAGATGCCATCGCTTGAGGGCAAGGCTTGGGAAGGCGCAAATGGAGATTGGGTTGTTTATATTGGGTACAACTGCGAGTGGGAACTTGTGAATGTGTACACTCACATCGGGTTCCACTTCAAAAATCTC